>CM042696.1:228433937-230833937 GCA_023614405.1 Avena insularis
ATCGACTAGTGGTCATTGCATGTGTGTTCTTTTCACAAACCACATATGGATCCACCGTGTCATTGCATGTGTGTTCTTTCCACAAACCACATGGATCCACTAGTGTCATTGCATGTGTGTTCTTTTCCACAAACCACATATGGATCCACTGGGTCATTGCATGTGTGTTCTTATACTAAAACCAGCTACTGATTGCATGTGTGTTCTTTTCCACAAACCACACATGGATCCACAGTGTCATTGCATGTGTGTTCTTTCCACAAACCACACATGGATCAACTAGTGGTCATTGCATGTGTGTTCTTTCCACACAAACCACATATGGATCCACTAGAGTCATTGCATGTGTGTTCTTCCACAAACCACATATGGATCCACCAGAGTCATTGCATGTGTGTTCTTTCCCTGACCACACATGGATCCACTAGAGTCATTGCATGTGTTCTTTTCACACAAATATGGATCCACCAGTGTCATTGCATGTGTGTTCTTTTCACCACACATGGATCCCTAGTGTCATTGCATGTGTGTTCTTTCCACAAACCACATGGATCAAGAGTCATTGCATGTGTGTTCTTTTCACAAACCACATATGGATCCACCAGTGTCATTGCATGTGTGTTCTTTCCACAAACCACATATGGATCCACCAGTGTTCATTGCATGTGTGTTCTTTCCACAAACCACATGGATCCACTAGAGTCATTGCATGTGTGTTCTTCACAATACTAAAACCAGCACTAGACTCACATTGCATGTGTGTTCTTTTCACAAACCACATATGGATCCACTAGAGTCATTGCATGTGTGTTCTTCTAAAACCAGCACTAGAGTCCATTGCATGTGTGTTCTTTCCACAGACCACAAATGGATCGACCAGTGTTCATTGCATGTGTGTTCTTTCCACTAACCACAAATGGATCCCAGTGGTCATTGCATGTGTGTTCTTTTCACAAACCACATATGGATCCACTAGAGTCATTGCATGTGTGTTCTTTCACAACCACATATGGATACCACTAGTCATTGCATGTGTTCTTTCCACAAACCACATATGGATCCACTAGTGTCATTGCATGTGTGTTCTTTCACAAACCACATATGGATCCACTAGAGTCCATTGCATGTGTGTTCTTTTCCACACATGGATCACCAGTGTCATTGCATGTGTGTTCTTTCCACAAACCACCTATGGATCCACTAGAGTTCATTGCATGTGTGTTCTTTCCACAAACCACATATGGATCGACCTATGTTCATTGCATGTGTGTTCTTTCCACGAACCACATATGGATCCACCAGAGTCATTGCATGTGTGTTCTTTCCACTAAAACCATGGATCAACGAGTCATTGCATGTGTGTTCTTTCCACAAACCACATATGGATCAACAAGTGTCATTGCATGTGTGTTCTTTCCACACAAACCACACATGGATCAGCAGCAGTCATCATTGCATGTGTTCTTTTTCCACAAACCACATATGGATCCACCATTGCATGTGTGTTCTTTCCACAAACCACATATGGATCCACTAGTGTCATTGCATGTGTGTTCTTTCCAAACCACATATGGATCCACTAGAGTCATTGCATGTGTTCTTTCACAAACCACATGGATCCCAGGTGTCATTGCATGTGTGTTCTTTTCCACAAACCATATGGATCCACTAGAGTCATTGCATGTGTTCTTTCCTGAACCACATATGGATCCCTAGAGTCATTGCATGTGTGTTCTTTTCCTGACCACATGGATCAACCAGTGTCATTGCATGTGTTCTTTCCACAAACCACACATGGATCCACCGGTGTCATTGCATGTGTGTTCTTTCCCAAACCACATGGATCCACGGTCATTGCATGTGTGTTCTTTCCACAAACCACATATGGATCCACAGGTGTCATTGCATGTGTGTTCTTTCCTAACCACACATGGATCACCAGTGTTCATTGACAAACCACATGGATACATGTGTTTTCCACAAACCACACATGGATCCGTTAGAGTCATTGCATGTGTGTTCTTTTCACAAACCATATGGATCCACTAGAGTCATTGCATGTGTGTTCTTATACAAAAACACATGGCACTACTTGAGTCATTGCATGTGTGTTCTTTTACAAACCACATATGGATCCACTAGGTCATTGCATGTGTTCTTTCCTGACAAAACCACATATGGATCCTTTAAGTCATTGCATGTGTGTGTTCTTAAAACCACACATGGACAGTGGTCATTGCATGTGTGTTCTTTCCACAAACCACATATGGATCAGTGGTCATTGCATGTGTGTTCTTTTCACAAACCACATATGGATCCACTAGAGTCATTGCATGTGTGTTCTTATACTAAAAGCACATGGATCAACCACTAGAGTCATTGCATGTGTGTTCTTTCACAAACCACATCATTGCATGTGTGTTCTTTCACAAACCATATGGATCCACTAGTGTCATTGCATGTGTGTTCTTTCCACAAACCACATATGGATCCAGTGATGTCATTGCATGTGTGTTCTTTCCACACACATATGGATCTAGTGTCATTGCATGTGTGTTCTTTCCTAAACCACATATGGATCCACTAGTGTCATTGCATGTGTGTTCTTTTCACAAACCACATATGGATCCACTAGAGTCATTGCATGTGTGTTCTTATACAAAACCATCATTGCATGTGTGTTCTTTCCACAAACCACATATGGATCCACTAGAGTCATTGCATGTGTGTTCTATACTAAACATAGATCCACTAGAGTCATTGCATGTGTGTTCTTTCCACAAACCACATGGATCAACCAGTGTCATTGCATGTGTGTTCTTTCCACAAACCACATATGGATCCAACAGTGGTCATTGCATGTGTGTTCTTTTCCAAAACCACATATGGATCCACTAGAGTCATTGCATGTGTGTTCTTATACTACAAACCATATGGACACTAGAGTCATTGCATGTGTGTTCTTTCACAAACCACATATGGATCAACCAGTGTCATTGCATGTGTGTTCTTTCCACAAACCACATGGATCCACAGGTGTCATTGCATGTGTGTTCTTTCCCTGGCCACATATGGATCCACCGGTGGTCATTGCATGTGTGTTCTTTTCCTAAACCACATATGGATCCACTAGAGTCATTGCATGTGTGTTCTTATACTAAAACCATGCACTAGACTCATTGCATGTGTTCTTTTCACAAACCATATGGATCCACCAGTGGTCATTGCATGTGTGTTCTTTCCACAAACCACATATGGATCCACTAGAGTCATTGCATGTGTGTTCTTATACTAAAACAGATCCACTAGAGTCATTGCATGTGTTCTTTCCACAAACCACATATGGATCAACCAGTGGTCATTGCATGTGTGTTCTTTTCACAAACCACATATGGATCCACTAGAGTCATTGCATGTGTGTTCTTTCCTAAGCCACATGGATCACCAGTAGTCATTGCATGTGTGTTCTTTCCACAAACCACATATGGATCCCCAAGTCATTGCATGTGTGTTCTTTTACTAAAACCCACATATGGATCCACTAGAGTCATTGCATGTGTGTTCTTTCCACAAACCACACATGGATGTCATTGCATGTGTTCTTTCCACAAACACATGGATGGACCGAGTCATTGCATGTGTGTTCTTTCCACAAACCACATGGATCCAGGTGTCATTGCATGTGTGTTCTTTTCACAAACCATATGGATCCACAGGTGTCATTGCATGTGTGTTCTTTTCACAAACCACATATGGATCCACTAGAGTCATTGCATGTGTGTTCTTCCACAAACCACATATGGACCACTAAGTCATTGCATGTGTTCTTATACTAAAACCAACACTAAGTCATTGCATGTGTTCTTTCCACAAACCATGGATCCACCAGTGTCATTGCATGTGTTCTTTTCACAAACCACATATGGATCCACTAGTCATTGCATGTGTGTTCTTTCACAAAACCACATATGGATCCACTAGTGTCATTGCATGTGTGTTCTTTCCCAAACCACATGGATCCACTAGAGTCATTGCATGTGTGTTCTTTCCACAAACCACATATGGATCCACTAGAGTCATTGCATGTGTGTTCTTTCCACAAACCACACATGGATCCACTAGGTCATTGCATGTGTGTTCTTTCCACAAACCATATGGATCCACTAGTGTCATTGCATGTGTGTTCTTTCCACAACCACATATGGATCCACAGTGTCATTGCATGTGTGTTCTTTCCACAAACCACATATGGATCACTAGGTGTCATTGCATGTGTGTTTCTTTCCACAAACCACATATGGATCCACCAGAGTCATTGCATGTGTTCTTTCCACAACCACATATGGATCCACTAGGTCATTGCATGTGTGTTCTTTCCAAACCACATGGATCTAGTGTCATTGCATGTGTGTTCTTAAACCACATATGGATCCATAGTGTCATTGCATGTGTGTTCTTTCCACACCACACATGGATCAGCAGAGTCATTGCATGTGTGTTCTTTTCACAAACCACATGGATCCACCAGTGTCATTGCATGTGTGTTCTTTCCACAAACCACATATGGATCCAGGTGTCATTGCATGTGTGTTCTTTTCACAAACCACATATGGATCCACTAAGTCATTGCATGTGTTCTTTTACTAAAACCACATATGGACCCACTAGAGTCATTGCATGTGTGTTCTTATACTAAAAACCAGCACTAGAGTCATTGCATGTGTGTTCTTTCACAAACCACATGGATCCACTGGTCATTGCATGTGTGTTCTGTGCACAAACCACATATGGATCAACAGTGGTCATTGCATGTGTGTTCTTTTCCACAAACCACATATGGATCCACTAGAGTCATTGCATGTGTGTTCTTTTCACAAACCACATGGATCCACTAGGTCATTGCATGTGTGTTCTTTCCTGAGCCACACATGGATCCACGGTGTCATTGCATGTGTGTTCTTTCCACAAACCACATATGGACCCACAAGTCATTGCATGTGTGTTCTTTCACAAACCACATATGGATCACTAGTGTCATTGCATGTGTGTTCTTTGAACCACATATGGATCACTAGAGTCATTGCATGTGTTCTTTCACAAACCACATGGATCCCCAGTGTCATTGCATGTGTGTTCTTTCACAAACCACATATGGATCCACCAGTGGTCATTGCATGTGTGTTCTTTCCACAAACCATATGGATCCACTAGAGTCATTGCATGTGTGTTCTTTACTAAAACCACATAGATCCATGTCATTGCATGTGTGTTTTTCACAAACCACATATGGATCCACTAGAGTCATTGCATGTGTGTTCTTTTCACAAACCACGTGTGGATCCACTAGTCATTGCATGTGTGTTCTTATACTAAAACTAGCACTAGAGTCATTGCATGTGTGTTCTTTCCACAAACCACATGGATCCACTAGTGTCATTGCATGTGTGTTCTTTTCACAAACCACATATGGATCAGTGGTCATTGCATGTGTGTTCTTTCCACAAACCACATATGGATCCACTAGAGTCATTGCATGTGTGTTCTTTACTAACCACATGGACCCACTAGAGTCATTGCATGTGTGTTCTTTCACAAACCACATATGGATCCACAGTGTTCATTGCATGTGTGTTCTTTCCACAAACCATATGGATCCACTAGAGTCATTGCATGTGTGTTCTTTCCACAAACCACATATGGATCCACTAGAGTCATTGCATGTGTTCTTTCCACAAACCACATATGGATCCACTAAGTCATTGCATGTGTGTTCTTTTCCACAAACCACATATGGATCCACTAGGTCATTGCATGTGTTCTTTCACAAACCACATATGGATCCTGTCAGTCATTGCATGTGTGTTCTTTCCTGACAAACCACATATGGATCCACTAGAGTCATTGCATGTGTGTTCTTTTCACAAACCACATATGGATCCACAGTGTCATTGCATGTGTGTTCTTTCCACCACAAACCACATGGATCCACCAGTGTCATTGCATGTGTGTTCTTTCCAAACCACATATGGATCCTTAGAGTCATTGCATGTGTGTTCTTATACTAAAACCAGCACTAGAGTCATTGCATGTGTGTTCTTTCCACAAACCACATATGGATCCTAAGTCATTGCATGTGTGTTCTTTCACAAACCATATGGATCACTAGAGTCATTGCATGTGTGTTCTTTCCCTGAACCACACATGGATCCACTAGTGTCATTGCATGTGTTCTTTCTGCAAACCACATATGGATCCACTAGAGTGTCATTGCATGTGTGTTCTTTCCACAAACCACATATGGATCCACCAGTGGTCATTGCATGTGTGTTCTTTCCACAAACCACATATGGATCCACTGAGTCATTGCATGTGTGTTCTTATCCAAAACCATATGCCACTAGAGTCATTGCATGTGTGTTCTTTCACAAACCCATATGGATCCCAGTGTTCATTGCATGTGTGTTCTTTCCACAAACCACATATGGAACCACTAGTGTCATTGCATGTGTGTTCTTTCCACAAACCACATATGGATCCACTAGAGTCATTGCATGTGTGTTCTTTACACAAACCACATATGGATCCACTAGAGTCATTGCATGTGTTCTTTTCACAAACCACATATGGATCACCAGTGGTCATTGCATGTGTGTTCTTTCACAAACCACATATGGATCCCTGAGTCATTGCATGTGTGTTCTTATACTAAAACCAGCACTAGAGTCATTGCATGTGTGTTCTTTCCACAAACCACATATGGATCCAGTGTCATTGCATGTGTTCTTTTCCACCCACATATGGATCACAGTGTCATTGCATGTGTGTTCTTTCCACAAACCACATATGGATCAACCAGTGTTCATTACATGCGTGTTCTTTCACAAACCATATGGATCCACCAGAGTCATTGCATGTGTGTTCTTTTCACAAACCACATATGGATCCACTAGAGTCATTGCATGTGTGTTCTTTCCACAAACCACATGGATCCACGGTGTCATTGCATGTGTGTTCTTTCCACAAACCACATATGGATCCACTAGTGTCATTGCATGTGTGTTCTTTCCACAAACCACATATTGATCAACTAGTGTCATTGCATGTGTGTTCTATCCTGAAACCACATATGGAACCACCAGTGTCATTGCTTGTAGGTTCTTTCCACAAACCACATATGGATCCACTAGAGTCATTGCATGTGTGTTCTCCACAAACCACATATGGACCTAGAGTCATTGCATGTGTTCTTATACTAAAACCAGCACTAGAGTCATTGCATGTGTGTTCTTTCACAAACCACATGGATCAACCAGTGTCATTGCATGTGTGTTCTTTCCACAAACCACATGGATCAACTAGTCATTGCATGTGTGTTCTTTCACAAACCACATATGGATCCACTGAGTCATTGCATGTGTGTTCTTTCCACAAACCACATGGATCCACTAGTGTCATTGCATGTGTGTTCTTTCATACAAACCACACATATGGACCCACTAGAGTCATTGCATGTGTGTTCTTTCTAAACCACATGGATCCACTAGTGTCACTGCATGTGTGTTCTTTCCACAAACCACATATGGATCAACCAGTGGTCATTGCATGTGTGTTCTTTCCAAAACCATATGGATCCAGTAGAGTCATTGCATGTGTGTTCTTTCCCAAACCACATATGGATCACTAGTGTCATTGCATGTGTGTTCTTTCCACAAACCACATATGGATCCCTAGAGTCATTGCATGTGTGTTCTTTCACAAACCACATATGGATCCACCAGTGTCATTGCATGTGTGTTCTTTCCACAAACCACATATGGATCAACCAGTGGTCATTGCATGTGTGTTCTTTTCCACGAACCAGTTATGGATCCACTAGAGTCATTGCATGTGTGTTCTTTCACACAAATCACATATGGATCCACTGGTGTCATTGCATGTGTGTTCTTTCCACAAACCACATATGGATCACTAGAGTCATTGCATGTGTGTTCTTTCCACAAACCATATGGATCCACTAAGTCATTGCATGTGTGTTCTTTCCAAACCACATATGCACTGGATCCAGTCATTGCATGTGTGTTCTTTCCACAAACCACACATGGATCCAGCAGTGTCATTGCATGTGTGTTCTTTCCACAAACCACATATGGATCCACTAGTGTCATTGCATGTGTTCTTTCCACAAACCACATATGGATCCACTAGAGTCATTGCATGTGTGTTCTTTTCACAAACCACATATGGATCCATAGAGTCATTGCATGTGTGTTCTTTCACAAACCACATGGATCCACAGTGTCATATTGCATGTGTGTTTCACACAAACCACATATGGATCCACTAGAGTCATTGCATGTGTGTTCTTTCCACAAACCACATATGGATCCACTAGTGTCATTGCATGTGTGTTTACTAAAACCATATGCATAGACAGTGTCATTGCATGTGTGTTCTTTCCACAAACCACATATGGATCAACAGTGTCATTGCATGTTTGTTCTTTCCACAAACCACATATGGATCCACCAGTGTCATTGCATGTGTGTTCTTTCCACAAACCACATGGATCCACTAGTGTCATTGCATGTGTGTTCTTTCACAAACCACATATGGATCTAGAGTCATTGCATGTGTTCTTATACTAAAACCAGCACTAGTCATTGCATGTGTGTTCTTTTCACAAACCACATATGGATCCACTAGTATCATTGCATGTGTGTTCTTTCCACAAACCACATGGATCCACAGTGTGTCATTGCATGTGTGTTCTTTCCACAAACCACATATGGATCCACTAGAGTCATTGCATGTGTGTTCTTTACACAAACCACATATGGATCCACTAGTGTCATTGCATGTGTGTTCTTTCCACAAACCACATATGGATCCCTAGAGTCATTGCATGTGTGTTCTTATACTAAAACCACAAGAGTCATTGCATGTGTGTTCTTTCCACAAACCACATGGATCCACTAGTGTCATTGCATGTGTGTTCTTTCCACAAACCACATATGGATCCACTAGTGGTCATTGCATGTGTGTTCTTTCCACAAACCACATATGGATCCACTGGTCATTGCATGTGTGTTCTTTCCACAAACCATGGATCATATGGTCATTGCATGTGTGTTCTTTCCACAAACCACATATGGATCCCTAGTGTCATTGCATGTGTGTTCTTTCCATGAACCACATATGGATCCACCAATGTCATTGCATGTGTGTTCTTTTCCACAAACCACATATGGATCCACTAGTCATTGCATATGTGGTCTTTCCACAAACCACATATGGATCCATAGAGTCATTGCATGTGTGTTCTTTCCACAAACCACATATGGATCCACCAGAGTCATTGCATGTGTGTTCTTTCCACAAACCACATATGGATAACCAGTGTCATTGCATGTGTGTTCTTTCCACAAACCATATGGTTCCACCAGTGTCATTGCATGTGTGTTCTTTCCACAAACCACAGATGGATCCACCACTGTCATTGCATGTGTGTTCTTTCCACAAACCACATATGGATCCACCAGTGTCATTGCATGTGTGTTCTTTCCACAAACCACATATGTATCGACTAGAGTCATTGCATGTGTGTTCTTATACTAAAACCAGCACTAGAGTCATTGCATGTGTGTTCTTTTCACAAACCACATGGATCCACTAGTGTCATTGCATGTGTGTTCTTTCCACAAACCATATGGATCAACTAGAGTCATTGCATGTGTGTTCTTTCCACAACACATATGGATCAGCAGTGTCATTGCATGTGTGTTCTTTCCACAAACCACATATGGATCCACTAGAGTCATTGCATGTGTGTTCTTTTCACAAACCACATATGGACCCACTAGAGTCATTGCATGTGTGTTCTTATACTAAAACCATATGGCACTAGAGTCATTGCATGTGTGTTCTTTCCACAAACCCCATATGGATCCACCAGTGTCATTGCATGTGTGTCGTTTCCACAAACCACATATGGATCAACTAAGTCATTGCATGTGTGTTCTTTTCACAAACCACATATGGACCCACTAGGTCATTGCATGTGTGTTCTTTCCTAAAACCAGCACTAGAGTCATTGCATGTGTGTTCTTTACAAACCACATGGATCCACCAGTGTCATTGCATGTGTGTTCTTTCCACAAACCACATATGGATCCACTAGAGTCATTGCATGTGTGTTCTTTCCACAAACCACATATGGATCCACTAGTGTCATTGCATGTGTGTTCTTTCCACAAACCACATATGGATCCACGAGAGTCATTGCATGTGTGGTCTTTCCACAAACAACATATGGATCCACTAGAGTCATTGCATGTGTGTTCTTTTCTAAATCCACATATGGATCCACAGTGTCATTTCATGTGTGTTCTTTCACAAACCACATATGGATCCACTAGTGTCATTGCATGTGTGTTCTTTCACAAACCACATATGGATCCACTAGAGTCATTGCATGTGTTCTTTCCACAAACCACATGGATCCCTAGAGTCATTGCATGTGTGTTTTTTCCACAAACCACATATGGATCCACTCGTGTCATTGCATGTGTGTTCTTTTCACAAACCACATATGGATCCACTAGTGTCATTGCATGTGTGTTCTTTCCACAAACCACATATGGATCCACTAGTGTCATTGCATGTGTGTTCTTTCCACAAACCACATATGGACCCACTAGTGGTCATTGCATGTGTGTTCTTTCACAAACCACATATGGATCCACAGTGTGTCATTGCATGTGTGTTCTTTCCTAAAACCACATATGGATCCACTAGAGTCATTGCATGTGTGTTCTTTCCAAACCACATATGGATCCACCAGATGTCATTGCATGTGTGTTCTTTCACAAACCACATATGGATCACTAGTGTCATTGCATGTGTGTTCTTTCCACAAACCACATGGATCCACTAGAGTCATTGCATGTGTGTTCTTTCCACAAACACATGGATCCACCAGTGTCATTGCATGTGTGTTCTTTCCACAAACCACATATGGATCCACTAGAGTCATTGCATGTGTGTGTATACTAAAACAGTCATTGCATGTGTGTTCTTTTCACAAACCACATATGGATCCACTAGAGTCATTGCATGTGTGTTCTTTCACAAACCACATATGGACTAGAGTCATTGCATGTGCATGTGTGTTCTTTCCACAAACCACATGGATCCACCAGTGTCATTGCATGTGTTCTTTCCACAAACCACATATGGATCCTTGAGTCATTGCATGTGTGTTCTTTCACAAACCACATATGGACCCTGGGTGTCATTGCATGTGTGTTCTTTCACAAACCACATATGGATCCACTAGTGTCATTGCATGTGTGTTCTTTCCACAAACCACATATGGATCCACTAATGGTCATTGCATGTGTGTTCTTTCCTAAAACCACATATGGATCCACTAGTGTCATTGCATGTGTGTTCTTTCCACAAACCACACATGGATCAGTGTCATTGCATGTGTGTTCTTTTCACAAACCACATATGGATCCACTAGTGTCATTGCATGTGTGTTCTTTTCAAACCACATATGGATCACTAGGTCATTGCATGTGTGTTCTTTTCACAAACCACATATGGATCCACCAGTGTCATTGCATGTGTGTTCTTTCCACAAACCACATGGATCAACAGGTCATTGCATGTGTGTTCTTTCCACAAACCACATGGATCCACTAGTGTCATTGCATGTGTGTTCTTTCCACAAACCACATATGGATCCACTAGTGTCATTGCATGTGTGTTCATGCCAGTAACCACACATGGATCCACCAGTGGTCATTGCATGTGTGTTCTTTCCACAAACCACATATGGATCCACTAGAGTCATTGCATGTGTGTTCTTATACTAAAACCGGCACTAGAGTCATTGCATGTGTGTTATTTTCACAAACCATATGGATCCACTAGTGTCATTGCATGTGTGTTCTTTCACAAACCACACATGGATCCACCAGAGTCATTGCATGTGTGTTCTTTCCAAAACCACACTAGAGTCATTTGCATGTGTGTTCTTTCCACAAACCACATATGGATCCCAGTGTCATTGCATGCGTGTTCTTTGCACAAACCACATATGGATCCACCGGTGTCATTGCATGTGTGTTCTTTTCACAAACCACATATGGATCCACTAGTGTCATTGCATGTGTTCTCAAACCACAAGACCTAGAGGTCATTGCATGTGTGTTCTTTCCACAAACCACATGGATCCACAGAGTCATTGCATGTGTTCTTTCCACAAACCACATATGGATCCACCGGTGTCATTGCATGTGTGTTCTCACAACCATATGGATCACTAGTGTCATTGCATGTGTGTTCTTTCCACAAACCACATATGGATCCACTAGTGTCATTGCATGTGTGTTCTTTTCACAAACCACATATGGATCCACGGTGTCATTGCATGTGTGTTCTTTCCACAAAACACATTTGGATCCACTAGTGTCATTGCATGTGTGTTCTTTCCAAAACCACATATGTAACCACTAGAGTCATTGCATGTTTTTTCTTATACTAAAACCAGTATTAGAGTCATTACATGTGTTCTTTCCACAAACCACATATGGATCCACCAATGTCATTGCATGTGTGTTCTTTTCCAAACCACATATGGATCCACTAGTGTCATTGCATGTGTGTTCTTTCCACAAACCACACATGGATCCAGTGTTCATTGCATGTGTTCTTTTCCACAAACCACATGGATCCACTAGTGTCATTGCATGTGTTCTTTCACAAACCACACATGGATCCACTAGGTCATTGCATGTGTGTTCTTTCACAAACCACATGGATCCACCATGTCATTGCATGTGTGTTCTACTAGGGTGTCATTGCATGTGTGTTCTTTCCACAAACCACATATGGATCCACCAGTGTCATTGCATGTGTGTTCTTTCCACAAACCACATGGATCAACCGGTGTCATTGCATGTGTGTTCTTTCACAAACCATATGGATCCACTAGTGTCATTGCATGTGTTCTTTCCACAAACCACATGGATCCACTAGAGTCATTGCATGTGTGTTCTTTCCACAAACCACATATGGATCCACTAGAGTCATTGCATGTGTGTTCTTTCACAAAACCACATATGGATCAGAGTCATTGCATGTGTGTTCTTTCCACAAACCACATATGGATCAACCAGTGTCATTGCATGTGTGTTCTTTCCACAAACCACATATGGATCCCCCACTAGGTCATTTCATGTGTGTTCTTTTCCCAAAACCACATTTGGTTCCACTTTTGTCATTGCATGTGTGTTCTTTTCCACAAAGCACATATGGATCCACTAGAGTCATTGCATGTGTGTTCTTTCCACAAACCACATATGGATCCACCAGTGTCATTGCATGTGTGTTCTTTCCACAAACCACATATGGATCCAGTAGAGTCATTGCATGTGTGTTCTTTCCACAAACCACACATGGCTCAACTAGTGGCCATTGCATTTGTGTTCTTTCCACAAACCACATATGGATCCACTAGAGTCATTGCATGTGTTCTTATACTAAAACCATGGATCCACTAGAGTCATTGCATGTGTGTTCTTCACAAACCACATATGGATCCACTACTGTCATTGCATGTGTGTTCTTTCCACAAACCACATATGGATCCACTAAGTCATTGCATGTGTGTTCTTTCAAACCACATATGGATCCACTAGGTCATTGCATGTGTGTTCTTTCCTAAAACCACCATGGATCAACCAAGTCATTGCATGTGTGTTCTTTCCACAAACCACATATGGATCCACTAAGTCATTGCATGTGTTCTTTTCACAAACCACATATGGATCCCAGTGTCATTGCATGTGTGTTCTTTACAAACCACATGGATCCACTAGTGTCATTGCATGTGTGTTCTTTCCACAAACCACATGGATCAACAGTGTCATTGCATGTGTGTTCTTTCCACAAACCACATATGGATCCACTAGAGTCATTGCATGTGTGTTCTTTCCTAACCACATATGGATCGTCATTGCATGTGTGTTCTTATACAAACCACATATGGATCCACTAGTGTCATTGCATGTGTGTTCTTTCCACCAACCACATATGGATCCACTAGTGTCATTGCATGTGTGTTCTTTCCACAAACCACATATGGATCCACAGAGTCATTGCATGTGTGTTCTTTCCACAAACCATATGGATCAACCAGTGTCATTGCATGTGTGTTCTTTCACAAACCACATATGGATCCACTAGAGTCATTGCATGTGTGTTCTTATAAACCACTAGAGTCATTGCATGTGTGTTCTTTCCACAACATGGATCACTGGTCATTGCATGTGTGTTCTTTTCACAAACCACATATGGACCCACTGTCATTGCATGTGTGTCACTAGAGTCATTGCATGTGTGTTCTTTCCACAAACCACATGGATCCATGTCATTGCATGTGTGTTCTTTCCACAAACCACATATTGATCCACCTGTGTCATTGCATGTGTGTTCTTTCACAAAACACATATGGATCCACTAGAGTCATTGCATGTGTGTTCTTATCCTAAAACCACACATGGATCCACTAGAGTCATTGCATGTGTGTTCTTTCCACAAACCACATATGGATCAGCAGTCATTGCATGTGTGTTCTTTCCAAACCACATATGGATCCACCAGTGTCATTGCATGTGTGTTCTTTCCAAACCACATATGGATCCACTAGAGTCATTGCATGTGTGTTCTTTCCACAAACCATATGGATCCACTAGAGTCATTGCATGTGTGTTCTTTCACAAACCACATATGGATCCACCAGTGTCATTGCATGTGTGTTCTTTCCACAAACCACATATGGATCCACTAGTGTCATTGCATGTGTGTTCTTTCCAAACCAAACCACATGGATCCACTGGTGTCATTGCATGTGTGTTCTTTCCACAAACCACATATGGATCCACTAAGTCATTGCATGTGTTCTTTTCCTAAAACATATGGATCCACTAGTGTCATTGCATGTGTTCTTTCCACAAACCACACATGGATCAAGTGTCATTGCATGTGTGTTCTTTCCACAAACCACATATGGATCCACTAGAGTCATTGCATGTGTGTTCTTTCCACAAACCACTTATGGATCAACCAGTGGTTATTGCATGTGTGTTCTTTCCACAAACCACATGGATCCACTAGAGTCATTGCATGTGTGTTCTTTCACAAACCACATATGGATCCACCAGTGTCATTGCATGTGTGTTCTTTCCACAAACCATATGGATCCACTAGTGTCATTGCATGTGTGTTCTTTCCACAAACCACACATGGATCCACAGTCATTGCATGTGTGTTCTTTCCACAAACCACATATGGATCCACTAGAGTCATTGCATGTGTTCTTTCCACAAACCACACATGGATCAACCAGTGTCATTGCATGTGTGTTCTTTCCACAAACCATATGGATCCAGTGAGTCATTGCATGTGTGTTCTTTTCCACAAACCACATATGGATCCACTAGAGTCATTGCATGTGTGTTCTTATACTAAAACCACATATGCCACTAGAGTCATTGCATGTGTGTTCTTTCCACAAACCACATGGATCATTTCATGTGTGTTCTTTCCACAAACCACATATGGATCCACTAGTGTCATTGCATGTGTGTTCTTTCCACAAACCACTTTTGGATCAACCAGTGGTCATTGCATGTGTTCTTTCACAAACCACATATGGATCACTAAGTCATTGCATGTGTGTTCTTATACTAAATGCATGTGTTCTTCACTAGAGTCATTGCATGTGTGTTCTTTTCACAAACCACATATGGATCCCATTGCATGTGTGTTCTTTCCACAAACCACATATGGATCCACTAGAGTCATTGTATGTGTGTTCTTTCCACAAACCACATGGATCCCAGTGTTCATTGCATTTGTGTTCTTTTCAAAACCACATCTGGACCCACTACAGTCATTGCATGTGTGTTCTTTTCACAAACCACACATGGATCCACCAGAGTCATTGCATGTGTGTTCTTTCCACAAACCACATATGGATCAAATAGTGTCATTGCATGTGTGTTATTTCCACAAACCACATGTGGATCCACTAGTGGTCTGCATTGCATGTTCTTTCCACAAACCACATATGGATCCCAGCAGTGTCATTGCATGTGTGTTCTTTCCACAAACCACATATGGATCAACTAGAGTCATTGCATGTGTTCTTTCCACAAACCACACATGGATCCACAGTGTCATTGCATGTGTGTTCTTTCCACAAACCACATATGGATCCACCAGAGTCATTGCATGTGTGTTCTTTCCACAAACCACATATGGATCCGGTGAGTCAGTGCATGTGTGTTCTTTCCACAAACCACATATGGATCCACTAGAGTCATTGCATGTGTGTTCTTATAATAAAACCAGCACTAGAGTCATTGCATGTGTGTTCTTTTCACAAACCACATATGGATCCACTAGTGTCATTGCATGTGTGTTCTTTCCACAAACCACATATGGATCCACCAGAGTCATTGCATGTGTGTTCTTTACACAAACAACATATTGAAGCACTAGAGTCATTGCATGTGTGTTCTTTCCACAAACCACATATGGATCCACAGTGTCATTGCATGTGTGTTCTTTCCACAAACCACATATGGATCCACAGTGTCATTGCATGTGTGTTCTTTCCACAAACCACATATGGATCCACTAGGTCATTGCATGTGTGTTCTTATACACAAACCATATGGTCCACTAGAGTCATTGCATGTGTGCTCTTTTCCACAAACCACATATGGATCAACCAGTGTCATTGCATGTGTGTTCTTTCCACAAACCACATATGGATCACCAGAGTCATTGCATGTGTGTTCTTTCACAAACCACATATCGATCCACTAGTGTCATTGCATGTGTGTTATTTACACAAACCACATATGGATCCACTAATGTCATTGCATGTGTGTTCTTTTCACAAACCACATATGGATCCAGAGTCATTGCATGTGTTCTTTCCACAAACCACATATGGATCCACTAAGTCATTGCATGTGTGTTCTTATACAAACCACACTAGAGTCATTGCATGTGTTTTCTTTTCACAAACCACATATGGATCCACTAGTGTCATTGCATGTGTGTTCTTTCCACAAACCACATTTGGATCCACTAGAGTCATTGCATGTGTGTTCTTTCCACAAACCACATGGATCCACTAGTGTTCATTGCATGTTTGTTCTTTCCACAAACCACATATGTAACCACTAGAGTCATTGCATGCGTGTTCTTATACAAACCACATAGACTAGTCATTGCATGTGTGTTCTTTTCACAAACCACACATGGATCCACCGGTGTCATTGCATGTGTGTTCTTTCCACAAACCACATATGGATCCACTAGAGTCATTGCATGTGTGTTCTTTCCACAAACCACATGGATCTAGAGTCATTGCATGTGTGTTCTTTTCACAAACCACATATGGATCCACCAGTGGTCATTGCATGTGTGTTCTGTCCCAAAACCACATATGTACCCACTAGAGTCATTGCATGTGTGTTCTTATCCTAAAACCACAGCCCACTAGAGGTCATTGCATGTGTGTTCTTTCCACAAACCACATATGGATCTAGAGTCATTGCATGTTTGTTCTTTCAAAAAACCACATTTGGTTCCACCATTGTAATTGCATGTGTGTTCTTTCCACACTGCTCATATGGATCCACTAGTGTCATTGCATGTGTGTTCTTTTCCACAAACCACATATGGATCCACTAGAGTCATTGCATGTGTGTTCTTTCACAAACCACATATGGATCCCTAGAGTCATTGCATGTGTGTTCTTTCCACAAACCACATGGATCGACCAGTGTCATTGCATGTGTGTTCTGTCCACAAACCACATATGGATCCACTAGAGTCATTGCATGTGTGTTCTTTCCACAAACCACATGGATCCAGTGTCATTGCATGTGTTTTCTTTCCACAAACCACATATGGATCCACTAGAGTCATTGCATGTGTGTTCTTTTCACAAACCACATATGGATCCACTAGTGTTCATTGCATGTGTGTTCTTTCCACAAACCACATATGGATCCACTAGAGTCATTGCATGTGTGTTCTTTTCACAAACCAGCACTAGAGTCATTGCATGTGTGTTCTTATACTAAACCACACTGGATCCAAGTCATTGCATGTGTGTTCTTTCCACAAACCCCTTATGGATGAACTAGGGGTGATTGCATGATTGTTCTTTTCACAAACCACTTATTGTTCCACTAGAGTCATTGCATGTGTGTTCTTATACTCAATGTAGCACTAGAGTCATTGCATGTGTGTTCTTTCCACAAACCACTCATGGATCCACCAGTGGACATTGCATGTGTGTTCTTTCCACAAACCACATTTGGACCAACTAGAGTCTTTTCATGTGTGTTCTTATACTAAAACTAGCACTAGAGTCATTGCATGTGTGTTCTTTCCACAAACCACATATGGATCCACCAGTGTCATTGCATGTGTGTTCTTTCCACAAACCACATATGGATCCACCAGTGTCATTGCACGTGTGTTCTTTCCACAAACCACATATGGATCCACTAGAGTCATTGCATGTGTGTTCTTTCCACAAACCACACATAGATCCACCTGAGTCATTGCATGTGTGTTCTTTCCACAAACCACATATGGATCCACTAGAGTCATTGCATGTGTGTTCTTATACTAAATCCAGCACTAGACATGTGTGTTCTTTCCACAAACCACATATGGATCCACCAGTGTCATTGCATGTGTGTTCTTTCCACAAACCACACATGGATCCACTAGTGTCATTGCATGTGTGTTCTTTCCATAAACCACATATGGATCCACCAATGTCATTGCATGTGTGTTCTTTCCACAAACCAGATATGGATCCAGCAGAGTCATTGCATGTGTGTTCTTTCATTGCATGTGTGTTCTTTCCACAAACCACATATGGATCACCAGTGTCATTGCATGTGTGTTCTTTCCACAAACCACATATGGATCCACTAGTGTCATTGCATGTGTGTTCTTTCCACAAACCACATGGATCCTAGAGTCATTGCATGTGTGTTCTTTCACAAACCACATATGGATCCACCACTGTCATTGCATGTGTGTTCTTTTCACAAACCATATGGATCCACTAGTGGTCATTGCATGTGTGTTCTTTTCCACAAACCACATATGGATCCACTAGAGTCATTGCATGTGTGTTCTTATACTAAAACCACACTAGACTCATTGCATGTGTGTTCTTTCCACAAACCACATATGGATCAACCAGTGTCATTGCATGTGTGTTCTTTCCACAAACCACATATGGATCCACTAGTGTTCATTGCATGCGTGTTATTTTCACAAACCACATATGGATCCACTAGTGTCATTGCATGTGTGTTCTTTCCACAAACCACATATGGATCCACTAGAGTCATTGCATGTGTGTTCTTTCCACAAACCACATATGGATCCACTAGTGCCATTGCATGTGTGATCTCTCCACAAACCACACATGGATCCCCCTGAGTTATTGCATGTGTGTTCTTAACCTAATGGATCCACTAGAGTCATTGCATGTGTGTTCTTTCCACAAACCACATGGATCCACTAGTGTCATTGCATGTGTGTTCTTTCCACAAACCACATATGGATCAACCAGAGTCATTGCATGTGTGTTCTTTCCACAAACCACATATGGATCCACCAGTGGTCATTGCATGTGTGTTCTTTCCACAAACAGCATATGGATCAACCACTAGTCATTGCATGTGTGTTCTTTCCACACACATATGGATCCACTAGAGTCATTGCATGTGTGTTCTTATACTAAACCACATGAGCACTAGAGTCATTGCATGTGTGTTCTTCCACAAACCACACATGGATCAACTAGTGTCATTGCATGTGTGTTCTTTCCACAAACCACATATGGATCCATCATTGCATGTGTGTCATTTCATGTGTGTTCTTTCCACAAACCACACATGGATCAACTAGAGTCATTGCATGTGTGTTCTTTCCACAAACCACAAATGGATCCACAAGAGTCATTGCATGTGTGTTCTTATACAAAAACCACATAGAGTCATTGCATGTGTGTTCTTTTCACAAACCACATATGGATCCACCAGTGTCATTGCATGTGTGTTCTTTCCACAAACCACACATGGATCGACTAGTGGTCATTGCATGTGTGTTCTTTCCACAAACCACATATGGATCCACCAGTGTCATTGCATGTGTGTTCTCTCCACAAACCACACATGGATGGACTAGTGGTCATTGCATGTGTGTTCTTTCCACAAACCACATATGGATCCACTAGTGTCATTGCATGTGTGTTCTTATACTAAAACCAGCACTAGACTCATTGCATGTGTGTTCTTTTCACAAACCACATATGGATCCACCGTGGTCATTGCATGTGTGTTCTTTCACAAACCACATATGGATCCACCAGTGGTCATTGCATGTGTGTTCTTTCCACAAACTACATATGGATCCACTAGTGTCATTGCATGTGTGTTCTTTCCACAAACCACATGGATCAACTAGAGTCATTGCATGTGTTCTTTCCACAAACCACATATGGATCCATGGGTCATTGCATGTGTGTTCTTTCCACAAACCACATATGGATCCACCAGTGTCATTGCATGTGTGTTCTTTCCACAAACCATATGGATCCACCAGTGTTCATTGCATGTGTGTTCTTTCACAAACCACATATGGATCCACTAGAGTCATTGCATGTGTGTTCTTTCTAAAACCATTATGCACTAGAGTCATTGCATGTGTGTTCTTTCCACAAACCACATATGGATCCACTAGAGTCATTGCATGTGTGTTCTTCCACAAACCACATATGGATCCACTAGAGTCATTGCATGTGTGTTCTTATACTAAAACCATATGCACTAGAGTCATTGCATGTGTGTTCTTTTCACAAACCATATGGATCCACTAGTGTCATTGCATGTGTTCTTTTCCACAAACCACATATGGATCAACTAGTGGTCATTGCATGTGTGTTCTTTCCACAAACCACATATGGATCCACTAGAGTCATTGCATGTGTGTGTTCTTTCCACGAACCACATATGGATCCACTAGAGTCATTGCATGTGTGTTCTTTCCACAAACGACACATGGATCCACGAGTGTCATTGCATGTGTGTTCTTTCACAAACCACATATGGATCCACTAGAGTCATTGCATGTGTGTTCTTATACTAAAACATATGGATCCACTAGAGTCATTGCATGTGTGTTCTTTCCACAAACCACATATGGATCAACAGGTCATTGCATGTGTGTTCTTTCCACAAACCACATATGGATCCACCAGTGGTCATTGCAGGTGTGTTCTTTTCCACAAACCACATATGGATCCACTAGAGTCATTGCGTGTTTGTTCTTTACTAAAACCACACTAGAGTCATTGCATGTTTGTTCTTTACTCAAACCACTTTTGGTTCAACCAGTGTCATTGCATGTGTGTTCTTTCCACAAACCACATATGGATCCACTAGTGTCATTGCATGTGTGTTCTTTCCACAAACCACTTATGGATCCACCAGTGTCATTGCATGTGTGTTCTTTTCCACAAACCACATATGGATCCACTAGAGTCATTGCATGTGTGTTCTTTCCACAAACCACATATGGGTCCACCAGTGGTCATTATATGTGTGTTCTTTCCACAAACCATATGGATCCACTAGACTCATTGCATGTGTGTTCTTTTCACAAACCACATATGGATCCACTAGAATCATTGCATGTGTATTCTTTTCACACACCACATATGGACCCACTAGAGTCATTGCATGTCTGTTCTTTCCACAAAGCACATATGGATCAACTAGTGTTCATTGCATGTGTGTTCTTTTCCACAAACCACATATGGATCCACTAGAGTCATTGCAAATGTGTTCTTTCCACAAACCACATATGGATCAACCAGTGGTCATTGCATGTGTGTTCTTTTCCACAAACCACATATGGATCCACTAGAGTCATTGCATGTGTGTTCTTATACTAAAACCAGCACTAGAGTCATTGCATGTGTGTTCTTTCCACAAACCACATGGATCCACCAGTGTCATTGCATGTGTGTTCTTTCCACAAACCACATATGGATCCACCAGTGTCATTGCATGTGTGTTCTTTCCACAAACCACATATGGATCCACAAGTCAGTGTGCATGTTCTTTTCCACAAACCACATATGGATCCACTAGAGTCATTGCATGTGTGTTCTTTTCACAAACCACATGGATCCACTAGTGTCAGTGCATGTGTGTTCTTTTCACACACCACATATGGATCCACCAGTGTCATTGCATGTGTGTTCTTTCCACAAACCACACATGGATCAACCAATATCATTGCATGTGTGTTCTTTCCACAAACCACATATGGATCAACCAGTGTCATTGCATGTGTGTTCTTTCCACAAACCACATATGGATCCACAAGTGTTCATTGCATGTGTGTTCTTTTCCACAAACCACATATGGATCCACTAGAGTCATTGCATGTGTGTTCTTTTCACAAACCACATATGGACCCACTAGAGTCATTGCATGTGTGTTCTTATACTAAAACCAGCACTAGAGTCATTGCATGTGTGTTCTTTCCACAAACCACACATGGATCAACCAGTGTCATTGCATGTGTGTTCTTTCCACAAACCACATATGGATCCAACAGTGGTCATTGCATGTGTGTTCTTTCCACAAACCACATATGGATCCACTAGAGTCATTGCATGTGTGTTCTTTCCAAACCACATATGGATCCACTAGAGTCATTGCATGTGTGTTCTTTCCACAAACCACACATGGATCGACCAGGTCATTGCATGTGTGTTCTTTTCCACAAACCACATATGGATGCATTAGCGTAATTGCATGTGTGGTCTTTCCACAAACCACATATGGATCCACTAGTGTCATTGCATGTGTGTTCTTTCCACAAACCACATATGGATCAACCAGTGTCATTGCATGTGTGTTCTTTTCACAAACCACATATGGATCCACTAGTGTCATTGCATGTGTGTTCTTTCCACAAACCACACATGGATCGACCAGTGGTCATTGCATGTGTGTTCTTTCCACAAAGCACACATGGATCCCCTTGAGTCATTGCATGTGTGTTCTTTCCACAAACCACATATGGATCAACCAGTGTCATTGCATGTGTGTTCTTTTCACAAACCACATATGGATCCACTAGTGTCATTGCATGTGTGTTCTTTCCACAAACCACATATGGATCCACTAGTGTCATTGCATGTGTGTTCTTTCCACAAACCACACATGGATCCCCCTGAGTCATTGCATGTGTGTTCTTTCCACAAACCACATATGGATCCACCAGTGTCATTGCATGTGTGTTCTTTCCACAAACCACATATGGATCCACTATGTTCATTGCATGTGTGTTCTTTCCACAAACCACACATGGATCGACCAGTGGTCATTGCATGTGTGTTCTTTCCACAAACCACACATTGATCCCCCTGAGTCATTGCATGTGTGTTCTTATACAAAACCAGCACTAGAGTCATTGCATGTGTGTTCTTTTCACAAACCACATATGGATCCACCAGTGTCATTGCATGTGTGTTCTTTCCACAAACCACATGGATCCACTAGAGTCATTGCATGTGTGTTCTTATCCTAAAACCACACTAGAGTCATTGCATGTGTGTTCTTTCCACAAACCACATGGATCCACCAGTGTCATTGCATGTGTGTTCTTTCCACAAACCACATATGGATCCACTAGTGGTCATTGCATGTGTGTTCTTTCCACAAACCACATATGGATCCAGTGGTCATTGCATGTGTGTTCTTTCCACAAACCACATATGGATCAACCAGTGTCATTGCATGTGTGTTCTTTCCACAAACCACATATGGATCCACCAGTGTCATTGCATGTGTGTTCTTTTCCACAAACCACATATGGATCCACTAGAGTCATTGCCTGTGTGTTCTTCCACAAACCACATTCCCACTAGAGTCATTGCATGTGTTCTTTCCACAAACCACATATGGATCAACCAGTGTCATTGCATGTGTGTTCTTTCACAAACCACATATGGATCCACCAGTGTCATTGCATGTGTGTTCTTTCCACAAACCACAGATGGATCCACTAGAGTCATTGCATGTGTGTTCTTATACTAAAACCATATGGATCCACTAGTGTCATTGCATGTGTTCTTTCCACAAACCACATATGGATCCACTAGGTCATTGCATGTGTGTTCTTTTCACAAACCACATATGGATCCACTGTCATTGCATGTGTGTTCTTTCCACAAACCACATATGGATCCACCAGTGTCATTGCATGTGTGTTCTTTCCACAAACCACATATGGATCCACTAGAGTCATTGCATGTGTGTTCTTATACTAAACCACATATGGACTCATTGCATGTGTGTTCTTTTCACAAACCACATATGGATCCACTAGAGTCATTGCATGTGTGTTCTTTTCACAAACCACATATGGATCCACAGTAGAGTCATTGCATGTGTGTTCTTATACCAAAACCAGCACCAGAGTCATTGCATGTGTGTTCTTCCACAAACCACATATGGATCACCAGTGTCATTGCATGTGTGTTCTTCCACAAAACATATGGATCCACAAGTGTCATTGCATGTGTGTTCTTTTCCACAAACCACATATGGATCCACTAGTGTCATTGCATGTGTGTTCTTTACACAAACCACATATCGATCCACCAGTGGACATTGCATGTTTGTTATTTCCACAAACCACATATGGACCAACAAGAGTCATTGCATGTGTGTTCTTATACAAAACCAGCACTAGACTCATTGCATGTGTTTTCTTTTCACAAACCACATATGGATCCACCAGTGTCATTGCATGTGTGTTCTTTAAACAAACCACAAATTTATTGTCCAGTGTCATTGCATGTGTGTTCTTTCCACAAACCACATATGGATCCACCAGTGTTCATTGCATGTGTGTTCTTTTCCACAAACCACATATGGATCCACTAGAGTCATTGCATGTGTTCTTTCCACAAACCACATATGGATCCACAGTGTCATTGCATGTGTTCTTTCCACAAACCACACATGGATCAACCAGTCATTGCATGTGTGTTCTTTCCACAAACCATATGGATCCACCAGTGTCATTGCATGTGTGTTCTTTCCACAAACCATATGGATCCACAGAGTCATTGCATGTGTGTTCTTTCCACAAACCACATATGGATCCACCAGTGTCATTGCATGTGTGTTCTTTCCACAAACCACATATGGATCCACAAGAGTACATTGCATGTGTGTTCTTTCTAAAACCACTAGATCACCGGTGTCATTGCATGTGTGTTCTTTCCACAAACCACATATGGATCAACCAGTGTCATTGCATGTGTTCTTTCCACAAACCACATATGGATCCACCAGTGTTCATTGCATGTGTGTTCTTTTCCACACAAACCACATATGGATCCACCAGTGTCATTGAATATGTGTTCTTTTTCTAAACCACATATGGACCCACTAGAGTCATTGCATGTGTGTTCTTATACTAAAACCAGCACTAGAGTCATTGCATGTGTGTTCTTTCCACAAACCACACATGGATCAACCAGTGTCATTGCATGTGTGTTCTTTCCACAAACCACATATGGATCAACAAGTGTCATTGCATGTGTTCTTTCTACAAAACCACATATGGATCCACTAGAGTCATTGCATGTGTGTTCTTTCCACAAACCACATATGGATCCACTAGAGTCATTGCATGTGTGTTCTTTCCACAAACCACATCGATCCACCAATTTCATTGCATGTGTTTTCTTTCCATGAACCACATATGGATCCATCAATGTCATTGCATGTGTGTTCTTTCCACAAACCACATATGGATCAACCAGTGTCATTGCATGTGTGTTCTTTCCACAAACCACATATGGATCAACCAGTGTCATTGCATGTGTGGTCTTTCCACAAACCACATATGGATCCACCAGTGTCATTGCATGTGTGTTCTTTCCACAAACCACATATGGATCCACCAGTGTCATTGCATGTGTGTTCTTTCCACAAACCACACATGGATCAACCAGTGTCATTGCATGTGTGTTCTTTCCACAAACCACATGGATCAACCAGATTCATTGCATGTGTGTTCTTTCCACAAACCACATATGGATCAACCAGTGTCATTGCATGTGTGTTCTTTGCACAAACCACATATGGATCCACTAGAGTTCATTGCATGTGTGTTCTTTCCACAAACCACATATGTATCCACTAGAGTCATTGCATGTGTGTTCTTATACTAAAACCAGCACTAGAGTCATTGCATGTGTGTTCTTTTCACAAACCACATATGGATCCACTAGAGTCATTGCATGTGTGTTCTTTCCACAAACCACACATGGATCAACCAGTGGTCATTGCATGTGTGTTCTTTCCACAAACCACACATGGATCAACTAGAGTCATTGCATGTGTGTTCTTTCCACAAACCACAAATCGATCAACAGAGTCATTGAATGTGTGTTCTTTCAACAAACCACACATGGATCCACTAGGTCATTGCATGTGTGTTCTTTCCACAAACCACTTATGGATCCACCAGTGTTCCATTGCATGTGTGTTCTTTTCACAAACCACATATGGTTCCACTAGAGTCATTGCATGTGTGTTCTTATACTAAAACCACATATGGACCCACTAGAGTCATTGCATGTGTGTTCTTTCCACAAACCACATATGGATCAACCAGTGTCATTGCATGTGTGTTCTTTCCACAAACCACATATGGATCAACCAGTGTACATGCATTTGGTTTATTTTACACAAACCACATATGGATCAACAAGTGGTCATTGCATGTGTGTTCTTTCCACAAACCACATATGGATCCACTAGAGTCATTGCATGTGTGTTCTTTCCACAAACCACATATGGATCCACAAGAGACATTGCATGAGTGTTCATTCCAAAAACCACACAAGTAACCACCAATGTCATTGTGTGTTCTTTCATGAACCACATATGGACCCACTAGAGTCATTGCATGTGTGTTCTTTCCACAAACCACATGGATCCACTAGTTTCATTGCATTTGTTTTATTTCAACAAACCACATATGGATCGTCCATTGTCATTTCATGTGTGTTGTTTTCACAAACCACATATGGATCCACTAGTGTTCATTGCATGTGTGTTCTTTCCACAACCCACACATGGATCCACCAGTGTTCATTGCATGTGTGTTCTTTTTCCACAAACCACATATGGATCCACTAGTGTCATTGCATGTGTGTTCTTATACTAAAACCAGCACTAGAATCATTGCATGTATGTTCTTTTCACAAACCACACATGGATCCACTAGAGTCATTGCATGTGTGTTCTTTTCACAAACCACATATGGACCCACTGGAGTCATTGCATGTATGTTCTTATACTAAAACTAGCACTAGAGTCATTGCATGTGTGTTCTTTCCACAAACCACATATGGATCCACTAGAGTCATTGCATGTGTGTTCTTATACTAAAACCATCACTAGACTCATTGCATGTGTGTTCTTTCCACAAACCACATATGGATCAACCAGTAGTCATTGCATGTGTGTTCTTTTCACAAACCACATATGGATCCACTAGTGTCATTGCATGTGTGTTCTTTCCACAAACCACTTATGGATCCACCAATGTTCATTGCATGTGTGTTCTTTTCCACAAACCACATATGGATCCACTAGAGTCATTGCATGTGTGTTCTTTTCACAAACCACATATGGATCCACCAGTGGTCATTGCATGTGTGTTCTTTTCCATAAACCACATACACATCCACTAGAGTCATTGCATGTGTGTTCTTATACCAAAACCAGCATTAGACTCATTGCATGTGTGTTCTTTCCACAAACCACATATGGATCATCCAGTGGCATTGCATGTGTGTTCTTTTCACAAATCACATATGGATCCACCAGTGTGCACTTCATGTGTGTTCTTTCCACAAACCACTTATGGATCCACAGTGTTCATTGCATGTGTGTTCTTTCCAGAAACCACATATGGATCCACTAGAGTCATTGCATGTGTTCTTTCACAAACCACATATGGATCAACAGTGTCATTGCATGTGTGTTCTTTCCACAAACCACACATGGATCAACCAGTGTCGTTGCATGTGTGTTCTTTCTGCAAAACCACACATGGATCAACCAGAGTCATTGCATGTGTGTTCTTTCCACAAACCACACATGGATCAACCAGTGTCATTGCAAGTGTGTCATTTCCACAAACCACTTATGGATCCACCAGTGTTCATTGCATGTGTGTTCTTTTCCACAAATCACATATGGATCCACTAGAGTCATTGCATGTGTGTTCTTATATTAAAACCACATATGGACCCACTAGAGTCATTGCATGTGTGTTCTTATACTAAAACCAGCACTAGACTCGTTGCATGTGTGTTCTTTCCACAAACCACACATGGATCAACCAGTGTCATTGCATGTGTGCTCTTTCCACAAACCACATATGGATCAACAAGTGGTCATTGCATGTGTGTTCTTTTCACAAACCACATATGGATCCATTAGAGTCATTGCATGTGTGTTCATTGCACAAACCACATATGGATCCACTAGAGTCATTGCATGTGTGTTCTTTACACAAACCACACATGGATCCACCAATGGCATTGCATGTGTGTTCTAGACATGAACCACATATGGACCCACTAGAGTCATTGCATGTGTGTTCTTTCCACAAACCACACATGGATCAACCAGTGTCATTGCATGTGTGTTCTTTCCACAAACCACATATGGATCAACCAGTGGCATTGCATGTGTGTTCTTTTCACAAATCACATATGGATCCACCATGTTCATTGCATGTGTGTTCTTTCCACAAACCACATATGGATCCACCAGTGTTCATTGCATGTGTGTTCTTTCCACAAACCACACATGGATCAACTAGTGTCATTGCATGTGTGTTCTTTCCACAAACCACATATGGATCAACAAGTGGCATTGCATGTGCGTTCTTTTCACAAAGCACATATGGATCCACCAGTGTTCATTGCATGTGTGTTCTTTCCACAAACCACATATGGATCCACCAGTGTTCATTGCATGTGTGTTCTTTCCACAAACCACATATGGGTCCACTAGAGTCATTGCATGTGTGTTCTTATACTAAAACCACAACTAGACTCATTGCATGTGTGTTCTTTGCTCAAACCACTTATGGATCCACTAGAGTCATTGCATGTGTGTTCTTTCCACAAACCACACATGGATCAACTAGTGTCATTGCATGTGTGTTCTTTCCACAAACCACACATGGATCAACCAGTGTTGTTGCATGTGTGTTCATTCAGATAACCACACATGGATCCACCAGAGTCATTGCATGTGTGTTCTTTCCACAAACCACTTATGGATCCACCAGTGTTCATTGCATGTGTGTTCTTTTCCACAAACCACATATGGATCCACTAGAGTCATTGCATGTGTGTTCTTATACTAAAACCACATATGGACCCACTAGAGTCATTGCATGTGTGTTCTTATACTAAAACCAACACTAGAGTCATTGCATGTGTGTTCTTTCCACAAACCACACATGGATCAACCAGTGTCATTGCATGTGTGCTCTTTCCACAAACCACATATGGATCAACAAGTGGTCATTGCATGTGTGTTCTTTGCACAAACCACAAATGGATCCATTAGAGTCATTGCATGCATGTGTTCTTTTCCACAAACCACATATGGATCCACTAGAGTCATTGCATGTGTGTTCCTTCCACAAACCACACATGGATCCACCAATGGCATTGCATGTGTGTTCCTAACATGAACCACATATGGACCCACTAGAGTCATTGCATGTGTGTTCTTTCCACAAACCACACATGGATCAACTAGTGTCATTGCATGTGTGTTCTTTCCACAAACCACATATGGATCAACCAGTGGCATTGCATGTGTGTTCTTTTCACAAATCACATATGGATCCACCAGTGTTCACTGCATGTGTGTTCATTCCACAAACCACATATGGATCCACCAGTGTTCATTGCATGTGTGTTCTTTCCACAAACCACACATGGATCAACTAGTGTCATTGCATGTGTGTTCTTTCCACAAACCACATATGGATCAACCAGTTGCCTTGCATGTGTGTTCTTTTCACAAATCACATATGGATCCACCAGTGTTCACTGCATGTGTGTTCTTTCCACAAACCACATATGGATCCACCAGTGTTCATTGCATGTGTGTTCTTTTCCACAAACCACATATGGGTCCACTAGAGTCATTGCATGTGTGTTCTTATACTAAAACCAGAACTAGACTCATTGCATGTGTGTTCTTTCCACAAACCACATATGGATCCACTAGAGTCATTGCGTGAGTGTTCTTTCCACAAACCACACATGGATCAACCAGTGTCATTGCATGTGTGTTCTTTCCACAAACCACACATGGATCAACCAGTGTCGTTGCATGTGTGTTCTTTCTGCAAACCACACATGGATCAACCAGAGTCATTGCATGTGTGTTCTTTCCACAAACCACACATGGATCAACCAGTGTCATTGCAAGTGTGTTATTTCCACAAACCACTTATGGATCCACCAGTGTTCATTGCATGTGTGTTCTTTTCCACAAACCACATATGGATCCACTAGAGTCATTGCATGTGTGTTCTTATACTAAAACCACATATGGACCCACTAGAGTCATTGCATGTGTGTTCTTATACTAAAACCAACACTAGAGTCATTGCATGTGTGTTCTTTCCACAAACCACACATGGATCAACCAGTGTCATTGCATGTGTGCTCTTTCCACAAACCACATATGGATCAACAAGTGGTCATTGCATGTGTGTTCTTTTCTACAAACCACATATGGATCCATTAGAGTCATTGCATGCATGTGTCTTCTTTTCCACAAACCACATATGGATCCACTAGAGTCATTGCATGTGTGTTCTTTCCACAAACCACACATGGATCCACCAATGACATTGCATGTGTGTTCCTAACATGAACCACATATGGACCCACTAGAGTCATTGCATGTGTGTTCTTTTCACAAACCACACATGGATCAACTAGTGTCATTGCATTTGTGTTCTTTCCACAAACCACATATGGATCAACCAGTGGCATTGCATGTGTGTTCTTTTCACAAATCACATATGGATCCACCAGTGTTCACTGCATGTGTGTTCTTTCCACAAACCACATATGGATCCACCAGTGTTCATTGCATGTGTGTTCTTTCCACAAACCACACATGGATCAACTAGTGTCATTGCATGTGTGTTCTTTCCACAAACCACATATGGATCAACCAGTTGCCTTGCATGTGTGTTCTTTTCACAAATCACATATGGATCCACCAGTGTTCACTACATGTGTGTTCTTTCCACAAACTACATATGGATCCACCAGTGTTCATTGCATGTGTGTTCTTTTCCACAAACCACATATGGATCCACTAGAGTCATTGCATGTGTGTTCTTATACTAAAACCAGAACTAGACTCATTGCATGTGTGTTCTTTTCACAAACCACATATGGATCCACTAGAGTCATTGCATGTGTGTTCTTTTCACAAACCACATATGGACCCACTTCAGTCATTGCATGTGTGTTCTTATACTAAAAATAGCACTAGAGTCATTGCATGTGTGTTCTTTCCACAAACCACACATGGATCAACTAGTGTCATTGCATGTGTGTTCTTTCCACAAACCACATATGGATCCACAAGTCGTCATTGCATGTTTGTTCTTTTCCACAAACCACATATGGATCCACTAGAGTCATTGCATGTGTGTTCTTATACTAAAACCAGCACTAGACTCATTGTGTGTGTGTTCTTTCCACAAAGCACATATGGATTAACCAGTCGCATTGCATGTGTGTTCTTTTCACAAATCACATATGAATCTACCAGTGTCCACTAGATGTGTGTTCTTTCCACAAACTACTTATGGATCCACCAGTGTTCATTGCATGTCTGTTCTTCTCCACAAACCACATATGGATCCACTACAGTCATTGCATGTGTGTTCTTTGCACAAACCACATATGGATCCACCAGTGGTCATTGCATGTGTGTTCTTTTCCACAAACCACATACGGATCCACTAGAGTCATTGCATGTGTGTTCTTATACCAAAACCAGCACTAGACTCATTGCATGTGTGTTCTTTCCACAAACCACATATGGATCATCCAGTGGCATTGCATGTGTGTTCTTTTCACAAATCACATATGGATCCACCAGTGTCCACTACATGTGTGTTCTTTCCACAAACCACTGGTGGATCCACCAGTGTTCATTGCATGGGTGTTCTTTTCCACAAACCACATATGGATCCACTAGAGTCATTGCATGCGTGTTCTTTCCACAAACCACACATGGATCAACCAGTGTCGTTGCATTTGTGTTATTTCCACAAACCACACATGGATAAACCAGAGTCATTGCATGTGTGTTCTTTCCACAAACCACACATGGATCAACCAGTGTCATTGCATGTGTCTTATTTCCACAAACCACTTATGGATCCACCAGTGTTCATTGCATGTGTGTTCTTTTCCACAAACCACATATGGATCCACCAGAGTCATTGCATGTGTGTTCTTATACTAACACCACATATGGCCCCACTAGAGTCATTGCATGTGTGTTCTTATACTAAAACCAGCACTAGAGTGATTGCATGTGTGTTCTTTCCACAAACCACACATGGATCAACCAGTGTCATTGCATGTGTGCTCTTTCCACAAACATGTGGATCAACCAGTGGTCATTGCATGTGTGTTATTTTCCACAAACCACAAATGGATCCATTAGAGTCATTGCATGTGTCTTCTTTTCCACAAACCACATATGGATCCACTAGAGTCATTGCATGTGTGTTCTTTCCACAAACCACACATGGATCCACCAATGGCATTGCATGTGTGTTCCTAACATGAACCACATATGGACCCACTAGAGTCATTGCACGTGTGTTCTTTCCACAAACCACACATGGATCAACTAGTGTCATTGCATGTGTGTTCTTTCCACAAACCACATATGGATCAACCAGTGGCATTGCATGTGTGTTCTTTTCACAAATCACATATGGATCCACTAGTGTTCACTGCATGTGTGTTCTTTCCACAAACCACATATGGATCCACCAGTGTTCATTGCATGTGTGTTCTTTTCCACAAACCACATATGGATCCACTAGAGTCATTGCATGTGTGTTCTTATACTAAAATCAGCACTATACTCATTGCATGTGTGTTCTTTTCCACAAACCACATATGGATCCACTAGAGTCATTGCATGTGTGTTCTTATACTAAAACCAGCACTAGACTCATTGCATGTGTGTTCCTTCCACAAACCACATATGGATTAACCAGCTGCATTGCATGTGTGTTCTTTTCACAAATCACATATGGATCCACCAGTGTCCACTGCATGTGTGTTATTTCCACAAACTACTTATGGATCCACCAGTGTTCATTGCATGTGTGTTCTTTTCCACAAACCACATATGGATCCACTAGAGTCATTGCATGTGTTTTCTTTGCACAAACCACATATGGATCCACCAGTGGTCATTGCATGTGTGTTCTTTTCGACAAACCACATACGGATCCACTGGATTCATTGCATGTGTGTTATTATACCAAAACTAGCACTAGACTCATTGCATGTGTATTCTTTCCACAAACCACATATGGATCATCTCGTGGCATTGCATCTGTGTTCTTTTCACAAATCACATATGGATCCACCAGTGTCCACTACATGTGTGTTCTTTCCACAAACCACTTATGGATCCACCAGTGTTCACTGCATGTGTGTTCTTTTCCACAAACCACACATGGATCCACTAGAGTCATTGCATGCGTGTTCTTTTCACAACCCACATATGGACCCACTAGAGTCATTGCATGTGTGTTCTTTCTACAAACCACACATGGATCAACCAGTGTCCTTGCATGTGTGTTCTTTCCACAAACCAGACATGGATCAACCAGAGTCATTGCATGTGTGTTCTTTCCACAAACCACACATGGATTAGCCAATGTCATTGCATGTGTGTTCTTTCCACAAACCACTTATGGATCCACCAGTGTTCATTGCATGTGTGTTCTTTTCTACAAACCACATATGGATCCACTAGAGCCATTGCATGTGTGTTCTTATAGTAAAACCACATATGGACCCACTAGAGTCATTGCATGTGTGTTCTTATACTAAAACCAGCACTAGAGTCATTGCATGTGTGTTCTTTCCACAAACCACACATGGATCAACCAGTGTCATTGCATGTGTGCTCTTTCCACAAACCACATATGGATCAACAAGTGGTCATTGCATGTGTGTTCTTTTCCACAAACCACATATGGATCCATTAGATTCATTGCATGCATGTGTCTTCTTTTCCACAAACCACATATGGATCCACTAGAGTCATTGCACGTGTGTTCTTTCCATAAACGACACATGGATCCACCAATGGCATTGCATGTGTGTTCCTAACATGAACCACATATGGACCCACTAGAGTCATTGCATGTGTGTTCTTTCCACAAACCACACATGGATCAACTAGTGTCATTGCATGTGTGTTCTTTCCACAAACCACATATGGATCAACCAGTGGCATTGCATGTGTGTTCTTTTCACAAATCACATATGGATCCACCAGTGTTCACTGCATGTGTGTTCTTTCCACAAACCACATATGGATCCACCATTGTTCATTGCATGTGTGTTCTTTCCACAAACCACACATGGATCAACTAGTGTCATTGCATGTGTGTTCTTTCCACAAACCACATATGGATCAACCAGTTGCCTTGCATGTGTGTTCTTTTCACAAATCACATATGGATCCACCAGTGTTCACTGCATGTGTGTTCTTTCCACAAACCACATATGGATCCACCAGTGTTCATTGCATGTGTGTTCTTTTCCACAAACCACATATGGATCCACTAGAGTCATTGCATGTGTGTTCTTATATTAAAACCAGAACTAGACTCATTGCATGTGTGTTGTCACATCCCAAGATTTTCCAAATCTTGTAATGAGAAAAATAAATTAAACAAAATAAATTTTTTTGTGAAAATCAGGGTGAAAAGAAACTTTTGTTTCTAAAAGGAAAACTTTAGCCAAAGTTTGTTAAAGATGGGATTCTAAAGTTTGAATTCAACAAAAATCCAAATCAAGGGAAATGCATTCCTCAATGAATGTATCTGGAAATTTGAACATTTGGAAAGTAATCCAAAACCCTAAACCCTAATGGAAGGAAATTATTTTCCAAAGTTACCCCAAATCTATGGATTTGATCCATACCAAAGTTGATCAACAAATATTCTCAAAGGATCAAGAAAAGACCTTAGAGATTGGTTTCACTTAGTTTGGAACCATAGACAAAATCTTGTGAATAATATAAGATAAGGAAATTGAATTTCCAAAGCCAATAAAGCCCTTACCAAAAGCCATACCAATTGGAGATCAAAAAAAAAAATCCTAAAGGGATTTATAAAGATAAACATTTATCAAAGGAAAATAAATTGTTTTGGAAATACTAATTTAGATCTTTTAATAAAAGACTTTGGTTTCAAATTAAAAGATAAGCCAAATTAATTTTGGCCAAACTTTTGAAATAAAATATTTTGTTTTGATAAAGTGAGTAAAGGTTTATTAAATAAAATAAAGGATTTAAATATCCAATTTTATTTAAGTAAAAGCTTTTCCCATTTTAAATGAACACCAAGTATTTTATTACTACTTTGAAATCTTTTATTAAAAGGTTTTGCTTTGATTAAAATGAGTAAAGGATTATTTAAATAAAATAATAAAGGATTTAAATATCTAATTTTATTTAAGTAAAGGCCTTCCCATTTTAATTAAAACACCAAAACTTATTTATTTATTTAAATAAGTTTCCAAGTATTCTTTTATTCTTCAAATTAAACCTTGGTTTGGTTTTGAAAATGATTGGATTTCAAATGGAAATTTTATTAAATAAATCAAAACCCTATTTTATTAAATAAAGATCCATTTTATTTAATTATTAAATGGATCCTAAAATAAATAAAAATATTAATTTATCTTGGATTTGGATTATGTTATTTAACAGAACCAAATTCAAATGAAAAGTTTGTTGTTTGTTTGAATTGATTTGAACCTTGTTTGATTGCTTGAAAATTTGTTTGAAATTCAAAACAGAAAAAGAATTAGAAAAAGAAAAAGATTTAGATAGAAAAAAATATAGAGGCCCAATAGCAAGTACCAGCCAGATCTTTTCCAGAAGAAACCTTTTCTCACCTGATTCCTACCGCATAGTCAATGAAAACCAGGACCCACTCCTCCTCCCCTCACTCGCTGAAGAGATGACCCCACCTCTCTCTCCCACGCCCCCGAACCATTTTCTTACCGCGGACTGAACCCATGCAGCCAATGACAAGTGGACCCTGCCTTCTTTTCTTTTCCACCGACGGAGGACCCCACCACCACCTCCTTCTTCTTCCCCCGACGACCACGCCTCTCCCCCCTTGCCGTTTGCCGTTGATCTCTCGCGCTTAATTCACCTTAACACCGAGCCTTTACCTCGCCTTGATCACGCAGATGGAAACGCCAGGGCATCCTCTATAAATCCTCTCGACGCCTCATGACACGCTTTAGCGCCCCAATTTCGAGCTCAAGCTCCTTTGCTCGACGATGTTCGGTGACAATTCCGCGAAACCAGACCTCCCCTTACCTCGCCGACCTAGCACCCTTACTCACGCATCCAGACGCATCTATCCATACCACCCATTCATCCGTGGGCGCCCCAGAGCAACGCCTGCATCAAGCTCTGAGCAACACCGCCGTCCGCTCCAACTCCGGCGAACTCCACAGGTAGCTTCCAGCCGCCCCTCTACTTTTCGATAATGCGCCTAAGACCAGTGACTTTTCAGCAACTAACGCCATCGTTCTCGTGACCTAGCTCGCACCGTAGCGTCGCCTCCATTGTCGACAGTGAGCGCCGCCGTCTGCTTCTTCTCCGACGAGTTTCCCCGGTAAGCCTCGACCGCCCCGACCCCTCTCGTTCACGCACACGACTCCGTCTCGATCTTGCGCATCTAACCGTATAGCCATTTCGCTTTGAGGTGATCCACAGCACTCTCTTCGACCGTGGTGAGCCAACCGCCGCCGTTCCCAACTCCGGCGAGCAATCGCGGTGAACCAGGCGCCCGTCGTCGAGCCATCAAGACGTCGAGCTTCACGCAACCTCCTGAGCTCGGTGAGCATGCCCTCTTTCTCTCTCGCTTCCTGTATCGCCGGCACCTTCATCGACCGACGACTCCGCCGCCGTTAGCCACCGCAGCGCCGCCAGTTGTTGGTTTGATTGTTAGCAGCCGTTCGATCTATATCCAGCGCTCACGATTAGTTCACTTAGTCGCGAAGAGGTATGACCTCTGGACCACTCGATCTAAATAGATCCAACGTTCCACAGAGCCGATCCGGCCGAACCGGTATCGACCAGTAAGATCATGCCGCGTGGCCAGTGTTTGTTTAAAAACAGAATTAGAAAACAGAAACTTTAGCCATTTTCAAACCCATGTATCTTTTGATCCACATGTCCAAATTTTACAAACTTTATGTCGTTGGAATCAGCAAGACAAGCTCTAGCCAACCCTGCCCTTAGTTTAGCAAATAGTATTTGTTAGCTTGTTTGATTTTGCAGATTCTTTTGTGTACTTGCTAACATTAGAAAAATCATTTAAAAATGATTTTTAGGTGAAAACCTTTGCAAATTAGTTTGTTGTGACCTTACTGACCCTAGGAACCAACCCATAGTTTGGAAAATGATTTTGGAAAAGAATAGGATGGATTAATTAGTTTTGTCCATTTCTAGCTAACTAAAACTATTTGTTTTGTTTATGAAAATGCTTTCATAAAGAAAACTTTGGAGAAAATGTTTTGAACCAAACCTACTAACCCAAAACACCAAGTTTTGCAATAGCAACTCATTTGGTGAAACCTATAGGTTAATACCCTAGTAGAAATGTTTCTACACCCCATAGAATGACACTTTGTTTTGCAAATGGTTTTATACTGAAACCTTTTTGCAAATGACTTAGCCACTTCACAAAATGACCATTAGATGTACCCAAATGTCTATGACCCATTAGGAACCCCTTTTTCAAACAAATCAAAGCTTGGCATGCTTGCATGCATTACTTGAACTTTGCCACTTTGGTAAATGACCAATTTGGATCTTACAAAGTTTAGGAATCTAATAGAAACCCTTTTGCAAATGACTTTGCCATATTGGTAAATGACCAATTTGGAACCTACAAAGTTTAGAAGCCTAGTGAAGACCATCCCTACAATAGAACCAACCTTTGCATGCTTATGCATGACTTAGATCCCATTACTTTGTGTGTGAAAAATTGTTTGTTTGACTTTGTTATTTTATGTGTGTAGTTTTGCTTGATTGGTAGATTAAGTTTGTGCCTTGCTTGATTGAATTGTAGTGAATTGAAGAGTGTGAGTGTTGCAAGGACAAGGAGTAAGCCTATACCCTCTACCAAAAAGGCAAGTGATACTTCATACTATCCATCCCATTATTTTCAATATGCATTAGTGTTTTTGCTAAGTAAAACTTGCATGGTTTTGTAGGGGTTCGTAGCATGGAAAACAAAAATTTTCTACCGCATACAAACAAACAAGCCAAGATCTATCTACTAGATTGTAGCAACGAGTCGATGGAATAACTCACCCTCGAAGATTCCAAAGTGTTTAACGAGAGCAGATTCTCGTGGGTTATGTAGTCGTACTCTTTCCGATCTCAAGATCGCGTAGACGATCCTTCCGGCGCCGCGTTCCCGCAGCGCTCCATGATCGGTCACACGTTCGGTTTTCGATGAAGACCTTCCTCTCCTTGTTCCAGGCAGAAATGGAGATTGTAGCACTCTCCTCGCGATTCCAAAGACTGGCGTGGTACTGGGAGGTAGAGGGAAATCCCAGGCTTCGCCTTAAGCAGTGCAGTATGGTGGAGCTTATGAGAGAGGCTATTAGTGGTCTAGTAATTAGACACACCAATTAGAAGGCTCTAAACCAATTAGAAGGCTCTAAACGAAATAGCTCTAAACCGGGGTTTAGGTCTAGGGTTTAGTTTAGAGGATAGGAACTTGTGTGTTCTAGGAGGGAGGCCTGCCCTCCCTTTATAGGTGGGAGGGCGGCGGCCAAGGGAGGAGTCCCTCCCAAGTCGGCCTTGGGAGGCACGCCGGCCAAGGACTCCTCCCCAAGTCGGTCTCCACCTCCTCCTCTTTTCCCACTTCCCAAAATTGCGTTGACTTTCAAACTAGCCGTTTGACTTTTCAATTTAGGATTTAAATAAACCCTTTATTTTGGACAGCAAGAACACCTAGTACATGATGCAATCATTCCAATATGTAATGACACATTCATGTACCCTTCCTCCTCGGTCTTGGGACATTCGGGACCTTCTAGAATGTTCGATGAAAACACGGAACCATTCCCCAACTCAAACGGAACTTTCCTTATATGAATCTTATTCTCCGGACCATTCCGGATCTCCTCGTGATATCCGGATCCCATCCGAGACTCTGAACAACATTCGGTCTCTTTCTCATATCATAACTACTCAAACAACGTTGAATCCTTAAGTGTGTCTCCCTACGGTTGTGAATTATGCGGACATGATCGAGACACTTCTAGAACAATAACCAATAGAGGAATCTGGAAATTCATATGGCTCCCACATATTTCTACGATTACTTTGCGATCGAATGAACCACTTACATACGATACCAATTTCCCTTTGTCTCACGATATATTACTTATCCGAGGTTATGATCGTCGGTATCTCTGCATACCTAGTTCATCCTCGTTACTGATAAGTACTCTTTTCTCGTTCCCGTGATATGTGATCCCTTGTGACCAAGTCACATGCTTGCAAGCTAATTGGATGACATTTCACCGAGAGGGCCCAGAGAATATCTATCCGTCATGTGGATGGACAAATCCCACTCTTGATCCATGTGTTTCAACCAATGCTTTCCGAACACTCAATGCCACCTTTATAGCCACCCTGTTACGGTGTGGTGTTTGATGACATCAAAGCATCCATCCAGTAAAGGTGATATGCATGATCTCATGGTCGAAGGAATTAGGTTACTATGTATCAGAAAGCATATAGCAATTGAACTATTGAAATGACTTGATCTTTATGCTACGCTTGTCTATAGGAGTATGTCCACCATATCATTCTCCTAACGATATGATCTTGTTGTTGATAACATCTCAATGTTCATGATAGGGAAACCACAATCATCAATCAACCAACAAGCTAGTGAAGTATAGAGGCTATACTAGGGACTTCAAATTTAGTTTACAAATCACACAAGTATTAATGGTTTCCTTGTTAATACTATTATAGCATGAATGTAAACATTTATCATAAACACAAAGATATATAATAATAACTACATTTATTATTGCCTCTAGGGCATATCTCCAACTGTCTCCCACTTGCACTAGAGTCATCTAATCTAGATTACATGGTAATATACCGAACACCCATGGCAGCTTGGTGTTGGTCATGTTTTGCCCTCGGGAGAGGTTTAGTCAACGGATCCGCCACATTCAGATCTGTGTGTACTTTGCAAATCTTTATATCCCCATCCTGGATATGTTCTCGAATAGCGTGGAAACGCAGCTTTGATATGCTTCAGCTTCTTGTGTGACCTTGGTTCTTGCGCATTGGCTATGGCGCCCATGTTATCACAGTAGATAGACATTGGGTCCAGCGCACTAGGAACCACACCCAGCTCTGTAATGAACTCTTTCATCCATATCGCTTCTTGTGAAGCCTCCAAGCGACCATGTATTCCGATTCAGTTGAAGATCTCGCCACAACGCTTTGCTTTGCACTCCTCCAGCTAAGCTGCACCATTCAAAATAAATCATTATCCAGTTGTGATTTAGAATCATCCGGATCGGTGTTCCAACTAGCATCGGTGTAACCATTAACAACGAGCTGTTCATCACCTCCATAAGAAAGAACCATATCCTTAGTTCTTCTCAAGTACTTAAGGATGTTTTTTCACGTCCAATGATCCACTCTGGATCACTTTGATATCTGCTAGTTAAACTAACGACATATGCAATGTCGGGTCTAGTACATAGCATGGCATACATTAGAGATCCTATGGCTGATGCATAGGAGTCTTACTCATCCTTTCTCTATCTTACGCGATGTCGGACTTTGAGTTTTACTCAAGGTCGATTACAACATGGGCAAGAACCCTTTCTTGCTATCTTCCATTCCAAACCTCTTTAGAACTTTGTCCAAATATGTACTTTGTGACAATGATATTTGGCGTTCGATCTATCTCTATAAATCTTTATGCCTAATATGTAAGCTGCTCGCCAAGATCCTTCATTGAAAAACTATTATTCAAATACTCTTTGACACTATTAAGAAGGTCTACATCATTCCCAATCAACAATATGTCATCCACATACGTATTAAGAATGCTCTGAGCTCCCACTCACTTTCTTGTAAATACAAGCTTCTCCATAAGTTTGTATAAAACCAAAACTTTGATTACCTTATCAAAGCGTTGATTCCAACCGGGATGCTTGCTTCAATCCATAGATGGACCGTTGAAGTTTGCATACCTTGTTAGCATCTTTAGGATCGACAAAACCTTTGGGTTGCATCATATACAACTCTTCATCAATGTCTCCATTGAGGAATGCTGTTTTGACATCCATCTGCCATATCTCATAATCATAATATGCAGCGATTGCTAATATATAATCCTCACAGACTTTAGCTTCGCTACCGGTGAGAAAATCTCATCGTAGTCAACTCCTTGAATTTGTCGAAACCCTTTTGCGACAAGTCGAGCTTTATAGGATAACATTACCATCAACATCTGTTTTCTTCTTGAAAATCCATTTGTTCTCGTGACCTTCGGCCATCCGGTAAGTCCACCAAAGTCCATACTTGGTTTTCGTACATGGATCCAATCTCGGATTTCATGGCTTCTTGCCATTTATTGGAATCTGGGCTCATCATCGCTTCCTCATATGTCTCGGGGTCATCGGTGTTGTCCACCAACATGACATTCATAACGGAATCATACCAATCTGGAGTGGTACGACTTCTCGTTGACCTCCGAGGCTCTGTAGCAACTTCAACCGAAGTTTCATGATCACCATCATTAGCTTCCTCTCTTATTGGTGCAGGCACCACAGGAACTTCTTCCGGTGCTGCGCTACTCGCAATTTCGAGAGAAGGTTCGACAACCTCGTCGAGTTCTACTTTCCTTCCAGTCACTTCTTTCGAGAGAAATTCCTTCTCTAGAAAGGATCCATTTTTGGCAACGAAGACTTTGCCTTCGGATCTATGATAGAAGGTATACCCAATAGTTTCCTTCGGGTATCCTATGAAGACGCATTTTTCCGCTTTGGGTTCAAGCTTGTCCGGCTGTAACTTCTTTACATAGGCTTCGCATCCCCAAACTTTAAGGAACGACAATTTAGGTTTCTTCCCAAACCATAATTCATATGGTGTCGTTTCAACGGATTTAGACGGTGCCCTATTTAAAGTGAATGCGGCTGTTTCTAATGCATAACCCCAAAATGATAGCGGTAAATCTGTAAGTGACATCATAGAACGAACCATATCTAAGAGAGTTCGATTCTGACGTTCGAGACACACCATTACGTTGTGGTGTTCGGCGGTGTCAAGCTGAAAGTATTCCACATTTCTTCAAATGCTCGCCAAACTCGTAACTTAGATATTCACCTCCACGATCGAGCGTAGAAATTTAATCTTCTTGTTACGTTGATTCTCTACTTCACTTTGAAACTCCTTAAACTTCTCAAAAGTTTGGACTTATGTTTCATGAAATAGATATACCCATATCTACTCAAATCATCCGTGAAGGTAAGAACATAACGATAACCACCACGATGCTACACTCATTGGACCACACATCGGTATGTATGATTTCCAATAAGTCAGAGCTCGCTCCATCATACCAGAAAATGGAGTCTTAGTCATTTTACCCATCAGACATGCTTCGCATCTTTCAAGTGATTCAAAATCAAGTGATTCAAGAAGTCCATCGGAATGGAGTTTCTTCATACGCTTCACTCCAATGTGACCAAGGCAGCGATTGCCACATATAGGTCGAGTTATCGCTTGATTTCAATCGTTTAGCTTCAATGTTATTAATATGTGTATTTCTACTATCGAGATTCAACAAGAATAGACCATCTATCAAAGGTGCATGTGCATAAAACATATTACTCATATAAATCGAACAACCATTATTCTCGGATTTAAACAAGTAACCGTCTCGCAATAAACAAGATCCGATATAATGTTCATGCTTAACGCAGGCACCAAATAACAATTATTTAAGTATAAAACTAATCCCGATGGTAGATGAAGAGGTAGCGTGCCGACTGCGATCACATCAACCTTTGATCCGTTTCCTACGCGCATCGTCACCTCGTTCTTCACTAGCTTCCGTTTATTCTGCAGCTCCTGTTTGAGTTACAAATATGAGCAACCGAACCAGTATCAAATACCTGGCACTACTACGAATACTAGTGAGATACACATCAATAACATGTATATCGATATACCTTTCTTCTTGATGTTGCCGTTCTTCAAATCCGCCAAGTACTTTGGGCAATTCCGCTTCGTTGACCTTCTCCTTGCAGTAAAAGCACTCAGTATCAGGCTTAGGTCCAGCCTTGGTCTTCTTCGTCAGCGTGGTAACTTTCTTACCACCCTTCTTGAAGTGTCCCTTCTGCTTAGACTTGCCTTTCTTGAATTTGGTGGTCTTATGGACCAACAACACTTGGTGCTCTTTCTTGATCTCCACTTACAGATTTTAACATAGAAAATAGTTACGGCAACTCTTTGTTCATATTACGCATGTTGTAGTTCATCACAAAGTTCTTGTAACTTGGTGGTAGTGATTGGAGGATGCGGTAAACCCCAAAGTATTAGGAATCACTATACCCAAACTTTGAAGTTTATTTGCGTGCCCAGATATCTTAAGCACATGCTCACCGGCAGACTACCCTCTTCCATCTTGCGTTAAAGAACTTTTGAAGCTTCATAACTTTCAATTGCCGCATGAGTCTCAAAGATTAATTTGAGATCCTCGACAATATCATATGGATCGACTCTTCAAACCTTTTACAAGCTCGATTCTAAACCATACAAGATAGCACCTTTGAACTATGGATGATTCTTAGGCGAGGTAAACATTCTTTACTTCATCGGTAGCATCAGTGCAGTGGGTCACCTAGCGGTGCATCCAGCACATAGGTCAAATTACCATGTGAGGACAATCCTCAAATTGCGGAACCAATCCGAAGTTGCTTCCATTGTTTTCAACTTTTCTTTCTCTAGGAGCATTAAAATTGATGGTAGGGCTGCCATTGATCTACAACATATTTGCAATAGTTTAGACTAAGTTTATGACAAATTGAGTTCAAATTAATTAATGAAATTAAACTAGGTGAACTCCCACTCAAAACAACATCCCTCACATTGTTTTAGTGATCACGAACCAAATCCACTACATCAACACCGATCATCACGAGAGTTGATATAGTTTCAATGGCGAACAATCATCATGTTCATCATATCTACTATATGATTCATGCTTTACCTTCGACGATCCGTGTTCACGAGGCCATGTATGCATACATGCTAGGCTCGTCAAGATCAAACCTTAGCTACCGCATAAGCAAATCTGGCTTGCTTACGTTGTATTCACCATGAATCAAAGACACCCGATCATCACGTGGTGCTTGAGCAGCAAGCTTTGTAGCAGTGCATACTAAGGGTGAAAACTTTAGAACTTGAAATTTATGTGCATGAGGGATCATCTTATAATGCTACCGTCGTCTACTAAGCAATACAAGATGCATAAAGGATTAACATCACATGCAATTCATAATATGTGATATGATATGGCCTTTCTCCTTTGTGCTTCCGATCTCCATCTTCAAGCTACGAACATGATCTCCATCATCACCGGCATAGCATCAAGGTCAATGACGCTTCTTCATGGTTGTCGTCCACCAGCTTCAACTATTACAACTATTTTGAATAGACACGCAGTCTTAACAGAAATTAAAGACAACCATATGGCTCTGCGGTTGCCAACTTACAATAAGGTACATTGCATACATCAAATATAATCACAATCATGGCCATATCACATCCTTTGCACACCACCGCAAAACAAAGTTAGACGCTTCTACTTTCTTTGCATATTTTACGTGGTTTGGGGCTTTCCATAGGTGTCGTTCTAACCTACGAACAAGAACCACAACATTGATACTAGCATTGTTGATTACCCGTTGTAAATTGGATCTTTACTATGCTAGGAGAAAGCAGGCACCATAAAGCCACTTATGAAAAGCAGGTTGCATGTCAAGCGTGGAGCAAGTCTCATGAGCGATGTCATGTAAGGTTAGCCGGCCGCTTCATCCCAACATACCGCAAGATGCAAAGTACACAAAAGCAATCTACAATAAAGCATCAACGCCCACAATGACCATTGTGTTCTACTCGTGCAACAGATCTACATATAGACACGGCTCGATACCCTTTGTAGGGTTCGTAGCATGGAAAACAAAATTTTCTATCGCATACAAACAAACAAGCCAAGATCTATCTACTAGATTGTAGCAACGAGTCGATGGAATAACTCACCCTCGAAGATTCCAAAGTGTTTAACGAGAGCAGATTCTCGTGGGTGATGTAGTCGTACTCTTTCCGATCTCAAGATCGCGTAGACGATCCTTCCGGCGCCGCGTTCCCGCAGCGCTCCTTGATCGGTCACACGTTAAATTTTCGATGAAGACCTTCCTCTCCCTTGTTCCAGTGAGCGGAGGTTGTAGCACTCTCCTCGCGATTCCGGCGACAACGGCGTGGTACGGGAGGTAGAGGAAATCCCGAGGCTTCGCCTTAAGCAGTGCAGTATGGTGGAGCGTATGAGAGAGGCTATTAGTGGTCTAGTAATTAGACACACCAATTAGAAGGCTCTAAACCAATTAGAAGGCTCTAAACCGAAATAGCTCTAAACCGGGGTTTAGGTCTAGGGTTTAGTTTAGAGGATAGGAACTTGTGTGTGTTCTGGGAGGCCCTGCCTCCCTTTATAGGTGGGAGGGCAAGGCCAAGGGGAGTCCCTCCCCAAGTCGGCCTTGGGAGGCGCGCCGGCCAAAGGGACTCCTCCCCCAAGTCGGTCTCCACCTCCTCCTCTTTTCCCACTTCCCAAAATTGCCGTTTGACTTTCAAACTAGCCGTTTGACTTTTCAATTTAGGATTTAAATAAACCCTTTATTTTGGACAGAAAGAACACCTAGTACATGATGCAATCATTCCAATATGTAATGACACATTCATGTACCCTTCCCCCTCCGGAGTCTTGGGACATTCCGACCTTCTAGAATGTTCCCGATGAAAACACGGAACCATTCCCCAACTCAAAGCGGAACTTTCCTGATATGAATCTGATTCTCCGGACCATTCCGGATCTCCTCGTGATATCCCGGATCCCATCCGAGACTCCGAACAACATTCGGTCTCTTTCTCATAATACCATAACTACTCAAACAACGTCGAATCCTTAAGTGTGTCTCCCTACGGTTCGTGAATTATGCGGACATGATCGAGACACTTCTCCGAACAATAACCAATAGAGGAATCTGGAAATTCATATGGCTCCCACATATTTCTACGATTACTTTGCGATCGAATGAACCACTTACATACGATACCAATTTCCCTTTGTCTCACGATATGTTACTTATCCGAGGTTATGATCGTCGGTATCTCTGCATACCTAGTTCATCCTCGTTACTGATAAGTACTCTTTTCTCGTTCCCGTGATATGTGATCCCTTGTGACCAAGTCACATGCTTGCAAGCTAATTGGATGACATTTCACCGAGAGGGCCCAGAGAATATCTATCCGTCATGTGGATGGACAAATCCCACTCTTGATCCATGTGTTTCAACCAATACTTTCCGAACACTCAATGCCACCTTTATAGCCACCCTGTTACGGTGTGGTGTTTGATGACATCAAAGCATCCATCCAGTAAAGGTGATATGCATGATCTCATGGTCGAAGGAATTAGGTTACTATGTATCAGAAAGCATATAGCAATTGAACTATTGAAATGACTTGATCTTTATGCTACGCTTGTCTATAGGAGTATGTCCACCATATCATTCTCCTAACGATATGATCTTGTTGTTGATAACATCTCAATGTTCATGATAGGGAAACCACAATCATCAATCAACCAACAAGCTAGTGAAGTATAGAGGCTATACTAGGGACTTCAAATTAAGTTTACAAATCACACAAGTATTAATGGTTTCCTTGTTAATACTATTATAGCATGAATGTAAACATTTATCATAAACACAAAGATATATAATAATAACTACATTTATTATTGCCTCTAGGGCATATCTCCAACATGTTTTTATTTTGCTAAGTATAGACCTTGCTATAGGAAAACTAGTAGAATGAATCCTTAGAAGGATTTACCTAAGTTAAGAATCCTATTACTATCAAGCTTAGCCTAGCTAATAGAAAACCTGGGTGGGATATATATTCATGCTATGAAAATTTCTCAGTCTATGGACTTGTGTTTTATTTAACAAAACAACTAAGTAATGAATCACCTGGGTGGAATGGAAGGAATGGTTTATGTTGAGTGGTTCACAAGGCCATGGACTTGGCTTGTGTATCTCACTTGTGGATGGCCACCCAGGAAACAAAGAGATTTGAGATGTCAAATGTTGAGAAGTTTCAAGTGCAACCACTTGGCAATATGGGCTCTGCCATGATCTTAGGATGCTGGAACTTAGTCACTTGGACAGTGGGTGGTAGTGTATGTTAGGTTGGAGCGCGTCCATTTGACTAAGGAAAGGCTACTGAAGGATCATGTCTTGGGAAACCAAGGCTTGTGGGGAAAGTGCACCACCTCTGCAGTGTAAAACCTAAGTACTTAGCCATGTCCTGGTAAAGGACAATTTGAGCATCAAGACATGGAAGCAATCAAGAATCTCATCACTCCAATTTCCAAATAAAATTTGTGGGTGAACAAGGGTTGTGTGAAATTCTTCAATCTTTGATGGAGAGATGGCTTGGTACAAGGATCTCAAAATCTTAGATTGGGAAATTGTTTTTGCCAAGAAAATCTTCAATCTTTGATTGGAAGAAGCCTTGAGAGGATCTTCAGTCTTGTTGATAGATGCCTTGGTGGTTTTTGTCAAAATAAAACTTAGTATTTTCAAAATGATAGGGAAAAATCTATTTTGAGCAATGCAAGCCTCAACTCCACTTAGCCAAAATGCATATAGATGATAGACTCACTATACTACCAAAGTATCACTTGCCAATACAATTCAAATGTATTGACCCTTGTGGCTGTAACTTGTAATGTTGCAGGTTTGATTGATTTTAGTGAAGATTGATTGATTAGGATTACAAAGTCTACAACCAACATCTGCCTGTGGCACTTTGAAGATGAAGGACCCATGACTATAGTTATTCTGCTGCAATGTAATGTAATAGCCAAATGAGCTATGTTTGATGTAATAAAATTATGTTATTCCTGGTTATAAAATTGTATTATGACCCTTGTTTCTTGATATTACATCTGAACTGTGGATGCTAGCTATTGATCCAGGGACTAGCATTGTAAACACAGGGGACTCAATCTTATTAAAGGTTGGGGCCTTCTGAGAATGGTATCAGAGCATTGTGTTGCCTGTAGGATTTGTAACCCTAGGAATGGACAAAAACCCTTAGACAATAGGAGTTGTCTTATTCCAAAACTTATTTACAAAACAATCTTGTAAACTATTTCCTCAACCATTTTTGTTTCAACTCTACTTCTCTTCTACTTCAAAACTTGATGGAAAAGCCTACCCCATGACCAAAGACTACACCATGTGCAAAGGACTTCTTCAACTTCATCAACTCTAATGACTTCAACTTCTTCAACATCTTCAACATGTACACCAAGGACTTCAACTTGGATATCACTAAAGACTACAAGTCTTGAGTAACATTTCACTTGAAGACTAGGGAAACACAACTTAGAAGAAGCCATCACCACCTTTGAAGATTTGTGAACAAAAGACAAGAATTCTCCAAGGATACAAAGATCTCATTCAAGAAGAATCAACCAAGAAGAATGGAAAGATCACAAGTGAACCATATAGATGGACCACCATATTTTAGTTAAGTCAAACCCACCAACTTATGTGGTGTAACAAAAATATTTTGTTGCCTAAGTATGTGCCTGAAACTGTTGTTTGAGTGGAGTGTTTGTTTGTGATTGCTTGCACATTGCTTGTGTGAAATGTGAAGTGTGTGAATAGAATTGACTTCTTAGAAAATCTCTTGCCTATTCTAATCCCCCTTCAACCCCAAACAGATGACTTCTCCAAGAGACTCCAGCATCAAGGATGATGACAACAACAACAACCAAAAGGACAACATGAGAGAACTCCTAGCAACCCAACACTAGTTGAACCAACTAACAACTCAGTTCATAGCCAACCATAGTGATAAAGACCCTACCTTGCAAAAGTTTTTGGAAGAACAATCCCAACTGATGCTTAAAGTGACTAATCAAATGATCAGCATGGAAGAAAACTATCCCAAAAGAGTGTGTGACAACAAGAATGTTATTCTAGATGGAGCCCCAACTTGCATTATTTGTGGAGACAAGGATCACACTTCCAAGGAGCATGAAGATCAATGCCCCAATTGTGAAGAGGAACATCCAGTTGGCCAATGCCCCACATCTCAAGTTACTTGTTACCTTTGTGAAGGAAACGACCATGTACCTACTCAATGCCCCATCTATGCCATTTTTGAACAAAGGAAACAAGAAGGATCCAAGTATGCCAAGAATGTTGATGACAAAGGAAAAGGACCACTTATACCTCCAAACAAGACAACCCAATTCAAAGGATCAAAGAAGCCCAAGAAACCAAAGCAAGACATGAGCCTTGTGCAATGTCGTAAATGTAAGGAAATGGGACACTACCCCAGTGGATGCCCAGAGAACCCAAGGAATAAAGAGATCGGCCAAGTAGTGTGCAACAACTGCAAAGAGATAGGCCACTATGTAGCCACTTGTCCACAAGAGCAACGTAAAGAACTCCAAGATATCCACTGTTTCAATTGCAAGGAACCAGGACACTATGTAAGCAACTGCCCAGAAAAGATGAAGAACAAGATAAACAAGTCTATGGAGAAACCCAACCTTAGCCCATGAGTCAAGCATGGAAACAAAGGACACTAAGCAGAAGTTTTCCAAGAAGAAGTTTTCCAAGATTCCAAGCAAGCCAAAATGTAGTTTAGTTTGAAATTTTGAAGGGTGGTAGTATCCTAGTTGTTTTGAGCCGACTTGTAACCCTAGCCTCCCCAAATCTCGGGACGATATTTATTTTAAGGGTGGTAGCCTGTCACATCCCAAGATTTTCCAAATCTTGTAATGAGAAAAATAAATTAAACAAAATAATTTTTTTTGTGAAAATCAGGGTGAAAAGAAACTTTTGTTTCTAAAAGGAAAACTTTAGCCAAAGTTTGTTAAAGATGGGATTCTAAAGTTTGAATTCAACAAAAATCCAAATCAAGGGAAATGCATTCCTCAATGAATGTATCTGGAAATTTGAACATTTGGAAAGTAATCCAAAACCCTAAACCCTAATGGAAGGAAATTATTTTCCAAAGTTACCCCAAATCTATGGATTTGATCCATACCAAAGTTGATCAACAAATATTCTCAAAGGATCAAGAAAAGACCTTAGAGATTGGTTTCACTTAGTTTGGAACCATAGACAAAATCTTGTGAATAATATAAGATAAGGAAATTGAATTTCCAAAGCCAATAAAGCCCTTACCAAAAGCCATACCAATTGGAGATCAAAAAAAAAATCCTAAAGGGATTTATAAAGATAAACATTTATCAAAGGAAAATAAATTGTTTTGGAAATACTAATTTAGATCTTTTAATAAAAGACTTTGGTTTCAAATGAAAAGATAAGCCAAATTAATTTTGGCCAAACTTTTGAAATAAAATATTTTGTTTTGATAAAGTGAGTAAAGGTTTATTAAATAAAATAAAGGATTTAAATATCCAATTTTATTTAAGTAAAAGCTTTTCCCATTTTAAATGAACACCAAGTATTTTATTACTACTTTGAAATCTTTTATTAAAAGGTTTTGCTTTGATTAAAATGAGTAAAGGATTATTTAAATAAAATAATAAAGGATTTAAATATCCAATTTTATTTAAGTAAAGGCCTCCCATTTTAATTAAAACACCAAAACTTATTTATTTATTTAAATAAGTTTCCAAGTATTCTTTTATTCTTCAAATTAAACCTTCTGGTTTGGTTTTGAAAATGATTGGATTTCAAATGGAAATTTTATTAAATAAATCAAAACCCTATTTTATTAAATAAAGATCCATTTTATTTAATTATTAAATGGATCCTAAAATAAATAAAAATATTAATTTATCTTGGATTTGGATTATGTTATTTAACAGAACCAAATTCAAATGAAAAGTTTGTTGTTTGTTTGAATTGATTTGAACCTTGTTTGATTGCTTGAATATTTGTTTGAAATTCAAAACAGAAAAAGAATTAGAAAAAGAAAAAGATTTAGACAGAAAAAAAAAATAGAGGCCCATGACCCAAAGATTACCAGCCAGTCTTTTCCCCAAGAAACCTTTTCTCACCGATTCCTACCCGCATAGTCAATGAAAACCAGGACCCACTCCTCCTCCCCTCACTCGCTGACGAGATGACCCCACCTCTCTCTCCCACGCCCCCGAACCGTTTTCTTACCGCGGACTGAACCCACGCAGCCAATGACAAGTGGACCCTGCCTTCTTTTCTTTTTCCACTGACCAGAGGACCCCACCACCACCTCCTTCTTCTTCCCCGCGCGACGACCACGCCCTCTCCCCCACTGCCGTTTCTGCCGTTGATCTCTCGCGCTTAATTCACCTTAACACCGAGCCTTTACCTCGCCTTGATCACGCAGATGGAAACGCCAGGGCATCCTCTATAAATCCCCTCTGACGCCTCGCGCTGACATGCTTTAGACTGCCCCAATTTCGAGCTCAAGCTCCACTGCTCCGACGATGTTCCGGTGACAATTCCGACGAAACCAGACCTCCCCTTACCTCGCCGACCTAGCACCCTTACTCCACGCATCCAGACGCATCTATCCATACCACCCATTCATCCGCGGGCGCCCCAGAGCAACGCCTGCATCAAGCTCTGAGCAACACCGCCGTCCGCTCCAACTCCGGCGAACTCCACAGGTAGCTTCCAGCCGCCCCTCTACTTTTCGATGATGCGCCTAAAACCAGTGACTTTTTCCGCAACTAACGCCATCGTTCTCGTGACCTAGCTCGCACCGTAGCGTCGCCTCCATTGTCGACAGTGAGCGCCGCCGTCTGCTTCTTCTCCGACGAGTTTCCCCGGTAAGCCTCGACCGCCCCGACCCCTCTCGTTCACGCACACGACTCCGTCTCGATCTTGCGCATCTAACCGTATAGCCATTTCGCTTTGAGGTGATCCACAGCACTCTCTTCGACCGTGGACAGAGCCAACCGCCGCCGTTCCCAACTCCGGCGAGCAATCGCGGCTGAACCAGAGCGCCCGTCGTCGAGCCATCAGCACGTCGAGCTTCACCGCAACCTCCTGAGCTCGGTGAGCATGCCCTCTTTCTCTCTCGCTTCCTGTATCGCCGGCACCTTCATCGACCGACGACTCCGCCGCCGTTAGCCACCGCAGCGCCGCCAGTTGTTGGTTTGATTGTTAGCAGCCGTTCGATCTATATCCAGCGCTCACGATTAGTTCACTTAGTCGCGAAGAGGTATGACCTCTGGACCACTCGATCTAAATAGATCCAACGTTCCACAGAGCCGATCCGGCCGAACCGGTATCGACCAGTAAGATCACGCCGCGTGGCCAGTGTTTGTTTAAAAACAGAATTAGAAAACAGAAACTTTAGCCATTTTCAAACCCATGTATCTTTTGATCCACACGTCCAAATTTTACAAACTTTATGTCGTTGGAATCAGCAAGACAAGCTCTAGCCAACCCTGCCCTTAGTTTAGCAAATAGTATTTGTTAGCTTGTTTGATTTTGCAGATTCTTTTGTGTACTTGCTAACATTAGAAAAATCATTTAAAAATGATTTTTAGGTGAAAACCTTTGCAAATTAGTTTGTTGTGACCTTACTGACCCTAGGAACCAACCCATAGTTTGGAAAATGATTTTGGAAAAGAATAGGATGGATTAATTAGTTTAGTCCATTTCTAGCTAACTAAAACTATTTGTTTTGTTTATGAAAATGCTTTCATAAAGAAAACTTTGGAGAAAATGTTTTGAACCAAACCTACTGACCCAAAACACCAAGTTTTGCAATAGCAACTCATTTGGTGAAACCTATAGGTTAATACCCTAGTAGAAATGTTTCTACACCCCATAGAATGACACTTTGTTTTGCAAATGGTTTTATAGTGAAACCTTTTTGCAAATGACTTAGCCACTTCACAAAATGACCATTAGATGTACCCAAATGTCTATGACCCATTAGGAACCCCTTTTTCAAACAAATCAAAGCTTGGAATGCTTGCATGCATTACTTGAACTTTGCCACTTTGGTAAATGACCAATTTGGATCTTACAAAGTTTAGGAATCTAATAGAAACCCTTTTGCAAATGACTTTGCCATATTGGTAAATGACCAATTTGGAACCTACAAAGTTTAGAAGCCTAGTGAAGACCATCCCTACAATAGAACCAACATTTGCATGCTTATGCATGACTTAGATCCCATTACTTTGTGTGTGAAAAATTGTTTGTTTGACTTTGTTATTTTATGTGTGTAGTTTTGCTTGATTGGTAGATTAAGTTTGTGCCTTGCTTGATTGAATTGTAGTGAATCGAAGAGTGTGAGTGTTGCAAGGACAAGGAGTAAGCCTATACCCTCTACCAAAAAGGCAAGTGATACTTCATACTATCCATCCCATTATTTTCAATATGCATTAGTGTTTTTGCTAAGTAAAACTTGCATGGTTTTTATTTTGCTAAGTATAGACCTTCCTATAGGAAAACTAGTAGAATGAATCCTTAGAAGGATTTACCTAAGTTAAGAATCCTATTACTATCAAGCTTAGCCTAGCTAATAGAAAACCTGGGTGGGATATATATTCATGCTATGAAAATTTCTCAGTCTATGGACTTGTGTTTTATTTAACAAAACAACTAAGTAATGAATCACCTGGGTGGAATGGAAGGAATGGTTTATGTTGAGTGGTTCACAAGGCCATGGACTTGGCTTGTCTATCTCACTTATGGATGGCCACCCAGGAAACAAAGAGATTTGAGATGTCAAATGTTGAGAAGTTTCAAGTGCAACCACTTGGCAATATGGGCTCTGCCATGATCTTAGGATGCTGGAACTTAGTCACTTGGACAGTGGGTGGTAGTGTATGTTAGGTTGGAGCGCGTCCATTTGACTAAGGAAAGGCTACTGAAGGATCATGTCTTGGGAAACCAAGGCTTGTGGGGAAAGTGCACCACCTCTGCAGAGTGTAAAATCTAAGTACTTAGCCATGTCCCTGGTAAAGGACAATTTGAGCATCAAGACATGGAAGCAATCAAGAATCTCATCACTCCAATTTCGAAATAAAATTTGTGGGTGAACAAGGGTTGTGTGAAATTCTTCAATCTTTGATAGAGAGATGGCTTGGTACAAGGATCTCAAAATCTTAGATTGGGAAATTGTTTTTGCCAAGAAAATCTTCAATCTTTGATTGGAAGATGCCTTGAGAGGATCTTCAGTCTTGTTGATAGATGCCTTGGTGGTTTTTGTCAAAATAAAACTTAGTATTTTCAAAATGATAGGGAAAAATCTATTTTGAGCAATGCAAGCCTCAATTCCACTTAGCCAAAATGCATATAGATGATAGACTCCACTATACTACCAAAGTATCACTTGCCAATACAATTCAAATGTATTGACCCTTGTGGCTGTAACTTGTAATGTTGCAGGTTTGATTGATTTTAGTGAAGATTGATTGATTAGGATTACAAAGTCTACAACCAACATCTGCCTGTGGCACTTTGAAGATGAAGGACCCATGACTATAGTTATTCTGCTGCAATGTAATGTAATAGCCAAATGAGCTATGTTTGATGTAATAAAATTATGTTATTCCTGGTTATAAAATTGTATTATGACCCTTGTTTCTTGATATTACATCTGAACTGTGGATGCTAGCTATTGATCCAGGGACTAGCATTGTAAACACAGGGGACTCAATCTTATCAAAGGTTGGGGACGCTACATGTGTTCTTTTCACAAACCACATATGGATCCACTAGAGTCATTGCATGTATGTTCTTTTCACAAACCACATATGGACCCACTTCAGTGATTGCATGTGTGTTCTTATACTAAAACTAGCACTAGAGTCATTGCATGTGTGTTCGTTCCACAAACCACACATGGATCAACCAGTGTCATTGCATGTGTGTTCTTTCCACAAACCACATATGGATCCACAAGTGGTCATTGCATGTGTGTTCTTTTCCACAAACCACATATGGATCCACTAGAGTCATTGCATGTGTGTTCTTATACTAAAACCAGCACCAGACTCATTGCGTGTGTCTTCTTTCCACAAACCACATATGGATTAACCAGTCGCATTGCATGTGTGTTCTTTTCACAAATCACATATGAATCTACCAGTGTCCACTAGATGTGTGTTCTTTCCACAAACTACTTATGGATCCACCAGTGTTCATTGCATGTCTGTTCTTTTCCACAAACCACATATGGATCCACTACAGTCATTGCATGTGTGTTCTTTGCACAAAACACATATGGATCCACCAGTGGTCATTGCATGTGTGTTCTTTTCCACAAACCACATACGGATCCACTAGAGTCATTGCATGTGTGTTCTTATACCAAAACCAGCACTAGACTCATTGCATGTGTGTTCTTTCCACAAACCACATATGGATCATCTAGTGGCATTGCATGTGTGTTCTTTTCACAAATCACATATGGATCCACCAGTGTCCACTGCATGTGTGTTCTTTCCACAAACCACTGGTGGATCCACCAGTGTTCTTTCCACAAATCACATATGGATCCACTAGAGTCATTGCATGCGTGTTCTTTCCACAAACCACACATGGATCAACCAGTGTTATTGCATGTGTGTTCTTTCCACAAACCACACATGGATCAACCAGTGTCGTTGCATTTGTGTTATTTCCACAAACCACACATGGATCAACTAGAGTCATTGCATGTGTGTTCTTTCCACAAACCACACATGGATCAACCAGTGTCATTGCATGTGTCTTATTTCCACAAACCACTTATGGATCCACCCGTGTTCATTGCATGTGTGTTCTTTTCCACAAACCACATATGGATCCACCAGAGTCATTGCATGTGTGTTCTTATACTAAAACCACATATGGACCCACTAGAGTCATTGCATGTGTGTTCTTATACTAAAACCAGCACTAGAGTCATTGCATGTGTGTTCTTTACACAAACCACACATGGATCAACCAGTGTCATTGCATGTGTGCTCTTTCCACAAACCACATATGGATCAACCAGGGGTCATCACATGTGTGTTCTTTTCCACAAACCACATATGGATCCATTAGAGTCATTGCATGTGTCTTCTTTTCCACAAACCACATACGGATCCACTAGAGTCATTGCATGTGTGTTCTTTCCACAAACCACACATGGATCCACCAATGGCATTGCATGTGTGTTCCTAACATGAACGACATATGGACGCACTAGAGTCATTGCACGTGTGTTCTTTACACAAACCACACATGGATCAACTAGTGTCATTGCATGTGTGTTCTTTCCACAAACCACTTATGGATCCACCAGTGTTCATTGCATGTGTGTTCTTTTCCACAAACCACATATGGATCCACTAGAGTCATTGCATGTGTGTTCTTTGCACAAACCACATATGGATCCACCAGTGTTCATTGCATGTGTGTTCTTTTCGACAAACCACATACGGATCCACTGGATTCATTGCGTGTGTGTTATTATACCAAAACCAGCACTAGACTCATTGCATGTGTGTTCTTTCCACAAACCACATATGGATCATCTCGTGGCATTGCATCTGTGTTCTTTTCACAAATCACATATGGATCCACCAGTGTCCACTACATGTGTGTTCTTTCCACAAACCACTTATGGATCCACCAGTGTTCATTGCATGTGTGTTCTTTTCCACAAACCACACATGGATCCACTAGAGTCATTGCATGCGTGTTCTTTTCATAACCCACATATGGACCCACTAGAGACATTGCATGTGTGTTCTTTCTACAAACCACACATGGATCAACCAGTGTCCTTGCATGTGTGTTCTTTCCACAAACCACACATGGATCAACCAGATTCATTGCATGTGTGTTCTTTCCACAAACCACACATGGATTAGCCAATGTCATTGCATGTGTGTTCATTCCACAAACCACTTATGGATCCACCGGTGTTCATTGCATGTGTGTTCTTTTCTATAAACCACATATGGATCCACTAGAGTCATTGCATGTGTGTTCTTATAGTAAAACCACATATGGACCCACTAGAGTCATTGCATGTGTGTTCTTATACTAAAACCAGCACTAGAGTCATTGCATGTGTGTTCTTTCCACAAACCACACATGGATCAACCAGTGTCATTGCATGTGTGCTCTTTCCACAAACCACATATGGATCAACAAGTGGTCATTGCATGTGTGTTCTTTTCCACAAACCACATATGGATCCATTAGAGTCATTGCATGCATGTGTCTTCTTTTCCACAAACCACATATGGATCCACTAGAGTCATTGCACGTGTGTTCTTTCCACAAACCACACATGGATCCACCAATGGCATTGCATGTGTGTTCCTAACATGAACCACATATGGACCCACTAGAGTCATTGCATGTGTGTTCTTTCCACAAACCACACATGGATCAACTAGTGTCATTGCATGTGTGTTCTTTCCACAAACCACATATGGATCAACCAGTGGCATTGCATGTGTGTTCTTTTCACAAATCACATATGGATCCACCAGTGTTCACTGCATGTGTGTTCTTTCCACAAACCACATATGGATCCACCAGTGTTCATTGCATGTGTGTTCTTTCCACAAACCACACATGGATCAACTAGTGTCATCGCATGTGTGTTCTTTCCACAAACCACATATGGATCAACCAGTTTCCTTGCATGTGTGTTCTTTTCACAAATCACATATGGATCCACCAGTGTTCACTGCATGTGTGTTCTTTCCACAAACCACATATGGATCCACCAGTGTTCATTGCATGTGTGTTCTTTTCCACAAACCACATATGGATCCACTAGAGTCATTGCATGTGTGTTCTTATATTAAAACCAGAACTAGACTCATTGCATGTGTGTTCTTTTCACAAACCACATATGGATCCACTAGAGTCATTGCATGTCTGTTCTTTTCACAAACCACATATGGACCCACTTCAGTGATTGCATGTGTGTTCTTATACTAAAACTAGCACTAGAGTCATTGCATGTGTGTTCGTTCCACAAACCACACATGGATCAACCAGTGTCATTGCATGTGTGTTCTTTCCACAAACCACATATGGATCCACAAGTGGTCATTGCATGTGTGTTCTTTTCCACAAACCACATATGGATCCACTAGAGTCATTGCATGTGTGTTCTTATACTAAAACCAGCACCAGACTCATTGCGTGTGTCTTCTTTCCACAAACCACATATGGATTAACCAGTCGCATTGCATGTGTGTTCTTTTCACAAATCACATATGAATCTACCAGTGTCCACTAGATGTGTGTTCTTTCCACAAACTACTTATGGATCCACCAGTGTTCATTGCATGTCTGTTCTTTTCCACAAACCACATATGGATCCACTACAGTCATTGCATGTGTGTTCTTTGCACAAACCACATATGGATCCACCAGTGGTCATTGCATGTGTGTTCTTTTCCACAAACCACATACGGATCCACTAGAGTTATTGCATGTGTGTTCTTATACCAAAACCAGCACTAGACTCATTGCATGTGTGTTCTTTCCACAAACCACATATGGATCATCCAGTGGCATTGCATGTGTGTTCTTTTCACAAATCACATATGGATCCACCAGTGTCCACTGCATGTGTGTTCTTTCCACAAACCACTGGTGGATCCACCAGTGTTTATTGCATGTGTGTTCTTTTCCACAAACCACATATGGATCCACTAGAGTCATTGCATGCGTGTTCTTTCCACAAACCACAAATGGATCAACCAGTGTCATTGCATGTGTGTTCTTTCCACAAACCACACATGGATCAACCAGTGTCGTTGCATTTGTGTTATTTCCACAAACCACACATGGATCAACTAGAGTCATTGCATGTGTGTTCTTTCCACAAACCACACATGGATCAACCAGTGTCATTGCATGTGTCTTATTTCCACAAACCACTTATGGATCCACCAGTGTTCATTGCATGTGTGTTCTTTTCCATAAACCACATATGGATCCACCAGAGTCATTGCATGTGTGTTCTTATACTAAAACCACATATGGACCCACTAGAGTCATTGCATGTGTGTTCTTATACTAAAACCAGCACTAGAGTCATTGCATGTGTGTTCTTTACACAAACCACACATGGATCAACCAGTGTCATTGCATGTGTGCTCTTTCCACAAACCACATATGGATCAACCAGGGGTCATCGCATGTGTGTTCTTTTCCACAAACCACATATGGATCCATTAGAGTCATTGCATGTGTCTTCTTTTCCACAAACCACATATGGATCCACTAGAGTCATTGCATGTGTGTTCTTTCCACAAACCACACATGGATCCACCAATGGCATTGCATGTGTGTTCCTAACATGAACGACATATGGACGCACTAGAGTCATTGCACGTGTGTTCTTTCCACAAACCACACATGGATCAACTAGTGTCATTGCATGTGTGTTCTTTCCACAAACCACATATGGATCAACCAGTGGCATTGCATGTGTGTTCTTTTCACAAATCACATATGGATCCACTAGTGTTTACTGCATGTGTGTTCTTTCCACAAACCACATATGGATCCACCAGTGTTCATTGCATGTGTGTTCTTTTCCACAAACCACATATGGATCCACTAGAGTCATTGCATGTGTGTTCTTATACTAAAATTAGCACTAGACTCATTGCATGTGTGTTGTTTTCACAAATCACAAATGGATCCACTAGAGTCATTGCATGTCTGTTCTTTTCACAAACCACATATGGACCCACTTCAGTCATTGCATGTGTGTTGTTATACTTGAACTATCACTAGAGTCATTGCATGTGTGTTCTTTCCACAAACCACATATGGATCCACTAGAGTCATTGCATGTGTGTTCTTATACTAAAACCAGCACTAGACTCATTGCATGTGTGTTCTTTCCACAAACCACATATGGATTAACCACTCGCATTGCATGTGTGTTCTTTTCACAAATCACATATGGATCCACTAGTGTCCACTACATGTGTGTTCTTTCCACAAACTACTTATGGATCCACCAGTGTTCATTGCATGTGTGTTCTTTTCCACAAACCACATATGGATCCACTAGAGTCATTGCATGTGTGTTCTTTGCACAAACCACATATGGATCCACCAGTGGTCATTGCATGTGTGTTCTTTTCGACAAACCACATACGGATCCACTGGATTCATTGCATGTGTGTTATTATACCAAAACCAGCACTAGACTCATTGCATGTGTGTTCTTTCCACAAACCACATATGGATCATCTCGTGGCATTGCATCTGTGTTCTTTTCACAAATCACATATGGATCCACCAGTGTCCACTACACGTGTGTTCTTTCCACAAACCACTTATGGATCCACCAGTGTTCATTGCATGTGTGTTCTTTTCCACAAACCACACATGGATCCACTAGAGTCATTGCATGCGTGTTCTTTTCACAACCCACATATGGACCCACTAGAGTCATTGCATGTGTGTTCTTTCCACAAACCACACATGGATCAACCAGTGTCCTTGCATGTGTGTTCTTTCCACAAACCACACATGGATCAACCAGAGTCATTCCATGTGTGTTCTTTCCACAAACCACACATGGATTAGCCAGTGTCATTGCATGTGTGTTCTTTCCACAAACCACTTATGGATCCACTAGTGTTCATTGCATGTGTGTTCTTTTCTACAAACCACATATGGATCCACTAGAGTCATTGCATGTGTGTTCTTATAGTAAAACCACATATGGACCCACTAGAGTCATTGCATGTGTGTTCTTATACTAAAACCAGCACTAGAGTCATTGCATGTGTGTTCTTTCCACAAACCACACATGGATCAACCAGTGTCATTGCATGTGTGCTCTTTCCACAAACGACATATGGATCAACAAGTGGTCATTGCATGTGTGTTCTTTTCCACAAACCACATATGGACCCATGAGAGTCATTGCATGCCTGTGTCTTCTTTTCCACAAACCACATATGGATCCACTAGAGTGATTGCATGTGTGTTCTTTCCACAAACCCCACATGGATCCACCAATGGCATTGCATGTGTGTTCCTGACATGAACCACATATGGACCCACTAGAGTCATTGCATGTGTGTTCTTTCCACAAACCACACATGGATCAACTAGTGTCATTGCATGTGTGTTCTTTCCAGAAACCACATATAGATCAACCAGTGGCATTGCATGTGTGTTCTTTTCACAAATCACATATGGATCCACCAGTGTTCACTGCATGTGTGTTCTTTCCACAAACCACTTATGGATCCACCAGTGTTCATTGCATGTGTGTTCTTTTCCACAAACCACATATGGATCCACTAGAGTCATTGCATGTGTGTTCTTTTCACAAACCACATATGGACCCACTAGAGTCATTGCATGTGTGTTCTTATACTAAAACCAGCACTAGAGTCATTGCATGTGTGTTCTTTCCACAAACCACACATGGATCAGCCATTGTCATTGCATGTGTGTTCTGTCTACAAACCACATATGGATGAACCAGTGGTCATTGCATGTGTGTTCTTTTCCACAAACTACATATGGATCCATTAGAGTCATTGCATGTGTGTTCTTTCCACAAACCACACATGGATTAACCAATAGCATTGCATGTGTGTTATTTCCTCAAACCACATATGGATCAACCACTGGCATTGCATGTGTGTTCTTTTCACAAATCACATATGGACCCACTAGAGTCATTGCTTGTGTGTTCTTATACTAAAACTAGCACTAGAGTCATTGCATGTGTGTTCTTTTCACAAACCACACATGGATCAACCAGTGTCATTGCATGTGTGTTCTTTCCACAAACCACATATGGATCCACCAGTGGTCATTGCATGTGTGTTCTTTTCCACAAACCACATATGGATCCACTGGAGTCATTGCATTTGTGTTCTTATACTAAAACTAGCATGTGTGTTCTTTTCCACAAACCACATATGGATCCTAACCCTAGGAGAGCCCTAAACTTAGCCCCCCAATGGATCCACCGTTAGACCGAGGCTTCTAGAAGGCACGCCATAACACAGTTGTTCTGCTTGATGATTGTTACATACCGTTCGATTGGGGCGCTTGGACGATTGGGATGGTCTTTGTGAGAGCGATCCTCGAGTAGGCTGTTCTGCGGCATGATTGGCCACGCTTTCTCTGGACAAACTGGCATGTTGCGAGTGTCACGACTCACGAGTTCAGTGGGCCATATCCCAGTGTCACGTCCCTGTTACTTCTCTTCCTCCCTGTACTTCTCTTCCTTCCCCTCGAAGCCACTTTCCCCACTTCACTTCCATCCTGCCGTAGCCACAAGCCGACGACATCTGCCAATTCTCGGGTCGCTACCTTCATGCTAAGAAATCATTTTACAAGCTTTTGAACTGATCCTACATATTCCTGCTATTCGCCAATCTAACTGCTGATCTTTTTTTTGATTTCTCGACGAACTTCAGATGTGGCAGATGCTGCAGCCCAAGAATCTGGAGATCCTCGCGCAACCGCGGCAGCGTTCCTTCGTGTGCTCCCACCCAGGATGCTTTCACCGTTACTCCTACCATGAGCTCCCGCTCCACGAGCTCGTGTGCCCGCACGGCGTGCTCCTGCATGGAGCCGGGCTGCAACTACACCGGCCCGCCGGCAGAGCGCGTCGTCCACCTTGCAGAGGGGCACTTGATCGAAGTGATTAGGATCTCGTACGGGCAAGCCCAACTTCTCCAAGAGCAGGTGCCGTTCACTGACTCGGCATGCCGCCGGCTAATTTTCCAGGGGGACGGCTCTGTTTTCGTCCTGACCATCACCGCCGGTGTTCCAGGAACCAGAGTCGGGCCCCCGTCGTGTGTGCCGTATGCGTCAGGTCGGTCTCGTGCGCCTGGCCCATATACACGGTGCGCATGTGGGTGAACGCCCATCCGCCATCGTCGGATAGCATTCTTGTTCTAGCCGAGGCGCCGAGCTTCCCGACGCCGCGGGAGGTGCAGTATGTGGACCTAAGGTCGATCCTATGTGTGCCATCTCAGTACCTTGTCGGTGCTGGACCAAACATGCAGATGCATTTCTACATTTGTATCGAGAAGACCGACAGAGAAATGTAGTACTTGTGCTGTCATTACTGTTAGACTTAAGCGATACTTCTTAGGTGCTTAGAGCATACGTGTTGTGCGAATGTACCCCATTTGTAATTTTCAGTACTTCTTAATAATTCGACGAGTTATTATATTGGTCCAATCAGCTTGTTGTTGTCACATTGCAAAGTCCGCTTGCTCTGGACAGACCGGCAATACCATGTGCTCCCGCACCCGCATGTCAGTGTCACGTGTTCCGAGGGCCCACCTGCCAGTGTCACGCCCCCCTCCTCTTCCTTCCCCTCCAAGCCACTGTCCCAACTTCTCTTCCATCCTGCCACTCCCGTCTGATGGTTATAATCTAATTTTCGTTGGATTGTTTACATGTAATCTACGTTGATAATGCAACATGCAAATGGCACAGACACAATTTCTAAAGTGGAAGCACTCACACGCTGCTATTGCACATATTTCTCAATATAGCTCGACAAACCCATTACAATAATTGTACTCGCATTAAACACAACCGAAATTGCAACCATCCTAAACAACATCTAAACCCACATCACACCGCTATCGTCGGAGTCCACCTCGATTGGTGACACCGCCGTGCCCTTCCTAGCGATATCCACTCCTGCCCATGGCTTTCCCTTCGCCAAGGAGGCAACAATGGCGTTCTGCACAACTTCGTCCCCGTCGTCCTCCACATCGGAATCGACAATGACGAAGGTGACAGGGCTGGCATGGACCAAGCACCGTCGTGCCTGGCAGCTCCTGCTCGAGCTCGACGCCGCATCAGTCCTTCTACAGGTAGGAGGGGCCAAGCTCGGATACGTAGCGTCATTGCTCCTCTCAAGAAACCATGGCCATTTGATACTGCGACGGTAGGATCTTGGGGTGGATCCGCCGCGACGAGCCCTACCGGAAGCGGTGGAGTGGATGGATCTATCGGCGCGAGCCATGACAAGTTCCTAGGAGGGAGTAAGATTGTGGGCCAGGCGTGTCTGGTTCCTGAGCAAGGCCTCCCAGTGATATGTACGCGGGCAAGGTGCCAAAAAATTTCGTCCAATGCGCAAGAGAGGGCTTTCGAACCACGAAGGCGTGAGGTTTGGTTGACAAGTCCACACACTAGGTCCCCCACCTGTCAGCCGAATGTGGACGGTAGGATTATGCCCGAGTTATTAAGCAGGGATAAATCACGCTTCACCACTACCCTGACATCCAAAGGCTCCTCTTTCCTCTGCCCTCGCTCTCCTCGCTCATGGCTCACAGCTCGTGTAGTTCGTCTCGGGTAGAATCAGGGTCGACTCAACGCCGTCTGGCGGGTGCCCCCATTAGGTACCGGAGGGTGCCCTAGGATTACTACCCCGATATGCTGTGTTTGTGCGGTGAGAAGATGCCGAGATGGATTTCGTGGACCGACGAAAATACTGCAGGAAAATTCAGCAACTGCACCATCAGAGCAGTAAGTTCCTACTATAGGTACAATGGTAACCCGGATCCGGAAAGCGTAATGTAATTCTTTTTTTGTTTCCTTCGATCTACTACGCAGGAAGGGAGGGGGACTGGCTGTGACAAGTTTGTGTGGATCGAAAAGCCACTAACAGGTTTTCACAAAGAGCTTGTTCATGATCTGCGTGATGATGTGTGGGACAAGAAAGAGGAGATTCGTGCGATGGAGCGAGAGATCCGGGAGCTTCGCCAGGTGTAGGGGAGGCAGGGGCAGGGAGGTGGTGAGATAGACGTGCTCAAGATTAGGCCAGATAGTGGAAACGATTTCCTCATTATCTGGGCATTATCTGTTGCATTTGCAGTTTATGTTGCCATGTCGTTGTCCAGCAGCTGAAATAAGTTGATTCTTCGTGGAGTGTAGCAGCCAGCTTAAGAAATTGTTTTTCAGCCCAGAAACTTATCATAAGTGTAATGCTAATAGCAGGGAATTATTAAGCGCCTATAAATAATTCATCTCTGTGCCACTAACACCCATCGATTTTTAAGAGGATTTAACCGCTCAGCTATCGCGATTGTTCAGATAGTAGTAGCACAGTCACAAGTTTGGATTCAACTAGTGGCCTCGGCCATATCCAATCCTAAAGTCACGATACATTTTACTATGAGTACGGGAGGCAGATTGTTTTGCCCGACAAGTTCCACGCACACACCTCCAGAGTTTAACCGAACTACATATATAGGTTCAAGTTAAATACATCATTACGCTTCTACATTGCTAGCCTTCTTTCCCTGCTTGGGTGCCAACTTTCTTCCTCTTTCCTTCACGTCCACTAGCTTCTTCATCTCCTACCTTCTTCCTCTTCCAGGTGCCTATTTTCTTATCTTCATCTACCCTGCATCTCCGGGCCGAGGGAAGTCAGACCAATCAGCACCAGAATCTTGTCCGGCATCATCGCTCCACTCGTTTTGGTTTTCTTCCCGCAGCAAAATCATTGAGTCGGCTGTCTTGTTTCTTACCTTACGCTTCCTGTAAAAAAAACAGTACATGGATTACTACCTTATATCTACAGACTATAAACATTGTGTGAATGTACCATCTCAAACCTAGGTTTGGGAGCATTAAGGGGACATCCAGCTGCTCTATGGCGTATAAGATGGCAGGTCTTGCATCTGTTTTTTCCCTTCTTTGTATACGAAAGCGAACCCTTCTTCTAGAAAATTCTTAAACCTATTCACCTAGGGTCGGTCCTCCCTCTGCTTTTGTAATCTGGCAAAGTCTGAAAGAGTTGGATTTGAAATCGAGATGGGTGCATACGTACATTGCTCGACGGATCCAGCGTACGCAGCTCAGAACTTTTCCATAGAGTAGTTGTCACATCCAAAATTTTCTAATTTTGGAATGTGAAATAGATAAAATAAGTTTGGTTGATTGTTTGACTTTGTTGAAAATTCTCAAGGAAAATAAACCTTTTGAATTTGGAAACAACTCACTTTGTTATGACCTAAGTAGCCATATAGGCAAAGAGGCGTGAATTGAGTTTTGAGTTTAGTTTTAGTATTTGTGTTAATGTTTGAAAAAATGAAAATCATGAAGCATTCATAAGAATTGCATTGCATCCATGTAAAGTTCGCAAAAATTAAATCCAAATCCTAATATCTAAATCCGATAGTTGAATTGCTCAAATGTTCCTATAAGGAATATATAGATATTTATGAAGCAACTATCTTCAAACTAGTAAAAATGTTACAAATATGATACTATAATAATCTATTGAATTTTAGAAAAATTTAAAAACAAGAATCATGTCATTTGGAGTTCGTATGCAAAAGATGTAAAGAAAATACCAAAATAGAAAAAGAAAAAGAAAAAGAAAAAGAAAAGAAAAAAAACGAAATGGACCACCCGGCCGGCCCACTCAGCGGACCGAAGCAGTCAGCCGCGGCGCACGGGAGAAAGGATCGATCCCACGGTTGCTTTAAAAAGCGTGCAAGAATTTGTTTTCTAAACCTATGGGGATTCAAATCCTTATAACTTTTTATCTACAACTTCGAATTGACTTCCGTTTGTTTCTATTTGTTTCCAACTCCAAGATCTATCTTTCCACCATTCTAAAAGTCTATATAATCCTCCGGAGGCACAGCTATATCACTTTTCCTTATCGAAACCCCGAATCTACACTCTACCGAATCGTATTTTACTTCTAAACCCATCTAATCTTCATCGGATGTCTTCGGCTCCAACACGAAAGTTATAGATCTCGTCGAAATATTTCAATCCCAACAAACCTTATCCCTTTTCATCCACCATAGCAGGAGAATTTCGCAACGCAATATTTCAGATCTAACGATGTAATTTTTGAAATTTACTCGCCCTGGTTTGTTCAAATCCAAATTCCTTTGGTGAAAAGGTAGATCCAATGATTCTCCACAACTTTTATGTTTTAAGTTTTTCGATTTGATCTACGGATTTTTCTCTCTAGCACATACCTGTTTCTAATTTTTTCTGAGGCAAAATCGAGCCGATTTGGACTTATTTCCTAGCCACCGGATCTTATCCCGATGGTCCAGATTCAATCGTCCCGGTCAGCCGCCTCGTCACCGCCACGTCGTCGCCAGGTCAACGTCTAGGCCCGGTCAGCCTGCACGGTCAACCTGTCCAGTCAGCGGAATATTCCCTAGAATATTCCATTCGAATTTAAAATTGCAGATTATATATCTAACTTATAAAATCCATAGAAAATTCATACTACGTTTAAAAATTACATATAATATATCAAATTGAAGATAATTTCTTGTAGTTTGATAATATCTGTTTAGATCTGGGTTTTGCTGTATAGATTACTGGCGAATAATTAATTAGTATTATTGGCCTTTTAAATCATGAAATTCATAGTAATTAATCTACAGATCCGAAAAATATGAGTAATATGTCCCTGAGTTCATAATCTTGCGTAGTTTTCAGATCTGTACTTAGTTTTGTTTGTTGTCAGTACGATCTGTTCAGATTAATTAAACTCCATTAAACACTAAATAAATCCTAGAAAAATATCTATAACTCCGATTAGGGTGAATCCAATTGCTACTGGTTCGTATTAAAGCCCTCTACCCATTACAGTTCAGATACGAATTTAATTCGGCAACTAGTATAGAAGCTACAACAGTTATGTTAAAACCCCTTTATTGGCAATTGAAATTGGATAACAAATACTATATTGCATTAAAACACTTCTACATGCATCATGTGATCTAATATTGTTTAGATAACTAATTACAACCATTATGACATATTAAATCATCATGCATGCATTGGATCATCACTGTTTTATTGTATTGTTGTATTGTTGTATTGTTGCATGATTGCAATGTTTGAATGATATGTTGTTATGCTTTTGCTTTTGAACGATAGATTGCGAGGAGTGTAACTACTATGATCGCAACAGCTATGATTGCGATCATTGTGATTACAAGTCTTTTGAGTGCGATGAGTGCAACCATTATATTTGTGAGCATTATCTAATCGACTACATCTACAACAAAGGCAAGTAGATGCTATTTTGATCATGAATTGTCCTACTATTTTCCTACTGCATGTGTAGTGTATTTCTTGTAGATGCATGAGTAGGAATTACTATCGCTATGCTATGTCATGTGTATCTTGGTAGGATCCACTTGTAGTTGAGTCGTCGTATGCTAGTTGTGCTTAGCCATGCTATCTAGACGGGGATGGGTCTACACCATGCTATGGTATTATGTATGTTTTGTTCAACTAAAACAACTTAATCAATGAACTCTCTGGGTGGAATTGGTAATTGCTTGGTTCGTGAATGCCGGGCCCATGTCTATGGTTTACCCGAGTAGCTCACTTGTGGATGGTCACCCAGGTTTCAGAGAAATGGTTAGTGTGTTGATTTGGTATCTTCCGTGTGCAACCATATGCCAGTGAGTTATGGGTGGATGGATGGACTTAGTAGGTCGTGGCGACCCGAGCTCTTCGTATCCCGAGATGTAGTGAATGTGATAGGTTGGTATGGTGCGTGGATGGGCTTGGGGAGCTGCTTCCCGAATTGTCTTTTCTCAGGCTTCTCCCTATCATGACTCAATATGCGTGTCATGGTATGAGCGGGTCGACCAAGTCATATGGGTAAAGTGTGCAACCCCTGCAGGGTGTAAAACTAAGTGCTTAGCCGTGTCCTCGGTAATGGACGATTTAGTTGCTGAATTATGGGTGCTATGACATGTTCTCGTTCATTCCAATTTGAGAATTACTAAAACTTGTTGGGTGAACTTAATGGGTTGTTGTGATCAAACTTGATTTAAAAGTAGGGTAAAACTGTTTAAGAAAATGTAAGCTAGCCAAAGCCTCCACTTAGCCAAAATAAGCATGTAGTTGCTAGGTATACTGTCTCCTTACTTAGCTGTACTTGCCATACATTCCAAGTATTGACCCTTCGGGGCTGCTACGTTTTATGTTGCAGGTTATACCGATTCAGAGTGATTGTATTAGGCCGCGAGACTCCACTCAACAATTGTTCGCCTGTGGCACATTTGAAGGATGGAGATCTACCTTGTATTGTTTCCGCTGTAATATAATGTAAATTCTGGATCATATTCGTTATATTCATGATGCACGGTTATATTTGGTATCATTTTGTACTGTGTGTGCTAGTGAACCGATCCAGGGATTAGCACTATACACAGGAACTCAACCTTATCAGGCGAGGGTGTTACAAGATGGTATCAGAGCTGTGTGTTGACTGTAGGATCGTGACCTAGGATTGGAATAGAAAAGCCATATGAAGATAAACCCTATTTCATCCTATCTATTCGCATCTTACAATTTTTTTCTAGTATCTTTTACCTATTCAATTCTCATACTCTCCTCTTCTAAAACATAGAAGGAAGACTCTTTGTAGGATGAACTCAAACCTTTGTATTTATTAGATTCTTGTAATCCTTTATCCTTCTTTTCTAATCTCATCTTGTTCAAAACTTATAGATGAGCACTCGTGCGAAAAAGTGCGAGATCCAAGAATAGTTAGATGATGTCCACCATGTAGTATTGATAGGATTTGGTTTAGATTTAGCAATCGATTATCGCTAGAACTTGTGTGATAGTGGTTTTATTATGTTTAGGTTGTGATACTTGATACCCTAAAGTTTCAGAATATTTTTTATAGTTTTTATAATGAATTAATAAAGGTTTTGATTAAAAATTTGTGGTATTACTGCTGCAGTTTTCTGCCTGACCAGTTGTACCGCGCGATTTTTAATTACTTACTGGTAACTCGGATTGCGCTCATATTTTAGGATCTGAAGGGTAATTACCTGTATCACCTGCACAAAAGTTTCTAAAATTCCTGATGAGTTTAAGGTGCCCAGAAAAAATCGTGAACACTGCTGTAGTTTCAGGACAGATTCTGTCCAGTGCTTTTATGATTGTAGATTCACCCCCAAACGAATTTTAATCAAATGAAAACTATTTTGTGGATGGTATGCCACTAAAACAAAAATTCTGGAACATAAACAAAATTAGTTTGGCTTGAGTGTTGCTTGTTATGATTGTTTGCTTGTGTGCTGATTGCTTATCGTTGAATGTTTGTATGATTGTTGGACAATGAGTTTGTTTGCACGGGTAGAACTATTTTATTAGTAGTTCTTTTCTCTAGAATCTATTCTTCTCTATCTTAAACTCTTGGAGATAAAACGATGTGTTTAATATGGGGAGAATGAGTTAGTGGAAATATTTGGAAGAATATGCCCCAAAGAGTGTGAATAGTTTGTCTAATGCAACAAAAGGATATGGAAGTATGAAGTGTTGCAAGTGATGTTATGTAGTAGATTTACGCAACCCAAAGGTGTTGAAGTATTGATAGTTTACCTTTTGTAGTAGCTTTATTGATTGAGTACATGGGAGTCTACATCGAGCATTGTTTCGTGCCCATGGAAACCATCTACAAGGAAAGTGAGGATGCCCGAGTGGTAGAAAAACGCGATTCACCTATCCTCATGCAGGGTAATGATTTGGGTGCAGGATGGATTGATCACCATTCCTACTACTCTTATTATTTGCTCTTGTACTATTGGCTTTGCGAATCTTGAGTGCCTTTCCATCCTTAGAAAAGAGACGGCGTTAAGCCTGGACCTTAGGATGGTATGACTTTGAACCTTTACAAAAGCATTCATCGCTAAGCGTAGGAATGTACGGTAAGGATGAATCTGAACCGTGTATAATGGGTATCGTAAAGCAAACGCTCCCTAAATGCCCACCATGAGAGTTTCACTAGTTCAAGTAGTTGTTAGCCTAGAATCTATAAATCATGGAGTTTAGAAAATGTAGGGACATTGCACCAATAAATGTCCAAGGGAGAATCAATAGGAGCCATGTGAATTCCCAATAAACAATCTAGTCAATTTCCTTTTAAGGGTGGTAGCACCATAGTGGACCCTTAACCCATCTTTCTTTCTAGCCTTCCCGAATCTCGGGACGATATTCCTTTTAAGGGTGGTAGTCTATCACATCCCAAAATTTTCTAATTTTGGAATGTGAAATAGATAAAATAAGTTTGGTTGATTGTTTGACTTTGTTGAAAATTCTCAAGGAAAAGAAACCTTTTGAATTTGGAAACAACTCACTTTATTATGACCTAAGTAGCCATATAGGCAAAGAGGCATGAATTGAGTTTTGAGTTTAGTTTTAGTATTTGTGTTAATGTTTGCAAAAATTAAAATCATGAAGCATTCATAAGCATTGCATTGCATCCATGCAAAGTTCCCAAAAATTAAATCCAAATCCTAATATCTAAATCCGATAGTTGAATTGCTCAAATGTTCCTATAAGGAATATATAGACATTTATGAAGAAACTATCTTCAAACTAGTAAAAATGTTACAAATATGATACTATAATAATCTATTGAATTTTAGAAAAATTTAAAAACAAGAATCATGTCATTTGGAGTTCGTATGCAAAAGATGTAAAGAAAATACCAAAATAGAAAAAGAAAAAGAAAAAGAAAAAGAAAAGAAAAAGGAAAAAATACAAAATGGGCCACCCGGCCGGCCCACTCAACAGACCGAAGCAGCCAGCCGCGGCGCACGGGAGAAAGGATCGATCCCACGGTTGCTTTAAAAAGCGTGCAAATATCTGTTTTCTAAACCTATGGGTATTCAAATCCTTATAACTTTTTATCTACAACTTCAAATTGACTTCCGTTTGTTTCTATTTGATCCCAACTCCAAGATCTATCTTCTCACTATTTTAAAAGTCTATATAATCCTCCGGAGCCAGAGCTATATCACGTTTCCTTATCGAAACCCCGAATCTACACTCTACCGAATCGTATTTTACTTCTAAACCCATCTAAACTTCGTCAGATGTCTTCGGCTCCAACACGAAAGTTATAGATCTCGTCGAAATCTTTAAATCCCAACAAACCTCATATATTTTCATCCACCACAGCAGGAGAATTTCGCAACACAATATTTCAGATCTAACGATGTAATTTTTGAAATTTACTAGCCCTCGTTTGTTCAAATCCAAATTCCTTTGGTGAAAAGGTAGATCCAATGATTCTCCACAACTTTTATGTTTTAAGTTTTTCGATTTGATCTACAGATTTGTCTCTCTAGCACAGATCTGTTTCTAATCTTTTCTAAGGCAAAATCGAGCCGATTTGGACTTATTTCCTAGCCACCGGATCTTATCCCGATGGTCCGGATTCAATTGTCCCGGTCAGCAGCCTCGTCACCGCCACATCCGTGCCAGGTCAGCGTCTAGTCCTGGTCAGCCTGCACGGTCAACCTGTCCAGTCAGCGGAATATTCCCTAGAATATTCCATTCGAATTTAAAATTGCAGATTATATATCTAACTTGTAAAATCCATAGAAAATGCATACTACATTTAAAAATTACATATAATATATCAAATTGAAGATAATTTCTTGTAGTTTGATAATATCTATTTAGATCTGGGTTTTGCTATATAGATTACTGGAGAATAATTAATTAGTATTATTGTTCTTTTAAATCATTAAATTCATAGTAATTAATCTACAGATCCAAAAAATATGAGTAATATGTCCCTGAGTTCATAATCTTGCGTAGTTTTCAGATCTGTACTTAGTTTCGTTTGTTGTCAGTACGATCTGTTCAGATTAATTAAACTCCATTAAACACTATAAATCCTAGAAAAAGATCTATAACTCCGATTAGGGTGAATCCATTTGCTACTAGTTCGTATTAAAGCCCTCTATCCACTACAGTTCAGATACAAATTTAATTCGGCAACTAGTACAAAAGCTACAATAGTTATGTTAAAACCCCTTTACTGGCAATTGAAATTGGATAACAAATACTATATTGCATTAAAACACTTCTGCATGCATCATGTGATCTAGTATTGTTTAGATAACTAATTATAACCATTATGACATATTAAATCATCCTGCATGCATTGGATCATCACTGTTATATTCTATTGTTGTATTGTTGCATGATTGCAATGTTTGAATGATACGTTGTTGTGCTTTTGCTTTTGAACGATAGATTGCGAGGAGTGTAACTACTATGATCGCAACAACTATGATTGCGAGCATTGTGATTACAAGTCTTTTGAGTGCGACGAGTGCAACCATTATATTTGTGAGGATTATCTAATCGACTACATCTACAACGAACGCAAGTAGATGCTATTTTGATCATGAATTGTCCTACTATTTTCCTACTGCATGTGTAGTGTATTTCTTGTAGATGCATGAGTAGGAATTACTATCGCTATGCTATGTCATGTGTATCTTGGTAGGAGCCACTTGTAGTTGAGTCGTCGTATGCTAGATGTGCTTAGCCATGCTATCTAGACGGGGATGGGTCTACACCATGCTATGGTATTATGTATGTTTTGTTCAACTAAAACAACTTAATCAATGAACTCTCTGGGTGGAATTGGTAATTGCTTGGTTCGTGAATGCCGGGCCCATGTCTATGGTTTACCCGAGTAGCTCACTTGTGGATGGCCACCCAGGTTTCAGAGAAATGATTAGTGTCTTGATTTGGTAGCTTCCGTGTGCAACCATATGCCAGTGAGTTATGAGTGGCTGGATGGACTTAGTAGGTCGTGGTGACCCGAGCTCTTCGTTTCCAGAGATGTAGTGAATGTGATAGGTTGGTACGGTGCGTGGATGGGCTTGGGGATCTGCTTCCCGAATTGTATTTTCTCGGGCTTCTCCCTATCATGACTCAATATGCGTGTCATGGTACGAGTGGCTCGACCAAGTCATATGGGTAAAGTGTGCAACCCCTGCAGGGTGTAAAACTAAGTGCTTAGCCGTGTCCCCGGTAATGGACGATTGAGTTTCTGAATTATGGGTGCTATCACATGTTCTCGTCCATTCCAATTTAAGAATTACTAAAACTTGTTGGGTGAACTTAATGGGTTGTTGTGATCAAACTTGATTTAAAAGTAGGGTAAAACTGTTTAAGAAAATGTAAGCTAGCCAAAGCCTCCACTTAGCGAAAACAAGCATGTAGTTGCTAGGTATACTATCTCCTTACTTAGCTCTACTTTCCATACATTCCAAGTATTGACCCTTCGGGGCTGCTACGTTTTATGTTGTAGGTTATATCGATTCTAAGTGATCATATTAGGCCGTGAGACTCCACTCAACAATTGTTCGCCTGTGGCACATTTGAAGGATGGAGATCTACCTTGTATTGTTTCCGCTGTAATATAATGTAAATTCTGGATCATATTCGTTGTATTCATGATGCACGGTTATATTTAGTATCATTTTGTACTGTGTGTGCTAGTGAACCGATCCAGGGATTAGCACTATACACAGGAACTCAGCCTTATCAGGCGAGGGTGTTACAGTAGTAGTCTGACAAATACTGATCCAAATGTGGTAGAATTCTTTTCTTCACCAAGAAGTCCAAGGCGTGGTTGCAAGGTTTCTCGGTATGCTGCCACTCTAAGCAGGTGCATTCTCGCAGCTGGATGTTCACAACATCCCTTTTGCCACTCTTGGACATATCGACCACCTCACGACCGCTGGTTGACGGGAGAACCTTAAGATGAGCAAGTCCTCGGCTTCTCTTGTGCAGTTTCTATACAACTGGCGGTAGCATATGTCCTCTAAGTCTCCTATCGATCTCTCTCCTTATATTTAACAGCTTCATGATCATACCACGTATGTTGTCCATCTAGATATGAACAGGACGCACTTTTATGTCCTTCACCCAGTTATTCTGGCAATCTGCAAGGTTGTTGTTTATGTAATCAACTTTGATGTCAGGGTTGAATTGACTCCTCTTCCATAGCCACGAATGATGGATGGCTAAGTACTCTGGAAGTTCAGGGGCTTCGGCAAAAATCTTGCTCATGAAATATTCGCTGCTACTAGGTTTGTAAACTCTAGTAGCAGGAAACATGTAACGAAATATGCTGCCTGTGTAGTGTGAGTACAAGTTGAGAATCATATGGGCATGGCATTCTCTACCTTCAGCTTGCGTGAACACCTCCTTCACTGCATTCGTCAGCCCTTTGCATGCATCCGTGGATATAGCCAATGGAGCCATGTGGCCTATTGATCTCCTGAGCTGCCTCATAAACTAGACCTAGTTTTCCTCCGTTTCTGTTTCAAACAACCCGAATGCCACTGGGAACATCCAATTGTGACCATCAAGTGCTATGGCAGATGGCAGGAAGCCTTTCCATTTGCCAGTTAGGACAGTGCTGTCTACACTAAGATATGGCCTATAGCTGTCCTTGAATCCCTGGACGCAAGGTTTAAGCGCCATGAAAAGTCTTTTGAAATATATTTTACCACCTTCTGATTCGGTGTCAATCTCCACAACACTCCCCGGACACCTAGCTTGTACCTCCGCCTTGAAGTTGTACATCATCCTGAAGCTATTGGTCCAGTTCCCGTGCAAGATCCCTAGATCTTTCTCTTTACCGTGTATTAAGGAAGGACAATGTTGTATTTAGAACCGAGGCTAGTATGAATATTCTTCGCAGTCTCCTTAGGGTTATCCTTTAGTATGGACATAGATTGCATAGCCACCCACTCCGTATCATCCATTGAGGATTTCAATTTGCTGCCTGTCGAACACATGTGTGGAGGGCCCATTTTGTTCACCTGCAACACAGATTCATTTAAAAGATAAGCGGACTCGACTAGTTGCCAGAAAGATATCGCACATCAACTGTAGTTATAGAGTGAAAAGAGAGAGAGAGAGTTCTAATGGTTTGCCACATTCATTTCCCTAGTACCCTAATTGCATTCGACGCAGGTAAGGCTCTTGTTGTGATCCTCCATGGACAATGTACCTCGGCCCGTCCATTCATCCATGTTAACTTGCAAACGACCTCATACCTCTCGACAGTGCTCGGCAGTGTTCTTCAGTCAATAAAAGTCGAACTCCCCCTTGATACAAAAATGCCGGAACGACATCCTGAACTCATGCATGCTCCTGAACTCGGTGCCGACCGAAATTATAGGATACTCGTGGGCATGTTTCATTTCTTCTACTTCAACACCCAAATCATCGACTAGAATACCAGCCTCATCGCTAAGTTCCTCGTCTATTTCATCATCACCAGATTCTTGATCCTCTATAGTGCCTTCTTCTTTGTATGATTTAGAATCCTCGCCATTGTCTCTAATGCCTAGTACTGCACACATCATATTGACTCCCATGGGTGGGGCTGCACCATCGTCTCCACCAGGATGGACCGGAACATTGCCCCAATCCACCTAACTGGTAACTCTATTTTCTCCAAGACACTCGGTTGGTTCTGCTATAGGTACATGGGGTGGTCTTATGTTTGCACGCATCCCAGGTACTTCACTGGACAAACAGCAGTCAGAATCAATTGCATCTTGAGTGTACAGAACCCTCCTGCTCTTCCTGTGTACATCCTCCTTCCTGATGTAATCTTTCATGATGGTATCAGTATGGCTTGACATCCGCGTTCCATTCCCCATCGAACTAGGCCTTTTGTTGCCGCTCTTGGGTGTGATCTCCTTACTGCCTCCCCTCACGGGTGTTGGCTCTAGCGTGCTGGCATTATTGCCCGATCTCTGCGGCGTGTTCTGCTCCAAATTAGCCCTTTTGCTGCTACTATTGGGCATGTCCTCCTTCGTGCTAGCATTATTGCCTGACCTCAGCGGCGTGTTCCGCTCCAAATTAGCCCTTTTGCTGCTACTATTGGGCGTCTTCTCCTTCGTGCTGGCATTATTGCCTGACCTCAGCGGCGTGTTCCACTCCAAATTAGCCCTGTTGCTGCTACTATTGGGCGTGTTCTCCTTCGTGTGACTACAAGCGGTTGGTAGAATGCTTAGCTAAAGCCTCAAAGATCACCGAGGCCATGATCATCATAGAGGAGAAGCGCGTCATCATGCAGAACATGGCGGCTCTACAGGTGGACATGCCGGCTGGCGATCCAAAGCCGGACGGAGAGGCACAGTTCGAGCCATCAAACGGCACCAAGAAGATCCTGCTCAACGAGGCTGAGCCAGACAAGTTCGTCCTGGTCGGAGAGGTCCTTGTAGCAAATAGGAAAGCGTGCTCATCGACTTCCTCCATGAGAATCGGTATATCTTGGTGTGGTCCCCCAAGGACATGCCTGGTGTTCCGAGGGAGCTCACAGAGCACTCTTTACATGTTAGGCCGGATGCAAAGCCGCTAAAGCAATCACTACACCGCTTCACAGAAGAGAAGAGAACAACCATTGGTGAAGAAATCACCCGGCTGCTCGTAGCCAGATTCATCCTGGAGGTGTTCCACCCAGAATGGTTGGCAAACCCGGTGCTGGTGCTAAAAAGGAACAATACCTGGCGCATGTGTGTTGACTACACCAGCCTCAACGAGGCATGCCCCACAGATCCATTCTCCCTACCGAGGATAGACCAAGTGATAGACTCCATGGCTGGCTGCGAACTGTTGTCGTTTCTGGATGCATATTCTGGCTACCACCAGATCTAGTTGAACCCTGTTGATCAAATAAAGACATCATTCATCACCCCATATGGGGCTTACAGCTACACCACCATGCCATTTGGACTAAAAAATGCATTCGCCACATGCCAGCGTTGCATTGCCGAAGTGCCTACAATCGTAGATCGGTAGAAACGTGCACGCCTACGTCGATGACGTGGTGGTCAAGACAAAGGAGAAGTAGACGCTCCTGGAAGACCCGAAGGAGATATTCGCCAACCTTCGCCGATTCTAGATGAAGCTGAACCCAGAGAAGTGCGTATCCAGCGTCCCAACCAGCCAGCTCCTTGGTTTCCTCGTCTCAGAATGTGGAATCGAGGCCAACCCGGAGAACATTGGTGAAATCGAGCAAATGCAGCCGCCGCAAAATCTGCACGACACGCAGAAGTTCACGGGGTGCCTAGCCTCCCTCAGCCGGTTCTTCAGCCGACTGGGCGATAAAGCACTCCCCCTGTACCAGCTCATGAAGAAAACATACAAGTTCATCTGGATGACGCAGGCGGACGAGGCCTTCTGCGACCTCAAACGCATGTTATCCTCTCCACCAATACTGGCGGCCCCCGCCGCAAAGGAGCCAATACTGATGTACATTGCAGCTACCAACCAGGTCATCAACATCCTGCTGGTGGTTGAAAGGGCAAAAGAAGGAAAGGCTCAGCCGGTTCAGCGCCCGATGTACTACCTGCGTGAGGTACTCTCGCTGTCAAAGCAGAACTACCCTCACTATCAGAAGCTGGTGTATGGCGTGTACATGGCTGCTAAGAAATTGAAGCACTACCTCCAAGAGCACTCCATCCGGGTAGTGGCGTTAGCCCCCCTATCAGAGATCATCGGCAACAAGGACGCCACAGGCCGTGTGGCGAAATGCACAATAGATCTTGCATGACATTGCATCATGTATGATCCAAGAACGGCGATCAGGTCTCAAACCCTGGTGGACTTCCTCGTCGGTTGGGGCAGAGACACAATACATGCGTCCATGCCCCGACTCCACGCACTGGAAGATACACTTCAACGTCTCCAAGATGTATGGGGACTCGGATCCGGGGTCGTCATCACCTCTCCAAAGGGAGACCGGCTGGAGAACATGTTGCATATCCACTTCCACACATCCAACAACGCTGCCGAGTACTAAACGCTCATCCATGGCCTCAAGATGGAAAAAGAGATCGTCGTCAGGCACATCCTCTGCTTTCACGACTCAGACTTGGTGGTGCAGCAAGTATCAGACGATTGGGATGCTAAGGACGCAAACATGGCATTATACTGCTTCTTCATACAGCAGCTATGTGCCTGCTTCGAAGGATGCGAGTTTCATCACATGCCTTGAGTAAACAATGAAGCCGTGGACGCACTCACCCGCGTCGGGTCAACAAGAGCAGCAATTCCATGTGGGGTCGCCCTCAAACACTTGAGAAAGCCCTCCGTCACGCCATCTCTGCAGTCCGACTCCATCATGCTGGATGCGGACCCGGGGACTGCCAACTCCAAGCAACCTGAAGCTACGGCCAATGTCATGGGGAGTGCCGTCCACTACACCACGGGACTACCACGCCACATACAGGGACTGCCACGTTGCACCCCGGGACTACCGCGCCACACCTGGGAACTATCGCCTCCATCTCGAGGACTGCCAGGACAAGAGACGCAACACTCCCATCTGGCTCTAGCAACCCTGGGACTGCTGGCCCTGGCCTCCCACCCGGCAGACCACCTGACAAGCCTTACTGTAGGACAAAAGTCAAGTTGATCATGCAGACAGTCTGTGCCATCCGGGAGACACCTCCATGGGGCAAGCCATTCATGAACTTCCTAGTTAAAGGGGAGATACCCAATGAAGAGATTGAGGCATGGCAAGTGAAGCGCAGGGCAAGCACATACACCGTCATCAACAATGAGCTCTACAAGCACAACATGGGAGGAATATACCAGCAGTCTGTAAGCCAAGAAGAAGGAATGCAGTCACCACGCATCATCACGAGCCATAGTGGCAAAGTCATTCCGCCACGTGTTTTACTGGCCCACGATGCTAGAGGATGTCGAGCAACTGGTGAAGGCATGCAATGGGTGCCAGTAATTTGCCCAGCAGAAACACACTCCATCATCTGCGCTCAAGACAATCCCTATCACCTGGCCATTTGCCTTCTAGGGCTTGGATATGGTAGGCCCATTCAAAATAGCGCGATCCGGCATGACACACTTGCTGGTGGCCGTGGACAAGTTCACCAAGTGGATCGAGGAAAAGGCAATAAAGAAGTTGGATGGACCGATAGTGGTCAAGTTCTTCACCGACATCATCACACATTTCGGCTACCCCAACAACATCATCACTGACAACGACACGTACTTCACCAAAGGGGCTTTCGCGTGTTTCTATGGTGACAAAGGCATCCGCCTGGACCTGGCCTCCGTCACCCACCCCCAATCCAATGGGAAGTGCGAGTGAGTAAATGGTCTAGTCCTGGCCAGAATCATGCCAAGGATGAGGACTCCTGGATGCTAGATAGAGGAGCTACCGGCTGTTCTATGCAGCATGCACACAATGCCAAACCACTCCACTAGCTACACGCCCTTATTCCTCTTCTATAGAGAAGAGGCAGTCCTGCCAACCGACATCGAGTTTGACACACTGCGTAAACTGTTGTATACTAAGCAGCAGGCCAAGGAAGCACGAGAGGACAACATCGATCTCCTTGAAGAGGCACGAGAGATGGCCCTGTCCAGGTCCACTATGTACCAGCAAAACTTGCACCGCTACCATGCTAGCCGGATCTGCAACGTGCGAACTAAGTCAGAGGTTTCTCACCGGGAGGAAGATCTTTGTTAGGAATGACATTGGTGCAGACTTGGAAGTACTTTGCCCAGAGGTTTACATTGGACCAAAGGACGAGGTATCCCCCGCAGCAAGAGATGAAGCCGGATAGAGAGGCTATAGCATTGGCCAGGAGATGATGGGGCTAGAGGCCAAACATGTCGAGGAATTCCCTGGCAAAATTTCTAAGGAGACCAAATTCACGGGAAAAGTGTGCAACGAATACAACATACTCACCCTCCTTGGCGTCCGGGATGAGCTCGTCGCCGGGGATGCAGTAGTCTACCTCCGGCAGGATCCTCCGGGTCCGCTTGAGCCAATCTGTTTCTGCATTGGGTGATGTCAGACCCCTCCCAGATGCCTCACTTGGGGACGGCCTCCTCCTCATCCTCCTCGTGCTTGTCGACTACAACCACATCTCGAGGATCCATCTCTAGATCGCTTTCCTCTAATGAGGTGCTAGCTTCGGGCATGCGAGGCAAAGATTACCGTGGTTCCATGGTGGCAGCGGAGGGCGGCGCTTAGGTGAAAGAAGCACAGAGAAAACATAAGGGCAACATGGTCGTAATTTGCAGAGCGCATTGGCGGTGGTGGTGCGAGGAACAAGAGAAAGTGGGAGCAGGGGAAAGTGAATAAGGGTTCAGTTGCGCCCTTATTTAACCATGCTGCGGGTCATGGGTAGTGGGATCAGTTGCGCCCACTGACCCCACGACGCGCATTTGTATTTCGTAGGGAAGAACATGGAAACATGCCATAGGCATGATTACACCGATAGGAGACACAGCCACACAATGTAGCCGCTTCGGTAAACGAGGATCCAAGCGACAATGTGGTGGGCTGCAGAGATAACTATCATGGCGCGGCTGTGAATAATGTCATGGACCTTAAATGAGGCAAAGTGCAATGATTGCTTGACATGTAGGATAATGTGAGGAGTACGAGAGAAGCTAGGCATCTATTGAGGATCTACTAAATGGGTATCACCATAGCACGTCCTTAATCCGGCTAACCCGAGTGGCCCACAGTTGGTAGCAAGGCCTATGGCCTACTGGGCGTTCCAGTTAGACGGATCCATAAGGGAGGCCCATGCCGGATAAAGGAAGGATACGTAGGAGTCACTGACGTACTCGGAGACTTGGAGTACAATACACGAAAGACTAGTTCATATTAGTGTAGGACTATTTACCTTGTCCCGCAAGGTCTTTTCCCTATAATCCTAGGTTATGGTGCCTTTATAAACCGGACCAGTGGGAGCCTTTAGGGCACAACCTATTAGATTGATATGTATAGCGTGCAACACTTCGCACAGCGAACCTATCTCTGTAACTCGGCGTATTTCCATTGTAGTGATTTATAGCAGGAGTAGTTTCGGCACCGTTGTGGGACTTGAACCTAGGTAAGTTGTGTTACCTCGTACCCGCCAACTCTCCGCCTTACCCCAAGTCTCTAAACACGCACTGTGAGGACCACTCCATGGCGTACTCGTCGATAATACCGTGACAGTTTGCACCCACCGTGGGGCAAGAGGCGCTTCAAGCTCTACACCGGGCGAGTTCCAACCGCTTCGCGAGAATCGGCGACACCGTAGCCATTCGACACATTCTCTTCTCTAGAAACGTCCCGATCGTCCCTCTGGATGAGTTCTGGGAGCCGGCGAAGATGAACCCTACATGCTGCTCCGTCATCCCCTTTCGAGACATCCACATCTTCATCGGCGAACTGAGTCGGGTCCTGACTCCCAGGAAGTCAAAAACTCGTCAAGCCCTGCACAGACCGCCTAAGGGCAGGACGCATTCGCGGAAGGATCTAGTCCTTACCTCTCTCTAGAGTATGGCGGCTCAGATCAGGCAAATTCAAGGCCCACCCAAACCGCCCCTCTGCGGGATATAAAGGTGGAAGGACCCCGCAAATCTGCTTGGCTTTGCCGAGCATTAGAGATGCGCAAGTCACACTTTGTCGGCATCATCACCATCTTCGATCTGGCTAGATGTGTTCGAAGGGATGGAGAACCTCCCCACGAATACCTCGCCAGATGGCTGAGGGTGAGGGAAACCCTAGAGGGCACCCACGCTGACGAGCTCGTGTACCACTTCGTGGAAGGGCTCACACCCAAAACACTCCTCCGGCATACCCTCCGAATGCGGCAGGCCGCGGGTCCTCTCACCCTTGGTCAGATGGTCGCAATCGTCAATGAATCTGCGGACGCCAATGAGGAGGCTGAGGCGATGATCGCCGTCATAGATGGAGGAGGAAACAACAACAACAACAACGGCCCGCCTCCATCACCCGCCACATCCTCCATCAACAACACTGAAGCCAACTCCAACTCCGTCCTTGACGCCCTATACGTCGACCTCAATAAGGATGGCGGTGGCTCGGACACTAACTCGGAGGAATACGATGCTGTTATGAGGGAGATCGAGTAAGAGATCGAGAAGGAGGAGCGCGTCGAGAAGGCCAACACATCCCACTAGGTGCTACTTGCCATTGGGCGCGTGATGGAAGAAGACAGACAAGAATCGGAGCGTGAGAGAGATCCGCCCACGCCAGTGGTTACTAGAGCGGTAGTAGCCAAGAAAGCCGCCGAGCCTCTTACTCCGGCCAAAGCCATGCCCCCTCCAGTTATCCACCCGCAACCAGCGTAGTAACTCACCACGGCCCCCAGTACTACCAAGAAGTCAAACCAGTAGACAATGCCACCATCAATGTCTACAGCTAGCAACCTATTGGTTACTCTCGCCGACAAGGAAATCTATGCCGCACTCCTCGTCGAGCCCATTACCGTCGCCCATATCTGGAGCTGTATGGAGCTTGATGAGAAGCGTGCAGCAATCCTAGTGGAGGCCAAGTGCATCGCAGAGCAGGGCGCTAGGCTACACGAAGACATGCCAAGGTGCAACAATCTATCAAGGTGGCAAGAGCCATGGAGGCTGAGTACAAGAAGTTGCTGCAGAAGCACAAGGCAAAGAAATCACCAGCTCACATCGTCGAAGACTCCGGCATTCGACGCAAGTTGGGATATGAGGGATCCAAGCCGGCAAAAGCCACCCCGTACATTGATTCAGAGGGGAGGCATGTAATGCCAACTACCACCCTCAACATTTCCATCACCAAGACCCTCCTGGTGTATGACAGGTCGCCAGAAGCAGTTGCTCAGGTGTATGACCTCGTCGCCAAGGCATGTAAGCAACAGGAAAAGGCTACCTCGTAGAGGCTTGAGTCCAACCTGGAGCTTTGCTAGGCAACCCTGAACAACCACAGAAGGCCAAGATCTCCCTGTACCGAGGGATCCCAGACATGCTCCACAGAGCAAAGACGGAGGGACGCACATAATAGAGCTGATGTCATACCCATATCTTCAGATCGCAAAGAAAAGTGCGGTGACCTAGCATACCACTACATGATGTAGTACACTATAGTCGTTGACATAACACCAATGAAACACCGTTCACTAGTATTACATCCCTCAGAGTGGTACAACAGAAAAACATCAGGCCCAAGACATGACTATAGATTACAACTCAACTATTTACATAAGATGTAGAGAACACTCTAGGTTAAAGAGAGAGAAAGAAACTTCTTACAAAGAAGAACCAGAAATAATAAGTCAGAACAATCTAGAGACTAAGACTAGTATCTGAACTAATGGACTTGCAATTGCTGCTATTGCAATGCTCTACAGAAGTAGGTTTTATGGCTAGAGAATCTAGTCCTATCTACTTAAGAGTTTGGTCTTCACTTAGGTTGATGTATATGTTGACTTCATTGACTTTATTGAAGAACTTGAGCTGTCGATGATGGTTTCTTGAGCAGAAATTGATGTTGACGTCGTCTTTGATGGCTTAGAACCTAGCAAGGGTTAAGAGGTACGGTTGAGTACGAGCGTACTCCGCAAGTTCACTAAAAAGGAGTGTTTGATGCACTATCTCTACACCCATAGACCATAGGTCGTAGGCAATGCAGGTTTTTGTAAACATTTATTCAAAGGTTGCTTTTATTCTGAAAACTATGTCCGACAACCTTCATAGGTTGACTAGAACCTTGGTGGGGTTCCTTTCCTGCCGCATTCGTAGCTCCTTTCTAGAACAGGGAGTAACATGTCACAATTCTTACACTCTACATAGGTGCGTCACTTTTCCCATGAGAGACCTTAAGATTTGTTGCACCACCAGGAGTATGTCCCCGTTCAAACTTCCATGGTTTGAGGCCCAACCTAATATACAAGCCAATCACTGCCCTCTCGGTGATCCCGCACGAAGACACCATCCTCCAGGACATGCCCCACCTATGTCAAGCCCCTTATAGGACTGGTGGTAGGCACCTGAAGAATCTTTGAGACGGTTATGCCCTGGCAAGCTCCCTTAAAGGACTAGCTAAACCACTGATAGCCTCTCAAGATAATCTAGACACCAAAATCATGGGAAATTAAGGGGTTCCACCCATGTGGTAGGTTTTTCCATGAGAAATACTCAGCCTCATGATCATGTCATCCGTCCATGCGAAAGGAAGAAGAGACAGCTAACTTCTCCGTCCCATTCTAAATCTCATGGTTAACGCGTAATATATGGCGCTAGAATCACTAGCGACATTGGTTGTTAAGTCCTAGATGATACATTCCTATACAATGGTGTTTCTATTGCTAGTTATGATAGATTAGCTGATCACCCTGGATCAGTAACCAATACTTCAGGTTAATTATGAAAATAGTGTTTTTGACCTTTTTGAAATGGAGGTGATGACAACAGTTGAGTTACAAGCATAGAAAATAATCAAAGGACATGAGCAAGTATGAACTTGCCTTTTGTGATTGCAAGATAATGCACTCATGATCTTCAAGATACTAGAAGATCCAAATTCTATAAATAGCATCATTGGTCTGATAAGGACGAATGTTTAAAGAAGCAAGATGCAATTATGCATAAGTAATGTAATGCAATTTGATAAATGCGAACCCCCGGACTAATCGTATTTGATCTAGGGTTTGGAAACTAGGAATGGTTTCTTGTAACTACCTCGGTGAATTACGCTCCTAGTTACAAGCCTGGATGAGCGGAAATGGTTGAAATAGTACGGTGGGGCCCACATGCCACTCACAGGTAGACCTTTCGGCCGTCCCAACCATTTCCAATCATCGGGACAAGAACGGGCGGCGTAATCGGCAGGCGAAGGGATCAACTACATACACAAATGAGTATGTATGCAAGCCACCATACAATAGTACATCAGAGCCATTCCATCTAAAAGAAAGGACATATAGCAACGCCATACGGCAAGATCCAAATATCCTAGATAGATATAATAGTTTAGGATATCTCCTCATACATCAAACATCAGAGTATCAAGCGGAAGCGGAAGACAAAATCCGAGTACGGATAAGAAGCAAATCGGCATAAGATGCCCCATAAATAAGCAGATCCCGCCCACAGATCTCACGGATCCCCGTTCCCGGAATATCTACACCGAATGATCGTTGCCCACATCGTCCGTCTCTTCCACCCAGTATCCATCTTGCGAATGTACCTGTTCATCTGAACCAAACAATTTATCGTGTGAGACCCTAGGGGTACTCAAAGAAGTCTTCATGCCTCTAAAGGGACACAACCTGGGTGACGAATTGCAGCAAAAGATAAACCCTAACAATTCTATAGATACTGCTAACCATCCGCCTAACCGTAGATAGAGCGGATGTCCGTGAATTAATAACAACAGATTATAATGGTAATCTTAACAGATCCATCCTCCTCCTCGCCATCGACGAGGGAGCGACGAACAAACCCCATCCGTTGGCAGTTTTATTATCCGTTCCATGAGTGTTGTACTATTTACTAGTCAGGTACCTAGTCTAGTCAAATTAAAAGCGGTACTTTAGTTATGCTTGTCTATGATCGAGAAACTGTGCTCCAAGTCATCCATAACCGCGGACACGGCTTTCAGAAAGTTTTACCCTGCAGGGGTGCACAAATAGCAACACACACTCTATCAACCTCGGAAAAACCAAATCAAAACCCAACGAGGCAGTCACAACAAAGCGATCACAGGATTCAGAAATATTTCAGGGGGCCACCCCATTAAGCTACCATGACGAAGTTGGCCGACTTGAGACGGACTCAAGGTTCGTCAATGGCTGTAAACGATCGGGAACCCGAAAATGTGACTGGGCTTGTCGACACCGTGAAAACACTCCGCTTACCTAAATAGGCAGCATGCGACTCGCACAATATTAAATAAAGCAGTAAAGCATGGCATAGGTACAGGATAGTAAATAAAACCTCAAACTAGTTTGTGGCCCCAAGAAATAAGAATGAATCAAGCTCTGGCTCAGGGGGGTTCATAAGCCTCCCGGATGTGGATAGCGTGAATATTCTTGGAACAGGAATCAAGTGCTCGGGGTCTTACGGGACACAAGTGAGCCTGAAAAACCAAATAGCGAATATGGCTCACCGATGCCACTTTCATTAGTTATCCCATTACTACTCAGATTAAGTTGTATAGGTACCTCGTTATCCAACAGACACTCACATACCCTACACATGCTGTTCTACGACTCGCATGGCTCAAACAACTCCTGTAGTAATGGCTCATGGGATGGAGGAACAAGCTTCGGTGGGGTTTAAAAATAAAGGCTATGCAATACTTGGGATTCAATTTAATGCAACCGCGACTCAATGATGCAAGAATAAGATAGAGGCAATAGGTACTATATGTATGCAAGCATGTGGTAGTGCTTGCCTGGCAGCTCAGTTGAAGCAAGGGATGGATCTGGGTAGTGCTCCTGGTTCTCTTGATATATCCCCTGCTCAGCGTCTATTCGAAGAAGAACCAAACAAACAATGGCCAACATAAATAAAGTGCGCAAGCATATGAATTAAATGCGACAAGCAAACAATCATGCCATGATGAATGATGCACAATTTGCATGGCAATAAAGTAGCATGGCATGGTTGAGGTGTGAAGTACAAGATTAAATCATTTTATGGGGTTTTAATCATATTTTATACTCAAATTAGTTGTTGTACACATTATATTTATATGATGCATGCTGCAAAACAGAACATGGAATGCATAAACAGAAAGGTCTCATCGAGCTAATCATTTTAGACATATCATTTGTCAAATTTGGACTTCTAAAACAAAGGTTATTAATTAATTAAGATAAAAGGGCATTTTGTTGTAATTTAAATTAACTTGGAATTTTACATGTTCAAAATATATTTTGAATGGCATATTTGAATTCCTCACATTTTTTTGATTTCAAAACATATATTATTTGTATTATATGGATTTAGATTTTAAAAGTTATTTAAAAAAGAATTAATTTTGAATTTGAATTAATTTTGAAAAGATTTGAATTAAAACAGAATACAGGAAATACTTTTGTTACTCAGACTAATCTAGCCAAAGACACAGACAGGTGGGGCCTGCGCTGAGCTGGCGTTCACGGCGCGCAAAAGCTTTTCTCACCGCAGCTGCTGCCAGCCATAGAGGCCGACGGGTGGGTCCGAGGGCTGCGGGCCTTCTTGCATGCCAACGTCTTTGGACACGTGGGCGATCCTGCTGTGAGGGAGGATCGGTCCGTGGTGGCCAGGATCTCCGGGGGTGTTTTTAGAAAAACCAAAGGCTGGCTGACTGGTGGGGCTACGGGGACCGCGGGTTTAGGCGGGAAAAAGGGGAGGGGGCTACGCGCAAGATGGTCATCGGCTGCTGCAGCGCGCTGACGGGCACGGCAATGACGGTGGCGGATCTGGCTGTTTTCCGTCGACGGTGGCGGCGAATCTGCTGGGAGAATCGCGTCGCGGTAAAAACGAAAGCTGAAGAGGGGACCTAGGGCTACGAGTCTTGTGCAGGGAGCGACTACGGGGGTGGCTCAGCAGGCGAAGCGAGGCGAGGCGGTCGGTCTGCGTTCTTTGCGATCTGCCTGACCTTGTGGCCTTGCTGAGGCCTTCAGCAGGCGGCGATGCAAGGTGAGAGGCGGAGAGGCGATGTCTAGGGGTCGATGTGCTCACCAGGACTCGTCGGTGTGGTCGCCGAGCTGGAGGTGGCTCAGGTCGGAGAGGCAGGGGCTCTGAGCCGGCTCGTGGCTGCGGCGTGTCCGGGGAGCTTCGGAGGGCTTCGGGGAGGCGTGGCCGGGGCAGGGCGATGTGGAGGAGACAGAGGAGGGTCCTGGTGCTCCTGGATCGCCTTGGGGAGCAGCAGGCTGCGCAGATCGAGATCAAGGCCGAAGTAGCTAGGGTTTAGGGCATGATGGAAAGCTTGCATGGCTTGGGGAGGAAGAAGGGAGGTAGAGGAGGACCTGGGCGCCTCCCAGATCCGACCTGAGAGGGATAAGGTGAGCTGGGGTGGTTGGGGAGATAAGGGAGAGAGGAGAGAGGCACATGGGGTGGTGGTGGCTTTGGCAAAAGGGAGGAGGGTGATCGGGGCTCCCTCTTTCTCCTCTTTGTCTTGAAGCCAAAGAAAGGGGGAGGGCAGAGAGGCTGCCAGGTGGGGCCAGGTGGTTAGGTGGGGCCAGCAAAGAAGAGAGAAGAGAGAGGCCGAGAGAGAGGGGGTATAGATAGCATGGGCTCGGTCTAGGGTTAGAGAGGACTCGGGTTAGGGTTTGGAGGGATAGGGTAGATCATGGGTTAGGTTTAGGGTTTAGCTAGGTTTAGAGAGAGAGGTTAGAAAAAAAAAGGTGGAGAGGTGGTTTTGTAGATGAGCACAAGGTGGTGGTAAGGAGACCACAAAGAGAGAGAGAGAGAGAGAGGGGGGATGGTGATGATGGGGTAGGTGATATGAGTGGCATGGTTTAGGGTTTTAGGGAGAGATAGAGATGATCCACTCAGAAATCAATTAAAATCCAAATGACAAGCAAAAGGTGGTACTTGCATGGGCCATGCATAAATAATTAATGCCATGCTTATTTTGTGAAAACAAGATTATTTACATGGCATTATTCTTATGCATTCCAAAATGTGGAGTAAGGCCTAAGCAAAAGGATTTAAGAGAAGTCCCAAGTGGAGTAGATGGAGATGATCACATTTGATTATAATTAGGACTTGCTAGTGTGTATATTCCACTAGATGCTTACTATTCCCAAAAATATCCCCACATGAACATAAATCCATAATAATCCATATGGAAGCTAGGAAAAAGGGTTCCACTCACAAGGCATGCAAAGGTGGCCATGTGGTTCTCATATATCAATGATGTGAAAACAACATGATGCTAAGATGAGAGCATGTGGAAAAAGAATTGGATCCATCCCAACCCACATGAGCTAGAGGTAAAACCAAATAAATTGCAATGCTCATATATGGTGGAATGGTGGAATTATAAGGTGGTGAAAGAAAGGTGGTGGAGTTAATAAGAGATATGCCCCCAACTCAACTTGGGCATTTAAACAATATATCAAGAAGCAAATACAATATCAAGAGGCAAATACAATTAATAATGCAGATGAGATAAGAACCAAATGGAAAAGGGTTTTATATGATGCTCAAATGCAAGGTGGCATGATGACATGAGCATGATATATTTATGATGCAACAATTTTATATGTAGGAAGTAGCATCTATATAGACTAGGCTAGTAACATTGCAATTGTTAGACAATTGGGATGCTACAACTCTCCCCCACTAAACAAGAATCTCGCCCCGAGATTCCTAGGAAAAGAAAACAACACAAGGAGAGGCGGGTGTTCGAACGTAGGTGACCCTCACGTCCCCAAGATGATGAAGAACGGAATGGTGCGACCACTACACCTTGCAAAACTTGCTAGACTTGTTGCGAGCCTTGCGTTTTGCTTGAGACACAAAGGGTTAGAAGAAAAGAAGGATTGTCGTGAGAAAAGAAGGATAGGATGGACATAGCTCCGGTTTTCTCAAGAACATGATAAAAGAATAGAACCACTTGTGAAAGAAAAAGAGAAGATGATATATCATGAACAAAGAAAGACACACCGTTAAGATTAAAGATTTACCGATACTAGAGAGGATGGATCTTTGTGTCGCCGGAAGAAAAGAGCTAGATTGGAGAGGTTTGAACCACTATGACAATAGCATCATATCTCCTCTCGGATTTAAGATAGAAGCACGGAAACCATATTGCCTTCAAACAATAGAGTCCCTTGATATCAACAGAAAGATTTAGTTAGACATCGTCGGATTAGATTCTTCTTGCGCCGGTAAGAACCAAGGATCACGCAATTGAGGTGCGCGGATATAACTTCTATAGACGGAGGTGAAGCCAGATCATGGTGGAATCCTGAGAAGCAAAGAATATGGAAGATCTGGAGTTTATTGTAGAGATACTTATTGCTTTATTTAGCCTTGAGGCTAACGCAATAGATTTGCGGCTGATGGCATCGACCATAATTGGCTTTACCACAGAAAAAGAATTGATGAAACAAAGAGAGCTAGATTCCTTCCATCTTGTTTGGGAATGTCGAGCACCGGTAGAAAGACGAGGGCCGAAAGGATTTTGCGTTTGTTTCCACCAGATGATTGAAGATTTTGCTCCGTGTAGAAAGGACGAGATCACCACCAAGAGATTATTGATTACTTTCTTCGAGAGAGCACTCCGGAAAAACAAGGACGGAAGTAAAAGTATCAAGGGATAAAGGCCACTTCTAACTTCCGCGGAATGAGTGAAATCACATTAATTCACCAATTCAATGTACAAGAGCGAATGATAAGAGTAGTGGTATGGTAGCTACTGCATCCCGCACTCAAAGCATTACTCCGCACATGAATAAGAAAACCATGCAACCCACTACCAAAACAGACTGAAGGTATTGACAAGAAGAGCTCAAGGAACTCCGCAAGAAAACAAAGATTGATGCAAACGATTCACCGGATCCAAGATAGATAATGATGACGATGTTGTCGTCATGTCTGAAGTACCAAGCCACCAGAAAGATATGAAGGAAGATTACAGAGACAACTGCAAGATACAACAGCTACAGAAAAGATAGCACCCACTTGAACAGAAGGAATACAAGATCTGGAAGGTCTTCATGGCCTCCGGTGGATTGAGCATAGACGATAGAGCGAGAGGGTTTTTCAAAGATTACTTAACGAGATATAGGTGAAAAGAACTCCATGTTGTTCTTGAAAAGATTGAGAAAGATTTAGCAGTCTTGAGGAAAACTTTGGCGGAATGACGATGATAACTTGCCAACAAGGAAAACTCCGGGTTTGATAGAAGATGGAGGATGGAACTAACAATGGACTTGATGATTCCAGAGTTGAAGTAATGTATTTAGCAGAAGGACGTGGCCGAGATAGGTGACTTCAAAAAGTCAGAGTTCACACTTTGAGAACTTTGCACACAGGCAGTGCTCACGAAGCTGAGAGGAAAAGACACAGATGATCTTCCATGTCCTTCCATTGATATCGAATAGGCAAGCGTATTATCAACATATACCACCATGGATTAGCAAGATATTCCCAGAATATCAAGTTCAAGAGGCGGGAGAAACGAACAAATGCTCGAAACACTTTTTGAGCTCAACGCTCTTAGAAAGATCAATATTAAGAGCACGGGTCCGTGTTGAAGAAGATGCACTGGAAGAATAGATTATCTGGTTCTTCGGAAGAAAAAGAGATGTCACCTGATTCACATTGTCTATTGGATCACCGGTTACAACGATAAAGAGATCTTGGATAAAGAAAAGATGATAGATCATACCTTAAGAAAAGCTATCAGAAGCAAAAAGATGCAATTCCCTCGTATCCAGGAGAATTGTGCAGATATAGAGTTCCAAAAAGATGTGAAGCATGATGGACAGATGATAGACCGCCGAAGTGCTTTGAGAAACTCCGGATTGCAAAAGATGCTTGAATATACATAGATATGATCACGGTGTACTCAAAATCACAGGAGATAACCGTCACCATTTGGAGGATAGTGTTGATAGCATTTTTCCATATTCCAATCGTCACTTATCATGAGCGGAATATGGCTATGCCGAGAACCAAATTACAATCACCAGCATCGGATCGACACATGTTATGTAATTAGCCCAAGAGAATTGGAGATGAAAAGAAACTCCAGGATTAAGCGCCGGTGACAAAAGAATGAGTTAGCATGGACATGCTGATAAAAGGAAGATATATAATGTTTCACACACGACTGGAAAGGAGTGTGGAAACACAGATGTATCAAAGAAAATTTTTCCGCATTTTTCGGCATTAAAATACCAATAGATGCACAAAATCACTTATCCGATAGAGATTAGCAACTGATGCTTACGCAGATTGTGGAGTTGCTGGAAGGAAGAACACCCTTAAGAAGATGGCACCGGTTAACAAGGAGTCAGATAGATCGCGCCGGTTTGCAAAAGCCTGTCGGTATGGAATGTACCAACAGTTGATAACCAAAGGCAGATTGTGATAACATGTTGGATGCAACAGATAGACAAGGAATTACACACACACACACACAACCTATGGTACTACGGAATCCCAGAACACGTGAATCCTAGTTTGAATTTAAAGAAGAGGATTGAAAACGTTACACTTCCTTACCAGAAAAGGGTGGGTGGGTGGGTAAGAAGAAAAGTGGAAGCAGTCCTACTCTCGCGTTTTGTTTTTCCCTAGTATACATAACTACAAAAATATTTGCTAGACTGACAACGACCATTTGGCTGAGACCATGAAGGGCGGGATGGCTCTGATACCAATTGTAACTACCTCGGTGAATTACGCTCCTAGTTACAAGCCTGGATGAGCGGAAATGGTTGAAATAGTACGGTGGGGCCCACATGCCACTCACAGGTAGACCTTTTGGCCGTCCCAACCATTTCCAATCATCGGGACAAGAACGGGCGGCGTAATCGGCAGGCGAAGGGATCAACTACATACATAAATGAGTATGTATGCAAGCCACCATACAATAGTACATCAGAGCCATTCCATCCAAAAGAAAGGACATATAGCAACGCCATACGGCAAGATCCAAATATCCTAGATAGATATAATAGTTTAGGATATCTCCTCATACATCAAACATCAGAGTATCAAGCGGAAGCGGAAGACAAAATCCGAGTATGGATAAGAAGCAAATCGGCATAAGATGCCCCATAAATAAGCAGATCCCGCCCACAGATCTCACGGATCCCCATTCCCGGAATCTCTACACCGAATGATTGTTGCCCACATCGTCCGTCTCTTCCACCCAGTATCCATCTTGCGAATGTACCTGTTCATCTGAACCAAACAATTTATCGTGTGAGACCCTAGGGGTACTCAGCAAGTCTTTAGACCTCTAAAGGGGACACAACCTGGGGTGACGCAATTGCAGCAAAAGATAAACCCTAACAATTCTATAGATACTCGCTAACCATCCGCCTAACCAGAGATAGACGGATGTCCGTGAATTAATAACAACAGTTATAATGGTAATCTTAACAGATCCATCCTCCTCCTCGCTTACCGACGAGGGAGCGGACGAACAAACCCCCCCATCCATTGGCAGTTTATTATCCGTTCCATGAGTGTTGTACTATTTACTAGTCAGGTACCTAGTCTAGTCAAATTAAAAGCGGTACTTTAGTTATGCTTGTCTATGATCGAGAAACTGTGCTCCAAGTCGTCCATAACCGCGGACACGGCTTTCAGAAAGTTTTACCACTGAGGTGCACAAATAGCAACACACTCGATCAACCTTGGAAAAACCAAATCAAAACCCAACGAGGCGATCACGACAAAGCAATCACAGGATTCAGAAATATTTCAGGGGCCACCCATTAAGCTACCGCGATGAAGTTGGCCGACTTGAGGCGGACTCAAGGTTTCGTCAATGGTCATGCTTATCGGGAACCCGAAAATGTGACTGGGCTTGTCGATACCGCGAAAACACTCCGCTTACCTAAATAGTACAGTGTGCAGTACCTCGCACAATATTAAATAAAGCAGTAAAGCATGGCATAGGTACAGGATAGTAAATAAAACCTCAAACTAGTTTGTGGCCCCAAGAAATAAGAATGAATCAATCTCTGGCTCAGGGGGGGTCATAAGCCTCCCGGATGTGGATAGCGCGAATATTCTTGGAACATGAATCAAGTACTCGGGGTCTTACGGGACACAAGTGAGCCTGAAAAACCAAATATCGAATATGGCTCACCGATGCCACTTTCATTAGTTATCCCATTACTACTCAGATTAAGTTGTATAGGTACCTCGTTATCCAACAGACACTCACATACCCTACACATGCTGTTCTACGACTCGCATGGCTCAAACAACTCCTGTAGTAATGGCTCATGGGATGGAGGAACAAGCTTCGGTGGGGTTTAAAAATAAAGGCTATGCAATACTTGGGATTCAATTTAATGCAACCGCGACTCAATGATGCAAGAATAAGATAGAGGCAATAGGTACTATATGTATGCAAGCATGTGGTAGTGCTTGCCTGGCAGCTCAATTGAAGCAAGGGATGGATCTGGGTAGTGCTCCTGGTTCTCTTGATATATCCCCTGCTCAGCGTCTATTCGAAGAAGAACCAAACAAACAAGGGCCAACATAAATAAAGTGCGCAAGCATATGAATTAAATGCGACAAGCAAACAATCATGCCATGATGAATGATGCACAATTTGCATGGCAATAAAGTAGCATGGCATGGTTGAGGTGTGAAGTACAAGATTAAATCATTTTATGGGGTTTTAATCATATTTTATACTCAAATTAGTTGCTGTACACATTATATTTATATGATGCATGCTGCAAAACAGAACATGGAATGCATAAACAGAAAGGTCTCGTCGAGCTAATCATTTTAGACATATCATTTGTCAAATTTGGACTTATAAAACAAAGGTTATTAATTAATTAAGATAAAAGGGCATTTTGTTGTAATTTAAATTAACTTGGAATTTTACATGTTCAAAATATATTTTGAATGGCATATTTGAATTCCTCACATTTTTCTGATTTCAAAACATATATTATTTGTATTATTTGGATTTAGATTTTAAAAGTTATTTAAAAACAGAATTAAATTTGAATTTGAATTAATTTTGAAAAGATTTGAATTAAAACAGAATACAGGAAATACTTTTGTTACTCAGACTAATCTAGCCAAAGACATAGACAGGTGGGGCCTGCGCTGAGCTGGCTTTCACGGCGCGCAAAAGCTTTTCTCATCAAATGCTGCCATATAGAGGCCAGGTGGGTCCAAGGGTCACAGCCCTTCTTGTGTGCCAACGCTTGGACACGTGGGCGATCTGCCTGTGAGGAGGGATCGGTCCGTGGTGGCCAGGATCTCCGGGGGTGTTTTTAGAAAAACCAAAGGCTGGCTGACTGGTGGGGCTACGGGGACCGCGGGTTTAGGCGGGAAAAAGGGGAGGGGGCTACGCGCAAGATGGTCATCGGCTGCTGCAGCGCGCTGACGGGCACGGCACTGACGGCGGCGGATCTGGCTGTTTTCCGTCGACGGTGGCGGCGAATCTGCTGGGAGAATCGCGTCGCGGTAAAAACGAAAGCTGAAGAGGGGACCTAGGGCTACGAGTGTGAGCCTTGTGCGTGGGAGCGGCGATGCAAGGTGAGAGGGGCGGGAGACGATGTCTAGGGGGTCGATGTGCTCACCAGGGACTCGTCGGTGTGGTCGCCGGAGCTGGAGGTGGCTCAGGTCGGAGCAGAGGCAGGGGCTCTGCGAGCTTCGGCTCCGGTGGCTGCGGCGTGTCCGGGGAGCTTCGGAGGGCTTCGGGGAGGCATGGCCGGGGCAGGGCGATGTGGAGGAGACAGAGGAGGGTCCTGGTGCTCCTGGATCGCCTTGGGGAGCAGCAGGCTGCGCAGATCGAGATCAAGGCCGAAGTAGCTAGGGTTTAGGGCATGATGGAAAGCTTGCATGGCTTGGGGAGGAAGAAGGGAGGTAGAGGAGGACCTGGGCGCCTCCCAGATCCGACCTGAGAGGGATAAGGTGAGCTGGGGTGGTTGGGGAGATAAGGGAGAGAGGAGAGAGGCACATGGGGTGGTGGTGGCTTTGGCAAAAAGGGAGGAGGGTGATCGGGGCTCCCTCTTTCTCCTCTTTGTCTTGAAGCCAAAGAAAGGGGGAGGGCAGAGAGGCTGCCAGGTGTGGCCAGGTGGTCAGGTGGGGCCAGCAAAGAAGAGAGAAGAGAGAGGCCGAGAGAGAGGGGGTATAGATAGCATGGGCTCGGTCTAGGGTTAGAGAGGACTCGGGTTAGGGTTTGGAGGGATAGGGTAGATCATGGGTTAGGTTTAGGGTTTAGCTAGGTTTAGAGAGAGAGGTTAGAAAAAAAAAGGTGGAGAGGTGGTTTTGTAGATGAGCACAAGGTGGTGGTAAGGATACCACAAAGAGAGAGAGAGAGAGGGGGGGATGGTGATGATGGGGTAGGTGATATGAGTGGCATGGTTTAGGGTTTTAGGGAGAGATAGAGATGATCCACTCAAAAATCAAATAAAATCCAAATGACAAGCAAAAGGTGGTACTTGCATGGGCCATGCATAAATAATTAATGCCATGCTTATTTTGTGAAAACAAGATTATTTACATGGCATTATTCTTATGCATTCCAAAATGTGGAGTAAGGCCTAAGCAAAAGGATTTAAGAGAAGTCCCAAGTGGAGTAGATGGAGATGATCACATTTGATTATAATTGGGACTTGCTAGTGTGTATATTCCACTAGATGCTTACTATTCCCAAAAATATCCCCACATGAACATAAATCCATAATAATCCATATGGAAGCTAGGAAAAAGGGTTCCACTCACAAGGCATGCAAAGGTGGCCATGTGGTTCTCATATATCAATGATGTGAAAACAACATGATGCTAAGATGAGAGCATGTGGAAAAAGAATTGCATCCATCCCAACCCACATGAGCTAGAGGTAAAACCAAATAAATTGCAATGCTCATATATGGTGGAATGGTGGAATTATAAGGTGGTGAAAGAAAGGTGGTGGAGTTAATAAGAGATATGCCCCCAACTCAACTTGGGCATTTAAACAATATATCAAGAACCAAATACAATATCAAGAGGCAAATACAATTAATAATGCAGATGAGATAAGAACCAAATGGAAAAGGGTTTTATATGATGCTCAAATGCAAGGTGGCATGATGACATGAGCATGATATATTTATGATGCAACAATTTTATATGTAGGAAGTAGCATCTATATAGACTAGGCTAGTAACATTGCAATTGTTAGACAATTGGGATGCTACATTTCTTTAGAATATATTCCACTTTTACATCAGCTTCACACTTGTGCTTCTTATTAGGCTTGTGAGAGTGTTTGAAACAATATATAAGTACAACAAGTAGCATGCAATACTAAAGCACTCAAGTGTGGATTGACACAAGGGATTTCTTAAAAGGGTTATTAATTACTTAGAGTCTTCATATAAATACTTAAGGATTACTTTTAATATTCTTGAAAGAATAACTTTTGAGGAAATGATTACTTTACCAAGTAAAAGCATTTAAATCTTAAAGCTAACAATTTAAGGTTTTCTTATTACTTACAAGTATTGAAGTAGGAACAAGTAGTATTTTTGAATAGCTCTTCTACTATCAAGTATAGATTTATCTAACTTTAATATGAGAGGACACTACATGTTGTTCAATTTATAACACTTCATGAAAGTGAAACAAAAGTATTATGCCTTTATGGAAGTGGTGTTCTCTTGATTTTATAAGTGAATGAACTCATTTACTTATTATAGAATTAATACCTATTTCTATGAACATGGGAATGGCATCATGTTAAATAATTAAAAACTTTGTTTAACTTTTTAAGTGGACTCCAAAACTTGTAAAATAATTGGTACTCAAATCTTGATGATTTTATAATTAATAAAATCTTTTTGGAGAGCAAGATTTACTTAATTTTTAGATGGTAGTTTAGTAAGTACAACTTAAAATGGGTAGAACTATATGGACTTCACTTAAATATCAATGGAACTTGTTATTACACTTTTTGGCTTTAAACAAATAATGATAAAGGTAATAGTAAAGATTTTCATCTTTTTAATTTATTAAAATAGAAGAAAATCGTTTTATTGATCACAAACTTGATTTACTTTTCAAAAGTACAAGCTAGTATTTTTCTATAATAGATCATCTATTTAGTATTTTAAAAGTGAATTTTATTCAATTTTAAATGTTTTATTTATTTTTATAATATTCCAAAAGGAATAGTTACAAACATAGAAATAATCCTAAATTTAACTACATAAATCCTTATTTACGATTTTTATTGAGTAGAGTATATTTTGGTGAGTTGATAGGTATATTATTTATATTTTTAGTAGTTTTAAATAATAAGATATGATTTGTATAAATTTTATCACTTTATAAACACTTAATAAATAATAAATATTAGTTAATGATACAAAAATGTATAAGATAAAATTACAAGTCTTTATTTTGTTTTTCTAAGAATTTTGATATATTATACTTATTTTTATGAATTTTTAAATAATAGTATATACTTATTTAAGATTTATTCTTAATATGATATTTACAAATAATAATTATTATTTTATTTAAGTTGGAAAATAAAATATGATTATAGCTTTATATTGTAGAGTTTATTTTTCTGTACATTTTGATATATTATATGGATTTTCCTAATTATAAAACAAAAGATATTGATTTAACAAGATTTATATATTTTCTGGATTTATTTAAATAACTAATAATTGATTTAAAGAAGGGGATCTGGTGCTTAGACTCAAGAAGGAGAAATCACAAAAACTATCCCCGCCTTGGGAAGGACTGTTCGTCATAAGCAAAGCATTGCTCAATGGTTCCAATGACCTCGTCGATATTCACGATTTGAAAGATTGGCCAAAAAATCGCAAGCGCAAGCAACGTGACTCCAATAATGATTAGCCGAAGACAGATTGTAACATCCCAAAACTTTAATCCAAGCTTATCAAGATCAAATCATCCAAAAATAGGGTTAACAAAAACTTTTCCAAATTTAAAATGAAAGCATTCATATATGTGTGCATTTAAAATATGAGTTGTTTGAATTGCCATGATTGATTGATCCAATGCTTGTAAAATGTTTCTTAGGTGATTTAAACATCATCTACATCATTCCCAAACTTTTCCTAAAAAAATCAAATCAAAAAGAATTAAAATGAAGGAATGGTCATTTTGGCAAATTTAACTCTCATGCCTACTTTGGCTATTACTAGTACTCAATTATTAACAGAAACAATTCTTGATCTTTGCACCCCTTGCTAGTACACATAATGAGGTACCAAGGCCCACCTTTTGATCTGCTAAAAACATTCTGTTAGCTATTTTAAATGATAGTTTAAAATTGAATCTAATGCATATGCATAGATCACCCCTATTTCAAAAACAATCTATTTGAGCTCCATTTTCAAAACCCTTGCAACCAGAGACTACCTATCACTAGTGGAGATCACTCAAAAATTTTGAACTCAAAATTGAAAACTTTTTCTCTTGCGGCCATTTCATCAAACACTTGGCATGCTTAATCTCACCTCTAATCCTAGCTCACTATTCTGCACAGGGTTTTGCCCCCATTTGATCTCCATTTAACCTCTCTTTCCCCTCTTGGTCTAACCAGGCCTTTAGCACCCCTGTCCCTTGTCCCTAACCCCCAGGCCTAAAGCCCCACAGCCACCGCTCACCGTGGACACCGCCGCCTCTGCCTCTCAGAGCGCCACCGCCTGCATCAAGATACCACCGCCCTGCCAGATTTAAGTCCTAGAGCACCACCAGGGAACCACCCATCGATCGCCATCCCCAGCCATGCCGCTAGCTCGCCGTATCCCTGTCGCCACCGTCGACCGCCCATCCCGCTCGGTCTCACCGTCGGGCCTATAAAAGGAGCCCTCCCCAGCCATTCTTCTCCACACCATTCCACTCCCCTCACCTCTGTGAACCTCACCCTCCTCTTGCCGGAGCCAGTGGAGCAGCAGCTCGCCGGAATTGGAGCCGGAGCCGCCGCCTCTGGAGGAGAAGGGTGCCGTTTATTTCGACCGCCCCAAGCTCAGCCGCGACCACGCCTCGCCTTGCCGTCGTCTTCCACCTTGTTTGCCCGCCTCGCTGACCCTGCTGGAGCCATGGTACGCCCCTAATAGACCCCACCGATCCGCTAGGGTTCGAACTCGCTGGCGACCTGTTCGTCGTCCACGACGACTCTCAGCCGTTGATCACGCTTCTAATCGCACGGCCCACAGCGCGAGTACCGTTTCGCGTGTTAAGTGCCGCTGACAAGCTGGACCCCCTGTCAGCAGAGCCCCGTGCCGCGGAGCGCCACTGGGCCGGCCCATTCCTTTTCCCGCGCTAGCCCATCGATTCAAATCTGGAATTTTCTTTTTAGTTGAATGTAGTTTCTGTCCACTAGTTTGAAAATCAATTCAGAGAGTTTTTGAAATCCAAATTGCATGAAACCAATTGTGTCTGAAAGGTATTGAAATGAGCTATCCAAGCCCGTTGGATTTAATTCAATTAGAGCTATAGATCTCTCCTAATAAAAATAAGAAGACAAAAGCTTTTCTAACTTGAAACATTTTTATAAAATCAACCAAGTTAGCTTTTGAGTTGATTCCAACTCTCAAAAATCACATTTCATCATATCTATCCAAATATGTAATAATATTAAGGTTTACATGCAGTGACTTTGGACTAGTACCAAAATGATGCTATATAGGCATTTCTAGTCACTTTAAATCATTAAATAATGAACTTAAACCAAAGTAATATTGATCCAATCCTTAAATCTCATTCCCACATGTTAGAATATGTGGTGAGGACATGTGTTCACATGATCCCATATTTTGGTGGTGAATATTAAATTTTAGTTAATATTTCAATGAGTAGAAATTACTTTTCTAAAATAAAAAGGATGAACTTTCGAAATTAAACTTGTGATGCTTGTGATGATAATAGATCATCAATTGTGTGTTTTTAGAATGCTACTTAGCCTAGCTAAGTATTGTTTGGTGATTGTCTTCTCCCCATGTATTTATAGACGCTAGTACCGACCAAGCTTTCGAGGAGGAGGAGTTCTACCAAGAAGAAGAAGAAAACTTCAACCACTGCACCAACCAAGGAAAGCTATTAGTGGCAAGCTAACCCTTGCAAAACATACTTTAGCAAGCTATTAGTGGCAAGCTAACCCTTGCAAAACATACTTTAGCAAGCTATTGTTAGCAAGCTAGAATAAAACTAGATCGTTTAGCAAAGATGCCTTAAGCATGCTTTGATCACACCCCTTTAACTATTAGTACCCCAAGTCTTATTGACAAGTTTTACCTCCCTTAGTTTACACAAAGTTCTTTACTTAATTTTGAAGGTAGCATAAAGAGTATAAAACTTGACCTACTTAGAAACCTTTAGATGTCATTCTATGGCATGAGATTGATCCCATCTTTCCACCTTAGTGAACACTCTTAACTTAGTACCTTAGTATAGATCAAAAACTTGAGTCACTTTAGATGGGAACACTTGGTGAAAATGAATTATGAAAACCTTGGAATGAGGAGTCATTCTATTGAGATGTTTTGACATGTGTTGAGAAACATAACTGGTTTATGATGATGAAAATGACGAGGCATGAGCCTTAACCCTTTTATAAAACTGATGGTTGGATTCGGATGCGATACCATTCCAAATTTACCGTACAACCACATTACCTGAATTGGGTAAGGCTTAGCTGGAAATTTATATGCATTAGTATTAGTTCCCTCACGGGAGAGGTTTGAGCTGAGGCTACCTCTCATGATGTCCACCTATGCAGTGCCCAAGATGACGGATGGTCATGGTTGGGAGGCTATGCTCATAGGAGAGGTGCTTGTACTAGGGTGTGTAAAGGGAAGGTTATGTTTGATTATCTGCATACTAAGTATGATGATTCAGGGGTATCCCTGACAGATGTATCGAATCTTGTGGTGAAAGTGTACCACATCTTCAGAGTGTCAAACTATTCGAATAGCCGCGTCCGCGGTTATGGACAGTTGGAATGGCCATACTGTTTCGTTGTCAGATGTTTTCTAAATAACTTGAAATGAATGATGAACTTTGACTTGACCACAACAAGGTTGTGTTGATGAAAATAGCTTCCCAACTTAAGTGATTCTAGAACTTTATTTTATCTTTCTTTGCTTCTGAACTCAGCTTAGGTTTCAAACTTAACTTGGGAGTTAACTTAGATTCAGTACTTTAATTTAGAATTATACTCCTTGCTAGTAGTAGTTTGCGAGTACTTAAAGAGTACTCATGGCTTTTGTCCCTGGCTATTATGATGGCCAGACTATGAAGGAGATTATCAAGATGATGGTCAGCAGGACAGCTATGATAACTAGGACTATCTGCCTTCACAAGATCGGCATTGCTGTGCCTCAAGATGGACCCCACCGCTACGCTATCGTTTATTTCCGCTGCTTGTTGTATTAAAGACTGGATCATGAGATCCTTATTTGTGTAAACCTTATGTATGGTTTGTAATGGATGATGTACTATGATATCCAATTCGTTATGTCTCGCAAAAATGGTAATCCTGGGATTGCGAGGTATGGCATAACGGGCATCTAGGATTAAAAATCCAGGTGTTGACAAGTTGTATCAGAGCCATCCTGACCATAGGAGACCCTAGTTAGAATGGACGTTCAAACAAAAACTTAGCTTCAAAACCAAAGTGAGTATTTATGAAAAACTATTTCCCCTCTTACCCTTGTGAACTCATTCTTTCTCAAAAATACATGTTCCTCAAAATTCTTACATTACCACTTAAAATTTGACACACTTGATCACTTCACTAACTTCCTCATCCTTAATTCTTGTAGATGGAGACTCAATTCGGCAAGTTTTACCAGTTGGGATACGGAGGTCAGCTGATCTTCGAGAGGGATCTAGATTCACTGTCGGAGTTACTAGGACACCCACATCCGGAGTTTCTTAGAGCTCAACTTCAAGGACCCCCAGGAGGAGACCTATAGTGGCTAGTCACCGCGGATCTTCGGGGAAGCATCGAAGCACCAACTTCCGAGAGAATTCAGTTCTCCGTGAGAGAGAACAACTGGCTAGATGGATTAGCCAGGGCAATGCATGAAGCTCTCGCACGTCTATGTGCCCTCAGCGTCAACAAGATTCAAGGAACCCGTTTTGCCCACTATGCAAGACGTGACTTCATGGGAATGCCGATGGAGATGCCAAGTCACCCAGAATTGAGGCGTCAAGTGGAGAACCTTGACTTCTTGCTGCATGACCGACAACAGGAACTAGACAATGCCAGAGAGTTAGCCAACTAGAACCGTGCCATTGCTGACCAGAAGACCCAGACTTTCGCACTCCTTGTCCAAGATCGTCAGTCTCTTTGTCGCCAGCGTGCAAAGAAGGATCGCACCATCGCCCGTCTTTGCAAGAAGGTGGCCGACCTCGAGAAGACAGTCAAGGAGCAGGAAGCTTAGCTTGCCGCCAAGAAAGAAGAAGATGAGGGTGAAGACATCCAGGGAGATATGGATTCTTACCTCAGCAACGATGATGACTTTCTGGAAGAGGAGGCTGTGGACTTCTACACTGATGATGAAGACTCCGACTTCATCGACGATGAGTAGAGGCACTAGAGCACTGTCGTAGCGTGAGATGTATCATCTCATTGTATCGTAGTTTATAGAATGGTTCATCAAACCATCTGTTTTCCCTTTGATTGTTGTGGTGTGTGTTGTATCGTGTGCTTGCTTGCATAAATGAAAATGAAGTTAGTTGAAAAACCTGAGTCTAACTCAAAGTTTTAGCTTTGAAAACTCAAAACCATGAACCTTAGAATTTCTCTCTTACCCCTATATCTATCTCAATCTTCAGATGACTCGTGGAAACCAAGGAGGGAGCAGCTCGTCGCAGGACCCAATGCTGCAGATCTTGCAGAATCTTATCGCGGACCATTAAGCAAGCAGGGCCGAGCATCAAGCCAACTTAGCAACATTGCAGCCGATCACCCAAATGGCTCTCAACAACCAAGGACATGGAAATCAGGATCACCATGGATCTAAACTCAAAAACTTTCAGAACACCAATCCCCCAATCTTCAGCCAATCTGAAAACCCATTAGATGCCGATGACTGGTTACAGACCATGGAAAACAACCTCGATGTTGCAAGAGTTGATGAGAATGAGAAAGTTCTCTTTGCCACCCACTATCTGGCAGGAGATGCCAGAGCTTGGTGGAATAGCATCCGCAATATGAACCATGGCCATGTGATGACCTGGGAAGCATTCAAGGTCAAGTTCAGCCGCACCCACGTGCCGCAAGGTCTTGTCAACAGGATGAGAGATTAATTCCGTGAATTGAAGCAAGGAAGAATGACTGTGGTATAGTACCGTGACAAATTCTTGTCACTTGCCAGATATACACCGGAGGAGATCAACACGGAGGCCAAGAAGAAGGAGAGATTGTTAAATGGACTACATGATGAGATGTAGACTGTCCTCGTCAACATCCGTTTCCAGGATCTCGAAGAGCTAGTCGACTCTGCCATTCAGATGGAAGGGAAGATTAACCAGGCAAACGACAACCGCAAGCGCCGTATGATGCAGCAGTCTGGATCCAGTAGTCACCAGAAGTACCATCCTAACCCTTCACTAGGATATGCACCAAGGAACAACCGACCCCCAAATTCTCGCCCAAGCTACCCCAACCGTAGCGGAGGAAATGTGAAGTCCGGAGGAAACAATCACAACTCCGGCAACGCCAACAACTTCAACCGTGCCCCTCCCAAGAGCAACAACAACAACAACACTGGACCCAGAACTAGCAGCAATGCTATACCTGTCGCAGTCAAGGACAAGTCCCGGATCACTTGTTTGGAGTGTGGAGTGAAGGGTCACTACTCCAATGAGTGTCCCAAGAAGACTGCCGCCAATGCCCCTGTGAATGCCCCAGCTCAGCAGCAGCTTCGTGTTCAACCAGGAAGGAGATTTGCCCCAGGGAACCCGCACAACCACAACGATCGTCTCTTCCACATGAATGCAGAAGAAGCCCAGGAAGCGCCAGATGTAGTGCTGGGTATGTTTTCTGTCAACTCAATTTTAGCAAGGGTATTGTTTGATTCTGGAGCATCGCATTCATTTGTCAGCGGAGAATTTGTATGCACTAGTAAGATTCGCCCAACCAACGTGAAGCATGTTATGATAGTTCAAATCCCCGGTTCGACAACAAAAGCTAGAAAAATTTGCAAAGCTATACCTATCAGAATACATGGGATAGAATTTTATGCCAACCTAATTGTACTTGGAACCAAAGGATTGGAAGTAGTACTAGGTATGGACTGGATGTCAAGGCATAAAGGACTGATAGACTGTGCTAAGAAAGCTATCACCATGACTAGTAGTTCTGGAGTAATGAGAGCATATCTAAAACCTTACCCCGTCAATTCAAGTGCAACAAGAGTGTAGCCCTGCCTACCATTGACCAAGTTAGAGTAGTCTGTGAATACCCCGACGTATTCCCAGATGAATTGCAGTATGCCCGGATAGGGATATTGAGTTCATTATCGAACTAATCCCCGGAACTGGACCTATAGCCTAGAGACCCTATACCATGAACCCCTCAGAGTTAGTAGAACTGAAGAAGCAGTTGGATGCCATGTGAGCAACATGTTTGATTCAACCAAGCGCATCGCCATGGAGATCACCAGTGTTATTTGTTGACAAGAAAGATGGAGGCAACCGTCTGTGTACAGACTACAGAAAGTTGAATGACGTCACCATCAAGAATAAGTACCCCTTGCCAAAGATAGAGGATCTATTTGATCAGTTGACCGTAGCTTAGGTATTCTCAAAGATTGATCATAGGACTGGTTATCACCAACTTAAGATTCGTGCAACGGATATTCTGAAGACCGCCTTTACTACTTGCTATGGTTTATACGAGTATACGGTTATGTCTTTTGGATTAACCAATGCCCCTGCTTATTTCATGAATCTCATGAATAAGATCTTTATGAATTTCCTAGATAAGTTTGTAGTTGTGTTTATCGACGACATCCTTATCTACTCCAAGTCAGAAGAAGAGCATGAGCAACATCTGAGAATCATCCTAGAAACCCTGAGAGAGCATCAGTTATATGCCAAGTTCAGCAAGTGTGAGTTTTGGCTGAAAGAAGTAGGATTCCTAGGACATATTGTGTCTGCAGGAGGAGTCTCTGTTGATCCCACCAAGATCAAAGATGTCGAAGAATGGGAAGCCCCAACCAATCAAACCCAAGTTCGTCCATTTCTCGGATTAGTGGGATATTACCGCAAGTTCGTAGAAGGATTCTCGAGCATAGCCCGACCAATGACCCAATTGTTTAAGAAGGACAAGAAGTTTGAATGGACAGACAAGTGTGAAGCCAGTTTCCAAGAGCTGAAGAAGATATTGATATCAGCCCCAATTTTGATCATGCCAGACATCAAGACGCCGTTTGATGTGTATTGTGATGCATCCAAGATTGGCCTAGGATGTGTATTGATGCAAGAAGGCAAAGTCACCGCATATCTGTCTTGACAACTGAAGCAGCATGAGCAGAACTATCCGACCCATGATCTTGAGCTAGCAGCCGTGGTTTTAGCATTGAAGACATGGCGTCATTATTTGATGGGTAATCGTTGTGAGATTTACTCAGATCATAAGAGCTTGAAGTACATCTTCACCCGGAAGGAGCTGAATATGAGGCAAAGAAGATGGATAGAGTTAATCAAGGATTATGACCTAGACATTCACTATCACCCCGGCAAAGCCAATGTGGTAGCGGATGCTCTTAGCAGATTGCCATGTAGGCTTAACACCATGATCAAGGAGAAGCAACCTAGTTTGTATGAGGAGTTGGAGCAGTTCAGGACTGAGTTAGTTAGCAAAGGATTCCTAGCTAGCATTGAACTTCAACCCACTTTGATTAGCCAAATCAAGGAAGCCCAGAAGGGAAATGAGAGTATCGACAGAATCAAACGTCGTATTGGTACAGGAAAGGTACCTGTATTCACCGAAGACGAAGAAGGTTTATTGTGGTACAAAGGACGTATCTGTGTTCCAGCAGATTCGGAGCTGAAAGAAGTTATCATGAAGGAAGCTCATGATACTCTTTATTCTATCCACCCCGGAGGAACACAGATGTATCAGGATTTGAAAGAGCAATTTTGGTGGCACAAGATGAAAAGAGAGATCGGAAGCTACATCGCCAAATGTGACATCTGTCAAAGAGTCAAAGAAGAGCATCAGAGACCTGCAGGACTATTGCAACCATTGCAGATTCCGGAATGGAAATGGGATTCCGTCGGAATGGACTTTATCACCGGTTTCCCCACTTATAGTAGGGGAAATGACTCAATCTGGGTCATAGTTGATAGACTGTCCAAGGTAGCACACTTCATACCTGTCAAGACAACCTACCAGAGTGCAAAACTAGCAGGGTTGTACATTGCTAGAATTGTTAGTCTGCATGCAACTCCCAAGACCATCGTATCAGATCGAGGAACCCAGTTTACTTCAAGATTTTGGCAGAAAGTCGAGGAAGGTTTAGGAACCAAGTTGAATTTCAGTACCGCTTATCACCCGCAAACAGATGGACAGACTGAGAGAGTCACCCAGATCCTAGAGGATATGCTTAGAGCTTGTGTGTTGGAATACAGATCAAAATGGGAAGACTGCCTGCCTTTTGCAGAATTCTCATATAACAACAGTTATCAGGCTAGTTTGCAGATGGCACCATTTGAATTCCTATACGGAAGAAAGTGTCATACCCCGTTGAATTGGTCGCAAGTAGGAGAGAGTCAGATCTTTGGACCCGACATTCTCCGAGAAGTAGAAGAGAAAGTTCACAAAGTCTGTGAGCACCTCAAGACCGCCCAATCCAGACAGAAGAGCTATGCTGACAAGAGAAGGAGAGACCTGACTTTCAATGTCGGAGATTTCGTATATCTCAAGGTTTCACCATTGAAGGGAACTCAACGCTTTAGTCTGAAGGGAAAGTTAGCCCCCAGATATATCGGGCCTTTCAAGATTCTGAACCGCCGAGGAGAAGTATCGTATCAACTGGAGCTGCCTGAAGAGATGTCATCCATCCACAATGTGTTCCATATCTCGTTACTTCGCAAATGCCTTTAAGTGCCTAAGAAGACTAAAGTTTTCAAGAACATTGTTCATAGAGCTGTGGAAATCAACAAGGACCTGACCTATCAGGAAGTACCCATCCGTATCTTAGAAGAAGCCTACAGAACCACTAGGACCAGGAGTATCAAGTTTCTCAAGATTCTGTGGAGCAACCATACCAAGGAGGAAGCTACTTGGGAGCGCGAAGATTACATTAGGACAGAGTCCCCAGATCTCTTTAGTTCCTAGTTTTCTTTGTAAATATCGGGACGAGATTTTGTTTAAGGGGGAAGGTTTGTAACATCCCAAAACTTTAATCCAAGCTTATCAAGATCAAATCATCCAAAAAAATAGGGTTAACAAAAACTTTTCCAAATTTAAAATGAAAGCATTCATATATGTGTGCATTTAAAATAGGAGTTGCTTAAATTGCCATGATTGATTGATCCAATGCTTGTAAAATGTTTCTTAGGTGATTTAATCATCATCTACATCATTCCCAAACTTTTCCTAAATAAAATCAAATAAAAAAGAATTAAAATGAAGGAATGGTCATTTTGGCAAATTTAACTCTCATGCCTACTTTGGCTATTCCTAGTACTCAATTATTAACAGAAACAATTCTTGATCTTTGCACCACTTGCTAGTACACATAATGAGGTAACAAGGCCCACCTTTTGATCTGCTAAAAACATTCTGTTAGCTATTTTAAATGATAGTTTAAAATTGAATCTAATGCATATGCATAGATCACCCCTATTTCAAAAACCATCTATTTGAGCTCCATTTTCAAAACCCTTGCAACCAGAGACTACCTATCACTAGTGGAGATCACTCAAAAAATTTGAACTCAAAATTCAAAACTTTTTCTCTTGCGGCCATTTCATTAAACACTTGGCATGCTTAATCTCACCTCTAATCCTAGCTCACTATTCTGCACAGGGTTTTGCCCCCATTTGATCTCCATTTAACCTCTCTTTCCCCTCTTGGTCTAACCAGGCCTGTAGCACCCCTGTACCTTGTCCCTAACCCCCAGGCCATGCCAAACCGAGGACATGCTCGTCGGCCAAACCTTGCCCCACTGCAGCAGACCACTCCACCTTCCCTCGCCATGTCTAGGAGGTAGCCAACACCTCACCGCCCCTCTCTGTCCCTTGCCCGAGCCAAGTGCTGTCGTGGACCACCGAGGAGAACCCGGGCCCAGTGCCACCGCACCATGCCAGTGCCGCCTCCAGAGCGCGCCTTGTCCCCGTGTGCACAAGTCACCGCTCGACCGCAACCCGCGCCCGCCGCTCCGCCTCGACCTGGATAACATCCCAGACATCCCCGTTCGCCGCCTAAAGCCCCACAGCCACCGCTCGCAGTGGACACCGCCGCCAATGCCTCCTAGAGTGCCACCTCGCCCAGACCGCATACCACCTCCCCTACGGCCACATTTACTTCCTAGAGCACCGCCAGGGAACCGCCCATCGATCGCCATCCCCAGCCATGCCGCTAGCTCGCCGTAGCCCTATCGCCACCATGACCGCCCATCCCGCTCGGTCTCACCGTCGGGCCTATAAAAGGAGCCCTCCCCATCCATTCTTCTCCACACCATTCCACTCCCCTCACCTCTCTGAACCTCACCCACCACTCGCCGGAGCCAGTGGAGCAGCAGCTCGCTAGAATTGGAGCCGGAGCCACCGCCTCTAGAGGAGAAGGGTGCCGTTGATTTCGACCGCCCCAAGATCAGCCGCGACCACACCTCGCCTCGCCGTCGTCTTCCACTTCGTTTGCCCGCCTCGCCGACCCTGCTGGAGCCCTGCTACGCCCCCAGTAGACCCCCACCGAGCCGCTAAGGTTCGAGCTCGCCGGCGACCTGTTCGTCGTCGACGACGACTCTCAGCCGTTGATCACGCTTCTAATCGCACGACCCACAGCGCGCGTACCGTTCCACGTGTTAAGTGCCGCTGACAAGCGGGACACCCCTGTCAGCTGAGCCCCGCGCCGCGGAGTACCACTGGGCCGGCCCATTCCTTTTCCCACGCTAGCCCATCGATTCAAATCTGGATTTTTCTTTTTAGTCGAATCTAGTTTCTGTCCACTAGTTTGAAAATCAATTCAGAGAGTTTTAGAAAGCCAAATTGCATGACACCAATTTTGTCTAAAAGATATTGAAATGATCTATCCAAGCCCGTTGGATTTAATTCAATTAGAGTTATAGATCTCTCCTAATAAAAATAAGAAGACAGAAGCTTTTGCAACTTGAAACATTTTTATAAAATCAACCAAGTTAGCTTTTGAGTTGATTCCAACTCTCAAAAATCACATTTCATCATATCTATCCAAATATGTAATAATATTAAGGTTTACATGCAGTGACTTTGGACTAGTACCAAAATGATGCTATATAGGCATTTCTAGTCACTTTAAATCATTAAATAATGAACTTAAACCAAAGTAATATTGATCCAACCCTTAAATCTCATACCCACATGTTAGAATATGTGGTGAGGACATGTGTTCACATGATCCCATATTTTGGTGGTGAATATTAAATTTTAGTTAATATTTCAATGAGTAGAAATTACTTTTCTAAAATAAAAAGGATGAAACTTTTGATATTAAACTTGTGATGCTTGTGATGATAATAGATCATCAATTGTGTGTTTTTAGAATGCTACTTAGCCTTGCTAAGTATTGTTTGGTGATTGTATTCTCCCTATGTATTTATAGACGCTAGTACCGACCAAGCTTTCGAGGAGGAGGAGGAGTTCTACCAAGAAGAAGAAGAAGAAGAAAACTTCAACCACTACACCAACCAAGGCAAGCTATTAGTGGCAAGCTAACCCTTGCAAAACATACTTTAGCAAGCTATTAGTGGAAAGCTAACCCTTGCAAAACATACTTTAGCAAGCTATTGTTAGCAAGCTAGAATAAAACTCGATGTTTTAGCAAAGATGCCTTAAGCATGCTTTGATCACACCCCTTTAACTATTAGTACCCCAAGTCTTATTGACAAGTTTTACCTCCCTTAGTTTACACAAAGTTCTTTACTTAATTTTGAAGGTAGCATAAAGAGTATAAAACTTGACCTACTTAGAAACCTTTAGATGTCATTCTATGGCATGAGATTGATCCCATCTTTCCACCTTAGTGAACACTCTTAACTTAGTACCTTAGTATAGATCAAAAACTTGAGTCACTTTAGATGGGAACACTTGGTGAAAATGAATTATGAAAACCTTGGAATGATGAGTCATTCTATTGAGATGTTTTGACATGTGTTGAGAAACACAACTGGTTTATGATGATGAAAATGATGAGGCATGAGCCTTAACCCTTTTATAAAACTGATGGTTGGATTCGGATGCGATACCATTCCAAATTTACTGTACAACCACATTACCTGAATTGGGTAAGGCTTAGCTAGAAATTTATATGCATTAGTATTAGTTCCCTCACGGGAGAGGTTTGAGCTGAGGCTACCTCTCATGATGTCCACCTATGCAGTGCCCAAGATGACTGATGGTCATGGTTGGGAGGCCATGCTCATAGGAGAGGTGGTTGTACTAGGGTGTGTAAAGGGAAGGTTATGTTTGATTATCTGCATACTAAGTATGATGATTCAGGGTTATCCCTGACAGATGTATCGAATCTTGTGGTGAAAGTGTACCACCTCTGCAGAGTGTCAAACTATTGAATAGCGCGTCATGTTATGGACAGTTGGAATGGCCATACTGTTTCGTTGTCAGATGTTTTCTAAATAACTTGAAATGAATGATGAACTTTGACTTGACCACAACAGGGTTGTGTTGATGAAAATAGCTTCCCAACTTTATTTTATCTTTCTTTGCTTCTGAACTCAGCTTAGGTTTCAAACTTAACTTGAGAGTTAACTTAGACTCAGTACTTTAATTTAGAATTATACTCCTTGCTAGTAGTAGTTTGCGAGTACTTAAAGAGTACTCATGGATTTTGTCCCTGGCTATTATCATGGCCAGACTATGAAGGAGATTATCAAGATGATGGTCAGCAGGACGGCTATGATAACTAGGACTATCTGCCTTCGTCAGAATTGCATGTTCCCCTGAAGATGGACCCCACCGCTATGCTATTGTTTATTTCCGCTGCTTGTTGTATTAAAGACTTGATCATGAGATCCTTATTTGTGTGAAACCTTATGTATGGTTTGTAATGGATGATGTACTGTGATATCCAATTCGTTATGTCTCGCAAAAATGGTAATCCTGGGATTGCGAGGTATGGCATAACGGGCATCTGGGATTAAAAATCCAGGTGTTGACACAGATCAGCCATGGAACATAGCACATCTACGTCCCTTTTACACTTATCACATTTATATTACGTAATAAGTTTCTTATATGATCAATGAAATCAAGCATTTGGTTCACTCATATTCTGAGAGTCTTTTACCACCTTTAGTTGGTCATTTTTGGATCATATAAACCCTTTATGCGCAAGTTTGCATTTGCTCTTGTCAAAATTGTGCCTACGGGCGTTACCTTAAGTTTTCTGGTCTACACGTGTTCTAAAGTTTTTATGTGGCTTCCGGAGTAGTGACTTCTCGGCACTCAAAGCTGGCGATTTTATTCTTAGGTTCTTAACGGTGTTATTAAGCATCATTACCTGGGAGCATAGTTCTGCGTTGCGAGTCTTCTGTGTCACGAAAGGTCAATCATATGAACTAGAATAATGGATAAGCCAGCACTTGCTTAAAAAAATATACATGCTGGAAACAGATAAGTAGCAGGAAACTTGAGTACAAGTTTTTTCCGCCTTGCAAAACACATAAGTTTTTCCGCATACACATCGCAGAGATACATTTAATACAAATATTGTTTTTATGGCTCTGCTGCAGGGGACTTTGTGGTGGCATCATCAGCAACAGGAGAGCCAGGCCGGGATAGCTCATCAAACTCTGAAGGAGATGGGCTAAACTCAGAAGAAGCCATGTCTTCATCCAGAATCTTGGCAGGCACGAAGACGTCCGCCTTCACCATCTTGGCAATTCTGGTGTCAAAGCCTGCGACGGATTTCCAAATAGCATCGCTATCAATTTCTTTCCCTTCCTTGTCTAGCTTGGGAAGGCCAGAGGTCACCAGATCGATGTCGGTGTTATCGTAGTGTGCCTTGAACAAGGACAGGGTCATCCTTGCACTAGCCTAGTTGCAAGAGGCTTTCAGTCCTTGACTTTCTCGCGGGCTCGGCGCAGGATTTCCAAGTACTTAGCTGCTGAGTTTGCCGCCTTGATGTTTGTTCCTAGAGGCTGGGCTATCTCCTTGGCCTGGGAAATGGCGGTGCTGATGAAGTTGCTAGCAAGAATCATGCATTCCTTGGGATCCCGGGCACCTTCACCCAAGTTGGCTAAGCCAATGGGAGCTGTGGTTTGCATAAGATACAAGGATCATGAGTATAAAGCACATCAAACATTTGTCCAAGTTACATAATTGACAAACTCAGAGGAAAGTTACTGAAGATGCTCGTCTTAGCTTGCTTGCGAGATGTCCTGCTCCTTCTGAACTATCTTGTACATCTCAAGGTTCCTCTCATTCTGCTCTTTGGCATCTTGGTTCTGTTCCTTGTGTTGTGCAATTTCGTTCTACAGGCGCTGCATCTCAGTGTCAGCAAACCCTTGCAGCACCTTCATCGCCTCCTCATGGCCCTTGACACCATCATCCAGGTCTTTCTTGAAGATTGTATTCTCATCGTCAAGCTCTTGAATATGCTTGGATTGCTCTACAATGCTCGTGGCTTTGGCAATGGCCTCTATAATACGGGAAATGTAAAGCATTATGAGAGGATGGTAGAAATGAATCCATGAGAAAAAGTAAGGAGCTGCTAAAAGAAACAGACTCTGGCTATTTTTGATCTATTGCTTCAGGAAGGCTGTTTTACGATGTTCAAGTTCCAGTTCCTTCTGCCAGGAAGCAAACCTCTGATTGGTGGTTAACCTCCATCTATTCTCATTCTGCAAAAACTAAACATGCTTAGTTTCTCTAGAGCATATAGTCGGAACTATCAAGTTTCAACTAGACGCTCGGGGGCTACAATATAAGATTTTAATTAACTAGTGTTCTCTCTTAGAGTGTCTAGTCAGAATTATCATTCTAAACTAGAAACTCTGGGGCTCCATAGACAAGTTCTACACTTAGTTATTTTGGAGCACTTAGGCCAAACTTATCAAGCATTTGCCTAAAAGCTCAGGGGCTACAATGGAATACATTACAAAGTAAAAAGAAGTGAAGTAAAGACTTACAATGGCAATAAGTTTGAGATTGTTGGCGAGATTGGCATATGCAGTATGGAAGATGCCGACATTGTTATACACGACATATGCCTGTGCAATAAGGTCGTCCAAGCATATTGTCGGAGGAGTCGTGGCCAGAGGAGTTGTTGAAGCCGGAGGCATGGATGATGCCCTAGCCACCTGCTGCATTATCATACCTGTTGATGGCTCAAAGGCTCCCGCCTTGTCTATTGCCACAACTGCATCCACCTCCTCTGCTTCCATTACCTGTTTCCCTTTCTCGGCAGCATCCTTAGCCAGAGCTTCAACCACTTTGGAGGCGATACTCTCCTACATTGCCTGACTTCTAGGAGCGACATCCACCTCGATAGAGCCTGAGATATCAAAGATTGGATTGACGTCTGTCTCCATAGAGGAGACCTCAGGGATGACGGGGTATGAAGACCCAGCGGGACCAGCAGAGAACTTGGTGGCAGGAGTAGGGGGAGCAGTAGTGGGAGAAGGCTTGGCAGACACATCCCTAGTCAACATATCACGAATGTTTTTTGACCCTCCAGCATCTTTGGTGGATCGCTTCAAGCTAACACCGGCTTTCCTCCTGAAACATAGAAAGTATAAGTACATGAGTTGAATAAGGTGCGAGCTAAAAATACAAGTCGTAGAATGAATACACTTACTCTATGACAGGAGCCTTGGTTAGGGGAATGCTAGTGGATCTCTTCTTCTCCGCCTCTAAGGCAGCGATGGATCGTCTGGAGACTCCACTCTCCGATTTCGTCTTCTTGGCCTCGGCAGCAGCATAAGAGGTGGAGCTCTTCCGCTTTCACACAGTCGGAGCTGGCTGATCCTTCGGGGTGTCATTGTGAGAGACCACCTGGATAACCTTCAGCTTAGGATCATAGACCTGGCAGGCCATCTGATCTGCCACCAAGGTCACCACCTCTAGGGTAAAAGGTGTGTTAGACTGACAACTTCAAGACGGAAAGACCTTAGAGTATATACATAACAAGCAACAAAGGAAACAGATGCTACCTATGGGAACGTGCCGCCTTGGAACATGTCATAGGTGATCGGGAAGCCATGCTTCATGTCTTTCACCTTGACTATGTCCTTTAGCCGGAGCTTGATGGAGTCCGTGGAGAAGTTTTCATGCAAGATACGCATAGGATCCTTCGGGCTCTTGGTGTACATGTGTTTTGAATTTGTCGAAGGCTGCGTGTCGCTCCAAGGTCTTCGGCCTCGGCTTTTTCCAATGTCCAGCGCGTGCTGGATCATACTGTGGAGGTCCATGTTGATGGCTCTGCCACAAAATGGGAAAAACAGTTTCGCCCTATGGTAGAAAGGGATTTGCCCACACCGTAGCTGCCTCAACACATAGCGCCTCTTGTTGTCACTGGAGTATTTGCTATCGTCCACTTAATCATGATCCACCTATTGATTTTTAAGAACATAACTTAGAACTCATACATATGATTGAATTGTATTACAACTCAATAATTGACAACATATATGTAAGACAATGTTAAATTGATACCAAGTAACAATTGTACAACCTATTGTTCTTGTACATTGCCCTGGGTTCGCTAACTCATCCCTGGATAATTCTAACGCCAATGTGCTACCTCTCTTTTGGGGAAAATTTGAATGATTGGCAACAATAAGAAATTGAAATGTAATCCTACAAAACAATATTCAGGGATATACATGTTCATGTACAAAAAAATCTTTAGGTACATGTAGAAACAACTTATGATCAAAACCATGCATATGCATATGCATGGTACGAATCATTCAAATATCAGAAACAATTCAAAGATCTAGTTCCATATGAGAATAATCAAAGGCCTCATAAATTTTTTCAGAGATGGAGTTGGAGAACCAAAGTACCAATATCACCACCTATATTGTTTGTGTAGATTGCTACCTCAGGTTCACCAACCCATCCCTGAAAAAACGACACCATCATATGTGTCTCCCTTACACTCTTTTGGGGCAAATTTCAATCATCGGCCTCAGTGAGAAACAGTTCAAAGATCAGAGTTGAAAGATCATAGTTCATATGTGTAGAATAAATCTAGGGCCTCATAATTTTTTTAGAGATGGAGTTAGCGAACCAAAGTACTGTAACATCCCAGCATTAGAGCTTAAGAATAAGCTAAGCTCAGGTGTGTGCATTGCATTCATGCATAGAAAAGCTGGATAATTTTTGCGCTTTTAAATAAAACTTGTCAAAGTGATTGAAGCTTCTCTTAACTCGGTGGAAGTGAAGTAGATCATCAAGTTGACTGTGATAAGTTTCAATATGACCTTTGCTAAAACCTTACCTTTGGGTAATATAATTTCATCTCAGGATAGATCAAATATAATAAAACTAAGTCATAACACACTACTTAATAAGAGTATTATATCCTCTTGAGATCATGACATGATATACCATACCACAACTCAAGAATGAATGCTTAGTATTCTAAAGATGATATCAAGGTATTATCTACCACAAACCTTCAATACTCAATCAAGTATATAACTCCAAGTAATGAAATCTCATAACTAAATCTTGAAACACTTTCTTGCCATAGTTATTCCTACCTTGAGCATCATGGTAGTTCTTAAACATTAACTCTTATCACAAATAGAGTAAAAAGAGAAGTTGAGCCAAGACCATCCATCACATACATTAGTGTCATTTTAATAGATGACAATCCTATTTCACCAAGTCCTAGAGACAATTGATCATCAAGGTTGAGTGATTAATTCTTGATCTAACACTTATTGACTCTCAACTTTGACCTATTATATTGACCTTCCCAAAGACCTTTAGCAAATTAATAAGAAGGAATTATATATGGTAGAGTGTGCCATCATCAATGGAATGAGATCCTTAGTGGTGATCAAACCATTTGATGTTGGAGGAGATAGCTCACTCATGAGTAAACTTGAAGAAGCACTTAAACCTAAGAGTTAAGCTAGTAATTGAGAAGCTATGAGAAAGCTATTAGTATTAGGGTGTCCAACGATAATCTTGTTAAGCCAAGTAGATATAAAGATGGAGTAAGCTTCCTTAACAAGATAAGCTTATAGAGAGACTAATACATGTCTACCGCTTAGTGTTAATAGATCTTGATTAGACAATTGAAAGCCTAAGCTAAGCATGATCAAGGGTTGGTGGTCATTATTCTCAAGTCACTTGAGAATAGATGACCAGCTGATCAAGAAGAGTTCTGAGTATGCAAAATTAGGAAAAACCTTAGTAAGCTGAATTATCTAGGTTGATCATGAGAAGTCAAGCTAGAGTATGATGAAGTATGTAATATGAGTTGTATGGAGTATTTGGAGGCATAGTAGCTTAACCAAGCTGATACAAGAACAAACGTGTATTATGGAGAGTAGTACCATACCTATACTAGGGGATTGATATCATATGTGATATAGAGAGAAGTGCAATCTTGCAAGCCTTGGAAGTGGTTGCAAGATGGATTTAAAGGAGTTAATGGATGGAATTAGAAATAACTACATTGATGGATTCATCAAGGGTAGTTAAGAAGTGAAAGTTAGGTAGTAAAGGAATAGTGTTAGGAGAATGGAATAATGAAGTTATAACTAACTAGATGAATGATTTCCTTAAGGGTAGTTTATGAATGGAAGTTGTATATATATACTAGGAGAAGAATCAAGGAGTATGTTGATGTGGCATGACCATGTCATCATATGATGATGGATATGGTAGAGTGAGAGTATTGACTTATTTAGGAAGATGTGATCTTTGTGAATAAGATAAGAGAGTTTTAAATAGAGTATAATTAGGAAAGGAGTTCATTATCTCAAAGATAAGCTTAGTGAGGTATTAAGGTAGGAGTGCTTGAGAAAACCTTTAACAAACATTACATCAAGCTAGGACAAGACCCATGTCTACCTTATGGTTCAAAACCCTAGAACTAATTTAGAAGTGGAAGAAATTCCTATTTTTAGGTAGTAAAAGAATAGTATCTCTTAGTCAAATGAAGTTTCTAAGAGATAATTAGAATACCAGTTGAGAGTGTATTGATGAAGCCTTGTCCATCTGTTTGTCTTAAACCCTAATAGAAACCTAGACCATGGACTAACAATATTGCTAGAAGAGGTAATTCTAATATCTCACTATAAGTTGAGTTATTATCCATGACCACAAAACATGAAGGCAATTTATTTTAGCTCTTAATCTTCATCCATATTCATAATAAAATGTGATCTATTATATATCCTCAGAAACCATGATAACTATATGTAAATGAATATCTTCATTGCTTTATTAATGATTGTTATTGATGCATAATGACTTAACCAATATTTCTTGAAAGAATAACTTTTGAGGAAATGATTACTTTACCAAGTAAAAGCATTTAAATCTTAAAGCTAACACTTTAAGGTTTTCTTATTACTTACAAGTATTGAAGTAGGAACAAGTAGTATTTTTGAATAGCTCTTCTACTATCAAGTATAGATTTATCAAACTTTAATATGAGAGGACACTACATGTTGTTCAATTTATAACACTTCATGAAAGTGAAACAAAAGTATTATGCCCTTATGGAAGTGGTGTTCTCTTGATTTTATAAGTGAATGAACTCATTTACTTATTATAGAATTAATACCTATTTCTATGAACATGGGAATGGCATCATGTTAAATAATTAAAAACTTTGTTTAACTTTTTAAGTGGACTCCCAAACTTGTAAAATAATTGGTACTCAAATCTTGATGATTTTATAATTAATAAAATCTTTTTGGAGAGCAATATTTACTTAATTTTTAAATGGTAGTTTAGTAAGTACAACTTAAAATGGTTAGACCTATATGGACTTCACTTAAATATCAACGGAACTTGTTATTACACTTTTTGGCTTTAAACAAATAATGATAAAGGTAATAGTAAAGATTTTCATATTTTTAATTTATTAAAATTGAAGAAAATCATTTTATTGCTCACAAACTTGATTTACTTTTCGAAAGTACAAGCTAGTATTTTTCTATAATAGATTATCTATTTAGGATTTTAAAAGTGAATTTTATTCAATTTTAAATGTTTTATTTATTTTTATAATATTCCAAAAGGAATAGTTACAAACATAGAAATAATCCTAAATTTAACTACATAAATCCTTATTTACGATTTTTATTGAGTAGAGTATATTTTGTTGAGTTGATAGGTATATTATTTAAATTTTTAGTAGTTTTAAATAATAAGATATGATTTTTATAAATTTTATCACTTTATAAACACTTAATAAATAATAAATATTAGTTAATGATACAAAAATGTATAAGACAAAATTACAAGTCTTTATTTTTTTTTTCTAACAATTTTGATATATTATACTTATTTTTATGAATTTTTAAATAATAGTATATACTTATTTAAGATTTATCCTTAATATGATATTTACAAATAATAATTATTATTTTATTTAAGTTGGAAAATAAAATATGATTATAGCTTTATATTGTAGAGTTTATTTTTCTGTACATTTTGATATATTATATGGATTTTCCTAATTATAAAACAAAAGATATTGATTTAACAAGATTTATATATTTTCTGGATTTATTTAAATAACTAATAATTGATTTAAAGAAGGGGATCTGGTGCTTAGACTCAAGAAGGAGAAATCACACAAACTATCCCCGCCTTGGGAAGGACTGTTCGTCATAAGCAAAGCATTGCTCAATGGTTCCAATGACCTCATCGATATTCACGAGTTGAAAGATAGGCCAAAAAATCACAAGCGCAAGCAACGTGACTCCAATGATGATTACCCGGAGACAGATCAACCATGGAACATAGCACAACTACGTCCCTTTTACACTTATCACATTTATATTATGTAATAAGTTTCTTATATGATTAATGAAATCAAGCATTTGGTTCACTCATATTCTCAGAGTCTTTTACCACCTTTAGTTGTTCATTTTTGGATCATATAAACCCTTTATGCGCAAGTTTGCATTTGCACTTGTCAAAATTCCGCCTATAGGCGTTACCTAAAGTTTTCTGGTCTACACGTTTTCTGAAGTTTTTATGTGGCTTCTGGAGTAGTGACTTCTCGGCACTCAAAGCTGGCGATTTTATTCTTAGGTTCTTAATGGTGCTATTAAGCATCATTACCTGGGAGCATAGTTCTGCGTTGCGAGTCTTCCGTGTCACGAAAGGTCAAGCATACGAACCAGAATAATGGATAAGCCAACACTTGCTTAAAAAAATTATACATGCTGGAAACAGATAAGTAGCAGGAAACTTGAGTACAAGTTTTTTCCGCCTTGCAAAACACATAAGTTTTTCCACATACACATCGCAGAGATACATTTAATACAAATATTGTTTTTATGGCTCTGCTGCAGGGGACTTTGTGGTGGCATCATCAGTAACAAGAGAGCCCGGCTGGGATAGCTCATCAAACTCTGAAGGAGATGGGCTAGACTCAGAAGAAGCCATGTCTTCATCCAGAATCTTGGCAGGCACGAAGACGTCTGCCTTCACCATCTTGGCAATTCTGGTGTCCAAGCCTGCGATGGATTTCCAAATAGCATCGCTATCAATTTCTTTCCCTTCCTCGTCTAGCTTGGGAAGGCCAGAGGTCACCAGATCGATGTCGGTGTTGTCGTAGTGTGCCTTGACCAAGGACAGGGTCATCCTTGCACCAGCCTAGACGCAAGAGGCTTTCAGTCCTTGACTTTCTCGAGGGCTCGGCGCAGGATTTCCGAGTACTTAGCTGCTGAGTTTGCCGCCTTGATGTTTGTTCCTAGAGGCTGGGCTATCTCCTTGGCCTGGGCAATGGCGGTGCTGACGAAGTTGCTGGCAAGAATCATGCATTCCTTGGGATCCCGAGCACCTTCACCCAAGTTGGCTAAGCCAATGGGAGCTGTTGTTTGCATAAGATACACGGATCATGAGTATAAATCACATCAAACATTTGTCCAAGTTACATAATTGACAAACTCAGAGGAAAGTTACTGAAGATGCTCGTCTTAGCTTGCTTGCCAGTCTCCTGCAAGATGTCCTGCTCCTTCTGAACTATCTTGTACATCTCAAGGTTCCTCTCATTCTGCTCTTTGGCATCTTGGTTCTGTTCCTTGAGTTGTGCAATTTCGTTCTACAGGCGCTGCATCTCAGTGTCAGCAAACCCTTGCAACACCTTCATCACCTCCTCATGGCCCTTGACAGCATCATCCAGGTCTTTCTTGAAGATTTTATTCTCATCGTCAAGCTCTTGAATATGCTTGGATTGCTCTACAATGCTCATGGCTTTGGCAATGGCCTCTGTAATACGGGAAATGTAAAGCATTATGAGAGGATGGTAGAAATGAATCCATGATAAAAAGTAAGGAGCTGTTAAAAGAAACAGACTCTGGCTATTTTTGATCTATTGCTTCAGGAAGGCTGTTTTACCATGTTCAAATTCTAGTTCCTTCTGCCAGGACGCAAACCTCTGATTGGCGGTTAACCTCCGTCTATTCTCATTCTACAAAAACTAAACATGCTTAGTTTCTCTAGAGCATATAGTCAGAACTATCAAGTTTCAACTAGACGCTCGGGGGCTACAATATAAGATTTTAATTAACTAGTGTTCTCTCTTAGAGTGTCTAGTCAGAATTATCATTCTAAACTAGAAACTCCGGGGCTACATAGAGAAGTTCTACACTTAGTTCTTTTGGAGCACTTAGGCCAAACTTATCAAGCATTTGCCTAAAAGCTCAGGGGCTACAGTGGAATACATTACAAAATAAAGAAGTGAAGTTTAAAGACTTACAATGGCAAAAAGTTTGAGATTGTTGGCGAGATTGGCATATGCAGTATGGAAGACGCCGACATTGTTATACACGACATATGCCTGCGCAATAAGGTCATCCAAGCATAATGTCGGAGGAGTCGTGGCCAGAGGAGTTGTTGAAGCCAGAGGCATGGATGATGCCCTAGCCACCTGCTGCATTATCATACCTATTGATGGCTCAAAGGCTCCCGCCTTGTCTATTGCCACAACTGCATCCGCCTCCTCTGCTTCCATTACCTGTTTCCCTTTCTCGGCAGCATCCTTAGCCGGAGCTTCAGCCACTTTGGAGGGGATACTCTCCTACGTTGCCTGACTTCTAGGAGTGACATCCACCTCGATAGAGCCTGAGATATCAAAGATTGGATTGACGTCTGTCTCCATAGAGGGGATCTCAGGGATGACGGGGTATGAAGGCCCAACGGGACCAGCAGAGGACTTGGTGGCAGGAGTAGGGGGAGCAGTAGTAGGAGAAGGCTTGGCAGACACATCCCTAGTCAGCATATCACGAATGTTTTTTGACCCTCCAGCATCTTTGGTGGATCTCTTCAAGCTAACACCGGTTTTCCTCCTGAAACATAGAAAGTAAGTACATGAGTTGAATAAGGTCCGAGCTAAAAATACAAGTCGTAGAATGAATACACTTACTCCACGGCAGGAGCCTTGGTTAGGGGAATGCTAGTGGATCTCTTCTTCTCCGCCTCTAAGGTGGCGGTGGATCGTCTAGAGACTCCACTCTCCGATTTCTTCCTCTTGGCCTCGGCAATAGCATAAGAGGTGGAGCTCTTCCGCTTTCACGCAGTCGGAGCTGGCTGATCCTTGGGGGTGTCATTGTCAGAGACCACCTGGATAACCGTCAGCTTAGGATCATAGACCTCGCAGGCCATCTGATCTGCCACCAAGGTCACCACCTCTAGGGTAAAAGGTGTGTTAGACTGACAACTTCAAGACGGAAAGACCTTAGAGTATATACATAACAAGCAACAAAGGAAACAGATGCTACCTATGGGCACATGCCGCCTTGGAACATGTCATAGGTGATCTGGAAGCCATGCTTCATGTCTTTCACCTTGACTATGTCCTTTAGACGGAGCTTGATGGAGTCTGTGGAGAAGTTTTCCTGCGAGATACGCATAGGATCCTTCGGGTTCTTGGTGTACATGTGTTTTGAATTTGTCGAAGGCTGCGTGTCGCTCCAAGGTCTTCGGCCTCGGCTTTTTCCAATGTCCAGCGCGTGTTGGATGATACTGTGGAGGTCCATGTTGATGGCTCTGCCACAAAATGGGCAAAACAGTTTCGCCCTATGGTAGAAAGGGATTTGCCCACACCGTAGCTGCCTCAACACATAGCGCCTCTTGTTGTCACTGGAGTATTTTCTATCGTCCACTTAATCATGATCCACCTATTGATTTTTAAGAACATAACTTAGAATTCATACATATGATTGAATTGTATTACAACTCAATAATTGACAACATATGTGTAAGACAATGTTAAATTGATACCAAGTAACAATTGTACAACCTATTGTTCTTGTACATTGCCCTGGGTTCGCTAACTCATCCCTGAATAATTCTAACGCCAATGTGCTACCTCTCTTTTGGGGAAAATTTGAATGATTGGCAACAATAAGAAATTGAAATGTAATCCTACGAAACAATATTCAGGGATATACATGTTCATGTACAAAAAAAATCTTTAGGTACATGTAGAAACAAGTTATGATCAAAACCATGCATATGCATATGCATATGCATCATACGAATCATTCAAATATCAGAAACAATTCAAAGATCTAGTTCCATATGAGAATAATCAGAGGCCTCATAATTTTTTTCAGAGATGGAGTTGGAGAACCAAAGTACCAACATCACCACCTATATTGTTTGTGTAGATTGCTACCTCAGGTCCACAAACCCATCCCTGAAAAAACGACACCATCATATGTGTCTCCCTTACACTCTTTTGGGGCAAATTTCAATCATCGGCCTCAATGAGAAACAGTTCAAAGATCAGAGTTGAAAGATCATAGTTCATATGTGTAGAATAAATCTAGGGCCTCATAATTATTTTAGAGATGGAGTTAGCGAACCAAAGTACTATAACATCCCAGCATTAGAGCTTAATAATAAGCTAAGCTCAGGTGTGTGCATTGCATTCATGCATAGAAAAGCTGGATAATTTTTGCGCTTTTAAATAAAACTTTTCAAAGTGATTGAAGCTTCTCTTAACTTGGTGGAAGTGAAGTAGATCATCAAGTTGACTGTGATAAGTTTCAATATGACCTTTGCTAAAACCTTACCTTTGGGTAATATAATTTGATCTCAGGATAGATCAAATATAATAAAACTAAGTCATAACACACTACTTAATAAGAGTATTATATCCTCTTGAGATCATGACATGATATACCATACCACAACTCAAGAATGAATGCTTAGTATTCTAAAGATGATATCAAGGTATTATCTACCACAAACCTTCAATACTCAATCAAGTATATAACTCCAAGTAAAGAAATCTCATAACTAAATCTTGAAACACTTTCTTGCCATAGTTATTCCTACCTTGAGCCTCATGGTAGTTCTTAAACATTAACTCTTATCACAAATAGAGTAGAAAGAGAAGTTGATCCAAGACCATCCATCACATACCTTAGTGTCATTTTAATAGATGACAATCCTATTTAACCAAGTCCTAGAGACAATTGATCATCAAGGTTGAGTGATCAATTCTTGATCTAACACTTATTGACTCTCAACTTTGACCTATTATATTGACCTTCCCAAAGACCTTTAGTAAATTAATAAGAAGGAATTAGATATGGTAGAGTGTGCGATCATCAATGGAATGAGATCCTTAGTGGTGATCAAACCATTTGATGTTGGAGGAGATAGCTCACTCATGAGTAAACTTGAAGAAGCACTTAAACCTAAGAGTTAAGCTAGTAATTGAGAAGCTATGAGAAAGCTATTAGTATTAGGGTGTCCAATGATAATCTTGTTAAGCCAAGTAGATATAAATATGGAGTAAGCTTCCTTAACAAGATAAGCTTATAGAGAGACTAGTACAAGTCTACCGCTTAGTGTTAATAGATCTTGATTAGACAATTGAAAGCCTAAGCTAAGCATGATCAAGGGTTGGTGGTCATTATTCTCAAGTAACTTGAGAATAGATGACCAGCTGATCAAGAAGAGTTCTGAGTATGCAAAATTAGGAAAAACCTTAGTAAGCTGAATTATCTAGCTTGATCATGAGAAGTCAAGCTAGAGTATGATGAAGTATGTAATATGAGTTGTATGGAGTAGTTGGAGGCATAGTAGCTTAACCAAGCTGATACAAGAACAAACATGTATTATGGAGAGTAGTACCATACCTATACTAGGGGATTGATATCATATGTGATATAGAGAGAAGTGCAATCTTGCAAGCCTTGGAAGTGGTTGCAAGATGGATTTAAAGGAGTTAATGGATGGAATTAGAAACAACTACATTGATGGATTCATCAAGGGTAGTTAAGAAGTGAAAGTTAGGTAGTAAAGGAATAGTGTTAGGAGAATGGAATAATGAAGTTATAACTAACTAGATGAGTGACTTCCTTAAGGGTAGTTTATGAATGGAAGTTGTATATATATATACTAGGAGAAGAATCAAGGAGTATGTTGATGTGGCATGACCATGTCATCATATGATGATGGATATGGTAGAGTCAGAGTATTGGCTTATTCAAGAAGATGTGATCTTTGTGAATAAGATAAGAGAGTTTTAAATAGAGTATAATTAGGAAAGGAGTTCATTATCTCAAAGATAAGCTTAGTGAGGTATTAAGGTAGGAGTGCTTGAGAAAACCTTTCACAAACATTACATCAAGCTAGGACAAGACCCATGTCTACCTCATGGTTCAAAACCCTAGAACTAAGTTAGAAGTGGAAGAAATTCCTATTTTTAGGTAGTAAAAGAATAGTATCTCTTAGTCAAATGAAGTTTCTAAGAGATAATTAGAATACCAGTTGAGAGTGTATTGATGAAGCCTTGTCCATATGTTTGTCTTAAACCCTAATAGAAACCTAGACCATGGACTAACAATATTGCTCTAAGAGGTAATTCTAATATCTCACTCTAAGTTGAGTTATTATCCATGGCCACAAAACATGAAGGCAATTTATCTTAGCTCTTAATCTTCATCCATATTCATAATAGAATGTGATCTATTATATATCCTCAAAAACCATGAAAACTATATGTAAATGAATATCTTCATTGCTTTATTAATGATTGTTATTGATGCATAATGACTTAACCAAGATTGTGCTAAGAAAATTATAATACTAAACACCTAGTTGATTTGAGTAGAAGAAATCACTATATTATAAACCCCATGGTTTAATACCTTCGAATATGTTGACATAATTCATTTATGAGGATGAGTGTGAATAAGATTCTATGTACAACATTAAATCATTACGATTAAAAATCATCAAGTGTAAACAAATCATGTTTATAAGTCTTGTGGATAATGAACAAAATATTAAAACCTAACGAATAAATGTTGCAATCAATAAAATAGTTTCCAAATACTTTAAATTTATGAAAAATCATGAAAAGTACAAAAACCACTTAGTCCCCAAGATTCCTGCAGTATTTTATGTGTTCCAAGAAAATTCAGGATATTTAAATCCTAATGGAAATTCATATTTGAGAGGATTAAAAAAAATAGGACATAGGATAAGAAAAAGAAAAGAAGTATAGCCAGCGGACTTGGCCCACGGCCCAAAATGTTTCCACGTTAAACATCGCCGCATGCGTGCCTCGCAACGTCCTGCTCGCTCCGCTAGGGCCCAACAACAGCCTGGCCCAACATACCCCTTTGTTGACTCAATCTATCATCTTCCTCCTCCGGTCAAGCAGCTCGCTGGAGGGGACGGCAACCACCCGATGCCGCATCGTCGCCCTGACGCCGCCATCAACACTCCTATGAGGATAAGAACACCACAACGATACTCTCATCCTCATCCTCTCATTCCCTCTCTCGCGCTCACTCTCTCTGTTCCCCTCCAGGGATAGAAACCCTATCTCAAAGCCACTGTGTACCACCATCGCTCGGAGCCTCCCCGTGCTCCATTGATCATGCTCGATTCTTCACCTTGCCTCTCCGAGATTCCTAGCCAGAGGAATCGAGTTGTCGTGCTTCCAATTGATGGCCACGACCACTTCTTCCCGAGCTCTGACCAAGCACCGCCGTGACCATGCCGTCACCTCCGCCCTCCACTGCTTCATCTAAGACACCATCGTGTTGAGGGTAAGCTTGCGAGTCTCTTAGTGCCCTTCGCTCGCTTTCTCTTGCCCTGCATCGCCGTATCGTCGTAGACCACCGAGCACCACTGCTAGTCATCACCGTTGTCGATGATTCGGTGATTATTAGGGAGTGGAACCGCCTTATATAGGTTTCCCCTGCTTCCCTCGTTCGAGCAAATCTCTCTGTGATGTCTATGGTGTCATAGATTGGCGTCGCCGCTGTGCTCCGGTGGCATGACGTCATCCTCTGGCGAGGTGACGATAGCGAAGACCATTAGGTCGTTTTGACTATGTCCATGCCCATGTGGCATGTGACGTGCCAGGAGCCCCACCAGTCAGTGACTCCGGGGTAGAATAGACTCGGTATAAAAAGTCTGCACCGCGTGTACTGTGTCATGCTGACGTTAGCAGTGATGCATTAAATCAATTATTAGTTATTTAAATAAATCCAAAAATATATAAATATTTTTAAATCAATATCTTTTGTTTTATAATTCGGAAAAATCCGAATAATATATCAAAATGTCCAGACAAATAAACTCTACAATATAAAGCTGTAATCATATTTTATATTCCAACTTAAATAAAATTATAGTTATTATGTGTAAATATCATATTAAGCATAAATCTTAAATAAGTATATACTATTATTTAAAAATTCATAAAAATAAGTATAATATATCAAAATTCTTAGAAAAATAAAATAAAGACTAGTAAATTTGTCTTATACATTTTTATATCATTTAACTAATATTTATTATTTATTAAGTGTTTATAAAGTGATAAAACTATTAAAAACCATATCTTATTATTTAAAACTACTAAAAATATAAATAATATACCTAGCAACTCACAAAAATATACTCTACTCAATAAAATGGTAAATAAGGATTTAGGTAGTTAAATTTAGGATTATTTCTATGTTTGTAAATGTTCCTTTTGGAATATTATAAAAATAAATAAAACATCTAAAATTGAATAAAATGCACTTATAAGATCCTAAATAGATAATCTATTATTGAAAAATACTAGCTTATACTTTAGAAAAGTAAATCAAGTTTGTGATCAATAAAACATTTTCTTCTATTTTCATAAATTAAAAATATGAAAATCTTTACTATTACCTTTATCATTATTTGTTTAAAGACTAAAAGTGTGATAACAAGTTGCATTGAAATTTAAGTGAAGTCAAGATAGGTCTAACCATTTTAAGTTGTACTTACTAAAACTACCATTTAAAAATTAAGTAAATCTTACTCTCTAAAAATATTTTATTAATTATAAAATCATCAAGATTTGAGTACCAATTCTTTTACAAGTTTGGGAGTCCACTTAAAAAGTTAAACAAAGTTTTTAAGTATTTAACATGATGCCATTCCAATGTTTATTGAAATAAGTATTAATTCTATAATAAGTAAATGAGTTCATTCAGGTATAAAATAAAGAGAACACCACTTCCATAAAGGCCTAATACTTTTGTGTCACTTTCATGAAGTGTTATAAATTGAACAACATGTAGTGTCCTCTCATATTAAAGTTTGGTAAATCTCCACTTGATAGTAGAATGGCTATTCAAAAATAATACTTGTTCCTGCTTTAATACTTGTAATTATTAAGAAAACCTTGAAGTGTTAGCTTCAAAATTTAAATGCTTTTACTTGGTAAATTAATCTTTTCCTCAAAAGTTATTCTTTCAAGAAGTATTAAAAGTAATCCTTAAGTATTTCTATGAAGACTTTAATGAATTAATAAACCTTTTAAGAAATCCCTGTGTGCCATTCCACACTTGAGTGCTTTAGTATTGCATGCTACTTGTTGTACTTACATATTGTTTCACACACTCTCACAAGCCTTAGTAAGAAGCACAAGTGTGAAGCTGATGTAAAAGTTAAACATATTCGAAAGAAGCCATTCCTAGTTTTTGAACCCTAGATCAAATACGATTAGTTCGGGGGTTCGCATTTATCAAATTGCATTACATTACTTATGCATAATTACATCTTGCTTCTTTAAACATTCGTCCTTACCAGACCAATGATGCTATTTACATAATTTGGATCGTCTAGTATCTTGAAGACCGTGAGTGCATAATCTTGCAATCATAAAAGGCAAGTTCACACTTGCTCATGTCCTTTGATTATTTTCTATGCTTGTAACTCAACTTTTGTCATCACCTACATTTCAAAAAGGTCGAAAACACTATTTTCATAATTAACCTGAAGTATCGGTTACTGATCCGGGGTGATCAGCTAATCTATCATAACTGGCAATGGAAACGCCATTGTACAAGAATGTATCATCTAGGACTTAAAAACCAATGTCTCATGTGATTGTAGCGCCGTATATTACATGTTAAATATGAGATTTGTAATCGGACGGAGAAGTCGGATGTATCTTATTCCTTTCACATGTACGGATGACCTGATCATGAGGCTGAGGATTTCTCGTGGAGAAACCTAGCACATGGGTGGAACCCCTTAGCTTCCCATGATTTTGGTGTCTAGATTATCTTTAGAGGCTGTTAGTGGTTTAGCTGGTCCTTTAAGGGAGGATGCCAGGGCATAACCATCTCATAGAGTCTTGGGCCTCAAACCATGGAAGTTTCAACGGGTACATACTCCCGGTAGTGCAACAAAGCTTAAGGTCTCTAATGGAAAAAGTGACGCACCTCTATAGAGTGTAAAAATTGTGACATGTTACTCCCTGTTCCGGGAAGGAGCTACAAACGCGGCAGGAAAGGAACCCCATGAAGGTTCTGGTCAACTTGTGAAGGCTATCGGACATAGTTTTTAGAATAAAAGCAACCTTTCAAGAAATGTTTACAAAAACCTGCATTGCCTACGACCTATGGTTTATGGCTGTAGAGATAGTGCATCAAACACTCCTTTTTAAAGAACTTACTAAGTACGCTCGTACTCAACCGTACCTTCTTAACCCTTGATAGGTTCTAAGCCGTCTAAGATGATGTCAACATCAATTTCTGCTCAAGAAACCATCATTGACAGCTCAAGTTCTTCAATAAAGTCAATGAAGTCAACATATACATCAAACGAAGTGAAGACAGAATTCTTAAGTAGATAGGAGTAGATTATCTAGACATAAAACCTACTTATGTAGAGCATTGCAATAGCAGCAATTGCAAGCTCATTAGTTCAGATACTAGTCTTAGTCTATAGATAGTTCTAACTTATTATTTCTGGTTCTTCTTTGTAAGAAGTTTCTTTCTCTCTCTTTAACATATAGTGTTCTCTAGATCTTATGTAAAGAGTTGAGTTGTAATCCATAGTCATGTCTTGGACCTACTGTGTTTTTGTTGTACCACTCTGACGGATGTAATACTAGTGAATAGTGTTTAATTGGTATTATGTCAACGACTATAGTGTACTACATCATGTAGTGGTATGTTGGGTCACCGCAGCTGTTATCAGAGCATATGGTTTGACCTTAGGATTAAAACCCCTTTTAGGAAGATCTATAGGTTGGATAGTGACTATAGGAGCCATCTTATCTAAACCCAGACTTGTGATGGATATCCACTTGCGGCTAGCCTTGTCACACCTAAGTTGGATGCCTTTGTCATCTTTCTTAAAGATTAGTGATCTGTCTTCTCTAGAGATGTGCCGTTCTAGTGTAGTCCTAAATAGGTATAAGGCCACTAAGATATCTTAAGTAAGTTAAAATATCAAAGAAGATTACGACAAGGATTAGGATATCATGTGGAGTAGTATTAGTGATGTAGTCTATTTTTAGAATCCCTGTGAAGTAGTAGAATCTTACCACTAGTTGATACCACTATACCACTTAAGGTAGACCATTAGAGAATGTATAGATGTAATGGGAAGTAAATCATGTGGGATTAACTTGAGAATTCCATGTGATGGAGTTGAATGTTGTTCAGAATTAACCATATTAAGATAAAAAGATGAGTTATCCTGGTGAGATTAGTTCCGAGACCATGATAAGTGCGTAATTAGGAATAGTACTTAGCTAAGAATCTTGTAACAACAGTAATAATAGGACAGTGTAGGTCTATGATATAAGTCATAGGTGACATAATAGTACGATAATTGTTGGATTAAGGTAGTGCATACAACTTTATTAGTTGTCTTGAGAGATCATGTGAGGATAGTTTATGATAGAATAGACAATTGGTAGTGTTAAGTAGTTTCGAAAGAAAGGTAAGAGGTTTGTCAGAACCAAAGTGAGACCACTTTGCTCAAAATTATCCTGTTGCAAGTAGGCAGTTTGGGTGAATAATGAGACAAAGAGTAGTTTAACCCTTAAGTGCTAAGTATCACCAAGTAAACCTATACTAGGAGGTGTCATATACTACACAACTAAGCATGTATTTTCGAGATGTTTTACTCAACTACTATATTACGGGCTTAGAATAATGTGTGTTATATGTACCACATTTGGATTTCTTGGTTTTTCTTGAATCTTCCTGATTGACTAGACCTGTGCATGAAGTTTGACTTGATGTGCAAAAGCATGTTGCATCAAGAAGTTATTACTTGATGTTAAACACCTGGATAGAAAAGGGAATTTGTGTAAGGGAGTGACTAGTTCCGAAGATAAAGATGAAGGCTTACATGAAGAGTGCATCCAAATATAAGTAGTATCAACACTATTTTGAAGGCTGGATCAATCCCAACTCCCTATGAGTTGGCAATAAGAAGGATTATTACTGCAGAAAAAAGGTGGAGAGCAACATGAAGGATGAACTTAAGTTCACCCAAAGTAGGTGTCGTTGCTCAGAAGCTAACGAAGTAGTTATACCAAGTTCATGGAAGTAACTTGGAAGGGTGCAAGGAAGAAGTCTTGTAACATAAGTTGTACTCAAGATCTGGCAACTCAGAGAGAATGCCAGTAAGAAGTAAAAAATTTGTAGGGTAATCCATACACCTAGGAGGATCCACATATGGTATCCGTAGTTGGTATCTTAGCAGTTTAGCTAATTAGGTCATCTTTTGTGTAATTTAAAGAGTATAAAACTTGGCCTAAGTTAAGTTAGACCTCAGGAAGTAGGAAATTAAGGCGATCGTTTTCCGTGACGCTTCGTGAAAACGGGTTTACCAACGAGAGAACGTCCGAAAGGATTGAAAGAAAGAAAAAGGATGTTGGAAGATTCCTTTCGAAGATCCATGATTGTGTGGATATACCCTAGATTCTTTCGTGAAACCTCATAGAAGTAAAGTATAAACTAGAAACAGACGGATATCCTAACTATTGAGTTAATGGGTATTATACATGAAGTTTTGAGACCATTAGGAAACCGTAAGGGGGATAGTGAACAATAACCCCCAGAAGTGTTGTTACCTGACTTTCTGACTAAAGGTTGGAAAAGAAGTTCTAGACTATGATGAGGTTAAGCCTTATTCTCATAAGGTTATAAGAAGTCATCATTATAAAGTATTTCTGAGAGTATGTTCACATGAATGATCGAAGTAGACATAACAGCTAAAACCCAGTGGACTAGTTTAAAAGGAAACAGCTGGTAAGTTGTCCTTAAGAAGGAGGAGAGCCTACTAAAATAGTCTAGTGTAAAGTAGTAGGAAAGCCTAATAGAAATGGATGAAATGTGTCTAGAACCAATCTTGAGTAGGACTGTAAAGACATAATCCAAGAAATTATAGTAAAATAAACCATAGGATAAATTATAAGCGATAGTGGATATTGTCAAGTATGAAGAGAATTCAAGGAAAAAGATTTGGAGACGGGATATCACAATTATCCCCAATTGTGATCACAATGGAGTTGAGAGATGTCGTGATCAATACAAGTCAATAACTTATTCTGAAATGTAAGAGAGTATGAACTTCGGGGATGAAGTTTATTTTAAGAGGGGAGTCTGTAACATCCCAGCATTAGAGCTTAAGAATAAGCCGAGCTAAGGTGTGTGCATTGCATTCATGCATAGAAAATCTGGACAATTTTCGCGCTTTTAAATAAAACTTGTCAGAGTGATTAAAGCTTCTCTTAACTTGGTGGAACTGAAGTAGATCATCAAGTTGACTGCGATAAGTTTCAATATGACCTTTGCTAAAACCTTACCTTTGGGTAATATAATTTGATCTCAGGGTAGATCAAACGTAATAAAACTAAGTCACAACACAGTACTTAATAAGGAGTATTAGATCCTCTTGAGATCCTGACATGGTATACCATACCACAATTGAAGAATGAATACTTAATATTCTAAAGATGATATCAAGGTACTATCTACCACAAACCTTGAATACTCAATCAAGAATATAACTCCAAGTAAAGAAATATCATAACTAAATCTTGAAACACTTGCTTGCCATAGTTATTCCTACCTTGACCATAATGGTAGTTCTTAAACATTAACTCTTATCACAAATAGAGTAGAAAGAGAAGTTGAGCCAAAGACCATCCAACACATACCCTTAGTGTCATGTTAATTGATGACAATCCTATTTAACCAGGTCCTAGAGAAACTTGATCATTAAGGTGGCGTGATCAATTCTTGACCTAGCACTTATTGACTCTTAACTTTGACCTATTATATTGACCTTCCCAAAAACCTTAAGCAAATTAATAAGAAGAAGGAACTAGATATAGTAGATTGTGCCATCATCAATGGAATGAGATCCTTAGTGATGATCAAACCATTTGATGTTGGAGGAGACAACTCACTCATGAGTAAACTAGAAGAAGCACTTAAACCTAAGAGTTAAGCTAGTAATTGAGAAGATATGAGAAAGCTAGTAGTATTAGGGTGTCCAATGATAATCTTGTTAAGCCAAGTAGATATAAATATGGAGTAAGCTTCCTTAACAAGATAAGCCTATAGAGAGACTAGTACAAGTCTACTGCTTAGTGTTAATAGTTCTTGATTAGACAATTAAAAGCCTAAGCTAAGCAAAATCAAGGGTTGGTGGTCATTATTCTCAAGTCACTTGAGAATAGATGACCAGCTGATGAAGAAGAGTTGTGAGTATGCCAAATTAGGCAAAACCTTAGTAAGCTAAATTATCTAGCTTGATCATGAAAAGTCAAGCTAGAGTATGATGAAGTATGTAATATGAGTTGTATAGAGTAGTTGGAGGCATATTAGCTTAACCAAGATGATACAAGAACAAACTTGTATTATGGATAGTAGTACCATACCTATACTAGAGGATTGATATCATATGTGATATAGAGAGAAGTGCAATCTTGCAAGCCTTGGAAGTAGTTGCAAGATGGGTTTAAAGGAGTTAATGTATGGAATTAGAAACAACTACATTGATGGATTCATCAAGGGTAGTTAAGAAATGAAAGTTAGGTCGTAAAGGAAGAGTGTTAGGAGAATGGAATAATGAAGTTATAACTAACTAGATGAATGACTTCCTTAAGGGTAGTTTATAAATGGAAGTTGTATATATATACTAGGAGAAGAATGAAGGAGTAATGTTGATGTGGCATGACCATGTCATCATATGATGATGGATATAGTGGAGTCAGTGGATTGACTTATTCAGGAAGATGTGATCTTTGTGAATAAGATAAGAGATTTTTAAATAGAGTATAATTAGGAAAGGAATTCCTTATCTCAAAGATAAGCTTAGTGAGGTATTAAGGTAGGAGTGCTTGAGAAAACCTTTAACCAGAATTACATCAAGCTAGGACAAGACCCATGTCTACCTCATGGTTCAAAACCCTAGAACTAAGTTCGTAGTGGAATCAATTCCTATTTTTAGGTAGACAAAGAATAGTATGTCTTAGTCAAATGAAGTTTCTAAGAGATAATTAGAATACTAGTTGAGAGTGTATTGATGAAGCCTTGTCCATATGTTTGTCTTAAACCCTAATATAAACCTAGACCATGGAGTAACAATATTGCTCTAAGAGGTAATTATAATATCTCACTCTAAGTTGAGTTATTATCCATGACCACAAAACATGAAGGAAATTTATCTTAGCTCTTAATCTTCATCCATATTCATAATAGAATGTGAATCTATTAGATATCCTCAGAAACCATGATAACTATATGTAAATGAATATCTTTATTGCTTTATTAATGATTGTTATTCATGCATAATGACTTAACCAAGATTGTGCTAAGAAAATTCTAATACTAAACACCTAGTTGATTTGAGTAGAAAAAATCACTATATTATAAACCCCACGGTTTAATACCTTGTAATATATTGACATAATTCATTTATGAGGATGAGTGTGAATAAGATTCTATGTACAACATTAAATCATTACCATTAAAAATTATCAAGTGCAAACATATCATGTTTATAAGGCTTGTGGATAATGAAGAAAATATTAAACCCTAAGGAATAAATGTTGCCATCAACAAAATCGTTTCCAAATAGTTTAAATTTATGAAAAATCATGAAAAGTACACGCACCACTTAGACCCCAAGATTCCTGTAGTATTTTATGTGTTCCAAGAAAATTCAAGATATTCAAATCCTTATGAAATTCATATTTGAGAGGTTTTACAAAAATAGGAAATATGATAAGAAAAAGAAAAGCAGTATAGCCAGCGGACTCGGCCCACAACCCAAAATGTTTCCACATTAACCTTTCGCTATGGCCCAACAAAGCATTCGCCCAACATACCCCTTTGTCAACTCAATCCGTTGTCTTCCTCCTCCGATCAAGCAGCTCGCTAGAAAGGACGGCAACCGCACGATGTCGCCTCGTCGTCGTGACGCCGCCGCCAACACTCTTGCAAGGATAAGATTGCCATGACGATGCACTCATCCTCATCCTCTAGGGATAGAAACCCTAGCTCGAAGCCACCATGTAGCACCATCGCTCTGAGCCTCCCCGTGCTCCATTGATCATGCTCGATTCTTCCCCTCACCTCTACGAGCTTCCTAGCCAGAGGAATCGAGTTGGGATGCTTCCAATTGATGGCCACGACCAATTCTTCCATCCACTGCTTCATCTGAGGGCACCGTCGTGTCGAGGGTAAGCTTGCGAGTATCTCAGTGCCCTTTGATTGCTTTCTCTTACCCTGCATCGCTATATCGTCGTAGACCACCGAGCACCGCCTCAAGTCATCGCCATTGTCGATGCTCCAGTGATTATTAGGGAGTGGAACCGAATTAGCTAGGTTTCCCATGCTTCCCTCGTTCGAGCATATCTCTCCGTGATGTCTATGGTGCCATATATTGGCATCACCTCCGTGCTCCAGTGGGATGACGTCATTGTTGGGCCACGCAGAGAAAAACAAAACTTTTTCTTATGCGGTGATCCCAAGATCCAGCTCAGGTAGAAGGCCACGAGGATGACCACTAGACGCGCAGTTGCGGAATTGATGAAGCACGTCGCTTGATGCAGTGCAGTCCTCGCGATCCGTTCCGGTTCCACGATCCACGATCCACGATCTGTTCTTTCTTCATGATCGTCGAAGTGCTGAATCGTACAGCACCTCCGCCGGTATCCACACATACAAGGAGGAGCGCCGGCGATGGACTGCTAGGTCCGGTATGGCAGCGACAGGACTAGACTGGGGCTAGGGTTTCCAACACATGGAGTGACCTAACCCTATTCTCTAAGCACCTGCGCCCCAACTTATATAGGGAGTGAAAGTGGGCTCCACTCACTTGTCGCCCATTCACTAAAAGGCCTATATTTGCCACTGCAAGTCTCACTTGCTGACTAAGTCCATGTCACTATTTGGGTCCAACCCAAATAGGTTTCCTGTTTGGGTCTTACCCAAACTGCTCCCGCTCTTAAGTGTGTGACCCGACAGGCTCATGGTAACCCGGACACCATTCTGAGTCTCACTCGTGATCGATTAGTTGGTAGCAGCTCCTAGCAGAACGTGCCAACTCCCAAGTACCAATAAGTCATGACGACATACCTTGCAATGCGACTTTTATCTGAGTCCCTTTTGCCTCACGATATACCTTGTCGGACTATAGGCGAATGATCATCATCCCTTAAATAGTCCGACTCTCTTTCGCGATCCGAGATAAGTGATTCATCCAACTAACTCTTAGTCGGCTGCCTCGGTTAACACTTATCCGAGACGTGCATGGCCATGCTTTCCGAATCATATCTTCCGAGAGGGCCCAAAGAATATCTCTCCGGATGGAGGGGCAAAATCCCGTCTTGGTTATTCACATCACGCAGCTTGATTCTCAGTCGACCCGAACTCCGCCTTTATAACTGCCCAGTGACGGAAAAACATTTGACAGAACCTAAGTCGGTGATCCTCAACTCGGATTGTGCAATAACCTCAGGTCTAAGGATTACATTGATTGAGACATGCAAATGACGACTTATTCGTTGCATCTCAATATGGGTCAGTCTGACTCGCTAAACTCTTTAGCCGAATCCGTGTAAGTCGGAATAGCATCTCCATGCCCATGATAAGTGGAACCTAGTCATCTGCCGACTTTCACATTGGTCAAAGTTGTGTGTCAAGCACACCCTCAATGACCAAGGACAATTAGTATGAACAACATGAATATATAGTTCCACAATCAAATCACATATTCGATGATACATATCAGCAGTTCATACATGGACCATAACCTTATGAATACATTGGGAATAACATCATACATGATTGCCTCTAGGGCATATTCCCAACAGTCATCCTCCGGCGAGGTGACGCCAGTGGACCATCAGGACGTTTTGACCCGGTCCATGCCCATGTGGCATGTGACGTGGAAGGAGCCCCACTAGTCAGTGACTCCAGGGTAGAATAGTCTTAGTATAAAAAGTATACACCGCATGTACTGTGTCATGCTGACGTCAGTAGTGATGCAATAAATCTATTATTAGTTATTTAAATAAATCCAAAAAATATATAAATCTTGTTAAATCAATATCTTTTGTTTTATAATTCAGAAAAATCCATATAATATATCAAAATGTTTAGAAAAATAAACTCTACAATATAAAGCTATAATCATATTTTATTTTATAACTTAAATAAAATAATAATTATTATTTGTAAATATCATATTAAGGATAAATCTTAAATAAGTATATACTATTATTTAAAAATTCATAAAAATAAGTATAATATATAGAAATTCTTAGAAAAACAAAATAAATAATTGTAAATTTGTCTTATACATTTTTGTATCATTTAACTAATATTTATTATTTATTAAGTGTTTATAAAGTGATAAAAATATAAAAATCATATCTTATTATTTAAAACTACTAAAAATATAACTAATATATACCTATTAACTCAGAAACATATATTCTACTCAATAAAAATGGTAAATAATGATTTAGGTAGTTAAATCTAGGATTATTTCTATGTTTGTAAATGTTCCTTTTGGAATATTATAAAAATAAATCAAACATTTAAAATTGAATAAAATTCACTTTTAAGATTCTAAATAGATAATCTATTATAGAAAAAATACTAGCTTGTACTTTTGAAAAGTAAATCATGTTTGTGATCAATAAAACAATTTCCTAATATTTTAATAAATTAAAAATATGAAAAACTTTACTATTATGTTTATCATTATTTGTTTAAAGCCTAAAAGTGTAATAACAAGTTCCATTGATATTTAAGTGAAGTCATGATAGGTCTAACCATATTAAGTTTACTTACTAAAACTATCATTTAAAAATTAAGTAAATCTTACTCTCTAAAAAGATTTTAAGAATTATAAAATCATCAAGATTTGAGTACCAATTCTTTTACAAGTTTAGGAGTCCACTTAAAAAGTTAAACAAAGTTTTTAAGTATTTAACATGATGCCATTGCCATGTTTATAGAAGTAAGTATTAATTCTATAATAAGTAAATGAGTTCATACACTTATAAAATCAAGAGAACACCACTTCCATAAAGGAAAAATACTTTTGTTTAACTTTCATGAAGTGTTATAAATTGAAAAACATGTATTGTCCTCTCATATTAAAGTTAGATAAATCTCCACTTGATAGTAGAATAGCTATTCAAAAATACTACTTGTTCCTACTTTAATACTTGTAATTAATAAGAAAACCTTAAAGTGTTAGCTTTAAGATTTAAAGTAATCCTTAAGTATTTATATGAAGACTCTAATGAATTAATAATCCTTTTAAGAAATCCTTGTGTGCCATTCAACACTTGAGTGCTTTAGTATTGCATGCGACTTGTTCTACTTACATATTGTTTCAGACACTCTCACAAGCCTTAATAAGAAGCACAAGTGTGAAGCTGGTGTAAAAGTGAAACATATTCTAAAGAAACCATTCCTAGTTTCCAAACCCTAGATCAAATACAATTAGTCTGAGGGTTCACATTTATCAAATTGCATTACATTACTTATGCATAATTGCATCTTGCTTCTTTAAACATTTGTCCTTACCGGACCAATGATGCTATTTACAGAATTTGGATCTTCTAGTATCTTGAAGACTGTGAGTGCATAATCTTGCAATCACAAAAGGCAAGTTCACACTTTCTCATGTCCTTTGATTATTTTATATGCTTGTAACTCAACTGTTGTCATCACTTGCATTTTAAAAAGGTCGAAAAAACTATTTTCATAATTAACCTGAAGTATCGGTTACTGACCTAGGGTGATCAGCTAATCTATCATAACTAGCAATGGAAACGTCATTGTACAGGAATGTATCATCTAGGACTTAACAACCAATGTCGCCAGTGATTCTAGAACCGTATATTACATGTTAACCATGAGATTTGGAATGGGACAGAGAAGTCAGCTATATCTTCTTCCTTTCGCTTGGATGGATGACCTGATCATGAGGCTGAGGATTTCTCATGAAGAAACCTAGAACACGGGTGGAACCCCTTAATTTCCCATGATTTTGGTGTCTAGATTATCTTGAGAGGCTGTTAGTGGTTTAACTGGTCCTTTAAGGGAGCTTGTGAGGGCATAACCGTCTTATAGAATCTTCAGGTGCCTACCAGAGTTATAGCTGGTCCTATAAGGGGCTTGACAGAGGTGGGGCATGTCCTAGAGGATCATGTCTTCATGCGGGGTCACGGAGAGGGCAGTGATTGGCTTGGATATTAGGTTGGGCCTCAAACCATGGAAGTTTGAACGGGGACATACTCCCTGCATTACAACAAAGCTTAAGGTGTCATGGGAAGCTTTTTTTAAAGCACCTCTGCAGAGTGTAAGAATTGTGACATGCTACTCCTTGTTCTAAGAAGGAGCTACGAACGCGGCAGGAAAGGAACAACATGAAGGTTCTGGTTAACCTGTGAAGGCTTTTAGACATAGTTTTCAGAATAAAAGCAACCTTTGAAGAAATGTTTACAAAAACCTGCATTGCCTATGACCTATGGTCTATGGCTATAGAGATAGTGCATCAAACCTACTTTTTAGTGAACTTGCTGAGTACACTCGTACTCAAGCGTACCTTCTTAACCCTTGCTAGGTTCTAAGCCGTCGAAGATGACGTCAACATCAATTTCTTCTCAAGAGACAATCATCGACAACTCAAGTTCTTCAATAAAGTCAACAAAGTCAACATATACATCAACCGAACTGAAGACAAAATTCTTAAGTAGATAGGAGTAGATTCTCTAGCCATAAAACCTACTTCTGTAGAGCATTGCAATTGGAACAATTGTAAGCCCATTAGTTCAGATACTAGTCTTAGTCTCTAGATAGTTCTGAGTTATTATTTCTGGTTCTTCCGTGTAAGAAATTTCTTTCTCTCTCTTTATCCTAGAGTGTTCTCTGGATCTTATGTAAAGAGTTGAGTTGTAATCTATAGTCATGTCTTGGACCTGCTGTGTTTCTGTTGTACCACTCTGAGGGATGTAATACTAGTGAACGGTGTTTCATTGGTGTTATGTCAACGACTACAGTGTACTACATCATGAAGTGGTATGTTGGGTCACCGCAAGTACTAATTGCACAACTTATATTATTATACATTGCCTCAGGTTCACTAACCATCCCTTAAAACATCTGACACCATCATATATGTGTCTCCACTTGCACTCTTTTGGGTCAAATTTGAATCATTGTCCGAGTAAGGAATTTAAATGTAATGTTATGCATGTTGTAAAATTATGACTAGACAGGAATATAAATTTATAGCACAAGAAGAACCGTATGAACAACAATGAGTTTGTGACTAGAAAGATTGGGGTTTTGTGAATAGATGGCACATGCATCAATCGACCGTTCAAACCATATATATACTACTCTACTTCAAGAGCAAAATAATCTATAGACGATTGAGCAAATCCTATGTATGAACAGTGAAATCTGCGGTTGCAACTAGAGAAGCTAGCAAAGTAGTACCTCAGACTCCTCATCGGAAACCTCCTCCTCGAACTCGTCATTCTCCGTTATTGCTTCGACGATTTCTTGGTGGAGGATGGGGTTGTTTATGTAGAGCACCAGGTCACCTCCGCCTGCTCCATGCCCCTCATCCAGATCTACCATTGGCACCATGACATTTTCGGTCACTTGCTTCTCAACGGCGACGACGATTGGCTGTACGGAGGAGCTCGAAGCTTCGACGACACGGTGAAGAGCGGTGTGCGTGCCTAGGGAAGCCGCCTCCTCCTGCTCGGTGATGACCGAGCCATCTACTGCTGCGCCTCCAACTAAATTCACCTCTCGCTTGTCTCCATGTGTACGCTTCATGGCGCAACTAGGGAGGGCGGTGGTGCAAGCGAAGGAGCTTCAACACATGCAGAAGGTGCAGATTGGGGTTTTGTGACATGATAGATTGGGGAAAATGACATGAGCTCATGGAAGAAGAAGGTCGAGCGGGTTTATATACGCGGGACCATTGGTAGTCCTCGAGTGGACACGTGGGTGTGGACTCGTGTGGGTGGGGGGCTACCATGATCACCCCTTTCTAACTGCATTAACAACACGCAGAAGCTTTCCCTTAAAAACACGTGCATGCTACCTCGGGAAGGTGCATGATGCTAGTTTTCGAGACGGGTGGCATAATGGGCCGCCTCAGTAGACACCTAGAGGTGTTTAATATTTCAGACCGGCTATGGTTGAGTGATTTAAAGAGACATCCCATAATTTTCATCGTCTCAGCTTCTGTCTAGAGGCGGTTTGTTTTAACAACGGGTTGAGGGGTACTCGTACTAGAGATGATGTATATTAAAAACCCTCTGAGATCAAAGTTAGAGGCGGTCAAAAAATTATGACCGCCTGAAGTTGATGAACACAGCCGATGGTTTGTATTTTAGGGGTAAACCGGCTCTAGACGCAGTCTCTAAGTAACGAGTTTGTACTAGTGCATTTCATATAGAGCCCATATATTCAATCATGACCACAGATTTAGAAGGAACCATATGTAGGAGAACAAGATAGGATCCACCCAAATTATTTATGAGCTAGATTGAAATACCATAAGAAATGCATGGGATCATATATAGGTTTGATGGTGGAATTATAAGGTTAAGACAAAGAAAAGTGGGGGAGTTGTAAGAGATAACTACAATATATCAAGAGCCAACTTCAATATATCAAGAAGAAAATACAAGTAATACAATAGAATGCATATGGGATAAGAACCAAATAAGAGGGGCTTTATATGATGCTCAAATGCAAGGTGGCATGGTGACATGAGCATGATATAATGACGAGGAAATGAGTGACATGTAGGAAGTAGCATAATATAGACTAGGCAAGTAGCATTGCAAATGTTAGACAATTGGGATGCTACAAACCGCACCAACTTCAGGGACGAATGTTGGGGGATGACCCCAGGTAGGGTCAAGCTATGGTATAAGGACATATTCGACTGAAGTATAAGTCGGCTGATGTATGAATCATTTGAGCTATAGGTGGGTCTGCCTAGTTGAAACCGAGTTACCCACAAATCTGGATTGGACTGGCAAGACCTGGCCAACATATATCGTATGTCAGCACGTCATCTATGTTTTTTCCTATGTGCAGGTACCGTCCTAGCCGAGTCATCCAGGCAGAGCAGAGTCATGGGTTGGCGTGCTCAAGAAGGAGTGAGCTGGCCCCGAGGTCTGCGCTTTAATCTCTCTCTCCTGGAATTCCTAGGGAGACAAGCGCTTAGGACAGGTGCACCTGGAACAAAGCCTGAGCAAGGGTTCACGAATGTGATAGTGTCTATGTGTTGGTAGTCAGACAACATGGGCTCTGGAAAATTCTCAGGCAGAGGCTAGCGACTAAGGAAATTAGTTAGTCTCATTTCTATTTTAGTACAAGCATATACCGGGAATATTCGGGCCACGTATGCCCTAGATGTAACCTAGACAGCCCTTTATATGGTGAGCTAGAGCCTCCTAGGAGGGGGTGGGTCTATTAGAAGTAGAAGCAAGCTCTAGAGGGAGAGAGAGGCAGAAGCAGTTCATCTTCTACCTCCTCTCTATAGAGCTCAAGGAGCACTTGTTCTAGTCCACGGATCGTAATATAAGATCTGGAGGCAGGATTAGAGGTTTTATCTCCATAGGAGAGCCTCGAACCTGGGTATATCGTGTGTTTGTGTGTGTTCTTCGTGTGCATTATCCACCGCACCATCCCTCCCCGGATTCCACTAGTGTCCATATAGCCCCATATTTAGGCTACCCAAGGGATCTGCCGTGACACCACCACGACACAAGTAGAAGCCAAGGTTCTCAACAAGCATGACGGTCTCTAGGGTCAAGGCCTTGGAGACAACCAACTTGTCGTAACCTAGTACCTTTACTTTAGAGTTGTCTCCAAAAGTGATGCTTGACGTTGAATTGACATCATGAATGAATTAGTCAAGAGCGCTTCTACCTCTAGTCATATGATTGGTTCATCCACTATCAAACACCCACTTTGATCCACTAGAGGCAAACCCCTACAAAATAAATTCTTTGATTCAGGAACCCATAGTAATGGGTCCCCTAGCATTAGACACAAGATCTTTTGCTACCCAAATTTAGTACCATCTATAAGCATGGCCATTGTGAGGGCCAACATATTTTGCATACACATCTCATTGGGTTCCCTTACATAGCACATAGGATGGATTATTTTTTCCCACAAACTTGTGATTGGGGTTGCCCCTTTTGGCTCCCCCATTCATAATATTTTTCTTTACTTGGTTAACCCCCTTGTGCCCTTCTCGCACAAACTTGATCTTCTTAGGTGGGTTGGCACCATTCATGTTGTTTTTGGGGTCAAACCCCATACCTTGCCTAGGGGCTCTCACCGTTTGGCGAGCAAGAATCTAATCAAGAATCTTGCCCTTGGAGGTAGGTGTGAGATGCTCCTTCTCAAGTTATTCCTTCAACTTCTTGTGTTCCTCAAGGATACACACTTGATTGAAGGTAGATTTAGAATCACAAGTAATATTCTCAACAATGATTGGATCCTTGAATGTACCAAGAGCCTTTTCATAGGATACTCGAAGTTGATCATGATTCTCCCCAAGTTTTATGAGCTCACACTAGACAAGAAAATTATCTTTCTCAAGGTCCTCAAGGTCATTAGTGAGAAATCTCAAATTTCTTTCTTTGAAGCATCAAGGTCTTGGGACAAGGTAATAGCCCTATCTAAGATACCCATATCTTTTGCCTTATCTAGTTCATAGATTTCAATTTGTTCTTTAAGAAGTGAAGTTATGTTCATTTCCTTGCTTAGCTCTTGATCAAGGAGATTGAATCTCCGTTTCTCATCATCCACTACAAGAAAAGTTGGCTTTTACAATGGAGGATTTTCGTGGCTAAAAAGTCTTCTACGACGGATGCTCTTCATAGTAAAATCCCCATCACAAAAGAATCTACTACGGTTTTTTCTGACCATGGCGGATCGCACCCTTCAGCCATGAAAACTGGTTCCGTCATAGATCAGTTTGCCAACCGTGTTGCCTGCTGACGTCATGAAAATGCCACGTGGCACCCGCCGTTAATGGCCGGTTACCGCCGTTAACAGTCATAGAAACTGTGGGAGAAGCCTAGCCCAGACAAGGCCTGCTAATTGTATGTGGGCCGGCCCACGAGGAGAGCCTAATAATATTACGGCCCTTTACTCTTTCGACATGTACTGTTTGACGTGGCCCATCAATGAATCCATCTAGGGCTACTACGATTTTAGGCCCATTACTGTTTCGGACTAATGAAGGCCCACTTTGGTAGAATAATATGCGGCCCATTAGGGGCCTGCGCTAGTAGGTCAAACACTGTTAAGGTCTTCAGGCGGCCTGTTACTATTCCTACAGCCCATAGGGTCCGCTCCTATTTTACCCATTTACTATTATGGCCTTTTATTTCTGGGTTGCTAGTGTTAGGATCATTTACTATTCTGGCATTTCACTGTTCTAGGCTTTTACTGTTCTAGCCATTCACTGTTTAGGCCTTTTTGCTCTTATAGCCTTTTACTATTCCGGGCTTCCTGTTCTGGCCATATACTGTTCCTGATTTTTTACTCTTCTATTCGTTTTGCTCTGCTGGCCCTCTACTATGCGGGCCTTTTACTGTTCACGCCTTTTACTATTCAGGTCTATTAATCTTTGGGCCCATTACTGTTCGGGCCTTTTACTATTCTGGCATGTTGTTTTTCAACCCTGTACGTTTTCAGGGCCTTGGCCACTTATGAGGCCCACTATAATCTGACCTGCCACTTACGACCTTTTACTATTTATTGGGCCCATCTGCTAGCCAGCATATTTGCGTATTCTATAACTATGGCACAATTCTGGTTTTAAATAGTGCGTTAATATTTCGACCACTAATGGCTACGCTAGGATCACCCTATCACATCAACATAATTTTTTCGAAATTTATTACAGACCAGAATTTCAACAAAAATAAGATGAAGCATTACAGAGATATCACCAGACATGGGTTGGAAAGGGTTTCTGCTACGGAGCTTACATCCCCATACAAGTAACAACTGGCATACCATGACATATGTAGAAGAGATTATCAAGTAGACGGTCTATCAAATCTTGTTGGTCTTTCAGTTCATGTATTTGTTCACGTGTAATCATGATTATTCCATCTATTTCCTCTGTTTCTTGTTCAATTAAATCAATTTTTTGGAGTGCAGCTATAACACCTCTTTCTGCTAGAAAATTGAAATAGTGGGCCGATGGAATCAATAATCAATGTCACTTCTGCTTTGTGAAATGACCTCAATACTTAACATAGGATTCTTCCCTTCTGACCCCATAGCTTCATGTATAGCCTGAAACAAAGAAAACAAGTTAACATAGCGTAGCAGCTAACTGGCAGCCATCTTATATGTAAATTAATTCTAATTCATCATTGGCTAGGAATAATCAATGATGTGCCTTGTACTCTCTTTCCGGAATAACATGAACTATCGATGTCCTAGACCGATGCGTACATGCTCTAGTATCATAGCACTCTGTAACAAACACTACAGGTTATTTTCATGCTGAAACTAAGACATATTAAGTTAGAGTAGCAAAGCAATCAAAAAAACACCATTTTGTTGTCAAAGAATTTCAAAATTAGCATTGTCCAAATATAATAAATCAAGCCATAAGATGTGTGTATCATGCGGACTAACTAAACTAGTGTGGGAATGAATGTAAGGAATCAAGCAACTCGACTCTTTCCCTCATAAACTAATCATATCACTGCATAATGGAAATATAGAAAATATAACAAAAAAGGTGCGTGGGATTCCTTCAGCTGCTTAGAACTGGTCAAGACAACAGAGCATTAACCTAAAATATATAAATAGCATTTTAAAAATGGTCTATAGTATGAACTAGTCAAAAAAGTGACCTCCAACCACATAAGGTGGCATTGCTTTACTCATTAGGGAACTATGATAGTACCTTGGAAAACCAAGCAATAAATCAAGTGCCTTAAATAGACTACCAGAATCATTTCAAACAAACAAGATATGAACCATTGCTTTTTAGTAGCCAAATCATTCAAATATTTTGATCATCGGGCCAGTAAATAAAAGAAGAAGAGAAACAAAGAGATGGGTCATTTGCTGCCAAAACGATAGTTGCATGCATCCAAAAAGTAGCACAACCCTTCTTTGTAATGCCTATAGCTATTGTATTTCCAATTGCTGACAGTATGATTCTACATATAACCATGCAAAAAATCTAGTAGACAAACAAGCAAATGATACATTGTGCACCTTGCAAGGTCAATGAAGTATTTAAACAATGTATGTCTGGGAACCACGTTAGAATATAGCATTGATGCAATCACAAGTCAACTAAAAATTCAAAGGAACCATAACCAATTGAACCATCTGGTGGCTAATATTAAATTTGCAAGGTCATCTAATCATGTATAGATGAAAATCTCTTGTTTATTATTAATCAAACATTGCATTTCTCATAGAAATTGCCATCCCTAGTTTGGGACTGACGGGGCTTGCACCCGCAGCTTCTGCCTTGACAGGGCGGTGCTCTGACCGTTTAATTTAAGAAAATTATTACATTGCTTTAATCATGAGCAAACTAAAGAATCAAATTGGCAATAGGATCTATATGTGCATCGTGTAGTGTAGCTATTGAGGTAATGAATTAAGCAATCAAACATCAGGTGCACGATAGACTTGCAGATCATATTAAGATGGTTATAATACATATATAGTAACTTTGGATCATATTAGATGATAATAGCTATGACAATCTCACTATGAGAAGTCTACATAGAACTCCCTCCATTTCAAAATATAAGATGTTATGGCATTTGTGAAACGAATGTATCTAGACCCCCTTTAGTCCAAGTTACTACCCACCAAGACCAAGTTACTACCCACCAAGACCAAGTTACTACCCACCAAGACCAAGTTACTACCCACCAAGACCAAGTAATTTATACTAGTCTCATACATATAACACTAGACTATGTTACTACCTCCAGAGTGCATATAAGCTCAATCATGGTGGCGATCTCTAAGATTATAATAGAATATAGATTAGCATAAAAGTGGATATACTTCAATCACCACCATCTAATCATGGTCTAGTTTACGTATATATTTATAGATAGAACATCATCAGTCAAATATAGCAAAAAGAGATCTCCACCATGATTGAGTGAACAAATTGAATTATAAATCAAGGGATTTATGTTTGGTCTTTGTGGAGTACCGTTAAAGGTCATCTTGTTCTAATCATTGGCCAACTCATGTTGTACCGACACTAGACAATGTGACTACCTCCAGAGTGCATACAAACTCTTAAATATAGCAGAAAAATACTATAATAGACTATAAATTAGCATAAAAGTGGATATAATTAAATTACAACCACATAATCATAGTCTAGTTGACACATATATACATATATAGATAGATAGGTAGATATATAGATAGATAGATATATATGATGATGAGTCAAATATAGAAAAGAATAGATCATCATGATGATTATGTGAGAAAAATGACTTATAAATCGAGAGATTTACAATTGGTCTTTTTTACATAGAAGAAAAATATAGCATAAATGTGGATATACTTAAATCACCACCACCTAATCATGGTCTAGTTAACATATAGATACATAGATAGATGAACACAAGTCAAATATAGAAAGAATAGATCATCGCCAAAATCAAGTGATCACATTGAATTATAAATCGAGGGATTTATGTTTGGTTTTTGTACAGTCATGTTTAAGGTCAACCTTGTTCTAGTCATTAGCCGAATCATGTGGGACCTCGTACAAACAAGCATATGACACTAAGAACATCTCAGTAAAAATAAGAGACTAACTATTTCTCTTTGTGCAGTCCCGTTGGAGGACATCCTGTTGTCAGTCCCGAGACTAACTAGGCAAGAAACTCTAATAAAGGGAAAAGTACAGCTTGGAAGAAAATAGGGAATTGGTAAAGTTGCATCTCAAAAGTTTGCATAGGATATCTGCACAAGTCAGTTTGCATAGCTAAGCTTGCATAGCTAAGCTTGCATGGATAGCTTGCATAGTGGGCTTGCCTTGTTGGTTGGAGTCGTTGAAGTTCTCTTCTTCTTCCTCGAAGTACTCCTCCTCGTCATAGCCCGGGTCGGTACTAGCATCTATAAGTACATTCGAGGTACACAATCACCAAACAACACTTCACTACTTCTATTTAGCACACAATGGCGCACACTAGATGATTTGCATCATCTCAATCATCACATGGAATATTGACATTTTCTTATTTATCTTATTTTGGAAAATTAATTTCTACTCATTGAAAACTACTTAAGATTTAATATTCTCCAATTAAAATAGCGGATCATATTGACTCATGTCATCACCACATATTTCAATACTTGGGAATGTGATTTAAAAGGGTTAACATATTTTACAAGATTTAATATTACTATTTAATAATATTTAAGTGACTAGAAATGCCTATAAAACATTCTTTTAATCCTAGTCCATGTTTAATATCTATAAAACCAAATCTTTTTACATATTCATGTAGAGCACGGCAATTGTGATTTTTTAAAGTTGGAATCAACTCAAAATCATTTATGGTTGATTTTATAAAAATGTTTGAAGTGGAAAAAGTCTCTGACTTGTTATTTTGCTATAGGTGATCTACAATTTTAAATGGTTTGAATCCAATGGGAGTAATTAGATATTTTCAATACCTTTCTAGCAAAATTGGAATCATGCAATTTGGTTCAGTATATCTCTTTTAATTCTATTTTGAATACACTGATAGATATGGGTTTTGAATTAAATACAAAAACCAAGTTTGAATGACTGGGCTATGCGCGGGAACGAAACTGGGCTCGCCCAACTACACAACGTGCATGCAGCGGGCTGCTGACAGGTTGGTCCCAGGCATCAGCGGCTCTATCTACCCGAAACGGTATCTACCAATATCAGCCCTACGCACTACTAGGAAACAGCTCTTCTGTGGCGCACCTTTTTTCAACATCTGTGGCGCATTTCCTAGTCGCCACTGATACCTCGCCACTGATAACTAACTTCAGTGGCGCATTTAAAAATGCGCCACAGAAGTCTCAAACTTCGATGCATATGGCCAATATGATATATGCATACAAAGTTTTTTTCCAAAATTCAAAAAAAAGGAGGGCCAGATCTCAAACTTCTATGGCGCATATGGCCAATATGTGCCATAGAAGTTTTTTTCAAATTTCAAAAAAAAAACCAGGCCAGATCTAGATCTGGCCGGAGTTGGTGGTGGTGGTGGCTGGTGGTAGTGGTGGCTGGAGGAGGGCTAGGAGGAGGTTGCCGAAGTTGGTGGTGGAGCAGGAGGAGGAGGAGGTGGTGGAGGAGGAGGAGGAGGAGGAGGTTGCCGTAGTTGGTGGTGGAGAAGGAGGAGGAGGTCGCCGGAGTTGGTGGTGGAAGAGGTGGAGGAGGTGGTCACCGAAGTGGTGGTGGAGGAGGAGGAGGTCGCTGGAGTTGGTGGTGGAGGAGGAGGTCACCAGAGGTTGCCGGAGTTGGTGGTGGTCGCCGGAGTTAGTGGTGGAGGAGGAGGAGGAGGAGGAGTAGGGAGGGGAGAAGTGTGGAGGGGAGGAGAAGTGGGGAGGGGAAAAGAAGTGGGAGGGGGATAAAAAGGAAAAAGGGAGGGAGAAGGGCGCTAGCGGGATTCAAATTTCGAATCCCGCCCAAGACTTCTGTGGCGCATATGAGGGAAATGGCCACAGAAGTTTCTCTCCCTTTTTTATTTTTTTGCAGGAAAAAATCTTTAGTCTGCCATAACTTTTTACTCTTTTGGAATTTTGGGAATCTACAAAATCTTCAACGTCTTCCAGCGGTTGAAATCGAGTAGAAAATTTCGAGACGAACATTTTGATAAGTTAAAGATTTTTTTCTGACATCGTATGCAAAAGTTAGAACCGTTTTACCGTGCCATGACCTATTTTTGCAAAATACATCGAAATTTATGTTTTTCAATTTTGTCTAGATCTATACCCTAAAATCTAACTACAACTCAAAGGAATTATTTTTTTGAAGTTTCCAGCATTTTTGTTTATTTTTTACAAAACTGAAAAGGGGATCCACGCGGGGGGGGTCTGTTTTCCCCCCTATATGCTTGTTCTGTGGCGCATACACCTATATGCTTTTTTTGCTGCTTGGTCCCATCAACCTTCTGTTGCGCATATGTCTATATGCGCCAATATGCGCCACAGAAGTCCATATTTCTGTGACGCATATTTTCGTGTGCGCCACTGAAATGCCAAACTTCTGTGGCGCATTTTTTCTACTGCGCCACTGATATATATCTGTGGCGCATAATTTTACATATGCGCCACTGAATATCTTGTCTATCTATAAGCTGTTTCCTAGTAGTGACGATTAGAACAAGATCAATGGTCCTAGTTCATCATCTACGGCAAACTGCTCGCGAGGGATTCGAAACCTAGCAGCATGATGGAGGTCATCGGAGGCATACCAGTGCTCCAGCTAGGTCCGGAGATGGGGGCGAATGGGCTCGTATACGACAGTGAGTCGATTGGTGGTTGCGGTGGCTCCTGGGGTGGCTCCAATTGACGTCGCCCTTCCTTCACTGTAGTAGCGGGCTCCCGCCAAATTCCGACATCGTGGTGCTCGCCTTGTTCTGGGGAAGGGTCAGAGAGGTTCCTAATTGAGTGGGGAGTGGAATGGTGTGCCAATTGAGGTCTAGGGAGGGTCCTATTTATACACCGGTGTTTGAGGCAGCGCGACATGTCTCGGGCTCATCAGCGACGCTGCTATAGGTCGCGCTAGGCATGGCGGATGGCATGGGTTGACGCGGTGTACTGCAGTGATAGTCATGCATCTAGTGGCGCGGCAAGGGACGGTCTCAGTCGGTCGGGAGAGGTCCATGCTTTGTGTGGGTACGATGGTGTTCGTCATCGAGTACAGTGTTCACGGGGTGCACGGCGGTGAACGGTCGTGTCTGGGAGGTCACTGATGACGCGGTGAGTGCGGGTACACGTGGAGAGAGCGAGGCGCGGCATGGCTGCATGAGGCGGCTTCGGCGCTTTGGCATGCTCTCGGCATGGCAGTCCGTTAAGTGCGCGCGGCTGCGATGGCTTCTCCACTACTCTTCGTTGGTTAAGGGGTGGACAGAGAGGGGCGGTGAGGTAACGCCTACCTCCTGGGGGTCGTGGGAGAGGGCGGCTATCATGGTATTGTCGACGAGTACGCCATGGAGGGGTCCTCATAGTGCGTGTTTATAGACGTGGGGTAAGGCGGAGAGTTGGTGGGTACGAGGTAACACAGCTTACCCAGGTTCAAGTCCCACAACGGTGGTGGAACTCTACTCCTGCTATAAATCACTATAATTGCAAAACGCCGAGTTATAGAGGTAGGTTCGTTGTGCGAGGTGTTGCGCCTTTTTCACAGCAGTTAGAGAAGTTGTGCCGTAAAGGCTCCCGCAGGCCAGCTTATAAAGGCGCCAAGACCTAGGGTTTACAGGGAAAGGTCCTTGCTGGACAAGCTAAAGAGTCCTACACCTACACGAACTAGTCCTCCGTGTCTTGTACTCCAAGGATCCGAGTATGTCGGTGACTCCTGTGTAGCCTTCCTTTATCCGTGTCTAACTAGGCCACCCAGCAGGCCATAGGCCTTGCTACCAACTATGGGCCACCCGAGTTTGGCGGATTGGTGACATGCTATGAGGATACCCATATAGCATATCCCAACAGTAGCCCCCAGAGGACTTTGAAATCTTGCGCCGCCTTGCTCATTGATCTCTGAATATCCCGTCTAAGCGATGCCTGCAATCCGTCAAGCAATATCTCAAAGGTCTCCCAAAGAACCCTGCAACGCTCTCTGGCTTCGCAATGTACCCAGAGATTCCTTTAGTCTTTGTTTCCAGAGTCGGATGATGTCCGTCTTCGATGGAATCTTTGGACATGACCCTTCACTGCAACTATCAGGAGGATGACGTAGGGTACATCCTATGCTACCTCGAAACTCATAGAAGCAAGGAATTAATCATTAGCTATTTCATGCGCGCGAAAATCGAAATGGTGGAGCAGCAAAAGACGGAGGACGTGCCGAAATTACCACGCATATTCGCTTCCATGTCAGCAACGTTCCAACCATTATATCCTTGTGCACGAATCTTGACACGATGCTTATATATTTCCACCGCTATCAATTTATTTCTTTTTACCCGCATTCATCTCCCAGTCTTTGTCTTCCTCCAGTCGCGTGATCGTTCGAGCTCTCCTGCGAAAACCCTAACCAGAGCCCTTTCTTTCTCCACACACTCCTCTTCGTAATGGCTTCTAGTAGCTCTGCTCCTTCCACGGTGGTGATTCCCGAGGCTACGATGGAACCATCCCAGGCAGTGATCATTCCACCCGAGGGGGTGGTCATCCCCGTCTCTGTCGTGACAGAATCCGCCAGCGATGACCAAGAACGGGCAGCGCCGAAGCTGCTAAAGAGGAAAGTGACTCCCACAAGCGGGTGTGGAGGGGTTCTGACCTCTCCGCCGAGGATCTCGAAGAGCTGGTCAATGAAGGGTATCTCCCTGCCGTGGAGAAGTTCGTCTGGCTGGCGGCGCTGGCCGGCGAGGTGGTCCCTTCTCCCCAACCCGGAGAGAAGGTGTACCTCAAATCTCAGCTGGTACGTGGAGTAAGCCTGCTAGTCTCCGACTTCTTATTGGCCGTCCTTCGGCACTTCCGAGTACTTCCCCACAATCTCTCTCCCAACAGCATCCTAGTCCTTAGCAACTCCATAGCTCTATGCGAAGGATATCTAGGGATTAAGCCTAGATTAGATCTGTTTGCATACTTTTTCACTGTTAAGAGAGAGTCCGTAGAGTCCAAGGATGAATTGCGGACCTGCAGAACAATTAGCTTTAAGATCCGGCCTAGCCGGCGCTTCTCCGACATTGTAGGGCACGAGTCTTGCAAGAACTAGCAGCACACGTATTACTACAGGCCAGATGTCCCCCTGCCAGACCGTCTTGAGACCTACCCTGACTTCGTCGATGGAGCTGCCACCGAAGTGCTCGCATGGCGGACCCTAGCCTCTCTTTCCTCCGACGACGAAGCCAATCATGCCGTAAGGCGGATCGAATGGCTCGTAGACGGAGGTCTAACGGGCTTGGACCTTGCCATGTGCTGGTATGTTAGGAGGATCCAGCCTCTACAGCACCGCACCCAACTAATGTGCAAATATAGCCAAGACAGGAGGGATCCCATGCGAATTTCGCGGGATATCTTCTTTACTGACTCCATCAAGCTCCACATAAAGGACATCGTCAAGGTGAAGGACAAGAAGCATGGCTTCAGGATCACCTTCGACATGTTCGACTACGGTACATGCCCCGAGGTAGCTTATGTTTCCTTTGTTGCTCGTTATATGCCCTTTCCGACTTGAAGTTGTCCATCTAACACCCCTCTGTATCCCAGCTAGCGATCTTGGCGATGGATCAAATGGCCTCCCAGGTCTATGATCCAAAGCTGAACGATATCTAGGTGGTCTCCGACGATGATGCCTCCAAGGATCAACTAGCTCCAGCAGCACGAAAGTGGAAGAGCTCCACGTCTAACGCTGCTGCCGAGGCCAAGAAGAAGAAGAAAACAGAGAGTGGAGTCTCCAAACAATCCACTTCCGCCTTAGAAGCATAGAAGAAGAAGTCCATCGGCATTCCCCTCGCCAAGGCCCCTTCCGTAGAGTAAGTACTTTCATTCTTCGGCTTGTATTTTTTAGCTCACACCTTTTTTGAACTCTTGTACTTATACCTTGTATGTTTCAGGAGGAAACCGATGTCAGTTTGAAGCGATCCTCCAAAGATGTTGGAGGGTCAAAAAACATTCATGACATGTTGAACAATGGCTCATCCGCCAAGCCCTCTCCTACCACCGCTCCCCCTACTCCTGCCGCCAAACCTTCTTCTGGTCCCGCTAGGCCGTCATCCCCCATCATCCCTGAGACCTCCGCCATGGAGATAGATATCAATCCAAACCTTGAAGTCTCAGGCTCTGTCGAGGCAGACGTTGCTCCCAGCGGCCAGGCGATGCAGGAGAGCACCTCCTCTAAAGTGGCCTAAGCTCTAGCTAAGGATGCCACCTAGAAGGCGAAGGAAGTGGAAGAGGTAGACATGGAAGCTGCGATTGAGGCGGGAGCCTCAGATCCATCAACTGCCTTGAAGGTGCAGGAGGCAGCTAGGGCTTCATCCATGCTTCCGGCTTCGACTTCTCCATTGGCTGCGACTCCTCCGACGTTGAGCCTAGATGACCTCATCAAGAAGGCCGACGCAATCTATAAGAATGCCCGTACCTTCCATGATTCCTACGCTCATCTGGCCAACAATCTCAGGATCATTGCCATCGTAAGTTTTTAGAACTTCACTTGCTTTACTTTGTGTAGTATATCCCACTGTAGCCCCGAGCTCTTAGGCGGATAATCCAATAGTCATTAGCCTGAGTGCTCCAAAGAACTAAGTGTAGAATTTGTCCGTGTAGCCCCGAGCATTTAGTTGAAACTATAAAGTTGCAACTAGATGCTCTAGAGAAACTAGTTTACTTCAAAATCATGTATTGTAGCCCCCGAGCATTTAATTGAAACTGAATAGTTCCAACTAGATGCTTCTGGAGAAACTAAGCATGCTTATATCATGTGCAGAATGAGAATAAATGGAGGATAGCCGCCAATGAGAGGCTTGCTTCTCTTCGGAAGGAGATGGACCTTGAACAGGGTAAAACCAAATTCCCGAAGGAACGGATCAAAAATAGCCAGAGTCTATTTCCTGTGACAGCTCCTTTCTTTCCCATTGAGTCATTTATTCCATATTCTGATATCACTTTCTGATTTCCGTCTTACAAAAGAAATTGCTAAGGCCAAGAGCATTGTCGAGCAACCCAAGCATATCCAGGAGCTCGATGATGAAAATAAGATTCGGAAGAAGGACCTGGCTGAGGCTGTCAAGGGCCATGAGGCTACGATGAAAGCTATTCAACAGTCTGCGGACATCGAGATGCGGCGCCTGAAGGATGAAAGACCAGAACCATGCTGCCAAAGAGCAGAATGCTAGGAGTCTTGAGATGTTCAAGTCAGTCCAGAAGGAGTGCGATGTCTTGGCGGAGACATGCATGCAAGCGGAAACGAGCATCTTCGGTAACCTTTCTCTGTCTTAGTCCTTCTCTGTAAGTTGGACAACCATTTGACTTCTTTATACTCATGGTCCTTGTACGTTTGTGCAAACCACAACTCCCATTGGCCTAGCCAACTTGGGTGAGGGTGCTCCAAGTCCCAAGGAATGCATGATTCTTTCCGGCAACTTCGTCAGCACCCCCATCTCCCAAGCCAAGGAGATAGCTCAGCCTCTGGGCATCAACATCAAGGTGGTACACTCAGCAGCCAAGTTTTCAGAAATCCTGCGCCGAGCCCCCGAGAAAGTCAAGGACTGGAAAGCCTCCTGCATCCGGGCTGGTGCTAGGATGACCCTATCCTTGGTCAAGGCTCACTATGACAATGCCGACATCGACTTGGTGACCTCTGGCATACCGAAGCTGGACGAGGAAGGACAAGAGATCGATAGCAACACTATTTGGAACTCTCTTGCCGGCTTTGATACCAGGGTTGCCAAGATGGTTAAGGCTGATGTCTTCGTGCCTGCCGAGATCCTGGATGAAGACATGGCCTCTTCTGAGTCTAGCACCTCTCCTTCAGAGCTTGATGAGCTCTCCCGACCTGGCTCTCCTGATGATGCCACCACGAAGCCCCCTGCAGTAGAGCCATGAAAAAAATGTCTGTATTAAATGTATCTTTGCAGAATGTATGCGGAAAAAACTTATGTTTGTCTAAGGCGGAAATCTTGTATTCAAGCTTCCTGCAACTTATCTACTTCCAGCATGTGTATATATATTTTTAAGTAAGTGTTGGCATATCCATTATTTTCGTTCGTATGCTTATCCATTATTTTCGTTCGTATGCGGACGTTGACGGTGGCATTGGCGGCTGATTTTATTGTTGGGCCGTATTAGGGGGCCTGGTGAGTTCCTGCGCCGGTGGCTGGCAAGTAACCGGAGGAGGCAGAGCCTTGGCCGGAGCCAGAGGCTCGGTGGCTTTTTTAGCTGCTGCTTCTCTAGTGACTACTGGCGTGGGCGGAGCTCTCTCACTTTCCCGTTCATGTCCGTCTTCCTCCATGACGTTCTGAATGACGACTAGCACCTGGTGGGAAGTGTTGGTATTCTCGGCGCACTCCTCCTTCGTGATCTCCTGCTCGATCCCCCTCATAACAGCGTCGTATTCCTCTGAGTTAGCATCCGAGCCGCGGGCATCCATATTGATGTCGCCGTAAAGCGCATCAAGGACGGAGACAGAGTTGGCTTCAGTGTTGGTGACGGCAGATGTGGAGGGTGATGGAGCTAGAAAGTTGTTGTTGTTTCCTTCTCCGGTTACGACACGGATTGCCGCCATGGCCTCTTCATTGGCAGCCGCGTATTCGTTGACGATGGAAACCATCTAACCAAGGGCGAGAGGGCATGCAGCCTGCCGCCTTCAGAGGGTATGCTGGAGAAGTGTTCCAGGCGTGAGCCCTTCCTCTAAGTGGTACACGAGCTCGTTGGCACGGTCACCCTCTAGGGTTTCCCTCACCCTCATCCATCTGGCAAGGTATTCACGGGAAGGTTCCCCGTCCCTTTGAACGCATCTGTCCAGATCGAAGATGGTGACGACGCCGACAAAGTGTGACCTGCGCATCTCTAATGCTCGGGGAAGCCAAGCGGATTTGTGGGGTCCTTCCAACTTTATATCCTGCATAGGGGCGGTTTGTGTGGGCCTTGAAATTTCCTGATCCAAGCCACCATACTCCAAAGAGAGGTATGTCCTAGATCCTTCCGCGAACGTGTCCTCCTCATAGGCGCTCCGTGCGGGGCTTGACGACTTTCCTACTTCCTAGGAGCTAGGACCCGAGTCAGTTTCGCCGATGAAGATGTGGATGTCTCAGAAGAGGATGATGGAGCAGCGCATGGGGTTCATCTTCGATCACACCTAGAACTCATTTGGAGGGACGATCGGGATGTTGTCGGAGAAGAGAACGCGACCGATGGCTATGGTGTCGCTGATTCCCGTGAAGAGATTGGACCTCGCCCGGTGTAGAGCTCAAAGCGCCTCTTGCCCCACGGTGGGCGCCAACTGTCGTGGTATTGTCGATGAGTATGCCATGGAGGGGTCCTCATAGTGCGTGTTTAGATACATGGGGTAAGGCGGAGAGTTGGTGGGTACGAGGTAACACAGCTTACCCAGGTTCAAGTCCCACAATGGTGGCGGAACTCTACTCTTGCTATAAATCACTATAATGGCAATACACCGAGTTATAGAGATAGGTTCGCTGTGCAAGGTGTTGCGCGTTCTACGCAGAAATCAGAGAAGTTGTGCCCTAAAGGCTCCCACGAGCCGGCTTATAAAGGCACCAAGACCTAGGGTTTACAGGGAAAGGTCCTTGCCGGACAAGGTAAAGATTGCTACACCTACACGAACTAGTCTTCCGTGTCTTGTACTCCAAGGCTCTGAGTATGTCGGTGACTCCTGCGTAGCCTTCCTTTATCCGGCATGGGCCTCCCTTCAGGATCCGTCTAACTAGGCTGCCTAGCAGGCCATAGGCCTTGCTACCAACTATGGGCCACCCGGGTTAGGCGGATTGGTGACATGCTATGAGGATACCCATATAGCATATCCCCAACAGCGGCGCTGTGTGTGGCGTCTTGTCCATGGTCGACCGACATGGACATGCTCGGTACGGTCATGGCACTGGTCATTCCAGCGAGTGAGGTTGTTCCATTGCACGGCCAGGTACATGGGTTATCGTGGGTGCATTACTGAGGTTGATTGCTATCAACACACGGATTTTTAATCCCAGATGCCTGTTATGCCATACATCACAATACCAGGATTACCATTTTTGCGAGACATAATAGAATTGGTCCCGTAGTACATCATCCATTACAAACCATAATAAATGTCTTCCAAATAAAGGATCTCATGATCCAGTCTTAATACAATCAAAGCAGCGGAAAGTAAATGTAGTAGGGGCTCCATCTTCAAAGTCACAGGCAATGCCGACGATGGGAGATGATCCTAGTTGTCATAGACCTCCTGCTGTCCATCTTCCTGATAGTCCTCCTCATAGTCTGGCCACGGGAATATCCAGGGACAAAGCCATGAGTACTCTTTAAGTACTCGCAAACTATCACTAACAATTAAGATAGTCCTAGTAGGAATCTTAAGCTCTAGGTTTATTTGCAAAAATCTAGGTTTATTTCATACTGAGTTTAGAAGTAAAGAAAACTAATTTAGTGTTCTACATCACCTAAGTGGGAACATAGTTTTCATGTCCACAACCCTCTTGTGGTCAAGTCAAAAGCACAGTTCCATTCACAAGTCATTTTGAAAACATCTCACAACGGAACAATATGGCCACTTCAACTGTCCATGACCGCGGACGCGGCTATTCGAATAGTTTGACACTCTGCAGAGGTGGTACACTTTCACCACAAAATTTGATACATCCGTCAGGGATAACCTGAATCATCATGCTTAGTATGCGGATAATCAATCATAACCTTTCAATTACACACTCTAGTATAGGCACCTCCCCTATGAGCTTGGCCTCCAAGCCATAGCCATCTGCCATCCTGGGCACTTCATAGGTGTACATTCACACGAGGTAGCCTCAGCTCAACCTCTTCCAGAAGGGAACCCATACTAAGGCATATAAACTTCCAGTTAAGCCCTACCCAATTCAGGTATTGTGGTTGTACAATAAAATTGGAATGGTATCACATCCGAACCCAACCATCAGTTTTTGTAAAGGGCTAAGGCTCATGCCTCAACATTTTCATCATCAAATAATTTTGTGTTCATAACACATGTCAAAACATTTCAATAGAATGAAACATCATTCCAAGGTTTTCATAATCATTTTCACCAAGTATTCCCATCTAAAGTGATCAAATTGTATGCTTAGCACTAGCCACTAAAGTTGAGAGGATTCACTAATGAGGGGTGCTAATCAAGTGTAACTATCCAACTCTAGTTTTATACCTGTTGATGACATCTAAGTATAACTAGTTAGGCCTAGTTTTATACTCTTTATGGTATCTATCCTATTTTCCAAAACTCACAAAACACTAACTAGAGGTAAAGAACTTTGGTAAAAGTAAAGGAAGTAAAGCTTGTAAGTAAAACTTGGGATTGGTATAATCAAGGTTGCATAACCAAGTATGTCTAAGGCATCTTGCATAGGTTATCTTGCATAGTTTCAGCTTGCATTGTTATGAAACTTGCAAGTGTTATCTTGCCTTGAGTAGTGCAGTGGTTGAAGTTCCCTTGTTCTTCTTCGTAGTACTCCTCCTCCTCGTATCCCGGGTCGGTACTAGCTTCTATAAATGAATATGAGGTACACAATCACCAAACAATACATAACTACTTCTATTTAGCACACTAAGGCTCACACTTGAAGATCTAGCATCATCACAGTCATCACATGAAATAAAGACCTTGTCTTATTTATCTTATTTTAGAAAAGTAATTTCTACTCATTGAAAATACTTAAGATTTAATATTCTCCAATTAAAATATGTGATAATGTTGACACATCTCATCACCACATATTATAATACTTGGGAATGTGATTTAAAGTGGTGGTCACATTTTATAAAGTTTAAAATTACTTAATAAATTAAAGTGACTAGAAATGCCTATATAGCATTCTTTTAGTACTAGTCGAAGATCATTGCATGTAAACCTAGATATTTTTACATATTCAGATAGACTTGTCAAATGTGATTTTTGAGAGTTGGAATCAACTCCAAAAAATTTATGGTTGATTTTTGAAAAATGTTTGAAGTGGAAAAAGCCTTTGTCTTGTTATTTTTGGTCTCGGCGATCTATAATTTGAAATGGTTTGAATCCAACGGACTTGGATAGATATTTTGAATACCATTCTAACAAAATTAGAATCATGCAATTTGGTCCAGTGAATCTCTTTGAATTGATTTTTGAATCTACTGATAGAATCTAGTTTTTATTAAAAAGGAAAAATATTATTTGAATCGACGGGCTCTGCGTGGGAAAGTAAACGGGATGACCCAGCTGCACTGCGCTGGTGCAGCGGGATACTAACAGGGGGTCCCACTAGTCAGTAGCTCATTTAACCTAAAACGGTATCATTCAATCTCAGTGCTACGATTAGACTAGGATCTAATGGCTGACATGCATCGTCAACGTGGAACAACTCCGACGAGATTCTAAACCTAACACGGCAGTGGGGGTCATGTGAGGCTCACCAGGGCTCCATCTAGGGTGAGCGATGGGGGCGATTGGGCTCACTAGTGGAGAACAGGCCTTTAGTCCCGGCCCGTAAGAGCCTTTAGTCCCGGTTGTGGTACCGAGACTAGAGAGGCGGGACTAAAGGCCCACCCACTAGTCCCGGCCCGCTTACCAGCCGGGACCAATGGGCATCCACGTGGCCGTCTCTGCGGGCGTGGGGTGCCCCCCATTAATACGAACCGGGACAAATGGTTCTTTGCCGCGGCAGAATTTTAGGCACTTTCTCAGCCACAGCAGAGAATTCAATTTGTATCCTTTTTTCATTTCAAAATAGTTTTCTACGCTACCACATACCGTACATGTTCGTGTATATATAAGATAACTTCTCTTAAGATCGAGCATACAAATATATACATGATAGTTACACATGGAGATCACAATTATCGGGACTAGAGCCCGTCTATTCAATTACACGGTCGGGGATCATCGGCGCCTATTCACACTAAATTCTCCGGCGTCATCTATCATCTCATTCATCAAGGAGCCTGCCAGTTCTTCAGCAATTGCTACTACGTGTTGCTTTGGTAAGAGCTAATCTCGCATTTTCTCGAACTATATAAGAAAAGGAGAACAATATGAATATCAATCATGATAACAAAAAGTGACAGTAATAAAATAATGTTGTGAACGTATTGCTTACATCGACTCTATAATCATTCAGCTCACTGGTAAACGTGCGAATGAACTCGCAAACGTAGAATCCACATAGATTCATCTTTGGTGGCTGCCTCACGCACTTTACAAGAATAGACTTCAATCAAAATAATAATCTAGCATCATAATTGTATTGAAACTAAAAGTAAAGAGCTGCGCGTACAACTTACCTAGACCGGCTTAAACGTCAACTTCTCACTAAAGTCACCCGTAACCGCACTCTTGAATTGGTTCCAAACCCTGCCTGGTAAAGAAAATGAATGAGTTATTTATTACATGATATCTCAGGAAATCAACGAACGAGACCGATGTAGCGCGAAAATTACCTCTGGAGCATGTCCTGCATGTCCCTAAACATATCCAGGGGTCTCTTTAATGGGTCCATGACTTCAACTCTTCCCTTATCAAGTTGAATGTCTAGCAGAATCCAGTGGAAACTGCACACGTTTATATATATATCAGTAACTCATCAATTACACTTAACATCGAGTAAGCAAAAGTGAATGTGTACAACAGAGTAAGACCCTCACGCGAAATTGTAAGGAAACAGTATGTGGTCACAGAAAGTTTGCTCCGTTAGAAACCTTAGAAGGTTTTCCTGCGTCTCCTCGGGTTTTGTCGTTAGCGTCTTTACATGTATTTTATCTGGGTCAATGAACCCAACAATAAATATTGACCTTCTTTTAAATTTCCATGATCTTCATTCTGCATAATAATAGAGTACAAAAGGATATAATTAGGATAATTACATGCGATGAACTGAACAACTGAAAATATGAACAACTTATATATAGACAATGAATTCAACAACTTACAGACAATAACAACTCATGATAGATTTGTCGAGGGCGTCGAAAGCGTATAACTTGAAGAGTTCTGGAAACTCAACATGGACCTCTTCTTCTCGGAAGTAGTAGTCATGTGGGACTTTTGCCACGATCATTATTCTCTCCTGCTTTACGGCTTTCATGTACCAGTTATGTAAACTCGACATTTGTGTTGGCAATTGTTGGAACAACTCAAAGCTGACCAGAGGCTTCCCTGGGACATATGTAGGGACTACCTGAGCCTTGGGTAACTTGTCGTCCTTGGGACCTAGTAATTCCTCAACAGTCACATTCATAGAGGCCGCAAGCTTCGTAGCTTCTTCCATATTCTGCTGGGGAATGTCATGGGATACCACCTTGAGGGGTGGGGTCGATTTTTTGGCCTGTTCCGCGAGCTGGGGGCGTCCTTTCTTTTCCTGGTTGCACTTTGACTTGATGATTTTCTCCCTCTTGCAATTCTTGATTTGCTCTTCTTCACTTCCTTCTGAAGTGCGCGTCGATAGTCATCAGGCTTATGGTGCAAGTCATATTGCGATTTTGTGTTCAGAAAAGAAAGTGCATACGCATTTTGCTTCTCGGTGTATACCGTGGCGGGCTCGAGTTTCTTCTTTTGAAGCTGTGCAACACATTCGGCCTTTACGATCATGTCGTTTTCCTCGTCAGTACGATCATAAGGTCTGATGGGAAGATTCTTATGAGGTACTCGTGGGAGGGGCGACATTTGTCATTTTGGGCTGCTGCATCGTTTAGTCCTTATCGATGGAGCACGCTTCAGCTTTTTGTCCTTAGCAGGCGGCGAAGGCGGCTGACCCTGTGGTAGAGATCGAGATGGACTCGCGTTGTGGTGGTCGTAGTCATGGTGTGGGCTTCTTGGAGGTGATGGAGGTGAAGGTGACATGGGACGACTCGGAGGCGGTGTTGGCCTTGGCACTGAGCCTGGAAGCTTGATGTTGTTCTTGTCCCATAGAATGATGCCACCCAATACTTCTCCGAGTGTCCTCTCACCTTCAGGTCCAGGGATGTCAAGCTCCATTGAGTCCCACCCCGTTGCGATTTCATCCACCCCGACTTTAGCATAGCCAGCTGGAATCTCACGGCCATGTCAGCGTGCGTCAGGTGGACAAGGTAAAGCACATCCGACCGCCACCTTGATGGATAGGCTCTTCACCTTCTGATGGAGCTCACAAGATGCCTGCTCCTTGATTCCATCCACGGGGTAGCCGGGACCGCCATCTACCATCCGTGCATCGTCAGACAAGACCTCCGATTCAGCCACGCTGCTTCTCCGCTGAGATGGAACAGCGGTAATATCGAGTGCAGGATCTTGCAGGAGTGCTACTCCTCGAAGTTCGTCAATCTATTACTGATGCATTCGAAGTGTTCCTAGCAACTCGGTGAACCTATCTCCATCCTCCTCCTACCGTCGCCTCTTTGCTCTCTCTCGGCTCCTATAAGTATCTCTGTCTTTTGGAAACCCCATCTCCCAAGTATAACTAGTGCCAAGGCCTCTTACTCGTCCTCCGCATTCTTTATTCCCGAGGGCCTTTGTCAGCAAGTCATTCTCTCTATCGGGACAAAACTTTGCTGTCCCCTCTTTAATTTCCTTAACCACTCTCTGCCATGTCTCCTAGTGTATCCTAATCCCGTCACTGCAAATAAGGTCCCGTGTTTTTTGTCATACTCACTCCCATGCCCAAGGAACCAATTTATTGCCCTCAGATCCCATTCTTCGCGTATTGGTTCTAGAGTGATCCCTTTAGCAAGCAACTCACTCTCTCTAGCATCCCACTTTGGCATGGCTGTCGCATAGCCCCTGGCCCCAGGTGATGGTGATATTTCTTCATCGCGACATTTTTCTTGTTTTTTCCGACTTTTCCATAGCAGGTTATGACTCCTTGTACTTCACAAATGCATCCCAGTTAGCCTGCTGCTTCATTACATAGCATTCGAATTTAGGAGGAATCTTCGTCTTCTGATACTTTTGCCATAATGCTTTCTTCCAGTTCTTGAATAGTTTGGCCATCTTCGTAAGAGTCCACTGCTTGACTTTCTTCCTCAATGCAGCTGTGCCGGCATCATCCTCACATTCTAGCAAGGTGAAATGTGTCATGAGGTCATTCCGAAGACCCTCTTTGTACCTGTTGGCGACATACTCACCCTCTTTCGCCCCTTTGGTCTTATTCCACTCTCGAACGGTGATCGGGATGCGATCCCTAAAATAACTCCGCATTGTTGTACAAATACACTTTTAGCCTTTTCGGGTTCCAACGGTTCACCCCGTGGTGATACCACCGTAATTGTATAACGCGTAGAGCCGTCCAACTTTTTGGCCCGGCCACGTTTGGAATATTTTTTGCTCGATGTGGAGGCCTAAGAGAAGAAACATTCGTAAATTTATATATATACAACTCAATTAATGCATCTACTAATCACCGGACCTCATATATATACCTAGCCAGACTTCAATAAGGTTCCACCAAGGCCGTCGGCTTCTCCATCAACGGAGCCGTCAGCTTCTCCCTGATCATTTCGGTTGACCTCCTCACCCTCACCGGAGGGGTTCAGATACATCGACGGAGATTCGGGTGGATCAACATGGGCGTCGTTGATCATATCCTCGAGAATTTCTTCTTGTGCTAGGTCTCTGCGCATTGGACTAGGTGGATCCATTGTTTCTGCAAAATGCAAGATGCACACAATATTATTTCCTATATAAAAATATTTCCTATATACAAAAATATATTTCCTATATACAAAAAGTCTGGGGACCCGCGAGCACTACCACCCTAACCCTAAGTCCGGGGCTCCGCGAGCACTGCCATCCTAACCCTAAGTTCGGGGGCCCGTGAGCACTGCCACCCTAACCCTAAGTCCAGGGGCACGCGAGCGCTGCCACCCACCCTAACACTAAGTCTGGGGCACGTGAGCACTGCCACCCTAACCCTAAGTACGGGGGCCCGCGAGCACTGCCACCCTAACGCTAAGTCCGGGGGACCGCGAGCACTCCCACCCTAACCCTAAGTCCAGGGACCCGCGAGCACTACCACCCTAACCCTAAGTCTGGGGGCCCGCAAGCACTGCCACCCTAACCCTAAGTCCGGGGGTCCACGAGAACTACCACCCTAACCCTAAGTCCGGGGGCCCACAAGCACCACCACCCTAACCCTAAGTCCGGGGGCCCGCGAGCACAACCACCCTAACCCTAAGTCCGGGGGCCGCGAGCACTGCCACCCTAACCCTAAGTCTGGGGGCCCGCGAGCACTGCCACCCTAACCCTAAGTCTGGGGGCCCGCGAGCACTGCCTCCCTAACACTAAGTCCGGGGGCCTGCGAGCACTGCCACCCTAACCCTAAGTCCGGGGGCCCGCGAGCACTGCCATCCTAACCCTAAGTCCGGGGGCCCGCGAGCACTGCCACCGTAACACTAAGTCTAGGGCCCGCGAGCACTGCCACCCTAACCCAAAGTCCTGGGGCCCGTGAGCACTGCCACCCTAACGCTAAGTCCGGGGGCCCGCGAGCACTCCCATCCTAATCCTAAGTCCGGGGACCCGCGAGCACTACCACCCTAACACTAAGTCCAGGGGCCCGCGAGCACTGCCACCCTAACCCTAAGTCCGGGGCCCACGAGCACTACCACCCTAACCCTAAGTCCGGGGGCCGACAAGCACCACCACCCTAACCTAACCCTAAGTCCGGGGCCCTTGACCGCCGCCCTAACCCTAAGTCCGGGGGCCCACAAGCCCTGCCACCCTAACCCTAAGACTGGGGGCCCGCGAGCACTGCCACCCTAACACTAAGTCCGGGGGCCCGCGAGCACTGCCACCCTAACCCTAAGTCCGGGGGCCCGCGAGAACTGCCACCCTAACCCTAAATCTGGGGGCCCGCGAGCACTCCCACCCTAAGTCCGGGGGCCCGCGAGCACTCCCACCCTAACCCTAAGTCCGGGGGCCCGCGAGCACTGCCACCCTAACCCTAAGTCCGGGGGCCCGCGAGCACTGCCACCCTAACGCTAAGTCCGAGGGCCCACGAGAACCACCACCCTAACCCTATGTCCGGGGGCCCGCGAGCACCCTACCCTAACCCTAAGTCTGGGGCCCTGCGAGCACCACCACCCTAACCCTAAGTCCGGGAGCCCGCGAGCACTACCACCCTAACCCTATGTCTGGGGGCCCGCGAGCACTACCACCCTAACCCTAAGTCCAAGGGACCCGCGAGCACTACCGGACTTAGGGTAGTTATTTTTTCAGCTATTTTTAGGGATCGTTACTAGCTGGTTTTTGCGATAGGGATTGTGGGCTCAGACACGGATCGTTTGCTTGATGAATAAAAAGCAAGAAAAAACAAGCTGCAAGTTTTCCGCCATGTTCACTTTATCTTTATTTAGCACTATTATATATGCAATATACTACTATATATATAATATTCATCGATATATGCAATATACTACTATATATATACTATAATATTATAATATACTACTCTACTATAATGCAATATACTACTATACTATAATGCAATATACTACTATATATACTACTATAATATATGCCATACAATATACTACTATATATGCAATATACTACTATAATATATGCCATACAATATACTACTATATATACTACTATAATGTATGCCATACAATATACTACTATATGTGCAATATACTACTATATATATAATAGTACACTACTAAATAATATGACACTACTATATATATACTATAATATTACACTACTAAATAATATTACACTACTATATACTATAATAATATTACACTACTATATAATATTACACTACTAAATAATATTACAACTATATACACTATAAAATAAAAAAATGAAAAAATAACTAGAGAATGGTTGGGTGTCACTACCATCACCGTCACCATGGTGCATTGTCGCCGCCCGCCTGCTCGCCCATAGTGGTCGGCGGCCATGTACAGTGTGCACGCCGATGTACGGCCGCTGGCCACAGAGCTGTGGACGGGAAGGAGGGGCAATGTACCTGGCCGGGGGCGCGTGCGGCGGATGGAGTGGGGGCGGCGGTTGGGGGTGGTGGCGGCTGGAGTGGGCACGCCGGTTGGGGTGGTGGCGGCCGGAGAGATCAGGCAGCCTGTCGGCGTCTCCTTCATCGTCCTCGCGTGGTGCTCGACGCGCGTGCGTCGTCGAGTGGTGATTTGGGAGAATAAGGGGCGCGCCAATATATAGGTGGGGGACCCTTTAGTCCCGGTGCGTGCCACCCGGGACTAAAGGTTTTCGGCACCGCCCAACGCGCGCGCGCCAACGCCACACCTTTAGTCCCGGTGTGTAGCACGCACTGAGACTAAAGGTCCTTTTTTCAATATTTTCACCCGAGGGGCGCGCCTGTTTAAAAAAAATTCAATTAGCATATTTTTTAAACATTTGAATTATTCAGTTTTTGCATACTTATGAATTTGAGAAAAATTTCAACATGAAAAGTTCTTGAATTTGAATAAGTAATCCAAATCTATTTTCTGTTTTATAAAATAATTATTCTAACTAGTGAAACTAATAACCATTTTGCCATTTTCAATTTAAAAATGCATTAACTATTATATTTTGCATATTTTTGAATCTCACTAAATTTTTAACACAAAAAATGCTTGAATTTGAATAAGGGATTCAAATCCATTTTCTGTTTTATAAAATAATTATTCTAACTAGTCAAACTATTAACCATTTTGCCATTTTTGTGTGATTCCGACGCTCCGGTGGTCTTCATCCGGCGAAACCCTAGACCGGGGGCCCCAGATCATCTACCCCTATAGCTTTCTCCGTACGAGGGTAGCACGGTGGATCTTTCTATTTGTTTTGGTTTGATTAGGACATATGTACATGTAGAGCAAATGTTGGGCCAACTTTGCCACATTCTAGGCCCCGGTTATCCCGTGGCGGGAGTTTCCACGTACATATCCAGGATTTAACTAAGTGTTAACGAATGTCCGGGAAGGGGGTCACACCTAGGGCCTACACATGGCACCTACCAACCTTGCACCACTCTCACACACATATCCTAGGGGCACATGCAAGTTTTCATGTGATTCCGATGCTCCGATGGTCTTCCTCTGGCGAAACCCTAGACCGGGGGGCCCAGATCGTCTACCCCTATAGCTTTCTCCGTACAAGGGTAGCGCGATGGACCTTTCTTTTTGTTTTCGTTTGTTTAGGACATATGTACATGGAGAGCAAATGTTGGGCCAATTTTGCTACATTCTAGGCCCCGGTTGTCCCGCGGCGAGAGTTTCCACGTACAGATCCAGGATTTCACTAAGTGTTGATGCATGTCCGGGAAGGGGGTCACACCTGGGGCCTACACATGGGGCCGACGCTCCGGTGGTCTTCCTCCAGCGAAACACCACACATCCACACATTCCATAGATTTATGTCTCAAATAAAAGGTTTAATACATTACATAGATTTATGTCTCAAATAAAAGGTTTAATTAATACATTATTACACATCACCAACATCTAGTGTTGTGGTCTTCTTCTGCACCATAGCCATGGAGAATCTTCATCATTTAACAGGATGCTTGGGTCATTTTTCACTTTGAATGGCGGAATTTCATGAAACTTATTGTAATCTTCTGACATGTCTGTCTTGTCATCCACTCCCACGATGTTTTTTTCCCTAAAAGAACTATGTGGCTCTTTGGCTCATCGTATTCTGTATTCTTTTTCTTATCTTTCCTTTTTCTCAGTTTGGTAGACATGTCCTTCACATAGGACGAATGGTTCATCCATGTACGCACGATTGTTGAGATCCACTGTTGTCATGCCGTACTTTTGGTCGACATGTACCCCTCCTCCTATTAGCTTGACCTATTTGCACCGAAACAAAGGGACCTTAAAAGTAGGTCCATAGTCAAGTTCCCATCTTCTCTATGTACCCATAATATGTGTCCTTCTTCCCATTTTCATCTGTTGCATCAAAGCAGACACCACTGTTTTGGTTGGTGCTCTTTTTATCTTGGGCCATCGTGTAAAATGAATTCCCATTTATCTCGTACCCTTGGAAAGTACATATAGTCGAAGATGGTAACCTGGCCAACAAGTACAACTGATCTCCAATAGTTGTGTTATTCATGAGATGTGTCTGCAACCAACTGCCGAAATTCTTCTCGTGTTCCCGTAATCAAGGAGTCAGGCTTCCTCGGGTTTTCGGAGCATAGAATATTCTTGTGTTTCTCGATATATGGAGCCACCGCGGTGGAATTGTGTAGAACTATGTAGTGTGCTTGAGTGAAAGAATTCCTGTCCCTACATACCATTGATTTCCTTCCTAGTGTGCCTTTTCCAATCAGCCTCCCCACATACCGAGATTTAGGAACACCAATCGGCTTAAGGTTAGGAAGAAAGTTAACACGAAACTCAATGACCTCCTCTGTTCCATAGCCCCTGGAGATGATTCCTTCTGGCCTAGCACGGTTATGAACATATTTCTTTAAGACTCCCATGAACCTCTCGAAGGGGAACATATTGTGTAGAAACACAGGACCGAGAATTCTAATCTCTTCGACTAGGTGAACTAGGAGGCGGGAACAACAACTCGAAGCTGACCAGACATTGGACCACATCAATCTGTAACCCTGATAGACTTTCTTGATCGATTACCTTCTAAGAAATTGCATTGAGGAATGCACATACCTTCACAATGGCTAGTCGAACGTTTTCTGGTAGAATTCCCCTCAATGCAACCGGAAGCAATTGCATCATAAGCACGTGGAAGTCATGAGACTTTAGGTTTTGAAATTTTTTCTCTTTCATATTTACTATTCCCTTTATATTCGTCGAGAAGCCATATGGGACCTTGATACTGAAAAGGACTTCAAAAAAGATTTCCTTCTCTTCTTTGGTAAGAGCGTAGTTGGCAAGCCCTTGAAACTGCCCTGGATGCTTGTCGTCTCGTCCTTTATGATGTTGCTGGTCCTCTCGTGTTTCTTGGGTATCTTTTGACTTCCCATACAAGCCCAGGAAGCCTAGAATATTCATGCAAAGATTCTCCGACAGGTGCATCACGTCGATTGCAGAGCGGACCTCGTGCACTTTCTAATAGGGTAGCTTCCAGAATATAGATTTCTTCTTCCACATGGGTGCGTGTCCGTCGGCGTCTTTCAGAACAGTTTGTCCTCCAGGACTCTTTCCAAAGATTACATCCAAATCCTTGACCATACCAAATACATCAGCACCAGTACGGGGGACAGGCTTCGTTCGGGCTTCTCCCTTTCCATTGAAATGCTTGCCTTTCTTCCTTAAGTGATGACTTGGCGGAAGAAAACGATGATTGTACGGGTACACATTCTTCCTACATTTATCTAGATATATACTTTCAGTCTCATCTAAACAGTGCGTGCATGTATTGTATTCTTTGTTCGTATGTCCTGAAATGTTACTAAGAGCAGGCCAATCATTGATGGTTACGAACAACAACGCTTGTAGGTCAAATTCCTGCTGTCTGTGCTCACCCCACACACGTACACCTAGTTTGGCCCACAACTGTAAAAGTTCATCAACTAATGGCCTTAGGTACACATCAATGTCATTTCCGGGTTGCTTCGGGCCTTGGATGAGCACTGGCATCATAATGAACTTCTGCTTCATGCACAACCAAGGAGGAAAGTTGTAGATACATAGAGTCACGGGCCAGGTGCTGTGACTGTAGTTCTGCTCCCCAAAAGGATTCATGCCATCGGTACTTAGACCAAACCAGAAGTTCCTTGCATCACCAGCAAAGTCTGGGAAGTCCCTCTTGATTTTTCCCACTGCCGACCATCAGGAGGGTGCCTGAACTTCCCGTCTTTCTTACGGTCTTCCATGTGCCATCGCAACAACTTTGCATGCTCTTTGTTTCTGAACAAACGTTTCAACCGCGGTATTATAGGAGCATACCACATCACCTTGGCAGGAACCCTCTTCCTGGGTGGCTCGCCCTCAACATCGCCAGGGTCATCTTTTCTGATCTTATACCGCAATGCAGTGCAGACCGGGCATTTATCCATATTCTCGTACTTCACACCAGGGTAGAGGATGCAGTCATTAGGGCATGCATGTATCTTCTGCACGTCTAATCCTAGAGTGCAGGCAACCTTCTTTGCTTCGAACGTACTGGAGGGAAATTCGTTATTTCTTGGAAGCAGCTTCCTCATTATTACCAGCAACTTTTCAAATTCCGAGTCAGTCACACCGGTCTCTGCCTTCCACTTCAGCAATTCTAGTGTGCTACCCAGCTTCTACTAGCCATCTTCACAAGTTTGGTACAATAATTTGTTGTGGTCCTGTAACATCTTCTCGAACTGCAACCTCTCCTTTTCTGTGTCGCAGTCTCGCTTTGCATCAGAAATGACCCGACCAAGATCATCAGCAGGCTCATCTAGTTCCTGTTCTTCACCCCCTTCTTATTTATTGTCTTCCATTACGGTATCAGCGTATTTAGGGAACATAGATCGGAAGTTGTCATCATCGTTCTCTTCTTCATCGCCATCTTCCATCATAACCCCTCTTTCTCCGTGCTTGGTCCAAACAATATAGCCGGACATGAAACCGGACCGAAGCAGGTGACTCTGAATGACTCTTGATGAAGTGTGAGCCTGCTCATTTCGACATTCAACACATGGACAACACAGAAAACACATGGCCACAAGGCGAAAAGAACGCACGTCGACTCTGTAAGCGTTAGAGCGTCGGTCACCGTACATCCATGGATGGCTCATCTGCATCATACAACCATGCATATATATCAAACGCAATCATGATACTCAAATTAGTACCGCGCGGTCTAAACGAGAAAATAGTGGCTAACCTTTTAGGACACCTGCAAACAAAGATGAGAAAACTTAAGTGTGGCTCTAGCACCTCATATCATGTTTTGTCTTGTGTAAACTGAAGTGTGTAAACATGCGTGCTCCTGGCAGAACCATTAGTCCCGGTTTGTATCTCAAACCGGGACTAATGGTCCCTTACAGGCCAGGACAAAGTACCTCGGCATCCTCGAGCCGTCTGTTTCGGACCATTAGTCCCGTCCCCACCCACGGTCGGGACTAGTGGCCTGAACCAAAGGCCCATTTCTACTAGTGGCTCGTCGTCGACGGCGGTTCGAGGTGCGGTCATGACAGCTCCTAGGGTGGCTCCAATCGACGGCATCATTCCTCCTCTGCAGCGGCAGACTCCGGCTAAATTCTGGCGGGCTAGTGCTCGCCTTGCTCCAGGGAGAGGTGTGGGAGGTTCTGTGATGAGTGGGGAGTGGGATGGTGTGGCGAATTGAGGCTAGGGTGGCCTCTATTTATACACCGGCGAAAGGGGACAGTGCGACATGGTCTAGCTCCTCCGGCGACGACGGTACAACAAGCTATTGGCGTGGCTGAGGGTAGGGGTCGATGTGGTGCTTGAGGGCGGTTGTCACACGCTTAACGGTGCAGCAAGGGGCAGTCGAGATTTGTCGGGAACGATCGGTGCTCTGCACGGGAGCGGCGGTGTTTGAAACGGTGCAGAGTGGCTATGGTCTACGTGGCGGCGAATGGGCATGTATGGGGGATAGCTGGTGTCGCGGTGAGTGCATACATGCACGGTGAGGGCGAGGCGCGGCGTGTGTGCGTTGGTCGGCTGCGGTGCTCTGGCGCGCTCTTGGCATGGCGGGCAGAGAAATGAGCGCGGCGTTCTCGGGTGGTCCATGGCTTGCCTGCGGTCGATGGTTGGATAGAGGGTGTCGGTGGGCGATGGCCTGTCTCTTGGACAGCATGGACGAGGGCGGCGCTGGCTGTGGCGAGTTGTTCTTGGTCGGCCAGCGTGGCAAGCTTCGGGCGGCGCTGCACTGGCGCAACGGCAAAAAGGGGGAAGCGTGTCCTGTACTGCTAGGTGTTGGGGAGACCAGGGGAGTGAAGAGGGGGCAAATGGGTGAGTGATCACTGCTCAAAACAGTAGAAGTTAGGCCAGGGTTTTCTGTGCCTGCCAGGTGCTCGACCAAATGGCCAGATGAATTCAAATTTGAAATTTTGAATGAAATTTGGTGCGTGTTCTGATCTTATGCTTGGTAGTCCATGGTTGCTTGGAAAAGTCATGGTGAATTGATTTGAGTGGTTTTTGCAAAATGGTGATCTTAGTACATACACTAGATTCAATTTTGAATTGTCCTTTAAATAGATTTGAAAATAGTTTCTGTGAGTTTGTATAGTGGTCTTGGGTTCACTTTTACTAGATCTGGCAAGGGGTGAAAAGAATTGGGAAAGTTTCTATTAGAAATCTTTTACTAGAAACACTCAAAGTGGTATAGTGGTTAATTTTGGTCAAAATGACCATTTGATCATATGATCCTTATTTGATTTTCTTTTCTTTTGATTGTGTTTGTAATTAGCCTAGATGATGTAGTATTCATATTTAAACCATTCCTTATCATTTGTAGCAATCAAACATGGCAATTTCACTCATTCATACGCCAATGCAAATCACACATACACTCATATTCAATTTAATAATAAAAGTTTATGTTAAGCCTAAACTTGGGTGATTAGAACTTGATAATCTTGCTTAATATTTTTGGGATGTTAAAAACCTTCCCTCCTTAAACAAAATCTCGTCCCGAGATTTAGGAAAAACTAGGAACTAAAGAGATTTGGAAACTCAGTCCTAATATAATCTTCTCGCTACCAAGTAGCTTCTTCTTCAGTATGGTTGCTCCACTAGATCTTAAGAAACTTGATACTCATGGTCCTGGTGGTTCTGAAGGCTTCTTGCAAAATACGAATGGGTACTTCACGATAGGTTAGATCCTTGTTGATATCTATGGCTCGGTGATCGATGTTCTTGAAAACCTCGGTCTTCTCCAGAACTAACGAGATATGGAAGACATCATGTATGGATGACATCATGTATGGATGACATCTCCACTTGCAGTTCCAGTTGATATGATACTTCTCCTAGGAGATTCAAAATCTTGAAGGATCCAATATATTTGTGGGCTAACTTTCCTTTCAGACGAAAACACTGCATTCCTTTCATGGGTGATACTTTGAGATACACAAAATCTCTAACATTGAAGGTTAGGTCTCGACGTCTCTTGTCAGCTTAACTCTTCTGTCTGGATTGGGCGGTCTTGAGGTGCTCACGGACTTTGTGAACCTTCTCTTCAGCTTCTCGTAGGATGTCGGGTCCAAAGATCTAACTTTATCCTACTTGCGACCAATTCAAAGGGGTACGGCACTTCCTTCCAGACAGAAATTCAAAGCGGGCCATTTGCAAACTGGCTTGATAACTATTGTTGTATGAGAATTCTGCGAAAGGCAAACAATCTTCCCATTTTGATCCATATTCTAGCACACAAGCTCTCAACATATCTTCTAAGATTTGGTTGACTCTTTCATTTTGTCCATTGGTTTGTGGGTGATAAGCTGTGCTGAAGTTCAGCTTGGTTCCTAATCCTTCTTAGAATTTCTGCCAAAATCTTGAGGTAAACTGGGTTCCTCGATTCGACACTATTGTCTTAGGGTTCCATGCAAACTGACGATTCTAGCAACATACAGCTCTGCTAGCTTCGAACTCTGGTAGGTGGTCTTGACAGGTATAAAATGGGCTACCTTGGACAGTCTATCAACTATGACCCAAATAGAGTCATTTCCCCTATTAGAGGTAGGCAAAATGGTGATAAAGTCCATTCTGACAGAATCCCATTTCCATTCTGGAATCTGTAATGGTTGCAAAAAGTCCTGCGGGTCTCTGATGTTCCGCTTTGACTCTCTAAAAGATATCACACTTGGCTATGTAGCTTCCGATTTCTCTCTTCATCTTGTGCCAACAAAATTGCTCCTTCAAATCCTAATACATCTTCGTTCCTCCGGGATGGATAGAATAAAGAGTATCATGGGCTTCCTGCATGATGACTTGTTTCAACTCGGAATCTGCTGGCACACAGATACGTCCTTTGTACCACACAACTCCTTCTTCATCTTCGGTGAATCCTGGTACCTTCCCTGTATCGATACGACGCTTGATTCCATCGATACTTGCATTTCCTTTCTGCGCTTCCTTGATATGACTGATCAAAGTGGGTTGAAGTTCAATACTGGCTAAAAATCCTTTGCTAACTAGCTCTGTTCTAAACTGCTCCAACTCTTCATGCAAACTTTGCTGGGTTTCTTTGATCATGGTTTTTAATCTACACGGTAGTCTACTAAGAGCATCTACTACCACATTGGCTTTGTCGGGGTGATAGTGAATGTCAAGGTCATAATCCTTGATTAACTCTATCCATCTCCTTTTCCTCATATTTAGCTCCTTCTAGGTGAAAATATACGTCAAACTCTTGTGAGCCGAATAAATCTCACAGTGGTTACCCATAAGGTAATGACGCCATGTCTTCAAAGCTAAAACTACGACTGCTAGTTCTAAGTCATGGGTAGGGTAGTTTTGCTCATGTTGCTTTAGTTGTCGGGACAAATATGATATAACCTTGCCTTCTTGCATCAACACACATCCGAGACCAATCTTGGATGCATTACAATACACATCAAAAGGCTTCTTGATATCTGGCATAATCAAGATTGGGGCTGAAATATGTAACATCCCAATTTCAGCAACCCTGATTAGTTGTCCAGAATGCAAAAATCAGGGGGAACAAAAACTTTTTCTTGTTAAGTGTTGCAGTGTTTGCTTGTTGTTGTCTGTGCTTATGCCTCTGAATGTGCCACTGATGATATAGTCCCTAGCTCAACCTCAGTTGACAAAAGCTATTTAATGAAACTATCCTGGCTCATTTTACATATTCTCAAATGTTCTAGCATTTCAAAACATGAGCCACGATTCTTATGAAACCAAAACTATTTTTGTAGCTTCTATTGACAAAGCTATGGAGAGATATATAATATAATCTCCTTATGTTCTCAAGGTAGGACCTTTAACTACCCCTACCTCTAGGATTCTCAAAACCTTGTGTAAAACTTTTGAATTCTACTCTTGGTAGGGATACCAAGGACTCTTACCTTATTCAAACTCCAACCTTTCAAAATTTCCCATCCTTACCTCAAGCTAAGCTTGATGGTAACCCTAGTAGTAGTTGATTTGTTTGTAAGATGAGTTGCCTTGATCTGCTGTTTGACTTGATTGCTTAGAAGTAGTATGAGCTACTCTAGGAACTCATCCTCTAGGATCAAGAAACATTAAAATCCCCAAACCCTAAACAAGAATACAAGATGGATCTGATCTCTAGCCACTAGGTGATCATCAAAAACCCTTAACTAGATTAATTCTGAAGTGATCTAATCTAGAAGCTTCCAAGTTAATGCAGACCAATATCAAGGATGGATCTTTCATACTCTTTCCCCACTTCAACATAATTCCCTTGATGATGCTTGGGTACCTTGCAACCCATCAAAAACATTCCCTCTCATCCTCTAGTCAAAATCCTCAAAACTGCCAAATTTGACTAAGTCTGGAAACTGTTTCAACATCACCTTCTTGAATGTCTCCTTTTCTCAACCCTTGTGCATTTTTGAAAATGAATTTGAAACATCTTGTTAACCATCCTAAGGAATACCAAGGTCCACTCTTGCCCTTGGTTATATCATCGTCCAACCCCATTTTTCTTGATGGTTTTGCAGGCAAGAAAATAACTATTCCTGCAAATCTACTCAACATGCCTACTTTGATAGAAGCTCACACCATCATCCAACCTTCTATGGAACAACTCCTTGCATGGTTGTGTTCTACTCAAATAGGTTTATCAACATCTACTTCACTTGTTCCAAGTGGATCTTTGTGCCTCTTAAACCCACATGGTTTATAAGGCATCATGACTCATCTGGTATGGCAGCCTCATTTTCAACAAAGTTTGCCATCACTTCTAGACCACCTCAAATGTAACCAATCCAAACTCCTTCTGCCATGATAATCTAAATGACTTGGTCTAACTATCCATCTATACCTTGCATCAAGGTGAGCTCTGAGCTCCAAGATCTAACAAGATTTTGGTGGCATGAAAACAATCTTACCCTAGATCCTTAATCTCTAGTTTCTCACCAAAATCACCTTTGATTTTCAAAACCCACGGTTGCAAATGCTTGCTACACCTTGTCTACATCATATACCTTGATCATCAAGATTTATAAAATATTATCCATAATTATTAGGGCTCAAAAACTATTTAATTCATTTAAGGGGCAAAAACTCCAAAACTCCTTCCATAAAGGAAAGTTTGGTTTTTGCCAAAACACTTCCCTAACTTTAAGCAAAATTGAAGAGTTTTAATAATATTTTTGAAGAGTTTCAATAATTCTTTTTGCCCATTTTCTTAAATGGAAGAAATGGAATAATAATTGTTTTAAATACATCTATTCATCAATAAATCATGGGAAAAATTCCTCAAAGTATGGATTCATATTTAGAATCATCTCACATCAAAAACCAACCTTGTCCAATGTAAAAATATCAAATGAGATCCTAGAAACTACTTCTGCACTAAGTGAATAAATATTTCTAAGTGGACTTAAAATCCTCTGAAAAATCCCAATTAATTCCTAGGGTTATGCATTGACCCTATCTACATCCCAGTACCATTTCCTCGTCATGTCAAAGTCAAGTTTCTAAACCTCCTCCACAATCACCTATTTACTCAATTTGGAAAACCTAGCTAGATTGAGCTAATCCAAGACCAAACCATCACGAAAGCTTGTCAAGCACTCCCCTCCAGCCACCATGACCCTCCTGGTCGTCACCACTGTAGCCCTACAGTACCACCATCACACATCTACTTGTCCTTTACCCTTGGATTAGTAGAGAGAGAAAGACAACCACATTACAAAGATATGCCCCATTTAAATTACCACAGCTGTCCCCTACCCTCTCTGCTCGACCAGAGCCCCATACTCCCTCTCTCCACCACCCTTGCTTCCCAATGGAAGGCCAGCTCCCTCCCCATCCACTCCTTGGACAAAATCTGCCATGGACCGATCCACCTCGAGTGAAAAAGGCTACAGGACACCCCAGCACTTCCTTCCTTGCTCATTTGCCTCCCTCCCACTCCACCTCACTCCCAGAGCCTCCCCTCCCTCTCCCCTGCCCTGTGCAACTCGAGAGAGAGAGAGAGAGAGAGGAGAGCTTCAGCCTAATCCATGAAATCGAGCTAAGCCCCCTCTCCCGTGCTCCTCCTCTTCTGCATGTCACTCCCTAGTGCTTCCCTCCCCTCTCTTACTCTTCCCCTTTTGTTTTCCTCACACAGGAACAACTCCCTGTGTAGCACCGGCGAGCTCCGGTGAGGTGCCTCTAGGTCTTCTTCACGTGAGCCTAGATCTGGTCGAAAACCACCATAGCCGCCCATCGTTGGGACCGTCGTCGAGCGCCATGTCGCCTCCGCCCATCCTCACTGCCTCCGGCGCCCCAGGTGAGCTCCCCGCCGCCACCCGACGTGCCTTGGGTTTCCCCGTCACCGGCGGTGTCGCAGCGAGGGAGACGACCCGACGTCGTGGATCGCCTCTTGATCCAACGACCCAGGAGGCCTCATACCCCTTCGGCTGCCGCGGACGCTGACCAGCGGGTCCTGCCTGGCGGGTTCGAATCCACCTCCCGCGCATGCTCAGCCCGGGTGGGCCGAATCCGCCGCTGCGGCCCAAGCCTCCTCTGGATCTGGCCCGCCCAGTCTTGTCCTTTTATTCATTTTTCCTAGATCCAGATTTAGGCCTTCAGTTTAAATCATTTCAAAATTTCTAAACCACTCCAAATGCCCAAATCTAAATTTTACTAGATCCCTATAGGTTATCTTCAACATTCAGTACCCTTGGTTAGCCCAGTTAATATATAGATTAAATATATTAAATCCATTTCCAGAAAGTAGTTAAAACACTACTTAAATCCCTTAGGGAGATTCACATATCCCAAGGTAGTAAATCCAAGTCCCTCTGAAAGTTAATTACTTTACCTATTAGATAATATTTACCTCATGCCAAGGTGAGCATTAGTTTGCCCTTAGCAAAAATAGCAAAAGCAGCTCTGATATTTGGAATTTCTCTAGGTCAAACCAAAATAGGTACTGACCCAATCCCAACTCTAATTGGTTTGGTATGCAAATATCTACAAAAAACTAGGAGATGATAATTTCTGGAGCTACTGTTGATTTTTAAGGAATTAAATAGTTCTGTTTATAATGTTCTCACTAGAAAAATCACTATAGTAGTTTTGTTGATCCAAAAAGGATGATTCCAATTTCCACAGAAAGGTATTCTAAATAGCTACAATGTGTCTATGGAATCAACTCAAAATAGTCTGTAGTTTAAACTTGTTGAAAAATACAAAAACCCTCTAGAACTGCCTTTGAGAATTTCCTGAGGGCATGCTGGTAATTATTTTGGAGTGATTCCAACTCTCAGCTACTCAGTACGTCAAAAACCACTTAATCATCCAATGAAATAATTTTTGGAGCTCCAGAACTTTTCTGGTGAATTATTTCCTAAAACTAGAGCTTTTATCCCTGGAATATTCATAAGAAATTAAAGAAAAGTGATAAAATAGTGAAACCACTTTTGTTGGCCTTATTTTGTCAATACCTACCTGGTGGTATCATATTTTCATATTGATATCATACAGACCCAAGCCTAGTTCTAAATCCCCTTAACATGTTGTATTTGGACAGATACATCATAAAACAAAGACCACAAGGGCAATTAAAGTAATTCCAATTACAACCCACTCAATCTATAAAAACCTACTGATTTGAGTAATCTATGGTATGTTTGCTTGCTGTATGTATTGATGTTTGTATGCCTGGTGTTGATTGTCACCCTTGTTTGCTTGCATGTGATCCATATCGACGATAGATGCGATTATATCGGAGACCAGAAGAAATTGGTTATTTTGGTATTCTAAGAAGAAGTCCAGGGACATATATGCCATATTGCTGATCTCAGGCAAGCCACCTTCTTTCTCATAAGCCTTGTCCTACCGTTTTACTTATGCATGTTTTATCTACTATTTATGAAAACTGCACTGTTTTACTATATGATGTTGTATATCTGATAATGGCTTGGCTCCTCCAAACCATTACTCAATGGTACAACTAAGTACAACCCTCTCGATGATACCTACTTGTTCCTAGTATAATAGATGGTGCATAACACCATAACCCATTGGAGACCCTGTTTTAGCCAAAGCAAAGCTATAGGATAGCAAGACCCCGAAAAAGTTTTACTAGATGTTTTATGACAAAACCTTGGTCGGGTGGGCCCTCCCAAGAGATGTTGAGAAAGAAAAAGGTTTTGTTTTACAAAATGCTGAAGGAAAGTGGAGGAAAAAGGTTTACAAAAACGCACCCGGTTCTTTGTAGTTTAGCTATAACAACTTAACCCGTGCAACCACATTACTCTAGAATAGGACAGGGCTGGATTTGATGTTTGTATATTCTGGCATAAGCTGTCTCGCAACTACTACATGGGGATATAACAATCCCTGGAGGGCGGGCCTTCTCTGGTAGGGTCCATGTAAAACATCCCAGGAGAAGGAATGAAGGGTCTGCGGGCCTCCACGCGTTACTATGAGCCCCTCATTGAAAGCGCACACTTGGGAAGTGGAAAAATGTGCTCCGGTTGGCCCTCGGTACCTGACGTCCCGGTTTTTAGGGGAGTAACACTCATAGGGTAGACACTTATATTGGAGTGGGCATGTAGAGAGTCTTGATCAGTTACTCGACCCACGATCGATGTAGATTAGGGTAGTGTACCCGGATGGTGTGGGTAAAGGGTGTAACCTCTGCAGAGTGTAAATCTATTTGAATAGCCGTGTCCATGGTCATGGACGGGTTGGACAAACTTATGTAGAGCGGTGCTGGTTTTGTTTTCAAAAAGGATTTCAGAAAAGAAATGGCTTTGGAAATGTTTTGACCATGGGATGGTCGTAAAGGAGGAAGGTTTTGACCATGGGATGGTCGGAAGGAGGAGAAAGGAGTTTGGTCGTGGGACGACCATAAGACAGGAACAAATGGGTTCCCCAATCCTAGTGTTTACAAAACTTTTCAAAAGGTTTCCGAAATGGTTTACAAAAGTTTTCAACAAAGATATGTATATACTATGTCTACAAGAGAAACTATTTGAGAAAAGAACCTCTCTTGAAGCCCTCCTACTACCAGCATATTCTCTTGTTATTATTATTTTCTTGAGGTGGTTTGTAGTACATTCAAAGTACTCACTGGCATTGTCCCTAGCTATTAACTTGGTCAGATATCGAGAAGAGGATGAAGTTTATGGCTAAGCGACCTAGGACGTTCTCCTAGTTAGTTGCCTGTAGGTTAAGGCATGGCTCGAGCTCTACGCTTAATGAAGTTCCACTGATGTTGATCGATGTAGCCATAATGGCAACTAAGGTATGACATGTATTCGTTATGTATTGGATGTTTACTTTGATACTTGTCTGTTATGTGCCATGACTAACTGATCATGGGATCGTGGTTGTATACATAACAGGGATTCTCGGAGGATTAATCCGGGGGCCCCACAAAATCAATCTCTTCTTGAGCTCTTGAAAACTTGCTTCACATTTGTCCGTCCATTCAAACTTCTGATCTTTCTTCAATAACTGGGTCATTGGTCTTGCGATGCTCGAAAATCCTTCAACAAACTTGCGGTAATATCCTGCTAATCCGAGAAATGCGCGGACTTGGGTTTGAGTGGTTGGGGACTTCCATTCTTCAACATCTTTGATCTTGCCGGGATCGATAGTGACTCCTCCTACCGACACAATATGTCCTAGGAATCCTACTTCCCTTAACCAGAACTCACATTTGCTAAACTTGGCACACAACTAATGTTCTCTAAGGGTTTCAAGGATGGTTCTGAGGTGTAGCTCATGGTCTTCTTCTTACTTGGAATAGATCAGAATATCATCAATAAAAACAACGACAAACTTATATAGGAAGTTCATAAAAATCTTATTCATGAGATTCATGAAATAAGTCGGGGCATTGGTTAATCCAAAAGACATGACAGTGTACTCATACAATCCATATCTGGTGGTAAAGGCTGTCTTTGGGATATCCGTTGCACGAATCTTGAGTTGATGATAACCAGTTCTAAGATCAATCTTAGAAAAAGCTCTGGCATCAGTCAACTGGTCAAATAGATCTTCTATCTTTGGTAGTGGGTACTTGTTCTCTATGGTGATATCATTCAGCTTCCGGTAATCCGTGCAAAAACGGTTACCTCCATCTTTCTTATCCACAAACAAAACAGGCAATCTCCATGGCGATGCGCTTGGTTGAATCAAACCTTTCTCCAACATAGCATCAAGTTGTTTCTTCAGCTCCACTAATTCAGATGGGTTCATACTATAAGGTCTCTGAGCTATGGGTCCAGTTCCAGGAACTAGTTCAATGATGAACTCGATATCCCGATCTAGGGGCATACCGGGCAATTCATCTGGGAACACATCGGGGTTTTCACAGACTACTCTGACTTGGTCTAGGGTTGGTTGGGCTAGACTCTTGTTTCATTTGAATTGAAGGGGTAGTGTCTCAGATACATGCTCTACTTATACTCTAGTGCTACTGGTCATGGTTATGGCTTTCTTGGCAGAGTCGATTAATCCTTTATGTTTCGACATCCAATCCATTCCTAGTACTACTTCCAAACCTTTGTCTCCAAGTACTATTATATTAGCATAAAAATATATGCCGTGGATTCTAATAGGTACAACCTTGCAAATTTTTCTAGCTTTGGTGGTTGAACCAGGTATTTGAACTATCATAACATGCTTTAATTTTGTTGGTTGAATCTTACTAATGCATGCAAATTCTTCTGTAACAAAAGAGTGCGATGTTCCGGAATCAAACAACACTCTTGCAAGTACTGAGTTAACAAAAAAATACCCAACACAACATCTGGCGCTTCCTGAGCTTCTTCAGCATTCATGTGGAACAGACAGCCGTTGCGGTTGAGCGAGTTCCTTGGGGAAAATCTCCTTCCAAGATGAACACGGCATTGCTGCTGAGCGGGTGCATTCACATTGGTGGCTGCATCAAGCTTCTTGGGACACTCGTTGGAGTAGTGACCCTTGACTCCGCATTCGAAGCAAGTAATCTGGGACTTGCATTTTTCCTGCGATAGGCATAGCATTGCTTCCAGTCCTTGGGGCAGTATTGTTGTTGTTGTTGTTCTTGTTGTTGTTGGACTTGGGCGGTGCACAATTGAAGTTATTGGAGTTTCCGGGGTTATTGTTGTGGTTTCCTCTAGACTTCAACTTTCCTCCGCCACGATTGGGGTAGTTTGGAAGCGACATATGAGGTCTGTTGTTTCTTGGGGCATATCCTGCAGACGGGTTGGGGCAATACTTCTGGGTATGGTGGGATCCAGGATGGTGCATCATGTGACACTTACGGTTGTCATTGACTTGGTTGATCTTTCCTTCCATCTGGATAGCAGAGTCCACTAGTTCTTCTAGATACGCAAAACAGATGTTGACTAACATTGTCTGCATCTCATCATGCAGCCCGTTCAGGAATCTTTCCTTCTTCTTTCCTTTGGTGTTAATCTCATCAGGGTCATACCTAGCCAAGGATAAGAATTTGTCACGGTATTCCACCATAGTCATTCTTCCTTGCTTCAATTCCCTGAACTCATCCCTCATCCTGGTGACCAAACCTTGGGGCACATGGGTGTGGCTGAACTTGATCTTGAATGCTTCCCAAGTCATCATCTGACCTTCATTGATGGTACATGTGCTATTCCACCAGGCTCTTGCATCTCCTGCCAGCCAATGGGTGGCAAACAGTACTTTTTCATTGGCTTCAACTCCTACAACCTCCAAATTGTTCTCCATGGTTTGCAGTCAGTCATCAACATTTAAGGGATCTTCAGACTTACTAAATATAGGTGGGTTGGTATTCTGAAAGTTCTTGACCTTAGATCCATGATGATCTTGGTTTCCATGGCCTTGATTATTGTGGGCCATCTGAGCTATCTGTTGAAGAGTGGCTAAGTTGGCTTGGCGTTCAACTCTACTAGCTTCACGGTCAGAAACTAACACTTGCAGAATCTACAACATTGGGTCCTAAGATGAACTGCTTCCTCTGGGGTTTCCACGAGTCATTTGAAGATTGAGATAGATAATGAAATAAGAGGGAAATCTCTAAGGTTCATGGTTTTGTTTTAAAAGTTTTAAACTTTGAGTTTGACTCAGGTTTTGCAAACTAACAACTTCCTCTCATTCATTCATAGCACCCAATACGAACACACACCACAACACAAATAGAAAACAGATGGTCTAAAGAATCATTCTGTGAAACTACGATAAAGTGGGACCAGTACATCTCATTCCTATGGTAGTGCCCAAGTGCATCTAATCATCATCAATGAATGCGGAATCATTATCATCAGTGTGGAACTCCATGGCATCGTCCTCCAGGTAGTCGTCATCATCACTGAGGTAAGATCAGAGATCTCCATGGATATCTTCACCTTCGTCCTCCTTCGCTTCAAGTTGTATCTCCTGTTCACGGATGGTCTTATCAAGAGTGGCTACCTTCTTGCAAAAACGATCGATGATGTGATCCTTCTTATCACGCTGACGACAAAGTGACTGGCGCTCCTTGGCGAGGATGGCGAGGGTCTGGTCCTTCTTTACTGCAATGGCATAGTTGTGGTTGGCGTAGGCACGAGCATTGTCCAACTCCTTTTGTCTATCATACAACATGAAGTCAAGATAATCCACCTGGTGCTTCAGCTTTGGTTGTCCTGGCATCTCCAATGGAATTCCCATAGAATCACGCCTTGCGTAGTCAGCAAAGCGAGTTCCCTGGATCTGGTTGATGTTTTGCCCACACAAACGGGCAAGAGCCTCATGCATAGCCCCGGCTAATCCATCTAGCCAGTTGTTCTCCCTCAAGCTGAATTGTATCTTCTCTGAAGTGGGTGCTTCCATCTTGCCTCTAAGATCTGCAATTATCAGCTACTGTAGTTCTTCTCCTGGCTGATCATTGAGTTGGGCCCCGAAGAACTCCGGGTGCGGGTGCTCAAGATACTCTACGAGTGCATCTAGATCCCTCTCAAAGATCAGGTGGCCTCCGGTGCCCAGCTGGTAGAACTTACTATACTTGACCTCCATCTATAAGAATTTAAGGTGAGCAAGTTAGTATGGTGATCCAGTGTGTCAAATTTTATGTAGGATTGTAAGAACTTTTGAGGAACATGATTTTTTTTGAAAGAATCTCAAAGATAAGAGTGGGAATAGGTTTTCATAAATACTCACTTCTTTTGTTTTGAAACTAAGTTTTTGTTCAGACGTCCATTCTAACTAGGGTTTCCTATGGTCAGGATGGCTCCGATACCAACTTGTCAACACCCAGATTTTTAATCCCAGATGCCTGTTATGCCCTACATCGCAATCCTAGGATTACCATTTTTGCGAGACATAATAGAATGGATATCACAGTACATCATCCATTACAAACCATAATAAAGGTCTTACAAATAAAGGATCTCATGATCCATTCTTAATAAAATCAAAGAAGCGGAAAGTAAACGTAGTAGGGGCTCCATCTTCAAAGTCACAGGCAATGCTGATGATGGGAGATGATCCTAGTTGTCATAGACCTCCTGTTGTCCATCTTCCTGATAGTCCTCCTCATAGTCTGGCCACGGGAATAGCCAGGGACAAATCCATGAGTACTCTTTAAGTACTCGCGAATATCACTAACAATTAAGGTAGTTCTAGTAGGAATCTTAAGCTCTAGGTTTATTTGCAAAAAGGTAGGTTTATTTCATACTGAGTTAAAAAGTAAAGAAAACTAATTTAGTGTTCTACATCACCTAAGTGGGAACATAGTTTTCATGTCCACAACCCTATTATGGTTAAGTCAAAATCATAGTTCAATTCACAAGTCATTTTGAAAACATCTGACAACGGAACAGTATGGCCACTCCAACTGTCCATGACCGTGGATGCAACTATTCGAATAGTTTGACACTCTGCAGAGGTGGTACACTTTCACCACAAAATTTGATACATCCATCAGGGATAACCCTGAATCATCATACTTAGTATGCAGATAATCAATCATAACCTTTCAATTACACACTCTAGTATAGGCACCTCCCCTATGAGCTTGGCCTCCCAGCCATGGCCATCTGCCATCCTGGGCACTTCATAGGTGGACATTCACATGAGGTAGCCTCAGCTCAACCTGTCCTGCAAGGGAACCCATAGCAAGGCATATAAACTTCCAGTTAAGCCCTACCCAATTCAGGTATTGTGGTTGTACGGTAAAATTGGAATGGTATCGCATCTGAACCCAACCATTAGTTTTTATAAAGGGCTAAGGCTCATGCCTCAACATTTTCATCATCAAATCATTTTTTGTTCATAACACATGTCAAAACATTTCAATAGAATGAAACATCATTCCAAGGTGTTCATAACCATTTTCACCAAGTATTCCCATCTAAAGTGATCAACTTTTATGCTTAGCACTAGCCACTAAAGTTAAGAGGATTCACTAATGAGGGGTGCTAATCAAGTGTAACTATCGAACTCTAGTTTTATACCTGTTGATGACATCTAAGTATAACTAGTTAGGCCTAGTTTTATACTCTTTATGGTATCTATCCTATTTTCCAAAACTCACAAAACACTAACTAGAGGTAAAGAACTTTGGTAAAAGTAAAGGAAGTAAAGCTTGTAAGTAAAACTTGGGATTGGTATAATCAAGGTTGCATAACCAAGTATTGTTGGGTTCCGTAGCAGAAAACAAAAAAATATATCTACTCAAACACTAATACCAGGATCTATACTATGTAGACATAAGTAACAGAGAAGGAATACATTATTCATACCTTTGCAGAGAGAGGCACGCCTTCCACAGGAAGGCGTATATTGATGAAGACGAGCATCACCCCAAGTGTGGTGCCTCCGAAGTTCATCACACGTCTGGTGTAGGGGACGTCAACCGGGCTCCGATCCAGCCGAGCAGCGGAAGAAGTAGATGTCGGATCGCCGATCACATGACGGTAGTGTGAAGGTGGAGAACTCAACCACGAGGTCCTCCCCAATATTACGGGGAAGTCCTCAGGAGATGAGAGAGAAAGAATGAGAGGAATGGGTGTCTTCCAAGGGGAGGGGGGACCCCTTTATATAGTGGGAGGGGGGTGCACCACCCAGGAGCCAGGCGGTGTGGGACTAATCCCACACCCGCCGTCCACCTTGGGGCAGCCGCCGGCCCTAGGTGGGCCCCACTAGGGCGACCCCCACTCCCTAGGCGCCTTGCCCACTTGGGCCTCCCTTCGGGTGAGGCCCATTAGCAATATAGTGCCTTCAAAAATAAAATAAAATATATATTTAATATTAATTCTCCAATTAACATTCAAATACACTTATATTATTCCTTCACTCCGGAACACCTTTCTGGACCCCTTCCGATATCCATCGGATGCTACCGAAACTATTCCGGTTTCTCTCTCTCTCTATTTCTCATACGATACCTCATCTACCCTAAGCGTACCTACCCTTAAGCGTGACATCCTTCGGTTCGGAAACACTCCGGACATGACAGAGACAATTCTCATATCAATGATCAACAGAGGGACCTAGATGGCCATGTGACCCCCGTGTGTTTCACGAATACAATCGCTCGAACCGTGAGATAGTCGTTTCCCATTCCCTTTGTCATACGATACCTAATTCATCTGAGACTTGATCTTCGGTATCTCCATACCTTAGTTCGATCTCGTTACCGATGAACTTGTTTTCTCGTTCTCATGTCGTTGCATTCCGTGACCTAGTCACATGCTTGCAAGCTTCAATAATGCAACGTCACCGAGATGGCCACATGTATCTGTCCGTTACATGGACTAGACAAATCCTGGTCTTGATATCTACTCCTCTACGCATTCCTTCGGAAAACCTGAGTGGCACCTTTTTGATCACCCTGTTACGAGATGATTCTTGATAACCATCTAAGCTTCTTCCAGAATGGTGATTTGCATTACCTCATAGTCAAAGGATCAGGTTGCGAGGTTCTCTGTGTTTTATCATCAATGGTGAACTTTGTAACTAGATCTCATTACAATATAATGGTTGGATGTTTGTCTATCATGTTATTCAACTAATAACATGACCTCATTGTCAGTTGGCATAAATGCCCATGATCTTGAAACACAGACCATCCTCATGACCAATGAACTAGTTCACTAGAGGTAACTAGAGACACAATTTGTTTACATACCACACATGTATTAACGTTTCGTGTTAACACATTTATAGCACAGTATGAAACTTATTATGAACATACAGGAGATATATCAAATAATACACTTTATTATTTGCCTCTAGGGAATAACTCCTTCAGTCTCCCACTTGCACTAGAGTATACAAAACTAGTTTACAATAGGCAGGAACCTAACACCAATGGAATCTCGGTGTTGTTCGTGCTTGTCATGTTGGCGAGCTTTATTCATAGGATCTGCTACATTCAGTTCCGTATCTACTTTGCAAATCTTGACTTCACCTTGGTCAACAATCTGCCGAATGAAGTGAAATCTAAGCTTGATGTGTTTGGCTGTGGAATGAGTTCTTGGTTCCCTTGCATTTGCAATAGCTCCTGTGTTATCACAATAGATCGTCATGGGGTCTTGTGCATTGGGAAAACTCCTAGTTTGATTACGAAATTCGTTAGCCAAACAGCTTCATTTGCTGCATCAGCTGCAGCAATGTATTCAGACTCCATTGAAGATTGTGCCACCACCGGCTTCTTCTCGCTTTTCCAGCTTACCACCCCACCATTCACCAAGAAAACAAATCATGTTTGAGACTTTGAGTCATCATGATCTGAATTCCAGCTCGCATCTACGTAACCTGTTACGTTTAGAGCTTCATTATTTCCTCCATAGATCAGGAACATATCCTTTGTTCTTCTGAGATACTTTAGGATACTTTTCACAGCTGTCCAGTGATCCGGTCCTGGATTACTCTAATATCGGCTCGTCAAACTAAGAGCCAATGCCACATCAGGTCGGGTACTAAGCATTGCATACATGATAGATCCTATTGCAGAAGCATAGGGGATGTCAGACATCTTCTCTCTATCATCATCTGTTACAGGACATTGAGTCATACTCAAGTTGCAATTCTTCATCATAGGTGTAAAACCCCTCTTGGTGTTTTCCATTTTGAACCTCTTCAAAATCTTATCTATGTAAGTACTCTGACTTAATGCTATTAGGTGCCTTGATCTATCTCTATATATCTTGATTCCTAATATGTATGCAGCTTCACCTAGATCCTTCATGGAAAATTGGTTGCTCAAATACGCTTTCACGCTATTCATAAGATCCACATCGTTTCCCATGAGTAATATGTCATCCACATATACTACTAAGAAAACAACCGAGCTCCCACTCGCTTTCTTGTAAACACAGAACTCTTGTTGGTTTTGGACAAATCCAAAACTCTTGATCACTTGATCAAAACGTTGTTTCCAGCTCCGAGATGCTTGCTTCAACCCATAAATGGACCGTTGGAGCTTGCATACCTTTCCAGCATCCTTAGGATCAACAAAACTTTCCGGTTGCATCATATACAACTCTTCATCAATGTGACCATTGAGGAATGCGGTCTTGACATCCATCTGCCAAATTTCATAGTCGAAATGTGCAACAATTGCTATTAAAATCCTGACAGCCTTAAGCATCACTACGGGAGAGTAAGTCTCGTCGTAGTCAACTCCTTGGATTTGTCGAAAACCCTTTGCGACAAGTCGAGCTTTGTGAATGGTCACATTACCATTCGCATCTGTCTTTTTATTAAAGATCCATTTATTTTCCACGACCTTGTAGCCTTCTAGAAGACCCACCAAGGTCCAAACTTTGTTTTCATGCATGGATCCTATTTCGGATTTCATGGCTTCCAACCATTTCTCGGAGTCAGCACTTCCATAGCTTCTTTGTAGTTTGTAGGTTCTTCCTGTTCATCCAGGATGGCAGACATCACAAGGCTACTGTACCAAGCAGGAGTGGCACGAACCATTGTAGACCTGCGAACCTCAGGAGTCTCGATGTCATTGTTTTGATCATCATCAATTGGGTCTTCCTCCATGTTGGAGAGCGGTTTCAGAATAGCTTCCGTTGTGCTACTCAGAATTTGGAGAGAAGGGTCAACAACTTCATCTAACTCAATTTTCCTTCCACTCACTCCTTTTGCAAGAAACTCTTTCTCGAGAAAGGTGTCATTTCTTGCGACAAACGTTTTTCCTTCAGCTTGGTTATAGAAAGTATACCCAGCGGTTTCCCTTGGATATCCCACAAATATACATTTTTCCGATTTAGATTCGAGTTTGTCAGGCTGCAGTTTCTTGACGTAAGCCTCACAACCCCAAACATTCAGAAATGACAACTTGGGCTTCTTCCCATGCCATATCTTATATGGGGTTGTCTCCACGGATTTGGATGGTGCCTGTTTTAAAATAAAAGCAGCGGTTTCTAACGTGTATCCCCAAAAAGACACAAACAAATCAGTTAAAGACATCATGGACCGTACACTATCTAATAGTGTTCGGTTACGGTGTTCCGACACACCATTACGCTGTGGTGTTCCGACTGGCGTAAGCTGTGGGATGATCCCATAGTCCTTCAAGTGCATGTTAAACTCATAACTCAAATACTCGCCTCCTCGATGTGATCGAAGGTGCTTGATTTTCCTGTTAAGTTGATTCTCTACCTCTTTCTGAAATTCCTTGAACTTTTCAAAAGTTTCAGACTTGTGCTTCATCAAGTAGATATATCAATATCTTCTTAAGTCGTCAGTAAAGGTAACAAAGTAACGATAACCATTGCGTGTTGAGACACTCATTGGTACACATACTTCCGTATGTATGATCCCAAGTAGGTCTACAGCTCTCTCCACTATACCGGAGAATGGTGTCCTAGTCATCTTGCCCATGAGGCATGGCTCACATGTATCAAGGGATTCGAAATCCAATGATCCAAGAAGCCCTTCTGAATGAAGCTTCTTCATGCGTTTTACGCCAATATGACCAAGACGGCAATGCCACATGAACATGGAATTATCGTCACTGTGCTGACAACGTTTAGCATCAACACTATGGATGTGTGTATCACAATCAAGATCAAGTAAGAATAAACCATCACGTATAGGAGCATGAACATAGAAAACATCATTCATATAAATTGAACAACCATTTGTTCCTAATTTAAATGAATAACGGTCTTGCAACAAGCAAGACCCACTCACAATATTCATACTCACTGCGGGTACATAATAGCATTTATTCAAAACCAACAATAATCCTGATGGTAGACGCAGATGCAGGGTGCCAACGACCATCACTTCGACTCTCGAACCATTGCCGACGCACATCGTCATCTCGTTCTTCCTCAGGCGCCTCCTACTCTGCAGATCCTGCTGAGAGTTACAAATGTGAGCAACAGATCCGGTACCAAATACCCAGGTGTTACTCCTGTCTTCAAGGTACTTAGGGCAGTTGCGTTTCCAGTGCCCGTCCCCTTTGCAGTAGAAGCATGAAGTGTCGGGCTTAGGGCCAGGCTTGGAAGTCTTTGAGGTGCTAGGAACAAACCTGCCATCCCTCTTAGACTTTTTACCCTTGCCTTTCCCTTTTTTCCCTGGTTTCTTAAAGTTGGTGGTCTTGTTGACCATCAGCATCGTGTGCTCCTTCTTGATTTCAACCTCAATAGTTTTGAGCATGACGAACACCTCAGCTAGGGTCTTAGTCATCCCTTGCATGTTGTAGTTCATCACAAAACTCTTATAGCTAGGGGGCAGCGAGTGCATCACCCTATCTATAGCGAGCTCCTCCGGGATTTTGTAATCTAGGGTATTTAAGCGCTTGACGTAGCCAGACATTTTGACCACGTGCTCACTAATAATGTTGTGCTCTTCCATTTTAGCAGAGAAGAAGAGCTCGGAAGCATCATACCTCTCTGCACGAGCTTGTCGAGCAAAGACAACCTTGAGATCCTCAATGATCTCAAAGGCATTCATCTTCTCAAAACGCTTTTGAAGCTCCGGCTCCATGGCATAGAGAATTCCACTCTGGATGAGGGAGAAATCATCCGCCTTGGACTGCCAAACATTCTTTTTGTCCTAGGAGGCGGAATCGGTAGGCTTAGCCGGAAGCTCAGCCTCGATGACATAAGTCAACTTATAGGGGGCTAGGAGGATCCTAAGATTGTGGAACCATGCGGTGAAGTTGGTTCCATCAGTTTTTAGCTTATCCTTCTCGAGGAAAGTGCTAAGGTTGAAGGTGGGTTGGCGAGACATCTACAAAGGAATTTGCAAAGTATTTAGACTATGTTCATAGTAATGAGTTCAAGTTTTAACTAAAAGAACTCCCACTTAAATGAACATCCCTCTACTCGTTTAGTGATCACATGATGCCAATCCCCTACACCTCCCCTGGTTAAACACAGGCATAAGTGCAGTATCAAGGGTGGACATTCCCTAATGTCGATCACATCAACTATGTGATTCATGCTCGACCTTTCGGTCTCTTGTATTCTGAGGCCACGTCTCTATAACATGCTAGGCTCGCCAGTTCTAACTTGTGTGTATTCGCAGTGCAACATGGCTTACACCCACTGTATGCGAACGTAGATATGTCTGACACCCAGGCCTGTCACCCTGTATCGCCTCATACCGAAGAACTTTCTTGGTGGTGCACACACAAGGGGAATACGATAACTGGAATACTATGAGGGATTATCTTATTATGCTACCGTCTAGTAAGTATACTAGAACAATAAGTAATACTTCAAACGTAAAGTGTTATGACATGGTTGTAGCTTCATGATCATCATCAACAGCTTTAAAGTTTCACAAACTTGTCAATGCCATGTTATAATACTTGCCCCTATGCAATAAGGAAGATAGACGCCTCTATATTAACTATTGCATGTTTTACGCGGCTTTAGGGCTTTCGCAGTAGAACCCCTTCCCACCTACGAACGTCGAGCCACAACATGGATTCAATGATTGCCGTTCTTCTTCCATTTTTAGGGCCCTCTAGTGTCAATGCCATATCAACTACTGTAGAGAGACAAACACCCCCCTAAGCCACTTTGATTCATGGACCAGTCTCGTGAATCACCACGTGAGGTCGGTTGGGGGCCGCTTCATCAAACAGTGCCACGATATGAACAATAACACTAAAAGAGGGTAGCAACTAGAGAATCAATGCCCACATATAGCTATGTGTTCTATCCGTATGACATGTCTACCCATAGACCCGCTCTGATACCACTGTTGGGTTCCGTAGCAGAAAAATAAATTATATCTACTCGAACACTAATACCAGGATCTATACTATGTAGACATAAGTAACAAAGAAGGAATACAGTAGTCATACCTTTGTAGAGAGAGGTACGCCTTACGCAGAAGGCGAATATTGATGAAGACGAGCAGCACCCCAAGTGTGGTGCCTTCGACATTTGTCACACGTCCGGTGTAGGGGACGTCAACCGGGCTCCGATCCAGCCGAGCAGCGGAAGAAGTAGATGCTGGATTGCCGATCACACGACAGTAGTGTAACGGTGGAGAACTCAACCACGAGGTCCTCCCCAATATTATGGGGAAGTCCTCAGCAGATGAGAGAGAAAGAATGAGAGAGAAAGAATGAGAGGAATGGGTGTCTTCCAAGGGAAGGGGGACCCCTTTATATAGTGGGAGGGGGTGCCCCACCTAGGGGCCAGGCGGTGTGGGACTAATCCCACACCCGCCGGCCACCTTGGGGCAGCCGCCGGCCCTAGGTGGGCCCCACTGCGGCGGCCCAGCAGCCCTAGGCCGGCCGGCCCCCATTCCCTAGGAGCCTTGCCCACTTGGGCCTCCCTTCGGGTGAGGCCTATTAGCAATATAGTGCCTTCAAAAATAAAATAAAATATATATTTAATATTAATTCTCCAATTAACATTCAAATACACATATTATATTATTCCTTCACTCCGGAACACCTTTCTGGACCCCTTCTGATCTCCATCGGATGTTACAGAAACTATTCCGGTTTCTCTCTCTCTCTCTCTATTTCTCATATGTTACCTCATCTACCCTAAGCGTATCTACCCTTAAGCGTGACATCCTTCGGTTCGGAAACACTCCGGACATGACAGAGACAATTCTCATATCAATGATCAACAGAGGGACCTGGATGGCCATGTGACCCCCGTGTGTTTCACGAATACAATCGCTCGAACCGTGAGAGAGTCATTTCCCATTCCCTTTGTCATACGATACCTAATTCATCCGAGACTTGATCTTTGGTACCTCCATACCTTAGTTCGATGTCGTTACCGATGAACTTGTTTTCTCGTTCTCATGTCGTTGCATTCCGTGACCTAGTCACATGCTTGCAAGCTTCATTAATGTAACATCACCGATATGGCCACATGTATCTGTCCGTTACATGGACTAGACAAATCCTGGTCTTGATATGTACTCCTCTATGCATTCCTTCGGAAAACCTGAGTGGCACCTTTTTCATCACCCTGTTACGACATGATTCTTGATAACCATCTAAGCTTCTTCCAGAATGTTGATTTGCATTACCTCACAGTCAAAGGATCAGGTTGCGAGGTTCTCTTTGTTTTATCATCAATGGTGAACTTTGTAACTAGATCTCATTATGATATAACGGTCGGATGTTTGTCTATCATGTTATTCAACTAATAACATGACCTCATTGTCAGTTGGCATAAATGCCCATGATCTTGAAACACAGACCATCCAAATGACCAATGAACTAGTTCGCACGGTTTGTTTACATACCACACGTGTATTAACGTTTCGTATTAACACAATTATATCACAGTATGACACGTATTATGAACATACAGGAGATATATCAAATAATACACTTTATTATTTGCCTCTAGAGCATAACTCCTTCAAGTATGCCTAAGGCATCTTGCATAGGTTATCTTGCAAGGGTGTCTTGCATAGTTTTAGCTTGCATTGTTATGAAACTTGCAAGTGTTAGCTTGCCTTGAGTAGTGTAGTGGTTGAAGTTCTCTTGTTCTTCTTCGTAGTACTCCTCCTCCTCGTATCCCGGGTCGGTACTAGCATCTATAAATGAATATGAGGTACACAATCACCAAACAATACATAACTACTTCTATTTAGCACACTAAGGCTCACACTTGAAGACCTAGAATCATCACAATCATCACATGAAATAAAGACCTAGTCTTACTTATCTTGTTTTAGAAAAGTAATTTCTACTCAATGAAAATACTTAAGATTTAATATTCTCCAGTTAAAAAATGGGATCATGTTGACACATGTCATCACCACATATTATAATACTTGGTAATGTGATTTACAGTGGTGGTAACATTTTATAAAGTTTAAAATTACTTAATACAATTAAAGTGACTAGAAATGCCTATATACCATTCTTTTAGTACTAGTCCAAGATCACTGCATGTAAACCTAGATATTTTTACATATTAAAATAGATCTTGTCAAATGTGATTTTTGAGAGTTGGAATCAACTCCAAAACATTTATGGTTGATTTTTGAAAAATGTTTGAAGTGGCAAAAGCCTCTGTCTTGTTATTTATGGTCTAGGCGATCTATAATTTCAAATGGTTTGAATCCAACGGCTTGGATAGGTATTTTGAATAACTTTCTAAAAAATTTGGAATCATGCAATTTGGTTCAGTGAATCTCTTTGAATTGATTTTTGAATCTACTGATAGAATCTACGGGCTCTATGCGGGAAAGTAAACGGGCTGACCCAGCAGCGCTGCGCTGGCGCAGCGGGCTGCTAACAGGGGGTCCCACTGGTCAGTGGCTCATTTAACCCGAAATGGTATCGTTCAATCTCAACGCTACAATTAGACTAGGATCTAATGGCTGACATGCATCGTCTATGTCAAACAGCTCCGGCGAGATTCTAAACCTAACGCGGTAGTGGGGGTCGTGTGAGGCTCACTAGGGCTCCATCTAGGGTCAGCGATGGGGGCAATCGGGCTTGTCGTCAATGGTGGTTCGAGGCGCGGTCACGACAACTCCTTGGGTGGCTCCAATCGATGGCTTTGTTCCTCCTCTGGAGCGGCGGACTCCGGCTAAATTCCGGTGGGCTGGTACTCGCCTTTCTCCGGGGAGAGGTGTGGGAGGTTCTATGATGAGTGCGGAGTGGGATGGTGTGGCAAATTGAGGATGGGGCGGCCTCTACTTATACATCGGTGAAGGGGACAGTGCTGCATGGTCTGGCTCCTCCGGCGATGGCACTACATCAAGCTATTGGCATGGCTGAGGGTAGGGGTCGACATGGTGCTTTAGGGCGGTCGTCACAAGCTTAATTGCGCAGCAAGGAGCGGTCGAGATTGGTCGGGAACGATTGGTGGTCTGCGCGGGAGCGGTGGCGTTCGAGACGGTGCACAGTGGCTACGATCTACGTGGCGACGAACGGGCATGTCTGGGCATAGCTGGTCTCGTGGTGAGTGCGTATACGCGTGGTGAGGGTGAGGCGTGGCATGTGTGCGCTGGTCGGTGATACATTGCAAATGTATCTATAATTTTTGATGTTCCATGCTTGGTTTTATCCACTTTCTTGTGTTTTGTTCCAACTTTGGAGTACTTTTCATATGATTTCTTGGACTAACCTATTAACAAGAGCCACAGTGCCAGCTGCCTATTTTCTGCTGTTTTTGGTTCCAGGAAAGTCAAAAAATAAAAATTCTCAGAATTTGATGGGACAAAAGCCAAAGTGCCTATTTTCCCAGAAGGGATCAAGTGCTAGAATACGAGACAGAGAGGGACCAGGGGTCCACCACACCACCTGGCCGCGCGGCCCATCCTGGCCTGCGCCAGGGGGTGGTGAGGCCAGCCCTGGCACCCCCTCGGCCTCTCCTTCCGCCTATAAGTTGCCCTCAGGACGAAAACCCTAAGTACCCGATCAAAAATCCACGAAAGAGTCTGTAGCCGCCATCATCTCCATCCCTAGATCGGGAGGGATATGAAGCTCTTCCTAGCACCCTGCCGGAGAGGGGAATTCACCCTGGAGGCCTTCTTCATCACCATGCAAGCCTCCGGTGTGATGCGTGAGTAGTTCATAATTGGACTACGGATCCATTTAAGAGCTCGATGGCTGGTTTCTCCTCCTTTGTGCTTTCATGTTTAGATCTTGTGAGCTCCGTTCATGATCAAGATCATCTATTTTGTAATCCATACATGTTGTGTTTGCGGGGATCCGATGGATATTGAGATGCTATTTCAGATTGATTATTGATTCTATCATGTCTTTGTTATTTGTGATCTTGCATTCTTTCCGTTGTTAGTAGCTATCTTGGCCAAGTAGATGCTAGCAACTCCAAGAGTTAGTATTTATGCTCGATAGTGGGTTCATGCCTCTGGTAATGTAGGGAAGTGGCAGAAATCTCTAAGGTACTAGATGTGTTGTTGCTACTAGGGAGAAAACAACAATCCTTTGTTCATAGAACAATCGTATTGTTTACTTTACATGCAGTTCGTAAAGCAATAATCTGTTGCTTGCAACTTAATACTGGAGGGGGTTCGGATGATAACCTGAAGGTGGATTATTAGTCATAGATGCATTTGGATGGCGGTCTATGTATTATGTTGTATTGCCCAATCAAGTATCAAAGGAGTCAAGATGATTAGTATATGCATGTATTGCTTTCTCGGTGTTTGTCAATTGCCCCGCTGTAATTTGTTCACCCAGCATGTTATCTATCTAAGGAGAGCCACCTCTAGTGATCTATGGATCCTGGTTCTTTGTCTTTACATACAATCTATAAACTGTTTCTGCTTTGTGTTTACTTTCTGCAAACTTTTACGTCTTTCCATTCGATACGTTTAATCCTTTGTTTTCCACAAAACACGGTGAGATTGACAACCTCATCACAAGTTGGGGACAAAGTTTTGTGGTTGTGTTGTGCAGGTCTCCACGTTGCTACTAGCACCGGTAGTGCGCCCTGCCAAAGCACAGCTAGTAACACCTTTGGGGTGTTTCCTTGCTCCTACTGGTTCGATTAAACCTTGGTTTCATAACTGAGGGAAATCTTTCTGCTGTACTCATCATACCTTCCTCTTGGGGTTCCCAACGAGCTTTACGTCGATCATCGAGCGCATCAAGACGTTTTCTGGCGCCGTTGCCGGGGAGTCAAGGACATCTTCACAAGGGGAGTCCCTTATAACCAATCTCTTTACTTTGTTGTTTTTGTTTTGCTTAGTTTCTTTTTGCTTTGTTTGCTTGTTTTGTTCTTCAAAAAACACAAAAAAATTAGTTTTACTAGTTTGCTTTCTTATTTGAAAATCCAAAAAAATGACTACCCTTGAAAACACTAAGTTGTGTGATTTCACTAGCACCAACAACAATGATTTTATGAGCACACCTATTGCTCCACCTATGGCTAAAAATACTTTCTTTGAGATAAAACCTGCTTTGCTCAATCTTGTTATCAGAGAGCAATTTTCTGGTATTGGTAATGAATTGTTGCTTCCCATCTAAATAACTTTGTTGAACTTTGTGAGATGCAAAAGCATAGGGATATAGATGGTGATATTATTAAGCTGAAATTGTTTCCTTTCTCTTTGAGAGGAAAAGCTAAAGAGTGGTTGAATTCCTTAACTAGGAATAGTATTGATTCTTGGACTAAGTGCAAAGATGCTTTTATTGGAAAATACTATCCTCCTGCTAAGATTATATCCATGAGAAGTGAAATAATGAAGTTTAAACAACTTGATAATGAGCATGTTGCTCAAGCTTGGGAAAGAATGAAATCTTTGGTAAAGAATTGTCCCACTCATGGAATGACTGCTTGGATGATCATCCAAACTTTTTATGCAGGATTGAACTATTCTTCAAGGAACCTATTGGATTCAACTGCTGGAGATACCTTTATGACCATCACTTTGGGTGCTGCAACAAAACTTCTGGACAATATGATGGTTAATTATTCTGAATGGCATACTGAGAGAGGTCCACAAGGCAATAAGGTAAATTCTGTTGAGGAAACCTCCTCCTTGAGTGATAAGATTGATATTATTATGTCTATGCTTGTTAATGGGAAAGCCCATATTGATCCAAATAATGTTCCTTTAGCCTCTTTGGTTGCTCAAGAAGAGCAAGTTGATGTGAACTTCATAAGAAATAACAACTTTGGCAACAATGCTTATGGTAATAATGCTTATAGGAACAATTTTGGTAACAACAATTATGAGCTATATCCTCCCAACAATGGTAATGCTTATGGAAATTCTTACAACAATAGTAAGAGTGCTCCCTCTGAACATGAGGTTATGCTTAAAGAGTTCATTAGTAAACAAACTGTTTTCAATAAAACTATTGAGGAAAAACTCTCTAATGCTAAAAGAAATATAGCATCTTTGGCTAAAGCTCAATCTTCTTTGAATAAAATGGCTGCTAAACCTGAAACTAATGAGAATCCCTTTGCAGCTACTAATGCCATACAAGTAAGAATTGATGAAAATGTTAGACTATTAGCTAAATTACATGCTAAGTGGGAAAGAGAATATGAAATTGCTAGAAACATTAGTGTTTCTACTATCACCACCACTAGGGTTGAGGCTACTAATAGTTCTACTACTTTAGATGATAAAGTTGATTTTGATGTTGATGGTTGCAACATCTCTGAAGTTATTAAGTTCCTACAAAAGCTTGCTAAAAGTCCTAATGCTAGTGCTATGAACATGGCTTTTACAAAACACATTACTAATGCTCTCATAAAAATTAAAGAAGAAAAGATGAAACATAAAGCTTCTATTCCTATAAAGTAACAAGATGGTTGGGAACCCATCATTAATATGAAAGTGAATGACTTTGATTTCAATGTTTTGTGTGATCTTGATAGTAGTGTTTCTATTATGCCTAGAAGGATTTATGATATGCTTGATTTGCCTCCTCTTAAAGATTGTTATTTGAATGTCCCACTTGATGATAATGCTAAAAAGAAACTCATGGGGAGTCTTAATGATGTTCTTATTATGGTTAACAATTCCTATGTCCCCGTTGATTTCTATGTTTTGGATGTTGAATACAATGCTTCTTGTCCTATTACTTTGGGAAGACCTTTTCTTAGAACTATTGGTGCCATCACTGATATGAAAGAAGGCACCATTAAATATCAACTCCCACTCAAGAAAGGTATAGAACACTTCCCTAAAAAGAGAGAAAATATTTCTTTTGCTTCTCCTATGAAAACAAAATTTGGTCTTAATGCTTCTTCATTTGAGAACACTTGATTCTTTCTTTGCTTCTTATGCCTAACTTAAAGGCGTTAAAGAAAAGTACTTGTTGGGAGATAACCCAAAAGTTTTAGATGAGTCTTGGAAGTTATTACCTCTGTAATAACCGCTCCTTATCCTTTTTATTTGCTTTTTGTGCCAAGAGTAACCTCTAATGAGAGTGAAGTAATGATTGGGAAAGTTGCTGTCCCGAAATAGATTTTTGTGCTTCACCGTAAAAGTGCCTGAGAGAGCTCTGTACGTCGTATTGAGCTGTAATTTTTTGTGCTTCTGCCACAGGTTGTTATATAATTTTCTTTAGTACAACACGTTTTTATTTGAGCAACATAAGATCTTCGAAAAAATTCGTCTTTACCTGCTGGTCTGTTTTGACAGATTTCTGCCATTTTCTGCATTTGCTTCTTGTTGGTTCCTTCTTGAGTTCTTTTGGGGAATTGAGCTTTTTTAGGGAAGTGCTACAGTATCTAGTATTCTAATGGAAGTTTATTTGGTGTTAGAACTGAACCTTAAGACTTATGTACACTAATGTTGCTAATAAAGATTATGTGAAGTTTTGTCTGAAGGAAATTTTTCAGGTGTATGGAAGGAATGAGTAATGAGATGAAGGATGGACTAAAGCTCAAGCTTGGGGATCCTACGCGTGTCACCCCAAGAAATATCCAAGAAGTACAAGCGTCAAAGCTTGGGTATGCCCAAGGCATCCCCTTCTTCATCAATAAAAATCCCGGGTTTCTTCCAAACGCTTCATTTTTATTGTTTAATGCACAGTTGTGTTTTTCTTGGAGCGTCTTCTTTTTTCGTTTTCGTTTTGGTTTTTAGTTTGCTTGGTTTGCTTATTTTTCTGAATAAGTTGGTTGTACCCCCTCTTTCATATGTTGGTTTGCAAATAGTTTGGTTTGGTAAAAAGAGTTTGGTTTGCAAAATAGTAGGAAAGTTCATGCTTATGTGGTAAAAAGAGCTCGTTTTTTGACTGTGGCCTATGATTTGTCATGCCATGCTTGATATTGTTTTGGCTTTATGCTTAGTATTCTTTTCTGTAGCATTACTTGTTATAAACAATTGAGATTGCTTAATGTGCCTTGGATGAATCATGCGTTGTTTTAGCATATTAAAGCATAGTATAGTGGTATTCTCCTTTGATGCTTTATTTGGGTTGACTTGGCACATGCTCACACCATGTTATGACTGTCACAAGTCACCATAGCCTTTATGATCCTTTAGTTTTCAACTTGCAATATCACTTTATGCTTTGATCAATGATGTTTTGTCGCTCTGCATGATTATGGCCATTATTGCTCTCTTAGTTTGTCGCTCCCAGTCTTTTGCTAGCCTCCACAACAAAGTATGAGTTCCACTCATGCATCCAACTCCCTAAACCAAGTTTTTCCAAAGAGTCCACCATACCTACCTACTAGCTTATGCTATTCCAAGTATATTCATGCTTTTGTCTACCTTTCACTTGTTATGAGAAAACTAGTGATTAAAGCTATCACGAACTTGATAGCACACTTTACTTTATTGCCTCTAATAAACTTGAACCATTGGGTCCTTCTTTGTTGCGTATATGCTTGTGCTTTATAAGTTGAAATTAGCAGAACCATGTTTCATGGGGAACGCTTTCAACATTGCACTTGTACTTTGTACCCCGTTGATATCATGTTCTTTTGCTTACGGATCCCAGCAGTGTGAAATAAAAGTGGAACTTGTAAGATCATGGAGTTTGTATGTGTGTTAGAGAAACGCCTGGGCCGCTAGCCTAAGCCATGCATAATCATGGTGGAAACTTGTAGCATCACCATAATGAGCACTCTATGAAGCATCCTCAATAAAAACCTATGCAAATAGCAAATAAAAAGATCGCTGAGATGCTCATTGTCTGCTTGCCTTATCATTTTGATTATGGGAAAGCTCCCGTATCATGTGTAAGGGGTACCCCGTTGGCGGTTCTTAACGATACACATATACTTACAATGACAAGAGCTTACTCGTGACTGAAGTTGAGTAGCATGAGGATCGGTCTTCATAAGTAAGGGGTATGAGATTTCGGTTTATAACTTGTCAAGCATATCCTCTTAGTTGTGTCACTTTAACCTTAATCACCTTCAAGATGCTTATGATAGGGGAAATGAGAGCTGAAAGCTATAAGTACCATAATTTTTGGAAGCTCTTTATGAGACTTGAATCCCTACTTCCTTTTACAAAAGGCCTTTCTTCCACCATTATATTGAGTCTCCACCTTCTATCTTTATGCACTACTTTGAGAGCATAGTGGCCATTCTTAGTTCTATGTGCATTGTCCCAAGACTAGTTGATTGATGCATAACTTGTTATTGCTTGTTTTAAGCTATTGTATCTAGTCACTCTTATGAACTTTGAAGGTGTTCTATGCATTTATATTTTCTACTCTATGAGGGACAAGCTGAATACTATTATACTATGTTTTCTTTATGTGAAACAAACAAATGTCTTGCAAAGCATGTTATTCATGAATCTTTTGTTTGTGCCTTTTCATGTTGCATCAAAGTTTCTTTGTCTTATTGCTAGAACTTTGTCTTTCATGTTATGATTGAAGTACTATGATCCTAGCTTTGAATGTTTTGCAAATACTTTGATCAAGTCTTTGATGGTGCATGTCACCTCAAAAATTATTTCTTTTTATCACTTACCTACTCGAGGACGAGCTGGAGTTAAGCTTGGGGATGTTGATACATTGCAAATGTATCTATAATTTTTGATGTTCCATGATTGGTTTTATCCACTTTCTTGTGTTTTGTTCCAACTTTGGAGTACTTTTCATATGATTTCTTAGACTAACCTATTAACAAGAGACAGAGTGCCAGCTGCCTGTTTTCTGCTGTTTTTGGTTCTAGGAAAGTCAAAAAATAAATATTCTCGGAATTGGACGGGACAAAAGCCAAAGTGCCTATTTTTCCGGAAGGGATCAAGTGCCAGAATACGAGACGGAGAGGGACCAGGGGGCCACCACACCACCTGGCCGCGTGGCCCAGCCTGGCCCGTGCCAGGGGGTGGTGAGGCCAGCCCTGGCACCCCCTCGGCCTCTCCTTCCGCCTATAAGTTGCCCTTGAGACGAAAACCCTAAGTACCCGATCAAAAATCCACGAAAGAGTCTGTAGCCGCCGTCATCTCCATCCCTACATCGGGAGGGATCTGAAGCTCTTCCCGGCACCCTGCCGGAGAGGGGAATTCACCCTGGAGGCCTTCTTCATCACCATGCAAGCCTCCGGTGTGATGCGTGAGTAGTTCATCCTTGGACTACGGATCCATGTAGTAGCTAGATGGCTGGTTTCTCCTCCGTTGTGCTTTCATGTTTAGATATTGTGAGCTCCATTCATGATCAAGATCATCTATTTTGTAATCCATACATGTGTTTGCGGGGATTGATGACCCACAAGTATAGGGGTGCATCGCAGTATTTTCAAGGGAAGTGAAACCCAATTTATTGATTCGACACAAGGGGAGCCAAAGAATATTTATAAGCCTTAACAACTGAGTTGTCAATTCAGCTGCACCTAGAAACAATCTTGCTCACAGCAGTTTATCAGTAGTAACAGTTTTGTAGTAGGAATAGTAAAGCAGCTGTAGTAGTAAAGCAAAGACAGTAGTAACAAAAGCGAATAAAGGATTCGAAAGTGCGGTAGGCATAGGGATGGATGGACAAGACAATTCACATAGCAATCAGAACATAGGGCAATTGCAGATAAATAAGATAAAGCACCCAAGTACTAGACAATCCTAGGCATGTGTTCCATATATAGTCATACGTGCTCGCAATGAGAACTTGCACAACATCTTTTGTCATGCCAGCCCGTTTGCAGCGGGGCCTCTAGGGAACTACTGGCAATTAAGGTGCTCCTTTTAATAGAGCACCGGAGCAAAGCATTAACACTCTGTGAACACATGTGATCCTCACATCAAAGCCTTTCCCTTCCGGTTATCTCGATTTCTGTCACTTCGGGGCCATAGGTTCCGAACAACAACGTGTGTATACAACTTGTAGATAAGACCAAAAACAATACTATCATAATGAATCAATAATAAGTTCAGATCTGAAATCATGGCACTCGGGCCCTAGTGACAAGCATTAAGCACAACAAGTTGCAACAAAGTCATAAAGCACTAATAAAAGATACTAGGCACCATGCCCTAACAATCCGATGACATTACATGAACGATCTCATCCAATCCCTACTATCCCCATAGCCTACAGCTATGGGGATTGCTCACTCATAGATGGGGGAAACATGGATGGTCGATGGAGTAGCGGTGGTGATGATGATGGCGATGATCTCCTCCAATTCCCCGTCCTGGCAGGGTGCCAGAACGGAGTTTCTAGTGCTGTTTCATGGAATCTGGTGGTGGCGGCAGAGCGGAACTCCTTCTGGAAAAACGTCGACCCCGCCGAAGTTTTTAGGTCAGAAGGCTCCTTATAGGCTAAGAGAGAGGCTGAGGGTGTGCCTGGGAGGCCCACACGACCCCCTGGCGCAGCCTGGCCTGGCCCGTGCCGCCAGGTGGTGTGGCCACCCCAGGGCTCTTCTCCGTCTCGTACTCTGGCTCCTGGAGTCTTCTAGTGAAATAGGATTTTTGGCATATTTTCCGGGATTTTTCCTTATAGTTGATTTTCTGCACAAAAAGTAGACACTAAGGAAATTCTGCTGAAAACAGCGTCAGTCCACATTAGTTGCATCCAAATCACACAAGTACAGAGGAGAAACAATAGCAAAAGTGTTCGGGAAAGTAGATACGTTTTGGACGTATCAAATCCCCCAAGCTTAGCTTATTGCTTGTCCTCAAGCAATTCAGTTGAAAACTGAGTGCGATTAAAGAACTTTCACGAACACATTTTCTTCATATGATGTAAATATTCTCAGCAATGTGATCAACTACTTAGACAGTTCATAATAAAGAGTATGCAACTGAGTCTACTTAATAGTCATTGCAAGCTATGAAGAGATTCCAACTCAAGAATAATAAGTAGCATGTAGCACAAACATAAGCAACATTACAATGCTCATAAAAAGGTATGATAGAGTGGTATCTCGCTTGCCCTTTGATTATGAATATCAAGGCACCTCTGAAGTTCAAGTGATGACTAGAAGTAAAGATATCAAGGATACAAGCATCAAAGTCATAACACAAATAATCAAGTAATGGAACAAACGCAAAGAATGACAACTATGCTCTCAAGCAGGTGCTCAAAGAATATGTGGAGACTCAACAAGTAAAGGAGAAGGTTTTGAATAATTTTGAAAGGCTTCCAAATGCTGAAAGTATGGTACTCATTAGCTTTGAGCTCTCATTGCCCCTATCATGAGCATCTTTAATGTGGTTAAGGTGAAAGTGAGGTCCAATCTGAGTTATATGCTTGACAGACTATAAACTAGAAATCCCAAGTCCCTTGAGTACGAGGGCCGCTCCTCATGCTACTCAACTTTAGTTAACGGTAAGTTCTTGTCATCGTAAGTATGTGCGTATCATTGAGAACCGCCAACAGGGTACCCCTTGCCCGATGATATGGAAGAATCTCCATATCAAAATGACAAGGCAAGCAGACAATGGGTATCTCAGCAATCTTCTTATTTACCATGGGAAAATGGTGCTTTTTTCTCTATTTCCTCTTTTCATAAAACTCTTTTTTCTCAATAGCTATAACTCTCTTTTTTTATAAGAAGAATGCTTCATAGATATCATTATGGTTACGCTGCTGGTTTCCACCATGTCAGCATGGATTAGACCAGCGGCGCAGCCGTTTCTCATAACTCCACGGACTTACAAGCTCCCCTTTTATTTCACACCGACGACATCCGCAAACAAAAGAGCAAGGTATCAACTGGGTATATATTTACAAGTGTTGAAAGCGTTCCCTCAGGGCTATCAATAGATCCAGGAGGTAAATTACTAAACCAGGTTTTAGCTTCTCCTTGCAGCGAAAAGGGGAAAATCTTAGCAACAAAGTAAGTACGCATCTTAATATCATCAGAAAACAAGCCACTCACGGTAGAAAGTTCATTCATATGTGCTACCGCACTTTCATTCTTAGTCCCACAAAAAGGTTCTTTCTTGACAATAGCTATGTAAGATAGATCGAGAGAGAAATCATAATCTTCATCTATAATGTTTATGGGAGAAGCAGCAAACTTAGCATCAGGAGATAATTTGGGTATAATAGTACGCCTCTCAAGGAGACTCTTAGCAGCGCTCCTATCATGGGTGTTCTTACATTCTTTAATAAACTCATCGGTCATCTCAACACAATCTTCTTCAATATCATAACTCTCACTAGACTCAGGTGAGCTAAAAGGTGTGGTAGTGCCTTCATTAGGAGTTTCGGTATTTCCAGCTATAGTTCTAGCAATCATAGCATCTAGGAAAGGACCTAATGAACCACCCTTATCAAGCACAGTAGAAGCAGCATCATAAGCATCAGAAGTTTCAGATTCAGCAGTACTAGCAGTGTGTGTAGCATGTGTATGTGGTGGTGTAACGAGCTTACTTATAACAGATGGTGAATCAAGAGCAGCAGAGGTGTTTAGAACCGTACCTCTTCTTGTAGTGGATGGTAAAATAGGAACCTTGCCATCACGAGACTTACCCATAATGGATGGATAGCAGCGAACAATAGAGAATGCAAGTGAACTTGATAAATAAAGCTATGCTCCCCGGCAACGGCGCTAGAAAATAGTCTTGATGACCCACAAGTATAGGGGGTGTATCGCAGTATTTTCGAGGGAAGTCAAACCCAATTTATTGATTCGACACAAGGGGAGCCAAAGAATATTTATAAGCCTTAACAACTAAGTTGTCAATTCAGCTGCACCTGGAAACATTCTTGCTCACAGCAGTTTATCAGTAGCAACAGTTTTGTAGTAGGAATAGTAAAGTAGCAGCAGTAGTAAAGCAAAGACAGTAGTAACAAAAGCAGTAACAGTGGGATTCGAGTGTGGTAGGCATAGGGATGGATGGACGGGCGTTGCATGGACAAGACAATTCACATAGCAATCAGAACATAGGGCAATTGCAGATAAATAAGATAAAGCACCCAAGTACTAGACAATCCTAGGCATGTGTTCCATATATAGTCATACGTGCTCGCAATGAGAACTTGCACAACATCTTTTGTCCTGCCAGCCTGTTTGCAGCGAGGCCTCTAGGGAACTACTGGTAATTAAGGTGCTCCTTTCAATAGAGCAACGGAGCAAAGAATTAACACTCCGTGAACACATGTGATCGTCACATCAAAGCCTTTCCCTTCTGGTTATCCCGATTTCTGTCACTTCGGGGCATAGGTTCTGGACAACAACGTGTGTATACAACTTGTAGATAAGACCAAAAACAGTACTATCGTAATGAATCAATAATAAGTTCAGATCTGAAATCATGGCACTCGGGCCCTAGTGACAAGCATTAAGCACAACAAGTCGCAACAAAGTCATAAAGCACTAATAAAAGATACTAGGCACCATGCCCTAACAATCCGATGCCATTACATGAACGATCTCATCCAATCCCTACCATCCTCATAGCCTACAGCAGGGGATTACTCACCCATAGATGGGGGAAACATGGATGGTCGATGGAGAAGCGATGGTGATGATGATGGCGACGATCTCCTCCAATTCCCCGTCCTGGCAGGGTGCCAGAACGGAGTTTCTGGTGCTGTTTCGTGGAATCTGGTGGTGGTGGAGGAGCGGAACTCCTTCTAGAAAAATGTCGAACCCCCCGAAGTTGTTAGGTCAGAAGGCTCCTTATAGGCGAAGAGAGAGGCCGAGGGGTGCCTGGGGGGCCCACACCACCCCCAGGCGTGGCCTGGCCTGGCACGCGGCACCAGCTGGTGTGGCCACCCCAGGGCTCTTCTCTGTCTCGTATTCTGGCTCCTGGAGTCTTCGGGTGAAATAGGATTTTTGGCAAATTTTCTGGGATTTTTCCTAATAGTTGATTTTCTGCACAAAAAGTAGACACCAAGGCAATTCTGCTGAAAACAGCGTCAGTCCGCATTAGTTGCATCCAAATCACACAAGTATAGAGGAGAAACAATAGCAAAAGTGTTCGAGAAAGTAGATACGTTTTGGACGTATCAGGGATACGATGGATATTGAGATGCTATTTCAGATTGATTATTGATTCTATCATGTCTTTGTTATTTGTGATCTTGCATGCTTTCCGTTGTTAGTAGCTATCTTGGCCAAGTAAATGCTAGCAACTCCAAGAGTTAGTATTTATGCTCGATAGTGGGTTCATACCTCTGGTAATCTGGGGAAGTGACAGAAATCTCTAAGGTACTAGATGTGTTGTTGCTACTAGGGAGAAAACAACAATCCTTTGTTCATAGAACAATCGAATTGTTTAATTTACATGCAGTTTGTAAAGCAATAATCTGTTGCTTGCAACTTAATACTGGAGGGGGTTCGGATGATAACCTGAAGGTGGATTATTAGTCATAGATGTAGTTGGATGGCGGTCTATGTATTATGTTGTATTGCCCAATCAAGTCTCAAAGGAGTCAAGATGATTAGTATATGGATGTATTGCTTTCTCGGTGTTTGTCAATTGCCCCGCTGTAATTTGTTCACCCAACATGTTATCTATCTAAGGAGAGCCACCTCTAGTAAACTATGGATCCCGGTCCTTTGTCTTTACATACAATCTATAAACTATTTCTGCTTTGTGTTTACTTTCTGCAAACTTTTACTTCTTTCCATTCGATACGTTTAATCCTTTTTTCCACAAAACACGGTGAGATTGACAACCTCATAGCAAGTTGGGGACAAAGTTCTGTGGTTGTGTTGTGCAGGTCTCCACGTTGCTACTAGCGCCGGTAGTGCGCCCTGCCAAAGCTCAGCTAGTAACACCTTTGGGGTGTTTCCTTGCTCCTACTGGTTCAATTAAACCTTGGTTTCATAACTGAGGGAAAACTTTCTGCTATACTCGTCATACCTTCCTCTTGGGGTTCCCAACAAGCTCTATGTCGATCGTCGAGCGCATCAGTCGGCTGCGGCACTCTTGCGCGATCTCGGCATGGCGGGCAGAGAAATGGGCGGGTGTTCTAGGGTGGTCCATAGCTTGCCTGCGGTCGAGCGTTGGACAGAGGGTGGCGGTGGACGGTGGCCTGTCTCTTGGACATCATGGACGAGGGAGGCGCTGGCTGTGGCGAGTTGTTCGTCGTCGGCCGGCGTGGCAAGCTTTGGGCGACGCTGCACTGGCCCAACTGCAAAAAGGGGGGAAGTGTGTCATGCGCTGCTAGGTGTTGGGGGTGACCAGGGGAGTGAAGAGGGGACAAAAGGGAGAGTGATCACTGCTCAAAACAGTAGAAGTTAGGCCAGGGTTTTCTATGTCTGCCAGGTGCTCGACCAAATGGCCGCATGAATTGAAATTTGAAATTTTTGAATGAAATTTGGTGAGTGTGCTGATCTTATGCTTGGTAGTCCATGGTTCCTTGGAAAACTCAAGCTGAATTGATTTGAGTGGTTTTTGCAAAATAGTGATCTTAGTACATACACTTGATTCAATTTTGAAATGTTCTTTAAATAGATTTGAAAATAGTTTCTCTGAGTTTGTAAAGTGGGCTTGGGTTCACTTTTACTTGATCTAGCAAGGGGTGAAAATAATTGGGAAAGTTTATGTTAGAAATCTTTTACTAGAAACACTTAAAGTGGTCTAGTGGTTAATTTTGGTCAAAATGACCATTTGATCATATGATCCTTATTTGATTTTCTTTTCTTTTGATTTTGTTTGTAATTGGCCTAGATTATGTAGTATTCATATTTAAACCATTCCTTATCATTTGTAGCAATCAAACATGGCAATTTCACTCATTCATACACCAATGCAAATCACACATACACTCATATTCAATTTAATAATAAAAGTTTTCTAAACTTGGGTGATTAGAACTTGATAATCTTGCTTAATATTTAGTTTTGGCAAAAGTGACCATATGATCATATGCCTCATATCTGATTTTCCTTTTATTTCATTTTGCTTGTAATTGACCTAGATGATGTGTTATTCATCTTTAAACTAATCCTTATCATTTGTAGCAATCAAACATGGCTAAGCAAGCATTCATACATTAATATAAATCACACATGTACTCATATGGATTTAAGAAATAAAGTTTTTGTTAACCCTAATCTTGGCTGATTAGAACTTGATAAGCTTGTTTAATATTTTTGAGATGTTACAAACCTTCCCTCCTTAAACAGAATCTCGTCCCGAGATTCAAGAAAAACTAGGAACTAAAGAGATTGGGAAACTCAGTCCTAATATAATCCTCTTGATCCCAAGTGGCTTCTTCTTCGGTATGGTTACTCCACTAGATATTTATAAACTTGATACTTCGGGTCCGGGTGGTTCTGAAGGGTTCTTCGAAAATACGAATGGGCACTTCACGATAAGATAGATCCTTGTTGATATCTATGGCTCTATGATCGATGTTCTTGGAAACTTCGTTCTTCTTCGGAACTTCTAGACATTTCCTAAGTAACGAGATATGGAACACTTCATGTACGACTGACATCTCCTCAAGCAGTTCTAGTTGATAGGATACTTCTCCTCGGTGATTTAAAATCTTGAAGTGTCCAATATATCTGGGGGCAAGCTTCCCTTTCAGTTGAAAACGTTGCATTACTTTCAAGGCTGATACTTTGAGATACACAAAATCTCCAACATTGAAGGTCAAGTCTCGACGTCTTTTATCAGCATAACTCTTCTATATAGATTGGGCGGTCTTGAGGTGTTCATGGACTTTGTGAACCTTCTCTTTGGCTGCTCGTAGGATATCGGGTCCAAAAATCTGACTCTCTCCTACTTGCGACAAATTCAGGGGGGTACGACACTTCCTTCCATACATAAATTCAAAGGGTGCCATTTGCAAACTTCCTTGATAACTATTGTTGTATGAGAATTTTGCGAAAGGCAAGCAATCTTCCCATTTAGATCCATATTCCAACACACAGGCTCTCAACATATCTTATAGTATCTGGTTTACTCTTTCTATTTGTTCGTCGGTTTGCGAGTGATAAGCGGTGTTAAAGTTCAGTTTGGTTCCTAATCCTTCTTGGACTTTCTTCCAGAACCTTGAGGTAAACTAGGCTCCTCGATCTGACACAATGGTCTTGGGGGTTCCATGCAAACTGACTATTCTAGCAATGTACAACTCCGCTAGCTTCGAGCTTTGATAGGTAGTCTTGACGGGTGTGAAATGAGCTACTTTGGATAGTCTATCTACTATGACCCGAATAGAATCATTTCCCCTACTAGATGTAGGTAAACCTATGATGAAATCCATTCCAACAGAATCCCATTTCCATTATGGAATCTGCAATGGTTGCAAAAGTCCTGCGGGACGCTGATGTTCCGCTTTGACTCTCTGACAGATATCACACTTGGCTATATAGCTTCCGTCTTCTCTCTTCATTTTGTGAAACCAAAATTGCGCCTTCAAATCTTGATACATCTTCTTTCCTCCCGAGTGGATAGAATAAAGGGTATCATGGGCTTCCTGCATAATGAGTTGTTTCAACACTGAATCTGCGGGAACACAGGTACATCCTTTATACCATAGAACTCCTTCTCCATCTTCGGTGAATCAGGTTACCTTCCCTGTTCTGATACAACGCTTTATTCCATCAGTACTTGCATTTCCTTTCTGGGCTTCCTTTATCTGACTGACCAGGGTGGGTTGAAGTTCTATGCTAGCTAGAAATCCTTCGATAACAAGCTCCACTCTAAAATTCTCCATCTCCTCATGCAGACTTGATTGGGCTTCGTTAATCATGGTGTTTAACCTACACGGTAGTCTACTAAGAGCATCCGCTACCCCATTGTCCTTGCCGGGGTGATAGTGAATGTCAAGGTCATAATCCTTGATTAACTCTATCCATCTCCTTTGCCTCATATTCAGCTCCTTCTAGGTGAAAATATACTTCAAACTCTTGTAATCCGAATAAATCTCACAGCGGTTACCCATAAGGTAATGACGCTAGGTCTTCAAGGCTAAAACTACGGCTGCCAGTTCTAGGTCATGGGTAATATCCGGCTAATCCAAGAAATGCGCAGACTTCGGTTTGGGTGGTTGGGGCTTTCCATTCTTCCACATCCTTAATCTTGGCGGCATCGACATCAACTCCTCCTGCCGATAAGATATGTCCTAGGAATCCTACTTCCTTTAACCAGAACTCACATTTTCTAATCTTAGCATAAAACTGATGCTCTCTAAGTGTTTCAAGGATGGTTCTTAGGTGATGTTCATGGTCTTCTTATGACTTGGAGTAGATCCGAATGTCATTGATAAAAACAACAAAAAACTTATCCAAGAAGTTCATAAAAATCTTATTCATGAGGTTCATGAAATAAGCGGGGGCATTAGTTAATCCAAATGACATGCCATTGTACTCATACAATCCATATCTGGTGGTGAAGGCGGTCTTTGGAATATCCGTTGCACGACTCTTTAATTGATGATAACCAGTTCTAAGATCAGTCTAAGAAAACCCACTGGCACCAGTCAGTTGGTCAAACAAATCTTCTATCTTCAGCAGTGGGTACTTGTTCTTGATGGTGACGTCGTTCAGCTTCCGATAATCCGTACACAAAATGTTGGCACCATCCTTCTTATCCAGAAACAAAACAGGTGATCTCCATGGTGATGCACTTGGTTGTATAACACCTTTTCCCAGTATATCATCAAGTTGCTTCTTCATCTCCACTAATTTAGATGGGTTCATACTATATGGTCTCTGAGCTATGGGTCCAGTTCCAGGGACTAGTTCAATGATAAACTCGATATCCCGATCTGGGGGCATACCGGGCAATTCATCTAGGAACACATCGGGGTATTCTTAGACTACTCTGACTTGGTCAATGGTTGATTTGGCTAAACTCTTGTTGCACTTGAATTGATGGGGTAGCATCTCAGATACATGTTCAACTGATACTTCGGAGCTACTGGTCATGGTTATGGATTTATTGGCACAGTCTATTAATCCTTGATGTTTCGACATCCAATCCATTCCTAGTACTACTTCCAAACCTTTGGTTCCAAGTAGTATTAGATTAACATTAAAATCTATCCCATGGATTCTGATAGGCACGACCTTGCAAATTTTTCTAGCTTTGGTGGTTGAACCACATATTTGAACTATCATAACATGCTTCAAATTCGTTGGCTGAATCTTACTAGTGCATGAAATTATTCTGTAACAAACCAGTGCGATGCTCTAGAATCAAAGAACACTCTTGCTAAAACTGAGTTAAAAGAAAACATACCCAGCACGACATCTGGCGCTTCCTGGGCTTACTCACCATTCATGTGGAATAGATGGCCGGTACCGCTGTGCGAGTTTCCTGGGGAAAATCTCTTTCCAGGCTGGACATGGTGTTGCTGCTGGGCAGGTGCAGTAACATTGGTTGCTGTAGCAAGCTTCTTGGGGAACTCGTTGGAGTAGTGACCAGTGGCTCCACATACAAAGCAAATTATCATTGACTTGTCTTTCCCTGCGATAGGCACATCATTGCTTCCAATCCTTGGGGTAGTATGATTGTTGTTGTTGTTGTTGGACTTTGGCGGTGCACGATTGAAGTTACTGGGGTTGCCGGGGTTGTTGTTGTGGTTGTTGTGGCCTCCAGGCCTCAGGTTTCCTCTGCCACGGTTGGGGTAGTTTGGACGGGACATAGGGGGTTTGTTGTTTCGGGGTGCATATCCTGCAGATGGGTTGGGGCGATACTTTGGTTATGGTGGGGTCTAGGTTGGTGCATCATACGACGCTTACAATTCTCACTATCTTGGTTGACCTTTCCTTCCATCTAGATGGCGGAATCCACTAAAGCTTCGAGGTCATCAAAGGGAATGTTGACTAGCACTGGCTGCATCTCATCATGCAGGCCATTCAAGAATCTCTCCTTCTTCTTCGCTTTAGTGTCAATATCATCAGGGGCATACCTAGCTAGAGATAAGAACTTGTCACGGTACTCTACTATGGTCATTCTTCCCTGCTTCAGCTCCCTGAATTCATCCCTCATCCTCTTGATCAAACCTGGGGGCACATGGGTCCTGGTGAACTTGAGTTTGAATTCCTCCCAAGTCATCATTTGTCTGTCGTTCATTGTACGGGTGTTGTTCCACTAGGATCTTGCATAGCCTGCCAGATAGTGGGTGGCAAACATGACCTTCCCATTGGCATCTACTCAGGCGACTTCTAAGTTGTTGTCCATGGTTTGCAGCCAGTCATCGGCATCTATAGGCTCTTCTGATTTGCTAAACATGGGAGAGTTGGTGTTTTGGAAGTTCTTGAGTTTGGATCCATGGTGATCCTGGTTTCCCTGGCCCTTATTGTTATGTGCCATCTGGGCTATCTTTTGAAGAGTGACTAAGTTGTCTTGACGTTCCGCTCTACCGGCTTCATGATCGGAAACTAACATCTACAGAATCTGCAACATTGGATCCTGAGATGAGCTGCTCCCACCAGGGTTTCCGCGGGTCATCTGAAGATTGAGATAGATAATGAGACAAGAGGGAAATTTTCTATGGTTTATTGGTATGGTTCAAAAGCTTTAAACTTTGAGTATCACTAGGGTTTGAACACTAATAACTTCTTCTCATTCATTCATTTGAAGCACACAATACAAACACACACCATAACTAAGCAAACAGATGGTTTTAAGAACCATTCTGGGAAGCTATGATACAATTGGATAGGATACAACTCACACCTACGATAGTGCTCAGGTGCGACTACCCCTCATCGGGACTGTCGGGCTCCTCGTCATCAATGAAGCCTGCCTCATCCTCGTCAGTGTGGTCCTCCATGTTGACATCCTCCAGGTAGTCATCATCATCATTGAGGTAAGAGTGGATATCTTCCCCTTCCTCCTCTTTCTCCTCCAGCTGGATCTCCTGGTCGCGGATGGTCTCCTCCAGGGTTGCCACCTTCTGGCAAAGACGGGCCATGATGCGGTCTTTCTTGTCATGCTGGCGACGAAGTGACTTGTGCTCCTTGGCGAGGATGGCGAGGGTTTGCTTCCTCCTAGTGGCTTCAGCATGGTTCTGGTTGGCATAGGCACGGGCATTGTCCAACTCCTTCTGAGTCTCATGCAGCATGAAGTCCAGGTGGTCCACGTAATGCTTCAACTCCGGATGTGCCGGGATGGCCAAGGGCTATCCATTCGAGTCACACCTTGCATAGTGGGAAAAGCGGGTGCCGTTGATCTGGTTGATGTTTTGTGCACATAGACATGCAAGAGCTTCCTACATAGCCCTGGTTAATCCATCTAGCCAGTTGTTCTCCCTTACGCCGAACTGAATCTTCTCCAGAAGAGGTGGCTCCATTTTGCCTCTGAGATCCGCAACTATCAGCCATTGTAGTTCCCCTCCTTGTTGGTCATTGAGCTGTGCTCCGAAGAACTCAGGGTGCGAGCGTCCAAGATACTCAAAGATAAGCCGCCCTCCATTGCCCAACTAGTAAACTTGCTATATTTGACCTCCATCCATAAGCAATTAAGCTGTGTAAGTTAGTGGGGTGGTCATGTGTGTCAAGTTTTATGTTGAATGCTAAGAATTTTGAGGAATATGTGAACTCTTTTTGGAAAGAATCTTAAGGATAAGAGTGATAATAGGTTTTTGTAAATACTCACTTTCTTGGTTTTGAAACTATGTTTTTCTGACGTCCATTCTGACTAGGGTCTCCTATGGTCAGGATGGCCCTGATACCAACTTGTCAACACCCGGGTTTTTAAGTCCATATTCCTTTTATGCCGTACATCGCAATCCCAGGATTACCATTTTTTTGAGACATAACAGAATTGGTACCACAATACATCATCCATTACAAACCATAATAGTCTTACAAATAGTTGATTTCATGATCAAGTCTTAATACAAATCAGAGCAGCGGAAATATAACGTAGTAGACTCCATCTTCATGGTCACGGGCAATGCTGATGATGGGAGATGATCCTAGTTATCATAGACCTCCTACTGTCCATCTTCCGGGTAGTCTTCCTCGTAGTCTGGTCATTGGAATAGCCAGGGACAAAGCCATGAGTACTCTTTAAAATACTCGCAAACTAACACTACACAAGTAAAAGATTAATAGAAGGAATCCTAAGCTCTTCATAAGTTCTCCATAGTAAAGCCTATTTTAGTTCTCTAGATTACTTAAGTGGGAACCTAGTTTTCATGTCCACAACCCTATTGTGCTCAAGTCAAAGTCATAGTTCAAGTCACAAGTCATTTTCAAAACATCTGACAACGGAATAGTATGGCCACTCCAACTGTCCATAACCGTGGATGCGGTTATTCGAATAGTTTGACACTCTGCAGACATGGTACACTTTCACCACAAGATTCAATACATCCGTCAGGGGTAACCCTGAATCATCATACTTGGTATGCGGATAATAAATCCTAACCTTTGAATTACACACCCTAGTATAGGCACCTCCCCTATGAGTTTGGCCTCCCAGCCATGGCCATCTGCCATCCTGGGCACTGCATAGGTGGACATTCATATTCACAAGGTAGCCTCATCTCAACCTCTTCCGCAATGGAACCCATACTAAGACGTATAAACTTCTAGTTAATCCCTACCCAACTCAGGTAATGTGGTTGTACGGTAAAATTAGAATGGTATCGCCTCCGAACCCAACCATCAGTTTTTGGTCAAAGTCAAGGCTCAAGCCTCATTCAGTTTCATCATCAAACCATTGTGTTTCATAACACATGTCAAAACATTTCAATAGAATGAATCATCATTCCAAGGTTTTCATAATCATTTTCTCTAAGTGTTCCCATCTAAAGTGATCGAGTTTTAGCTTAGCACTAGCCACTAGTGTTGAGGGTATCACTATTGAGGGGTGCTAATTAGGTATAAGTATCCAAGACTAATTCTATGATTAAGATGGTATCTATCCTATATTCCACTAGTCACAATTTATTTACTAGGTAATAAAGTCTAATAAAGGGAAAAGTAAAGCTTGGAATAAAATTGGGAATTGGTAAAGTTGCATCTCAAAAGTTTGCAAAGGGTATCTGCACAAGTTAGCTTGCATGGATAGCTTGCATAGTGGGCTTGCCATGTTGGTTGCAGTCGTTTAAGTTCTCTTCTTCTTCCTCGAAGTACTCCTCCTCGTCGTAGCCTAGGTTGGTACTAGCGTCTATAAATACATACGAGGTACACAATCACCAAACAACACTTCATGAATTCTATTTAGCACACAAGGGCTCACCCTAGATGATCTAGCATCATCTCAATCATCACATGGAATATTGACATTTTCTTATTTATCTTATTTTGGAAAAGTAATTTCTACTCATTGAAAACTAATTAAGTTTTAATATTCTCCAATTAAAATAGGGGATCATATTGACACATGTCATCACCACATATTTCAATACTTGGGAATGTGATTTAAAAGGGTTTGCATATATTACAAGATTTAATATTACTATTTAATAATATTAAAATGACTAGAAATGCCTATATATCATTCTTTTAATCCTAGTCCATGTTTAATATATATATAACCAAATATTTTTACATATTCATGTAGAGCATGACAAATGTGATTTTTGAGAGTTGGAATCAACTCAAAAGCATTTATGGTTGATTTTATAAAAATGTTTGAAGTGGTAAAAGTCTCTGTCTTGTTATTTTTTCTATAGGTGATCTACAATTTCCAATGGTTTGAATCCAATAGGAGTGATTAGATATTTTGAGTACCTTTCTAGCAAAATTGTAATCATGCAATTTGGTTCAGTATATCTCTTTGAATTCTACTTTGAATACACTAACAGATCAGGGTTTTGAATTAAATAGAAAAACCAAGTTTGAATCACTGGGCTATGCGCGGATACGTAACTGGGCCGGCCCAACTGCAAAACGCGTGTGCATCAGGCTGCAGATAGGTTGGTCCCACGTGTTAGCGGCTCTGTCTAACCGAAACGGTATCTACCAATATCATCCCTACGATTAGAACAAGATCAACGGTTCTAGTTCATCGTCTACGGCGAACTCCTCACAAGGGATTCGAAACCTAGCGGCATGGTGGGGGTCGTCGGAGGCATACCAGGGCTCCAGCTAGGTCCGACGATGGGGGCGAATGTGCTGGTGGATGACAGCAAGTCGATTGGTGGTCACGGCAGCTCTTGGGGTGGATCCAATCAACGGTGCCCTTCCTTCACTGCAGCGCGGGCTCCGGCCAAATTCCGGTGTCCTGGTGCTCGCCTTGCTCCGAGGAAGGGTCAGAGAGGTTCCTGCGTGAGTGGGGAGTGGAATGATGTGCCGATTGAGGTCTAGGGAGGGTCCTATTTATACACCGGCGTTGGAGGCAGCGCGCATGGCTCGGGCTCATCGGCGACGCTGCTACAGGTCGCGCTAGGCATGGCGGATGACATGGGTCGACGCGGTGGACTGCGACGATCGTCACACGCGTAGTGGCATGGCAAGGGGCGGTCTCAGTCGGTTGGGAGAGGTCCATGCTCTGTGCGGGTATAGTGGTGTTCGTCATTGAGTACGGAGGTCACGGGGCACGTGGCGGCGAACGATCATGTCTGGAAGGTCACTGGTGACGCGGTGAGTGCGGGTACGCGTGGAGAGATAGACACACGCGTGGCTGCGCGAGGCAGCTTCGGCTCTGGTGTGCTCTCGACATGGCTATGCGTTAAGTGAGCATGGTTGCGTTGGCTTCTCCACTGCTCGCCGTTGGTCAAGGGGTGTACAGAGAGGGGCAGTGAGGTCACGCTTATCTCCTGGGGGTCGTGGGAGAGGGCAGCGATGTGTGTGGTGTCTTGTCCATGGTAGACCGGCATGGACATGCTCGGTATGGTCATGGCACTAGTCATTGCAGCGAGCGAAGTTACTCCATTGCATTGCCAGGTACAGCGGTGATCGTGGGTGAGTTACTAAGGTTGATCGCAGTACAAGAATGATCACAAAATTGATTCAAATAGTGTATAGTTGGTAGAATTGTACCCTGCCTATTAAGTGTTCGACTAAATGGCCGCATGAAATGATCAGTTGAATTTTTGAATAATTTTTGGTGGGTGTGTTGGTCACATGCTTAGTAGTCTCTGGTTGCTAGGGATTGTCAAGGGGTGTTGGTTTTGAGTGGTTTTTGCAAAATGGTGATCTATGCACCTATACTTGATTCAATTTTGAATTGCCTCTCAAATAGATTTGAAATTGGTTTATGTAGATTTGTAAAGTTTGCTTGGGTTCATTTTCACTTGGTCTAGCAAGGGGTGAAAAGAACTAGAATTGTTTCTGTTGAAAATCTTTTACTAGAGATGCCCAAAGTGGGCTAATGGTTAATTTTGGCAAAAGTGACCATATGATCATATGCCTCATATCTGATTTTCCTTTTATTTGATTTTGCTTGTAATTGACCTAGATGATCTGGTATTCATCTTTAAACTAATACTTATCATTTTGTAGCAATCAAACATGGCAAATACAAGCATTCATACATTAATAGAAATCACACATGTACTCATATGGATTTAAGAAATAATGTTTTTGTTAACCCTAACCTTGGGTTATTAGAACTTGATAAGCTTGTTTAATATTTTTGAGATGTTACACTTGCGAACTTGTAGAACAGGTAGGCAACTTCAGATGTTAAGTGAATTAACATTTGCCATGAACTCTAATGATGTCAGTTTTGTACTACCTAAATTGTTTATATATATTAAGAGTAATTGTTGGTCAAAGAAAAAACACGCATAACAAGGACGCCTTATACCTCGAAATAGAAGGAGTATCTTAACGCTCGGATTTAACATAGACTACACCAAATTTATCAACGGGGAGTGGGATATCAATTAAGCCAGTATTATGGTAGGAATTTACCACCAATACAGAAATGTAGTTCATTGTCACAAGCTTATACCTGCTATACTGAAAAAAACAAGCAGATCTGGTTTACCTAGGTCACGGCGTCGTCTACGCATACACCACATCTTTGCGGGTCATGCCAAGGACGCCGAGGGTGCCCGTTAGTGGTAAGTCACGCTGAAATAGATAGATCTCAGCGGCCTCTGTGAAGCAAATCTGTTGAGGTTGTTGATTAGTCCTGCTTGCTTGACAAGATGGCCAGTGAAGGAGATCCATTGTAGTGCACGACGTCGTCGGTGAAGCAGATCTGTTATGACCGATTATGGATTCTAGGCGCTGCACGAGAGCTTCGGGGAAGCAGATTTGGTATAGTGGACTGTTGAGTCTGTGAAGCAGATCTATTGCAGCGCACACTAGAGTAGGTCAAGCAGGTCAGGTGCTGTGGACAATGGTGTCGGCAAAACTAACACGGTTGTATGGAAGAGGGTGTCAGTGAACTAGGTTGGGTAAGGTGGACGTCGGCTGATCCGGTAGACTAGTCAGGAGTATATGGTATTGAGGTATGACGTGTAGGCCAGCGAAGTGCGGTGGTGTAGGATCCGGAGGTGGGATAGGGGGTTTGGGGTGGCATGTGGGCTGGTGAAGTGCGGCGGTGATGTTCCGCTGTGGTGGTGCAGGAGCTGGAGGTGAGATAGGGGGTTGGGTGGCGTGTAGGCTGGCGAAGCACTACGGGGATGCTCTGGTGCGGTGGTGCAGGAGCTGGAAGTGAGAAAGGGGTGGGGTTTTTCGAGGTGCTATGGGGAAATGGCATTGGTGGAAGGTGGACTACCCAGCTTTAGAGCCGTGGGGACCCCGAGGGGATTACAAACCATACCCATGCCACGACATTAGTAGATAGGCCATTGTCAGGGGTAGAAAAGGAATTTCATACGGCTAGAACTTTGAGCATGTGACCACTCGAAATATTTCGGTGGAGGTGAGGCGGTAGAATTTGCCGCTCTAGGATTTTGAATTTGGCTATACAGTTCAAAAGATATAGAATAATAATATCCTATACTATCCTAGGAGTAGCTATAGTCCAATGACTAGAAAAAATAGTATACTTTGATGTCCTAGCCTTTCTAGGTACGGAGTATTTCTGGAGCCATTTTTGCAAAAATAGGTTCTCTACCTTTGGCTCAATTACGTACACACATGAAGGTAGTAACATGAACTAGTATGTTTCCTAATATGATTAGCCTAAGAGCATCTCTAGTGGCTAGTGTAGCCGGTAGTCTAAGCCAAATATAGACCACCATGGACCAAAAAATGCCTCCGGTGGCTTGTGTATCCGGTGGTCTAAAATTTAGACATCCTCCAAACTAGCTACTCGTTCTTCATATTTGGACAACTGAGCCACCATGTCTAAAGAAAAGTTGGTCACTTGCAAGCTTGCTCCTGCGCCAAATCAGAGCATTGGTTGTACTGATTTGTTGTGTATATTGACTATTTATGTGTAGATGGACATATAGACTATCAAATTTAGACTATCCAATAGAAAACTGAAGTCGTGTAAAAAAGAATCTTTTTACACCATTATCTATTTGAAGATGTAGACTACCAAATTTAGACAAGCCACTAGAGATGCTCTAAGAGACTACCAAATTTAGACTAGCCACTAGAGATCAAAGCAAAAAATACTAGTGTGTTATTTAATTTAGCGTGGCTTTTATCTAGATGATATGAAAGTTATAGCATGCTAATAATGTGCTTACAAAACATCTTTTTGTAAATATTTAAAATTATAATAGGTATATCGTGAATATAAAGGATTTCAGCACCTAATGAATTTCCTAGAGTAATACTTGTACATGCATAATCGATTCTAGCGCTATCCTAGTTGGAGGAGAACCGGCAGGGCTGAATCTAGGTATAGCGTCGGGTGACGCAGGAGGAGGCGGCGCCTTGACGCAATCACTTAAGTTTAACAATCAAATTTTCATCGTATGTTTGCTTACTCGACACATTCATCATATGGTATCTTATTCCAGACACGCCAACAAAAAAATAACGTCATATACTTGAAATAACACTAACGCTATGATGTTTTAGCGCGATATAGCAAGCTATTTAAACAATAGCACCATAGCGAGCAAATTTATATGTTTTCTGCTTTACCTATTGGCTATCTAAAACTTGAAAATTTTGGTAACATCGTCTAGAGAAATGAGGGAGAAGATTCTAGAATGATGGAGAAGTGTGTTTTGAGATTTGTCATAGCATTCATTGTGATGAAGACTATCAATAGAATCTTCTAGATGCTAGAATGGAAAAGAAGATCCAATGGTTGAAAATGTTGGGATTCGAGAGTCTTGATCCAACGGCCTTCAAAGTTATTCGTACAAAATATAGTGGTAAGATAAGATTATATAAGATAAGATGAGAAATAACTAGTGAGTTGCAAGTGCCTTGCACAGGAGAATAAGATAATAGAAGTATGACATATCATTTTTTATATAAAATTATAGTACTCCCTCCGGTCCAAATTAGTTCACTTAGATTTGTCTAGATTTGAATGTATCTAGACATGATTTAGTATTAGATACATCCATATCTTGACAAATTTAAGTCAAATAATTTGGGTCAGAGGGAGTAGGTGAAACTCAAAAAATATTATAATTTCGAGACACATTCATAAAGTATCGCGTGTGTTTGGTTCTTGTACTTTTGGTATAATCTAGAAATCAACCTATAGCTACGTAAATAATCTGTGTCCGTAAATATGATCCGTAAATAAATTCTATTCTATAGGAGTACGTGGATGGGGTCGGGGGAAACTGCATGCCCTTTCGTCTCTAGAACTACTCATGCATGCATCTCCCGATCTTCTCAACAGTTCCTTTTGTCTCGATCCCGTTCCTTTTCTATCACCCGGCGGGACCTCCGCAAAACAAAAGAAGGCACCAATCACCGTCCATAGCGATGTCGTTGGACAAGATGTACTACTTCCTGGACCCTGGCAACACCATACTACAGGTGGTGTATACCAATAGAGCGTCGGTGGTGAATATTACATCAGGAAAATCCAAAAGCTCCTGGAGGAAACGGACGACAAGATTGTTGGCCTCGACATCGACTACACCAACGAGCAATCATCGACGTAGTAGTCTATTGTCATCCAGCTATGTGTGGGCATGGATTGCTTGGTCTACCATATCTGCCAGGACGACCAGCCATGCTCCAATATAGCAGAGTTCCTCGCCAACCCTAACATTTCCTTTTCAGGCTTCGACATCGGAAATGATGGTATCAGGCTTTGGCATTCTCTAGTGCCAGTGACGAACTCCATGTACATCTAGAAGAGGTGGAAGCTTGCTGGCTCCATGAATGAGAAGGATTCTATGGCTGACTACGCGGTGGCCCTCATAGACATTCGTTATAATGTCATGAAGAAGAAGACGGACGTGGACCACAAGAAGTGGGGGAACATGCCCCTGACCGAAGAGCAGATCAAGTATGCAAGCCTCAAAGCCTACGTGACCTACGAGGTATACAGACGGATAGTGAACTACGAGAGGGGTCAACAAACTCTCAAAATGTTCAACAAAAAAAGAACTAAGGAAGAAGCGCAAGGGCAAGTGGAAATCGCAAGCAGACCAAAGAAGATGAAGACTCGGAATGGTACACCACGCGACCTACGAGTATATCTTTGCGTTTCAGTATATCCTTGCTTGATACTACTCCTACTTGTACTACTACTTGCAGAAATTAATGCATGTATATACTGTAGGCAAGCAAGGGGCGGAGGCAAGAATTAATGTAAGGAATCACAACTATTTCTTTTATTTTCACTGCAGCGTGATAGTAGGAGTAGGCATTGTAGCATGCCAACAACCCACCTCAATGAATTGTCTTGTTAATCAACAACCATGGCAGATTATAATTTTATAGTGGTAGAGACTTTCTTTGAGTAACTCCATTTATACTGCTGAAGGGCGGAGTATTGTGGCAAAGACAGAGGGTGAATGCGCACCTGAAAAACTGCTAGTAGCACTATAGCAGTAGAACCGCAAGATGAATTGTTGTCGATTGCACGAATATATGTTGAGTTAGTACAATATAAACATATATATTACTACTACATGATATGTACCAGTACTACTACTAGCAAAAAGCCACTATCCCTACTGCAGAAAGAATATAATTTCTTCCAACCAAACTAGTACTACTCCAAAAATGACTATATTTAGTTGGTAGTATTGCGAATTGCCCTCCTGGCGTTCCTAAACAGAGAGCTTATAATCCTATTCATCTTACTACTCAGTAGAGTACATCCACCCAACCCATCGGAAGTTAAGACTTCATGAAAATTACTCAAAAGAGTACATCCACCAAACTCATCTACCTTCGTTTCAAGGAATAAGGCGCAAGCGCACTCCAAATTAAAGTTTGACCAAATAAATGGAGGAACTAAAATTTACTTATATTGTGTACAATTTGTATCGTTGAATTCGTATTGAAACACACTTTCCAATGATGCTGAATGTGTACAGTACCAACATTCTTTATATATATTTACAGTAAATCTTGGTTAAACAAAAAACAAGAAAAATAAGGGAGCCTTATTTCTTGGGACAGAGATAGAGTACTACTACTACAAAATCCACCATTCCTGGTATGCAAACGATCTTTCAGCAACTAAACCAATTAACATCAGCTTACATCACCACTAAAACTCGACGAGAAAGAAGAAATGCAGCTCCTTCGACATAGCAGGACTAGCCAGGTAATGCGGCAGCACTGCCAGGTAAGACGTAAGGTCCTCAAACGAGACATCACCCAGCTTAGCGGAGCTCGACGCATCAAGATCCACTGTCACGGTGCTGGTCCTCCTCCTGCTGTCCGTCCAGGAGAGCAGCGGTGGGCATTCCGCCCACATCCTCACCATGTACACTAGCAAGTCGCACATCGTGGCCCTAACACAGACCGTGGACACGAGGGGGATCATGCTTACCATGCCAATCGTCAGGACGAATACGGCTCCGTCCTGCTCACCGATGAGGATGAGCCGATGGGACACCTCACCCGACAGCGACACCAGCTCCTATAAAGCTTTGGTAGTGGCACAATGGATCTTGTGCACTTGCATCAAGTGGAATGCTTCGAGGTGGGCGACGAGCGCTAGTGGTGAGATGGCGAAATCGTAGCTGGTCTCCGTGCAAGTGCAAGGAGCGTACTGGCACATGATTTTGTTTTCGTGGAGTTTGTAGTAGGGGAGCAAACTACTGCAGCCTTTGTGGGCGCACTCAACCCTAGCCGCTGATAGGATGGCGTCCATGGCGGGCTCGTGAGTGAATCCGCCACTAGGGTGATCGCACTTCTGGCAGGAGGTGATCTTGCGGACGCAACAGTGTCAGATTAGTTGAATATTCATGCACTATTCAAATGGAAGTTCGAAAAATAAAATAGTTGTATGGACGAACAGGAAAAAGAAAAATCAATGGATTGTGAGGGAGAAATGGATAGACCTTGTAGACCCGCCGGGGCTTGAGGGGCTGGGAGCAAGAGGAACAGTTGAGAAAGGTGGCTTCCATCTTCAGAGTGATAGTCCCAAGCATTGCAATTTAGTTGGCAGGAAATGAGGACTCTCATATCCGGGCTCGAGCTGTGCCCTTCTTTTATATACCACCGCTAATAATCAATGAAGCTCTACCTGATTGCGCCTTTCCTTTCTGTACTAGGGTCATTTTTGTATATTTTGAGGCCTTATTATCTACAAATTCTGGGTTTAGTTGGACAAGATTTGCGGCTTCTTTATACTTGTGCACTATCCTTTTATTTGTAAGTTGCACGTGCCTTGCACATGAGACTCACATAATAACAAAGTATGACATATCATCACTATATAAAATTATGCTCTGTAATAGGTAAATGTCAAAAAAATATGAAACAGCCACATCTATAAAAAGTAACAGTGTATATTTGGTTCTTGTACTTTATATCATATAGAAATAAACGTTTATTGATACCTAATACTTGAAAATTTTGGGACCATGGTCTAGAGAAATGACGGAGGTGATTCTAAATGATCAAGAACTGTGTTTTTAGGTTTGCGCATAGTCATTCTGCTAAACACTATCAATAGAATCTTCTAGATCCTAGACTAGAAAAGAAGATCCAACAGTTGGCAATGTTGGGATTTGCAACTCTTGATCCAACATTGAATATTCAACGTTATGTGTACATTTTATTATGGTAAGATTTGATGCAACTCCAGAACCAAAAACTAAATGATTGTGTGATGTTCTATGCAATCTTATTCGAAAATAAAAATCAATATGAGGATTGGGAGATAAATTTTCGGATCATGCTAGATTTTATCTCGTAGAAAAAAGCTTTCTCTCTACCGCTAGGCTTCATATGTAGTAGAACCGCCAGACTAGTACTGTTTGAACTATAATCATGCGCAAAAGCACTACGCATACCTAATGGGTGCTGCGAAGCTTTCTAAGAGGGGACAGGTAGAGAAGAGAGGGAAGAGTAGGGATCTATGATGATTTTTCTTCAAGTTCAGCAGCGAGGACATAATTATAATGATTGGAAGAATGAATAGTGATGAATTTTTTGTGCATAGACATTGCAAGAAGTTTAATTTTTCAAACCTGATGGTGGTTTTTAGATATTCAAATCTTGGGTACCTTAAACGATTCTAGAACCTATAATGCACTCATCATGCAAATTGGATATATATAATTTTGGTAGATCGACATGAAGTAGTTCCAATCGAAGAAAATAGCTACTAGACAGATTGAAAATTTATGTTATTACCATAAAATAGCCCATAAACATGGTCTGCTATGTGCAAATAATGGGCTATTACCATTCTAGGCCTTATTCTTCATGTACTAACTTAACAAATAAACATTGTCTATCACTTACAAAACTGTAAACTATTGTTTGTTTGTGAAAGTTGGAAACAACGATTGTAAACACATTCTCCCATACCAACATGCGCTCATCTACTAAATATGGGCACACTATTCGTCTACTACAATATAGATATAGCCATGACCCTAGTCATTTGATTTGTAAGCTAAGCATCTTCACAACATGGTAGACCATATTGCGAAGCAAGGTTTTCGAAAGTAATCAAAACTCATACTTATCACAACTAGTACGCTCAAGAGAATATGATGCACAAGTTATACATTATTTTGATTTTTCTTTATTTTTCTTGAAAAAATCCAACTAGTTCAAGCAGGTCAGCTGTTGTGTAATTCTTCGAAAGAACTTGATCGTTTCAAACCACTAGTTGTTTTATTATAGATTAACTACTCTAGTACCTTAAAGGGATTTTACATGAAATTAGAGAGCTAGCAACCTACCATGCAGTCATAGTTAAAATTTGATCTGATTTTTATAAATCAACAACAAGTACTTTAAGTGGTTGAAATTAGCTAGAGAGGTCAAAAGTTCATGTAATTGGAGAATTTCCCATGAAACATGGTCTGATTTTGTGTATAAATGGAAGGCTAGTAGCTAGCTTTATGAAATTCGTCGTGTACTTTGTTAATTAATCTACAAATGTTAATATTGTTTACCATATCATGGCCAGATGTGCATTTACCAAATATGGACATTATTCCCTCAATGTTGCCATTGCCAAATCTGACTTAAAGGTAAATTTGGCTTTGGTATAAAATATAGCAGGATCTCCACAATGTAGTGGTTCCAAATATTTATTACGTGGGTCACGCCATCTAGATAAAACAACACATGAAGCAAATATGGAACTACCCTCACAGTGTAGGGAACTAGTTCCAAAAGGCAAAAAGCAAATTTGGCATTGGAGAAACGACTTGCTCCGGTTCCCAGTTTTCTCTCATTTGGAACCACGTCCAGAGTGTAGGGAACTAGTTCCAAAAGACAAAAAGCAAATACGGAACTACTTTTGGCTACACATTGTGGGTGCCCACATAAGCATGGCCATTTGTTTTGAACCCCAAGCATGTCCATACATGGTAATCCATATTGCGAATAAATACTCTCAAGAGTTATCAAAACTAAAGCTTGCCATTATTTTGCATGGCAGGTGGGGATTCGTGTAAGAGGATATCGTATGCAAGTACTATAGTTCTTTTATTTTTTATTTTTTTTAAACTCACTAGAATTTGTTGGCCAATATGTAAATTCTTTGCAAGTTGAATCTTTCAAACCTTCTAGTGTTTGTCGATATTGTATTGACTAACTTGGGTCCCTTAAAACAATTTTGAGGATCTAGCTCGACATGTGAGGGCAGTCCAACAGGGCAATTCTTCATTTAATAATGTTTTCATTTTTTCTTTATAATATATAGGCTATTTAGAAATCTTAAGGTGGTCCATTCACCGCCCTATCCACCATTTGGATCTGCCACTTTGTAGGCGAAGCCTAGGAGCAAGCAGCCTATCATACGGTCGTAGTTCAAGTTTGACATAACTTTGGTAAATCGATAGAGGGAGTTAAGTGGCAAAATTAGATAGCTCGTAAATTCATGTAACTTCAGAATTGCTCAGAAAATTGTGTGAAAAAATGGGGTTGTCAAATGGGCCTTATTCCACGTGTGTTTGCTTACGAAAACAATTACTTGGAAAATTGTAACTGATTTTTCTAGTCATAAAAATTCAAAAATTACAATTGTAATAAACATTTTTTACCATGCCAAGATGCACCAATATATCGACTAAGGGGACCTTATAATAAATTTCGATGTAAATATGGTCATACCTTGGTTGTTTGGCTTCAAACCAAGGTATGTTCCTACATGGTAGGCCACTAGGCCATATTGCGAAAGATTGTTTTACAGAAGTTACCAAAACTCGTGTTTATCATTCCTCATGGCAACCAAGGTAATATCTTCCTACTACATGGTTGGACAAATTGCTCCTAGGCACTTTGCGAGTATGTGAGGTGGGCCATTTACACATAAAGTAGTCATGTGTAAGTACAATAAACCTTTAGAGGTAACTAGTGTATTATACAAGCAAGTTGTTGGCTATATTATTGGAATTACTCTAAGGACTAGTCTGCATGCTATAAGTAAAATAGTAGGGCGTGTACACCATGTATTTAGGGTTCGTTTGATTCAAAGGATTTGTAAAACATAGGAATAGGAGAAGTGCAGGAATAGAATAATGTGACACTTATAAAAAAAGATGAAACAGTGCTAGGAGGAACTAGACACTTTTTAATATATAGTAGAAGCGGGTCAGCATGAGAATTCCAGAAATTGATCCCTAACAGGGATCGAACTCTAGTCGTTGGGATGCGCCAACTGTGACCCAAATACTAGGCTATTGCCTCGTTCTCACTTATAATCATATAGAAATGAAAAATGCAGGAATTGGTAAGATAAGGTGTGTGATTGTACCGTAGGAAAAACGCAGGAAATTTTATATGGTTTAGGTACATGTCATAGAAACAGAGGAATTTTTCCAAGAGGTCTCACCTCTTGTTATAAATCCTAAAGGATTGTAGTGTAGGGAAGCAATGCATAGGAGTTTTGTAGGATTTATTCCTTTGAAACAAACACATTCTATTGAAAACATTCCTATGGATTGGAATTATATAGAATTCCTTTGGAAATCCTTTGAATCCTATAGATTGTGGTGGACTCGAGTCAACAAAACCAAGTTCCATATGAGGTACTCCTACAACCTAATTAATTAGGCCTTGCATGACACTAGATACATGTATTACCCAATGATGTGAAGGTAGTAAAATGTGAAAGTTTTACTAGTCTAAGTTATTTAGCACTTGAGCAGCCTAAAATATGGGTGGAAGCACGAGGCAAATAGAAGGAAAGTTGGGCTGGGCCACCAAGGGCCCCAACTTCAGCACTATTGCGCCTTCACGATTATACTCCGTACTCCATGGGAAGGAAGTGGTGACTGTGATTCGCCAAACAAAGAGGAAGAGGTGACTGCTATGATGCTACCCACCTGAACAAGTCCCATGAAGTCATAGATTCACCGATGCATGAGCAGAGAAGCCAATGCCGCATTGAAGAGGAGAGAGGGAAGATGATTATCCTTCACCAGGAGATATGAGCTACTCCTACAATTAGGCCTAAGTAACATGACACTAGACACATGTTATTACCCAATAAACTTTGAAGTTACTGTAGTAACATGTGAGAGTTTTACTAGCCTAAGTCATTTAGCACTATGAGCAGCCTAGTATGGGAAAGAAAGAAAACATTCAGCCAGAGCTCATTTTTGGGTGGAAGCACGAGGTAAACAGAAGGAAAGTTGGGCTGGACCACCACGGGCCCCAACTTTCTCTGCACTGTCGTGCCTGCATAGAGTTACTACATTGTGCGGAATCTTACATGGGAAGGAAGAGGTGACTGTTGTGATGGTTCCTACCTGAACAAGTGCCAGTCATAGATGCATGAGTGGAGCATAGCAGCCAATGCCGCATTGAGGAGGAGAGAGGGAGCATGATTCTCCTTCATCCAAGAGCCTTTTCTCTCATGAAAGGCAGCGACGAGACAAAATTTTGGGTGGAGGAGCCTTTTGTTACAAAACAAGGTAAAATATTTGTGGTGGAAGGATCCCTTGCTTGCCTTGCCAGCAGTACGAGATCGACTAGGCACCAAAATCTGAGTACTAATAATACAAACATGATTAATACTTGAGTACTACTAGTAATAGTTGCTATAAGTTCCATAGTTCCATCCAGGAGCAATAGTGGCTAGTAGTATAAGTACCGTAGCTTGTCATGATCCTTCTTGCTTCCTCGAAACCCTGCAATCACGATACAAGAAGTCTCTTGTGTCCCCAACACAGCCAATACACTTGTCAGGTGTATATGTGCACTAGTTCGACGAAGAGATAGTGAAACACAAGTGGTATGGATATAAGACAATGGTGCCAGAAAATAGCTTGATGGGTAGGAAGAGACTAAAGGCAATGGTTTTGATGAAAATGATCTTTTTAGTCCACCAAGCACGGAGGATAAAATTTACTTTGATGGTACTATACATCCAATATATGATGATTACAATGATGAATATGATATTTTCAGCCCACCTACTATTGAGGAGAAAATTAATTATGATTACAATATGCCTCCTATATTTGATGATTATGGTGATGAGAATAATAATGATAGCTATTTTGTTGAATTTGCTCCCACTACAATTAATAAGAATGACTATGCTTATGTGGAGAGTAATAATTACTATATGCATGTGATTTTCATATTGTTAATTTTATTGATGATGCTACTGAAAGTTATTATGAGAGAGGGAAACATGGTTTTATGCATCTCAATAATATTAGGTTCCCCCTCTTTATGTTGGAAGTCTTGAAGTTGAATTTGTTTTGCTTTCCTATGCTTGTTGCTTTGTGCTTTCATGACTTGTTTCTTTACAAGATTCCTATGAATAGGAAGTGGGTTAGACTTAAATGTGTTTTGAATTTGCTTCTTGATGCTCTCTTTTACTTCAATTCATATTTCCTATATGAGCATCTTCTCAAACTATCGTGCCTATCTTAAACGCGTTAAACAAAATACTTATTGGGAGATAAACCAAAAGTTTTAGTTGAGTATTGGAAGTTATTACCTCTGTAATAACCTCTCCTTATTCTTTTTATTTTGATTTTTCTGCCAAGAGTAACCTCTAATGAGAGAGAAATAATGCTTGGGAAAGTTGCTGCCCGAAACAGATTTTTGTGCTTCGCTGTAAAAATTCGTGAAAAATCTCTGTACGTCGGTTTGACCTATAATTGTTTGTGCTTCTAACCCAGGTTGTTATCGAACTTACGTTAGTTCAACACTTTTCGGTTTGAGCAACAGAAGGTCTTCGAAAAAATTGGTTTTTACCCGCTGGTCTATTTTGACAGATTTCGGCCATTATTTGCATTTGTCTCTTTATCGATTTCTTTTGAGTTCTCTTTGATCACTTGAACTTTTTAAAGGAAGTTCTACAGTATCTTGTGTTTTAATGGAAGTTTTACTTGTGTTCAAACTGAACCAAAAGACTTATTATCTTGAGTGCACTAATGTTGCTAATGAAGATTGTGTGAAGTTTTGTATGAAGGAAACTTTCAGGTGTAAGGAAAGAGTGATGTAATGAGATGAAGAATGGAATAAAGCTCAAGCTTGGTGATGCCAACCGTGTCACCCCAATAAATATCCAAGAAGTACAAGCGTCAAAACTTGGGGATGCCCAAGGCAACCCCTTCTTCATCAATAAAAATCTCAGGTCTTTCTAGACACTTCGTTTTTATTGTTTCATGCACTATTGTGTTGTTCTTGGAGCGTCTTTGTTTTTGTTCTTAGTTTTCGTTTGCTTCGTTTTCTTAGTTTGCTTGAATAAGTTGGTTGGATCCCAACACACTTCTTTTGGAGATAGACACACCCCGTTATTCATTGCCTAGAACACTCTAGTTTTCATTCTTATTGTTTTGTGAGTGTTCTCTTTTGCTAGCACTGTGTTTAGCCTTAGTTTTCTTGTGCTTTCAGCTTAGAACTTTTTAGTTCTTCCTTTTGGATTTGTGAGACAAGCTCACTGATCTTTATTTATTATTATCTTTGTGAGTTCTTTCAAATAAGTTGGTTTGGATTGGAAAAGAGTAGGAAAGTTCATGCTTAAGTGGTAAAAGGAGTTTGTTTTTGACTGTGGCCTATGCTTTGTCATGCCATGATTGATATTGTTTTGGCTTTATGCTTACTGATCTTTGTTGTAGCATGACATGTTATAAACAATTGAGATTTCTTAATGTGCCTTTGAAGAATCATGCGTTGTTTTAGCATATTAAAGCATAGTATTGTGGTATTCTCCTTTGATGTTTTATTTGAGATGACTTGGCGCATGCTCACACCATGTTATGACTATGCCAAGTCACCATAGCCTTTATGATACTTTATTTTTCAACTTGTAATATCACTTTATGCTTTAATTAATGATGTTTTGTCGCTTTGCATGATTATGGCCATTTTTGCTCTCTTAGTTGGTCGCTCCCAGTCTTTTGCTAGCCTCCGTTACCAAGTATGAGTTCCACTCATGCATCCAACTCCTAAAACCAAGTTATTCCAAAGAGTCCACCATACCTACCTATTAGCATTTGCTATTCTAAGTATAATCATGTTTTTATCTACCTTCCGAATTAAACTTGTTATGAGAAAACTAGTGATTAAAGATCTCACGAACTTGATGGCACACTTTACTTTTCTTGCCCTAAATAAACTTGAACCATTGTGTCATCTATGTTGTATATGCTTGCACTTATATGTTGGGGATTAGCAGAACCATGATATCATGGGGAACGCTTTCAACATTGCACTTGTACATTGTACCTAGTTGATATCATGATATTTTGCCTATGGATATCATCGGTGTGAAATGAAAGGGGAGCTTGTAAGTCCATGGAGTTATGTATGTGTGTTGGAGAAATGCCTGGGCCACCAGTCTAATCCATGCCTAATCATGGTGGAAACCTGCAGCGTAACCATAATGAGTTGTCTATGAAGCATTCTTCTTATAAAAAAGAGATGGAGATTGAGAAAAAGAGAAAAAGAAAAAAAGAGATGAGAAAAGAGGAAAGAGAGAAAAAAGCACCATTTTCCCATGGTAAATAAGAAGATTGATGAGATGCTCGTTGTCTGCTTGCCTTGTCATTTTGATATGGGGATTCTTCCGTATCATCAGGCAGCGCTACCCCGTTGGCGGTTCTCTATGATACACATGTACTTATTATGACAAGAACTTGCTAGTGACTACACTTGAGTAGCATGAGGAGCGACCCTCGTATTCAAGGGACATGAGATTTCCAACTTATACTTTGTCAACCATATACTCCATAGTTTGTTCACTTTAACATTAATCATATCAAGATGCTTATGATAGGGGCAATGAGAGTTGAAAGCTAATAAGTACCACAAGTTTTGGAAGCTCTTTATGAGACTTGAATCCCTGCTTCCTTCTATGAAGGCCTTTCTTTTACTTTTATGTTGAGTCTCCATCTTCTATCTTTATGCACCTATTGAGAGAGCATAGTGCCCATTCTTATATTAATGTGCATTCTCCCAAGACTTGTTGATTGATGCATAACTTTGATATTGCTTGTTCTTAAACTATTTGTATCTAGTCACCCTTATGAACTTTGAAGGTGTCCTATGCAATTATGATTTGCTAGATTATGAGGGACAAGTTGAATGCCACTATGCTATGTTTTGTTTATGTGGAACAAACAAACGTCTTGCAAAGCATTGTTATTCATGAATCTTTTGATTGTGCCTTTTCATGTTACATCATAGTTGCTATGTCTTATTGTTAGAACTTTATCTTCCATGCTATGTTGAAGTACTATGATCCTAGCTATCCATGTTTTACAAATACTTTGATCAATTTTATGATGGTGCATGTCACCTCACAAATTATTCTTTCTTTTTATGTACTCGAGGATGAGTAGGAGTTAGGCTTGGGGATGTTGATACGTTGCTAACGTATCTATAATTTTTGATGTTCCATGCTTGTTTAGTATCTACTTTCTTATGTTTTGTCGACACTTCGGAGTACTTTTATGCATTTTCTGGAACTAACCTATTAACAAGATGCCACAGTGCCAGCTGCCTTTTTTCTGTTCTTTTTGGTTCCAGGAAAGTCAGAAAATGAATATTCTCGGAATTGGACGGGACAAAAGCCAAAGTCGATATTTTACCAGAAGACTCAACAGAGCCAAAAGACGAGACGGATAGGGGCCAGGCGATGGCCACACCATGTGGTGGTGCGGTCTAGCCCTGGCCGCGCCACAAGGTAGTGTGGGCCCCTGGTCCACCCACCGACCTTGCCTCTTCGCCTATAAGAAGCCTCCCGATGCAAAAACCCTAAATCGAACAGCCTCCAGCAACGAAAATTTCCGCAGCACCGCCGCCACAGAAGAGGAGATTCGGGGGACAGAAAGTCTCTGTTTCGGCACCCTGCTCTACCCGTAGCTATGTGTTCATCTCTCTCCCTATGTATGATCATATTGTGATCATGAGCTTTGTAGTCAAGTAGATCAACCTTGCTACTCAAGTGCTTTAATAGATCTCTGCTCTCCCTATGAGTGTGAAAGTGACAGCGTGCACATGATGGTGGCACATAGGCTAGAGATTACAAATACTTGTTATGAGTTATACTTGGAGTTGGATGTCTCTATGAAATTGTGGTGTTTGTTGGAACCATCTAGAGCTCAAGGTGACAGTGTGGGGTTATCTAGATGCGGAAAGTGAAGATAGCCCTGCCATGGATTAGAGTATCCAACCGGAGAGTAGTTTAGAGTAGTATCATAAAGAGAAGATATTTATATGAGAGTGTTCACTAGTGAAAGTATGATCCCTAGGCCTTGTTTCTAAGCATTGAAACACAGTTTGCACTTAGATCTATTATATGTTTTCTTACTTCCATCTTTATTTTACAGCTTCCCCAAGCTTAGAATTTTCCATAGCATTAGCAATAATGGTGTTCAAAGAATTCATACTAATAACATTGATATTAGCATGCAAATAAAGTTCCATAGGTTTTTTAATTTTCTCTTCAAACACTTCATGTCCTATCTCAAGATAAATACTATAAAGCTCTCTAATTTTGTTGTTGTTTTCCATTAAGCCTAACTAGTGAAAATAAAAACAAGAAACAAAAAGACAAAATTACAGAATCTAAAGGAAATAACATCGAGCACTCACACCGGAGGATGTGAGTACCTTTTACCTTACCTCCCTGCAGCGCGGAAAATAGCTTGATGTCTACGCACTTCTCTTCTTGTAGACAGTTGTTGGGCCTCCAAGTGCAGAGGTTTGTAGAAGAGCAGCAAGTTTCCCTTAAGTGGATTAGCCAAGGTTTATCGAACTCAGGGAGGAAGTGGTCAAAGGTATCCCTCTGAAGCAACCCTGTAATCACGATACAAGAAGTCTCTTGTGTCCCCAACACACCCAATACACTTGCCAGGTGTATAGGTGCACTAGTTTGGTGAAGAGATAGTGAAATACAAGTGGTATGGATATAAGACAACGGCGCCAGAAAATAGCTTGATGGGTAGGAAGAGACTAAAGGCAATATGAAATAAAGATGGAAGTAAGCAAACATGTAACAGATCTAAGTGCAAACGGTGTCACAATGCTTAGAAACAAGGCCTAGGGGTCATACTTTGACTAGTGAACACTCTCATATAAATATATTCTCTTTATGATACTACTCTGAACTACTCTCCAGTTGGACACTCTAATACATGGTAGGGCTATAACAGCACATCTCAAAGTTCGCTTTCCGCATCTAGATAACCCCACACTGCCACCTTGAGCACTAGATGGTTCCAACAAACACAACAATTTCATCGAGACATCCAACTCCAAATATAACTCATAACAATTATTTGTCTCTAGTCTAAGTGCCACCATGGTGTGCACGCTGTCACTTTCACACACATAGGGAGAGCAGAGATATATTAATGCACTTGAGTAGAAAGGTAGATCTACTTGATTACAAAGCTCATGATCACAATATGATCATGCATAGAGAGATAGATGAACACATAGCTACCGGTAGAGCCCTTAGCCTCGAGGAAGAACCACTCCCTCATCATCATGGGAATCAGCAACGGCGATGGAGATGGTGGTCGATATGGTTCTGTGGCACTTCCCCGTCCCGGTAGGGTGCCAGAATAGAGACTTTGTGTCCCCCAAATCTCCTCTTCGGTGGCGGTGGCGCTGCGGAACTTTTCCTGGCTGGAGGCTGTTTGATTTAGGGTTTTTGCATCGGGAGCCTTCTTATAGGCGAAGAGGCAAGGTCGATGCGTGGAGCAGGGGCCCACACCACCTGGTGGCGTGGCCAGGGCTAGCTTGCGCCACCACATGGTGTGGCCAGCCCCTGGCCCCTCTCCATCTCGTCTTCTGGCTCCGTGAGTCTTCCGGTAAAATATCAACTTTGGCTTTTGTCCCGTCCAATTCCGAGAATATTCATTGACATGGGTATACTCTATAGGTACTCGAGCTTGGTATATACGGTCTGAATACGTATAGGCCCACGGTGTCGCCAAGGCCCAAAACGAAGGATTCGAGTAATCTGCGGACTCTGGATTGCTTGAAGAACAAGAAGAAGCTAAAGATAGAAAGTTTAAAGGGGAAAATCCTAACTTGTAACCGACTCGACCTGCTACCCGAGACCTAGCCTATCTATATAAAGGCTAGGAGGGGGCGGCGAGGAGGACACGCGCACCCCTAGTTTCCACAACCCTCGCCAGATTGCATCTGCGCACCATTGTAACTTTCGATTCCTTTGATAATTCCACGAGCAGACAAGCAGGAGTAGGGACCTCTACGAGGCCTGAACCGTGGTAAATCTTTGTCCCCTGTGTGCTTGTCTGTTAGCCGATAGATGTCTCCAGCGCTCCCTCCTTATCCAAAACCCAAGTCCATAACAATGGGCATTGACGAGTTAAACCCTCGTCAATTGGCGTCGTCTGTGGGAATTGGGAGTGCTGATGTTGTGGCTTCTTCGGCCCCATCAACTGCGATCTACAACTCCGCAATAGCGGAGATTCGCCAGCTCTTTGGTGCGTTCGACTTCACCATCCAGACGCCGGCCACTCGCCCGGCCTTCGAGTCTGTGGGCGACGGAATCAGCCTGGAGATCGGGAGCTTCCGCTTCCAAGTTGGTCAGATGGGCACGCTTCGCATGCCTGATCAGCCGACAGCACCGGCAATTGCCCTAGCATCGTGGTTTCCTACGTTGATCGGCACCCTCAGCGAGCTCAACGCCTCGACAACAGTCGAGAACACTGTCAGCGACAACATTCATGACTCCGACCTGAGCGATCTGGCCACTGAAGATGGAACCTACGGTTCCGGATATGAGAGTTGTGGAAGCAACAGCTTCCCCAATCACTTCATGTGCACCATCATCAACGCAGGCGACACCTCTGCCAACCACGACAACGACGGCAATCGCGGCAACGGAACCGACCCGCCTAACGGCGGCAACGGTGGCAATCATGTCCCCGTTGACAACGGAGGGGCAGTCGAACCTCTAACCATAGTAAACGAGCAAACCAGCGAACGTGTCGTAATCAAGCTCAACGAGCAAGAATGGGCTCGCTGCCACGAGGCCCTGCGAGGCACCCCTCTACCCTTCGGATCCCCGCAGGAACTGCTGATGGGTTATCACTGGCTCCTGAAGGAAGAATTCAAGCACCAAGTACAAACAATTGCGCAACTCGAGTCGAGCCTTCGTCGTGCTGGACTCTCCTCCTACGTAGGATCCTCCTCAAAGGGCAACGAGCACCTCGCCAAGAAGAGGCAGTCTCGGATGGCCCACCTCACCGAGAAGGAACGCATAGAGGCTGCAAAGGTCGTCGACTTCGGCTTTATGACAATCGACACCAGGGGCAATGTGGTCCCCAAAACGCCGCAGGATGCCGTGACAGCGGCCACCATGTACCTCTTGAACAACCAACCACTAGCTGGAGACCCCCGAGCCGCCATGCACCGATCTACGATCGCGGGCTTGGGATTAATCGAGGCCGCCCTCGACAAGGAGCCGACACCGGAGCCAAAGAAGGGCAAAGCGCTAGCAAAGCGGTACTCCTCGCCCTCATCCAGCGATGACAGCCATGACTTGTCTCGACATCGCCGCTCACGACCACAACTAAGATGCACGTGATGACATCACGCAGCGCAAGATCGACAAATCAAGAGCACGACGTGCTCGGTCGACTGACTCAGAAGAGGAGGACGTGGAGCTCTGTGGCGCCAGATGCTTCAGCAGATCCATTAGGCAGAAGCGAATGCCTAAAGGGTTCAAACTCCCGTCGGAAAACCCGAAGTTTGACGGTCTACAGGACCCCAAGATCTAGTTGGAGGACCACATCTCCTCCGTCAGACTCCATGGAGGCAATCGAAGCACTGCCATGCAATGCTTGCAGCTACAGCTGCAGGGCGCCGCCCGAGCATGGCTCAATAACCTCCCACGCGGATCCATTCGCAGTTGGGATGAGCTGGTTTAGACCTTCGTGCGCAACTTTAAGGGCACGTACCAACGGCCCGCATCAATCGAAGAGCTGAGATGCTGCCAGCAAAGATTTGGCGAATCGCTGCGCTCCTACATCCAAAGGTGGTCCATCATCAAGAACTCCACAGAGAACATCTCAGAGGATCACGCGATTGACGCATTCAACGGTGGTGTCCGCCGTTTAGAACTCAGAGAGGAGTTGGGCCGCTCAAACCCCAAGACCATCGACCACCTGATGGAGATAGAGAATCGGTGGGCTGATGGAGAAGACTCTGTAAAGAATCGCGTTCACTCCGACGAGGAGGCGGATCTCGAGCACAGACGCAATCGCCGAGGCAAGCGTCGCATGCGCATTTACGACGACCGCGACGACATCAACATGCTCGCGGCTGGCTACGCCGAAAGACGCGACGACAACCGCAACAGAGCATACCATAGCGGCGGATACCGCGACTCCAGGAAAACCACGCAAGTATGGCAACGACGCACTCGCGACGAGGCACCCGCGAGCTCCATTGAGGACAAACTGTCCGGGCCATGTACGGTGCACTTCTACATCGACAAGCATGATGGCAAGAAGAAGTCCAACCACCTCCTCAAGGATTGCCGCGAGTTCCTCAAGCTACATGAGGGACTGGTTCGGATGAACCGCAATGCAGTCGAAAGAGGCTACGGAGCCGCTCCAGGTGCCGTGGCACATGGCGCACCGCCACCACCACCTGGGCCAACCCTGAACGGAGCCGCACCGGACCAGCACCACGGAGGCGAACCGTACCCACGGGCCATGGGCACCATGATGATCCAAAAGGGACGCCACTCCAACAGGGTGTAGAAGACCATCACTCGCCAAGTCAACTTGGCCACGCACTCGCCACCATCCACCACTGAGTACCTCAGTGGAAGCGAGTCATGCATCACCTTCGACAAACGCGACCACCCGCCTCAGATACCCCGTCCAGGTCATTGCCCCCTCGTACTCGAGGCGCAAATTGGAGTCTTCGACATGAGTTGTGTCTTCATGGATGGCGGAAGCGGCATCAACCTCATATTCACGAGTACCTTGCGAGCAATGAGAATCCCTCTAACCTGCATGGAGGCATCGGACACAACGTTCCACGGCATCGTCCCAGGTAAAGGCGTATACCACCTAGGCAAAATCAACCTCGATGTCATCTTCGGCACGCCAAAGAACTTCCGGCGCGAGTGCATCGATTTTGAGGTCGTCGACTGGCCCTCACAATACCACTGCATCCTCGGGCGCGTCGCGTTCGCTAGGTTCATGGCAGTGCCCCACTACGCCTACCTGCAGATGAAAATGCCAGGTCCCAATGGCGTCATCACGATCAACGGGAGGTTTGAACGATCTGACAATTGCGACAGGGAATTCAACAGAATCTCCCAGTCCTTAGGCATGAAGGAGGAACTCGCGAGATTGAAGGAGACGACAGATAACAACCTGCCTCCCCTGAGCAGGCCAAGCTCACCTGATCTCTCCTTCGAATCATCTGTGCACACAAAGAATGTGCAGGTCCACCCATCAGATCCCGCCAAGACGGGCATCATTGCCAACAACTTGAGTCCCGCATAGGAACTCGCGCTCGTCGAATTCCTTCGTGAGCACTGGGAAATTTTTGCCTGGTGTCCTGCGGACATGCCAGGAGTTCCCAGGGAATTCGCCGAGCATGCACTCAATGTCAACCCTGACGCAAGGTCAGTCAAGCAAACAATCAGGCGACTGTCTGAGCCACGAGCACAGGTAGTCAGAATGGAGATCAACAGACTCCTCGAGGCCAAGTTCATACGCGAGATCAAGGAAAGCACTTGGCTCGCCAACACGGTGCTGGTACCAAAAAAGAACACGGATATCCTGCGGATGTGTGTGGACTTCACTTCTCTGAACAAGCACTTCCCAAAGGATCACTTCCCGCTACCACGGATCGACCAGATCATCGACTCCACCGCGGGATGCGAGCGCCTCTACTTCCTCGACGCCTCCTCAGGCTATAATCAAATTTGAATGAAGGAGGAAGATCAAGAGAAAACAGTGTTTACAATGCCCTTCGGCGTGTTCTGCTACAACACAATGCCCTTCGGGCTAAAAAACGCAGGAGACACCTACCAGCGGTGCATGCAGGCTTGCCTCAAGGAACAACTGGGTCGCAACATCCAAGTCTATGTCGACGACATAGTAATCAAGACCAAGGAAGAAGCCTCTCTAATCGACGATTTGCGCGAAACCTTCGCCAACCTCGATCGCTACCGGATCAAGCTCAATCCGGACAAATACGCCTTCGGCGTACCATCTGGGCAGCTACTCGGGTATCTCATCTCCGTGAGGGGAATCGAGGCGAACCCGAAGAAGATAAAAGCCATACTAGCCATGGAGAAGCCGAAGAACATAAGAGGCCTCCATCAACTGGCCGGACGAATCACGGCCCTCAGTCGATTTATCAGACGGATGGGTGAAAAGGCACTGTCCTTCTACCAGCTCCTCCGCAAAGATGAAAAATTCGAGTGGACCAATGAAGCGCAAGAAGCATTCGAAGATCTCAAGCGCCTGCTATCCACTTCGCCAGTGCTGGTGACTCCACGAGAAAGGGAACCACTGTTGTTGTACATCTCCACCACCAACCAGGTGGTCAGCACAGTGTTCGTTGTCGAGCAAGCTGAGGAAAACAAGGTGCACGGCGTACAACACCCAGTCTACTACCTCAGCAAGGTCCTCATGCCAACAAAACAGCGGTACCCGCACTACCAGAAGCTGGCGTACGGCGTCTTTATGACTGCCCGGCGACTGCGCCACTACTTCCAGGAGCACCCAATCGTGGTAGTCAACGACGCCCCGCTGGGACATATCCTCAATTACCCCGACACCACGGGGCGAGTCGCGCTTTGGGGAATAGAGCTGTCTCCACGAGACATCACATACGAAAAGCGTGACGCAATCAAGTCGCAAGTTCTCCCTGACTTCCTCGTGCACTGGATGGAGAACCAACTCCCAGACAAACCATATATGTCCTACCTCTGGACAATGCACTTCGATGGGTCCAAGCGGAAGGACGGAGCAGGCATAGGTGTCATACTGACATCACCTCAAGGGGACAAGCTAAAATACATCCTACGAATGCAGTTCAAAGCCTCAAACAACAAGGTTGAATACGAGCCCCTGTTGCACGGGATGAGGATGGAAAAATCCTGCGGCGCCAAGAGGCTTATCATATACGGCGACTCCAAGTTGGTCGTCATCCAAACAATGCATGAGTGTGACGCACTGAACGACAACATGATCGTGTACCGCGACCTCTACGACACACTCGAAGGATACTTCGACGGGTGCGAGCTGCGACACGTAGGTTGTGAAAGCAACGAGGAACCAGACCCACTCGCCAGCATAGGCTCTACCTGCACCCCCATACCACCTAGGGTATTTATCGAGCGCATATGCGAATACTCCATCAAGGCAAAGGCCGCAGAGAAGAAAGCAAGCGCAGCAACAGACTCGGGGCTGCGCCACCCAATGAGCCGATGTCACTCAATGACTTGGAGCTGAACACAGGACTCGAGGGACCAATGACCGTCATGATGATAGAGCAATCCTGGAGGCAGCCATACATTACGTACCTCCTCAACAAGAGGCTACCGGACAATCCGACAGATGCATGGCACATTGCATGGCGATCCAACCCATTCGCCATTATCAACGGCGAACTGTACAAGCGCAGCATCATAGGAGTACTACAACGATGCGTCTCCCTAGCTGATGGAAAAGCAGTTCTCCTTGATATCCATGAAGGGACATGCGGGCACCACGCCGGCAGTCGCGCCCTTGTTGCCAAAGCTCTACGAGCTGGATTCTACTGGACAACGGCCATGCGCGACGCCAAAAATGCAATGCTTGCCAACGATTTGCGGACAAGCCACACGCACCAGGCGCAGAGCTACGACCAATCCCGTTGGCCTAGCCCTTCGCACAATGGGGGCTAGACATGGTCGGCAAACTTCCAAGGTCCTCGCGAGGAGGCTACGTCTACCTCTTGGTCGCAGTCGACAAATTCACCAAGTGGATCGAAGCGATGCCAGTGACCAACCAATCATGGCACAGCGCAGTCAAGTTATTCGAGTCCATCGTCTACCGCTTCGGAGTGCTGCACAGCATCATCACCGACAACGGGACGAACTTCACATCCAAGGAGTTCCAGGAATTCTGCGAGAACCTAGAAATAAACATCAGCTATGCCTCAGTCGCGCATCCACAGACCAATGGTCAGGTGGAAAAAGAAAACGGGCTCGTCTGCAGCGGCATCAAGAAGCGACTCCTCCGGCCACCCGAACAAGCCGCGGGTTGCTGGCCAGATGAACTGCAATCCGTACTCTGGAGCCTACGTACAACTCCAAACAGCGCCACGGGCTACACGCCATTCTTTATGGTGCACGAAGTAGAGGCGGTGCTACCCGCCGAAGTACGATACAAGGCGTCGGGCGTAGTCGCTTGCAGCAAACAAGAATCATCCCTTGCACTCGAAGACTCCGTCGACCTCCTTGACGAAGCCAGGGAAATCGCCGTAGAGAGATCAACGATCTACCAGCAGAACTCTTAACTACCACGATGGGAGGCTTCGCGAGATCCTTCGTCGAAGGTGACCTGGTCCTGCGACTGAAGCAGCAGGGGCATCTCAAGCTCAAGTCCCCCTGGCAAGGACCGTACGTGATTACAGAAGTAATCCCAGGTGGCGCCTATCGCCTTCAAGATTTAGAGAGAGGAGTCGCATACTCCAACCCCTGGAACGTCGCACAACTGCGACGCTTCTACCCCTAGTTGTTTTTTACTTTTACACCGCAAACAAGGCTACTCAGCCAAGGCTACTTAGCCCTTCGCACAGCAGGAGAACGTTGGTTTGTTCCTCAATGAAGTCGACGATCTCTTCTGCTGGGCGATCCACCGCCTGGTAGTGCGGCACCATATTCCAGGCAAAACCTGCTGGTGGTGCAGGTGGCCCAGACGCAATTGCTACAACGTCTACGCCAGGCCTGTGCAATCGCACCATTGACAGAGCAGCCTTGGCACCGGCCACCAACTGTTGCCTCACGTATTCGCGAACCGCGGACAGATCCTAAAACTTGGCTAGGAGGGCCAGCAAGCTTGATGGAGTATCATCCACGGGAACATCGTCTGATAAATGTTCTTCAAGCATGACTGCCATTTCTTCAGAAAGAGCAGCACTCGCGACGCACGATCCTGCAGGGTCGCCAACGCAGTCGCACGATCATGATCTACCTAGAAGTATCCACTCTCCTGAAGTTTCTCCTGAGTAAGATCATGCAGGCGAATGGCAATTCTATCCTTTTCCTCCTGCGGATGACGCACGCTGACAACTACACGAAGCAGCAACATCAGCATGAGTACAACGTACCACTGCGAGTAACTACAAGGAAAATATAAGAACTAGCAAATTTACATTTGAATTGGTCGCCCAGCTGCGCCACCTCGCCAAGTAGATACTGCTCTCGGGCGGCGGCTTTTCCGCCTTCACTTCCACACGTCCGCATTACCGTGGAGCACGGGCAACTCATGCTCCAGCTGCTTCACGCGATCACGCAGTTGCGAAAGCAAGGACAACTCATCTACCCTGGAGCGTGATGGTGCCATGGTATCATCAAGAGCTGGCGAGTCCTGGGTCCCCCTCATAGGATCACTTGATGTACCCTACCACAAGTCAAGATAGAAGAAAATAAGACGACCAAATCACCACAACGACAAAAGGGTCAGATGCATTCAAGACCAGCATAAGTAAGGAGCAGCTGGCTTCTTAAACAAAAGGACATAAACTAATCAACTATTACAAAGCTAACTAAGGAGCAGCTGGTTTCTTCGACTTTGACGGCTTCGGGGGCTTCATCAAGTCTGTGGCAGTATCAGACGCCACTGACTTTCCGCCAGCCCCTGAGGCCGAAGCTTTCACCGCCTTCTTGGCACGTTGGAGCTCCTCAGAATACTTTGCAATGGTATTTATCAAGTGATGCCCATATTTGCCACAGGAAGTCGCGAAAGGAGCGAAGACTACCTGCTGATAGTCCGCGCCAACAGGCATCGCCTTTGACACCACGGAAGGATCAATCTTGACTCCGTGGGCCTGCACCATGGCGAGTGACATGGTCGTGCCAGCCGCGCGGAGTGAGTTCTTGTAGGTGGAAGGCACACTCCCAGCGAGTGACTCCACCAGCTCGTCCATATTATCAATAAGCTCCGCCTTAGGCATCAACTCCTCCCGGAGGCGACTGAGGGCGACCTTGGCCTTGGAAAGTGTATCCTGGATGGCGGCGCTACGGTCCTCGACTGCGGACACCGCACCCGCTAGAGCATCATCGTGACGAAGGGCCTACGGGTCAAAGCGCAAATCGCCAGCATCTGTACATAAACCCACACATGGACCAAAACATCAGCGCCACCAGCAAAAACATTCGAAGCAGAGAAGGATAACAATATCCACAAGCAAAAATACCTGAGAGGGCCTTGGCAATTGAGAATAGTTGTTCTTCGAACAACTTTTCCCTGGCCGCAAAGGAAGCATGCAGATCCTCTTCACGCTTCTGCGCCTCGTCACGCGCTGCGATTGCCTCGTTGCGACCCTTCACAGCCGCGACAAGTGTCTTCTCCATGGTGGCGGCGTTACGCAATAAGGCATTATGTTCAGCTATAGGACAAGCAAAAGTTGATCATCAGTCGACTATATCAAAAGGAGCAGACGAAGGAGAATAAAGTGTAGAATACTCACTTTCAACCCAGCGGTGGCGTCTCGACATTGCATCTTTGGCGACCCATCGCCATCACCTGTTCTGCCAAGTGCGCGGCTTCCTTCACAAGGAGCTGTAGCACAACCAAGGAATCAGCAGAGGCAACAGACAACGTTGACTACAAACTAAAACAAAGAAAAGCTATACTTACATGGTCCTGTAATGACTCCGAAGATGTCTGTTGTGCCGTCACCCGGGCAACCATTCGATGCTCCCCTGCATGCGGAGAACTGGAAGAGTTGTGCCCAGAGTGGGCTGCCACCAGAGGGGAAGGAGTGCGCTTGACCTGTTCCTTGGCCTTCAAGGTCGCGACTCCTGATTCCTTTAAAAATTGGACGTCGCCAGAAGATGACGACGCCTCTTGACTGCAAGATAACGACCATATCAACAAAATGGCAAACCCAGAGACAAGACAAAAGGAAGCAAACAGAGAAGAACAAGTGAACTAGAAAGGTTACCAGTCAAAGTCAAACATGGCATCCACCGACTCCGACGAAGACTCCTTGAGCAATCACATCATCTTGCGAGAAGATGGTGTCACAGCCCTCATAGGAACAACAGGAATTGGCGACTCTGCACCAACGCCCGTGCCTTCCAGAGTCGAAGGAGATGACGCGTCGGAGTCCTTGCTGCGCGAATGCTTGCTAGTATCCGGACTATCGGACTTGGGGGCTTCCTCCTCCACATCAAAAGGGACAGTCGACTCAGACTCATCCTCTTCCAAGGATTCACGGGGAATAATCCCCTCAGGGAGAGGGGGCATACAAGGCGACACCACCCAATCCTGCATACAGACAACAAAAATCAGCAAAAAGCAAGTAAGCAACAGAAGAGCAATCGACAAAAATAAGCTACTGCATAACACAACTATACCTCAGGAGGAGGATTCAAAGCATCAAAGGGAGGAACAACTAGTTCACTGGGAAGCACATCCTTGCTGGTGTACTTCGTGACCAGTCGAACCCTCTTGTCCACCTCACTCGCTGACATGCCATCGGCAGACACGCGAGTGGGATCATCAGCGCCAGCCCATTTAAACATGGGGTGGACTCTGGCTTGCAGAGGCTGGACGCGACGGCGCACCCAAGTTCGGATGAGAGCGCAACCTCCCTCCTCTTTACCTATGCGACTCTCGAGGTCGCAGACGCGTTGATACAGCACGTCTGTCTCCGCGAGCTTGCCAGGCATGACTACGTTCTTCCAGGAGCGCATCCTCCTGCACAGCGTCGCGGGATCGAAGGGCGCGAGTCCAAAGTGCTCATCTTTGGCCTTCTGATCGCGGATGTAGAACCATTTGTCCCACCACCCTTGGACGGAAGTCGTGAGCTTGATGTCGAAGTAGGTGGCGGATGGGTCGACGTGGATTCCGCAACCACCTACATCATAAACTAAAGAGCCAGATGTAGACTGGCGCTTCAATTTGAAGATGCGCTTGAAAAGGCCAAAGTGTGGCTCGATTCTGAGCCAGCACTCGTAGAGTGTGATGAAGCAAGAGATGTGGAGGATTGAATTTGGGGACAGCTGATGGAGCTGGAGCCCGTAGAAACAAAGAAGACCCCTAAAAAGGGGTGAAGAGGCAAGGAAAGACCGCGAATGATGAATGCAAGAAACATCACTCAAAAACTAGCGGGAGGAGCAGGAATGGTCTCACCGCTGGGGACGCGCGCATCGGCAACTGCCGCGGACAGCACTCCGTCTTGGCGAATAAGACGGAGATCAGACGCCTTGATGATGGAAGGGCGCCACGCCCCATTCGTGACGTGGGTGCCCGCGACCTTTTTCTTCCCACCGGCGGCGGTGCTGGTGCTCGCAGCGGCGGAGCTACCCTTCTTCTTCGCCATGGCAACAGTGGCCACAGAATCAGTGGCAGCACCTCCCTTCTTCTTCCCCATTGCACGATGGCGATGTGAGCGAAGAAAGTAGCTCGGGAACGAGCGGATCTGGTCCAGCGTTGTGGAGGAAACGGGCGCAGGAAAAAGCAGAGGAGTAGCAGCAATGGTGATGGCAGCAAGGAAGAATGAGCACATATGGGAAATTACCGCCGTAGCGCGGCTACTTAACCCCTGGAAGATGCAATCCAACGGCTCAGAAAAACCCTATTGGACGCGTGGCACACATCGTGTTGGACACGTGGAGAAGGGGAAGTGCGAACCGTCCCTCCACTACTCCCATTATGCACGGAAATCGAGGAGGCGCAGTTAAAATAAAGATTACGCACGCCTAGTCAAATCAAAGTAAGGAAGTGGGACCCACTGCTCGTCACGTCCCGTCAAACTCGCTCACGCGGGCAACTGAGGTCATACAAGCGTCAGCACTGACGTCATCAAAGCTACGGAGCAAAAATCTTCGACTACTTTAGTCCTTGCTGGAGTCTTCGACTCCACCAAGCACTCGAGGGCTACTCCCAGAGGGAGCGCTGGCCGCGCACCCTATGATTTTGTTTTTGCAGGAATAAGGACAATCAAAAGGCGAACCCAACCACTCGAAATACGATTCGATTATGGACATGGGTTACTCCCATAGGGAGCGTCGGAAACAAATTCGACTGAAACAAGCAAAAGACTACAGCAGTCGCAAAAATGATTCTTTAGTCCCTGCCTGAGTCTTCTGTTGGAATTATGCCCTAGAGGCAATAATAAAGATGTTATTATTATAATTCTTGTTCATGATAAAGTTTATATTCCATGCTAGAATTGTATTAAGCGGAAACATTAATACTTGTGTGGTTTGTGAACAACACCGTGTCCCTAGTACGCCTCTATGGACTAGCTCATTGATCAATGATGGTTAAGGTTTCCTAACCATAGACATGAGTTGTCAATTGATAATGAGACCATATCATTGGGAGAATGATATGGTGGACAGACCCAAACTAAGCAAAGCTATGAGATCGTTTCATTGTGTTCTTCTTTGCGAAGCTTTTTCTATGGCAAATATTGTATTCCTTAGACCATGAGATAATACAACTCCCTGGTATCGGAAGAAAGCTTTGAGGTCATCAAACGTCATCCTATGAGAGGGTGATCATAAAGGTGTCTCTCAGGTGATCGGAAAGTATCTGTTGGGTTGTATGTATCGAGATGGAATTTGTCCCTCCCAAGTCGGAGAGATATACTTGGGCCCCTTTCGTGTCGATATCAACACCGCTTGCAAGCATGTGGTTAAGGAGTTAATCACAAAGTGATATCGGATTATGGAACGAGTAAAGTACGTGCTGTGAACGAGATTGAACTAGGTATGACGATACCGACGATCGAATCTCGGGCAAGTAAAATATCGCGAGACGAAGGGAATATATATATGGGATTGATTGAATCCTGGCATCGTGGTTCATCCGATATGATCATCGATGAATGTGTAGGAGTCAATATGGGTGCCCAGACCCCGCTGTTGATTATTGATAGAAGATCATGTCTGCATATTCTCGAACCCGCAGGGTCACACTTAACGTGTCTCGACGCTAGGATAGATTGGATACTTGGTTTATGAATTTTTGTTCGGAGTCTCGGATGGGATCCGGGACATCACGAGAGGTTCCGGAGTGGTCTGCAGAATAAGATTCATATAAGGCAGTGCAGTTTTTGGAGTTCGGAATTGTTCCGGATTAATCGGTATTGTACTGGAAGCTTCTAGAACCTTCCGGAAGGGGACCAACGTGGCCCCACCTTCTGGGAGGGGGCATGGGCCTATGAGGGAGTGTCCTGGCTGCATTGGGCCAGGGGCACAAGGCCCCATAGGGCCCAGCCGATCCTAGATAAGTTTAAATCGTTTAAACTAGAGATAAGATAGGGTTTCTAGAAGGGAGAGTTTAAATCGTTTAAACTAGAGATAAGATAGGGTTTCTAGAAGGGAGAGTTTCAATCGTTTAAACTAGAGATAGGCTTGGAGGATGGGCAAGGGCTGGCCGCACCCCCCCTCTATATATAGAGGGCTGGTGCGCCCACTCCCCCCAACCTACACATCTCCCTCCAAGCCCTAGTAGCCCTGCTGCCTTCCTCTCTCCCTCCCGACTGTTTGCAGGCGAAGCCCTGCTGGAGAAATTCTCCACCAAATAAACCACGCCGTCGTGTTGTAGATCCAATCCATCTCTCCACCATACTTGCTGGTCCAAGGAAGGAGGAGACGTCGAGGTGCTGCACGTGTGCATCTCACGGAGGCACCGCCACTTGTGGTGCTAGATCGGATCAGATCGCGAGGAGGAGAAGCGAGTACGACTACATCACCCACGTTCCGACGAACGTTCCGCTGTGCGAATCTTCAAGGGTATGAAGATCTAATCCAATCTCTCTCGTTGTTTGCATCTCCTAGATTAGATCTTGGCTTTCCCTTTGTTCGCTTCCGTAGAAAATTTTGATTTACTATGCCGCGAAACCCTTCAGTGGTATCAGAGCTAGATCTATGCGTAGATGTGATTCGCGAGTAGAACGCAACATGGTTGTTGCGGGCGTTGATGTTTTCTGTTGCAAGCCTCTTGTTTGTGTTCTTCTTATGACGCGGGATAGTGAGATTGAAGCGGTCCAGGCCAACCTTACGCGACGTCGTTCGCGAGACCGGCTCCGCACTTGACGTGTGGCTTGTTCCACACATGCGGCTGGTGGATGTCAGTTTCTCTCACTATAGTTGTCATGGGATTAACACTGGAGTCTGGCAACCATAATATCACCGTTGTGGCTTTCCGTAGGTAAGAATCGTTCTTAGCATATACTCCCATAAGCCACGTAAAACATGCAACAACAAAGTAGAGGCGTCTAACTTGTTTTTGCAGGGAGTGTTTTCTGTGATATGGTATGGCCCAAGATGTGATGTGTATAATGTATGCGATGATCATGTTTTGTAATGTTTCACGACTTGCATGTCGATGAGTACACAACCGGCAGGAGCCATATGGTTATCTTTATAATTGTGTATGACCTGCGAGTCAACTTCTTATACGCCATGTAATAGCTTTACTTTATCGCTAAGTAGTTAGCAATAGTTGTAGTTGCTATTCGTGGTGGAGGCAATCATGGTGAAGTGATGGAGATCATGCCGGAACGCACAAGATGGAGATCATTGTGCGAAGATTGGCTATACCATGTCACATAAAGTTATGTGCATGTGATGTTTATCCTTTTATGTATCTTATTATGCTTAGATCGCGATGGTAGCATTATAAGATGATTCCTCATAAAGATCAAGATAAAACTGTGTTCTCCCCGGTATGCACCGTTGCGAAAGTTAAATCGTGTCCAAGCATCACGTGATGATGGTGCTATAGACTCTCGCTCACATACAACGGGTGCAAGCCAGTTTGCACACGGAAATACTTGGGTCTAGCTTGACGAGCCTAGCATGTCTGAGACATGGCCTCGGAACACAAGAACCGAAAGGTTAAGCATGAGTCATATGAATGATATGATCGACACTTCGTTGTCCACCATTGAAACCACATCTCTTCTCGTGAAGATCGGATTAGGTGTGGTGAATTTGGATCGTGTTCACTAAACAACTTGAGGGATGTTGAATTTAGTGGGAGTTCATCTAGTAATTTGATTAAAAGTTGAACTAGTTATCATGAACATAGTCTAATTTGTACTTGCAAATATTGTAGATCACATGGCTAAGTCCAACTTCAACTTCAACGTTTTTGCTGAGAAAGAAAAGCTTAAGAACAATGGGTCTAACTTCACCAATTGGTTCCGCAATTTGAGAATCATTCTCTCTGGCGGTCAAAAGGACTATGTCCTTGAAAGCGTTAGGTGACGCCCTACTTGCTGTGCGGCTGATGAGAAAGATGTCTATCGATCGGCATAAAAATGATTATGGTGTGATTAAGAGCACCATGTTGTTTGCTATGGAACCGGAACTTCAAAATCGTTTTGAAAACTATCCCGAGCCCTTTGAGATTCTCGAAGAGTTGAAAACCATGTTTCAGACTCAGGCCCGTTCTGAGAGATATGAGATCTCCGAGAAGTTCTTTAACTGCAAGATGGAGGAAGGGAGTTTTTAGTGAGCACGCCATTAAGATGTCGGGCTACACTCAACGCATGTGAGCAACTGGACTGCAAGATTCGGAGGAGCTCAAGATTGACAGGTCTGCAATCACTCCTCCCAGCTACAAAAGTTTTGTAGTGACTCACAATCAGATTGGTTCCGATCGATCACCGAGCTCTTCGCAAAGCTGAAGGCTGCGGAGGTGGACATCAAGAAGGATAATCATGTGTTGATGGTCAACAAGCCCTCCTTTAAGAAAGGTAAAGGTGCAAAGAAGCCCTTCAAGAAGGGCGGCGGCAAGCGCAATGCCCCTACTAAGAAGAAGCTCAGGTCTGGTCCCAAGCCGGAAACTGAGTGCTTCTATTGCAAGGACAAGGGTCACTAGAAGCGCAACTGTCCGAAGTACTTAGCGGACAAGAAGGCTGGCACCATCAAAGGTATATTTGATATACATGTTATTGATGTTTTCCTTACTAGACCTCGTTGTAGTGCCTGGGTATTTGATACCGGTTCAGTTGCTAATATTTGTAACTCGAAACAGGAGCTGCGGAATGAGCGGCGACTGCGAGGATGAGGTGACGATCGCGTTGCAGCGGATCAAGAGTTGATGTGATTGCCGTCGGCACGCTCTCCTTAGTTTTACCTTCGGGATTAGTTTTAAACCTTAATAAATGTTATTATGTGCCTGTGTTGAGCATGAACATTATTTCTAGATCGTGTTTATTGCAAGACGGTTATTCATTTAAATCAGAGAATAATGGTTGTTCTATTTATATGAGTAACATCTTTTATGGTCATGCACCTCTTGTGAGTGGTTTATTTCTTCTAAATCTCGAAAGGGATGAAACACACATCCATAACATTGAGGCTAAGAGATGCAAAGTAGATAGTGATAATACTACTTATTTGTGGCACTGTCGTCTAGGTCATATTGGTGTAAAGCGCATGAAGAAACTCCATTCTGATGGACTTTTGGAGTCTCTTGATTTTGAATCATTTGAAACATGAGAACCATGACTCATGGGCAAGAAGATCAAAACCCGTTCTCGGTATGATGGAGCGAGCAACGGACTTGTTGGAAATCATACATACCGATGTATGCGGACCGATGAGTGTTTGACCTGGCGGTGGATATCGCTATTTTCTCACTTTTACCGATGACTTAAGTAGATATGGGTATATCTATTTAATGAAACATAAATCTGAAACGTTTGAAAAGTTCAAAGAATTTCAGAATGAAGTGGAGAACCATCATAACGAAGATTAAGTTTCTACGATCCGATCGTGGGCGAATATTTGAGTTATGATTTTCTCACGCATCTCAAAGCAAGTGGAATCGTTTCACAACTCACGCCACCGGAACACCACAGCGCAATGGTGTGTACGAACGGAATCGAACCACTTAGATATGGTCCGATCGATGATGTCTCTTACTGATTTGCCGTTATCATGTTGGGGTTATGCATTAGAAACCGCTGTATTCACTTTAAATAGGGCTCCATCTAAATCCGTTGAGACGACATCGTATGAACTATGGTTTGGTGCTAAACCTAAGTTGTCGTTTCTTAAAGTTTGGGGATGCGAAGCTTACGTCAAGAAGTTGATGCCGGACAAGCTCGAACCCAAAGCGGAGAAATGCGTCTTCATAGGATACCCTAAGGAAACTATTGGGTATACCTTCTATCACAGAACCGAAGGCAAAGTGTTTGTCGTAAAGAACGGTTCCTTTCTTGAGAAGGAGTTTCTATCGAAAGAAGTTAGTGGGAGGAAATTATAGCTAGAAGAGGGTATTTAACCTTAACTTGAATTGGAGAGTAGCGCAGCACCAGAAAATGTTCGATTACTTTGCACCAACAATAGAGGAAGCTAATGACAAGGATCATGAAGCTTCGGACGATGCTGCTACTGAACGTCGCAGGTCGACAAGGTCGCGTGCCCCTCCTGAGTGGTACGGCAACCCTGTCTTGACTGTCTTGTTAGTAGAAGACAGTGAACCTACGAACTATGAGGAAGCGATGATGAGCCCAGACTCTGAGAAATGGCTAGAAGCCATGAAATCCGAATTGGGATCCATGAGCGAAAACCAAGTATGGACTTTGGTGGACCCTCCTAGCGACCGAAAGGACGTTGAGTGCAAATGGATCTTCAAGAAGAAAACGGACGCGGATGGTAATGTTACCGTCTATAAAGCACGGCTTGTTGCGAAAGGTTTTCGACAAGTTCAAGGTGTTGACTACGATGAGACTTTCTCTCCCGTAGCGATGTTTAAGTCCATTCGGATTTTATTAGCAATTGCTGCGTTTCATGATTATGAAATATGGCAAATGGATGTCAAGACTGCTTTCCTCAATGGCAACATTGATGAAGAGTTGTATATGATGCAACCCAAAGGTTTTGTCGATCCTAAGGATGCTGATAAAGTATGCAAACTTCAGCGTTCCATTTATGGACTGAAGCAAGCATCTCGGAGTTGGAACCTTCGTTTTGATCAAGTGATCAAGAGCTTTGGATTTGTTCCAAATTGCTATGAAGCTTGCATCTACAAGAAAGTGAGTGGGAGCTCGGTGACGTTTCCGGTACTATATGTGGATGACATATTGATTATTGGAAATGACATCAACATGCTTAACGATGTGAAGAGTTATTTGAACAAGTGTTTTCAATGAAAGACCTAGGTGAAGCTGCTTATATATTGGGCATCAAAATCTATAGAGATGGACAAAGGCTGATAGCTTTAAGCCAAAGTACATACCTAGACAAAGTTACGAAAAGGTTCGAATGGATAAGGCATTGAAAGGATCGATTGCCTATGTTGTCGAGCAAGATATTGAGCAAGGCTGGGTGTCCAGCTACGAAATGATAGGGAAGCTATGAGCAAAGTGCCTTATGCCTCGGCCATAGGTTCCATCATGTATGCCATCTTGTGTACTAGACGGATGTGTCCAATGCTCTTAGTTTGACGAGATATCAAAGTGATCGAGTGGAACCTTTGGACAGCCGTGAAGAACATCCTAAGGTACCTAAATAGGACTAAAGAAATGTTCTTAGTCTATGGGGGTGATGAACAGCTCGTAAAAGGTTACGTCGATGCTAGTTTAAACACCGACAAGGATGATTCTAAATCTCGAGACGGATATCGTGTATATTTTGAATGGAGGAGCTGTGAGCTGGAGAAGCTGCAAGCAAAGCGTGATCATGGGATCTATAGTAAAAGCGGAATACATGGCTGCTGCTGAGCGTCGAGTGAAGGAGTTTGGATCAGAAACTTCATCCGAGCTTGGTGTGGTTCCAAGTGCATTGGACCCTTTGGAGATATTGTGACAACACTGGCGCCATAGCACTCGCTAAGGAACCAAGATATCATCCAAAGACCAAGCATATCAACCACAAGTTTCATATAATCCGAGATTATATAGCAGATGGAGATCTGAAGATCAGCAAAGTACATACAGATCTGAATGTCGCAGATCCATTGACTAAACCTCTTCCGTGTGAAACATGATCACACCTCGATTGCCATGGGTGTGAGATTGTTGCCAAATGTAAACTAGATTATTGACTCTAGTGCAAGTGGGAGACTGTTGGAATTATGCCCTAGAGGCAATAATAAATATGTTATTATTATAATTCTTGTTCATGATAAAGTTTATATTCCATGCTAGAATTGTATTAAGCGGAAACATTAATACTTGTGTGGTTTGTGAACAACACCGTGTCCCTAGTACGCCTCTATGGACTAGCTCATTGATCAATGATGGTTAAGGTTTCCTAACCATAGACATGAGTTGTCAATTGATAATGAGACCATATCATTGGGAGAATGATATGGTGGACAGACCCAAACTAAGCAAAGCTATTAGATCATTTCATTGTGTTCTTCTTTGCGAAGCTTTTCCTATGTCAAATATTGTATTCCTTAGACCATGAGATAATACAACTCCACGGTATCGGAAGAAAGCTTTGAGGTCATCAAACGTCATCCTATGAGAGGTGATCATAAAGGTGTCTCTCGGTGATCGGAAAGTATCATTGGGTTGTATGTATCGAGATGGAATTTGTCCCTCCAAGTCGGAGAGATATACTTGGGCCCACTTTCGTGTCGATATCAACACCGCTTGCAAGCATGTGGTTAAGGAGTTAATCACAAAGTGATATCGGATTACGGAGCAGTAAAGTACTTCTTGTGAACGAGATTGAACTAGGTATGGCGATACCGGCGATCGAATCTCGGGCAAGTAAAATATCGCGAGACGAAGGGAGTATATATATGGGATTGATTGAATCCTGGCATCGTGGTTCATCCGATATGATCATCGATGAATGTGTGGAGTCAATATGGGTGCCCAGACCCGCTGTTGATTATTGATAGAAGATCATATGCGCATATTCTCGAACCCACGGTCACACATACGTGTCTCGGCTAGGATAGATTGGATACTTGGTTTATGAATTTTTGTTCGAGTCTCGGATGGGATCCGGGACATCACGAGAGGTTCGGAGTGGTCCGGAGAATAAGATTCATATAAGGCGGTGCAGTTTTGGAGTTGAATTGTTCGGATTAATCGGTATTGTATCGAAGCTTCTAGAACCTTCGGAAGGGACCAACGTGGCCCCACCTTCCGGGAGGGCATGGGCCTATGAGGGAGTGTCCTGGCGCATTGGGCCAGGGCACAAGGCCCCATAGGGCCCAGCCGATCCTAGATAAGTTTAAATCGTTTAAACTAGAGATAAGATACGGTTTCTAGAAGGGAGAGTTTAAATCGTTTAAACTAGAGATAGGCTTGGAGGATGGGCAAGGGCTGGCCGCACCCCCCCTCTATATATAGAGGGCTGGTGCGCCCCCTCCCCCCAACCTACACATCTCCCTCCAAGCCCTAGTAGCCCTGCTGCCTTCCTCTCTCCCTCCCATTTGTTTGCGGTGAAGCCCTGCAGAAATTCTCCACCAAGCACGCCTGGCCGTGTTGTAGATCCAATCCATCTCTCCACCATACTTGCTGGTCCAAGGAAGGAGGAGGCGTCGAGGTGCTGCGTGTGCATCTCACCGAGGCACCGCCACTTGTGGTGCTAGATCGGATCGGATCGCGAGGAGGAGAAGCGAAACGACTACATCACCCGCGTTAAACGAGCGTTCCTGTCTGAATCTTCAAGGGTATGAAGATCTAATCCAATCTCTCTCGTTGTTTGCATCTCCTAGATTAGATCTTGGCTTTCCCTCTGTTCGCTTCCGTAGAAAATTTTGATTTACTATGTCGTGAAACCCTTCATCTTCGACTCAACCAAGCAGAGCAGTCACAAAATGATTCTTTAGTCCCTGCATGAGTCTTCGACTCAACCAGGCACTCGGGGGGCTACTCCCATAGGGAGCACTGGTCGCGCACCTTATGATTATTTATGCAAAAACTGTGTGTCGATAATATCCACACTCAAAACTCATGGCGACACCGCCTCATAATTTTCCCTACAAAGAGACTGCATCTCCTGGGTCACCCGAATCGTCTCCGTGATGATAAAATTCGGATGCCGCGCTTACAGCGTGAAGGTAAGACCTGAATAAGGCCTGGCAACGCATTTAGCTGCGCACTACCAGAAATATATTTGTGCCTACAGGTACGATGAACATGCCTTGACGAACGCGTCGAGTGCTCACACCCATATAACTGGAATTCGACTCTTGTAAGACCTCCGCGGCTTGAGTTGAGTTACGCTAGCATTTTTCCGGATTCGAGTCCGGGGACTCGAGTTCGAGTAGATTGCGTTGTTTCACCCTAAGGTGGTTAACTGATACCGATACTTCGGTTACATCAGGCACGCATATCGACAATCCCTATGACACAAATAAAAGCAGTCGAAATATATACTCATTCAGGCACTTGAAAGACTTCAAAAGTCCCCAATCGAATCTGCGATTCCACTGAACACTCGGGAGCTACTGACATGGGTATACTCTACAGGTACTCGATCTCAGTATATATGGTCTGAATACGTATAGGCCCACAGTGTCGCCAAGGCCCAAAATGAAGGATTCGAGTAAGCTGCGGACTCTCGATTGCTTGAAGAACAAGAAGAAGCTAAAGATAGAAACTTTAAAGGGGAAAACCCTAACTTGTAACCGACTCGACCTGCTACCCGAGACCTAGCCTATCTATTGAAAGGCTAGGAGGGGGCAGCGAGGAGGACACGCGCAAGCCTAGTTTCCACAACACTCGCTAGATTGCATCTGCGCACCATTGTAACTTTCAATTCCTTCAATAATTCCACGAGCAGACAAGCAGGAGTAGGGACATCTACGAGGCCTGAACCTGGGTAAATCTTTGTCCTCTGTGTGCTTGTCTGTTAGACGATAGATGTCTCCAGCACTCCCTCCTTCTGCAAAACCCAAGTCCATAACAATGGGCATTGACGAGTTAAACCCTCGTCATTCATTTTCTGACTTTCCTGGAACCAAAAACAGCAGAAAACATGCAACTGACACTATGGTATCTTGTTAATAGGTTAGTTCCAGAAAATGCATAAAAGTACTCCAAAGTGTGAACAAAACATAAGAAAGTAGATACTAAACAAGCATGGAATATCAAAAATTATAGTTACGTTAGCAACATATCAACTACCGTGCCGGAATTGCCCCGGAGTCCACCTCTGCTAGAGGAGAAGGACGCCAGTTCCGACCACCCCAAGCCCTGCCATGACCACGCCTCGCCTCGCCGTCATCTATCACATTGATTGCCCCTGTCGCCGACCCTAGCTGGAGCCCAGGTGAGCCCCGCGAGACCCCCACCGCCGTGCTAGGGTAAATTCCTCGCCGGAGTAGTTCGTCGTCGATGATAAGCCACGGTCATTGGATTAGAATAAGATTGCATGAGTCAGTAGCCCTCTGCGCCGCGTAGTGTAACTGGGCCAGCCCGTTTAACTTCCCGCGCTGGCCTGGAAATTCAAATATTGAATTTTCCTTTTTACTTTAAACCCTATCCTATGCCTACATTCAAAAATCAATTCGGAGAGTTTCACTGAACCAAATTACATGATTCAAATTTTGTTAGGAAGATAATTAAAATATCTATCCAGGCCCATTGGATTTAAATCATTTGGAGTTGGAGATAATCTATAGCAAAAATAACAAGTCATAGACTTTTGCAACTTCAAACATTTTTCAAAAATCAACCATAATAGCTTTTGAGTTGATTCCAACTCTCAAAAATCACATTTGACAATATCTATCTGAATATGTAAAAATACCTAAGTTTACATGCAGTGTCATTGGAATAGTACCAAATAATGCTATTAGGGCATTTCTAGTCACTTTAAATCTATTAAATGATAAACTTAAACTTTATAAAATGTGACCATCACTTTAAATCACATTCCCATGTATTAGAATATGTGGTGATGACATGTAATCCCATATTTTAATTGGAGAATATTAAATCATAATTAATTTCAATGAGTAGAAATTACTTTTCTAAAATAAACTAAATAAAACTAGTTCTTTAAATCATGTGATGATTGTGATGATGCTAGATCATCAAGTGTGAGCCTTAGTGTGCTAAATAGAATTAGTTAAGTATTGTTTGGTGATTGTGTACCCCGCATTCATTTATAGACGATAGTACCGACCAAGGATACGAGGAGGAGGAGTTCTACCCCGAAGAAGACGAAGAAAACTTCAATCACTGCACCAACCAAGGCAAGCTAGCATTATATAAGTTAACCATGCAAGCCATCACTAATTGTAGGATAACCTAAGCAAGATGCATTAGGCATGCTTTGGTTATATACCCCTGATTTACACCAATCACAAGTTTTACTTGCAAGCCCTATTCTTTCTTCTACTTTACAAAAGTTCATTACTTTTAGTTAGTGCTTTGTGAGTATTGGAAAAATAGAATAGATAGCATAAAGAGTATAAAACTAGGCCTATATAGTGATACTTAGATGTCATTCTATGACATGAGATTGAAGATTAGCACCCCTCATTAGTGAACACTCTTAACTTAGTGGCTAGTGCTAAGCATAAAAACTTGATCACTTTAGATGGGAATACCTGGTGAAAATGATTATGAAAACCTTGGAATGATGCTTCATTCTATTGAGATGTTTTGACATGTGTTGAGAAACACAATGGTTTGATGATGAAAATGTTGAGGCATGAGCCTTAGCCCCTTTATAAAAACTGATGGTTGGGTTCGGATGCGATACCATTCCAATTTTACCATACAACCACAAGACCTAAATTGGGTAGGGCTTAGCCGGAAGTTTATATGCATTAGTACGGGTTCCCTCGCGGGAGAGGTTTGAGCTAAGGCTACCTCTTGATGATGTCCACCTATGAAGTGCCCAGGATGGCAGATGGCCATGGTTGGGAGGCCAAACTCATAGGGGATGTGCCTATACTAGATTGTGTAATTGAAAGGTTATGATTGATTATCCACATACTAAGTATGATGATTCAGGGTTATGCCTGACGGATGTATCAAATTTTTTGGTGAAAGTGTACCACCTTTGTAGAGTGTCAAACTATTGAATAATGGCGTCATGATCATGGACAGTTGGAGTGGCCATACTGTTCCGTCGTCAGATGTTTTCAAAATGACTTGTGAAGTGAATTATGACTTTGACTTGACCACAACAGGATTGTGAATATGAAAACTAGTTACCCACTTAAGTGATTTAGAACATTAAATTAGTTTTCTTTACTTCTAAACTCAGTTTAGATAAATCTAGCTTTTTGCAAATAAACCTAGATCTTAAGATTTCCTACTAGAACTACCCTACTTGTTAGCGATAGTTTGCGAGTACTTAAAGAGTACTCATGGCTTTGTCCCTGGCTATTCCCATGGCCAGATTATGAGGAGGACTATCAGGAAGAAGGACAGCAGGACAGCAACGACAACTAGGATCATCTCCCATCATCAGCATTTCCTATGACACTAAAGATGGAGCCCACTACTATGCTTTATTATTCTGCTGCTTGTTTGTATTAAGACTGGATCATGAGATCCTTTATTTGTGTAAAACCTTATTGTGGTTTATAATGGATGGTATACTGTGATATCCAATCTGTTATGTCTCGCAAAAATGGTAATCCTAGGATTGCGAGGTATGGCATAGCAGGCATCTGGGATTAAAAATTCGGGTGTTGACACTGAATAATGTATTCATAGGTCCGATTCGTTTTGAGACTCGGATCCTATCGTTTCTTTTGATGTTTCAGGAACCCTTCAAGATTCTACAAGCCGAAGATCAAGCTAGATCATGATGGAATCCGACTCTGGATCTTGGAGGCTTCCCGGGGCTGCTGTTGGGGATATACTTTCCGGGTATCCTTACTGTGCCTCACTAACCAGGGTGGCCCACTTCGGGTTAGAGCTTTGCTTCACCAGCAGCCCAGTCAGGGAGAAGAGACGGAGTCCAGTCCGGCTACGGGAAGGCCTAGAAGACATACCGACATAGGCCAGTTATGTTACTTGTAATCCAAGATGTACTTTGTAACCGACTCTTAGTCATAGCCAGATAGGTCTCTCCTATAAACCCTAGGCCAGATATCTATATAAGCCGTCCTAGGGTAAGACTTTAGGGAACCCTCACAATAGTCTACAATCTCAACTCACACAGGCCAAACCCTGTAACCCATATTCCGGATCTGCCGTATTACAGGATTGCTAGCAGGAGTAGGATCTATCCAAAGCCGGCGGATTCGAACCTGGGTAAACTTGTGTGCTCACTGTCCCAGAAAACCGTACGTCTCACACCCCTCTCTTCCACCCGCCTCGAGGACCCCCTCATGGTGTACTTGTCATCAATCCAACGACACCTTCCACTGCGACTGCTGAAGGAACATTTCATGTTTTCCTATGTTTTGCGTGTTAGATAACAATACTATGGAGACTTTTCATGTGTGCTAAGTGTGCAGGAAGTTTTGAGGGGGATCGGATAATCTGCCCCTCCAAGGGACGGATAATCCGGCCTACCTCATCTCTCAAGGAAGCCAAGGCGCGTCGATCTGTGTCCAGTCGGATTTTCTCTCGAAAAATCCGAACTGGGGCGGTTTTTCCTCCCCATGCCAGATAATCCGGGTTTCGCAAGGGCCGGATAATCCGGCCCCCAGTTTTCGAGCAAAAGGAGCCAAGGCACGTCGCTCGGTATCCGGTCGGATTTTCTACCAGAAAATCCGAACTAGGGCGGTTTTTCTTCCCCAGGCCGGATAATCCGGCCTTCGCATAGGGCCAGATAATCCGACCCCCAGAAGTTGATCAAGGGCAAGCTCGGCACGATGCTCAGAGAGGGGGCGGATTTTTTGCCGGATATTCCGAGTCTGGGGCGGAGTTTCCCGAGACTGGATAATCCGGCCCTCACTTGGGCCGGATAATCCGGCCCCCAAAGTGTGCAACGACTGGTTTTTGGAAGGGGGTATAAGTACCCCTTCTTCCCCAACGTCCAGAACTCTTGATTCATTCGAATTTGACCAGACCATGTGCAAGAGCTCTAAATCTCAATCTCCCACTTCAACCACCCTAAGGTCTTGATCTTTGGTGGAATTGAAGGAGGAGAAGTTCATCATCAACATCAAGAATCAAGCGCTCCAACTCCTCTCCATTCACTTGGAGAAATCCCTGATCTAGTATTCTCGTTAATACCTAGATCGTGTTATTGGATTTGACAACTTTGTTCTTGTGGCAGCTTGTTGTCACTTCGGGAGCCTCCAAGTTGTTGTGGAGTTGTTGCCCCGCTAGTTGTGTAAAGGCGTCGGTGCCCACCTTGAAGGGTACCTATAGTAGAAGGTGGATCAGGCCTGTTGTGGCGAGATCCATCGGAGAACAGGGTGAGGCCTTTTGTGGCGTGGTGGTCTTAGTACCGCCCACCCCTCCAACGCAGACGTACTTCCCTTAACAAGGAAGGAACTACGGTCAAACAAATCTTGTGTCTCCGCGTGCATCTCTTCGGTTCACTCGTTCCTCTTCCACTCGCTCCTTACTCGCTAGTAGATAGGTTTGCATATAGGGAAATTCCACACATTAGTTTATCTAGAGAATTTACCTTTGTGCTAAGTCTAAAATTGAAAAAGAATTAAAAATTGGTGTAGCACCTATTCACCCCCCCTCTAGGTGCCCATACGATCCATTTCAACTGCGAGATGGTGGTGTTCACCAGCGCCAACATTTTCACCAACTACTCGGACCGGTTCCCCAACAGTGGCAACTTCATCCACAATGTCCTCCCAGAGCTACTGATGGCTCCAGAGGTGCCGCCGATGGCTCAGGAGGTACCGCCACCTTATCCGGAGGTGCCGCCGGTGGCTCAGGACCTTATCCGGAGGTGCTACCGCGTTATCCGAAGGTGCCGATGAGTCTGGAGTCGGCTATGTCGCTAGAGCTGGCATTGGTGCCGATGTCACGAGTTGCCGCTGGCAGCGCCGACTATGTTCTAGGAGGCGCCAAACTTGCACTAGTTCAGCAGCGAGTCCTATATATGTAAACTCGTGTTGTTATGTTAACTAGCACAGGGGCCCACGCAATGCGCGGGCCATGTCTGGAGTTGTTTTTGGAATTAACATTATAATCTTGAAGACCTACATAAAAGTTATTGTATTATTTAAAAAACATGTTCTATGGTATTTGATCTTTCCTTATTATGTAATCATTGATGTCACCGGTGATTGAAACATGTTGACTTGACTACAGCGCATTGCTGAATTGTGAACATATCAACTTTATTTACAATCAAAACCTGAATCTAGATGTATAAAATTAGAAACATTTACATGAACTAACTATTTTAAAACTTTGCTATCGTTGATCTACCCGCTAGTCATAGAATACCTGAATGTTGATCTTCACAACATCCATTTAAAATGAGGGATCACAACTTGCCATCCAGTCATATATTTGTAAGCTTCACTGGATGAATTCTTTAGAATTCCAAATATCATCTAACAGTCCAGACCATTATCAATATTAATCTCTTCACATATATTTTCCATTACGATAACTCCTAATAAGCAACGCGAGACAAAGGTCAATATATCTCCCATGTTTTCATCAGAAGCTACTTGATGCGATCGAAGGTGAAACAGAGCTTCCATATATCCCTCAGAAGCTAGTTGATACACACTACTTAACTTTACCATTTATTCAAAATTTCATACGTATTGAACTATATGAATCTCTCTACATGACAACCAATCAACTATACACGAAAAATCATATGCAAAGACATGCTAATATTGATTCAATTAAGTAGGATACCATGATCGCAAAGTAGTTAATTCATTATGAATCCGAAACTAAGATAAACTTAAGAGATAGAAAATGAAAAGTGTCCCTCTCCTACCTACACATTTGACATTGTTATCGGTACTCATAGAGTGTAAGATTACGTCTAGTTATCTCTATAAACCTTAAATTGGTCTGCGTAGATTCCACCGAAGACCGAAATATTCCAAGTTATTTTACTAACATTCAGTATACCAAATTAATTTAAAGAAACCCCGTGCAATTTAGATCTTATGTATTTGTAGAAAAAAATTGCAGAATGCAACACAATTATATTTAATGTCTTTAATGTAAGTAATAATAACATAGTTTTGGACATGACATATTGAACAATTATATTTGCACTAAGAATTTCACATGTCTCGTGCCCCATCCTCCTTAGGTAAACTACAACGATACTTTCTACTGTAGCATAATGTGTTGGGACATAAAATTATATATACTGGAATTAGTCGAGTATGTAGCAGTGTAAATAAACCGACATTTCAGTAGATTACTTGATATTATATCACACCATAGAGGTGTCATTCTAAATAACTAACCTGACCATGATTGAACTCGGCAGGCTGAAGGTGTACTTTAGGAACAAAAGTATGCTTCCAAAGTCTCGAGCTAGGAAACGTGGCTGCAGTATTTCCCAAACTACCCAAGCAAATAATCTTTTTACTGAAGTTGACAAATCATATTTTTATTTCATAACAGGCAACCTGCGAAATAAAATATTTTCCTGTCATATTCTGCTTTACCATTCTTGTTCAATATGTCATGTCCAAAACTATGTACTCGACCAGTTCTAGAGGGCATGGTTTTTAACATGTCGAAAGTGAATGAGAATAAATAAATAATCCAACACTATTAAATCATTGATGCTCCTTCCGTCTGAAAATAAATGTCATATATTTGTCAAAATTTAGTGATTCCAGATACTATTAAATATATACATTTATCTAATTTTTAGTAAACCTATGACATATATTTTGAGACAGAGGGATTACTATTTAACAATGATCAAACCAAGCCCGTATAGAGTGTGAAGAAAGCCATACCTGGTTGACCGAAGAAAAAGGCCATGGTGATTGTATCGCCATGCTGACATGTCGCTCCCATTCACACAAATGAATTCACCTCGACTGCATGTCCGTATAAGTCAATTGCGGCATCGTCCATATTAGCCTTGTTCTAGCTAGAATGTATTGATTCTTCACCATCGGAAACACATATAGCAAGTCAGCACAAAGCTTGATCGCTTGTATATCCTGTTGGAAAACATGTAATCTCTGTCCAAAAAAAAGTCACAGATTTGTATAAATTCAATAGAATCTGTACACGAAAATGATATAAAGACATCTAAATCTAGACAAATCTAAGACATTTTTTGAGGATAGAGCCAGTACATGAATTTAGCCTAGCCCGTATTGCTTCTTCACCATCGGAAACAGGTACAGCAAATCAACGACAAAGCATGATCGCTTGTATTTTTGTCAGAAACATGTACATGAAGTGGGCCATGAGAACCCTCCAATTACGTACATCTGCTCTAGGCTTGAAGGCAACGATGCTGCCGGAAGCTTTGCCATAATTGTCTGTGCTCTATATCCAATATCTCAACAACGTCTTATCACGATTCCATACAATAAACAACGGACGTGAAGCCTTGCTTGGCCGCTCGTGCCCGAGGGCTTTCTTCTGGCCATATGGATTGGACTTGTGATCGATGAGGCGTGAAGGACAGGAGGATGCAGGCGGGCAGTGATGCGTGGTCGGACGGTGGCGGCTCATCTAACTTCTCTTTTCTCGTATATGGGTGGAAGTCCGGAAGATGACCTAATTTATTGGCGATCCTAGAGATGAAACGTTTTGTTATATTATAATGGCAATGGTGGGTAATTTTAACTTTAATATAATCTAATGGTCATAAATATCCAGTCTTCAAAATAAGCGATCGGATGTTACTGATTTTTCTAGGATTTTCTAGACTATTTCTCTATTTTCTAGTGATCCCGTAATGTACTTTTAGTATATAGTAGATGGTTGAATGAAGTTTCTTTTGGTACTATCGGAAAAAAGGTTTCTTTTGGTACTACTCATTGTCTCCTGTAGTACTAGTAGTACTGCGAATGACAATCTATTGAATATCCTTCCCCCAGATGTTTGTGAAGGAAGTGAAATTTTTGAAACCGGGAAAGTTTGAATTGCTACTCTATTGAAGTCCGTCAAATTACTTCAAATTTGTCTAGATTTAGATGTATCTAGACATGTTCTAGTGCTAGATGCATTCAAATCTGATAAATACAAGTCAATTAATTTGGATCGGAGGGAGTAGTAGTAATATTTTTTGCCGCCAAGGACTAAAATAGAAATAAATTCTTCTTACTTGCTTTTCAGAAAATAAATTCATGTCACTTAAAAAATTGAAATTGATTATTTTTTGTTTTTAATATCTTTGTTTGTTTTCAAATGATGGCCAAATTTGTCGGCATGCAAATTCTTGGATATGGCATAAAGTATGATGTAGATATGGCATTGACCTTGGTCGTTCATCTTGAATCCAAGAATTTTTCGTACTCATCGACAACTATCCATAAATTCATTTCAATTTCACCACTTACTTTTAGGTTAGAATTTTACGCGGACAGATGGAGTATATTTTACATCAAGGACCTAAAAAGGGAAAATTACATTGAGGTCCATACATTTAGCACAAAGGACCCTAAAATTGAGCAAAGAAAATAGTCGGGTTTGGCTCCTTCTCGACAGAGCAGCTGATCGAGCCATACATTTTATACTACTTCCTCTTCGATTGTTTTACAAATATGGATGAATCTTTCACCATGCAAATCCTTCAATATCGGATCATCAACATAAAGTATGATGTAGAGATATAGCCTTGACCTTGTGGTCGTTCAGCTTGAAATCTAAGAATTTTTCATAATCGTTGACAACTATGCTTAAATTCGTTTAAATTTCACCACTTACTTTTAGGTTAGTATTTTACACAGTCGGTCGGAGTACATTTTACATCAAGGACCTCAAAAGGGGGAATTACATAGTGGTCCATACATTTAGCACAAAGGACCCAAAAATTAAGCAAAGAAAATAGTTGAGTTCGGCACCTTCCTGAGAGAGTACCTGATCGAGCCATACTCTTCATACTACTTCATCTTTGATTGTTTTTAAAATATGGCCAAATCTGTCGCCATGCAAATTGTTGGATACTTGATCATGACCTTGGTCAATCATCTTGAAATCCCATAATGGTTCATACTCGTTGACAACTAAGCTTAAATTTGTTTAAATTTGACCACTTACTTTTAGGTTAGATTTTTACACGGTTGGTCGGAGTACATTTTACATCAAGGACCTGAAAAAAGAAAAAATTACATCGAGGCCCATACATTTATCATAAAGCTCTCTAAAATGTAAATTTCCTGCTTCGGCTCCTTCTTGAGAGATCAGCTAATCTGAGAGCCAAACTCTACATACTATTTCCTCTTCGATTCTTATCAGAATATGGCCAAATTGGTCGCCATGCAAATAATCTCATATGAGATCATCAACATAAAGTATGATGTTGACATGGCCTTGACCTTATTCGTTCGGCTTGAAATCTAATAATGGTCATACTCGTTGACATGTAAGCTAAAATCGTCGAAATTTCACCACTTACCCTTTTAGGTTAGAATCTTATATGGGCGTGGAAGTACATTTTACATCAAGGACCTAAAAAAGGGAAAATTACATCGAGGTCCATACATTTAGCACAAAGGATCCTAAAATTAAGCAAGGAAAATAGTCTGGTTCAGCTCCTTCTCGAGAGTAGCTGATCGAGCCATACTCTACAAACCATAATAAGGTCTTGCAAATAGAGGATCTCATGATCCAGTCTTAATAAAAATCAAGCAGTGGAAATTAAACGTAGTAGGGGCTCCATCTTCAGAGTCACAGGCAATACTGACGATGGGAGATGATCCTAGTTGTCGTAGACCTCCTGTTGTCCATCATTCTGGTAGTCCTCCTCATAGAATGGCCACGGGAACAACCAGGGACAAATCCATGAGTACTCTTTAAGTACTCGCAAACTATCACTAACAAGTAAGGTAGTTCTAGTAGGAATCTTAAGCTCTAGGTTTATTTACAAAAAGCCAGGTTTATCTCAAACTGAGTTTAGAAGTAAAGAAAACTAATTTAATGTTCTGCATCACTTAAGTGGAAACCTAGTTTTCATGTCCACAATCCTGTTGTGGTCAAGTCAAAGTCATAGTTCAAATCACAAGTCATTTTTGAAAACATCTGATAACGGGACAGTATGGCCACTCCAACTGTCCATGACCGCGGACATGGCTATTCGAATAGTTTGACACTCTGCAGACGTGGTACATTTTCACTACAAAATTCGATACATCCGTCAGGGATAACCCTGAATCATCATACTTAGTATACGGATAATCAATCATAACCTTTTAATTACATACCCTAGTATAGGCACCTCCCCTATGAGTTTGGCCTCCCAGCCATGGCCATCTACCATCCTGGGGACTTCATAGGTGGACATTCACACGAGGTAGCCTCAGCTCAACCTCTTCTGCAAGGGAACCCATACTAAGGCATATAAACTTCCAGTTAAGCCCTACCCAATTCAGGTATTGTGGTTGTACGGTAAAATTGTAATGGTATCGCATCCGAACCCAACCATCAGTTTTTGTAAAGGGCCAAGGCTCATGCCTCAACATTTTCATCATCAATCATTATGTTCATAACACATGTCAAAACATCTATCTACTAATTTACGTTGAGGTAGGTTCGTCCGCTAGGATTTTCGTTCCGATTTTATAGTGGACGGTTTTGCCCCTAGCTATTTGAGGGTATTACATTGCCTGCCACCGCCAAGCGGTACTCTGCGGTAAAAAGAAAAAAAATCCCCAAAACTCCTCCTCCCGATGATCGACTGCTCCCTTCCACTCGTCGCGGCTGCCCACAGCCGACGGGCTCCCCTTCTCTCGCCTCACCGGATCGGGCACGGCGAGCGGTGAAAACATACGGGATTTGTCCGACTGGCGGCGGCGGAAACAGACGGGAGCTGTCCGCAGTTGCAGCCAACAGGATTTGTACATAGTTGCGGCCTAAGGACCTGCAGCTAGCGGCGGTGCTGGCCCCGGACTCCTCTGTGTCGTCCTCCTCACCCTACGGCGGCCGGGCCCACGGCGACCAGCAGGAGGGCAAACGCGGAGGAGGGCCCGCGCCCGCCGCGTCTCCGGGGACGGTTGATTCTGGCCATCCACCCTACGCCACCCACAATCCCCAACCTGTGCCGCCCACCTCCACGAGAAGTTACGGCTACCTCAGCCGCAGCCGGCGGTGGATCCGTGAAGCTCCCTGCCTCCCTCACTTGGGAGTTCCTTCTACTCGACTTTTATCTTTTCCTGGTGGCAGTGGAGCTCCTGGCCGGGAGGCGCGCTGCCAACCACCGTCCTATCTTTTCCAGATCTCGTGCGGCGTAGTTTCTTTCTATTCGATCTCTTCAAAGTCAACGCCTATCGGTACCACCCGCTACGGCCCCTTCCCTCTCCTCCAGTCTTTGTCTAGCAAGAGGTTGCATCTAATCTGCGACCACACCATGGCCCTTGGGTACTGTACACATTGGGGAACCCCATCTGCTGAAGCCACGGCTGTGCTTGAACTCCAATCTTCCTCCACTCTAAGTTTTCCTTCTCTCACTCTCCCACTCATTTACAAAAAACTTATGTGACTTAGGTATTACTTGATTGGATGCCTATAACAAATGTGACCATGCTTCTGTTTAACATTCAATTGAATGCACGCTGAATGTGAAGACACTATTTGGAGACGTCTTTGGTTGGGTTTGCTAATTGGATGGACGGACGACGACCGCATGAGGGAGTGACATGATGAAAGCGACGCATAACGGCCTCTCATGAAACTTAAGTACACCATCAGCTCGATGTATATGAAATCTTTTACTTGACACCGTCCGAGGATACTAGCAAAATGGGAACTTAGAGGTGATTGTTGTATTACAATTTTATGCATGTGGTTTTGAATTATATATTTTTAGTGAAGTACATTTTAAGTAAAAGTAGAATCTTATTGTTTTGGACTATTATGTGCCTATCCCTTATCATATTTGTAAACTTTTTTCCACAATTTTTAGGTATACGACAGAGAAAAAGACTTGAATATCCCGTAGCAACGCACGAGCATTTAGCTATATACTATACACAAAGGTAGGTTCGTCTGCCTACAATTTGGTTCCGATTTTTGTCTTTCCAATTTTGCCCTCCCACCAAAATACATATTACGTACGACTGCCACTGAACCGGTAAGTTTGTTTTATTTTCTCCCTGACCCAAAGAACCCGATTGATCCCCTCCTCTGCGGCAGAGAAGCGGCATGCCGTCCTGAGTTTAGATGGCGCTGCCACCGCCAAGTACCACCGCGGCATCCGTGGGCATGGTCGATCCCCATCCCTTCCTCCTCTCGAGCCGGCCGCCGTGACCATGGCCGGCCGCGCCGCCGTCTGCTCGAGGTCTCTGAAGCTTCTCCAGAGCTCTTCCCGAGCCCCAAGCTTCAATCCCCGCCGCCTCTGCACCGCTGGGCCGCCGCCGGCCGGAGTGACCATGGACGGCCGCGCCGCCGTCCGCTCGATGCCTCCGAAGCTTCTCCGGAGCTCTTCCCGAACCCCAAGCTTCAATCCTGGCTGATGCAGCGCTGGGCCGCCGCCGGCGTCTCGAGGCCTCGCCTCTGCCGCCTCCCCAAGCTTCAATCCCCGCCGCCTCTCTCCCTCCCAGTGGAAGCAGCGGCTGGGACTCGAGCGACATCAGAACTTCGATGGCAGGAGAAGAAGGCGTCAGGCGGGAGCTGAGGCGATCACGAGGCGAGATTCGAGGAAGGGGACTGCGTGTTGTGGCCAGAGACCGGGTCAAGGAGAGAGGCGGCGTGACTTTTGGCTCTGCCGGTCCATCCGTTGATGCTGCTGGCCGCCTGCACGCCCGAGAATCCCTACCGCCGACACTGAGATCATTAATTGGGTTATTAAGTGAAAAATGTCCTATGTCCACATGGAGGAGAAGTACTCATGCCGGGCTTAGCCAAGGCCAGCTCAACACCCTCCTTGATGGTCGTGCGCTTTTCAGGTTCACGACTAGCAAAGGATTTGTTGTACAGTATGAGAAGATCCACCTTGTGTATGAGAAGATCAGCGTATGCAACGACGGTAAGGAGAAAGTCCATTTTCATGCGCTTCACCTGCTCGATCAAATGCCTACAGAAAAATTAGTTGTGGATTGTTTCGTGCTTTTTTCACCTCTTATCCAACTCAAATTCTAAACATTTACTGGTAAAACTGATCAACACGCAACTTAAGGACAGCACGAAGGGGCGGACACCAAAGACATGGAGCTCGCCATGGACTTCATCGTGGTTCTAGAGGTGAAGGACACTACCCTGGGTAGTAGATGTCGACGTCTAAATGAGCATATCAGCGGTCATAGTTTTGGTTGCTTCGATTGGAATTTAACTTTTGTTATGCTTCCATATTCTTACCCGTGAAGGGTGGTTGATATTCCAGAGGAGAACGACTGGCGTGTGCTGTCATTAGAGTAAGCTCCCACATTAGTAGTACCGTCTATGCTGCCATGCCAAATTCAGTCATACGAGTATAGCTTGGGGTTGCGCGGCTAAAGTTAAGTCTGCAATGTGACCGACCATGGTTAGCCACGCCAACTTCCCTTCACTCCATGTTTCATCAGCTCTTACTACTTGGCAAGCCAAACTCTGCAATAGAAGTGAACGTCTATTGTTTACATGTGCTGATGCTTCACAATGATTATTCCGTCAGACCCACTTATTTTTTATAATCTCCGCATTTTTTAATTATAGTATTGTGGTTATATTTATAGCTTAAACTATTGCACAATGTCTGGCTACCATCAACTATCTCTTGCATTTTTTTGCATCTAGATTCACGTAGCTTTTAGTAAGTGATCTGGGAAACCCAACTTAAGTTTTAGCTTGTTAAGGATAGCAAGCTCAACATTCCAATTCTTAACGATTTCGAGTCTTAAAGAGCCAAGATGTTTCACTAATCTAACACTAGCTAGGAAGCTATCTTCTCGGATGTGGTTGCCTTCAAAGACAACATCACCTAGCACGCACAAGGTCGCCATGGTCGTGGACTGAGTGCACGACGTCACCTTCACTAATTTGGACATGGCGCACGAGATTCATGATATTGAAGTGTCCTCCATGTCGCGCATAAGTCCGTTGTTGGTCATGTCGTCCCGTAGCAACGCACGGGCATTCAGCTAGTTTCAATAGAATGAACCATCATTCCAAGGTTTTCATAATCATTTTCACCAGGTATTCCCATCTAAAGTGATCAACTTGTATTCTTAGCACTAGCCACTAAAATTGAGGGTAACCACTAATGAGGGGTCCTAATCAAGTGTAACTATCCATCTCTAGTTTTATGCCTTTTGAGGACATCTAAGTATAACTACTTAGGCCTAGTATTATACTCTTTATGGTATCTATCCTACTTTTCTAATACTCACAATTCACTAATTAAAGGTAAAGAACTTTGGGTAATAGTAGAAGAATAAATCTTGCAGGTAAAACTTGGTATTGGTATAATCAAGGTTGCATAACCAAGCATGCATAAAGCATCTAGCATAGGTTACCTTGCACAGTTCTAGCTTGCAAGTGTTAGCTTGCATAGTTATGAAACGTGCAAGTGTTAGCTTGCTCAATTTACTTGAAGTGCTAGGCTTGCCTTGAGTAGTGAAGTGGTTGAAGTTCTCTTCTTCTTCTTCTTGATAGTACTCCTCCTCCTCGTATCCCGGGTTGGTACTATCGTCTATAAATGAATACGAGGTACACAATCACCAAACAACACTTAACTACTTATATTTGGCACACAAAGGTTCACACTTGATGATCTAGCATCATCACAAACATCACATGAAATAAAGACCTTGTCTTATTAATTTTATTTTAGAAAAGTAATTTCTACTCATTGAAAATACTTAAGATTTAATATTATCCAATTAAAATATGGGATCATGTTGACACATGTCATCACCAAGTATTCTAATCCTTTGGAATGTGATTTAAAGTGTTGGTCCTATTTTACAAAGTTTAAAATTATTATTTAATACCATTAAAGTGACTACAAATGCCTATATGATAGATGTTTATGTTGCATGCTATAATTGTATTAATAGGAAACGTCAATACATGTGTGTGTTTAATAAACAAAAAGGGTTCCTAGTTATGCCTCTCTTCTAGACTAGCTCGTTGATTAACAAGATGATCAAGGTTTCCTGATCATGGACATTGGATGTTGTTAATAACGAGGTCACAATATTTGTGAAATGATGTGATGAACATTCATCCGAAGTATAGCATTACGATCAAAGTCATTATGTTTACATTGCTATAACATCATACAAAGTAATCTTAGTCCTTAGACCATGAGATCATGTTAATTGCTAACACCGGAAGAGTATCTTGATAATATCAAACATCACACCGTAACAGGGTGACTATAAAGGTGGGTTCAGTGCTACGAAGGTGTTATGTTAAGGCTCATGAATTAAGAGTGGAATTTATCAATCCCGATGATGGATAGATATACTTTGGGCCCTCTCGGTGATATCACATTAAGATAGCTTGCAAGCAAGTGATGTGATCACTAGAATGTTATATCACGAGAACAAGAAAAGAGTGCATGTTGGTGATACGTTGCTAACGTATCCATAATTTTTGATATTCCATGCTTGGTTTTATCTACTTTATTATGTTTTGTCCACACTTTGGAGTACTTTTCATATGATTTCTTGGACTAACCTATTAACAAGAGCCACGATTGCGTTACTGCTTTTCTGCTGTTTTTGGTTCCAGAAAGTCAAAAAATGAATATTCTCGGAATTAGACCGGACAAAAGCCAAAGTCATTATTTTCCCGGAAGATTCACGAAGCCAGAAGGAGAGACGAAGGGGGGGCACAGGGTGGCCAAACCACCCCTAGGCGCGGCCCCCCTGGCCGCGCCAGGGCATGGTGCTGGCCCCCTGGCTGCCCACCGACCTTGCCTCTTCACCTATAAGATGCCTCCCGATGCAAAAACCCTAAATCATCAAGCCTCCAGCCACGAAAAGTTCCGCAGCACCGCCGCCACCGAAGGGGAGATTCAGGGGACAGAAAGTCTCTGTTCCGGCACCCTGCCAGGACGGGGAAGTGCCCCCGGAGCCATCTCCATTGATCTCCACCACCATCTCCATTGCCGTTGCTGATTCCGATGATGAGGAGGGAGGAGTTCTCTCTCGAGGCTAAGGGTTCTACCGGTAGCTATGTGTTCATCTCTCTCTCTATGCATGATCTTATTGAGACCATGAGCTTGTAATCTATAGATCTACCTTGCTTCTCAAGTGCTTTAATAGATATTTGGCTCTCCCGATGTGTGTGAAAGTGACAGCGTGCACACCATGGTGGCACTTAGGCTAGAGATTACAAATACTTGTTATGGGTTATATTTGGAGTTGGATGTTTCTATGAAATTATGGTGTTTGTTAGAACCATCTAGTGGCCAAGGTGACAGTGTGGGGTTATCTAGATGGGAAAGGCTTACTTTGAGGAGTGCTGTTATAGCTCTATCATGGATTAGAGTGTCCAACCGGAGAGTAGTTCAGAGTAGTATCATAAAGAGAAGATATTTATATGAGAGTGTTCACTAGCAAAAGTATGATCCCTAGGCCTTGTTTCTAAGCATTGAAACACCGTTTGCAATTAGATCTGTTACATGTTTGCTCGCTTCCATCTTTATTTCAGTTTTACTTTAGTCTTTTCCACGCCATCAAGCTATTTTCTATCACCGTTACCACTTATAATTATCTATACCACTTGTATTTCACTATCTCTTTGCTGAACTGGTGCACCTGTACACCTGAAGTGTATTGGGTGTGTTGGGGACACAAGAGACTTCTGGTATCTTGATTGCAGGGTTGCTTGAGAGGGAATACCTTTGACCACTTCCTCCCTGAGTTCGATAAACCTTGGGTGATCCACTTAAGGGAAAACTTGTTGTTGTTCTACAAACCTCTACACTTGGAGGCCCAACAACTGTCTACAAGAATAGAAGTGCGTAGACATCAAGCTATTTTCTGGCGCCGTTGCTGGGGACTAAAGAAGAAGAAGCTCCCACGTCAACCACGCGCCAGCAAGTATTTTCTGGCGCTGTTGCTGGGGAGGTAAGGTAAAAGGTACTCACATCCTTCGGTATGAGTGCTCGAAGTTATTTCCTTTAGATTCTGCAATTTTGTCTTTTTGTTTCTTGTTTTCACTAGTTAGGCTTAATGGAAAACAACAAAACTTTAGAGAGCTTTATAGTATTTATCTTGAGTTAGGACATGAAGTGTTTGAAGAGAAAATTAAAAAACCTATGGAACTTTATTTGCATGCTAATAGCAATGTTGTTAGTATGAATTCTTTGGACACCATTATTGCTAATGCAATGGAAAAGTCTAAGCTTGGGGAAGCTAGTTTTTATGAAAATGATCCTTTTAGTTCCCTAGCTTTGGAAGATAGCTATTCTATTGCTTATGATGATACTATACCTCCAATATATGATGATTACAATGATGAATATGATATTTTCAGTCCACCTACTATTGAGGAGAAAATTAATTATGACTATAATATGCCTCCTATATTTGATGATTATGGTGATGAGAATAATAATGATAGCTATTTTGCTGAATTTGCTCCCATTATAATTAATAAGAATGACTATGCTTATGTGGAGAGTATTAATTATTATATGCATGTGGCTCATGATAAGAATGTTTTATGTGATATTTATATTGTTAATTTTATTCATGTTGCTACTGAAAGTTATTATGAGAGAGGGAACATGGTTTTATGCATCTCAATAATATTAGGTTTCCCCACTTTATGCTGAATGTCTTGAAGTTGCACTTGTTTTGCTTTCCTATGTTTGTTGCTTTGTTCTTTGATGACTTGTTTCTCTACAAGATTCCTATGCGTAGGAAGTGGTTTAGACTTAAATGTTCTTTGAATTTGCTTCTTGATGCTCTCTTTTACTTCAATTCATATTTCTTATGTGAGCATCTTCTCAAACTATCATGCCTAACTTAAAGGCGTTAAAGAAAAGTACTTATTGGGAGATAACCCAAAAGTTTTAGATGAGTCTTGGAAGTTATTATCTCTGTAATAACCGCTCCTTATCCCTTTTATTTGCTTTTTGTGCCAAGAGTAACCTCTAATGAGAGAGAAGTAATGCTTGGGAAAGTTGCTATCCCAAAACAGATTTTTGTGCTTCACTATAAAAATTCATGTAAAATCTCTGTATGTTGTTTTGAGGCATGAATTGTTGTCCTTCTTCCCCAGGTTGTTATCTAACTTTCGTTAGTTCAACACTTTTTGATTTGAGCAATAGAAGGTCTTCGAAAAAATTCGTCTTTACCTGCTGGTCTGTTTTTACAGATTTCTGCCTTTATTTGCATTTGCTTCTTGTTGGTTCCTTTTTGAGTTCTTTTGGGGAATTAAGCTTTTTGAGGGAAGTACTACAGTAGCTTTTGTTTTAATCGAAGTTTTATTGGTGTTGGAACTGAACCTAAAGACCTATTATCTTGAGTGCACTAATGTTGCTAATAAAGATTGTGTGAAGTTTTGTATGAAGGAAACATTTCAGGTGTATGGAAGGAATGAGTAATGAGATGAAGGATGGACTAAAGCTCAAGCTTGGGGATTCCACGCGTGTCACGCCAAGAAATATCCAAGAAGTACAAGCGTCAAATCTTGGGGATGCCCAAGGCATTCCCCTCTTCATCAATAAGAATCTCAGGTTTCTTCCAAACACTTCATTTTTATTGTTTCATGTACAGTTGTGTTGTTCTTGGAGCATCTTCTTTTTTGTTTTCGTTTTGGTTTTTCATTTTCTTTCTTTTCTTAGTTTGCTTGAATAAATTTGTTGGACCTCCTCTTTCATACATTGATTTTCAAATAAGTTGGCTTGGTTTGAAAAAGAGTAGGAAAAGTTCATGCTTAAGTGGTAAAAAGGAGATTGTTTTTGACTGTGGCCTATGCTTTGTCATGTCATGCTTGATATTGTTTTGGATTTATTCTTAGTATTCTTTGCTGTAGCATGACTTGTATAAACAATTGAGATTTCTTAATGTGCCTTGGATGAATCATGCGTTGTTTTAGCATATTAAAGCATAGCATTGTGGCATTCTCCTTTGATGCTTTATTTGGGTTGACTTGGCGCATGATCACACCATGTTATGACTATCCCAAGTCACCATAAGCCTTTATGATCCTTTAGTTTTCAACTTGTAGTATCACTTTATGCTTTGATTAATGATGTTATGTCGCTCTGCATGATTATGTCCCTTATTGCTCTCTTAGTTTGTCGCTCTCAGTCTTTTGCTAGCCTCCACAACCAAGTATGAGTTCCACTCATGCATCCAACTCCCTAAACCAAGTTATTCCAAAGAGTCCACCATACTTACCTATTTGCATATGCTATTCCAAGTATATTCATGTTTTTATCTACCTTCTGAATTAAACTTGTTATGAGAAAACTAGTGATTAAAGCTCTCACGAACTTGATGGCACACTTTACTTTTCTTGCCCTTAATAAAGTTGAACCATTGTGTCATCTATGTTGTACATGCTTGCACTTATTTGTTGGGGATTAGCAGAACCATCCTGTCATGGGGAACACTTTCAACATTGCACTTGTACTTTGTACCTAGTTGATATCATGCTCTTTTGTCTATGGATGTCGTCGGTGTGAAATGAAAGGGGAGCTTGTAAGTCCATGGAGTTATGTATATGTGTTAGAGAAACGTCTGGGCCGCTGGTCTAATCCATGCTGGCATGGTGGAAACCTGCAGCGTAACCATAACGAGCTGTCTAGGAAGCATTCTTCTTATAAAAAAGAGTCATATATTGAGAAAAAAGAGAAAAAAGAAAAAAAGAGATATGAGAAAAGAGGAAAGAGAGAAAAAAGCACCATATTCCCATGGTAAATAAGAAGATTGTTGAGATGCTCATTGTCTGCTTGCCTTGTCATTTTGATATGGGGATTCTTCCGTATCATCGGGCAAGGGGTACCCCGTTGGCGGTTCTCTATGATACACATGTACTTACTATGACAAGAACTTACCGGTAACTAAACTTGAGTAGCATGAGGAGCAGCCCACGTATTCAGGGGACATGAGATTTCCAACTTATACTTTGTCAAGCATATACTCCATAGTTTGTTCACTTTAACCTTAATCACTTCAACATGCTTATGATAGGGGCAATGAGAGCTGAAATCTAATAAGTACCATAATTTTTGGAAGCTCTTTATGAGACTTGAATCCCTACTTCATTCTATGAAGGCCTTTCTTTTACTTTTTTGTTGAGTCTCCACCTTCTACCTTTATGCACCTACTTTGAGAGCATAGTGGCCATTCTTAGTTCTATGTGCATTGTCCCAAGAATTGTTGATTGATGCATAACTTTGATATTGCTTGTTTTAAACTATTTGTATCTAGTCACTCTTATGAACTTTGAAGGTGTCCTATGCATTTATTTTTGCTACTCTATGACGGACAAGGTGAATGCCACTATGCTATGCTTTCTTTATGTGAAACAAACAAACGTCTTGCAAAGCATTGTTATTCATGAATCTTTTGTTTATATCTTTTCATGTTGCAGCATAGTTTATTTGTCTTATTGCTAGAACTTTGTCTTTCATGTTATGATTGAAGTACTATGATCCCAGCTTTGAATGTTTTACAAATACTAGCGGACTCGATTAGCCCTAGGTCCACGATCGTAGATCAGTGCATGGCCGTTCTGGGATCTCTAGCTAGCGGCTGGTTATTGAGGAGGTACATGGTGGCTGCTGTTACTGCAGCCTGCGGTGTCCTGGGAACCACGTTGCCTCTCGTTTCGACCGTCATAGAACCGAAGTCGAGGACTTTCGTGGCATCTATGCGCTCTTGTTCGGTGAGATGAGCCATCCGCGACTGCCTCTTCTTGGTGAGGTACTCGTTGCCTCTTGAGGAGGATCCTCCGTAGGAGGAGAGCCCAGCGCGACGAAGGCTTGATTCGTCCGCTGCCTTTTTACGCGCCTCAAGTTGCGCCTCAAGGCTTGATTCATCCACTGCCTTTGTCCTCTTTTAGGAGCCAGTGGTAGCCCATCAGCAGTTCCTGCAGGGACCCGAAGGGTAGAGGTGCACCTCGTAGGGCTTCGCGGCAGCGATCCCACTCTTGCTCATTGAGCCTGATCACGACGCGTTCGCCGATTTGTTCGTTGATCATGCTAGGAGGTTCGACTGCTCCTACGTTGCCACCGTTACCGCCGTTGCCGGCGTTGGGTGGGTCGGTGCCATTACCGGTGTTACCACCGTTGCCGCGATTGGGTGGATCGGTGCCGTTCCCAGTGTTGCCACCGTTACCGCGATTGGCGGAGGTGTCACCCGCGTTGATGAGAGCGCACATGAAGTGATTAGGGAAGCTGTTGCTTCCACAACTTTCAGATCCGGAACCATAGGTTCCATATTCAGTGGCCAGATCGCTTAGATCAGAGTCGTGACTGCTGTCGCTGACCGTGTTGTCAACTACCACCGGAGCGTTGAGCTTGCTGAGGGTGCCAATCGATGGAGGGAACCATGATGCCAGGGCAATCGCCGGTGTTGTCTACTGATCAGGCATGCGAAGCGTGCCCATCTGACCAACTTGGAAGTGGAAGCTCCCAATTGCCAGGCTGACTCCATCGCCCACGGACTCGAAGGACGGGCGAGTGGCCGGCGTGTGGACGGTGAAGTCGAAGGCGCCGGAGAGATGGCGGATCTCCGCTGTTGCGGAGTTGTAGATCGCAGTTGATGGGGTCGAAGAAGCCGCAACATCAGCACTCCCAATTCCCACAGATGGCGCCAATTGACGAAGGTTTAACTCATCAATGCCCATTGTTATGGACTTGAGTTTTGGAGAAGGAGGGAGCGCTGGAGACATCTATCGGCTAGCAAACAAGCACACATGGGACAAAGGATTTACCCAGGTTCAGGCCTCGTAGAGGTCCCTACTCCTGCTTGTCTGCTCGTGGAATTATGGAAGGAGTCAAAAGTTACAATGGTGCGCAGATGTAATCTGGCGAAGGTTGTGGAAACTAGGGTTGCACGTGTCCTCCTCGCCGCCCACTCCTAGCCTTTATATAGATAGGCTAGGTCTCGGGTAACAGGTCGAGTCGGTTACAAGTTAGGTTTTTCCCCTTCAAACTTTCTATCTTTAGCTTTTTCTTGATCTTCAAGAAATCGAGAGTCCGCAGGTTACTCGAGTCCTTCCATCTGGGCCTTGGCGACACCATGGGCCTATACGTATTTGGACCGTATATACCAAGCTCGAGTACCTGTAGGGTATACCCATGTCACTATGAATCCCCCTTAGCCATAGCTTGATTCATTTCTTATTTCTTGGGGCCACAAACTAGTTTGGGGCTTTATTACTATCCTGTACTTATGCCATGCTTTACTGCTTTATTTACGATTGTGCGTGGAGCACCTGTACTGTTTAGGATTGCGGAGTGTTTTCGCGGTATCGACAAGCCCAGTCACACTTTCGGGTTCCCAGTCGTTTACAGCCATTGGCGCAAACCTTGGGTCCGTCTCGGAGCCGGCCAACTTCGTTGCGGGTAGATTAATGGGGTGGCCCCCTGAAATAATTTATGAATCCTATGATTGCTTTGTCGTGAAAGCCTCGTTGGGTTTTGATTTGGTTTATCCGAGGTTGATCGTGTGTGTGTTGCTATTTGTGCACCCCTGCAGGGTAAACCTTTCTGAAAGTCGTGTCCGCGATTATGGACGACTTGGAGCACAGTATCTCGATCATAGACAAGCATAACTAAAGTAGTGTTATAAATTTGACTTAATATGTGACTAGTAATTCAGCTACACTACAATGGAATGGATAATAAAAATGCCAACAACTAGTGGATCTGTGGTGATCTGTGTCATACTATACCTGCCTAGTAAGTATTACAACTCCAATGGAATGTGAGAAAAGTGCCAACAACTGCTTGGTTTTGGGATTTCTCAGGACAAATATATCTGACTAGTAAATGTTCCAACTACCACGGAATGGTTAACTAAAACTGGCCACTACTTATGCTTCAGGATGAATCATGTTATCTATATCTGATTAGTAAGAGCTTCAACTATAATGGAATGAATAAAACTGCCAACCGTGTGAGTTCCTCGGTTTGACTTCCTCAATTTGGTATCGAGGGGGAAATGCCAGGATGGGTATGTTTGGTTGTTAGTATCAGGTTGGATCTTAATAGGTCTCTCTTATCCCTCTCTAATAGCCGACAGATGAATCGAGTCTCTATAGGTCGTTTAGTGCATGCTTCGCTACCACTTCAGTCCACCATACCTATGTAGGTGACAGCCGCCGAATTCTAGCCTCGCCATGTACTGGCCTCAGTACTGACGCTCCTCTTTTTCCTTTGCCCTTTGTCGGCACCCCTTTTGTTTTAGCAGGTTTGAGATCGACGTCGTTAGTAGGGTTACCCTTCCGGCTTGGCCTGGGCAGGGTTATGGATGCCATTTGTTATTCTTCAGGGCTCTTAGCCCCATTTGCATCTTGTCCGTAGTCGGACGCTCTATCGTTTTCAAGGTGATTTGTATCTTTGTATAGTATATCTGTATCCTTGACTCGTTGAGTCACTTTTGTATATATATCTGTTCTGTGGGTCCCATCGAGGGCTGTTGTGTAATGGTATTACTTCGTTTTCCACTCGCACGAAAGTGCCTGGTGGGCGTCCTTGAATCGTTTCTACGTGGGTTTGGCGAAAAGGGCTAAAACTTGCATAGGGCCGATTCGAGGGTGTTACAACTTACTTGTATCCACTAAGACATGGATAGCAATTGCTGACTTGGGAGCATATTCCCTTTTCCTTTGATTGAACTATCCGATTAACATTGCGGTAGGCGGTGCAGATGTTGCCCCAGGATATCTGACGAGAAGCAACTGTGTCTACACCTCCCACCATGCAATAGGACATGGATATATAATGTTTCCTAAAATATGCTACTTTAGTCTAAATACCGGAGAAGCAGTTGTTGGTTTCTCAACCAACGTTGCGTGGAAATATCCGGAGACTTCATTATGGTTCATCCCGAGCTTCGCCAATGCCCGCGATTGGAACCACACTACCATAAGTAATTGTAATACTATGTAATAGGACATCTCAGTTTAGATCAAGTGCAGTAGATGGTCTTGCTTTTGTTTTGTAACTTGGCATTGTCATAAACTCATAATCTAGACAAGGCTTTGGCCATTTTGAGTTGCCTATGGAGGTCACACATAGGAATTGATGTGAGAAGGAGGCATGCACACAAAAGTAGACTTGATCGTCATTTTTGTTTCTTCCAATGACAAGTGTTCGGAGAAAAGGGTAAACTGAATCTGTCACTTTGAAATGCTACTAAATATGTCCAAGTGCTACTGAATGTGAACTGGGAATCTGTCGATATTTTTCTTTCTTATTATGTACTGCTAAATCTTTCAAATGCTACTGAACCTGTCAATTTTTTTGTTCGGTAATTGTTCAGATCGACCGGCAGAGTGCAGAATATGGTCTCGCTTTCCTTTGAATCAGGCCTTCTACATCTATTGCATTGCAATGTCCGCATTGCTGAATCTGTCTATTCTTTTGGTCACTGTCTATGTACTGCCAACCGGCCACTTTGAATGTTGTGCTGACTCTGTCAAGTTCTCTTAAATATCAACCAGGAATCTATCCTATATTTTCACATCTTATTTTGTACTATTGGATATTTCACATGCTACTGAATCTGCCAAATGCTCTGTCGTTACTATTAGTAAAATATTTTTTAGAACGAACTGTGATGTATTGGTACTTGTTTAGATGAAGTGCATCACATTGTCTTTCTTTTCTTTTGAAACTTAGCATTGTCACAATTATCTACATGAGTCTTGGGCAGTTTGGGTTGCATATGGGTGGTCACATAGGCATTGATGTAAGGAGGAGGTATTCACACAGAAACAAACTTGATCGTCAGTTTTACTTGCTCCAGTCATCAAGTCTCTTCAGAGAATAGGCCAAACTGATTGTCCGTCAAGTTTTTTATAGCTAGAACAAGAACCGATTCTCTCTGTACTGCTATAGAATTTCAAGTAGCAAAGCTACTGAATCTCTCAAATGTTCTGTCATTGCTATTACTAAAGCATTTTGTGGAACTAATACTGATGTACTGGTACTTGTTTAAATCAAGGGCAGTAGATAGTCTTGCTTTTCTTCTGAAAAATGGCTGTGTCACAATCTAGATGACACTTGGGAATTTTGGGTTGCAGACGGTGGTCACATAGGCATTGATGTGAGAATAAGGTACTCAATGTAGACTTGATTGTCAGTTTTGCTTGCTCCAATGGTCGAGTGTGTTTGGTGAAAAGGACAAATTGATCGCACGACAAGGGTTTTAGAGCTGAAACAAGAAATGGTTCTCTCTCTACTGCTATTGTATTTCATCGTATGTATTGCTGAATTAGTTACTTTTGAAATGTCACTGAATTGGTCAAGTGCTCCTGAATATTAATTTCGCATGTTTTGATAATTGTTCTACCTTATTCTGTACTATTGAATTTCGACATGAATAGCTGCCAAAAATAATTATTGCTTTTCCCCTCCCTCTCTGAGGTCTTTGTTTCGAATCCGGTAGAGCACATCACGATGCAATTTTTATTAACCAGGAGAAGAAATCTAGTAGCTCATTCGGCCCCTCTTTAGCCCAGAACTTTTTTATTCGGTCTATTCGGGCTCAGGGGACTATTGACCACAACCCAGTGAAATTTGAGAAAGGATCCCATGGAGCATAGCCAAGAACGTATTAATTCGGCCTTTTAGGGGTCAGGGGACTGCTGGGCACAACCAAGTAAAATTAGAGAATGAAGCACATGGAGAATAGCCTACGAAGTATAACCCATGTAGAATAGCCAAACTCTTTTTAATTTGGCCTTTTGTACATTGCCCCCACCTCTCAGAATAAAATAAAACTCAGCCTACCCATGTTTTTAAGAAAATACTCCATTATGTGGAATTTTAAAAGAGATAAACATAGACACACAAAATATTTTTAAGAAAACTAATACATAAGTTATAGTACTAATAAAAGTTTAATGATATTTATTCTATAGATATCTTTGTTGTAGTGGCAACACACTCAATTTACGTTTATTTGATTTGAAGGCCTTTTGTTCGGATCGCCTATGTGTGTGTATCTTGGGTTTACATTTACTTCTTCTAGCAAAATTGCATTACAGAGAGGCTGACATCATATACCCACCAGCATATAGCAGGCCCAAACATAGCCCATGAAATTATCCTATCAGCCTCAAGCATAGCCCAATACCTTCTAATTTGGCCTTTTCCTGGTCTTGTGGCCACCGACCATAACCCATTAAATTTAGGAGTGATCCCATGGAATATAAACCATGACAAATAGGGCATCCGCCTCGAGTTAGCCTAGAATATTTTAATTCGTCCTTTATGAGCATTTTTTATACTCTGAGGATGACATCTGGGACCTAAAAAAATAGTCCAACATATACACACTTCTTTCAAATAGAGGCTATCAGCTAGGACCCAGCTTTCCTGCATAGAGGTGGTTGACATCTGGGGCCCAACATGTTGCCAAGGTCAAAACAGCGGACATGGACAAAAAAGTCCATCATACGCATGTTTCATTTACAGAGAGGATGATATGTGGGACCCAGCAGCACGACCTTATATAGATGCTGCATCGAGCAACATTACCAGTTCGAAATAGGGAGGCACGACCGAGAAAAAAGTTCAGCATACACACGTTTCTTGGAATGAGAGGCTGAAATGGGGGACCCAGCAGCGTGAGAAAACGAGAGATTCGTCGAGCAACGCTATCTAGTTCGGAACAGGGTAGTGCTAGAGAAGAAAAAAATGCAAGCATACCCATGATTCTTCTAATGTGAGGTTGTCATAAGGAACTCAGCAGCCTGAATAAACGGCTGATACAGCGAGCAAGACTATCAAGTTCGGAACACGAAGGTGCAACAGAGGGTAAAAAATCCATCATACACACGTTTCTTATAATGAGAGGATGACATGTGGGGCCCAGCAGTGTGATTAAACGGTAGATCCATCGAACAACGCTATCAAGTTTGGAACAGGGTACATAGCGTGAGCGAAGGAAAAAATTCCATGATACACACGTTTCTTCTAATGAGAGGATGACATGTGGGTCCCAGCAGCCTGATTAAACGATCGATGCATCGAGTAACACTATCAACTTCAAAAAAGGGTAGCACGGACGAAGGAAAAATTTCCATCGAACACATGATTCTTCTAATGAGAGGTTGACATGTGGGACCTAGTAGCCTGACTAAATGGCAGACACCTCGAGCAACGTTATCAAGTTCAAATCAGGGAGGTGCGACCGAAAAGTATGTCCGCTAGAGACACTGATGTTTGGGACCCACACGCCTCAAAAGAATTCGACGAGTCAACATCACGCGAGGAAATGAAAATCTTGCCTCTGCCACGCGCTAGCCTTACTTCCTCCATGTTTTTACCGGGTCCATCATAGTAGAGGGCCACGAAACCAGAAAGAAAAGTTTTCCATCGGCCGTGGCCAAGCCGAGAAATTCGTCGTGAAAGACACACCTTCTACATCGACTGTCGGGCCAAGTCATTGCGAAAGGAAACTTTTCTTATAGTGATCAATATGAGATTCCAAGCTATCAATGGTCTCGTCACGTGACTTGACAAGGTCCATTAATTGCTTGAATCTAGCACGAGCATTCTTAGCAAGAGACTTCATGGTTTTATACATTTATTGTATATAGTTTTCATCAAATTCATCATTTTCACTATCATTGGTACTAAGATGATCATCCAAGATGCTAGAGAGAGATGGAGGAGAAGAGATTACCATGGTGCTCCTTGCCATAAGGCAAGAGCCGACGACCTTGGAAATAGGAGATTCATCGAGAACAAAACAAACTACTCACAAGACATCATATGGATCATGATCAGATATGGAATAATGATGTATAACAATCTGAACATAACCAATAATTCAACGGTTCACTCAATAGCATCAACTACAAAGAGTAATCAACACCGGGAAAGTTTCCCCTAAGAACTATGCAAGATTCAACTCAATTGTTACAGCAATATGGAGATGGTGATGAGGGTGCTGATGGTGATGATGGTGGTGATGATCCCGATGAAGTCCAGCTTGATTGTGGTGTTGATGGCGATGATCTCCCCTCTCCGGGAAGGAATTCCGCCGGTAGAAATCTGTCTGCCGGAGAGATCTTTCTCTCTCGGTGTTTTCCGCCCCGTAGAGGCGGCGGAATCTTTTTGTGGTCGCTCCCCTAGTCTTAGGGTTTCGGGAGGAATATATACTCCAGAGGGGAGATCCAGAGGTGGGCCAGGGCGGCCACACCACCTGGTGGTGCAGCCTAGGCCGGCCCGCGCCATGGGGTGGTGTGGGCCCCCTGTGGCCCATCTCCACTCCTCCTTCTGGCTTCCTTCGTCTTCTGGAAAAATAGGATTTTCCGTTTATTTTCCCAAATTTTCTGATCTTCGCGAATTTTGCCTCCAAACAGCACCTTTTCCATCAGAATCTTGACTGCAGCGGTCCATGCTCCAAAAGTCATCAACCATGCAAAAACAGATGAAATAACATAAGTATCACCTCTTAATGTGAAATATATCAATGAATAACAGTGAATTATGATATAGAATAGTGATGCAAAATGGACGTATCAACTCCCCCAAGCTTAGACTTCGCTTGTCCCCAAGCGCAACTGAGCTCAATAAACATGACCTCAGGTTTATGGAGTGAAGAGTCGATAAAAGAATATGGACAAGAAGCATCACATTCATCAATACATAGATCATAATAGAAGACAACTCACTATTATTTAACTCAACTTGCAATGAGTAAAGGAAACACAATAAAGATACATGAAGTGAATCATAATTGGTAATGGCAAACTTAGCTCTTGGTCAAATAATAGTTGATAATTTGCTGGAGTTCACAAATAACTGTTTTTCGATGATAGCTTTCAAAGTAGTAATCACCAAGATAAGAGCAATGTGCAAAACGAGGAACATAAGAAACATGATTGAATAAATCATCATATGAATGAATGAAACACAACAACTCAAAATACTTGTTGAGATAGAAAGGAATAGGTTTACTGACTTAACTAAAAAGTAAAAGAAAGGACTTTCGCAGAGGGAAGCAGGGATTTCAAGTTTCATAAAGAGCTCCCAAAAATTATGGTACTTACTAGCTTTCAGCTCTCATTGCCCCTGTCATAGGCATCTTTAGGTGATTAAGGTTAAAGTGACACAACTAAGAGGATATGCTTGACAAGTTATAAGTTGAAATCTCATGCCCCTTACTTACGAGTACCAAACCTCATGCTACTCAACTTCAGTCACGAGTAAGCTATTGTCATTGTAAATACATGTGTATCATTGAGAACCGCCAACGGGGTACCCCTTGCACATGATACCGGAGCTATCCCATAATCAAAATGACAAGGCAAGCAGACAATGAGCATCTCAGCGATCTTTTTATTTGCTATTTGCATAGGTTTTTATTGAGGATGCTTCATAGAATGCTCACTATAGTCATGCTGCAAGTTTCCACCATGATTAGGCATGGCTTAGGCTAGCGGCCCAGGCGTTTCACTAACACACATATGAACTCCATGATCTTACAAGTTCCCCTTTTATTTCACACCGCCGGGATCCATAGGCAAAAGAATCATGATATCAACTAGGTACAAAGTACCATGGCAGTGTTGAAAGCGTTCCCCATGGTACATGGTTCTGCTAACTTCAACTCATAGAGTGCAAGCATATACGCAACAAAGAAGGACCCAATGGTTCAAGTTTATTAAGTACAAGAAAAAAAAGTGTGCCATCAAGTTTGTGAGAGCTTTAATCACTAATTTTCACATAACAAGTTTAATATGTAAGGTAGATAAAAACAAGAATTTACTTGGAATAGCAATAATGCTAATAGGTAGGTATGGTGGACACAAATGGCATGGGTTTGGTTTAAAGGAGGTGGATGCACAAGAAGAAGTCCTCTCAGTACAGGTTTTTGGCTAGCAAGGCTGGGTAGCAAGTATAAGAGTTGAAGGAAACAAACAAACATACAAGTGATAAAGACAAACATGCAATCTTCCCTGGAAGAACAAAAGATCTTAACTAGAGAATACTAAACTTATGAGCAAATCAAGAAAGAAAGATGATGAAACTATATTTATTTAGAGTACTTTTATCTTTTCATTCAACTCTCAAAAGTAGTGTTGCTACTGACCGAGCCAGGTTTGCCAAAACCAAATAAATTAACTCAATGATCCCAAAGTGATACCAATACTAACGACAAGATCATATAACCACGAATTGAAAACTAATATAAGCTATGCAAAAGAGTAAATGATAGAACTTCCCATTAATATTCCATAACGGCAACTCACACCAAGGGATACATATCTAATGAGAGAGGGGACACTTCCATAATGGAAATCATCCTACATAATAACTTCTTTATTCATGATATGACTCTACTAAAATGATAAAAAGATAGAAGATAGTGATGTGATAACGCGGCACTCCCCCAAGCTTGGAACAAACCAAGGGGATGCCAAACCTGGTGAGGAATTACTCCTTTGGTGGTGGTGGTATCCTCTCATCATCGTCCGACTTCCAGGGTAAGGACTTCCCATCAACAAAGGACACCGTGGTCTCCAGCATCCTGAAACTTGCAGTAGCACTTATGCATTTAAACCTAACCTCATACTCACAATTTTGATTTTGAACGTCGTAGAGCTGTGCTTGCAGTTTGTTGGTTGTTTGTCGGAGTGAGAGGACTTCATCCTTGAGCTCAGCAGTCTCCTCTTGGTGCTCGGCGATGAGTTCGGAACAAATCTTATGGATGATATCCACTTCGTGTTCCGCCATCTTCTTATACCTAAAGACTTCTTGCTCCAGTGCTTCCATCCTGTCCTCCAGACTTCCTTCACCCTTAGGGCCTTGAACCTCTTTTATCCGGACCTCCCCATCTTCAAGCAACAACTCCTTGGGATGAATCTTCAACTCTCTCATGTATGGGTTGATGATATCATCTAAAGGATCTTCCTTGGTTGATCCAGAGGAAGACATTGTGGCTCCAAATCTGGGACTCTACCTGTCAGAAACAGATCAAAACAAAAACACAACAAGGACACGATATATGAACCTCGGGCGATCCGGGGGATTATATATTACTGAGTTTCACAAACAAAAGGAAGGTACTGGGAGAAAACGAGTTGAAGACGGAGTCCGGAGTGGCCACACCACCTAGTGGCGCGGCCAAGGGTGGGCCCGCGCCAGGGGGTGGTGTGAGCCACCCTAGCTCCGTTTCCATCCCTCTTTCGCTTTGTAGCTTTCCTTATTGACTGAAAACTGCAAAAATATAGTTGGATAGTATTTTCACGGAACTTTTCTTACCAAAACTGTTACCTATTTGGAAACGGACTCTGCAGGTCTCTGAATTTGGTCCTTGATAAAAAAAATCGGAGTTATAACTTGAAAGGCATCAACATCTTCATTATAAGAATCTCCAACAATATAGTGCTTGAGTCGCTGCCCATTCACTACTTGTGTAGTATTATCTTTTAAAGAAGAAATTTTTATTGCTCCTGAACGGTACACTTCTTCAATAATGAAAGGGCCTTCCCATTTTGACAGTAGCTTTCCTGAAAAAACCCGAGACAATACCTATACAGTAGAACTTTCTCTTAAGTATTCGCTTGTCATGCCATCTTTTAACTTTTTCCTTAAAGATCCTAGCATTTTCATAGGCTTCACTCCTCCATTCATCTAAAGAACTTAAGTCAAATAATCTTTTATCACCTGCGAGCTTACAATCTCTATTGAGTTCTTTAACTGCCTAGTAAGCTTTGTGTTCTAATTCTAAAGGTAGGTGACAAGATTTCCCATAAACCATTTTATAAGGAGACATCCCCATAAGGTTTTTGTAGGCAGTCCTATAAGCCCATAAAGCATCATTCAACTTTTTAGCCCAGTTTTTTCTAGGTCTATTAACAGTCTTTTGCAAGATGGATTTAATTTCTCTATTTGACAACTCTACTTGCCCACTAGTTTGAGGGTGATAAGCTGAAGAAATTATATGATTAACATCATATTTAGCAAGGGTCTTTCTAAAACCAACATGAATGAAATGGGAACCTCCATCAGTCATGAGATACCTAGGCACTCCAAACCTAGGAAAGATAACATCCTTAAGCATTTTTAAAGAAGTCTCCCCGTCAGCACTCTTCGTAGGAATGGCTTCTACCCACTTAGTAACATAATCAACAGCAACAAGAATATGAATATAACCTTTTGAGGAAGGAAAAGGACCCATAAAGTCAAATCCCCAGCAATCAAAGGGTTCAATAACTAGAGAGTAGTTCATAGGCATTTCATTGCATCTAGAAATATTACCAACACGCTGACACTCATCACAAGATAAAACAATTTTTCTTGCATCTTTAAAAAGGGTAGGCCAGTAGAAACCTAATTGTAGCACCTTCTGCGCAGTTCTATCTCCTGCATGATGTCCTCCATAAGCACTACCATGACATTTACGCAATATCTCTTTTTGTTCATATTCTGGAACACATCTTCGCATAATACCATCCACTCCTTCTTTATATAAGTGTGGGTCATCTAAAAAATAATGCCTCAAATCATAAAAGAACTTTCTTCTTTGCTAAGCTATAAAAGTTGGAGGCAAATACTTGGAGACAATAAAGTTAGCATAATCAGCGTACCAAGAGCTCCCTCGCGAGCTTACCCCTACCACAGCCAACTGTTCATTTGGAAAACTATCATTAAGAGGCATAGGGTCAAAGGAGATATTTTCCAATCGAGATAAATTATCATCTACAGGGTTTTCAACACCTTTCCTATCTACAATATGTAGATCAAACTCTTGTAAAAGCAACACCCATCTAATAAGCCTAGGCTTAGCGTCCTTCTTCATCATAAGGTACTTAATAGTAGCATGATCAGTATGAATGGTGACTTTTGAGTCTACAATATAGGGTCTAAACTTATCATAAGCGAAGACGACAGCTAGAAATTCTTTTTCAGTAGTAGCATAATTCCTTTGAGCAGCGTTTAGAGTCTGACTAGCATAATGAATAACGTTTAGCTTTTTATCAATTCGTTGCCCAAGGACTGCACCTACAGCATAATCACTAGCATCACACATTATTTCAAAGGGTAAACTCCAATCAGGTGGTTGAACAATGGGAGCTGTAGTTAAAGCCTTCTTAAGAGCTTCAAAAGCTTCCTTACAATCATCAAAAAAAACAAAGGGTACATCTTTTCGAAGAAGATTACTGAGGGGTTCTGATATCCTAGAAAAATCTTTAATAAACCTTCTATAGAAACCAGCATGACCAAGGATACTACGAATACCTTTGATGTCTCTTGGGCAGGGCATTTTCTTCATTGCCTCAACTTTAGCTCTATCCACCTCTATGCCTCTTTCGGACACCTTATGCCCAAGGACAATCCCTTCATTAACCATGAAGTGGCATTTCTCCCAATTAAGAACAAGATTAGTTTCTTCACACCTCTACAAGACTTTATCAAGATTGTGAAGACAATTCTCAAAAGAAGTTCCAACGACGGAGAAGTCATCCATGAACACCTCCATAATTTCCTCACAAAAACCATGAAAGATAGCAGACATGCATCTTTGAAAAGTAGCAGGAGCATTACATAAACCAAAAGGCATACGTCTATAAGCATAGGTTCCATAAGGGCATGTAAAAGTACTTTTTTCTTGATCTTGTTGTTTAACAGCAATTTGAGAGAAACCATAATATCCATCAAGAAAACAAAAATGGGTATTTTTAGACAACCTTTCTAACATTTGATCAATAAAAGGAAGCGGGTAATGATCTTTCTTACTAACTTTGTTAACTTTCTGACAATCAATGCACATCCTATAGCCCACTACTATTCTTTGGGGAATAAGCTCATCATTATCATTAGGAACAATGGTAATTCCTCCTTTTTTAGGAACACAATGAACAGGACTAACCCATTCACTATCAGCAATAGGGTAAGTAATACCAGCATCAAGGAGTTTCAATACCTCATTTCTTACCACTTCCTTCATCTTATGATTTAAACCCCGTTGGTGCTCTACTACTGGCTTTGCATCTAGCTCTATATTGATAGCATGCTGACATATAGTAGGAGAAATCCCTTTTAAATCATCCAAAGTATAGCCCATAGGCCCTCGGTGTTTCTTCAAAACCTCCAATAATCGTTCCTCTTCCTTCCCTGAAAGTTTAGAGCTAATAATAACAGGATATATCTTTTTATCATCAATGTAAGCATATTTAAGATCATCAGGGAGAGGTTTTAGATCGAAAACCGGATCCTTTTTAGGTGGCAACGTGGTACCGAAATCTTCCACAGGCAAGTTATGCTTAAGCATCTTAGGTTGACGACGGTGAATCTCGTCAATCTCATTTCTTTCTTCCATGAAGATCTCACTTTTGTGGTCTTCCATATATTGCTGCAAAGCATTATTAGGAGCAAGAGAAATAGAAGCAAGTTGTTCAACTCTAAAATCCTCATTATGGGTTTCATTTTCACAAGGTTCTTTAGTAAATTTCTAAAAATTAAACTCATAAGATTCCCCATCAAACTTAGTCAAGATTTTCTCTCTTTTGCAATCTATAATAGCTCCACAAGTACTCAAGAAAGGTCTACCAAAAATGATGGGATAAGTTTTACTAGCAGCTGAACCAAGTACTAGAAAATCATCAGGATATTTAATCTTACCACAAAGAACTTCTACATCCCGCACAATACCTATTGGAGAGATGGTTTCTCTATTAGCAAGATGAATAACCACATCAATCTCTTCCAACTCGCAGGGACTGGTTTCATGCATAATTTCTTTATAAAGCTCATAAGGAATAACACTTGAACTTGCACCAATATCACACAAACCATAATAGCAATGATCACCAATTCTAATAGATAGCACAGGGACACTAGCCTTTTTAGTTCTATTAGGATGTGAGACAACATTAGAAGCGTCCTCACAAAAGACTACGTGCCCATCTTCTATACTTTTAGTTACAATATCTTTAACAATTGCTACAACAGGTTCAATGCTTATTTGTTCATCAAGATTTACAGTTCTCTTTTCACTTATAGTGATTACATTAGTTATCATAGGATGATCCTTTACCTTATCTAGGAAGGGAATGTTCTCAATGTAAGGTTCAGGTAAAACATGATCAATAGTGCAATACTCAGTACTCCCAACAGGAACACAGTCAGCAATATCTTTATAGGGTGCATGGTACTTGCTCCATCCCTTTGTTGGGATTTCAATATAAGAAGCAAAAGCCTTAAAACAATTTGAAATAACTTGTAAATGAAGACCATAAGCATTACTAATATTTGAAAGTCATTAGTTCCCATAAAAGATTCAATGCATTCATAATCATAATTTATACCTGACTTTCTACATTTTTCATTCTCCCAAGCTTCAGCATTATCTTGAATACGATCCAAAATATCCCATTTAGCTTCTTCTTCCACGCGAGTGAATGATCCAGCACAAGAAGCATCCAATAAATCCTTATCATGAAGAGGGAGCCTTGCATAAAAGTTATTGATAATAATATTCTTGGGGATCTCATGAATGGGACATTTGAGCATTAGTAACTTCATTCTCCCCCAAGCTTGAGCTGTACTCTCTCCATCAAGAGGCAAAAAGTTGTATATTTGATTCCGATCTTTATGAATCTCACTAGGAGGATAAAACTTTGAATAAAAGAGAGGTACTATTTCCTCCCATTCAAGAGCTTGACCATTCTTCAGCAGCTTATACCATTCCTCATCTCTTCCTTTCAACGATAATGAGAATAACTTCTTATTAACTTGATCTGTAGTAATACATGCACACTTGAACAACCCGCATAATTCGTGTATAAAGAGCAAATGGTCACAGGGATGGATAGTTCCATCCCCAACATAGTAGTTATCCATAACACAATCAATAATTCTTGTAGGTGTTTTAAAAGCATCATTCTCAGCAGGTGGTGGTTCATCTACTACCTTAGCAGTGGTAATAGCTTTACCAAATAAGAAATTCAGCGAATTATCCATATTGAAAATAAAGCAACTAACAGAAGTAAAAAATACTCACAGTAGAAGTTTCCTTTACCATTTCCACTCTCCAATAGCGCTTCACTCCCCGGTAACGGCGCCAGAAAAAGTCTTGATGACCCACAAGTATAGGGGGTGTATCGCAGTATTTTCGATAAGTAAGAGTGTCGAACCCAACAAGGAGCAGAAGGTGTGGGCTAGTGGTATGGATCAAGAATTCTCTGCAAATACTTAGCAAACGGATTTTTAGGGGTTTTTGATAAAGCAGGTAAATAAAGTACGAGTAAATAAAAGACAATAAGAATAAATGCAACAAGTGGCCCAATCCTTTATGCAGTAAAGGACAAGCCGGTTGTATTACTTAAGATGACCAAATGTTCTCGAGGACACATGGGAAGACTGTCAAGTGCTTTCACTTCATATAGTTGATTAATCTTCTTTAGCTTGCTAAGTGTTGTGTGGGTGAACCTGTGCTAATGTACCGACCTTCCTAGGACTAATAAATACTTGTGATTATACCTCTTGCAAACTTCCGTAAGTACAAGAAAGTAATTAAGGTAGAAACCTAACCACATCTTTAAACTCTAAGACCCTGATGTCCCTTGTGCAATGGTTTCCTAATGGGGGTTCAGGTTTCTGTCACTCCGGCAACCCCTACGATTAGTAGCCAAATACACAATGCATTCCCCTAGGACCATATATGTTAAGTGTCATGTAGTCGACGTTCACATGACACCACTAGAAGAAGTACACCACAACTTAAATATCAAACTATTGAATCTTTCTCAACACAATTCCACTACTAACAACATGAGTTCTCGCATGTCCTGAAGAACAAAACGAACTACTCACAAGACATCATATGGATCATGATCAGAGATGAAATAATGATGTATAACAATCTGAACATAAACAATAATTCAACGATTCACTCAATAGCATCAACTGCAAAGAGTAATCAACACAAGGAAAGTTTCCCCTAAGAACTATGCAAGATTCAACTCAATTGTTACAGCAATATGGAGATGGTGATGAGGGTGCTGATGGTGATGATGGTGGTGATGATGATGATCCTGATGAAGTCCAGCTTGATGGTGGTGTTGATGGCGACGATCTCCCCTCTCCTAGAAGGAATTCCCCCAGCAGAAATCTGTCTGCCGGAGAGATCTTTCTCTCTCAGTGTTTTCCGCCCCATAGAGGCGGCGGAATCTTTCTGTGATCGCTCCCCTAGTCTTAGGGTTTCGGGAGGAATATACTCCAGAGGGGAGAGCCAAAGGTGGGCCAGGGCGGCCACACCACCTGGTGGAGCGGCCTAGGCTGGCCCACGCCAGGGGGTGGTGTGGCCCCCCTGTGGCCCATCTCCACTCCTCCTTTTGGCTTCCTTCGTCTTTTGGAAAAATAGGATTTTCCATATATTTTCCCGGATTTTCCGATCTTCGCGAATTTTGCATCCAAACAACACCTTTTCCATCCGAATCCTGACCGCAGCGGTCCATGCTCCAAAAGTCATCAACCATGCAAAAACAGATGAAATAACATAAGCATCACCTCTTAATATGAAATATATCAATGAATAATAGTGAATTATGATATAGAATAGTGATGCAAAATGGACGTATGAATCATCACAGTTGTAGCAAGTCCTATTATTCTCACTTGGTCCGGTTGAGCTTCTCATTCTTTGGAACTTCAAGTTCTTGGTGAAGAGTGCAAGTTGAGAGAGCATATGGTTAACTCCATATCTATCATTTTCTTCTTAACTTCCAACATCTTATTGCGCATGTTTGGCCTTCAATGCTAGAGAATGAGAAGACCCAATAGCACGGTTGATCTCCCTGATCTTTTGTCCTTCATCTTCCAAGTTATCTGTGGCAACAAGATATGGTACTAGATCATCGGGAGATAACTGGGTAACTGAATCTCGGAGTTGCAAGTTCAAGGAAAGCTTTTTCTCGGCAGCTCCTTCTTGAGAGAGTAGATAATCGAGCCATACACTTCATACTACTTCATCTTCGATTGTTTTCAACTATGGCCGAATCTATCCCATGCAAATTCTTGGATATGGGATCATGAGCATAAAGTGTGATGTAGAGACATGGCCTTGAACTTGTGGTCGTTTACCTTGAAATCCAAGAATTTTTCATACTCGTTGAGAACTAAGCTTAAATTCGTTGAAATTTCACAACTTACTATTAGATTAGCATTTTACACGGTCGATGGGAGTACATTCTACATCATGGACCTAAAAAGGGAAAATTACATTGAGGTCCATACATTTAGCACAAAGGACCCTAAAATTGAGCAAAGAAAACAGTCGGGTTCGTCTCCTTCTTGAGAGAATAGCTGATCGAGCCATACTCTTCATACTACTTTCTCTTCGATTATTTTCACCATATGCCCAAATCTGTCGCCATGCAAATTCTTGGATACTTGATCATCATAATAAAGTATGATGTAGAGATATGGCCTTGACCTTGTGGTCATTCGACATGAAATCAAAGAATGTGCATACTCGCTGACAACTATAAGCTGAAATTCGTTTAAATTTCACCACTTACTTTTAGGTTAGAAATTTACACTATCGGTGGGAGTACATATTTCAACAAGGACCTAAAAAGGGGGAAATTACATCGAGGTCCATGCATTTAGCACAAAGGACCCTAAAATTAAGCAAGCAAAACAGTTGGGTTCGGCTCCTTATGGATAGAGTATCTGATTGAGCCAGACTCTTCATACTACTTGATCTTTGATTATTTTCAAAATATGACCAAATTTGTTTGTCGTCGGATTAATGACAAGTACGCCATGAGGGGGTCCTCGAGGCGTGAGGAAGAGAGGGGTGTGAGATGTACGGTATTCCGTGACGGTGAGCACACAAGTTTACCCAGGTTCGAATCCGCCAGCTTTGGACGGACCCTACTCCTGCTAGCAATTGAGTAATACGGCAGAGCCGGAATATGGGTTACAAGGGTTTCGCCTGTGCGAGTTGAGATTGTAGACTATTGAGGTGTTCTAAAGGCTCTTCCTAGAACGGCTTATATAGATATCCGACCTAGGGTTTACAGGATAGATCTATCCGGCTACGACTAAGAGTCGGTTACAGAGTACATCTTGAACTACAAGTAACATTATGGGCCTAAGTCGGTAAGTCTTTTGGGCCTTCCCGTAGCCGGATTGGACTCCGTCTTTCTCCCTGACTGGGCCGCCCGTGAAGCAAAGCTCTAACCCGAAGTGGGCCACCCTGGTCAGTGACGAACTATGAGGATACCTAGAAAGTATATCCCCAATAGCAGCCCCCAGAGGCCTCCAAGATCCAAAGTCGGATTTATCATCGTCTAGCTTGATCTTCGGCTTGCAGAATCTTGAAGGGTTCCTGAAACTTCACAACAAAAATACGATCCGGGTCTTAAAAAATAAGTCAGACTTATCAGTAGGTTACTCGGATTTTCCAGCCTGATTTCAAACTAAGCCGGAACTTGATATCTAACGCCCCCTGACACAAGTCATGGTCATGTCACGTCATCTGTCAGGCATTCCGTCAGCAGGACCGTTGGTGGGTCCGCGGTTCCGAGGCGCTGTTTCAATGCGTGCGTGGAGATCGAGGCGACGCAATTATCGCGTGGGTCCTTCCCAGTTCCTTCCACGACGCGTGGCGGTTACACTGTAGCATTTGCATGAATCTTGGCACAGTTAGGTGGGGTTAGGATTTCTTCCTTCTCCTTCCACCAGTCCTTTGCCTTTTCTTCTCCTCCCAATCCTCCTGCGTGCACAGAGCTCCCTCGTTCTTCCCCCACAGAACTCCCAGCGCTGCCCCTTTTAGGTCAACTTCTCGCCAGAGAAATGGCTTCATCTTCTTCCTCCGGCTTGGCGGCAGCGGTGGCGGCGGCAACGGTGGAAGCGGTGGCGGAGAAGGAGAGCTTTCGCGGTCTCTAGATCCCCTGCGCTCTCAACGAGGAGGGCCTCAGGAACGTGGAGAAGGAGGGACTTCTTGCCGCCGGCGACTGGCGGAGCGGCTTCGAAGAAACCATCCCCAACCCGCGCGACAGCGAGCGGGTCCACCTCGGCACCCACCTCGACAGACCGGTCTGTCTTTTCCTCCCTCGGAGTTCTTCTCCGAGGTGATAGATCATTATGGAGTTCAACTCCATCATATTCCTCCCAACTCTCTCTTAGAGATGAGTGCGTATGCTTTGCTGTGTGAGGGCTTTCTCGGCATTAGGCCGAGTTTGACTCTCTTCCGGTATTATTCCCATCTCCGGAGAAACTACATTACCGCCGGTGTTCCTTACATCACCGGCACTATTAGTTTTTTGCTTAGATGCGAGCAGGCGTATCCCAAAATTCTAGCCAGTGACTCAGTCAAACAATGGCCAGCCACATTTTTCTATCATAGGGATATTCCGGCTCCCGGCAAAGCCACTGCTTTGCCGGCTTTCATCGACGGAGCCGCCATGGCCCAACCTTCTTGGGACGAGGCTGCTCCAGCTCTCTCCGATGATCTGATCCTCGCTAAGAGGTGGATCGAATATTTAATCAAACACAAGGATCTGAAGGGATCCGACTTGGTCCAGTGCTGGGTCTCATGCCGGATCCAGCCCCTCCAGTATCACGAAACCCGGGTGATGCATTCCATCACGTCGTCTCCAAAAGACTCCATCCGCATCAGCTCCAAAGCCTACACCACTCAAGGCTATATAAGCCAGATCAAGTTGCTGATTCGGGAGCGGATCCAGAGGAGAATCCCGGAGGTTTCTCTAGACATGCACACGGCAGACAACCCCGTAGTTCCGGTAAGCTTCTATTAGTACATCTTTTTATGTGTTCTAATCTTTGAGTTATATTGCAATACTGATATGTTTTCTTCTTTTCAGCTTGCTGACCTCCCCGAGTCCGAATTTGCTCCGCTCAAAGGATATCCTCCGGAGTTCTCTTAGGAGGTAGAAGTGGTCCCATTGCCGGAACTTGCGCTTAAGAAGCGGAAAGCTCCGACAGTGGTTGTCGGCACAAAGGAGGTGCTCGTTGTGAAGAGGTAACTTTCAATCACAATTCTCCGCCTCTGTACCTTATTCAAAATTATTTCCGAGATGTAATGTTTTCCGACTTTACTACATTCTCAGAGCAAAACCGCTCGTCAAAGCCAAGGGGAAAGGGATTCCTTCGAAGCCGCTGTGGCAGACGAAGCATACCATAGCTTCCCCTACCGTGGCTCCTCCGACTCCTGCCCCTCAACCGTCTGCAACACCGGTTATCTCGCCGGATGCTGCAGAAGATCCGACACCTTCAACGGGGCCTGCGAACCTTGGATCGCAAATTGACGTCACCATGAGTGCGTCAGATCTAGATAAGGGTGAACCCTCTTTGGGTAATGATCCCTCGGCAGAAACCTTCGCCGAAAACCTCCTGAGCAATCCGAGTCTTGCCAAGTTCGTCTTGTCCCGAAAATCAGCTGAAGAAATCCAGCGGCTTGCCAAGCAATGCTTGGAGAAGAGAACTTTATCCGCCGAGGAAGAAGCGCAAGAAGCAGAGGACATCAAGTTCTTTGACCTTCTTGCCCAGGTGCGCCTCCCCGACGAGAGGATTAGGACTGGTGAGCTTCCAACAGCCCTAGTGATTCCTCTGACTCTCGTCGAGAAGGTGGCTGCTGAAGTGAACGCGGGTTTGGATAAACTCACCCGCGAACAATATGTAAGTCGGAATTGCAACTCCTATTTTTCCATTATATTATATCATATCCTCTAGCCCCCAAGCATGAAGTAGGATATATAATCCGGATTTATGTTTCATTAGGATGCCAAAGAACGAACTAGTGTAGCCCCCAAGGCTCATGCTGATATTTAGCAAAAATATTAGCCCGAGTCTTAAGTAGCTTTCTGACTTTGGGTATTCTGACTTACAGAAAGTATGTTCCTATAACCAGGAATTACTGACCAATGTCTGCGATAAGTAGAGAGAGATCAAAGCTCTCCGACTTAAAAATGCTGAACTCAAAGTTGCCAAGGATGAGGCCGAAGGTAAACATTCCGAGACTCAAACCTTGTCCTTGTTATTTTCAATGTCGAATTTTTCTGAACTTTTGTTCTTTTTGACTTACAGCGTTGGTGAAACAATCCGTTTCCATGATTGAAGAGGCCGAGAACCTCAAGACCTTGGTGGTGGAGAACAAGAAGTTCGCCAAGAGCTGGACCAGCTCAAGGCAAATCATGAAAAGAGCATAGGTCAAGTCCTTGAATCCTCCTCCATGGCCACTAAAGAGCGTGATCGCAAGATTGCTGCTCAAGATAAAATAATCTCAGACCTCAAGAATGAGCTTGGCAGAGAGAAGGAAATGTCCCAGGCGCTCCGGGCTGAACTCCAGAGTCTCCGGGAGGAGAAGACCAAAATTGACGACGTCATTTTCGGTACGTTCCATCTATCTGACTTGTCTCTTTCTTCGACTTTTATCAATGTCGGATTTTTCTTAACTTGTTTTGTGTATAGGTCCCCTGAACTTGACAGACTCTTCCTCCTCCGAGCCCCGCCCCCACCGGCTTACCCAAGTCGGTGACCTGCTTCATGACTTCATGACTTCATGCTCTCAAGATTCCGGACATGCCAAGCATGTCGGATTTTCAGGTGCGGGACAAGGCACAGGAGATGCCGCAGCTTGTTCGGGACTAGAACATGTCCTACGCGTGGACTGCTACGCAGAACGCTCTCACCATGGTCATGAGCCACCATGGAAACATGGAGATATGGGAAGTGACCAGAGGGTACTGCAAGGTAGACGAAGACGGCCAGGAGCAGGTCCTTCAAGCCATCATGCATTCCTGCACCGGATATAGGTGTCACATGGCTGACCTGACCAGCTACGAGATCCCCTTCTTCACCCACGTAGATACTCCGCCTCCTTCTCCGGAAGAACCAACAGAAGTTTCCGACGATGAACGCACCATCTCGGATGCGGACATCTTGGAACGATATCAAGGCGGAATCTCCAGCGAGCCGGTAGCTCCTTCATCTCCTCCTGCACCATAGACCAGAAATTTTTGTATTATTCCGGAAAACATGATGCATCTGTAAATATGCAGTACTTTAATTTTGCTAGTGCTAAGCTTTTGATCTATTCAGCACTTTTGGCTTTGAGTTTTTTTTGTGTGCCTGAAATGTTTACATAAGCACTTGTATTTTTTCGTCTCTACTTATCGTTTATCTGGCTTTCCGCCTCGTCCCTTTCGTGAGCCGGCTAAACCTTCTGCCGGAAACTTTCTTTGACAGCGCGCAATTGCTAAACCAGTTTAAACTCGGAAACAAAGCCGGCTTCCAGTACCAACAATTCACTACTCGGAAAATGCCCGCATCCAGCGATCAGATAAATAACCAAAGTAAAGACTAGAAACTTTAGAGTTATACCCGAGGGTAGCAGTTTTAGAATCGGAAATCTAAACCAGAACGAACATGAGCATAAGTACTTTTAAGCATTCTGGGATTTTCGACTATAACATGATCATTCGGAAATAAGATGGTAAAGACTTCTCAGAAAAATTTGAGGCAACCAAAACTTTTATATCTCACAGAACCATGTACATATATATGTTTGCAAAGAAGGATAAACTAAGAATAAAAGGGACGTAGATGAGCAATATTCCCCGGTCTGTCTAATTCATCCGGATTTGTACTACCTCCAGCTCTCTTTCTCTTCTTAGTAGCATGTCTTTCTTTGACTGGCCTCATGTCAGTTAAGTAGTACGATCCATTGTGTAATACTCGACTAACTAAAAAGGGCCCTTCCCATACTGGGGAAAGTTTGTGCTTTCTTTGTTGCACAAGTCGGACAACCAAATCACCCTTATTGAAAGATCTATTTCGGACTCTTTGGCTATGATACTTGCGTAACTTCTGCTGATAGGTTGTAGATCTCATTTCAACAATGACGCGAACTTCTTTGACTAAGTCGAGATCATTTTGTCGAGAAATCTCGGCATCCTCTTCAATATACGCGGCCACTCTAGGAGAAGTATGAATCAAATCACTAGGAAGAACTGCTTCTGCGCCATAGACCAAGAAGAAAGGTGTGTATCCTGTTGACCTGTTTGGAGTTGTTCGTAAACCCCAAATTACAGAGGGTAATTCCTCTGCCCAAGCCCCCGCAGCACGTCGTAGTGGTGGTTCGAGTCTCGGTTTTAGGCCTTGTAGAATTAAACCATTTGCTCTTTCGACTTGTCCGTTGCTTTGTGGATGTCTGTTGACCCAATGTCAAGCCGGATATTTTGCTCGTTGTAGAATTCAGCCAATTCTCCCATAGAAAAGTTACTCCTGTTGTCCGTGATAATGCTATGCGGATAACCATACCGGATTATAACATCCTTGATAAATCTTTTGGATGTTGCTCCATCACAACTAGTGACAGGTTTAGCCTCAATCCATTTGGTGAATTTATCCACCATCACTAAGAGGTGAGTAAATCCACTTGGAGCTTGTTTAAAAGGTCCTACCATGTCAAGCCCCCAGACCACAAAGGGCCATGTTATAGGTATTATTCGCAGCTGATCAGCCGGAACATGAGCTTGCTTGCCGTACTTTTGGCAGCCTTTACACGTCTTGACTAATCGTTCGGCATCTGCCTGAGCTGTAGGCCAGAAAAATCTGCGTCTAAAAGCTTTGGCCACTAAAGATTTGGCTGCAGCGTGGTGACCACACTCGCCTTCATGGATTTCTCTTAAGATTTCCACTCCTTCTTCCGGAGATACACAGCGCTGAAAACCCTCAGAAACACTCTGTTTATGGACCTCACCTTTAACAATAGTATAGGCATTTGCTCGTCGGATAATCTGCCGGCTCAGCACGTCGTCTTCGGGTAATTTGCCATCTACCAAATAACCGAGGTAGGGTTGAGTCCAGCTGGGAATCATAGCCAGAACTGCTATCAAAGGTGAGTCGGATTTGGTCGGATATTCCTCATCTACTCCCTTTATTGAAGGAACTTTGAGGTGCTCTAGAAAAGCGCCATCCGGGACCTCTTTCCGCGCAGAACCTATCCGAGATAGTGCGTCTGCTTCCTCATTTTCTGCTCGAGGGATGTGTTGAACTTCAAACCCTTCGAACGATTTAGATAGATCATCCACGATAGCTTTATATGCTGCCATGTGTTTATTTGCGTTACAAATATCCGACACTTGCTGAGCAACAAGATCTGAATCTCCGTAACACATCAAACGTCGGATGCCAATATCCTTAGCAATCCGGATTCCATGCAGCAGTGCTTCATACTCGGCAATATTGTTTGTCGTTGTGAAGTGTATCTGCAATACGTATAAAAGTTTATCTCCTTGGGGTGATTTGAGCACCACGCCAGCCGCCGAGCCCCCTCGAGCCTTAGACCCGTCGAAAAAGAGGGTCCAATATTCCGACTCAGGGAGGATCATGTTCTCCTTCGTCTATGTCCAATCAGCGATAAAGTCAGCAAGGATCTGGGATTTAATTGTTGTCCAGGGTTTGTACTCAATGTCCAAAGCTGAAAGCTCTATGCCCCATTTGGCGACGCGTCCTGTGGCGTCACTATTGTTGATTATATCTCTCATGGGAGCTATGCTCACCATGGTAATTGGATGCTCCTGAAAGTAGTGTCGTAACTTATGAGATGCTAGAAAAACACCGTAAGCCAACTTTTGATAGTGCGGATACCGCTGTTTTGATTCTGTCAGAACCTCGCTGACATAGTAAGTCGGACGCTGCACCAGGTGTTCCTTATTTTCCTCTGGTCTCGTTACCACCATGATGATACTAACGACCTTATTTGTCGCAGCAAGATAGAGCAACATTGGTTCCTTAGGTTCCAGCACTGCAAGGATAGGAGCAGATGAGAGTACATTCTTCAGGTCTTGTAGAGCAGCTTCAGCTTCGTCAGTCTAGACAAAATCCTTGGTCTTTTTCAGGAGTTTGTATAGTGGTGCGGCTCTTTCACCAAGCCGGCTTACAAATCGACTGACCGCAGCAATGCAACCAGTTAATCTTTGTACGTCCTTCAGGCGGGTTGGCCTGGAAATATTGAGTATAGCCTTGATTTTGTCTCGGTTCACCTCTATTCCTCTTTGAAACACAATGAAACCTAACAATTTTCTGGCTGGTATTCTAAAGAAGCATTTCTTCAGGTTAAGCATTATGTTGTATTTTCATAGATTGGCAAATGTTTCCTCGAAGTCGGATATCAGTGTTTCCTTCTTTTTGGACATTACCGCGATATCATCCACGTATGCATGTACATTGCGTCCGAGTTGGTCATGGAGGCAACGCTGCATCGTGCGCTCGTACGTAGCTCCTGCGTTCTTCAGCCCAAAAGGCATCGTAACAAAACAGAATGTTCCGAAAGGGGTTATGAATGAAGTTTTGACTTTGTCAGATTCCTTCATCTGGATTTGGTGATAGCCAGAATATGCGTCGAGAAAACAGAGGAGTTCCGAGCCTACCGTAGAATCGATAACTTGATCAATTCTAGGCAGAGCAAACGGATCTTTTGGACAAGCCTTGTTCAAGGAAGTATAATCAACACACATCCTTAAATCAGTGGTGTCCTTTTTAGGGACCATTAAAGGATTGGCCGACCACTCAGTGTGGATGACCTCTTCTATGAATCCGGCTAACTCATGCCGCGCTAGTTCCTTAGCTATTGCCTTATGCTTTTCGTCGCCAAACCATCGTAGGGACTGTTTGACGGGTTTAGTGTTCGGGTTTACATTTATAGAGTGCTCGGCAAGTTCCCTAGGTACTCCGGTCATGACAGATGGCTGCCATGCGAAGATATCTTGATTTTCTTGGAGGAACTTGACGAGCGCGCTTTCCTATGCGCTACCTAGGCCTACGCCTATCTGGGTCACCTTGGAGGGGTCATCATCCTTCAACGGTGCTTTCTTCGTAGCGGGCATCTCGGACAGATCTATGCTCTTCTTGATCTCCTAGGACTCCTGGGCGTGCAGCACGGCTTTGGCAAAGGCAACATTTCCATCCTCGCACTCTCGCGCTTTCTTCGGGTCTCCCCTAACGGTTTTCACGCCGTTGGGACCTAGAATTTTCATCATATTGTAAATGTAACACGGACGAGCCATAAAAGCCCAGTAAGCCGGACGTCCGATTATAGCGTGGTATGCGCTCTTGAACGGGACTACTTCGAAGGAAAGTGCCTCCGTCCGATAGTTTTTTGGAATTCCAAAGGTAACATCCAAAGTAATCTCTCCCAGGGAATTAGCTTGTCTTCCTGGGACAACTCCTTGAAAGATCACAGAGCTATGGTTTAGCTGGGTCTTCGAGATCTTCATCCGGCGTAGCGTTTTGACATAGAGAATATTGATGCTGCTACCACCGTCCATAAGGGTCTTGGAGAAACCATAACCGTCAATAAGTGGGTTGACGATTAAGGTGTATTTTCCTCGCCTATGTAACTTAGGCGGATGATCATCGCAGTAAAATGTGATTGCCACCTCCGACCAGTCCAGATCTTTGAGGGGACGGAAGCTGTTGCATTGAGCTCGTGTAGAACTGCTTTCTTGACCTTTGGTGGTTGAGATCCGAGAAAAGTGACATAAGTGTCCTTCTTGGTGGGAAAAGTTTTCTTCCCTTCCGGCTTGGGATTTGAAGCATCAGCTTCCTCCATGTCGGAATCTTCCTTGGTCTCCTTGTCCTTTTCAGGATTTTTCTTTCCCTTCTTCCGCTTAGCTTTGTAGCCCGCGGTGTCATCTCTTTTGATGTCGTCATTGAAACGACATTCAGCGTTGGTGTGGGACGAGCCCCCATTGGCGTCTAGGTGATGCACACATGGGTTATTGGCAATGTCGGCCCAAGAGTAGGTTTTGCCTGGTTGTTGTTCTCCTCTACCTTGGACCCTTGAAGTCCCACGGACACGCCCGCGGCCTCCGCCACATCCTCCTCGTCCTCCAGACCCGAAAACAGTAGTAACAACCGCTGTTTCCGTGTTGGGTTTTTCTTCTGATCTATTTTTGCGCTTCTGAGCTTGTTGCTTTGGTTGTCTTGCCGACTGAGGCACAACCAGGGCATTGAGCAATCCCTCTGCATTGTTATCAGCATATGCATACTTGCTCGCTGTTTCTATCATCTCTCCCAAATCAGTGACCTTGTCACACTTCAAGCGATGACGCAGTAGACCAATTGGGAGACCTGCAATGAAAGCTTCAATCACAGTTTGATCATTTACTCCCTCACAGGAGTTCTTGTTGTCGATCCATCGTCCGAGGTAGTCCCGGCAAGTTTCTCCGGCTTTCTGGGTGCAACGTTGTAGGTCTCCAACTGTACAGGGCCTCCGATATGTTCCTTCGAAATTCTGAAAGAACGCACTTTGCATGTCATACTAGTTATGGATGGTGTTCTCCGGAAGTTCATGGAGCCATGATCGTGCCGTCTTCCGCAACATAAGTGGGAGATATCGGGTCGCGACTAGGCTGTTTCCGCCTTTGGTGATGCAACAAGCTTGGAAGAAATCCTGTATCCAGGTATCTGGCCGAGCAATGCCATCGTAGGCTTGGATATGTCTTGAGATAGCAAATCCTTCCGGGAATTTTGTAGCTCTGATGCCTGGTCCGAAGCACTTTGGACCCACGTAGATATCATCGTTTTCGTAGCGCCGAGCCTCTATGTTGGAGTTGATCATGTGCCTCGTGTCGTTCGGGGATAAAGATCGTCCCGAATGTCGGCTGTGGCTGTGGTGCCTTGGAGCCGGACTTGACTGCCACCACCTCCTCCTTACGTCGTCCTTGCCCTCCTTGGGAGCCATTGTGATGACTGTGTGGTGGAGAGGGTGGGGCAGCTGGATAATTTCTGGCTGATCGCCGACCTCCGTCTGGAACATCGTTATTCTTATTCCGGCGAGGGTCTTGACTACAACGAGCCCCCTGCCTGCTTGTTCCGGCGTGGTTTCCGTCATTTCTTCGTCCGTCGTTCCCACCATGGTGAGGCTCAGCTGGACGGCTTGCATGTCTAGGAGGTGGCTCTTTGGCGATCCTCCTCCCGACGTTTCTCTCTATCTTCTCCCCTTCGATCGTTAGACTCTCGTCGGGGAGGGTTCTTCGGATTTAGTGCAGCGATGGCGTCTTTTTCTGCCGCTGGAGCGACGTTGCTCCAGTTACGCGTGGTCTTATAGTGATGTCCTGATGATCCGGTCCTTGAATAATTGTCCTCCCGTCGTTCGCGGCGATAATGCTGCTCCGGAATGTGGTGGGGTCTTACGTCAGCCCATGCCGGATCTGTTCGACATTGGTCGGAATCTGAGACCAGTTTTTGACTTCCGGACAGGGCGACCTTTTGCTGCTCTAGTCCCTTGTTGAGTAGTTTGATACCCAAACGGATCTCCTCCGGTCCTGGATTAGCCGATAGAATTTCTCGGGCCGCCACGGTATTCTGTACTGGGGTTGGGTATACCCAATCTCCTTTGCTATCTTTCCGTGGCTTCCCCATCTCATCTGCAAAAAGGACGACACGGACATTTGGGAATTGTTTGTCATCTGTGTGACGCTTTCGTGTCTTCTGGTGCCACCGAGACATGTAGTCCTTAGTTGCCATGCGTTTCTTCTCCACCTCGATGTTTTTGGCTTCATCGAGGAGTTGTTGACGACGCGCTTCTAGGGCTTGGGCCCTTTCGTCCAGCTCATCTGCAGTAAGTTCTGCAGCTGTAGGGATAGGTGTGGTTAGTGCAGCATCGATGAGTTTACGCGCACCTTCGGTGATCACGTGTCCATCCACCGATTCTTCTTTTTTCGGCTCGTCAGAGATATGTTCTCCATCCGAGTCTTCTTCGTATTCCTCGGCAATCACATCCTCAGCCAGAGGGTCTTTTGCTAGGGTTTTGTTCTTCTTCTTTGCCTTCTTTGCAGCGCCGGTAGCAAAGACGGCATTGGGTCCGTTTCCCGGAGTCAAGCTCTGATCAGTACTTTCGGACATCTGGACCTCGGGATTATCTCCGACGTCCATGTCATCCTGCGCTTTGGGAGAGTGTTCCCCAGATCCTTCATCCATGGCTTCTCCTTCTTCTGCAGCCTTGGAGTTGTACTCCACTTCATATTCCACGGAGAACTTTCGACAATCTGCTGACGTCATTGATTCATCCGAGGATGCGGGTACGTCGGCGTTTGTTCCAATTGCCTCCAGCACCGAGTCGGTGTTTTCTCTAGCATCGGCAGAGCCGGATCCGGATCCCACGTATCCGACGAAGTGTGACGCGTGCTTTCTGAGGTACCTGTGGCTTTCACGATTAGCCATGTCGAAACTTTTGATGGTCTCGAGAATTGCATCTGCGCTTTCGCCTTGCAGTATCATACGTCGTAATGTGTACCTTAGGAAAGGTCTATCATCACAGCATCATCGAGCCGGAATCGTGTCACCGATATGTTCCTTACGGATTTCGACTTCCGGGTGGGTCGATCGGGATCCGGCTCCTCCGGAGATCCACTCAGTTCGACTTGGACCGCTAGGTCTTCTTCAGCTCGGATTTCTCCATTATCTCCGCAACTAGTGCGGCTGGGTGGGATTAGGGTTTTCTGAGATCCGGAACTCTGCCGCCTCCGCGGACAAAGGGGACCCAGAAGCTTCTTCTGCCTCTATCATCACCGCTGGGGTGGGTTGGGCAGTTTCAGCGAAACCGATGTAAACATCGATCTCGCTAAAGGACATGATTGTGTAGGCAGTCACGACCTCCTTAGCTGGAATCCAAGTCTCGTCGAGAACGATGAGAGGGATGTCGCTGGCGTAGAGGATGCGACTGACGGTGATAGTCTCACCGATTCCGATTCTTGAGGATTCCGCTCGGAACGCAGATCCGAAGCTCACTTGCCCCACGGTAGGCGCCAACTGTCGTCGGATTGATGACAAGTATGCCATGAGGGGGTCCTCGAGGCGTGCGGAAGAGAGGGGTGTGAGATGTACGGTATTCCGGGATGGTGAGCACACAAGTTTACCCAGGTTCGAATCCGCCGGCTTTGGACGGACCCTACTCCTGCTAGCAATCCAGTAATACGACAGAGCCAGAATATGGGTTACAAGGGTTTGTCCTCTGCGAGTTGAGATTGTAGACTATTGAGGTGTTCTAAAGGCTCTCGCTAGGATGGCTTATATAGATATCCAGCCTAGGGTTTACAGGAGAGATCTATCCGTCTACGACTAAGAGTCGGTTACAGAGTACATCTTGAACTACAAGTAACATTATGGGCCTAAGTCGGTAAGTCTTCTGGGCCTTCCCGTAGCCGGATTGGACTCTGTCTTTCTCCCTGACTGGGCTGCCCATGAAGCAAAGCTCTAACCCGAAGTGGGCCACCCTGGTCAGTGAGAAACTATGAGGATACCTGGAAAGTATATCCCCAACATTGTTGTTATGCAAATTCTTGAATATGAGATCATCAACATAAAGTATGATGTAGATGTGGACTTGGACTTGGTCGTTCGTCTTGAAATACAAAAATGGTTTATACTCATTAACAACTAAGCTTAAATTCATTTAAATTTCACCACTTACTTTAGTTTAGAACTTTACATGGTCGATCGGAGTACATTTTACATCAGGTACATCAAAAAAGTAAAAATTACATCAAGGTCTATACATCTAGCATAAAGGACCCTAAAAGGAAAAAATTCTGGTTTCTTCGAGAGAACAGCTGATCTGAGGCAAAATCTTGATACAACTTCCTCTTCGATTGTTTTCAAAACATGGCTAGATCTTTTGCCATGCAAATTCTCTAACATGGGATCATCAACATATAAAGTATGATGTTGATATATCCTTGACCTTGGTGGTTCGGCTTGAAATCCAAGAATGTTCATACTCGTTGACAAGTAAGCTTAAAATAATCATCTAAATTTCACCACTTACACATTTAGACCTAAAAAGGGGAAAATTACATCAAGGTCCATACATTTAGCACTAAGGACCCGAAAATTAAGCAAGGAAATTAGTCGGGTTTGGCTCCTTCTTGAGAGTGTAGCTGATCTAGCCATACTCTTCATACTACATAATCTTCGATTGTTTTCAAAATATGGCCAAATTTGTCGGCATGCAAATTCTTGGATACGGGATCATCGGCAAAAAGTAGGACGTAGATATGGCCTTAACCTCGGTGGTTCGTCTTGAAATACATAAATGGTTCATACTCATTGACAACTAAGCTTAAATTCATTTAAATTTCACCACTTACTTTTAGGTTAGAACTTTACACGGTTGATCGAAGTACATTTTACATAAACGACCTCAAAGAAGCAAAAAATACATTGATGTCCATATATTTAGCACAAAGGACCCTAAAATGGAGCAAAGGAAATAGTCGGGTTCGGCTCCTTCTTGAGCGAGTAGCTGATCGAGCCATACTCTTCATACTACTTTCTCTTCGACTGTTTTCACAATATGGCCAAATCTATCGCCATGCAAATTCTTGGATACTCGATCATCAGAATAAAGTATGATGTAGAGATATGGCCTTGACCTTGTGCTGGTTCGACTTGAAATCAAAGAATGTTCATACTCCTTGACAACTATAAGCTGAAATTCATTTAAATTTCACCACTTACTTTTAGGTTAGAAATTTACACTGTTGGTGGGAGTACATTTTTCAACAAGGACCTAAAAAGGTGGAAATTACATCGAGGTCCATACATTTAGCAAAAAAGACCCTAAAATTAAGCAAGAAAAATAGTCGGATTCGGCTCCTTCTGAGAGAGAGTAGCTAATCGAGTCACACTCTTCATACTACTTCATCTTCGATTGTTTTCAAATATGGCCAAATTTGTCGTTATGCAAATTCTTGAATATGAGATCATCAGCATAAAGTATGATGTAGATATGGCCTTGACCTTGGTTGTTCGTCTTGAAATACAAGAATGGTTCATACTCATTGACAACTAAGCTTAAATTTGTTTAAATTTCACCACTTACTTTTAGGTTAGAACTTTACAGGGTCGATCGGAGTACATTTTATATCAGGGACCTGAAAAAAGAAAAAATTACATCGAGGTTTATACATCTAGCATAAAGGACCCTAAAAGAAAAAATTATGGTTCTTCGAGAGATCAGCTGATCTGAGCCAAACTCTTGATACAACTTCCTCTTCGATTGTTTTCAAAAAATGGCTAGATCTAGTGCCATGCAAATTCTCTAACATGGGATCATCACCATATAATGTATGATGTTGATATATCCTTAACCTTGGTCGTTCGACTTGAAATCCAAGAATGTTCATACTCGTTGACATGTAAGCTTAAAATAATCATCTAAATTTCACCACTTACACATTTAGACCTAAAAAGGGGAAAATTACATCGAGATCCATACATTTAGCACTAAGGACCCTAAAATTAAGCAAGGAAAATAGTGGGGTTCGGCTCCTTCTCCAAAGAGTAGCTGATCGAGCCATACTCTTCATACTACTTAATCTTCGATTGTTTTAAAAATATGGTCCAATTTGTCGGCATGCAAATTCTTGGATAAGGGATGATCAGCATAAAGTAGGATGTAGATATGGCCTTAACCTTGGTGGTTCGTATTGAAATACAAGAATGGTTCATACTCGTTGACAACTAAGCTTAAATTCGTTGAAATTTCAACACTTACTTTTAGGTTAGAACTTTACACGATCGATCGAACTACATTTTACATCAAGGAACTCAAAAAAGGAAAAATTACATTGAGGTCCATACATTTAGCATAAACGAGCGTAAAAGGAAAAAATTCTGGTTCGACTCCTTCTCGAGAGATCAGCTGACCTGAGCCAATAACTTAATACAACTTCCACTTCGATTGTTTTCAAAACATGGCCAAATATGTTGCCATGCACGTTCTCTAACATGGGATCATTAGCATAAAGTATGATGTTGAAATGGCCTTGATGACCTTGGTCATTCAGCTTCAAATCCAAGAATGTTCATACTCTTTGACAAGTAAGCTTAAAATTGTCTAAGTTTCACAAATTGCACTTTTAGACCTAAAAGGGGGGAAATTACATCGACGTCCGTACATTTAGCAGAAAGGACTCTAAAATTAGGCAAGGAAAATAGTCGGGTTCGGCTCCTTCTCTAGAGAGTAGCTAATCGAGCCATACTCTTCATACTACTTCATCTTTGATTGTTTTCAAAATATGGACAAACTTTTCGGCATGGAAATTCTTGGATATGGGATCATCAACATTAAGTATGATGTAGATATGGCCTTGACCTTTGTCGTTCGTCTTGAAATACAAGAATGGTTCATACTCATTGACAACTAAGCTTAAATTTGTTGAAATTTGACCACTTACTTTTAGGTTAGAACTTTACACGATCGATCGAAGTACATTTTACATCAAGGACCTCAAACAAGCAAAAATTACATTGAGGTCCATACATTTAGCATAAAGGAGCGTAAAAGGAAAAATTTCTGGTTCAACTCCTTCTCGAGAGATCAGCTGATGTGAGCCAAAATTTTAATACAACTTCCTCTTCGATTGTTTTCAAACCATGGCCAAATATGTTTCCATGCACATTCTCTAACATGTGATCATCAGCATAAAGTATGATGTTGAAATGGCCTTGACGACCTTGGTCGTTCGGCTTGAAATCCAAGAATGTTCATACTCTTTGACAAGTAAGCTTAAAATTGTCTAAATTTCACAACTTGCACTTTTAGACCAAAAAGGGGGAAATTACATCGACATCCATACATTTAGCAGAAAGGACTCTAAAATTAAGCAAGGAAAATAGTCGGGTTGGGCTCCTTCTCTAGAGAGTAGCTGATCGAGCCATACTCTTCATGCTACTTCATCTTCGATTATTTTCAAAATATGGACAAATTTTTCAGCATGCAAATTCTTGGATATGGGATCATCAACATTAAGTATGATGTAGATATGGCCTTGACCTTGGTCGTTCGTCTTGAAATACAAGAATGGTTCATACTCATTGACAACTAAGCTTAAATTCGTTTAAATTTCACCACTTACTTTTAGGTTAGAACTTTACACCATCGATCGAAGTTCATTTTACATAAAGGACCTCAAAAAAGCAAAAATTACATTGAGGTCCATACATTTAGCATAAAGGAGCGTAAAAGGAAAAATTTATGGTTCGGCTCCTTCTCGAGAGATCAGCTGATCTGAGCCAAAATCTTAATACAACTTCCTCTTCGATTGTTTTCAAAGATTGGCCAAATATGTTGCCATGCACATTCTCTAACATGGGATCATCAGCATAAAGTATGATGTTGAAATGGCCTTGAAGACCTTGGTCATTCGGCTTGAAATCCATGAATGTTCATACTATTTGACAAGTAAGCTTAAAATCGTCTAAATTACACAACTTGCACTTTTAGACCTAAAAGGGGGGAAATTACATCGACGTCCATACATTTAGCAAAAAGGACTCTAAAATTAAGCAAGGAAAATAGTCAGGTTCGGCTCCTTCTCTAGAGAGTAGCTGATCGAGCCATACTCTTCATACTACTTCATCTTTGATTGTTTTCAAAATATGGCCAAAACATACAGAGTTTTGTAATGACAAATGCATATAATATGAAAATATAGTTCATGATGATTCTAATAACATTGATTTTGATGTCGTCTACTTAGTAAAATGGAGAAAATAAAATAGTCAGGTTCGGCTCCTTCTCGAGAGAGCAGCTGATCGAGCCATACGTTTCATACTACTTCCTCTTTGATTATTTTCAAAATATGGCAAAATATATCGCCATGCAAATTCTTGGCTACGGGATCATCAGCATAAAGTATGATGTAGAGATATGGCCTTGACCTTGTGGTCATTCGTCTTGAAACCTAAGAAAGTTCATACTCATTGACAAATAAGCTTAAATTCATTTAAATTTCACCACTTACTTTTAGGTTAGCATTTTACACGGTCGGCGGGAGCTTATTTTACATCAAGGACCTAAAAAGGGGACAATTACATTGATGCCCATAAATTTAGCACAAAGGACCCTAAAAGGAAAACTTTTTGGTTCATCTCCTTCTCGAGAGATTAGCTAATCTAAGCCAAACTCTTCATAATACTTCCTCTTTGATTGTTTTCAAAATATGGCCAAATCTGTTGCCATGCAAATTCTCTGATATGGGGTTATCATCATAAAGTATGATGTTGATATGGCCTTGACCTTGGTTGTTTGGCTTGAAATCCAAGAATGTCCATACTCGTTGACAAGTAAGCTTAAATTTGTTTAAATTTCACCACTTACAGTTTTTGGTTAGAATTTTACGTAGATGGTGGGAGTACATTTAACACCAAGGACCTAAAAAGGGGAAATTACATCGAGGTCCATACATTTAGCATAGAGGACCCTAAAACTAAGAAAAGAAAATAGTCATATACAACTCGTTCTTGAGAGAGCAGCTGATCGAGCCATACTCTTCATTCTACTTCCTCTTTGATTGGTTTGGAAATATGGCCAAATTTGTTGCCATGCAAATTCTTGGATATGGGATCAGCTGCATAATGTATGATTTAGAGATATGGCCTTTATCTTGTGGTCGTGCGGCTTGAAATCCAACAAAGTTCATACTCATTGACAACTAACCTTAAATTCGTTTATATTTCACCACTCACTTTTAGGTTAGCATTTTACGCAATCGGTGGGAGCATATTTTACATCAAATTCCTAAAAAGGGCAAATTTACATGGAGGTCCATACATTTAGACCAAAGGACCCTAAAAGGGAAATTTTCATACCGAGACAAACTCTTCATACTACTTCCTCTTCAATTGTTTTCAAAATATGTACAAATCTGTTGCCAAGCAAATTCTCTCATATGGGGCCATCAACATAAAGTATGATGTTGATATGGCCTTGACCTTGGTCGTTTGGCTTGAAATCAATGAATGTTCATACTCGTTGATGAGTAAGATTAAATTTGTTTAAATTTCACCATTTACACTTTTTGGTTAGAATTTTACATGGATGGCGGGACTACATTTTACATCAAGGACCTAAAAAGGGAAAATTACATCAAGGTCCATACATTTAGCACAAAGGACCCTAAAACCAAGCGAGGAAAACCGTCGGGTACGGCTCCTCGAGAGAGAGTAGCTGATCGAGCCATACTCTTCACACTACTTCCTCTTTCCCAAATCAGGACGCATATTAGGTTTGGTCAAAGTCAATTTTTATAAAGTTCGACCAACTATATGTAGAAACATACTGACTTTTCCAATGATAAATGCATATAATATGGAAATATAGTTCATGATGATTCTAACAACATTGAACTGATATCGTACACTTAGTCAAAGTTTATTAAATTTGACTCTGACCATAAGTTATACGCGTCCTAATTTGGGAAGGAGGGAGTACTACTTGCTTCGCGGGAAAAAAAAAGAAGCGCTCCTCACTTTCAAACCATCTTTCTGCGGGTGTGCTTGGTGCTTTCTCTTCCTAGGGTATGGAGGTGGAGTAGTGCGGGGTAGGAAGGTTGGCCATATCATAATGGCGAGCATCCAGTGCAATGGGATGTTTTTCTTTTTTTGGCTGGCCTGATCAAGCAGTCCCTTGTCTAGCACATAAGTAGTACTCGGACTTGAATTAGTAGTACTACGAATGGCGATCTTTTGAATATCCTCCCCCCGGATGTTTGTGAAGGAAGTCAAAATTTCGAAAACGGGAAAGTTTGAATTGCTACGCTATTGGAGTAGTAAAATTTTTTGCCGCCAAGGACCAAAATGGTTCCCACCAACACAGCTGACAAAGACGCAGGTCGTTGGTCAACGCGCGTGCGCAACTCCACATTATGGACAAGGGAGAGATCAGCCGGCCGGGGTGTGGGGTGGTGATGAGGGAGTGAAGGAGAGAGAAAACACAATTTGTTTGCTTGCATATATATTGTGGTCCTGAAATTTACTCTACTCAATATACCCTGTACCTCGTGTTAGGAACCCATCCCAGCTTTTCTCTAGCATCGCACCGCCTTCAAATCCTCCTCTTCCCAGCTCTCTCGCTGCTTCCACTATGATCATATAGTCTCTTCTCGCACTATGTCACTTGGAAAATTGAAATTGATAGTTTTTTGTTTTTAATATCTTCAATTGATTTCAAAAATATGGCCAAATTTTGTCGGCATGAAAATTCTTGGATATGGGATCATAAGCATGAACTACATTCTACATAAAGGACCTAAAAAGGGAAAATTACATCGAGGTCCATACATTTAGCACAAAGGACCCTAAAATTGAGCAAAGAAAACAGCCGGGTTCGGCTCCTTCTCAAGAGAGCAGCTGATCCAGCCATACTCTTCATACTACTTCCTCTTCGATTGTTTTCAAAATATGGACAAATCTATCGCCATGCAAATTCTTGAATATGGGATCATCAACATAAAGTATGATGTAGAGATATGGCCTTGACCTTGTGGTCGTTCAGCTTAAAATCCAAGATTTATTCATACTCATTCACAACTATGCTTAAATTCATTGAAATTTCACCACTTACTTTTTGGATAGCATTTTACACGATCGATGGGAATACATTCTACATCAAGGACCTAAAAAAGGGAAAATTACATCGAGGTCCATACATTTAGCACAAAGGACCCAAATTTGAGAAAAGAAAACAGTCAAGTTCGGCTCCTTCTTGAGAGAACAACTAATCGAGCCACACTCTTCATACTACTTCGTCTTCGATTGTTTTCAAAAAAGGCCGAATATGTCGCCATGCAAATTCTTGGATATGGGATCATGAGCATAAAGTATGATTGACATGGGTATACCCTACAGGTACTCGAGCTTGGTATATACGGTCCAAATACGTATAGGCCCATGGTGTCGCCAAGGCCCAGATGGAAGGACTCGAGTAACCTGCGGACTCTCGATTGCTTGAAGATCAAGAAAAAGCTAAAGATAGAAAGTTTGAAGGGGGAAACCCTAACTTGTAACCAACTCGACCTTCTACCCGAGACCTAGCCTATCTATATAAAGGCTAGGAGGCGGGGGCGAGGAGAACACGTGCAACCCTAGTTTCCACAACCTTCGCCAGATTACATCTACGCACCATTGTAACTTTTGACTCCTTCAATAATTCCACAGGAAGACAAGCAGGAGTAGGGACCTCTACGAGGCACGAACCTGGGTAAATCATTTGTCCCCTGTGTGCTTGTTTGCTAGCCAATAGATGTCTCCAGCGCTCCCTCCATCTCCAAAACCCAAGTCCATAACAATGGGCATTGATGAGTTAAACCCTTGTCAATTGGCGCCATCTGTGGGAATTGGGAGTGCTGATGTTGCGGCTTCTTCAGCCCCATCAACTGCGATATACAACTCTGCAACAGCGGAGATCCGCCAGCTCTTCGGCGCCTTCGACTTCACCGTCCACACGCCGGCCACTCGCCCGGCCTTCGAGTCCATGGGCGATGGAGTCAGCCTGGCAATTGGCAGCTTCCGCTTCCAAGTTGGTCAGATGGGCACGCTTTGCATGCCTGATTAGACGACAACACCCGCGATTGCCCCGACATCATGGTTCCCTCCATCGATTGGCACCCTCAACGAGCTCAACGCTCTGATGGCAGTCGAGAACACGGTCAGCGACAGCAGTCGCGACTCCGATCTAAGGGATCTGGCCACTGAAGATGGAACCTACGGTTCCGGATCTGAAAGTTGTGGAAGCAACAGCTTCCCTAATCACTTCATGTGTGCCATCATCAACACGGGCGACACCTCCGCCAATCGCGGTAACGGTGGCAACACCGGCAACGACACTGATCCACCCAATCACGGCAACGGTGGTAACACCGGCAATGGCACCGACCCACCCAACGCCGGCAACGATGGCAATGGCGGCAACGGCGGTAACGGTGGAAACAGAGGAGCAGTCGAACCTCCTAGCATGATCAACGAGCAAACCGGCGAACGCGTCATGATCAGGCTCAACGAGCAAGAGTGGGATCGCTGCCGCGAAGCCCTACGAGGTGCACCTCTACCCTTCGGGTCCCCGCAGGAACTGTTGATGGGCTACCACTGGCTCCTAAAAGAGGAGTTCAAGCGCCAAAAACAAGCAATCGCGCAACTTGAGGCGCGTAAAAAGGCAGCGGACGAATCAAGCCTTCGTCGCGCTGGGCTCTCCTCCTACGGAGGATCCTCCTCAAGAGGCAACGAGTACCTCGCCAAGAAGAGGCAGTCGCGGATGGCTCACCTCACCGAACAAGAGCGCATAGATGCCGCGAAAGTCCTCGACTTCGGTTCTATGACGGTCGACACGAGAGGCAACATGGTTCCCAGGACACCGCAGGCCGCGGTAACAGCAGCCACCATGTACCTCCTCAATAACCAGCCGCCAGCTGGAGATCCCCGAATGGCCATGGACCGATCTACGATTGCGGGCCTGGGGCTAATCGAGGCCGCCCTCGACAAGGAACCGGTACCAGACCCAAAAAAGGGCAAAGCACTAGCAAAGCGCTACTCCTCGCCCTCGTCCAGTGATGACAGTCACGACCTGTCTCGACGCCGCCGCTCACGGCGACACGATCGCCACTACGATGCACGCGACGAACTCACGCAGCGCAAGATCGACAAGTCAAGGGCACGACGTGCTCGGTTGACTAATTCGGAAGAGGAAGATGGGGAGCTCTGCGGCGCCAGATGCTTCAGCAGATCCATCAGGCAAAAGCGAATGCCTAAAGGGTTTAAACTCCCATCGGAGAACCCGAAATTTGACGGTCTGCAGGACCCCAAGATCTGGCTAGAGGATCACATCTCCTCCGTCAGGCTACATGGAGGCAGTCGAAGTACTGCCATGCAATGCTTGCAGCTACAGCTGCAGGGCGCCGCCCGGGCATGGCTCAATAACCTCCCACGCGGATCCATTCGCAGTTGGGATGAGCTAGTCTACAGCTTCGTGCACAACTTTAAGGGCACATACAAACGCCCCGCCTCAATCGAAGAACTGAGATGCTGCCAGCAAAGATCTGGCGAATCGCTGCGCTCTTACATCCAAAGGTGGTCCATCATCAAGAACTCTGCGGAGAACATCTCGGAAGACCTCGCGATTGATGCATTCAACGGTGGTGTTCGCCGCATGGAACTCAGGGAGGATCTAGGCCGCTCAAAGCCCCAGACCATCGACCACCTGATGGAGATCGCGAATCGGTGGGCCGATGGAGAAGATTCGGTGAAGAATCGCGTTCACTCTGACGAGGAGGGAGAACTCGAACGAAGATGTGACCGCCGGAGTAAGCGTCGCATGCGCGTCTACGATGATCGCGATGACGTCAACATGGTCGCAGCTAGCTACGCCGATAGACGCGACGATAACCGCAACAGCGGATACCGCAGCGGCGGATACCGCGACTCCGGGAAAACCACGCAAGTATGGCAACGCCGCACTCGGGATGAAGCACCTGCGACCTCCATCGAGGACAAACTATCCGGGCCATGCACGGTGCACTTCTACATCGATAAGCATGATGGCAAGAGAAAGTCCAGCCACCTCCTCAAGGACTGCCGTGAGTTCCTCAAGCTACACGAGGAATTGGTTCGGATGAACCGCAATGCAGTCGAAAGAGGCTACGGAGCCTCTCCAGGCGCCGTGGCACATGGCGTACCACCACCACCACCTGGGCCACCCCCGAACAGAGCTGCACCAGACCAGCACCACGGAGGCGAACCATACCCATGGGCCATGGGTACCATGATGATCCAAAAGGGGCGCCCCTCCAATAGGGTGCAGAAGGCCATCACTCGCCAAGTCAACTTGGCCATGCACTCGCCACCATCCACCACTGAGTACCTCAGTGGCAGTGAGTCGTGCATTACCTTCGACAAACACGACCACCCGCCCCAAATGCCTCGCCCAGGTCATTGCCCCCTCGTACTCAAGGCGCAAATTGGAGGCTTCGACTTGAGTCGCGTCTTCATGGACGGCGGAAGCGGCATCAACCTCATTTTCGCGAGTGCCTTGCGAGCAATGAGGATCCCTCTAACCTGCTTAGAGGCATCGGACACAACGTTCCACGGCATCGTCCCAGGGAAAGGCGTATACCCCCTGGGCAAAATCATCCTGGACGTCATATTTGGCACGCCGAAGAACTTCCGGCGCGAGCGCATCGACTTTGAGGTCGTCGACTGGCCCTCACAATACCATTGCATCCTTGGGCACGTCGCATTCGCCAGGTTCATGGCAGTACCGCACTACGCCTACCTGCAGATGAAAATGCCAGGTCCCAACGGCGTCATAACGATCAACGGGAACTTCGAGCAATCTGACGCTTGCGACAGGGAATTTAATAGAATCTCCCAGTCCTTCGGCATGCAGGAGGAACTCGCAAGATTGAAAGAGACGACAGACAATAGTCTGCCTCCCCTGAGTAGGCCAAGCTCACCTAATCTCTCCTTCGACTCATCTCTGCACACAAAGAAGGTGCAGGTCCATCCATCAGATCCCGTCAAAACGGCCCTCATCGCCAACAACTTGAGTCCCGCATAGGAACTCGCGCTCTTCGAATTCCTCCGTGAGCACTGGGAAATTTTTGCCTGGTGTCCTGCGGACATGCCTGGAGTTCCCAGAGAATTCGCCGAGCACGCACTCAACATCAACCCCGACGTAAGGCCAGTCAAGCAAACAATCAGGCGACTGTCTGAGCCACGAGCGCAGGCAGTTGGAATGGAGATCAATAGACTCCTCGAGGCCAAATTCATACGCGAGATCAAGGAAAGCACTTGGCTCGCCAACACGGTGCTGGTGCCAAAAAAGGACACAGATATCCTACGGATGTGCGTGGACTTCACTTCTTCAAACAAGCACTGCCCAAAAGATCACTTCCCGCTACCACGGATCGATCAAATCATCGACTCCACCGTTGGATGCGAGCGCCTCTGCTTCCTTGATGCCTACTCAGGCTATAACCAAATTCGAATGAAGGAGGAAGACCAGGAGAAGACCGCGTTCACAACGCCCTTCGGTGTGTTCTGCTACAACACAATGCCCTTCGGGCTAAACAACGCGGGAGCCACCTACCAACGATGCATGTAGGCTTGCCTCAAGGAACAACTAGGTCGCAATATCCAAGTCTATGTCGACGACATAGTAATCAAGACCAAGGAGGAAGCCTCTCTAATCGATGATTTGCGTGAAACCTTTGCCAACCTTGATTGCTACCGGATCAAGCTCAATCTGGACAAATGCGCCTTCGTTGTACCAACTGGGCAGCTACTCGGATACCTCGTCTCTGCGAGGGGGATCGAGGCGAACCCGAAGAAGATAAAAGCCATACTGGTCATGGAGAAGCCGAAGAACATAAGAGGCGTCCAGCAACTGGCCGGACGAATCGCGGCCCTCAGTCGATTTATTAGTCGGATGGGTGAAAAGGCACTGCCCTTCTACCAGCTCCTCTGAAAACCGAAAAATTCGAGTGGACCAATGAAGCACAAGAAGCATTCGAAGATCTCAAGCGCTTACTATCCACTTCGCCGGTACTGGTGACTCCACGAGAAAGGGAACCACTGTTGCTGTACATCTTCGCCACCAACCAGGTGGTGAGCACGGTGCTCGTCGTTGAGCGAGCCGAGGAAAACAAAATCCACGACATACAACGCCCAGTATACTACCTCAGCTAGGTCCTCATGCAAACAAAGCAGCGGTACCTGCACTACCAGAAGCTGGCGTACAGTGTCTTTATGACCGCCCGACGACTGCGCCACTACTTCTAGGAACACCCAATCGTGGTAGTCAACGATGCCCCGTTGGGGCATATCCTTAGTAACCCCGACGCCACGGGGCGAGTCATGCTTTGGGGAATAGACCTGTCTCCACGAGACATCACATACGAAAAGCGCGACGCCATCAAGTCCCAAGTGCTCCCTGACTTCCTCGTGCACTGGATGGAGAACCAACTCCCGGAGAAGCCAGATATGTCCTATCTCTGGACAATGCACTTCGATGGGTCCAAACAGAAAGATGGAGCAGGCGCAGGTCTCATATGGACATCACCTCAAGGGGACAAGCTGAAATATATATTGCGAATGCAGTTCACAGCCTCAAACAACGAGGCTGAATACGAGGCCCTGTTACATGGGATGAGGATGGAAAAAGCATGTGGCGCCAAAAGGCTCATCATATATGGCGACTCCAAGTTGGTCGTCAATCAAACAATGCACGAGTCGGACGCATTGTACGACAACATGATCGCGTACCGCCACCTCTACGACACACTCGAAGGAGACTTTGATGGTTGCGAGTTGCGACACATAGGTCGCGAAAGCAACGAGGAGGCGGACACACTCGCCAACATAGGCTCTACCTGCGCCCCCATACCACCTGGGGTATTTCTCGAGCGCATATGCGAACGCTCCATCAAGCCAAAGGCCGCAGAGAAGAAAACAAGCGCAGCAACGGACTCGGGGGCTACACCACCCAATGAGCCAATGGAACTCGATGACTTGGAGCTGGACATGGGACTCGAGGGACCAATGAGCGTCATGATGATCAAACAATCTTGGACGTAGCCGTACATTACGTACCTCCTCAGCAAGAGACTACCGGACGATCCGACAGATGCACGGTACATCGCCCGGCGCTCCAAGGCATTCGCCGTTCTCAACGGCAAACTGTATAAACGCAGCATCACAGGAGTGCTACAATGATGTGTCTCCCTGGCCGATGGAAGAGCAGTCCTCCTCGACATCCATGAAGGGATCTGCGGAAACCATGCCGGCAGTCGAGCCCTCGTTGCCAAAGATCTACGAGCTGGATTTTACTGGCCCACGGCCATGCGCGACGCCAAGGACATAGTCCAAAAGTGCAACGCTTGTCAGCGATTCACGGACAAGCCACATGCACCAGGCGCAGAACAGCGGCCTATTCCATTGGCCTGGCCCTTCGCACAATGGGGGCTCGACATGGTGGGCAAGCTCCCAAGGTCCTCGCAAGGAGGCTACGTCTACCTCTTGGTCGCAGTCGACAAGTTCACCAAGTGGATTGAGGCCACGCCAGTGACCAAACAATCAGGCCACAGTGCGGTCAAGTTCTTCGAGTTCATTATGTACCGCTTTGGCGTGCCGCACAGCATCATCACTGACAACGGGACAAACTTCACATCCAAGAAGTTCCAAGAATTCTGCGGAAACCTGGGGATCAACATCAGTTACGCCTCAGTCGCGTATCCACAGACCAACGGTCAGGTGGAAAAAGCAAACGGGCTCGTCTGCAGCAGCATCAAGAAGCGACTCCTTCGACCACTCGAACAAGCCTCAGGTTGCTGGCCATATGAGCTCCAATCCGTACTCTGGAGTCTACGTACGACTCCAAGTAGCGCCACGGGCTACACGCCATTCTTTATGGTGCACGGAGCAGAAGCAGTACTACCCGCCGAAGTGAGGTACAAGGTGCCACGCGTAGTCGCTTACAGCGAACAAGAGTCCTCTCTTGCACTCAAAGACTCCCTCGACCTCCTCGACGAGGCAAGAGAAATCGCCGCAGAAAGATCCACGATCTACTAGCAGAACCTACGCAACTACCACAGTAGAATGCTTCGCCCCAGATCCTTCGTCGAAGGTGACCTGATCCTGCGACTGAAGCAGCAGGGGCATCTCAAGCTCGAATCCTCCTGGAAGGAATGCGTGATTCTGAAGTAATCCCAGGTGGCGCCTATCGCCTTTAAGACTTAGAGACAGGAGTCGCATACTCCAACCCTTGTAACGTCGCACAACTGCGACGCTTCTACCCCTAGTTGTTTTACTTTTTTACATCACAAATAAGGCTACTTAGCCACACATTATACCTCATACTTCTCTTCAAATAAATAAAAGCTAAGTGCCCCAAAACTCTGTGTTTTTCTTTCACTTTTGTCAATTTTATACTCGGGGGCTACGCCACCCTACCTACATCTGTTCTTCGAACCAATAAACGCGATATCCTGGGTAGCTGGCACATCAATCGAACCCCTTAACACAAACTCAACCCAGCCGCAACGCGCCTGGCAGGTTGACAATGGGATGGCCAGGCTAACGAAAAGGAATCACATAGTGCAACGCACCTAACGCTGACAAAGTTGTTTGTACACATTCAACAATTAATTATCAACAATGCCCATTGTTATGGACTTGGGTTTTGGAGAAGGAGGGAGCGCTGGAGACATCTATCGGCTAGCAAACAAGCACATAGGGGACAAAGGATTTACCCAGGTTCAGGCCTCGTAGAGGTCCCTACTCCTGCTTGTCTGCTCGTGGAATTATTGAAGGAGTCGAAAGTTACAATGGTGCGCAGATGTAATCTGGCGAAGGTTGTGGAAACTAGGGTTGCACGTCTCCTCCTTGTCGCCCCCTCCTAGCCTTTATATAGATAGGCTAGGTCTCGGGTAGCAGGTCGAGTCGGTTACAAGTTAGGGTTTTCCCCGTCAAACTTTCTATCTTTAGCTTTTTCTTGATCTTCAAGCAATCGAGAGTCCGTATGATACTCGAGTCCTTCCATCTGGGCCTTGGCGACACCGTGGGCCTATACGTATTTGGACCATATATACCAAGCTCGAGTACCTTTAGGGTATACCCATGTCAATCGCCATGCAAATTCTTGGATACTTGATCATCAGAATAAAGTATGATGTAGAGATATGTCCTTGAACTTGTGGTCGTTTGGCTTGAAATTAATGAATGTTCATACTCATTGACAACTATAAGCTGAAATTCGTTTAAATTTCATCCCTTACTTTTAGGTTAGAATGTTACAGAGTCGGTGGGAGTACATTTTACAACAAGGACCTAAAAAGGGTGAAATTACATCGAGGTCCATATATTGAGCACAAAGGACCCTAAAATTAAGAAAGCAAAATAGTCGGGTTCGAATCCTTCTCGAGAGATTAGCTGATTGAGCCACACTGTTCATACTACTTCATCTTCAATTGTTTACAAAATATGGTCAAATTTGTTGGTATGCAAATTCTTGAATATGGGATCATTAGCATAAAGTATAATGTAGATATGGCCTTGACCTTGGTCATTCGTCTTGAAATACAAGAATGGTGCATACTCATTGTTAACTAAGCTTAAATTCGTTTAAATTTTGCCACTTACTTTTAGGTTAGAAATTTAAATGGTTGATTGGACTACATTTTACATCAGGGACCTCAAAAAATAAAAAATTACATCGAGGTCCATACATTTAGCATAAACGACCCTGAAAGGAAAATTTTCTAGTTCGGCTCCTTCTCGAGAGATCAGCTAATCTGAGCCAAACTCTTGATACTACTTCCTCTTTGATTGTTTTCAAAACATGGCCAGATCTATTTCCATGCAAATTCTCTAACATGGGATCATCAACATATAAAGTATGATGTTGATATGTCCTTGACCTTGGTCGTTCGGCTTGAAATCCAAGAATGTTCATACTCATTGACAAGTAAGCTTAAAATAATCGTCTAAATTTCACTACTTACACTTTTAGAACTAAAAAGGGGGGAAATTACATCGAGGTCCATACATTTAGCACAAAGGACCCTAAAAATTCTTGGATACTCCATCATCAGAATAAAGTACGATGTAGAGATATGGCCTTGACCTTGTGGTCGTTCATCTTGAAACCCAAGATTTTTTCATACTCGTTGAGAACTATGATTAAATTCGTTTAAATTTCACCACGTGCTATTAGGTTAGCATTTTACATTGTCGGTGGGATTACATTCTACATCATGGATTTAAAAAAGGGAAAAATATTATTGAGGTCCCATACATTTAGCACAAACGACCCTAAAATTTAGCAAAGGAAACAATCGGGTTTGGCGCCATCTCGAGAGAGCAGCTGATCGAGCCATACTCTTCATACTACTTCCTCTTCGATTATTTTCAAAATATGGCTGAATCTGCCGCCATGCAAATTCTTGGATATGTGGATCGTCGGCATAAAGTATGATGTAGATATCTCGCCTTGACTTTGTGGTCGTTTGGCTTGAAATCGAAGAATATTTCATACTTTTTGACAACTAAGCTTAAATTCGTTTAAATTTCACCACTTACTTTTAGGTTAGAATTTTACACGGTCGGTCGGAGTACATTTTACATCAAGGACCTAAAAACGGGGAAAATTAAATCGTGGTCCATACATTTAGTAGAAAGGACCCTAAAATTCAGCAAGGAAAACATTCGGGTCTGGCTCCTTCTCGAGAGAGTAGCTAACACTAGTGGAAAAAGGGCCTAGAGTCCTGGCCCATAAGGGCCTTTAGTCCCGGTCCTGGTAACCGGGACTGGAGGGGCGGGACTAAAGGCCTCCCCCTTTAGTCCCGATTCGGCCACAAACCGGGATAAAAGGCCCTCACGGGACAGTGTCGAGCGTGCGAGACCTTTAGTCCCGGTTTGTAATACGAACCGAGACTAAAGGTTTTTTTTTTTAAAATGAATTTTTTCAATTTTTTCTTGAACATTTGAATTATCTGACTCGCTAATCTCTCATAACTCTCATATATCTCATTTTTCACACTAACTATAATTAATCTTAAGTCAAATTACACTTATAGTCAAACTTCCCGGTCGGTCACCCATCCTAGCACTACTCCACCCCCAGCACGCTTAACTTTCCCATTCCATCTCCCCCACCTCGTGCGAAAGACTCTTATACCTTATTGTTAAGACTAGTATATCAATCCTATTAGCTCATATCAATATGTCAACCATCTTTATTTTTCGAAATTACGAATAACTATTTAAGTAAACAACAATAAATAAGTACTAATAATATTTTATTCCAACGAAAAATTCGAAATTAATATTTTATTCATTTTTCGCCATTTATTCATTTAATATGACATAAATAATATCTTCAAATCTGTAAATCGAAATTTGACAAATAATATAACCATTATTATCAGAAAAATGTGAGGAATTCAAATATGACATAAAAATTATTATTATTATAAAAAATTGAAATAACCTTTTTTCCATTATTAAGAATAACTTTTTTCAAATATGACATAACTTTTTTTTCAAAATTACGAATCACTATTTTGAAAATTTTGAAATAATATATCCATTATTATTAGAAAAACATTAATTTTTGAAATAATTTTTTTTATTTTCAAAATTTAAGAATTTTAAAGAATCCAAAACGTCCTAAGGCTGTTGAAATCGAAGAGAAATTTTTTTTCTGCATGTTTTGATAGGCTGTACGTGTTTTTCTGATATCGTATGCAAAAGTTATGACCATTTGATTTTTTTTGCCCATTTTCTTTAGTCCCGGTTGGTGTCTCCAACTGGGACTAAAGGTTACGTTTGACCCGAGACTAAAGGTTGTTCCATTGGAATCGGGACTAATGTGAGTATTAGTCCTGGATTCAACCACAACCGGGACTAAAGGGGTGGACGAAAGGCTCTTTTTCTACTAGTGTAATCGAGCGATACTCTTCATACTACTTCATCTTTGATTGTTTTCAAAATATGACCAAATTTATCGGCATGCAAATTCTTGGTTATGGGATCATCAACATTAAGTAGGATGTAGATATGGCCTTGACCTTGGTCGTTCGTCTTGAAATACAAGAATGGTTCATACTTGTTGACAACTAAGCTTAAATTTGTTTAAATTTCATCACTTACTTTTAGGTTAGCATTTTACACGGTCGATGGGAGTAGATTCTAAATCAAGGACCTCAAAAATGAAAAATTACATCGAGGTGCATACATTTAGCATAAACGACCCTAAATTGAGCAAAGAAAATAGTGGGGTTCGGCTCCTTGAGAGAGCAGCTAATCGAGCCATACTCTTCATACTACTTCCTCTTCGATTATTTTCAAATATGGCAGAGTATGTCACCATGCAAATTCTTGGATATGGGATCATGAGCATAAACTATGATGTAGAGATATGGCCTTGAACTTGTGGTCGTTCGGATTCAAATCAAAGAATTTTTCATACTCATTGACAACTATAAACTGAAATTCGTTTAAATTTCACCAATTACTTTTAGGTTAGCATTTTACAAGGTCGGTGGGAGTACATTTTACCACAAGGACATAAAAAGGGGTAAATTACATAGAGGTCCATACATTTAGTACAAAGGACCCTAAAATTAAGAAAGCAAAATAGTCGGTTTCGGCTCCTTCTCAAGAGAGTAGCTGATCGAGCCACACTGTTCATACTACTTCATCTTCGATTGTTTTCAAGATATGGCAAAATTTGTCGGCATGCAAATTCCTGAATATGGGATCATCAACATAAAGTATAATATATATATGCCCTTGACCTTGGTCATTCGTCTTGAAATACAATAATGGTTCATATTCATTGACAACTGTAACATCCCAAAACTTCAATCCAAGCTTATCAAAATCAAGTCATCCAAAAATGGGGTTAACAAAAACTTTTCCAAATTTAAAATGAAAGCATTCATATATGTGTGCATTTAAAATAGGAGTTGTTTGAATTGCCATGATTGATTGATCCAATGCTTGTAAAATGTTTCTTAGGTGATTTAAACATCATCTACATCATTCCCAAACTTTTCCTAAAAGAAATCAAATCAAAAAGAATTAAAATGAAGGAATGGTCATTTGGACAAATTTAACTCTCATGCCTACTTTGGGTATTCCTAGTACTCAATTCTTAATAGAAACAATTCTTGATCTTTGCACCCCTTTGCTAGTACACATAATGAGGTACCAAGGCCCACCTTTTGATCTACTAAAAACCTTCTGTTAACTATTATAAATGAGAGTTTAAAATTGAATCTAATGCATATGCATAGATCACCCCTATTTCAAAAACCATCAAATTGAGCACCATTTTCAAAACCCTTGCAACCAGAGACTACCTATCACTAGTGGAGATCACCCAAAATTTTTGAACTCAAAATTCAAAACTTTTTCTCTTGCGGCCATTTCATCAAACACTTGGCAGGCAGAATCACACTTCTAATCCTAGCTCACTGTTTTGAACAGAGTTTTGCCCCCAATTGATCTCCATTTAATATCTTTGTCCCCCTCTGATCAAACCATGCCATTTGCAACCCATCCCCTACACCCTAGTAGCAATGCCATGCCATGCCGAGCACCACCCTGGCCGGCCAAACTTGCCCCGCTGCAGCAGACCACCTCCTTGTTCCTCTCCATGTCTAGGAGGTAGCCAGCACCGCACCGCCCCTCTCTGTCCCTTGCCCAAGCCAAGAGCAGCCATGGACCACAGAGAAGAACCCGCGCCCAGTGCCACCGAACCATGCCAACGCCGCCCGCAGAGCGCTGCGACTGCCCCGACTCGCATCGACACCAGCCCGCGCTCGCCTCGACTTGAGAACACCCAGACACCTCCGTTCACGCCTAAAGCCCCAGCCACCGCCGTGGACATAGCCGCTTCGGCCGCGCAGAGCGCCACCTCACCCCGACCGCATGCCACCGCCCCTACGGCCGCATTGAAGCACTAGAGCACCGCCAGGGAACCGCCCACCAATCGCAATCCCCAACCATGCCACTAGCTCGCCATAGCCATGTCGCCACCGTCGACCGCCCATCCCGCTCGGTCTCAACGTCGAGCCTATAAAATAAGCCCTCCCCGGCACCAAAGACTCACACCATTCCACTCCCCTCACCTCTCTGAACCTCAATCACCCCTCGCTGGAGCAAGTGGAGCAGCAGCTCGCCGAAATTGGAGCCGGAGCCGCCGCCTCTGGAGAAGAAGGGTGCCGTTGATTCCGGCCACCCCAAGCTCCACCGCGACCACGCCTCGCCTAGCCACCTTCTTCCACTTTGTTCGACCGCATCGCCGACCCCGCTGGAGCCCTGGTACGCCCCCAGTAGACCCCCACCGAGCCGCTAGGGTTCGAGCTCGCCGGCGACCCGTCCGTCGTCGACGACGACCCTCAGCCGTAGATCTAGCCTCTAATCGCACGGCCCACAGCGTGCGTACCGTTTCGCGTTTCAAAGAGCCGCTGACAAGTGGAACCCCCTGTCAGCTGAGCCTCGTGCCGCGTAGCGCCACTGGGCTGGCCCATTTCCTTTCCCGCGCAAGCCCGTAGGTTCAAATCTAGGTTTTTCTTTTTAGTTAGAATATAGTTTATGTCCAGTGTTTCAAAATTTAATTCTGTGAGTTTGACAAATCCAAATTACATGAAATTAATTTTATCTGAAAGGTATTGAAATGCTCTATCCAAGCCCGTTGGATTTAATTCATTTAGAGTTATAGATTTCTCCTAATAAAAATAAGAAGACAGAAGCTTTTGCAACTTGAAACATTTTTATAAAATCAACCAAGTTAGCTTTTGAGTTGATTCCAACTCTCAAAAATCACATCTCATCATGTATATCCAAATATGTAATAATATTAAGGTTTACAGGCAGTGACTTTGGACTAGTACCAAAATAATGCTATATAGGCATTTCTAGTCACTTTAAATCATTAAATAATGAACTTAAACCAAAGTAATATTGATCCAACCTTTAAATCTCATTCCCACATGTTAGAATATGTGGTGAGGACATGTGTCCACATGATCCCATATTTTGGTGGTGAATATTAAATTGTAGTTAATTTTTCAATGAGTAGAAATTACTTTTCCAAAATAAAAAGGTTGAAACTATTGAATTAAAACTTGTGATGTTTGGGATGATAATATATCATCAATTGTGTGGTTTAGAATACTACTTAGCCTAAGTTAAGTATTGTTTGGTGATTGTGCACTCCCTATGTATTTGTAGACGATAGTACCGACCAAGCCTTCGAGGAGGAGGAGTTCTACCAAGAAGAAGAAGAAGAAAACTTCAACCACTGCACCAACCAAGGCAAGCTATTAGTGGCAAGCTAAACCTTGCAAACATGCTTTAGTAAGCTATTGTAGCAACCTAGAATAAAACTCGATAGTTTAGTAAAGATGCCTTAAGCATACTTTGATCACACCCCTTTAACTCTTAGTACCTCAAGTCTTATTAACAAGTTTTACCCCCTTAGTTTACACAAAGTTCTTTAATTAATTTTGAATGTAGCATAAAGAGTATAAAACTTAACCTACCTAGAAACCTTTAGATGTCATTCTATGGCATGAGATTGATCCCACCTTTCCACCTTAGTGAACACTCTTAACCTAGTGTTTTAGCATAGATCAAAACTTGAGTCACTTTAGATGGGAACACTTGGTGAAAATGAGTTATGAAAACCTTGGAATGATGAGTCATTCTATTGAGATTTTTTGACATGTGTTGAGAAACACAATGGCATTATGATGATGAAAAAGATAAGGCATGAGCCTTAACCCTTTTATAAAACTGATGGTTGGATTCGGATGCGATACCATTCCAAAATTTACCGTACAACCACATTACCTGAATTGGGTAAGGCTTAGCTGGAAATTTATATGCATTAGTATTAGTTCCCTCACGGGAGAGGTTTGAGCTGAGGCTACCTCTCAATGATGTCCACCTATGCAGTGCCCAAGATGACTGATGGTCATGGTTGGGAGGCCATGCTCATAGGAGAGGTGCTTGTACTAGGGTGTGTAAAGGGAAGGTTATGTTTGATTATCTGCATACTAAGTATGATGATTCAGGGTTATCCACAGCGGATGTATCGAATCTTGTGGTGAAAGTGTACCACCTCTGCAGAGTGTCAAACTATTGAATAGCAGCGTCCATGATTATGGACGCGATTGGAATGGCCATACTGTTTCGTTGTCAGATGTTTTCTAGATAACTTGAAAAGAATGATGAACTTTGACTTGACCACAACAACGTTGTGTAGATGATAATAGCTTCCCAACTTAAGTGATTCTAGAACTTTAATTTATCTTTTCTTGCTTCAGAACTCAGCTTAGGTTTCAAACTTAACTGGATAGTATTCTTTCATTTCAGCACTTTAACTTAGAATCATAAACCTTGATAGTAGTAGTTTGCGAGTACTTAAAGAGTACTCATGGCTTTTGTCCCTGGCTATTATCATGGCCAGACTATGAAGGAGATTATCAAGATGATGGTCAGCAGGACGGATATGATAACTAGGACTATCTGCCGTCACATTACTGTGCCTCGAAGATGGACCCCACCGCTACGCTATCGTTTAATTCCGCTGCTTGTTGTATTAAATACTGGATCATGAGATCCTTATTTGTGTAAAACCTTATGTATGGTTTGTAATGGATGATGTACTGTGATATCCAATCCGTTATGTCTTGCAAAAATGGTAATCCTGGTATTGCAAGGTATGGCATAACGGGCATCTAGGATTAAAAATCCGGGTGTTGACAACAACTAAGCTTAAGTTTGTTTAAATTTCACCACTCACTTTTAGGTTAGAACTTTACACGGTCGATCGGAGTACATTTTACATCACGGACCTCAAAAAAGCAAAAATACATCGACGTCCATACATTTAGCATAAAGGACCCTAAAAGGAAAATTTTCTGGTTCGGCTCCTTCTCGAGAGATCAACTGATCTGAGCCAAATTCTTGATACTACTTCCTCTTTGATTATTTTCAAAACATGGCCAAATCTGTTGCCATGTAAATTCTCTAACATGGAATCATCAGCATATAAGTATGATGTTGATATGGCCTTAACCTTGGTCGTTCGGCTTGAAATCCAAGAATGTTCATACTCATTGACAAGTAAGCTTAAACTAATCGTCTAAATTTAACCACTTACGCTTTTAGACCTAAAAAGGGGAAATTACATCGAGGTCCATACATTTAGCAAAAAGGGCCCTAAAATTCTTGGCTACTCGATCATCAGAATATAGTATGATGTAGAGATATGGCCTTGACCTTGTGGTCATTCGGCTTGAAATCCAAGAATTTTTCATACTCATTGACAACTATGCTTAAATTTGTTTAAATTTCACCACTTACTTTTAGTTTAGCATTTTACACTATCGGTGGGATTACATTCTACATCAAGGATCTAAAAAACGGAAAATAACATCGAGGTTCCATACATTTAGCACAAAGGACCCTAAAATTTGGCAAACAAAACAATCGGGTTTCGCGCCTTCTTGAGAGAGCAGCTGATCGAGCCATACTCTTCATACTACTTCCTCTTCGATTATTTTCAAAATATGGCTGAATCTGTCGCCATGCAAATTCATGGATATGTGGATCATCGGCATAAAGTATGATGTAGATATCTCGCCTTGACCTTGCGGTCGTTCGGCTTGAAATCGAAGAATATTTCATACTCGTTGAGAACTAAGCTTAAATTCGTTTAAATTTCACCACTTACTTTTAGGTTAGAATTTTACATGGTCGGTCGGAGTACATTTTACATCAAGGACCTCAAAAGGGGGAAAATTAAATCTAGGTCCATACATTTAGTAGAAAGGACCCTAAAATTAAGCAAGGAAAACATTCGGGTTTGGCTCCTTCTCGAGAGAGTAGCTGATCGAGCCATACTCTTCATACTACGTCATCTTCGATTGTTTTTGAAAATATGGCCAAATTTGTCGGCATGCAAATTCTTGGTTATAGGCTCATCAACATTAAGTATGATGTAGATATGGCCTTGACCTTGGTCGTTCATCTTGAAATACAAGAATTGTTCAAACTCATTGACAACTAAGCTTAAATTTGTTTAAATTTCACCACTTAGTTTTAGGTTAGCATTTTACACGATCGATGGGAGTACATTCTACATCAAGGACCTAAAAAAGGGAAAATTACATCAAGGTCCATACATTTAGCACAAAGGGCCCTAAATTGAGCAAAGAAAATAGTCGGGTTTGGCTCCTTCTTGAGAGAGCAGCTAATCGAGCCATACTCTTCATACTACTTCCTCTTCGATTGTTTTCAAATATGGCCGAATATGTCGCCATGCAAAATCTTGGATATGTGATCATGAGCATAAACTATGATGTAGAGATATGGCCTTCACCTTGTGGTGGTTCGGCTTGAAATCTAAGAATTTTCCATACTCATTGACTACTATTCTTTAATTCGTTTAAATTTCACCAACTACTTTTAGCTTAGCATATTACACGGTCGGTGGGAGTACATTTTACAACAAGGACCTAAAAAGGGGTAGAGGTCCATACATTTAGCACAAAGGACCCTAAAATTACGAAAGAAAAATAGTCGGGTTCGGCTCCTTCTCAAGAGAGTAGCTGATCGAGCCACACTGTTCATACTACTTCATCTTGGATTGTTTTCAAGACATGGCCAAATTTGTCGGTATGCAAATTCTTGAATATGGGATCAACAACATAAAGTATAATGTAGATATGGCCTTGACCTTGGTCATTTGTCTTGAAATACAATAATGGTTCATACTCATTGACAACTAAGCTTAAATGCGTTTAAATTTCACAGCTTACTTATAGGTTAGAACTTTACACGGTCGATCGGAGTACGTTTTACATCAGGGACATCAAAAAAGCAAAAATTACATCGAGGTGCATACATTTAGCATAAAGGACCCTAAAAGGAATTTTTTTTGGTTCGGATCCTTCCTGAGAGATCAGCTAATCTGAGCCAAACTCTTGATACTACTTCCTCTTTGATTGTTTTCAAAACATGGCTAGATCTTTTGTCATGCAAATTCTCTGACATGGGATCACCAGCATATAAAGTATGATGTTCATATGGCCTTGACCTTGGTTATTCAGCGAGAAATCCAAGAATGTTCATACTCGTTGACAAGTAAGCTTAATATAATTGTCTAAATTTCACCACTTACACTTTTGGGCCTAAAAAGGGGGGAAATTACATCGAGGTCCATACATTTAGCACAATGGACCCTAAAATTCTTCGATACTCGATCATCAGAATAAAGTATGATGTAGAGATATGGCCTTGACCTTGTGGTCGTTCGGCTTGAAATCCAAGAATTTTTCATACTCGTTGACAATTATGCTTAAATTCGTTTAAATTTCACCACTTACTTTTAAGTTAGCATTTTACACGGTCGGTGGGATTACATTCTACATCAAGGATCTAAAAAAGTGGAAATAACATCGAGGTCCCATACATTTGGCATAAAGGACCCTAAAATTTAGCAAAGAAAATAGTTGGGTTTGGCTCCTTCTCGAGAGAGCAGCTGATTGAGCCATACTCTTCATACTACTTCCTCTTTGATTGTTTTCAAAATATGGAAGAATCTGTTGCCATGCAAATTATTGGATATGTGGATAATCGGCATAAAGTATGATGTAGATATCTGGCCTTTACCTTGTGGTCATTCGGCTTGAAATCGAAGAATATTTCATACTTGTTGACAACTAAGCTTAAATTCATTTAAATTTCACAACTTCATTTTAGGTTAGAATTTTACACGGTCGGTCGGGGTACATTTTACATCAAGGACCTTGAAAGGGGAAAATTAAATTGAGTTCCCTACATTTAGAAGAAAGGACCCTAAAATTAAGCAAGGAAAACATTCGGGTCCAGCTCCTTCTCGAGAGAGTAGCTGATCGAGCCATACTCCTCATACTACTTTATCTTCGATTGTTTTCAAAATATGGACAAATTTGTCTGCATGCAAATTCTTGGTTGTGGGATCATCAACATTAAGTATGATGTAGATATGGCCTTGACCTTGGTCGTTTGTCTTGAAATACAAGAATGGTTCATACTAGTTGATAACTAAGCTTAAATTTGTTTAAATTTCACCACTTACTTTTAGGTTAGAACTTTACATGGTTGAGTGGAGTACATTTTACATCAGGGACCTCAAAAAAGCAAAAATTACATTGATATGGCCTTAACCTTGGTCATTTGGCCTGAAATCCAAGAATATCCATACTCATTGACAAGTAAGCTTAAATTCGTTTAAATTTCACCACTTACACTTTTTGGTTAGAATTTTACATAGATGGTGGGAGTACATTTTACACCAAGGACCTAAAAACGGGGAAATTACATTAAGGTCCATAAATTTAGCACTGAGGACCCTAAAATTGAGCAAAGAAAATAGTCGGATATAGCTCCTTATCGAGAGAGCAGCTGATCGAGCCATAATTTTCATACTACTTCCTCTTCGATTGTTTTCAGAATATGGAAAATCAGCCGCCATGTAAATTTTTGGATATGGGATCATCATCATAAAGTATGATGTAGATATATGGCCTTTACATTGTGGTCATTCGGCTTGAAATCCAACGAAGTTCATACTCGTTGACAACTAAGCTTAAATTCGTTTATCACAACTTACTTTTAGGATAACATTTTACGCAATCGGTGGGAGCATATTTTACATCAAAGACCAAAAAAAAGGGAAATTGACATGGAGGTCCATACATTTATCCCAAAGGACCCTAAAAGGAAAACTTTTTGGTTCGGCTCCTTCTCAAGAGGTCAGTTGATCTGAGCCAAACGCTTCATATTACTTCCTCATCGATTGTTTTCAAAATATGGCCATATCTATTGCCATGAAAATCCTCTCATATGGGGCCATCAACATAAAGTATGATGTTGATATGGCCTTGACTTTAGTCGTTCGGCTTGAAATCCAAGAATGTTCATACTCGTTGACGAGTAAGCTTAAATTCTTGTAAATTTCACCTCTTACAATTTTTGGTTAGAATTTTACATGGATGGTGGGACTACATTTTACATAAAGGATCTAAAAAGGGAAAATTACATCGTGGTCCATACATTTAGCACAAAGGACCCTAAAACCAAGCAAGGAAAATAGTCGGGTACGGCTCCTCAAGAGAGAGCAGCTGATCGAGCCATACTCTTCATACTACTTCCTCTTTCCTAAATTAGGATGCATATTAGGTTTGGTCAAAGTCAATCTTTATAAAGTTCTACCAAATATATGCAAAACATACTGACTTTTCCAATGACAAATGCATATAATATGAAAATATAGTTCATGATGATTCTAATAACATTGAGTTGATGTCGTACACTTAGTCAAAGTTTATTAAATTTGACTCTGACCATAAGTAATACGCATCCTAATTTGGGAAGGAGGGAGTACTACTTGCTTCACGGGAAAAAAGGAGCGCTCCTCACTTTTGAACTAGCTTGTTGCGGGTGTGCTTGGTGCTTCCTCTTTGTAGGGTATGGAGGTGGAGTAGTGCGGGGTAGGAAGGCTGGCCAGATCATAATGGTGAGCATCCAATGTGATGGGATGTTTTTTTTGGCTGGCCAAATTATCCAATCCCTTGTTCAGCACTTAAGTAGTACTCGTACTTGTACTAGTAGTACTATGAATGGCGACCTTTTGTATATCCTTCCCACATATGTTTGTGAAGGAAGTGAAAATTTTGAAACTAGGAAAGTTTGAATTGCTACTCTATTATATTAGTAATATTTTTTGCTGCCAAGGACCAAAATGGTTCCCACAAACGTAGCTGACGAACAGGCAGGTCGTCGGTCGACGCGCGTGTGTAGCGCCATGTTGTGGAAGAGGGAGAGATCGGTCGGCCGGGGTGTGGGGTGGTGATGAGGTCGTGAAGGATAGAGAAAACACAATTTGTTTTGCGTGGATATATATTGTGGTCCTAAAATTTATTCTACTCAGTATACCTTGTACCTCGGGTCAGGAACCCATCCTAGCTTTGCTCTGAAATCGCACCGCCTTCAAATCATCCTCTTCACAGCTCTCTCGCTGCTTCCACTATGCTTATATAGTCTCTTCTCGCTCTTTATTTTTTAACAAAGAAAAGGAAATAAATTCTTCTTACTTGCTTTTCAGAAAATAAATTCCTGTCACTTGGAAAATTGAAATTGATTAATGTTTGTTTTTAATATCTTCAATTGATTTCAAAAAATGGCCAAATTTGTTGGCATGCAAATTCTTGGATATGGGATAATAAGCATAAAGTACATTCTACATAAAGGACCTAAAAAAGGGAAAATTACATTGAGCTCCATACATTTAGCACAAAGGACCCTAAAATTGAGCAAACAAAATAGTCGCGTTCGGCTCCTTCTCGAGAGAGTAGCTGATCGAGCCATACTCTTCATACTACTTCCTCTTCGATTGTTTTCAAAATATGGCCAAATCTGTCGCCATGCAAATTCTTGAATATGGGATCATCAACATAAAGTATGATGTAGAGATATGGCCTTGTCCTTGTGGTCATTCAGCTTGAAATCCAAGATTTTTTCATACTCTTTGACAACTATGTTTAAATTCATTGAAATTTCACTACTTACCTTTAGGTTAGCATTTTACATGGTCGATGGGAGTACATTCTACATCAAGGACGTAAAAAAGGGAAAATTACATCAAGGTCCATACATTTAGCACAAAGGACGTGAAATTGAGCAAAGAAAACAGTCGGGATTGGCTCCTTCTTGAGAGAGCAGCTAATCGAGCTATACTCTTCATACTACTTCATCTTTGATTGTTTTCAAATATGGCCAAATATGTCGCCATGCCAATTCTTGGATATGAGATGATGAGCATAAAGTAGGATGTAGAGATATGGCCTTGACCTTGTGGTCGTTCACCTTGAAATCCAAGAATTTTTCATGCTCGTTGACAACTATGCTTAATTTCATTGAAATTTCACCATTTACTTTTAGGTTAGCATTTTACACGGTCAGTGGGAGTACATTCCACATCAAGGACCTAAAAAGGGAAAATTACATTGAGGTCCATACATTTAGCAGAAAGGACCCTAAAATTGAGCAAAGAAAACTGTCGGGTTTGGATACTTTCTCTTCGATTGTTTTCACAATATGGCCAAATCTGCCGCCATGCAAATTCTTGGATACTTGATCATCAGAATAAGGTATGATGTAGATATATGGCCTTGAACTTGTGGTCGTTTGGCTTGGAATCAAAGAATTTTCATACTCATTGACAACTATAAGCTGAAATTTGTTTAAATTTCACCCCTTACTTTTAGGTTAGAATTTTACATGGTCGGTGGGAGTATATTTTACAACAAGGACCTAAAAAGGGGTAAATTACATCGAGGTCCATACATTAAGCACAAAGGACCCTAAGATTAAGGAAGCAACATAGTCGGGTTCGGCTCCTTCTGGAGAGAGTAGCTGATCCAGCCACACTCTTCATACTACTTCATCTTTGATTGTTTTCAAAATATGGCCAAATTTGTCGTTATGCAAATTCGTGAACATGAGATCATCAACATAAAGTATGATGTAGATATGGACTTGGCCTTGGTCGTTCGTCTTGAAATACAAGAATGGTTCATACTCGCTGATGCCTAAGCTCAAATTCGTTTAAATTTCACCACTTACTTTTATGTGAGAACTTTACACGGTCGATCGGAGTACATTTTACATCAGGGACCTCAAAAAGCAAAAATTACATCGAGGTCTATACATCTAGCATAAAGGACCTTAAAAGGAAAAATTTCTGGTTCTTCGAGAGATTAGCTGATCTGAGCGAAACTCTTGAGACAACTTCCTTTTCGATTGTTTTCAAAACATGGCTAGATTTGTTGCCATGCAAATTCTCTAACATGGGATCATTAGCACATAAATTATGATGTTGATATAGCCTTAACCTTGGTCGTTTGGGTTGAAATCCAAGAATGTTCAGACTCGTTGATAGGTAAGCTTAAAATAATCATCTAAATTACACCACTTACACATATAGACCCAAAAAGGGGAAAATTACATCGAGGTCCATAAATTTAGCACAAAGGACCCTAAAATTAAGCAAGGAAAATAGTTGGCTTTGGAAAATTCTCGAGAGAGTAGCTGATCTAGCCATACTCTTCATACTACTTAATCTTTGATTATTTTAAAAATATGGTCAAATTTGTCGGCATGCAAATTTTTGGATACGGGATCATCGACATAAAATAGGATGTAGATATGGCCTTGACCTTGGTGGTTCGTCTTGAAATACAAGAATGGTTCATACTCGCTGATAGCTAATCTTAAATTCGTTGAAATTTCACCACTTACTTTTAGGTTAGAGCTTTACACGATCGATCGAAGTACATTTTACATCAAGGACCTCAAAAAAGCAAAAATTACATCGAGGTCCATACATTTAGCATAAAGGGCCCTGAAAGGAAGATTTTCTGGTTCGACTCCTTCTCGAGAGATCAGCTGATCTGAGCCAAAATCTTGATACTACTTCCTCTTTGATTGTATTCAAAACATGGCCAGATCTGTTGCCATGCAAATTCTCTAACATGGGATCATCAACATATAAAGTATAATGTTGATATGGCCTTGACCTTCGTCATTCGTCTTGAAATCCAAGAATGTTCATACTCGTTGATAAATAATCTTAAAATAATCGTCTAAATTTCACCACTTACACTTTTAGACCTAAAAAGGGGGAAATTACGTTGAGGTCCATACATTTAGCACAAAGGACCCTAAAAATCTTGGATACTCGATCATCAGAATAAAGTACGATGTAGAGATATAGCCTTGACCTTGTGGTCATTCGACTTGAAATCTAAGAATTTTTATACTCGTTGACAACTATGCTTAAATTCGTTTAAATTTCACCACTTACTTTTAGGTTAGCATTTTACACTATCGGTGGGATTACATTCTACATCAATGATCTAAAAAAGGGAAAATAACATCATGGTCCCATACATTTAGCACAAAGGACCCTAAAATTTAGCAAAGAAAACAATCGGGTTTGGGGCATTCTCGAGAGAGCAACTGATCGAGCCATACTCTTCATACTACTTCCTCTTTGATTATTTTCAAAATATCGTTGAATCTGTGACCATGCAACTTCATGGATATGTGGATCATCGGCATAAATTATGATGTAGATATCTCGCCTTGACCTTGTGGTCGTTAGGCTTGAAATCGAAGAATATTTAATACTCATTGACAACTAAGCTTATTTTCGTTTAAATTTGACCACTTACTTTTAGGTTATAATTTTACATGGTCGGTCAGAGTACATTTTACATCAAGGACCTCACAAGGGGGAATATTAAATCGAGGTCCATACATTTAGCAGAAAGGACCCTGAAATTAAGCAAGGAAAACATTCAGGTTCAGCTCCTTGTAGAGAGAGTAGCTGATAAAACCATTCTCTTCATACTACTTCATCTTCGATTGTTTTCAAAATATGGCCAAATTTGTCGGCATGCAAATTCCTTGTTATGGGACCATCAGCATTAAGTATTATGTAGATATGGCCTTGACCTTGGTCATTCGTCTTGAAATAGAAGAATGGTTCATACTCCTTGACAACTAGGCTTAAATTTGTTTAAATGTCACCACTTACTGTTGGGTTTGCATTTTACACGGTCGATGGGAGTACATTCTACATCAAGGACCTCAAAAAGGGAAAATTACATCGAGGTCCATAAATTTAGCACAAAGGACCCCAAATTGAGCAAAGAAAATTGTCGGGTTTGGATCCTTCTTGAGAGAGAGCAGCTAATCGAGCCATACTCTTCATACTACTTTCTCTTTGATTGTTTTCAAATATGGCCGAATATGTAGCCATGCAAATTCTTGGATATGGGATCATAAGCATAAACTATGATGTAGAGATATGGCCTTCACGTTGTGGTCGTTCGCCTTGAAATCTAAGAATTTTTCATACTCATTCACAACAATTGTTGGGGATATACTTTTCGGGTATCCTCACAGTCCTCACTGACCAGGGTGGCCCACTTCAGGTTAGAGCTTTGCTTCACAGGCGGCCCAGTCAGGGAGAAGAGATGGAGTCCAATCCGACTACGGGAAGGCCCATAAGACTTACCGACTTAGGCCCATAGTGTTACTTGTAGTTCATGATGTGCTCTGTAACCGACTCTTAGTCGTAGCCGAACAGATCTCTCCTGTAAACCCTAGGCCGAATATCTATATAAGCCATCCTAGGGATAGATTTTAGGGCACCCTCAATAGTCTACAATCTCAACTCGCACAGGCGAACCCTTGTAACCCATATTACGGCTCTGTCGTATTACTGGATTGCTAGCAGGAGTAGGATTCGTCCAAAGCCGATGGATTCGAACCTGGGTAAACTTGTGTGCTCACCATCCCGGAACACTATATGTCTCACACCCCTCTCTTCCGCATGCCTCGAGGACCCCCTCATGGCGTACTTGTCATCAATCCGACGATAGTTGGCGCCCACCGTGGGGCATGTGAGCTTCCGATCTGCGTTCCGAGCGGAATCTGCAAGAATCGGAATCGGCAAGACTATTGCCGTCGGTCGCATCCTCTACACCAGCGATGTCCCTCTCATCGTTCTCGACGAGACCTAGATTCCGGCTAGGGATGCTGTGACTGCCTACACCATCATGTCTTTTGGCAAGATCGATGTTTACATCAGCTTTGCTGAACCTGTCCCACCCACCACAACGGTGATGATAGAGGCAGAAGAAATTTCTAGATCCCCTTTGTCTGCGGAGGCGGCAGAGTTCCGGATCTCAGAAAACCCTAATCCCACCCAGCCCACACCAGTTGCGAAGATAGTGGAGAAATCCAAGCCTGAAGAAGACCTAGCAGTCTAAGTCGAATCTAGATTGGATCTCCTTGGAGAGGCCGAATCCCAGATCGACCCACCCGCTGAAGTCAAAATCTAGGAGGAGCATATCAAAGACCTTGATTCCGGCTCTGATGACGCCGGGACAGACATGCCTTTCCTAAGGTACATGCTGTGACGTATGATAATGCAAAACTCAGGCGCAGATGCAATTCTCGAGACCATCAAAAGTTTTGACGAAGCTGACCGCGAAAGCCGCAGGTACCTCTGGAAGCACGCATCCCACTTCGTCGGGTATGTGGGATCCGGATCCGGCTCTGCCGATGCTGGAGACAAAACCAACTTTGTGCTGGAGGCAATTGGAACAAACACCGACGTACCTGCATCCTCGGATGAATCGATGACGTCAGTAGATTTCCGAAAGTTCTCCGTGGAATATGAAGAGGAGTATAACTCCAAAGCTACAGAGGAAGGAGAAGCCATGGATAAAGGATCCGGGGAACACTCTCCCAAAGCGCAAGATGACATGGAAATCAGAGATAATCCCGAGATCCAGAGGTCCGAAAGTACTGATCAGATCTTGACTCCGGCAAACGGACCCAAAGCCGTCTTTGCTACCAGCACTGCTAAGAAGGCAAAGAAGAAGAACAAGAAGAACAAGACCCCGGCGAAAGAACCTCTTGCAGAGGGGGTAATTGCCGAGGAATATGAGGAAGACTCGGATGGAGAGCTTATCCCAGACGAGCCCAAAAAAGAAGAACCGGTGGATGGATACGTGATCACTGAAGGTGCACGTAAATTCATCGATGCTGCATTAACCACACCTATTCCTACATCTGTAGAATTTACTGCTAAAGAACTTGACGAGAGGGCACAGGCCCTAGAAGCGCATCGTCAAGTACAACTCCAGGCAATACCAGAAGACCAGGAAGCGTCATACTAATGACGACCAATTCCCGCAGATCCACTCCTTCCTTTTCGGAGAAGAGATGGGGAAGCCTCGGAAAGTTAGCAAAGGGGATTGGGTGTATCCAACCCCAGTATAGAATACCGTGGCGACCCGAGAGATTTTATCGGCTAATCCAGGCCCGAAGGAGATCCGGTTGGGAATCGAACTACTCAACAAGGGACTGGAGCAGCACAAGGTCGCCATGTCCGGGAGTCAGAAGCTGGTTTCTGATTCTGACCAGTGCCGCATAGACCCGGTATGGGCTGACGTGAGACCGTAGCGCATTATGGAGCATTATCACCGTTCCGATCGTTGGGAGGACAACTACTCAAGAACCGGATCTTCGGGACAGCACCACAAAGCTGCCTGTGACTGGCCTAAAGTCAACCCAGTTGCGGATAAAGAGGCAATTGCTCCACTAAATCCGAGGAACCCACCCTGGCGAGAGTCGAAATACCGCAGGGACGATGATAGAGAGAAATGTCGGGAGGAGGATCGACAAACAATGCCACCTCCTAGACATGAAAGTCGTCCGAACGACGGACAAAGGAACGACGGACACCGTGCGAAGACAAGCCGACAGGGGGCTCGCCACAATGAAGACCCTCCCCGGAACCGGAATAATGACGTTCCGGATGGAGGCCGGCGATCAGCCGGAAATAACCCACCTCCTCCACCCTCTCCACCAAGTAGCCATCACAACGACCCCAGGGAGGCAATAGAGGGCGTCGTGGTGGAAGAGGTGGTGGTAGAAGCCAAAGTCCGGCTCCAAGGCACCAGAGCCATAGCCGACAATCGGGACGATCTCTATCCCCGAATGACGCAAGGCACATGATCAACTCCAACATAGAGGCGCGACGCTACGAAAATGATGATATCTACGTGGGCCCAAAGTTCTTCAGACCATGCATCAGAGCTACAAGATTCCTAGAAGGCTTTTCTATCTCAAGACATATCCAGGCCTACGACAGCATTGCTCGGCTAGATACCTGGTTACAGGATTTCTTCCAAGCCTGTTGCATTGCCAAAGGCAGAAACAGCCTGGTCGCAACCCGATATCTCCCACTCATGCTACAAAAGACGGTACGATCATGGATTAATGAACTTCCGGAGAACACCATCCACAACTAGTATGACATGCAAAGTGTGTTCTTTCGGAATTTCGAAGGCACATACCGGAGGCCCTGTATGGTCGGAGACCTACATCGTTGCACCCAGAAAGCCGAAGAAACTTGCAGGGATTACCTCGGATGATGGATCGACACCAAAAACTCCTCTGAAGGAGTAAATGATCAAAATGCGATTGAAGCTTTCATTGCAGGTCTCCCAATTGGTTTGCTACGTCATCGCTTGAAGTGCGAAAATGTCACCGATTTGGGAGAGGTGATAGAAATAGCAAGCAAGTATGCAGATGCTGACGACGATGCAGAGGGATTACTCAATGCCCTAGCTGTGCCACAGTCGGAAAAACAACCAAAGCAACAAGCTCAGAAGCGCAAAAATACCTCGGAAGATAAACCTAACGCGGAAACGACATTGGTTACTGCTACTTTCGGGTCTGGAGGACGAGGAGGATGCGGCGGAGGCCGCGGGCGTGGCCGTGGAACTTCGAGAGTTCAAGGTAGAGGAGACCAACAACCAGGCAAAACCTACACTTGGGCCGACATTGCCAATAAACCATGTGTGCATCACTTAGACGCCAATGGAGGCTCATCCCACACAAACGCCGAGTGTCATTTCAATGATGACATTAAAAGAGATGATACCACTGGCTACAGAGCTAAGCGGAAGAAGGGAAAGAAGAATCCCGAAAAGGATAAAGAGACCAAGGAAGATTCTGACATGGAGGAAGCCGATGCTTCAAATCCCAAGCCATAAGGGAAGAAAAAATTTCCAACTAAAAAGACACTTATGTCACCTTCCTCGGTTCTCAACCAGCAAAGGTCAAGAAAGCAGTTCTACATGAGCTCAACGCAACAGTTCCGGCTATCCCCCAATACCTGGACTAGTCAGAAGTGGCAATCACATTTGACCACGCTGATCATCCGCCTAAGCTACACAGGCGAGGAAAATACGCCTTAATCATCAAGCCACTTATTGATGGTTATGGTTTCTCCAAGACCCTCATGGACGGTGGTAGTAGTATCAATATTCTCTATGTCGAAACGCTACGCCGGATGAAGATCTCGGAGACCTAGCTGAACCATAGCTCTATGATTTTGCATGGAGTTGTCCTAGGAAGACAAGCTAATTCCCTGGGAGAAATCACTTTGGATCTTACCTTTGGAACTCCAAAGAACTATCGGACGGATGCACTTTCCTTCGACGTGGTCCCATTCAAGAGCGCGTACCACGCTATATTCGGACGTCTGGCTTACTGGGCTTTTATGGCTCGTCTGTGTTACATTTACAATATGATGAAAATTCCAGGTCCCAACGGCATAATCACCATCAAGTGAGACCCGAAGAAAGCGTGAGAGTGCGAGGATGGAAATGCTGCCTTTGCTGAAGCCGTGTTGCACGCCCAGGAGTACCAGGAGATCAAGAAGAGCATAGATCCATTCGAGATGCCCGCGACGAAGAAGGAGGTGACAAAGCCGAATCTGGAGTGCAAGACATCAGAAGAGATGAAGAAGACGCCGTTGAAGGATGATGACCCCTCCAAGGTGACCCAGATAGGCGTAGGCCTAGATAGCGCATAGGAAAGCACGCTCGTCAAGTTCCTCAAAGAAAATCAAGATATCTTCGCATGGGAGCCATGTGACATGACTAGAGTACCTAGGGAACTTGCCAAGCACTCTTTAAATGTAAACCCGAATGCTAAACCCATCAAACAATCCTTACGATGTTTCGGCGATGAAAAGTGTAAGGCAATAGCTAAGGAACTAGCGCGGCTCGAGTTAGCCGGATTCATGGAAGAGGTCATCCACACTGAATGGTCGGCCAATCCTATAATGGTCCCTAAAAAGGACACCATTGATTTAAGGATGTGTGTTGATTATACTACCTTGAATAAGGCTTGTCCAAAAGATCCATTCGCTCTGCCTAGGATTGATCAAGTTATCGATTCTACGGTAGGCTCGGAACTCCTCTGCTTTCTTGATGCATATTCGGGTTACCACCAAATCCGGATGAAGGAATCTGACAAAGTCAAAACCTCATTCATAACCCCTTTCAGAACCTTATGTTTTGTTACGATGCCTTTCGGGCTGAAGAACGCAGGAGCTACCTACCAGCGCATGATGGAGCGTTGCCTCCAGGACCAACTCGGACGCAATGTACATGCATACGTGGATGATATTGCGGTGATGTCCAAAAAGAAGGAAACACTGATTTCCGACTTGGAGGAAACATTCGCCAATCTACGAAAATACAACATCATGCTTAATCGGAAGAAATGCTTCTTTGGAATCCTAGCTAGAAAATTGTTAGGTTTCATCGTGTCTCAAAGAGGCATAGAGGTGAACCGAGATAAAATCAAGGCTATACTCAATATTTCCAGGCCAACTCGCCTGAAGGATGTACAAAGACTAACTGGTTGCATCACTGCAGTCAGTCGGTTTGTAAGCCGGCTCGGTGAAAGAGCACACCATTATACAAACTCTTGAAAAAGACCAAGTATTTTGTGTGGACTGACGAAACTGAAGATGCACTACAAGACTTGAAGAAAGTACTCTCATCTGCTCCTATCCTTGCTGCACTAGAACCACAGGAACCGAGTTTGCTTTATCTGGCTGCGACAAACAAAGTCGTTAGTATCGTCATGGTGGTGGAGAGACCGGAGGAAAATCAGGAGCACTTGGTATAGCGTCCGACGTACTTTGTCAACGAGGTCCTAATAGAATCAAAACAGCGGTATCCGCACTATCAAAAGCTGGCTTACGGTGTTTTCCTAGCATCTCATAAGCTATGACACTACTTTCAGGAGCATCCAATTACCATGGTGAGCACATCTCCCATGAGGGATATAATCAACAACAGTGACGCCACAGGACGCGTCGCCAAATGGGGCATACAGCTTTTAGCTTTTGATATTGAGTATAAACCCCGAACAGTAATCAAATCCCAAATCCTTGCCGACTTTGTTGCTGATTGGACAGAGACGAAGGAGAATATGACCCTCCCTGAGTCGGAATATTGGACCCTATACTTTGATGGGTCTAAGGCTCGAGGGGGCTCTGGGGTTGGTGTGTTGCTCAAATCACCCCAGGGAGATAAACTTCTATACATGTTGCAGATCCACTTCATAGCGACAAACAATATTGCCGAGTATGAAGCATTGATACACGGAATTCGGATCACTAAGGATATCGGCATCCGAAGATTGATGTGTTATGGAGATTCGGATCTTGTTGCTCAGCAAGTGTCGGATATTTGTAACGCAAATAAACACATGGCAACATATAAAGTTGTCGTGGATGATCTATCTAAATCGTTCGAAGGGTTTGAGGTTCAACACATCCCTCGAGTAGAAAACGAGGAAGTAGATGCACAATCTCGGATAGGCTCTGCACGGAAAGAGGTCCCGGATGGCGCTTTTTTAGAGCACCTCAAAGTTCCCTCAATAAAGGGGGTGGATCAGGAATATCCGACCAAATCTGACTCACCTCTAATAGCAGTCCTGGTTGTAATTCCCAGCTGGACTAAACCCTACCTTGATTATCTAGTAGATGGCAAATTACCCGAAGACGAAGTTCTGAGCCGGCAGATCGTCCGACGAGCGAAAGCCTATACTATAGTTAAAGGTGAGCTCTATAAGCATAGTGTTTCTGGGGTTTTTCAGCATTGCATATCTCTAGAAGAAGGAGTGGAAATCCTAAGAGAAATCCACAAAGGCGAGTGTGGTCACCACGCTGTAGCCAAATCTTTAGTGGCAAAAGCTTCCAGACACGGATTTTTCTAGCTTACAGCTCAGGCAGATGCCGAACGATTAGTCAAGACGTGCAAAGGCTGCCAAAAGTACGCCAAGAAAGCTCACGTTCTAGCTGATCAGCTGCGAACAATACTTATAACATGGCCTTTTGCGGTCTGGGGGCTTGATATGATAGGACCGTTTAGACGTTCTCCAAGTGGATTTATTCACCTCTTAGTGATGATGGATAAATTCACCAAATGGATTGAGGCTAAACCCGTCACTAGTTGTGATGGAGCAACAACCAAAAGATTTGTCGAGGATGTTATAATCTGGTATGGTTATCCGCATAGTGTTATCATGGACAACGGGAGTAATTTCTCTATGGGGGAATTGGCCGAATTCTGCAACGAACAAAATATCCGGCTTGACATTGCATGAGTCCCACATCCATAGGCTAATGGACATGTCGAAAGAGCAAATGGTTTAATCCTACAAGGCCTAAAACCGAGACTCGAAGCACCACTACGACGTGCTGTTGGTATTGGGCAGAGGAATTACCCTCTGTAATATGGAGTTTACGAACAACTCCGAACAGGTCAATCGGATACACACCTTTCTTCTTGGTCTATGGCACAGAAGCAGTTCTTCCTACTGATTTAATTGATACGTCTCCTAGAGTGGCCGCGTATATCTAAGACGATGCCGAGATTTCTCGACAAAATGATCTCGACTTAGTCAAAGAAGTTCGCGTCGTTGCTGAAATGAGATCAATAGCCTACCAACAGAAGTTACGCAAGTATCATAGCCAGAGAGTCAGAAACAGATATTTCAGTAAAGGTGATTTGGTTGTCCGATTTGCGCAACAAAGAAAGCACAAACTTTCCCTAGTATGGGAAGGGCCCTTTTTAGTTATTGGAGTATTGCACAATGGTTCGTACTACTTAACTGACATGAGGCCAGTCAAAGAAAGACCTGCTACTAAGAAGAGAAAGAGAGCTGGAGGCAGTACAAATCCGAATGAGTTAGACAGACCATGGAATATTGCTCAGCTATGTCCCTTTTATTCTTAGTTCATCCTTCTTTGTAATCATACATATGTACATGTTCTGTGAGAAATAAAAGTATTGGTTGCCTCAAGTTTTTTCTGAGAAGTTTTTACCATCTTATTTCCGAATGATCATGTCATAGTCGAAAATCCTAGAATACTTGAAAGTACTTTATGCTCATGTTTGTTCTGGTTTAGATTTCCGATTCTAAAAATGCTACCTTCAAGTATAACTCTAAAGTTTCTAGTCTATACTTTGGTTATTTGTCTGATTGCCGGATGCAGGTATTTTCCCAGTAGTGAATTGTTGGTACTAGAAGCCGGCTTTGTTTTCCAGTTTAAACTGGTTTAGCAATTGAGCTCCGTTGCTCGGCAAAGTTTCCGTGCAGAAGGTTTAGCCAGCTCGCGAAAGGGACGAGGCGGAAAGCCAGATAAATGATAAGATCAAAAGCTTAGCACTAGCAAAATTATAGTACTGCATATTTTACAGACCCATAACGTTTCTCGGAATAATACAATTGTTTCTGGCAATCTATGGTGCAGGAGAAGAGGTAGGCGCTGCCGGCTCGCTGGACGCATCAGCCTTAGTTTGATAACGATCCGAGATGTTCAGATCCAATACGGTCTGTTCATCGTCGGAAAGTTCAGCTACTTCTTTCAGAGGCGGGGGTGGCGTATCCACGCGAGTGAAGAAGGGAGTGTCGTAGCTAGTTAAGTCAGCCACGCGACACCCATATCTGCGCAGGAGTCCATGATGGCACTGATATCTTGCTCCTGGTCGTCTTCATCCACCTTGCAGTACCCTCTGCTCACTTGCCATATCTCCATGTTTCCATGGTGGCTCATGACCATGGTGAGAGTGTTCTGCGCCGCGGATCGCACGTAGGACATGTTCCAGTCCCGGACGAGCTGCGGCATCTCCTTCGCCTGGTCTCGCACCTAAAAGTCCGACATGTTGTGCATGTTCGGAATCCTGAGAGCTTCGCCAATATCCTCGATGGATTGGTGGAAGTCATGAAGTAAATCACCGACTTGGGTAAGTCGGTGTGTGCGAGGCTCGGTGGAGGCAGAGTCCATCAAGTTAAGAGGACCTATACATATAACACAAAAATGGTTAAGGAAATCTGACATCAAGAAAGTCGAAGAATATATACAAGTTAGAAAGTTGGAATGATACCGAAGATGACGTCGTCAACTTTGGTCTTCTCTTCTCGAAGACTCCAGAGTTCAGCCCGGAGCGCCTCAGAAAGGTCCTTCTCTCTGCATAGCTCATTGTTGAGATCTGAGATTCTCTGATCTTGACCTGCAATCTTACGATCATGCTCATCAGTAGCCATGGAGGAGGATTCGAGAACTTGAGCAATGATCTTCTCATGATCCACCTTAAGCTTATCCAGCTCTTGGCAAAGTTCTTTGTTCTCCACCACCAAGGTTTTGAGGTTCTCGGCCTCTTCAATCATAGCGCAGGACTGTTTTACCAGTGCTGTAAGTCAAAAAAGAACAATAGTTCAGTAAAAAAATTCGACTATGAAAATACAAAGACAAGATTTGAGTCTCAGAATGTTTACCTTCGGCCTCATCCTTGGAGACCTTTAGCTCAGCATTTTCAAGCCGGAGAGCTTTGATCTCTCTCCGCTTGTTACATATGTTCTTCAACAAATCCTGGTTATATGAATTAACTTTCTATAAGTCAGAATACCCAGAGTCAGAAGTCTACTGAAGACTCGGGCTAATATTTTAACTAATATCAGCATGAGCCTTGGGGGCTACACTAGTTCATTCTTTGGCATCCTAAGGAAGCATAAACCCAGATCGTATATCCTACTTCATGCTTAGGGGCTAGAGGATATGATATGAAATGCAATAAAGAAATTCGTGAGTTTGAATTACGACTAACATGATGTTCATGCGTGATCTTGCTCAGACAAATGTTCACCTCGGTGGTAACCTTCTCGGCGAGGGTGAGTGGAATAACCGGAGGTGGTGGAAGCACACCAGCTCTAAGTCCCTCGTCGCGAAGGCGGACTTGTTCAAGAAGGTCGGAGTACTTGATGTCTTCCGCCTCTTGTGCTTCTTCTTCGGTAGAGAGATTTATCTTCTCCAGGCATTGCCGGGCCAGAAGCTAGATTTCTTCTACAAATTTCCGAGATAGGCCAAAATTGGCAAGTCCCGAATTTTTCAGGAGGTTTTCGGCAAAGGTCTCTGCCGAGGGATCATTACCCAAAGAGGTTTCACCCTTATCTAAAACTGAGCCACCCGTGGTGGCGTCAGTCTGCGACTCAAGGGTCGCTGGCCCCATAGTAGGAGTCGGATCTTCTGCGGCAGCCGGCGAAGGAGTAACCACCGGTGTTGAAGAGGGTTGTGGGGCAGGAGTCGGAGGAGCTACGATAGGAGAAGCTATGGTCAGCTTCATCTATCATAGGGGCTTCGAAGAAGTTCCCTTCCCCTTGCCCTTGATGAGCTGCTTAGCTCTGAGAATGTAATAGAATGGAAAACATTACATCTTGGAAGAAAATTCGAGTAAGGTACAAAGGCGAAAGTTGTGTTGAAAGTTACCTCTTCACGATGGGCACCTCCTTTGTGCCGACGGCCACTGTCGGAGCCTTGCGCTTCCTGGGCACAATGTCCAGCAATGGGACCAATTCCGCCTCCTAAGAAAACTCTAGAGGATTCCCTCAAGTGGAGCAAATTTTGACTCGGGGAGGTCGGCAAGCTGAAAAAAAGAAAACATCTCAGTATTGCGAAATAACTTAAAGGGTGAAACACATAAAGGGATTAATCATTGGAGCTTACCGGAACCACAGGGTCTTCCGCTGTATGCATGTCCAGAGACAAGTCCAGAATTTTCCTTTCAATCTACTCCTTGATCATCCATTTAATCTGGCTTATGTAATCCCGTGGCTTTAAAGCCTTAGGACTGATGCAGAGGGAGTCGTTCTTTGACGCCGTGATGGTATGCCTCAGACGGTCCCCGTGGTGTTGGAGAGGCTAAATCCGGCGTGCGACCCAGCACTGGACTAAGTCGGATCCTTTCAATCCCTCGTGTTTTATTAGATATTTGATCCGCCTCTTAGCGAGGATCAGATCGTCACTGAGAGCCGGAGGAGCCTCGTCCCAGGACGGTTGGGCCGTGGCAGCTCCGTCGATGAAAGCCGTCAAAGCAGTAGCTTTGCCGGGAGCAGGAATATCCTTATGGTAGAAGAAACTGGCTGGCCATTGTTTGACCGAGTCACTGGCAGAAATGCGAGGATAACTATGCTCGCGTCTAACAGAAAGGCTAATAGTACCGGTAATATAAGGATTACCGGCAGTGATGGAGTTTCTACGGACATGGAAGTAGAAACGAAACAAAGTGAGACTCGGCCTAATCCCGAGAAACCCCTCGCACAAAGTTGCGTAAGAACTCATCTCTAAGAGAGAGTTCGGGGGAAGATGGTCGAGTTGTACACCGTAGTGATCAATCACCTCGGAAAAGAATTTCGAGGGAGGAAAGGACAAACCTCTATCGAGGTGGGTGCCGAAGTGGACCCGCTCATCGGTGTGCGGGAGGGAGATGGTTTCGCCCAAACCGCTCCGCCAGTCGCCGGCGCGGAGGAGACCTTCATTCTCCCCGCCTTGGAGCTTCTCGTCATCGAGCAGGCATGGGATCCAGACGCCCCGGTTGCTCTCCTTCTCTGCCGCAGCCATTGCCGCCGCCGCTGCCGCTGCCAAGCCGGAAGAGGTAGAAGAAAGCCATTTCTCCGGTGCGCCGTTGACCTTGGATGGGCGGCGCTAGGAAATCTAGGAGGAGGGAGAGCTCTGTGCGCTGGGGAAATGTGGAGGAGAAGAAACCGCCAAGGGAACAGGTGAAGAGCGGAGAAGGAGCATCCTCACCCCTTATAACTGTAGCACCCTGATAAAATCACTACTAGAAAATCGTTTGGTGTTTCTCTTTTGTGCATCATCATGACCGCATGCTCATGTCATCATGCCACATTGCATTTGAGCATCTTCATGTCTGAATGCATATGTTTGTCTAGAACTATTTTCTAAAAGCCTAATTTTGTTTTCTAAATATCCCTGTCTTTATTTCAATTCAAAACCTCGGTCTTTTTCGAATCTTTGGTTTGTCTAAAAACTATTTATAAATCGTCTTTTAAAATAAAATAAATCCATATGTTTTATTAGCTAGGGGAGGCAGCCGACCAGGCCAAAAGGCCCGGCCAGCCAGCCTACAACCCCGGTGGCCCAACCAGTCCCAATCAGCAAACCCTAGCTCCCACCACCACACAGCCGCCGCCACACCCTACCCAGCGGCCGCAACACAAAACACGCACAACAACCACACGACACGCTGCACCACCCCACCCTGCGACACGTTCCCGTATCGCCCTGTTCACCCCGCGGTCAAACAGCGGCCACCAACCCGCCTGGCCCCACCCCATAAGCCGGTCCCACCGCCCACGAACCAGCCCACTGACCCCGACCTCCTCCTTGCCATCAGAGCCTTGACCCGTGTCGCCCTTGCTCCCTATCCCCAACCCCCGCCATCGTCCTTCTCCCTTGATTGCAGAGCTCCGCCGCCGGCGCTCCTCCCTGCATCGCCGGTCCCGTTCTCCTGCCTTCCTCGGTCGCGAGCGCCTCCTTTGACGTTGTCCGAGCTTGCCCGACTATGGCGTCACCGCCTCGGCGCCCCCTTGTCCTCGACCAGGCGTGACCCCGTCGAAGCCCGGCCCCGCCGCCACCTCCGGATATCCTGCGCCGCCAAGCCCGCCACCAGGAGCTCGCCGCCTCCTTCAGCACCGTCTCGTGCCCCCTGCCATGGCCCTCTGCTACCGCCGCCTTCCCGCCTCCGCCTGTAAACCAGGGCGCCGTGGCTGCCAGGCCCGCGTCGCCGCGACCCAGGAAGCCCCGAGCTGCGGCATCCCCTGTTCCGCCGTCGACCCAGCCGACCTCACCCTACTGCCCTACGTGCTTGCGGACCCGGGTCGCTGACGACTTGTCGTCGCCTCAAGCCCTCGCGCTGGTTCCATCGCCTCCATGTACCCCTGCTATGACACCAAGGCCGGCCTCCTTCCGCATGTCTGCAAGGCCACGAGCCCACCTCCCCTCATGCCAAGCCCGCCGTGGCCATGGCAGTTCTCGATAGTGGCGCCCTTGAGCTCTCTTGGTCTCTGCATCGGTCGTTCCTCTCGTGTGTACAGGTGCAGCAGCTCTGCCTAATTTCATGCTCGTGTAGCCGTGCGAGCTTCTTCTGAGCTGCTGCTCCCAGGCACATCTGGGGAGATGTTTTACAACCGTTGTGACCCTTCAGTCCTTGGTAATTGATGCGAAGATGTCGTGGTGGTGGAGGCGGGGAGATGACAATGTTGATTCACGACAAGGACTTCCATTGGTTTGAGGCGACGAGATCGACAAGTGGTGATGTGACCCGAAGTATCCCGACAAGAACGGTCTGGTCTCAAGATCTTCATCATGGGAGACCAAGAGCTCCTTCCCGGACCCGCAGACCGCACCCGGCGTTCTTCTCCCTCTCGGATTCGAAGATTGATCCCGCTGAGACCGAACCCCGTCGAACCCTCAGAAACCAAAATCTTCGATCCCTAATGTGATCCCCTTTTTGAGACCCCTATTTTTGTAATTGACATATATACTTGTTGCATATGAATTACTCATACTCGCATGCATATTGTGTGGTTTGGGGGCATTATACCGATTCACCTAAATTAAATACGGATACCATATGTGGATGATTCTAGTCTTATATTGGCTCCATTTAAATTTGTGTAGTGAACCGATGCTATGTTTTGCCTTGTTAAGCAACATTTAAATTGCAGGGTGCCTAAACAACACGAACCTCCTACTTAATTATCGGGACCCCGGTTCCGCATAATATTGCCTAATTGCACCGCATCTTTGCCATGCCATGCATCATATCATAATCATGTCGGATCTTCTGCAGTAGTATTAAATAGTGTATCCGGTGTTTCTTTTAGTGGTTTGTTTCTTCGCGGATTAGGCCATTGAGTTGATGTAAGCTTCGACAAGTTCTTCGGATATATCTCCGGCAGTGTTTTCCTAGGCGAGCAATCTCCCCCTTTCTACCTATTTTGCATTTATAGTCTTTACTTCCTCCTGTTGATCTATTGCTATCCGTGTTGTGATGCTTTAGTTTCCGTGCACCCTTTATATTCCTTGCAGCCTCTATATTGCCTTGGACACATCCTATTGCCTATTATTTGATAGACAGTCGGCCTTGCGAGTCATAGTTACTTGCTCAGGTGTTGTGTCATTGTCGTTCCACCGTTGATGGAAGGTTGGCACATGCTTAATGGTGGAGATGGTCATGACTTAATTTCAACTGATAATTAAAATGCCGAAAATAGATATAACTAATGTAGAGGCATCGGTGGGCAATAGATGTTATTTGGTTCTTCCATGCTCACTTGTGTCCCGTAGGCCCCGAGTACTTGATACCTGTTCCTTGACTATTTGCACTATCCACATACGGGAGAGTCTATGAATCCCCCTTAGCCAGATCTTGAATCATTTCTTCTTTCTTGGGGCCACAAACTAGTTTGGGGCTTTATTACTATCCTATACTTATGCCATGCTTTACTTCTTTATTTACGATTGAGCGTGGAGCACCTGTACTGTTTTGGATGCAGAGTGTTTTCGTGGTATCGACAAGCCCAGTCACACTTTCGGGTTCCGGTCGTTTACAGCCATTGACGCAAACCCTGGGTCCGTTCCGGAGCCGGCCAACTTCGTTGCGGGTAGCTTAGTGGGGTGGCCCCCTGAAATATTTTATGAATCCTGTGATTGCTTTGTCGTGAAAGCCTCGTTGGGTTTTGATTTGGTTTTTCGGAGGTTGATTGTGTGTGTGTTGCTATTTGTGCACCCCTGCAGGGTAAATCTTTCTGAAAGCCGTGTCCGCGGTTATACACGACTTGGAGCACAGTATCTCAATCATAGACAAGCATAACTAAGGTAGTGCTATAAATTTGACTTAATATGTGACTAGTAATCAGCTTCACTACAATGGAATGGATAACAAAAGTGCCAACAACTGGTGGAACTGGGGTGTATCGTGTCATGTTATATTTGCCTAGTAAGTATCGCAACTCCAATGGAATGAAATAAAAGTGCCAACAACTGCTGGGTTTGGGATGTCACATGCTAATTGTATCTGATTAGTAAGTACTGCAACTACAACTGAATGGTTAACTAAAACTGCCCACTACTTATGCTATCAGGATGACTCATGCTATCTATATCTGACTAGTAAGTGTTGCAACTATAATAGAATGAATAAAACTGCCAACCGTGTGAGTTCCTCGGTTTTGACTTCCTCGTTTGGTATCGAGGGGGAAATGCCAGGATGGGTATGTTTGGTGTTAGTATCAGGTTGGATCCGAATAGGTCTTTCTTATCCCTCTCTAATAGCCGCCAGTTTTACTGAGTCTCTATAGGTTGTTTAGTGCTGCTGCGCTGCCGCTTCAGTCCACCATACCTATGTAGGCGAGGACCGCCGAATTCTAGACTCGCGTGTCTTGGCCTCATCGATGCTCCTCTTTTTCCTTTGCCCTTTGTTGGCACCCCTTTTGTTTTAGCAGGTTTGAGATCGACGTCGTTAGCAGGGTTACCCTTCCGGCTTGGCCTGGGCAGGGTTATGGACGCCATTGGTTATTCTTCAGGGCTCTTAGCCCCATTTGCATCTTGTCCGTACTCGGACGCTGTAGCGATTTCAAGGTGATTTGGATCTTTGTACTGTATATCGGTATTCTTGACTCATGGAGTCATGTTGTATATATATCTGATCTGTGGGTCCCATCGAGGACTGTTGTGTAATGGTATTACTTCGTTTTCCACCCGCACGAAAGTGCCTAGTGGGCGTCCTTGAATCGTTTCTATGCGGGTTTGGCGGAAAAGGGCTAAAACTTGCATAGGGCCGATTCGAGGGTGTTACAGAGTGGTATCAGAGCTCAGCAGTTGCGATACCTCACTGGTACAGCCCGTAGGATAACCTAGCTAACGGCCGATGTAGAGTGTCAAAACTATTTTGCAAAATCGGTTGGATAGATCTGATTAGGTCTGATTTTACTGCTTACCCCTATGCTATTCTCCTCTTACCTCTTCGTGTTTTGAATCTACTCTTATCTTTTCTTCAAGTCCAGGATTTCTCGCGGTTGGGTTTCCGTCGTACCTATAGGGTTTCGCTCCCTCCCTTTTATAACGGTGGTGTTACTGTCATCATTCCGAATCTCAGTTGTTGTACCCTTCATCCAATCTTCTTGGTCCTTGAACTCTTTATTGGTATCTGCACCTAGATGGTTATCCATATCGTTGATAGACATATGAGAAGGATGAGCATTGGTAAAGTTGGAGTATACCGTCAGCATGTGTTGTTCATGCCAATGGAACCATTGCGAAACCTAATCATTGTGTCTTTTCATACAATTTTTCTTTGTATCTTCCGGTGGTTTCCAACACGACGACATCATCTACATCCGAAGAGTCTGCATCACTCCTTTGTTTTAGAACCCCGCTTGTTGAGATCTTCAGTCTGAATTCCGAGAGTTGGTTGTATAATTCCCCTATTCTTGTGCAGAGTAATGCTTTGAGTGCGGGATGGAGTAGCTACCATACCACTACTCTTATCATTCGCTCTTGTACATTGAATCGGTGGATCAAGCAATTGTACTCCTTCCACTTAAGTTAGAGGTAGCCTTGTGACCTCTTTCTTCGCCTTTGTTTCTACGGAGTGTTCTCTCGACGAACGCGAGCAACGATCTCTTGTTGGTGGTGTCGATTTCAAGATGGAGCAAGAGTCTCTGTTAGTGGTGTCGCGAGGATCTACACGAAGCGAGAAGACGCAGATCGTTGATCTTCTTCCCGTACCATGAGGCGGATCTCGAGGGCGAGATCCATTGTTAGTGGTGTCGAATTGTAGCACCCCGATAAAATCCCTACTAGAAAATCGCTTGGTGTTTCTCTTTTGTGCATCATCATGACCGCATGCTCATGTCATCATGCCACATTGCATTTGAGCATCTTCATGTCTGAATGCATATGTTTGTCTAGAACTATTTTCTAAAAGCCTACTTTTGTTTTCTAAATATCCCTATCTTTATTTCAATTCAAAACCTCGGTCTTTTTCGAATCTTTGGTTTGTCTAAAAACTATTTACAAATCGTCTTTTAAAATAAAATAAATCCATATGTTTTATTAGCTAGGGGAGGCAGCCGACCAGGCCAAAACGTCCAGCCAGCCAGCCTACAACCCCGGTGGCCCAACCAGTCCCAATCAGCAAACCCTAGCTCCCATCACCACACAGCCACCGCCACACCTTACCTAGCGCCCACAGCACACAACACGCACAACAACCACACGACACGATGCACCACCCCACCCCGCGACGCGTTCCCGTATCGCCCTGTTCACCCCGCGGTCAAACAGCGGCCACCAACCCACCTGGCCCCACCAAACAAGCCGGTTCCACCACCCACGAACCAGCCCACTGACCCCTACCTCCTCCTCGCCGTCAGAGCCTCGACCCGCGTCGCCCTGCTCGCGATCCCCAACCCCCGCCTTCGTCCTTCTCCCTTGATTGCAGAGCTCTGCTGCCGGCGCTCCTCCCTGCATCCCCGGTCCCGTTTCCCCTGCCTTCCTCGGTCGTGAGCGCCTCCTTTGACGCTGTCCGAGCTCGCCCGGCTATGGCGCCACCGCCTCGGCGCCCCCTTGTCCTCGACCAGGCGCGACCCCGTCGAAGCCCGGCCCCGCCGCCACCTCCGGATCTCCTGCACCGCCAAGCCCGCCACCAGGAGCTCGCATCCTCCTTCAGTACTGTCCCATGCCCCCTGCCATGGCCCTCTGCTACCGCCGCCTTCCCGCCTCCTCCTGTGAACCAGGGTGCCGCCGCTGCCAGGCCCGCGTCACCGTGACCCAGGAAGCCCCGCGCTGCGGCGTCCCCTGTTCCGTCGTTGACCCGGCCGACCTCACCCTGCTGCCGTACGTGCATGCGGCCCCGGGTCGCCGATGACCTACCCTCGCCTCAAGCTCTCGCGCTGGTTCCATCGCCTCCATGTACCCCTGCTATGACGCCAAGGCCGGCCTCCTTCCACATGTCTGCAAGGCCACGAGCCTGCCTTCCCTCATGCCAAGCCCGTCGTCGCCATGGCAATTCCCGACAGTGGCGCCCTTGAGCTCTCTTGGTCTCTGCATCGGTCGTTCCTCTCGTGTGTACAGGTGCAGCAGCTCTGCCTAATTTCATGCTCGTGCAGTCGTGCGAGCTTCTTCCGAGCTGCTACTCCCAGGCACGTCTGGGGAGATGTTTTACAACCGTTGTGACCCTTTGGTCCTCGGTCCTTCATGCGAAGATGTCGTGGTGGTGGAGGCGGGGAGATGACAATGTTGATTCACGGCAAGGACTTCCTTTGGTTTGAGGCGACGAGATCGACAAGTGGTGATGTGCCCCGAAGTATCCCGACAAGAACGGTCCGGTGTCAAGATCTTCATCATGGGACACCAAGAGCTCCTTCCCGGACCCGAAGACCGCACCCGGCGTTCTTCTCCCTCTCGGATTGGAAGATTGATCCCGCCGAGAACGAACCCCATCGAACCCTCGGAAACCAAAATCTTCGATCCGTAATGTGATCCCCTTTTCGAGACCCCTATTTTTATAAATGACATATATACTTGTTGCATATGAATTACTCATACTCGCATGCATATTGTGTGGTTTGGGGGCATTATGCCGATTCACCAAAATTAAATATGGAGACCATATGTGGACGATTCTAGTCTTATATTGGCTCCATTTAAATTTGTGTAGTGAACCGATGCTATGTTTTGCCTTGTTAAGCAACATTTAAATTACGGGGTGCCTACACAACATGAACCTCCTACTTAATTATTGGGACCCTGGTTCCGCTTAATATTGCCTAATTGCACCGCATCTTTGCCATGCCATGCATCATATCATAATCATGACGGATCTTCTGCAGTAGTATTAAATAGTGTATCTAGTGTTTCTTTTAGTGCTTTGTTTCTTCACGGATTAGGCCATTGAGTTTATGTGAGCTTCAACAAGTTCTTCGGATATATCACCGGCAGTGTTTTCCCAGGCGAGCAAACTCCCCCTTTCTACCTATTTTGCATTTATAGTCTTTACTTCCTCCTGTTGATCTATTGCAATCCGTGTTGCGATGCTTTAGTTTCCGTGCACCCTTTATATTCCTTGCATCCTCTATATTGCCTTGGACACATCCTATTGCCTATTGTTTGATAGACAGTCGGCCTTGTGAGTCATAGTTGCTTGCTCAGGTGTTGTGTCGTTGTCGTTCCACCGTTGATGGAAAGGTTGGCACATGCTTAATGGTGGAGATGGTCATGACATAATTTCAACTGGTAAATAAAATGCTGAAAATAGATATAACTAATGCAGAGGCATCGGTGGGCAAATAAATGTTATTTGGTTCTTCCATGCTCACTTGTGTCCCGTAGGTCCCGAGTACTTGATACCTGTTCCTTGACTATTCGCACTATCCACATACGGGAGAGTCTATGAATCCCCCTTAGCCAGAGCTTGAATCATTTCTTATTTCTTGGGGCCACAAACTAGTTTGGGGCTGTATTACTATCCTATACTTATGCCATGATTTACTACTTTATTTACGATTGTGCGTGGAGCACCTGTACTGTTTTGGATGCGGAGTGTTTTCGTGGTATCGACAAGCCTAGTCACACTTTCGGGTTCCAGTCGTTTACAGCCATTGACGCAAACCCTGAGTCCGTTCTGGAGCCGGCCAACTTCGTTGCGGGTAGCTTAGTGGGGTGGCCCCCTGAAATATTTTATGAATCCTGTGATTGCTTTGTCGTGAAAGCCTCATTGGGTTTTGATTTGGTTTCTTCGAGGTTGATCGTGTGTGTGTTGCTATTTGTGCACCTCTGCAGGGTAAATCTTTCTGAAAGCCATGTCTGCGGTTATGGACGACTTGGAGCACAGTATCTTGATCATAGACAAGCATAACTAAAGTAGTGCTATAAATTTGACTTAATATGTGACTAGTAATCAGCTTCACTACAATGGAATGGATAACAAAAGTGCCAACAACTGGTGGAACTGGGGTGTATCATGTCATGTTATATCTGCCTAGTAAGTATCGCAACTCCAATGGAATGAAATAAAAGTGCCAACAACTGCTGGGTTTGGGATGTCACATGCTAATTGTATCTGATTAGTAAGTACTACAACTACAACTGAATGGTTAACTAAAACTGCCCACTACTTATGCTATCAGGATGACTCATGCTATCTATATCTAACTAGTAATTGCTGCAACTATAATAGAATGAATAAAACTGCCAACCGTGTGAGTTCCTCGGTTTTGACTTCCTCGTTTGTTATCGAGGGGGAAATGCCAGGATGGATATGTTTGGTGTTAGTATCAGGTTGGATCCGAATAGGTCTTTCTTATCCCTCTCTAATAGCCGCCAGTTTTACTGAGTCTCTATAGGTTGTTTAGTGTTGTTGCGCTGCCGCTTCAGTCCACCATACCTATGTAGGCGAGGACCGCCGAATTCTAGCCTCGCTGCAGTGTCTTGGCCTCGATCGACGCTCCACTTTTTCCTTTGCCCTTTGTCGGCACCCCTTTTGTTTTAGCAGGTTTGAGATCGACGTCGTTAGCAGGGTTACCCTTCCGGCTTGGCCTGGGCAGGGTTATGGACGCCATTGGTTATTCTTTAGGGCTCTTAGCCCCATTTGCATCTTGTCCGTACTCGGACGCTGTAGCGATTTCAAGGTGATTTGGATCTTTGTACTGTATATCGATATTCTGGACTCATGGAGTCGTCTTGTATATATATCTGTTCTGTGGGTCCCATCGAGTACTGTTGTGTAATGGTATTACTTTTTTATCCACCCGCACGAAAGTTCCTGGTGGGTGTCCTTGAATCGTTTCTATGCGGGTTTGGCGGAAAAGGGCTAAAGCTTGCATAGGGCCGAATTCGAGGGTGTTACAATAACCACCTACATGTGCCAAGATTCGTGCGATGAGCACTGTGTAAACGCCACACATCGTGGAAGGAACTGGGAAGGACCCACGGGATGATTACGTCGCCTCGATCTCCGCGTACACATTAAAACGACGTCTCGGTTCCGTGAACGGCGGACCCACCATGCTGTTAAGATGTTTGTCAGATGACATGACTTGACCATGACGAGTGTCAGATGACGCCAGAGACCAAGTTCCGGCTTAGTATGAAATCAAGCTGGAAAGACCGAGTAAGATGTTGATAGGTCTGACTTATTTTTAAGACTCGGATCATATTTTTTATTGTGAAGTTTCAGGAACCCTTCAAGATTCTGCAAGCCAGAGATCAAGCTAGACGATGATGCATCCGACTTTGGATCTTGGAGACTTCCGGGGGCTGCTGTTGGGGATATACTTTCCGGGTATCCTCACAGTCCTCACTGACCAGGGTGGCCCAGTTCGGGTTAGAGCTTTGCTTCATGGGTGGCCTAGTCAGGGAGAAGAGACGGAGTCCAATCCAGCTACGGGAAGGCCCATATGACTTACCGACTTAGGCCCATAGTGTTACTTGTAGTTCAAGATGTACTCTGTAACCGACTCTTAGTCGTAGCCGGACAGATCTCTCCTGTAAACCCTAGGCTGGATATCTATATAAGCTGCCTAGGGAGAGCCTTTAGGGCACCCTCAATAGTCTACAATCTGAACTCGCACAGGCGAACCCTTGTAACCCATATTCTGGCTCTGCCGTATTACTGGATTGCTAGTAGGAGTAGGATCCGTCCAAAGCCGGCGGATTTGAACCTGGGCAAACTTGTGTGCTCACCGTCCCAGAACACCATACGTCTCACACCCCTCTCTTCCGCACGCCTCGAGGACCCCCTCATGGCGTACTTGTCATCAATCCGACGACAACTATGCTTAAATTCATTGAAATTTCACCACTTACTTTTAGGTTAGAATTTTACAAGGTCGATGGGAGTACATTTTACAACAAGAACCTAAAAAGGGGTAAATTACATCGAGGTCCATACATTTAGCACAAAGGACCCTAAAATTAAGAAAGCAAAATAGTCGGGTTCGGCTCCTTCTCGAGAGAGTAGCTAATCAAGCCACACTGTTCATACTACTTCATCTTCGATTGTTTTCAAAATATGGCCAAATTTGTCGGTATGCAAATTGTGGAATATGGGATCATCAGCATAAAGTATAATGTAGATATGGCCTTGACCATCATCTTGAAATACAAGAATGGTTCATACTCATTGACAGCTAAGATTAAATTCGTTTAAATTTCACCACTTACTTTTAGGTTAGAACTTTACATGGTCGATCGGAGTATATTTTACATCAGGGACCTCAAAAAAGCAAAAATTACATCGAGGTCCATAATTTAGCATAAAGGAGCCTTAAAGGAAAATTTTCGGGTTTGGCTCCTTCTCAAGAGATCAGCTGATCTTAGCCAAACTCTTGATACTACTTCCTCTTTGATTGTTTTCAAAACATGGCTAGATCTGTTGCCATGCAAATTCTCTGACATGGGATCATCTTCATATATAGTATGATGTTGATATGGCCTTGACCTTGGTCGTTCGTCTTGAAATCCAAGAATGTTCATACTCGTTAAGAAGTAAGCTTAAAATAATCGTCTAAATTTCACCACTTAGACTTTTAGACCTAAAAAGGGGGAAAATTACATCGAAGTCCATACGTTTAGCACAAAGGACCCTAAAATTCTTGGATACTAGAACATCAGAATAAAGTATGATGTAGAGATATGGCCTTGACCTTGTGGTCATTCGGCTTGAAATCCAAGAATTTTTCATACTCGTTGACAACTGTGCTTAAGTTCGTTTAAATTTCACCACTTACTTTTAGGTTAGCATTTTACACTGTCGGTGGGATTACATTCTACATCAAGGATCTAAAAAGGGAAAATAAGATCGAGGTCCCATACATTTAGCACAAAGGACCCTAAAATTTAGCAAAGAAAACAATCGAGTTTGGCACCTTCTCGAGAGAGCAGCTGATCGAGCCATACTCTTCATTCTACTTCCTCTTCAATTATTTTCAAAATATGGGTTAATCTGTCGCCATGCAAATTCTTGGATATGCGGATCATCGGCATAAAGTATGATGTAGATATCTCGCATTGACCTCGTGGTCGTTCAGCTTGAAATCGAAGAATATTTCATACTCATTGACAACTAAGCTTAAATTCGTTTAAATTTCACCACTTACTTTTAGGTTAGAATTTTACACGGTTGGTCGGAGTACATTTTACATCAAGGACCTCAAAAGGGGGAAAATTAAATCGAGGTCCATACATTAAGCAGTAAGGACCCTAAAATTAAGTAAGGAAAACATTCGGGTTCGGCTCCTTCTCGAGAGAATAGCTAATTGAGCCATACTCTTCATACTACTTCATCTTTGATTGTTTTCAAAATATGGCCAAATTTGTCGGCATGCAAATTCTTGGTTATGGGATCATCAACATTAAGTATGATGTAGATATGGCCTTGACCTTGGTCATTCGTCTTGAAATACAAGAATGGTTCATATTCATTGACAACTAAGCTTAAATTTGTTTAAATCTCACCACTTACTTTTAGGTAAGCATTTTACACGGTCAATGGGAGTACATTCCACATCAAGAACCTCAAAAAGGGAAAATTACATGGAGGTCCATATATTTAGCACAAAGGACCCTAAATTGAGCAAAGAAAATAGTCGGGTTCGGCTCCTTCTTGATAGAGAACCTAATCGAGCCATACTCTTCATACTACTTCCTCTTCGATTGTTTTCAAATATGGCTGAATATGTCACCATGCAAATTCTTTGATATGGGATCATGAGCATAAAGTATGATGTAGAGATATGGCCTTGACCTTGTGGTCGTTCTCCTTGAAATCCAAGAATTTTTCATACTCACTGACAACTATGCTTAAATTCATTGAAATTTCACCAATTACTTTTAGGTTAGCATTTTATAAGGTCGGTGGGAGTACATTCTATATCAAGGACCTAAAAAAGGGAAAATTACATTGATGTCCATACATTTAGCACAAAGGACCCTATAATTGAGCAAAGAAAACTATTGGGTTCGGCTCCTTCTCTAGAGAGTAGCTAATCAAGCCACACTCTTCATCCTACATTCTCTTTGATTATTTTCACAATATGGCCAAATCTTCGGCCATGCAAATTATTGGATACTCGATCATCAGAGTAACGTATGATGTAGAGATATGTCCTTGAACTTTTGGTTGTTCGGCTTGAAATTAAAGAATGTTCATACTTGTTGACAACTATAAGCTAAAATTCATTTAAATTTCACCCCTTACCTTTACGTTAGAATTTTACACGGTCGGTGGGAGTACATTTTACATCAAGGACCTAAAAAGGGGTAAATTACATCAAGGTCCAGACATTTAGCACAAAGGACCCTAAAATTAAGCAAGCAAAATAGTCGGTCTTGGCTCCTTCTTGAGAGAGTCGCTGATCGAGCCTACTACTTCATCTTCAATTGTTTTCAAAATATGGCCAAATTTGTCGGTATGCAAATTCTTGAATATGGGATCATCAGCATAAAGTATGATGTAGATATGGCCTTGACCTTGGTCGTTCGTCTTGAAACACAATAATGGTTCATACTCATTAACAACTAAGCTTAAAATTCGTTTAAATTTGATAGCTTACTTTTAGGTTAGAACTTTACACGGTTAATCGGAGTACATTTTACATCAGGGACACCAAAAAAGAATAAATTACATTGATGTCCATACATTTAGCATGAAGGACCGTAAAAGGAAAAATTTCTGGTTTGGATCCTTCTCGAGAGATCAGCTGACCTGAGCCAAACTATTGATACTACTTCCTCTTTGATTGTTTTTAAAACATGGCCTAGATCTGTTGCCATGCAAATTCTCTGACATGGGATCATCAACATATAAAGTATGATGTTGATATGGCCTTGACCTTAGTAGTTCGGCGTGGAATCCAAGAATGTTCATACTTGTTGAAAAGTAAGCTAAAAATAATCGTCTAAATTTCACCACTTACACTTTTGGACCTAAAAAAGGGGGAAAATTACATCGAGGTCCATAAATTTAGCACAATGGACCCTAAAATTCTTGGATACTCGATCATCATAATAAAGTATGATGTAGAGATATGGCCTTGACCTTGTGGTCGTTCGGCTTGAAATCGTAGAATATTTCATACTCATTGACAACTAAGCTTAAATTCGTTTAAATTTCACAGCTTACTTTTAGGTTAGAACTTTACATGCTCGATCGGAGTATGTTTTACATAAGGGACCTCAGAAAAGCAAAAATTACATCGAGGTCCATACATTTAGCATAAAGGACCCTAAAAAGAAAATTTTCTAGTTCGGCTCCTCGAGAGATTAGCTGATCTGAGCCAAACTCTTGATACTACTTCCTCTACGATTGTTTTCAAAACATGGCCAGACCTATTGCCATGCAAATTCTTTGACATGGGATCATCAACATATAAAGTATGATGTTGATATGGCCTTGACCTTGGCCATTCGGATTGAAATCCAAGTTTGTTCATACTCGTTGACAAGTAAGCTTAAAATTATCTTCTAAATTTCACCACTTACACTTTTAGACCTCAAAAGGGGGATATTACATAGAGGTCCATAAATTTGACACAAAGGACCTTAAAATTCCTGGATACTGTATCATCAGAATAAAGTATGATGTAGAGATACGGCCGTGACCTTGTGGTCATTCGGCTTGAAATCCAAGAATTTTCATGCTCGTTGACAACTATGCTTAAATTCGCTTAAATTTCACCACTTATTTTTAGGTGAGCATTTTACACTATCTGTGGGATTACATTCTACATCAAGGATCTAAAAAAGGAAAAATAACATTGAGGTCCCATACATTTAGCACGAAGTCCCCTAAAATTTAGCAAAGAAAACAATCGGGTTTGGCGCCTTCTCTAGAGAGCAGATGACCGAGCCATACTCTTCATACTACTTCCTCTTCAATTATTTTTAAAACATGGCTTAATCTGTCACCATGCAAATTCTTGGATATGTGGATCATCGGCATAAAGTATGATGTAGATATCTCGCCTTATCCTTGTGGTCGTTCGGCTTGAAATCAAAGAATATTTTATACTCGTTGACAACTAAGCTTAAATTCATTTAAATTTCACCACTTACTTTTAGGTTAGAATTTTACACGGTCGGTCGGAGTACATTTTACATCAAGGACCTCAAAAGGGGGAAATTAAATCGAGGTCCATACATTTAGCAGAAAGGACCCTAAAATTAAGCAAGGAAAACATTCGGGTTCAGCTCCTTCTCGATAGAGTAGCTGATCATACTACTTCATCTTCAATTGTTTTCAAAATATGGCCAAATTTGTTGGCATGCAAATTCTTGGTTATGGGATCATCAGCATTAAGTATGATGTAGATATGGCCTTGACCTTAGTCGTTCATCTTGAAATACAAGAATGGTTCATACTCATTGTCAACTAAGCTTAAATTTGTTTAAATTTCACCACTTACTTTTAGATAAGCATTTTACACGGTCGATGGGAGTACATTCTACATCAAGGACCTCAAAAAGGAAAAATTACATCGAGGTCCATACATTTAGCACAAAGGACCCTAAATTGAGCAAAGAAAATAGTCGGGTTCGACTCCTTCTTGAGAGAGAACCTAATTGAGCAATGCTCTTCATACTACTTCATCTTCGATTGTTTTCGAATATGGCCAAATATGTCGCAATGCAAATTCTTGGATATGGGATCATGAGCATAAAGTATGATGTAGAGATATGGCCTTAAACTTGTGGTCGTTCGCCTTGAAATCCAAGAATTTTTCATACTCATTGACAACTATGCTTAAATTCGTTGAAATTTCACCAATTACTTTTAGGTTAGCATTTTCTTAAGTCGGGGGAGTACATTCTACATCAAGGACCTAAAAAAGGGAAAATTACATCGAGCTCCAGACATTTAGCACAAAGGACCCTATAATAGAGCAAAGAAAAATGTCGGGTTCGGCTCCTTCTCGAGAGAGCATCTAATTGAGCCACACTCTTCATACTACATTCTATTCGATTGTTTTCATAATATGGAGAAATCTGCCGCCATGCAAATTATTGGATACTGATCATCATATTAAAGTACGATGTAGAGATATGGCCTTTAACTTGTGGTCGTTCGGCTTGAAATCAAAGAATGTTCATACTTGTTGACATCTATATGCTGAAATATGTTTAATTTTCACCCCTTACTTTTAGGTTAGAATTTTACATGTTTGGTTGGAGTACATTTTATAACAAGGACCTAAAAAGGGGTAAATTACATCAAGGTCTAGACATTTAGCACAAAGAACCCTAAGAATAAGCAAGCAAAATAGTCGGGTTCGGCTCCTTCTCGAGAGAGTAGCTGATCGAGCCACACTCTTCATACTACTTCATCTTCGATTGTTTTCAAAATATGGCCAAATTTGTCAGTATGCAAATTCTTGAATATGGGATCATCAGCATAAAGTATGATGTAGATATGTCCTTGAACTTGGGATTGTTTGTTTGCGGCCTGAAAGTTCTTGGGCGAGCGCATGGCGGTACCCAAGTACCTTGTAATTGCCGTGTTTCATAAAGTTGGGCTGCCAACTACTGAGAGGGGCCATTTCAAGGTAAACTCATCTCAGCCCTTCCAAATTCAAACATTTCGTTAAACTGCCCCATGATGTACACGGTCGGGACCCACATGTCGGTCATCTATCCGTGATGCGAGTGCCAACGCGACAACCTCTTAGGCAAATCGAGGAACTAAGTGGATTGGATGCATTGACCAATTTCACAAATCCATTCCCTCCTTTCCCCTAGCACCGGTGTCGTTGAAATCCACCCTCCATGCAGAACTATCCCTTCAGACATTTGACTTCCGGCGCCAAGTTGGTGCGCCTAGTTGCTACGCCCAGTCACTGATCCCGAGCTCCAATGGTGCATGCCATAGCCGCTGTTGTGAGGCTCTAGCCTGCCTCCTCCACCGATGAGCCGAGCAGCTCGGAGGATGGCAGATCCTACTACCAACAGAGAAGAAGTTCTGGCTACATGCGGGTGAGCTACCCTTCTATTTGCTATTCGCACTAATTATAACTACTAGCTGGCTACTGAACCTAAAATTATTTGTTAGCCCAACGTTGACAAACATATTTTGTCCACAGTTTTCTATCAAGTGGGATCTCCGCGGACCACCTTTACCTGGTTACGATAGTCCTCTTCAAGTACGACTCTAAATCAGCAAGGGTGAAGGGCAAGTGGTATGGACACCATTGTATCATGATGCAAGAAACGCCTACGCAGATCTGCACTATATCTGGTATGGTTGCTGCTCTGGGTAATCATGATGAAATATGGCCGAAGCAGACTGCAAAGTTCAGCTTCATGGATGAACGTGGCATCATGGTTCCTCTAACGTGTGACGGTCAGCTAATTGGGTTGATGAAAAGGTATGCTTCGGCTTCATGTTTGAGCTGAATTGGGTTGTGCTGGATGTGGAAGCTGCTGCAACTCGGAGTCGCCCTTCTATTCTTGGACATGGTGGTTGCTCGAACCCAATTAGCTCCTAGTAAGCAAAAGTCTCTTGGGGTTCGCATGTTTGTGCTGAATTGTAATTTTTGTTTTATTTACACTGTAGATATTGGGCAGTTATGCAACAGTCTTATTTCTTTGACAGGAAGTGCCGCAAGGTTAGAAACATGACTGTCGGGTCAGTCATTTTTCTGCCCGAAGAAAATAAAAATGAGTGGAAAGATGATTCTGGACACGATTCTGGTGCTGATTGTCCCGGCGATGCAGAGTACGTGAAGCTAAGAAAATTTGCACCGAGGAAGAGGAAGAAGGCAGAAAATGAAGAAGCCGGTGGACGTGAAGGCTTGGCGCCTAAGCTGCGGAAGAAGGATGCTGGGAATGAAGATGCATAGTAATGTGTTGAACTTGAACCTATATATGTAATTCGGTTAAATTCTGGAGCTCTATGTGTGGAACTTTGCTAGGCGAAACAATCTACCCATGTTCTCTGTGTAAAATGTACCGTGACTTAGGGTTTGGACACGCCCGAGTCAGTAGTTGAATCCGAAATTGTGATTGTGCCACTACTATCTAAAAACACGCAGCATCGGTTCCACGATTGCTGAGGGGCAGGATGTCTCCAAATTCGATGGAATGTATGTGGCACAGAAATAAATTATTTAAGCTGCTACACTCCACGTAGCAGCAACTTATTTTAGCTACTACACAACGACATGGCAACATAAACAGCAATGATAGCCGATAATGCCCATATGAGAAGGAAATTGGTACCACTTTCGGGCCTAATCTTGAGCCCGTCTATCTCACCTCCTCCCTGCTCCCGCATCCCCTGCATCTGGCGAAGCTCCCGGATCTTTAGTAACAGGGTGTACATGCTTCCACTTTATAAATTGTGGTTGTTCCATTTGCATGCGACACAGTCCACGTAGATTACGTTTAAACAAACCACCAATGTCAGAATACCACCATGATCAGACAAAAGGAAGTAATGCAGGGTTAAGACAGATTAACAGGCGACCAATTTTTTTCTTCCCATGACTCCGGGACCACTAGTTCAGACCGCTAGGTCAACAAGTACTACTATGAAAACTTTAAAAGGCATGGAGCTCAAGCTAAAAGAATTAGTTATCACACATCTCCTTGATCTTCCTAATCTCAGCCCGATGCGCATCTTCCTGCGAGAGCATGGATCGAATCGGCTGCACCTTCCTTTTAGCATCTTCCTTGCACAACTTCAATTGTTTCTCTGCATTTTTCCTCATGCAATTGTCAATACTCGTAGTTGTGAACTGCAGAACTTTGGCCTGGTGAAGATCATTCCTTGCTTGAGTCAGTTCTTGCTCTGCTTTAGCCTTCAGGGCCAACGCCGTGCCCCTCTCCTTCTCGACTTTGCTAACCTGGTCTTGCACCCTCCTGAGATCTCGGTTAAGCTTGGTTGTGTCAACTAGGTCCCATAGCTTCATCTCAACACTATCAAGAAGTGAGCTGACTACAGATTCTTTCAACTCAAAAGTCATATCCCATAGTTTGTCCAGCGTTATCTACATAGATTTGGGCCACTCTGGATCTACCCATTTGACAACACTACAACTTCCGCCTTGTATCATTGCACGATGTCCTTGACACCATAAAAACCTTTTGCTTGCATTTTGTCCTTCAAATGCTACAAATTTAGCAGGCACATATCCATGTTTACATAGCAGAGGACTGTCTTACTCCGCTAAACGGTGATAGTCGGAGTCATACATCGTCTGGTTGGCCTATCACATCATACGTGCATGAGTAAACATAGTAGATCTAGCTCAAAATAGATAACTGGCCACAAATGATAGAGATAGAGATAAGATGACTCACATCGAAATCACCATCCCTGTCGTCACAACGTGTTTCCTCGCCGTCTCCCCTTGAACCCATGGCGAGAGAGAGAGGGGGATGGGGTGGCTGCCAGAGAGATAGCTGCAGGCGCCGTCGGCTTGCGGCTACGGTAGGATGGGAGAGAAGTGGGGAAAGTTGCTTCGAGGGTAAGGAAGAGAAGTAATGGGGACGTGACACTGGCATATGGCCCACTAAACTCGTGAGTCATGACACTCGCAACAGGGAGCGCCCGGTGTTGCTAGTTTGTCCAGAGCAAGCGGGTAGCAACCATGGCCAATCATGCCGCAGAACAGCCTACTCATGGATCGCTCTCACGAAGACCATCCCAATCGTCCAAGCGCCCTAATCGAACGGTATGTAACAATCGTGATGCAGCACAACTGTGTTAGGGCGTGCCTATTAGAAGACTCGGTCTAACGGCCACCATTGGGGGGCTAAGGTTAGGGATCTCCTAAGGTTAGGATCCATATGTGGTTTATGAGAATAACACACATGAAATGACACTGGTGATATGTGGTTTGTGGAAAGAACACACATGCAATGACTCTAACTGTGGATTCTGAAAAGAACAGGCAATCCAATGACACTAGTAGATCCATGTGTGGTTTGTGAAATAACGGACATTCACTTACTCTAGTTGCGGTTCATGGAAAAAACACACATGCAATTACTCTGGTGGATCCATATGTGGTTTGTGAGAATAAAACACATGCAATGGCACTGGTGGATCAATATGTGGTTTGTGAGAAGAATAGACATGTAATGACTGTGATGGATCCATATGTTGTTTGTGGAAAGAACAGACATGCAATTACACTAGGTGTGGTTCATGAAAAGAACAGACATGCAATGACTGTGATGGATCCATATGTTGTTTGTGGAAAGAATAGACATGCAATTACAATGGGTGTGGTTCATGAAAAGAACACACATATAATGACACTGGTGGATCCATATGTGCTTTGCGAAAAGAACACACATGCAATGACTCTAGTTGTGGTTTGTGAAAAGAACACACATGCAATGACGCTAGCTGTGGTTTGTGAAAAGAACACACATGCAATTACTCTGGTAGATCCTTATTTGGTTTGTGAAAAGAACATACATGCAATGACTCTAACTGTGGTTTATGAAAATAACAGACATGCAATGACACTGGTGGATCCATATGTGGTTTGTGAAAAGAACACACATGTAATGACACTGGGTGTGGTTCATGAAAAGAACACACATCCAATGACACTGGTGGATCCATATGTGGTTTGTGAAAAGATCAGACATGCAATGACTCTAGCTATGGTTTGTGAAAAGAACACACATGCAATGACTCTGGGTGTGGTTCATGAAAAGAACACACATTTAATGACACTTGTGGATCCATATGTGGTTTGTGAAAAGAACACACATGCAATGGTTCTAGCTATGGTTAATGAAAAGAACAGACATGCAATGACACTGGTGGATCCATATGGTTCGTGAAAAGAATAGACATGCAATGACTATAGCTATGGTTAATGAAAAGAACACACATGCAATGACACTGGTGGATCCATATGGGTTCATGGAAAGAACACACATGCAATGACTCTGGTGGATCCATATGTGTTTTGTGAGTAGAACACACATGCAATGGCACTAGTGGATCAATATGTGGTTTGTGAGAAGAACGCACATGCAATGACACTGGTGGATCCATATGTGGTTGGTGAGAAGAACAAACATCCAATGACTCTAGCTGTGGTTAATGAAAAGAACACACATCCAATGACACTGGTGGATCCATAAATGGTTTGTGAAAAGAACACACATGCAATGACTCTAGCTATGGTTTGTGAAAAGAGCACACATGCAATGACTCTAGTTGTGGTTTGTGAAAATAACACACATGCAATGACTCTGGTGGATCCTTATGTGGTTTGTGAGAAGAATAGATATGGAGGGACTCAATATGTGGTTCATGAAAAGAACAAACATGCAATTACTATGATGGATCCATATGTTGTTTGTGGAAAGAACAGGCATGCAATGACACTAGGTGTGGTTCATGAAAAGAACACACATCCAATGACACTGGTTGATCCATATGTGGTTTGTGAAAACAACACATGCAATGACTCTAGCTGTGGTTTGTGAAATGAACACACATGCAATGACTCTAGCCGTGGTTTGTGAAAAGAACACACATAAAATGACTCTGGAGGATCCTTATGTGGTTTTTGAAAAGAACACACATGCATTGAACTCTGGTGGATCTATGTGTGGTTTGTGAAATAATAGACATGCACTGACTCTAGGTGTGGTTCATGAAAAGAACACACATCCAATGACACTTGTGGATCCATATGTGGTTTGTGAAAAGAACACACATGCAATGACTCTAGATGCGGTTTGTGAAAAGAACACACATGCACTCACACTGGTGGATCCATATGTGGTTAGTGAAAAGAACACACATGCAATGACTCTAGGTGTGGTTCATGAAAAGAACACACATCCAATGACACTGCTGGATCCATATGTGGTTTGTGAAAAGAACACACATGCAATCACACTAGTGGATCCATATATGGTTTGTGAGAAGAATAAACATGCAATGCCTCTAGTTGTGGTTTGTGAAAAAGAACACACATGCAATGACTCTAGTTGTGGTTTGTGAAAATAACACACATGGAATGACACTGGTGGATCCATATGTGGTTTGTAAGAAGGACAAACATCCAATGACTCTAGCTGTGGTTATTGAAAAGAACAGACATGCAATGACACTGGTGGATCCATATGTGGTTTGTGGAAAGAACACACATGCAACGACTATGGGTGTGGTTCATGAAAAGAACACACATCCAATGACACTGGTGGATCCATATGTGGTTTGTGAAAAGAACACACATGCAATTACTCTAGCTGTGGTTTGTGAAAAAAACACACATGCCATGACTCTAGGTGTTGTTAATGAAAAGAACACACATCAAATGACACATGTGGATTCATATGTGGTTTGTGAAAAGAACACACATGCAATGACTCTGGCTATGGTTAATGAAAAGAACACACATGCAATGACACTGGTGGATCCATATGTGGTTCATGGAAACAACACACATGCAATGACTCTGGTGCATCCAAATGTGGTTTGTGAGAAGAACATACATGCAATGGCACTGGTGGATCAATATGATGTTTGTGAGAAGAACACACATGCAATGACACTGCTGGATCCATATGTGGTTTGTGAAAAGAATACACATGCAATTACACTGGGTGTGGTTCATGAAAAGAACACACATCCAATGACATTGGTGGATCCATATGTGGTTTTTGAAAAGAATACACATGCAATGACTCTAGCTGTGGTTTGTGAAAAGAACACAGATACAATGACTCTGGTGAATCCTTATGTGGTTTGTGAAAAGAACAGACATGCAATGAACTCTAGTGGATCCATATGTGGTTTGTGAGAAGAACACACATCCAATGACACTGTTGGATCCATATGTGGTTTTTGAAAAGAACACACATGCAATGACTCTAGCTGTGGTTTGTGAAAAGAACACACATGCAATGACTCTGGGTGTGGTTCATGAAAAGAACACACATCCAATAAGACTGGTGGATTCATGTGTGGTTTGTGAAAAGAACACACATGCAATGACTCTAGCTATGGTTAATGAAAAGAACACACGTGCAATGACATTAGTGGATCCATATGTGCTTCATGGAAAGAACACACATGCAACGACTCTGGTGGATCCATATGTGGTTTGTGAGAAAAACATAGATGCAATGGCACTGGTGGATCAATATGTGGCTTGTGAGAAGAACACACATGCATTGACACTGGTGGATCCATATGTGGTTTGTCAAAAGAACACACATGCAATGACACTGGGTGTGGTTCATGAAAAGAACACACATCCAATGACACTAGAGGATCCATATGTGGTTTGTGAAAAGAACACACATGCAATGACTCTAGCTTTGGTTTGTGAAAAGAACACACATGCAATGACTCTGGTGAATCCTTATGTGGTTTGTGAAAAGAACGGACATGCAATGAACTCTAGTGGATCCATATGTGGTATGTGCGAAGAACACACATCCAATGACATTGGTGGATCCATGTGTGGTTTGTGAAAGAAAAGACATGCACTGACTCTAGGTGCGGTTCATGAAAAGAACACACATCCAATGACACTGGTGGATCCATATGTGGTTTATGAAAAGAACACAAATGCAATGACTCTAGTGATGGTTTTTGAAAAGAAGACACATGCAATCACACTGGTGGATCCATATGTGGTTTGTGTGAAGAACAGACATGCAATGACTCTAGCTGTGGTTTGTGAAAACAACACACATGCAATGACTCTAGCTGTGGTTTGTGAGGAGAACACAGATGCAATGACCCTGGCTGTGGATAATGAAAAGGACAGACGTGCAATGACCGTGATGGATCCATATGTTGTATGTGGAAAGAACATACATGCAATGACATTAGGTGTGGTTCATGAAAAGAACACACATCCAATGACACTAGTGGATCCATATGTGCTTTGTGAAAAGAACACACATGCAATGACTCTGGGTGTGGTTCATGAAAAGAAAACACATCCAATGACACTGGTGGATCCATATGTGGTTTGTGAAAAGAACACACATGCAATCACACTAGTGGATCCATATGTGGTTTGTGAGAAGAACAAACATGAAATGCCTCTAGCTGTGGTTTGTGAAAAGAACACACATGCAATGACTCTAGTTGTGGTTTGTGACAAGAACACACATGCAATGACACTGGTGGATCCATATGTGGTTTGTGAGAAGGACAAACATCCAATGACTCTAGCTGTGGTTATTGAAAAGAACAGACATGCAATGACACTGGTGGATCCATATGTGGTTTGTGAAAAGAACACACATGCAATGACACTGGGTGTGGTTCATGAAAAGAACACACATCCAATGACACTGGTGGATCCATATGTGGTTTGTGAAAAGAACACACATGCAATTACTCTAGCCGTGGTTTGTGAAAAAAACACACATGCAATGACTCTGGGTGTGGTTAATGAAAAGAACACACATCCAATGAGACATGTGGATTCATATGTGGTTTGTGAAAAGGTCACACATGCAATGACTCTAGCTATGGTTAATGAAAAGAACACACATGCAATGACACTGGTGGATGCATATGTGTTCATGGAAAGAACACACATGCAATGAGTCTGGTGGATCCATATGTGGTTTGTGAGAAGAACACACATGCAATAGTACTGGTGGATCAATATGTGGTTTATGAGAAGAACACACATGCAATGACACTGGTGGATCCATATGTGGTTTGTGAAAAGAACACACATGCAATGACTCTAGGTGTGGTTCATGAAAAGAACACACATCCAATGACACTGGTGGATCTATATGTGGTTTGTGAAAAGAACACACATGCAATTACTCTAGCTGTGGTTTGTGAAAAGAACACACATGCAATGACTCTGGGTGTGGTTAATGAAAAGAACACACATCAAATGACACATGTGGATTCATATGTGGTTTGTGAAAAGAACACACATGCAATGACTCTAGCTATGGTTAATGAAAAGAACACACATGCAATGACACTGGTGGATCCATATGTGGTTCATGGAAAGAACACACATGCAATGACTCTGGTGGATCCAAATGTGGTTTGTGAGAAGAACATACATGCAATGGCATTGGTGGATCAATATGTTGTTTGTGAGAAGAACACACATGCAATGACACTGGTGGATCCATATGTGGTTTGTGAAAAGAACACACATGCAATGACACTGGGTGTGGTTCATGAAAAGAACACACATCCAATGACATTGGTGGATCCATATGTGGTTTTTGAAAAGAATACACATGCAATGACTCTAGCTGTGGTTTGTGAAAAGAACACACATACAATGACTCATGTGAATCCTTATATGGTTTGTGAAAAGAACAGACATGCAATGAACTCTAGTGGATCCATATGTGGTTTGTGAGAAGAACACACATCCAATGACACTGTTGGATCCATATCTGGTTTTTGAAAAGAACACACATGCAATGACTCTAGCTGTGGTTTGTGAAAAGAACACACATCCAATGACTCTAGGTGTGGTTCATGAAAAGAACACACATCCAATGACACTGGTGGATTCATGTGTGGTTTGTGAAAAGAACACACATGCAATGACTCTAGCTATGGTTAATGAAAAGAACACATGTGCAATGACATTGGTGGATCCATATGTGCTTCATGGAAAGAACACACATGCAATGACTCTAGTGGATCGATATGTGGTTTGTGAGAAAAACACAGATGCAATGGCACTGGTGGATCAATATGTGGCTTGTGAGAAGAACACACATGCATTGACACTTGTGGATCCATATGTGGTTTGTGAAAAGAACACACATGCAATGACACTGGGTGTGGTTCATGAAAAGAACACACATCCAATGACACTGGAGGATCCATATGTGTTTTGTGAAAAGAACACACATGCAATGACTCTAGCTTTGGTTTGTGAAAAGAACACACATGCAATGACTCTAGTGAATCCTTATGTGGTTTGTGAAGAGAACAGACATGCAATGAACTCTAGTGGATCCATATGTGGTTTGTGAGAAGAACACACATCCAATGACATTGGTGGATCCATGTGTGGTTTGTGAAAGAAAAGACATGCACTGACTCTAGGTGCGGTTCATGAAAAGAAACACATCCAATGACACTGCTGGATCCATATGTGGTTTGTGAAAAGAACACAAATGCAATGACTCTAGCTATGGTTTTTGAAAAGAAGACACATGCAATCACACTGGTGGATCCATATGTGGTTTGTGAGAAGAACAGACATGCAATGACTCTAACTGTGGTTTGTGAAAAGAACACACATGCAATGACTCTAGCTATGGAGAACAGAGAACATGTATGCAATGACCCAGGGCGTGGATAAAGAAAAGATGTGGGCAATGACTGTGATGGATCCATATGTTGTATGTGGAAAGAACATACATGCAATGACATTGGGTGTGGTTCATGAAAAGAACACACATCCAATGACACTAGTGGATCCATATGTGCTTTGTGAAAAGAACACACATGCACTGACTCTGGGTGTGGTTCATGAAAAGAAAACACATCCAATGACACTGTTGGATCCATATGTGGTTTGTGAAAAGAACACACATGCAATCACACTAGTGGATCCATATGTGGTTTGTGAGAAGAACAAACATGCAATGCCTCTAGCTGTGGTTTGTGAAAAGAACACACATGCAATGACTCTAGTTGTGGTTTGTGAAAAGAACACACATGCAATGACACTGGTGGATCCATATGTGGTTTGTGAGAAGGACAGACATCCAATGACTCTAGCTGTGGTTATTGAAAAGAACAGACATGCAATGACACTGGTGGATCCATACGTGGTTTGTGAAAAGAACACACATGAAATGACACTGGGTGCGGTTCATGAAAATAACACACATCCAATGACAGTGGTGGATCCATATGTGGTTTGTGAAAAGAACACACATGCATTTACTCTAGCTGTGGTTAGTGAAAAGAACACACATTCAATGACTCTGGGTGTGGTTAATGAAAAGAACACACATCCAATGACACATGTGGATTCATATGTGGTTTGTGAAAAGAACACACATGCAATGACTCTAGCTATGGTTAATGAAAAGAACACACATGCAATGACACTGGTGGATGCATATGTGGTTCATGGAAAGAACACACATGCAATGAGTCTGGTGGATCCATATGTGGTTTGTGAGAAGAACACACATGCAATGGCACTGGTGGATCAATATGTGGCTTGTGAGTAGAACACACATGCATTGACACTGGTGGATCCATATTTGGTTTGTGAAAAGAACACACATGCAATGACACTGGGTGTGGTTCATGAAAAGAACACACATCCAATGAAATTGGTGGATCCATATGTGGTTTTTGAAAAGAATACACATGCAATGACTCTAGCTGTGGTTTGTGAAAAGAACACACATACAATGACTCTGGTGAATCCTTATGTGGTTTGTGAAAAGAACACACATGCAATGACTCTGGGTGTGGTTCATGAAAAGAACACACATCCAATGACACTGGTGGATCCATATGTGGTTTGTGAAAAGAACACACATGCAATTACTCTAGCTGTGGTTTGTGAAAAGAACACACATGCAATGACTCTGGGTGTGGTTAATGAAAAGAACACACATCAAATGACACATGTGGATTCATATGTGGTTTGTGAAAAGAACACACATGCAATGACTCTAGCTATGGTTAATGAAAAGAACACACATGCAATGACACTGGTGGATCCATATGTGGTTCATGGAAAGAACACACATGCAATGACTCTGGTGGATCCAAATGTGGTTTGTGAGAAGAACATAGATGCAATGGCACTGGTGGATCAATATGTTGAGTGTGAGAAGAACACACATGCAATGACACTGGTGGATCCATATGTGGTTTGTGAAAAGAACACACATGCAATGACACTGGGTGTGGTTCATGAAAAGAACACACATCCAATGACATTGGTGGATCCATATGTGGTTTTTGAAAAGAATACACATGCAACGACTCTAGCTGTGGTTTGTGAAAACAACACACATACAATGACTCTGGTGAATCCTTATATGGTTTGTGAAAACAACAGACATGCAATGAACTCTAGTGGATCCATATGTGGTTTGTGAGAAGAACACACATCCAATGACACTGTTGGATCCATATCTGGTTTTTGAAAAGAACACACATGCAATGACTCTAGCTGTGGTTTGTGAAAAGAACACACATCCAATGACTCTGGGTGTGGTTCATGAAAAGAACACACATCCAATGACACTGGTGGATTCATGTGTGGTTTGTGAAAAGAACACACATGCAATGACTCTAGCTATGGTTAATGAAAAGAACACACGTGCAATGACATTGGTGGATCCATATGTGCTTCATGGAAAGAACACACATGCAATGACTCTGGTGGATCCATATGTGGTTTGTGAGAAAAACACAGATGCAATGGCACTGGTGGATCAATATGTGGCTTGTGAGAAGAACACACATGCATTAACACTGGTGGATCCATATGTGGTTTGTGAAAAGAACACACATGCAATGACACTGGGTGTGGTTCATGAAAAGAACACACATCCAATGACATTGGTGGATCCATATGTGGTTTTTGAAAAGAATACACATGCAACGACTCTAGCTGTGGTTTGTGAAAACAACACACATACAATGACTCTGGTGAATCCTTATATGGTTTGTGAAAACAACAGACATGCAATGAACTCTAGTGGATCCATATGTGGTTTGTGAGAAGAACACACATCCAATGACACTGTTGGATCCATATCTGGTTTTTGAAAAGAACACACATGCAATGACTCTAGCTGTGGTTTGTGAAAAGAACACACATCCAATGACTCTGGGTGTGGTTCATGAAAAGAACACACATCCAATGACACTGGTGGATTCATGTGTGGTTTGTGAAAAGAACACACATGCAATGACTCTAGCTATGGTTAATGAAAAGAACACACGTGCAATGACATTGGTGGATCCATATGTGCTTCATGGAAAGAACACACATGCAATGACTCTGGTGGATCCATATGTGGTTTGTGAGAAAAACACAGATGCAATGGCACTGGTGGATCAATATGTGGCTTGTGAGAAGAACACACATGCATTAACACTGGTGGATCCATATGTGGTTTGTGAAAAGAACACACATGCAATGACACTGGGTGTGGTTCATGAAAAGAACACACATCCAATGACACTGGAGGATCCATATGTGGTTTGTGAAAAGAACACACGTGCAATGACTCTAGCTTTGGTTTATGAAAAGAACACACATGCAATGGTGAATCCTTATGTGGTCTGTGAAAAGAACAGACATGCAATGAACTCTAGTGGATCCATATGTGGTTTGTGAGAAGAACACACATCCAATGACATTGGTGGATCCATGTGTGGTTTGTGATAGAAAAGACATGCACTAACTCTAGGTGCGGTTCATGAAAAGAACACACATCCAATGACACTGGTGGATTCATATGTGGTTTGTGAAAAGAACACAAATGCAATGACTCTAGCTATGGTTTTTGAAAAGAAGACACATGCAATCACACTGGTGGATCCATATGTGGTTTGTGAGAAGAACAGACATGCAATGACTCTAGCTGTGGTTTGTGAAAAGAACACTCATGCAATGACTCTAGCTGTGGTTTGTGAGAAGAACACAGATGCAATGACCCTGGCTGTGGATAATGAAAAGGACAGACGTGCAATGACTGTGATGGATCCATATGTTGTATGTGGAAAGAACATACATGCAATGACATTGGGTGTTGTTCATGAAAAGAACACACATCCAATGACACTAGTGGATCCATATGTGCTTTGTGAAAAGAACACACATGCACTGACTCTGGGTGTGGTTCATGAAAAGAAAACACATCCAATGACACTGGTGGATCCATATGTGGTTTGTGAAAAGAACACACATGCAATCACACTTGTGGATCCATATGTGGTTTGTGAGAAGAACAAACATGCAATGCCTCTAGCTGTGATTTGTGAAAAGAACACACATGTAACATCCCAAAAAAAAATCATGTTTCAAAAACTCATTCATTTCATCCTTGCAATCATTCATTCATATAGGGTTTTTCTCAAAATCATTTAGAGGCAGAAGTTTGAGCTATGATTTCATGTGGGAAAATTGTCTCAATTGGCCACCACCCTTTGGGAGTTGTTTGTCCATGACCTTGTTTGCTTGCCTCCATGATTGGAAAGATTAGGAGTAGCATTTAAACCCAAGATTCCAAATTTAGAAATAGTTTCAAACCCCTATTTCAAATATTTGCAACTAGAGCAAATCTCTGTTTATTTTGAAACCCAAGCTTGTCTAAGCCTTTGCAAGGTAACCACTAGGATATTTGATTGTTTATGAACCCACGTAACCTGCAAAATCCCCAAAGCAGTTTGAATTCAAAAGGATTTGAATTCATATCAAATTCTATTCAGAAATGGAATTAGAAAAGAAAAGGCCTAAAGAAAAGAAATGGGCGGCGGCCAGAATCTGCCCAGCACAAATCAAGCCCAATGAGCCCACCCGGGATCTCCTTTTCCTTCTCACAGACCCACCGCCACCTCGCACTTGGCGACGAAGCGGCCCGGTCCACGCCGCCTCGTCTTCCCAGATCAGCGCCGACGACCACGTCGCTGCAGCAGTTGATGGCGGTAATGGCGCGGCGTAAATGGTCATTTATCCTCGGCGTTTCGCCGATTCCCGGCTATAAGATCCTCTCTGCCTCGTGATCTTTTTCCCCCAAACACCTCACTCACTCCGCCACCAGGCTGTCCTCAATCAGCTTTGCCCCGCCGCAGACAGAGCCTCTCCGACGATCGATTCCGGTGAGTCCAGAGCTCCCCTCTGCCTCTCGTTCTTACAATCTGACTCAGCGTGTCTTGGCGCACCTCCTGACCTCACTAGTCCGTCTTGTACTGCCCCAGGTCGCCGGTTCCACTTGACACCGCGAGCAACCGGCGACATCTACTCCGGACGAAGTTTTTCCGGAAGAGTGCACCGCCTCGCCTTTCCGTTCACGCTCACTACTCCGCCTTGACCCTGTGAATCTAACCGTGTCCTCGCCTTGCCTTGGGGTGATCCACAGCGACGTCCACGACGACCACCCGACGCACCCGACGCCGCCACGAACTCCGGTGAGCAATCGCAGCCGTGCCCGAGCGCCCCTTGACCAACCGCAAGTACGACGAGCTTCGCCGTGACCTCCTGAGCCCGGTGAGCTACTCCTCCTTCTCCCTCTCCGTCTGCATCGTCGGCAACGTCATCGACCGACAGTTCCGCCGCCGGTAGCCACCGCTCCGCCGCCAGTTCTTGGCCAGAGAAATAGCAGCCGTTAGATCTGTATCGTAGCGCTAGGATAGATCCACTTAACCCCGAAGCGGTACGCGATCTGAGCCGCTAGATTTCATTTAGATCCTACGGCTGTGGAGCTCGATCCAGTGCGAAACGGTACGGGCGAATAAGAGCATGACGCGTGGCTAGGTTAGATCTGAAAATAGATTTAAAAACCAGAAATTTGATCCAAATTCAAATGCCTATATCTTTTGAATCCCACGTTAGAATTTTGCAAACTTTATACCGTTGGATTCAGAAAAACAAGACCTTTCTGCCTATCCTTTTTGTTTAGCAAATATTAACCATTAGATGTGCTTAAATTGCAGAGACTTGTTTGAGGCCTTTTTGAATATAAGTTTAGTTTAGTATTTTATTTTTAGGGCTATTTAAGTTGTCTTGGCTATTTTGTGACTTGTTTAGTTTCTGTATTCATGCACTTGCTTGGTTGAGTTTTCAAAAATCATCACTTGGTAGATTCATGCATGCATGCATTCATAATATTTTGTTTGTATATATTTGTGTGTAATTGTGTGCTATAACTTTGTGTGTAGATTTTGCTAGTGATTGTGATTGTGACGAGTGCTACTCCACACTACCAAGGCAAGTGATATCTTCATGAATATTCCATACCTATATTTTATACTTGCATTAGATATATTTTGTTAGGACTTGCATGCTACTTTTGTCAATTGATGATGGGAAATCCTATTTAGAATAGAATGCTAGAATTGCTAGGAGAATTCCCTAAAGATAAGTTGCCATGCCATGCTTAGCCTAGCTACTAGAAAACAAGGGTGGTTTATATATTCACACTATGGAAAAATATTCTAAGTCTAAGGACTTGTTTTTATTTAACAAAACAACTAAGTTAATGAATCACCTGGGTGGAATGGAAAGAATGGGATATGTTGAGTGGTTACACAAGGCCAGGGGTACTGGTGAACCTTGTGTATCTCACTTGTGGATGGCCACCCAGGAACAAAGAGATTTGAGTTGTCAAATGTTGAGAAGCTTCAAGTGCAACCACTTGGTAATATGGGCTCTGCCATGATTTTAGGATCTTGGAACTTAGTCTCTTGGACAGTGGGTGGTAGATGGGTTGATAGGTTGGAGCGTCCATTTGACCAAGGAAATGCTCTGAAGGATCATGTCTTGGGAAACCAAGGCTTGGGGAAAGTGCACCACCTCAGAGTGTAAAACCTAAGTACTTAGCCATGTCCACAGTAAAGGACAATTTGAGCATCAAGACATGGAAACTTCAAGAATCTCATCACTCCAATTTCTGAATAAAACTTGTGGGTGAACAAGGGTTAAAGGATCTTCAGTCTTTGATTGGTAGATGCCTTGAGTGGATCTTCAGTCTTTGATTGGTAGATGCCTTGGGATAGTCTTTGCCAAACAAAAATTTAGTATTTTCAAAAAGTTAAGGAAAAATCTATTTTTGAGCAATGCAAGCCTAAGCTCCACCAGCCAAATGCATATAGTATTATAGTCCACTTAAATATATACTAAGGTATCACTTGCCAATACTATTCCAAAGTATTGACCCCGTGGGCTGTAACTTATGATGTTGCAGGTTACTCTGATGATGAATAGGAGTCATGAGTCTACACTCAACATGCTTGCCTGTGGCACATGAAGATGAAGACTTATGTTTATTTACATATTCCATAAACTCTTGTATTAGGCCTTTTGCCATGAGTTGTAAAAGACTATGTTTTATCTCTGGAATGACTGTAATAAACGACCATTGTATCTGTGTACTTCATCTTAAACTGTGGATGCTAGCATTGATCCAGGGACTAGCATTGCAATCACAGGGATCTTTTCCTTTAATAAGGAGGGATCTTACAGATGGTATCGAAGCAGCATGTTGCCTGTAGGATTATGACCCTAGGATTGGAAACCACTAAGGAAAATTTTAACTTCTTCTACACTTGTCTATTCTTATCGTAAACTTTTCTAATCTTCTCATTCTCATCTCTATTTGTAGATGAACTCCAACGAAGGCGTGAAGAAAGGACCACTCATGACGATGACTTTGGAGTGTTAGTCTGATTTTACCAAGTTTCTCAAGGACCTCATTGAAACCATTGGAGTACATGGTGCAGACGGTGTACAAAGGCTTTCCGGTGATGGAGGATGGAGTGGAGTATTGGTGGGTGCAACTTCACTTGTACAAGAATAAGGAAGACAACCACAAAGAAAAGGGCTTTGCATGTTCACCAACACTTTTATGCACACCACATTCTTTGAGTCAAGAAAGAAGCTTGGAAGACTATCAAGGAACTAAGTGCTAGAGTCAAGTGCAAGATGCTCAACCTCCAAAAAGACTTAGATAAAGAGAAGGAACATACCCAAGAGTTGGAAATCACCAACCAATCCTTAAGAGGAGATATTATAGACTTAGTGATAGAAGCATGTGAACAAGATAGGGTGATTGCCACTAGGAACATTGTGTTAGCCACCAGATCCAATGAGATAGGATTGTAAGCGCACGTTAGTTGGACCACCACCTATCACCTTATTTTGCAAAAGGATACCTTAAATAAGTTTGAACCTTGGTTGATGTAATGGATTCTTGTATGCATGACTTGTATAATTTTTGTGTGTCCCAAGAATGTGTTTGAATGTTTGTCTTGTTTATCTTAAATTGTGTTGTTCTAACTTTTCAATCTTATAAATAGATGCCTATTGCCATCAAGACTGTTGAGGAGTTCAGGCTACCGCTTTTGGTCCTCGTATCGTAGAGCTTACTACTTTACTCGATCTCCCTCTTCCTATCATTACGGTGCACCCACTCACCAAGTTTGAGAGGAAGGACCTTTGGGGCTTCAAGGTGAACTAGCCAGGACGCCAGACTGAGCCTACTACGGAGGCCATCGTCTTCAAGCTTATGCACGATGACAGGGAGAGAGGCATAGAGGTTGTGCACGAGGATCTGATAGACGGCTGTTAGGGCGTCACTCCCGACAGGTTAGAGGCACTCACTTCCACGCCTTGGAAGGCGTGATGACGACGGAGAGTCCATCGACTTTGAGGACGACTCGAGGGTCACAAAGAGCCGATCACGCCTGCATTCTCCAGGACTCAGAGACTCTTATTAGGCACGTGGATACCGATAGGACCAACGTCATGCTTAGTAATGACGAGCCTGGTGCAACCATGAGAAGGAAAAGCTCTTTCAAAGCAGACGAGATAGTCAAGGAGATGGAGACGAAGTTCGAGACCCAAGACCGTAAGTTCAAGAGTCAAGAGAAGCGTGTCCAGGATAGGAACAAGAGGATTCGTGATATGACCGAGGAACTGCAGTCCAAGGACTTCGAGTTAGAGCAGCAGACAATGATTGAGGGCTTGTTCCGAAGAGGGCTCTCAAGGCCAAGATCGACTCTTTGACCACTACCATCGAGGAGAACAAGACCGCAATGGAGAACGCAGGTCTTACCTTTGTCGAGGAGGAGATTGATGCCGACGAGTGGATTTGACTACTCAGTTTTATTTACCGCACTTGTTATTTGTGAACTTATTGTTGGACCATCCGACATGTGGATGGCTTGCCACTTGTGTGTTTGTACTTTGAGACTTTTTGTTATCTTGTTGTTTAGCTTTATCCTTGTGTTGCATGCTATATGTGCTTGTGTGATGTATTGTGCATAAATCATGTAAGGGTATCTCATTCTTATCTCTATATGAATAAACCACGGATGCCTCCCGTCGCAAACACCAACCCCAACCCCAACATTACCCCGGAAATGCAACAAATGATGAATGCGCAAACACAGCTTATGCAAATGATGACGACGTTCATCCAGAACCAGAACAACAACAACCCCAATAACAACAACAACAACAACAACAACAACAACAACCCTCCAGGTTTTGATATGCTCACCAGATTTCTGCGTCTGAGGCCAGCTAAGTTTTCGGGAACGACTGATCCCATGGTGGCCAATGATTGGCTACGTTCTGTGAAGAAAGACTTAGTGACCGTGGGATGCCTGAGATGCTGAAAAGGTCAGGTTCGCGGCACAGACATTGGAAGGACCAGTGCCGCATGGTGGGACAACTTCCAGTTACCGCCTATTGATGAAGTGACTTGGGCTATCTTTGAAGATGGCTTTCAGACTACATATCTCACCGGGAATGATGAGCCTGAAAAGAAGGAATTTCACAACTGAAGTAGCGCCACCACAGTGAATATATTGAAGAGTTCAACAATTTGGCGCTATGCACCGGATGAGGTTGACAACGATGCCAAAAGGAAGGAAAAGTTTCGGAAGGCTTGAATGACGAACTGAATCGCAATGTCTGTGGCATATGTTCCAACTTATCGATCATTTGTGTGACAAGGCTGTTATTGTGGAGAATAAAATGAAACAAGTTGAGAGTAGAAAGAGGAAACACTCCGACAAGCATAGCTCGGGATCGTCTCATAAACGATCTCACTATGATGATAGTGTCAGCTCAGGATCCCACAAGCATGGGAAGTTTAACAAGCGCCACAACCACAACCGTCATGACAACAAGCATCATCAGATCATGACAATGATAAGTACAAGAACCACAAGAGTGGATATAAGAGCCACCATAGTGGAAGTGGAAGTCAACCTAAGATGGACAACAGTCAGGTTAAATGCTTCAAATGCAAGAAGCTGGGGCATTATGCTAATGAGTGCCCTGAGAAGAACGTTGAAGGACCTAACAAGCCCAATCCTTTTCAGAAAGGACAGGTTAACCACATCAATGTGGAGGAGGTCTATGAAGAACCTGATTCTTTGGTAAGTTCAGACTCAATTCCATCTCAGCATTTGTACTCTTTGACACTGGTGCATCTCATTCATTCATATCAAAAGCGTTTGTTGATATAAATGGGTTTGCATCTGAAAACATTGGGTGTCCGATAAAAGTTAGCTCTCCGGGAGGGGATATGATAGTGAGTCTTGGATGCCGGGATCTAGTCATAGAGATCGGAAAACATAAGTTTCCAGTAAACCTAATAATCCTAAATTCCCAAGGATTGGATGTAATTTTGGGAATGGATTGGATGGCTAAGTATGAGGGAGTACTAGATTGTGCAAATCGCACAATTTCACTCACAACCCCTGAAGGTAAGAGGATAACATTTAAGTCCAATTTTCAATCTAAAGGAAGCAAGCTAAATTCTCTTAAGGGGGTTAGCATGGACAGTGTGCCAATTGTGTGTGAGTATCCGGATGTGTTCCCAGAAGAGTTACCGGGAATGCCACGGATAGAGATGTGGAGTTTATAATAGATTTGGAACCAGGTTACGGACCAAGGGCAAAAAGGCCTTATAAAATGTCAGTTGACGAACTTAAGGAACTCAAGAAACAACTTGGAGAACAATTGCAGAAAGGATTCATCCAGCCAAGTTCTTCATCTTGGGGAGCTCCAATTTTGTTTGTAGAAAAGAGAGACAGAACTCAAAGGTTATGCATAGATTACCGTTCTCTCAACGAGGTAACCATCAAGAACAAGTATCCTTTGCCAAGAATAAATGACTTGTTTGATCAGCTAGAAGGAGCATGTGTGTTCTCGAAGATTGATCTTCGGTCGGGGCTATTTTCAACTCAAGATAAGAGAGCAAGACATACCTAAAACAGCATTTACCACGAGGTATGGATTGTATGAGTACCTGTGATGCCTTTTGGTTTAACCAACGCCCAGGCATACTTCCTGAATATGATGAACAAAGTGTTCATGGAATTTCTCGACAAGTTCGTTGTCGTTTTCATCGATGACATCTTAGTCTACTCCAAGAGCAAGGAAGAACATGAAAGACATCTACGCTTGATACTTGAGAAACTAAGGGAACATAAGCTTTATGCCAAATTCAGCAAGTGTGAGTTTTGGTTAGAGGAAGTTGGATTTCTTGGTCATGTTATGACAAAGGATGGTGTAGCAGTTGATCCTGCTAAAGTTTCGGCTGTGACAGAATGGGAATCTCCTAAGAATGTAAAAGAGGTTCGTAGTTTCCTTGGTTTAGCAGGTTACTACAGAAGATTCATTGAAAAATTTTCTAAGGTTGCTAAACCAATGACAGAATTGTTAAAGAAAGATAAGAAATTTTCTTGTGCGAAGGATGTGAACTCAGCTTTCAAGAATTAAAGAAGAGACTTGTGTCAGCACCAGTACTGTGCCTACCAGATTTGGAAAAGGATTTCCAAGTATATTGTGATGCTTCTCATCAAGGATTAGGTGCCGTACTTATGCAAGGCGGAAAAGTTGTGGCTTATGCCTCGAGACAACTCAAAACTCATGAAGTAAATTATCCTACTCATGATTTAGAGTTAGCCGCTGTAGTCCATGCACTCAAAACATGGAGACATTACCTTTTGGGAAAACATTGTGAAGTATTCACCGACCATAAAAGCTTGAAATATATCTTCACCCAGAAGGAGATCAATATGAGACAAAGAAGATGGCTAGAACTTATCAAGGATTAAGACTTGAATTTGCAATACCACCCTGGTAAAGCAAATGTAGTAGCAGATGCCCTAAGTCGTAAAGCGTTTGTAAATGGCCTTACCAAAGGTGAATTGCCAGATGACTTGTGTAAGCAATTCAAGGAACTCAGGTTGGAGATTGTGGAAGGACATCTCATGTCTTTGGATGTTCAACCCACTCTGTTGGATAAGATTAAAAAGCCCAAAAGGCGGATAAAGAGATCGAAGAGATCAAGGAAAGGATTAGCCAAGGAAAGCTAAAAGTTTCCATATGGACGAACAAGGTACTTTATGGCACGAGAAAGCGATTTGTGTTCCACAAGATCCGGAAATGCGGAAACTGATTTTACAAGAAGCCCATAACTCTCCGTATTCTATTCACCCGGGAAACACCAAAATGTATATGGATATGAAAGAAAGGTTTTGGTGGAACAATCTTAAAAGGGACATCGCCGAACACATTGCCTTGTGTGACGTGTGTAGTAGAGTGAAAGCGGAGCATCAGAAACCAGCAGGTTTGCTTCAACCAATGCCTATTCCTGAATGGAAGTGGGAAAATATTGGTATGGATTTCATTACCGGATTACCAAGGACCAGGTCAGGGTATGATTCCATATGGGTAGTCGTAGATCGCCTAACTAAAGTGGCTCATTTTATACCCGTAAAGACAACTTATACCAGTGCAAAGTTAGCCAAAATCTACATGAGCAGAATTGTATGCCTTCACGGAGTACCTAAGAGTATTGTGTCTGATAGAGGAACTCAATTCACTTCTCACTTTTGGAGACAGCTTCATGAATCTCTAGGAACGAGGTTGGAATTCAGCACTGCTTTTCATCCTCAAACTGATGGACAAACAGAAAGGACTAATCAAATTCTTGAAGACATGTTGAGGGCATGTGCCCTAGACTATGGGGCAAGTTGGGATGAAAGTCTGCCTTACGCAGAGTTCTCTTACAACAACAGTCACCAATCTAGTATTGGGATGGCACCATTCGAGTTTCTATACGGAAGAAAGTGTACCAACCCATTGCTATGGAATGGTGTGGGAGAAAGAAGTTTGTTTGGACCAGATCTTATCAAAGGCGCGAAGAAAAGGTCAAATTGGTTAGAGGCAGTTGAAGATAGCAGTCTCGATGGAAAAGCTACGCAGATGCTAAGCGTAGAGAAGTCACTTACGAAGTTGGGGATAGAGCTTATCTTAGAGTATCACCACTTCGTGGAGTAAAAAGATTTGGAGTCAAAGGAAAGTTAGCACCAAGATATGTAGGACCATTCAACATTCTAAGTCGCAAGGGAGAAGCTGCATATGAAATCGAACTGCCAGCATCTTTATTAGCAGTCCATAATGTTTTTCATGTGAGCCAGCTCAAGAAATGTCACCCAGAAATGGAAGAAACATCTTTGAAAGATACCAAATCTTTGGAAGAAGTTCAACTAGAAAGTGATCTCACCTATGAAGAAAAGCCTGTCAAGATTCTTGAGACCACAGAAAGAGTCACAAGGACAAAAACCATCAAGTTTTGCAAAGTACAATGGAACCATCATTCCGAAGAAGAAGCAACATGGGAAAGAGAAGACGATCTTCGGAAAGACCACCCTCACCTATTTGCTAGCCAATCCGAATCTAGGGAGATTCATTTTAAGGGGGTTAGATTTGTAACATCCCAAAAAAAAATCATGTTTCAAAAACTCATTCATTTCATCCTTGCAATCATTCATTCATATAGGGTTTTTCTCAAAATCATTTAGAGGCAGAAGTTTGAGCTATGATTTCATGTGGGAAAATTGTCTCAATTGGCCACCACCCTTTGGGAGTTGTTTGTCCATGACCTTGTTTGCTTGCCTCCATGATTGGAAAGATTAGGAGTAGCATTTAAACCCAAGATTCCAAATTTAGAAATAGTTTCAAACCCCTATTTCAAATATTTGCAACTAGAGCAAATCTGCTTATTTTGAAACCCAAGCTTGTCTAAGCCTTTGCAAGGTAACCACTAGGATATTTGATTGTTTATGAACCCACGTAACCTGCAAAAATCCCCAAAGCAGTTTGAATTCAAAAGGATTTGAATTCATATCAAATTCTATTCAGAAAATGGAATTAGAAAAAGAAAAGGCCTAAAGAAAAGAAAAGGGCCGAGCGGCCAGAATCTGGCCCAGCAGCAAATCAAGCCCAGCGAGCCCACCCGGGGATCTCCTTTTCCTTCTCACACGCGCGAGCGCACGCGTTAAGTCGCTGACAGACAGACCCCACCGCCACCTTCTTTTCGCACGACGAGGCCCGGTCCATCGCCTCGTCTTCCCTGCATCAGCCCGGCGACCACGTCGCTGCGTAAATGGGCATTTATCCTCGGCGTTTCTGTCGATTCACGGCTATAAGATCCTCTCTGCCTCGCGATCTTTTTCCCCCAAACACCTCACTCACTCCGCCACCAGGCTGTCCTCAATCAGCTTTGCCCCACCGCAGACAGAGCCTCTCCGGCGATCGATTCCGGTGAGTCCAGAGCTCCCCCTGCCTCTCGTTCTTACAATCTGACTCAGCGTGTCTTGGCGCACCTCCTGACCTCACTAGTCCGTCTTGTACTGCCCCAGGTCGCCGGTTCCACTTGACACCGCGAGCACCGACGGCGACATCTACTCCGACGAGTTTTTCCGGAAGGTACAGACCGCCCCTCGCCTTTCCGTTCACGCTCACTACTTCGCCTTGACCCTGTGAATCTAACCGTGTCCTCGCCTTGCCTTGGTGATCCACAATGACGTCCACGACGACCACCCGACGCCGACGCCGCCATTTAACTCCGGTGAGCAATCGCAGCCATGCCCGGCGCCCCTTGACCAACCGCAGTACGACGAAGCTTCGCGTGACCTCTCGAGCCCGGTGAGCTACTCCTCCCTCTCTCCGTCGCATCATCGCCGGCAACGCCATCGACCGGCAGTTCCGCCGGTAGCCACCGCTCCGCCGCCAGTTCTTGGCCAGAGAAATAGCAGCCGTTAGATCTGTATCGTAGCGCTAGGATAGATCCACTTAACCCCGAAGCGGTACGCGATCTGAGCCGCTAGATTTCATTTAGATCCTACGGCTGTGGAGCTCGATCCAGTGCGAAACGGTACGGGCGAATAAGAGCATGACGCGTGGCTAGGTTAGATCTGAAAATAGATTTAAAAACCAGAAATTTGATCCAAATTCAAATGCCTATATCTTTTGAATCCCACGTTAGAATTTTGCAAACTTTATACCGTTGGATTCAGAAAAACAAGACCTTTCTGCCTATCCTTTTTGTTTAGCAAATAGTAACCATTAGATGTGCTTAAATTGCAGAGACTTGTTTGAGGCCTTTTTGAATATAAGTTTAGTTTAGTATTTTATTTTTAGGGCTATTTAAAATGTCTTGGCTATTTTGTGACTTGTTTAGTTTCTGTATTCATGCACTTGCTTGGTTGAGTTTTCAAAAATCATCACTTGGTAGATTCATGCATGCATGCATTCATAATATTTTTGTTTGTATATATTTGTGTGTAATTGTGTGCTATAACTTTGTGTGTAGATTTTGCTAGTGATTGTGATTGTGACGAGTGCTACTCTCCACACTACCAAGGCAAGTGATATCTTCATGAATATTCCATACCTATATTTTATACTTGCATTAGATATATTTTGTTAGGACTTGCATGCTACTTTTGTCAATTGATGATGGGAAATCCTATTTAGAATAGAATGCTAGAATTGCTAGGAGAATTCCCTAAAGATAAGTTGCCATGCCATGCTTAGCCTAGCTACTAGAAAACAAGGGTGGTTTATATATTCACACTATGGAAAAATATTCTAAGTCTAAGGACTTGTTTTTATTTAACAAAACAACTAAGTTAATGAATCACCTGGGTGGAATGGAAAGAATGGGATATGTTGAGTGGTTACACAAGGCCAGGGGTACTGGTGAACCTTGTGTATCTCACTTGTGGATGGCCACCCAGGAACAAAGAGATTTGAGTTGTCAAATGTTGAGAAGCTTCAAGTGCAACCACTTGGTAATATGGGCTCTGCCATGATCTTAGGATGCTGGAACTTAGTCTCTTGGACAGTGGGTGGTAGATGGGTTGATAGGTTGGAGCGCGTCCATTTGACTAAGGAAAGGCTACTGAAGGATCATGTCTTGGGAAACCAAGGCTTGTGGGGAAAGTGCACCACCACGTCAGAGTGTAAAACCTAAGTACTTAGCCATGTCCCTGGTAAAGGACAATTTGAGCATCAAGACATGGAAACTTCAAGAATCTCATCACTCCAATTTCTGAATAAAACTTGTGGGTGAACAAGGGTTAAAGGATCTTCAGTCTTTGATTGGTAGATGCCCTGAGTGGATCTTCAGTCTTTGATTGGTAGATACCTTGGGATAGTCTTTGCCAAACAAAAATTTAGTATTTTCAAAAAGTTAAGGAAAAATCTATTTTGAGCAATGCAAGCCTAAGCTCCACCAGCCAAATGCATATAGTATTATAGTCCACTTAAATATATACTAAGGTATCACTTGCCAATACTATTCCAAAGTATTGACCCTCTGTGGCTGTAACTTATGATGTTGCAGGTTACTCTGATGATGAATAGGAGTCATGAGTCTACACTCAACATGCTTGCCTGTGGCACATGAAGATGAAGACTTATGTTTATTTACATATTCCATAAACTCTTGTATTAGGCCTTTTGCCATGAGTTGTAAAAGACTATGTTTTATCTCTGGAATGACTGTAATAAACGACCTTTGTATCTGTGTACTTCATCTTAAACTGTGGATGCTAGCATTGATCCAGGGACTAGCATTGCAATCACAGGGATCTTTTCCTTTAATAAGGAGGGATCTTACAACACATGCAATGACTCTAGTTGTGGTTTGTGAAAAGAACACACATGCAATGACACCGGTGGATCCATATGTGGTTTGTGAGAACGACAGACATCCAATGACTCTAGCTGTGGTTATTGAAAAGAACAGACATGCAATGACACTGGTGGATCCATACGTGGTTTGTGAAAAGAACACACATGCAATGACAATGGGTGCGGTTCATGAAAAGAACACACATCCAATGACACTTGTGGATCCATATGTGGTTTGTGAAAAGAACACACATGCAATTACTCTAGCTGTGGTTTGTGAAAAGAACACACATGCAATGACTCTAGGTGTGGTTAATGAAAAGAACACACATCCAATGAAACATGTGGATTCATATGTGGTTTGTGAAAAGAACACACATGCAATGACTCTAGCTATGGTTCATGAAAAGAACACACATCCAATGACACTGGTGGATCCATATGTGGTTTGTGAAAAGAACACACATGCAATTACTCTAGCTGTGGTTTGTGAAAAGAACACACATGCAATGACTCTGGGTGTGGTTAATGAAAAGAACACACATCAAATGACACATGTGGATTCATATGTGGTTTGTGAAAAGAACACACATGCAATGACTCTAGCTATGGTTAATGAAAAGAACACACATGCAATGACACTAGTGGATCCATATGTGGTTCATGGAAAAAACACACATGCAATGACTCTGGTGGATCCAAATGTGGTTTGTGAGAAGAACATACATGCAATGGCACTGGTGGATCAATATGTTGTTTGTGAGAAGAACACACATGCAATGACACTGGTGGATCCATATGTGGTTTGTGAAAAGAACACACATGCAATGACACTGGGTGTGGTTCATGAAAAGAACACACATCCAATGACATTGGTGGATCCATATGTGGTTTTTGAAAAGAATACACATGCAATGACTCTAGCTGTGGTGTGTGAAAAGAACACACATACAATGACTCTGGTGAATCCTTATATGGTTTGTGAAAAGAACAGACATGCAATGAACTCTAGTGGATCCATATGTGGTTTGTGAGAAGAACACACATCCAATGACACTGTTGGATCCATATCTGGTTTTTGAAAAGAACACACATGCAATGACTCTAGTTGTGGTTTGTGAAAAGAACACACATCCAATGACTGTGGGTGTGGTTCATGAAAAGAACACACATCCAATGACACTGGTGGATTCATGTGTGGTTTGTGAAAAGAACACACATGCAATGACTCTAGCTATGGTTAATGAAAAGAACACACGTGCAATGACATTGGTGGATCCATATGTGCTTCATGGAAAGAACACACATGCAATGACTCTGGTGGATCCATATGTGGTTTGTGAGAAAAACACAGATGCAATGGCACTGGTGGATCAATATGTGGCTTGTGAGAAGAACACACATGCATTGACACTGGTGGATCCATATGTGGTTTGTGAAAAGAACACACATGCAATGACACTGGGTGTGGTTCATGAAAAGAACACACATCCAATGACACTGGAGGATCCATATGTGGTTTGTGAAAAGAACACACATGCAATGACTCTAGCTTTGGTTTGTGAAAAGAACACACATGCAATGACTCTGGTGAATCCTTATGTGGTTTGTGAAAAGAACAGACATGCAATGAACTCTAGTGGATCCATATGTGGTTTGTTATAAGAACACACATCCAATGACATTGGTGGATCCATGTGTGGTTTGTGAAAGAAAAGACATGCACTAACTCTAGGTGCGGTTCATGAAAAGAACACACATCCAATGACACTGGTGGATCCATATGTGGTTTGTGAAAAGAACACAAATGCAATGACTCTAGCTATGGTTTTTGAAAAGAAGACACATGCAATCACACTGGTGGATCCATATGTGGTTTGTGAGAAGAACAGACATGCAATGACTCTAGCTGTGGTTTGTGAAAAGAACACACATGCAATGACTCTAGCTATGGTTTGTGAGAAGAACACAGATGCAATGACCCTGGCTGTGGATAATGAAAAGGACAGACGTGCAATGACTGTGATGGATCCATATGTTGTATGTGGAAAGAACATACATGCAATGACATTGGGTGTTGTTCATGAAAAGAACACACATCCAATGACACTAGTGGATCCATATGTGCTTTGTGAAAAGAACACACATGCAATGACTCTGGGTGTGGTTCATGAAAAGAAAACACATCCAATGACACTGGTGGATCCATATGTGGTTTGTGAAAAGAACACACATGCAATCACACTAGTGGATCCATATGTGGTTTGTGAGAAGAACAAACATGCAATGCCTCTAGCTGTGGTTTGTGAAAAGAACACACATGCAATGACTCTAGTTGTGGTTTGTAAAAAGAACACACATGCAATGACACTGGTGGATCCATATGTGGTTTGTGAGAAGGACAGACATCCAATGACTCTAGCTGTGGTTATTGAAAAGAACAGACATGCAATGACACTGGTGGATCCATACGTGGTTTGTGAAAAGAACACACATGCAATGACACTGGGTGCGGTTCATGAAAAGAACACACATCCAATGACACTGGTGGATCCATATGTGGTTTGTGAAAAGAACACACATGCAATTACTCTAGCTATGGTTTGTGAAAAGAACACACATGCAATGACTCTGGGTGTGGTTAATGAAGAGAACACACATACAATGACACATGTGGATTCATATGTGGTTTGCGAAAAGAACACACATGCAATGACTCTAGCTATGGTTAATGAAAAGAACACACATGCAATGACACTGGTGGATGCATATGTGGTTCATGGAAAGAACACACATGCAATGAGTCTGGTGGATCCATATGTGGTTTGTGAGAAGAACACACATGCAATGGCACTGGTGGATCAATATGTGGTTTATGAGAAGAACACACATGCAATGACACTGGTGGATCCATATGTGGTTTGTGAAAAGAACACACATGCAATGACTCTAGCTATGGTTCATGAAAAGAACACACATCCAATGACACTGGTGGATCCATATGTGGTTTGTGAAAAGAACACACATGCAATTACTCTAGCTGTGGTTTGTGAAAAAAACACACATGCCATGACTCTAGGTGTTGTTAATGAAAAGAACACACATCAAATGACACATGTGGATTCATATGTGGTTTGTGAAAAGAACACACATGCAATGACTCTAGCTATGGTTAATGAAAAGAACACACATGCAATGACACTGGTGGATCCATATGTGGTTCATGGAAAGAACACACATGCAATGACTCTGGTGGATCCAAATGTGATTTGTGAGAAGAACATACATGCAATGGCACTTGTGGATCAATATGTTGTTTGTGAGAAGAACACCCATGCAATGACACTATTGGATCCATATGTCGTCTATGAAAAGAACACACATGCAATGACATTGGGTGTGGTTCATGAGAAGAACACACATCCAATGACATTGGTGGATCCATATGTGGTTTTTGAAAAGAAGACACATGCAATGACTCTAGCTGTGGTTTGTGAAAAGAACACACATACAATGACTCTGGTGAATCCTTATGTTGTTTGTGAAAAGAACAGACATGCAATGAACTCTAGTGGATCCATATGTGGTTTGTGAGAAGAAAACACACCCAATGACACTGTTGGATCCATATGTGGTTTTTGAAAAGAACACACATGCAATGACTCTAGCTGTGGTTTGTGAAAAGAACACACATGCAATGACTCTGGGTGTGGTTCATGAAAAGAACACACATCCAATGAAACTGGTGGATTCATGTGTGGTTTGTGAAAAGAACACACATGCAATGACTCTAGCTATGGTTAATGAAAAGAACACACGTGCAATGACATTGGTGGATCCATATGTGCTTCATGGAAAGAACACACATGCAATGACTCTGGTGGATCCATATGTGGTTTGCGAGAAGAACACACAGGCAATGGCACTGGTGGATCAATAGGTGCCTTGTGGTAAGAACACACATGCATTAACACTGGTGGATCCGTATGTGGTTTGTGAAAAGAACACACATGCAATGACACTAGGTGTGGTTCATGAAAAGAACACACATCCAATGACACTGGAGGATCCATATGTGGTTTGTGAAAAGAACACACATGCAATGACTCTAGCTTTGGTTTGTGAAATGAACACACATGCAATGACTCTAGTGAATCCTTATGTGTTTTGTGAAAAGAACAGACATGTGATGAACTCTAGTGGATCCATATGTGGTTTGTGGGAAGAACACACATCCAATGACATTGGTGGATCCATGTGTGGTTTGTGAAAGAAAAGACATGCACTGACTCTAGGTGTCGTTCATGAAAAGAACACGCATCCAATGACACTGGTGGATCCATATGTGGTTTGTGAAAAGAACACAAATGCAATGACTCTAGCTATGTTTTTTGAAAAGAAGACACATGCAATCACACTGGTCGATCCATATGTGGTTTGTGAGAACAACAAACATGCAATGACTCTAGCTGTGGTTTGTGAAAAGAACACACATGCAATGACTCTAGCTGTGGTTTGTGAGAAGAACACAAATGCAATGACCCTGGCTGTGTATAGTGAAAAGAACAGACGTGCAATGACTGTGATGGATCCATATGTTGTTTGTGGAAAGAACATACATGCAATGACACTGGGTGTGGTTCATGAAAAGAACACACATCCAATGACACTAGTGGATCCATATGTTCTTTTTGAAAAGAACACACATGCAATGACTCTAGGAGTGGTTCATGAAAAGAAAACACGTCCAATGACACTGGTGGATCCATATGTGGTTTGTGAAAAGAACACACATGCAATCACACTAGTGGATCCATGTGTGGTTTGTGAGAAGAACACACATGCAATGACTCTAGTTGTGGTTTGTGAAAAGAACACACATGCAATGACACTGGTGGATCCATATGTGGTTTGTGAGAAGGACATACATCCAATGACTCTAGCTGTGGTTATTGAAAAGAACAGACATGCAATGACACTGGTGGATCCATATGTGGTTTGTGAAAAGAACACACATCCAATGACACTGGGTTCGGTTCACGAAAAAAACACACATCCAATGACACTGGTGGATCCATATGTGGTTTGTGAAAAGAACACACATGCAATTACTCTAGTTGTGGTTTGTGAAAAGAACACACATGCAATGACTCTGGGTGTGGTTAATGAAAAGAACACACATCCAATGACACATGTGGATTCATATGTGGTTTGTGAAAAGAACACACATGCAATGACTCTAGCTATGGTTAATGAAAAGAACACACATGCAATGACACTGGTGGATCCATATGTGGTTAATGGAAAGAACACACATGCAATGACTCTGGTGGATCCATATGTGGTTTGTGAGAAGAACACACATGCAATGGCACTGGTGGATCAATATGTGGTTTGTGAGAAGAACACACATGCAATGACACTGGAGGATCCATATGTGGTTTGTGAAAAGAAAACACATGCAATGACACTAGGTGTGGTTCATGAAAAGAACACACATCCAATGACAGTGGTGGATCCTTATGTGGCTTGTGAAAAGAACACACATGAAATGACTCTAGCTGTGGTTTATGAAAATAACACACATACAATGACTCTAGTGAATCCTTATGTGGTTTGTGAAAAGAACAGACATGCAATGAACTCTAGTAGATCCATATGTGGTTTGCGAGAAGAACACACATCCAATGACACTGGTGGATCCATATGTGGTTTGTGAAAAGAACACACATGCAATGACTCAAGCTGTGGTTTGTGAAAAGAACACATGCAATGACTCTGGGTGTGGTTCATGAAAAGAACACACATCCAATGACACTGGTGGATTCATGTGTGGTTTGTGAAAAGACAACACATGAAATGACTCTAGCTATGGTTAATGAAAATAACACACGTGCAATGACACTGGTGGATCCATATGTGGTTCATGGAAAGAACACACATGCAATGACTCTGGTGGATCCATATGTGGTTTGTGAGAAGAACACACATACAATGGCCCTAGTGGATCAATATGTGGTTTGTGAGAAGAACACACATTCATTAACACTGGTGGATCCATATGTGGTTTGTGAAAAGAACACACATGCAATGACACTGGGTGTGGTTCATGAAAAGAACACACATCCAATGACAGTGGAGGATCCATATGTGGTTTGTGAAAAGAACACACATGCAATGACTCTAGCTATGGTTTGTGAAAAGAACACACATGCAATGACTCTGGTGAATCCTTATGTCGTTTGTGAAAAGAACAGACATGCAATAAACTCTAGTGGATCCATATGTGGTTTGTGAGGAGAACACACATCCAATAACATTGGTGGATCCATGTGTGGTTTGTGAAAGAAAATACATGCACTGACTCTAGGTGCGGTTCATGAAAAGAACACACATCCAATGACACTGGTGGATCCATATGTGGTTTGTGAAAAGAACACAAATGCAATGACTCTAGCTATGGTTTTTGAAAAGAGCACACATGCAATCACACTGGTGGATCCATATGTGGTTTGTTAGAAGAACAGACATGCAATGACTCTAGCTGTGGTTTGTGAATAGAACACACATGCAATAACTCTAGCTGTGGTTTGTGAGATGAACAAAGATGCAATGACACTGGTGGATCCATATGTTGTTTGTGAGAAGAACACACATCCAATGACACTGGTGGGTCCATATGTGGTTTATGAAAAGAACACACATGCAATGACTCTGGGTGTGGTTCATGAAAAGAACACACATCCAATGACACTTGTGGATCCATATCTAGTGAAAAAACAATGTCATTTGAGAGGTAGTTCAGTGAGACCCAGATAGCAGATAATCTCATTAAAGACAAAAATGTCATTCATCTCAGCCCCCTCCTTGTTCCTGTTTTCCACAGATCTCATGAAGTTAAAATATCCTAAAAGAAGCCAATTCTCATGAGGAGGGATGTCAAGATTATGTAACCATTGAACAAAATATTCCCTCTCAAAGCCCTGACAAGGACCATAAACATTAACCAGAGTCCAGGATTGACTAGTGTGTCTGGAGGTAAAACAAACTCTAATAGCAGATCTATGAATTTCCAAAAGATGTCCCTAAAAAATTGCACTATTCCACAGAACAATCAAACCCCGAGAGGTACCCACAGAAGGAGAAAAGACAAATCTATAAAATCTTTTGGGGAAAAAACTTCTGATAAAAGAGTGATCAAAACTTTCACACTTTGTTTCTTGCAGACAGACTATAGCACAATTACTTTCATCAATTTTATTATATACTGCTAGCCTTTTGTGTTTGTCATTCAGTCCTCTAACATTCCAGTCCAGCACAAGCCAATCAAAAAGCCATTGAGGTGTACTATCCATTGAGAGAAAGGAATAAAGAGCATGATGGGAGGAGCAAAGCAAGACCCATAAATAGCCAAATATACCCAAATATCATATAGCAAGGAGGCAAACATAGATCCCACATATTACAGAGTCTCATGATAAGCAAACACACCAGTAACAGGACAAGGTTCAGTACAATGACAAATAAAAGATAGTGCAGGACCCATCTAGGGTCAAGGAGAACATAAGATGGCAAATTAATCATTAAGCCTTGGAGGGTTTTGCTGCATCAGGATTAGCCATAAGCTTCTCCACAGTGAGGTCCTCCTCAGGCATCTCCAGCTCTGCACCAACCTTCTGCAGGGTTTTGATTGGGGTGAAGGGAGTGACTTGATCTTTGGACCTGGGCTTCTTCTTTGGAGTAGGCATGTCCCTCATTGGCTCTAGCCTGTGTCCATCTCTGAGGATAGGCTACCTAGTGCTCCTCTTAACTTCTTCAGAAGAAGGTCCCTCTTTCTTGGATCTTCCTTTCCTTTTATTGCACTGGGTGCTCTGACCATCCAAGGGACCAAGTAGCATAGCTGCAGATTCAGAATGTGACCCTTCATTTCCCCTCAGAGAAGAGCCCAATCTCGGGGGAGCCAACTGATTCTTCATCATATCATTGACAGCCTTGATCAGAGTGAAAGGAAAAGTGGGCTCAGTGTAAGGAACAATGGCAAGAGATTGGTCAGCAGCAAAATCAGACCCAGGATTGCCAATAAAGAGAGGAGCCATCTCCACCTCCTCAGGGACATTAGTGATATCTTCAATGAGAATCAGCTCAACACTCCAAGCATGTTGTTGAACAAGAAGCTCTTGCACAAGACCAGCTCCAGGAATCACCTGAACAGAGGAAGAGGAAATAGCAGAGAACTGAAAGGAGACAGTGGATTGTGGTTGTTGAGGATGAGTAGGTAAATTCTGCAGGGGTGGGGCACCCCAACCTGGAGCAACATCATGTACCACATTGTCAGCATCCCCTTCATTATGCCAAGCACCCATGTTTTGATGATCAGCAGGTGGACCCCAGTTGTCAGCAGGAGGGACCCAATTGTCAGGAGGTGGGATAGGGCCAACCATGAAGTGAGGGTGTGGGTTACCATTAGCAGGTTCAGGTGACTCATCACTAGGTAGCACATCAGCAGGATCACTTGTAAGGATATAGATAAGGACACTCCAGGAGACAATAGTGCCCCCATACCTCTGAGGTTCCCTGATGACAATGGACCTAGGAACATCACTTGTACCCCCATAAGCACAGCGGATAAGAGTACGCGCAGGCGTGGGATCATCCCGGATCCATCCATGCATTTTACCAAATTTGGCGACAACTTGACAGAGGAACTCCTCGTTTCTGTAGTCCTTGTGCAGATTCAGTAGCATGATCCAACTGAGCCTAGTGTAAATAGTTGCACAAAAGTTCTCGCCCTCATCATGCCGAACAAAAGTCAGAATTCTACCCTGTCCCAGATGATGTTCAGGCTATGCAACAAGCAGATCTCTAACCGCACTATCAGCCATGCGAAAAAGCCCCAAACCGACAGCACTTTCAGCAAAATTCTGAACTTGCAACTATAGATTCTGCTCAATGTGATCATGTACCTAATTAAGTACATTGTCAATATCCTCAGCTTCAGGGTGCGGATTCACTTGTGCAATGTCCCAGGACTCGTGTCGACGCAGAGGAGCAACCGCCGCCATGACATACATACGTGGTGGGCGTTCATCAGCGCCCCAAGGCTCCAGGATCTCAAAACCTGCCAGATTGAAGCGATGCAGATCGACCGCAAAGTTGGCCATGGTGGTGGGCAGAAGGGAGGAAGGCGGAGAATCGAAGGATGTAGGGGAAGGCAACTGTTCTAGGTCTGGTGGAAGGAAAGCAGAGGAAGCGGTAGCGGTCAAGCAAATTTCCTTAGAGGCACGCTGAACGAGGATGTTGGGGAAGGGAATCTTTTTTACCACCCATCGCATTGAAGACACTCGTTTCGCCTTAAGGCAGTCAGATTTTCCGTGACCATATCGGTAACAAAACTTGCACCGAATCGTGCTAGTGTAGACATTTGTTCTGTGCGACATACTTACGCATCGATCACAAAGCCAGACATGATCGGCCATATCATCAATCATGGCGACAAAAGCGGGATCGCCCTCAGGATAATTAATTGGTCCCGAGGAAACCGGAATTGATTGTTGGGCCGAAACTGCAGCCTTTGAATTTGAAACTAGAACTCCTTCGGCTGAAACCTGGCAGTGAGCATCATCAGATGCATGTAACTTCAGTTTACCAACCTGAAGCTTGACTGAATTTGTGGGTAGAGTCTGATTAAAAACCACCCCAGCTTTTTTGCAAATTCAAGGACAACCATAACCAGCTTCAAGAGCAGTGGTGGCCTCTTCAAAAGAAGCAGGATATTCATAGCCAGAACAAGCATCATAAGTTTGAAAAGTTGCAAAAGAAAGCTTTCTTTTTGTTCGAATGAAAGAATTGTTAACCTTGATAGCTGGCCTACTAGGTTTATTCCTAAGAGCATTGAGGGCTTTGTCAGTTCTTCTTTTGTTTGGACTAACAAGAATCCATTCTTCCTTGCATTCAGACTACCATTTCTGAAATTCTCTAATCCAAAGAGGACCTTCATTGTGCCAAAGATTGAATTAACATTTAAAGGCATCACAAGAAACTGATCTGAGCCTGTAGACCATGAAATCCACAGCCCTAGACGATATAGATAATCTGAAAACTCTGTCAGAAAGTTGTAGGACATGAAGATCATCACAAATCCCTCCAATGCAGGATTCTAGACCCAGGCTGCATGAATCAGAGTTAAGCATAAAATTGGATCGCCAAAAGAAACCACCATAAGAAAATGATTAGCTTTTCCCAAAGGATGAACCTTGGATCTAAAGGATCGCTTGACCTCAGCCTTGAAGGAGCTACCCAATGACAAATCTAGTCCCATTGCCAAAGTTTCAAAAATAGCCATCATCATCCAAGGGGGGCCAATAGGGGGTTGGGGTACCTAAGGAGACTCGAGAAGGCAGGAAGAAATCCAAACCGAGTGAAAGGGGAATGTCACCAAAGATTCATCTGGGAATTGATCCCCATTTTGAAAATGCTGCCCAATAATCACTATACCTCTGGCATTGATCAACACAAGCCAATCCCTATGGTCCCAAAGGTGCAATTTGCCATCATACCTTTTCTGGCGGCCAAGATTTTGATCCTTGGCAGTAGAGTAAGAAACCTTCCAACGCCCAATCAGAGGGAGCATTCTGGATCAGAAGAAGACGCCAGAGAGGATGGTTGGATTGGAAAGGGTGTAACATCATAGGTTGGAGAGATTGCTGGCAATGGAGTCTACTCGGTGGTGGGAGGGTGGATGGGTGGGAGGACACATGCAATGACTCTAGATATGGTTTGTTAAAAGAACAAACCTGCAATGACTTTAGGTGTGGTTCATGAATAGAACACACATCCAATTACACTGGTGGATCTATGGGGCCCTCGAATTAATCTTCCGAGAATCTGTGTTATGCATACACCACGATATCATGATCAGTTAGTCATGGCACATAACCAACAAGTATCAAAGTAAACATCCATTACTTAAGCGGATACATGTCATACCTTACATGCCATTATGGCTACATCAATAATCATCAGTGGAACTTCATCAAGCGTAGAGCCCTAGCCATGCCTTAACCTATAGGAAACTGACTGGGAGAACGTCCTAGCTCGCATAGACGTCAACTCCATCATCTTCTTGATATCTGACCAAGTTAATAGCCAGGGACAATGCCAATGAGTACTTTGAATATACTCGCAAACCACCTTAAGAGAATAATAATAACAAGAGGATATGCAATATGGCTGTGGTAATAGGAGAGCTCCAAGAGAGGTTCTTTTCTCAGATAGTTTGTCTTGTAGATATAGCATCTTTGTTGAAAACTTTTGTAAAACATTTTGGAAATCTTTTAGCACAGTTTTAGGGAAACTCTAGGATTGGGTCACCCATTTGTTCCTCCTTCCGGTCATCCCATGACCAAACTCCTTTCCTTCCTTTCCGACCATCCCATGGTTAAAACATTTCCAAATCCATTGCTTTTCCGAAATCCTTTTGAAAACAAAACCAGCACCGCTCTACAGCAACCTTCCCAACCGTCCATGACCACGGACGCGGCTATTCGAATAGATTTACACTCTGCATAGGTTGTACACTTTACCCACACCATCTGGGTACCATACCCTGATCTACACCGATCGTGGGTCGAGTAACCGATCAAGACTGTACGGATGCCCACTCCAATATAAGTGCCTACCCTATGAGTGTTGTTCCCCTCAACACCGGGACACCCTATATAGTTCCCATGCCAACCGGAGCGCTTTTTGCACTGCACAAAGTGTGCGCTTTCAATGAGGGGCTCATAGTAACGCATGGAGTCCCGTAGACCCTTCGTTCCTTCTCTAGGTCGATGTCTCACATGGACCTTTAAAGGAGAAGGCCCACCCTCTAGGATTTTTGAATCCCCTGTAGTAGTTGTAGGCAGCTTATACCAGAGTAGACAAACATCAAGCCCAGCTCTGTCCCATTCTAGAGTAATGTGGTTGCGTGGGTTAATTGTTCTATCAAAACTGCAAAGAACCGAGTATGTTTTCATAAACCTTTTTCCTCCATCTTATTTTATCATTTTGTAAAACAAAAACCTTTTTACTTTCTCAAGCTTCTCTTGGTAGGTCAAACCTCACCAAGGTTTTTCCTTAAACATTTGTAAAACTTTTTCGGGGTCTTCCCATCCTACGGCTTTGCTTCGGCTAAAACAGGGTCTCTAAAGGGGTATGGTGTATTACACCATCTACCATACTAGGGACAAGTAGGTGTCATCAAGGGGGTTGCACTTAGTAGTAAAAATGAGTAATGTCCTGGAGGAGCCAAGCCACTACCAGGTATAGATCATTATATAATAAAACAATGCAGTTTCATAATCAGTAGATAAAAACATGCATAAGTAAAATAGTCGGACAAGGTTTATGAGTAAGAAGGTGGCTTTCCTGAGATCATAAAACTGGCAATATATGTCCCTGTACTTCTCCTTAGAAAACCATAATAACCAATACTAATAACCAACTTCCTCTGGTCTCCGATATAATCGCACCTATCATCGATATGGATCACATGCAAGCAAACAAAGGCCAGAATCAACACTAGGCATACAAACACCAATACCATATAGAAAATAAACATTCAACACATTATTCAATTCAATAGGTTTTGATATATTGAATTTACAGCAATTGGAAATACTTTATTTGCATTGGTGGAGTTTTGTTTATGATTTATGTGACATACATCACTTAATTAATGAGCTTAAGTCCAAGGCTTGGTTCTGTATAATGTCATTATATAAAAATGACACCATCCGATAGGTAATGATAATATGAAGCCAACAAAAGTGGTTTCACTATTTTATCAATCTCCTTTGATTTACTATGGATTTTGTAGTGATAAAATCTCTAGTTTTAGGAAATAATTCATAGAAAAATATCCGTGGTTCCAAAAATTATTTCTTTGGATGGTGTTGTAGGGTTTTATGAACTGATTTACTGAATGTTGGATTCACTTCAAAACAATTAACAGAATGTCCTTGGGAAAATCCTAAAGTCAATTCTACGTAGAATTTGTCTTTTTAACCAGAATTATTTTACAGGTCCAAACAGTATTAGGTAAAGGACAATGGATAGGTATTGCAAATACCTTCCAGTAAAAATTGGAATGACTAATTTTGGAGTTGCTAAGCTTCTGAAATGATTTATTTAGTGAATATACCACATATAGAAGTATTTAATTCATTAAAATTCAACATAGGATCAATAAATCCATATCTCCTTGTTTTAGATAGGTATTGATGTACCACTTCTCTGGGAGTTGGAATGAGGTCAATTAAGCTCATGGTTTGGTCTAGGAAAATTTCTAAAGTCAGAATTAAGGGTGTTTTATTATTTTTACTGAAGTAAAACTAAGGTTCCACTTGGCCTGATGCCAAAACAGATGGATATGTATGTTCAAAGGTTACCAGAGAAAGTTGGGAGCACCCAATTTGGATATGTGGGACTCCTTGTGGAAATTTATTACTGAAACAGATACTAGTAAGGGAGAGGGAGCCTGCTGCATTTATTTGCCAAGATCTTAAGGGATATGATATTTCTCTCACGCTCTCTAGGCTTCCAGTAGGTAGAGGACAAGGGAGAGGGTTGCTGCTACAGTGGTACATGACCAGGGGTGTGATGGGTGGTGGAGAGAAGTGCTGGTCAAGCTTTGATGATGGTTGGAGGTGGTTTGATTAGTGATTTTTGATTTGTTTGCATAATTGGTCAAATCAAGGGTTATGAAGGAAGTACATAGATGTAGTCTTTATAAAATGAGGGAGTGTTACAGGTGGATAGATATAGTCAAGGTATCTCTCCTAGAATTATTTGAGATTTTTCAAAGGAGTTTTAGTCCACTTAAATCCATTTATTCAAAAAGTGCAAAAGTAGTTTCTAGAAGCTTATTTGATATTTTTACATTGGATATGATTGGTTCTTGATGTGAGATGGTCCTCAATACCATATCACACATTGGGGAATTTTTTTGCAATTTATTTCAAGGGAAAAGTATTTTTAAGATATTGTTTCTCCTTTTTGCCATTTAAGAAAAAGGGAAAAAATAAATAATAAAGAATCTCAAAAATATTTATTTTTGCAATGAGGAGGAAGGATATGATATATAGGCATCAATTGTGGCTTAATTTGAGGATGTGTTTTGGAGATAAACAATATTTTCCTTTATTGACGTGGTTTTGGGATTTTTGGAAAATAAAGGATTTAATTGTTTTTGGGACAAAATAATTATTGATATTATTTTATAAATCTTTAGATCGAAGGTAGATGATGTAAACATGTTGTATCTACCAATTTTAAGCTTGGGGTTTTGGAATTTCAACTTGATTTGGAAGGAAAGCAAGAGATATAGGATCTTAGGCATTATTATTTTTATACCTTCAAAATATGGTTGGATCTTGGAGCTCAATGTTCCTCTTGGGTCACGGGCTATATGGATAAATATATCAGGTTAGGTAGATCACCATGGTACAGAGGTTTGAGGTTGGTCATGGTTGAGCTCTCCAGAGATTCATTCCAAACTTTGAATAACATAAGGGTACCAAAGCAGATTATCAAATAGGCTTTAAAACATTGTGAGGTTTTGGAGCACAAGGATCCATTTGGAACAAGTGAAGTCGGTATTGCAAGACCTTTATGAGTAGAACACAATCATGCAGATAGTTGGTCCAAAGAAGGTAGGATGAATGTGTGAGCATCTGACCAAGTAGGCTAGTTGATAAGATTTGTAGAAAAAGTTATTTTCTTGCCTGCAAAACCATCAAGAACAAGTGGGTTAAAAGGTGATCTAGAGAAGGGAAAGAGTGGGCCTTGGTACTTGATGACCCACAAGTATAGGTGGTGTATCGCAGTATTTTTGAGGGAAGTGAAACCCAATTTATTGATTCGACACAAGGGGAGCCAAAGAATATTTATCAGCCTTAACAACTGAGTTGTCAATTCAGCTGCACCTGGAAACAATCTTGCTCACAACAGTTTATCAGTAGCAACAGTTTTGTAGTATGAATAGTAAAGTAACAGTAGTAGTAAAGAAAAGGCAGTAGTAACAAGAGCAGTAAACAGTGGGATACGAGTGCGGTAGGCATAGGGATGGATGGACGGGCGTTGCATGGACAAGACAATTCACATAGCAATCAGAACATAGGGCAATTGCAGATAAATAAGATAAAGCATCCAAGTACTAGACAATCATAGGCATGTGTTCCATATATAGTTATACGTGCTCGCAATGAGAACTTGCACAACATCTTTTGTCCTGCCAGCCCGTTTGCAGCGGGGCCTCTAGGGAACTACTAGCAATTAAGGTGCTCCTTTTAATAGAGCACCGGAGCAAAGCATTAACACTCCATGAACACATGTGATCCTCACATCAAAGCCTTTCCCTTCCGGTTATCCCGATTTTTGTCACTTCGGGGCCATAGGTTCCGGACAACGACATGTGTATACAACTTGTAGATAAGACCAAGAACAATACTATCATAATGAATCAATAATAAGTTCAGATCTGAAATCATGGCACTCGGGCCCTAGTGACAAGCATTAAGCACAACAAGTCGCAACAAAGTCATAAAGCACTAATAAAAGATACTAGGCACCATGCCCTAACAATCTGATGCTATTACATGAACGATCTCATCCAATCCCTACCATCCTCATAGCCTACAGTGGGGGATTACTCACTCATAGATGGGGGAAACATGGATGGTCGAGGGAGAAGCGATGGTGATGATGATGGCGATGATCTCCTCCAATTCCCCGTCCCGACAGGGTGCCAGAACGGAGTTTCTGGTGCTATTTCGTGGAATCTGGTGGTGGCGGCGGAGCAGAACTCCTTCTGGAAAAACATCTAAACCCCCGAAGTTTTTAGGTCAGAAGGCTCCTTGTAGGCAAAGAGAGAGGCCGAGGGGGTGCCTAGGGGGCCCACACCACCCCCTGGCGTGGCCTGGCCTGGCCCACGCCACCAGGTGGTGTGGCCACCCTAGGGCTCTTCTCCGTCTCGTATTCTGGCTCCTGGAGTCTTCGGGTGAAATAGGATTTTTGGCATATTTTCCGGGATTTTTCCTAATAGTTGATTTTCTGCACAAAAACTAAACACCAAGGCAATTCTGCTGAAAACAGCGTTAGTTCGCATTAGTTGCATCCAAATCACACAACTATAGAGGAGAAACAATAACAAAAGTCTTCGGGAAAGTAGATACGTTTTGGACGTATCAACTCCCCCCAAGCTTAGCTTATTGGTTGTCCTCAAGTAATTCAGTTGAAAACTGAGTGCGATAAAAGAACTTTCACAAACACATTTGCTTCATATGATATAAATATTCTCAGCAATGTGATCAACTACTTAGACAATTCATAATAAAGAGTATGCAACCAAGTCTACTTAATAGTCATTGCAAGCTATGAAGAGATTCCAACTCAATAATAATAAGTAGCATGAGGCATAAACATAAGCAACATTACAATGCTCATAGAAAGGTATGATAGAGTGGTATCTCGCTTGCCTTCGATTATGAATATCAAGGCACCTCTGAAGTTCAAGTGATGACTAGAAGTAAAGATATCAAGGGTACAAGCATCAAAGTCACAACACAAATAACCAAGTAATGGAACAAACACAAATAATGACCACTATGCTCTCAAGAAGGTGCTCAAAGAATATGTGGAGACTCAACAAGTAGAAGAAAAAGATTTTGAATAATTTTGAAAGGCTTCCAAATGCTGAAAGTAAGGTACTCGTTAGCTTTGAGCTCTCATTGCCCCTATCATAAGCATCTTTAATGTGGTTAAGGTGAAAGTGACACAACTAAGAGGATATGCTTGACAAGTTATAAATCGAAGTCTCAAGCCCCTTACTTACGAAGACCGATCCTCATGCTACTCAAATTTAGTCACAAGTAAGCTCTTGTCATTGTAAGTACATACGTATCATAGAGAACCGCCAACGGGGCACCCCTTGCACATGACACGGGAGCTATCCCATAATCAAAATAACAAGGCAAGCAGACAGTGAGCATCTCGGCGATCTTTTTATTTACTATGTGCATAGATTTTATTGAGGATGCTTCATAGAATGCTCATTATGGTTATGCTGCAAGTTTCCACCATGATTAGGCATGGCATAGGCTAGCGGCCCAGGCGTTTCTCTAACATACATACAAACTCCATGATCTTACAAGTTCCACTTTTATTTCACACTGTCGGGATCCATAAGCAAAATAACATTATATCAACTAGGTACAAAGTACCCATGAAGTGTTGAAAGCGGTCCCCATGATACATGGTTCTGCTAACTTCAACTCATAAAGCGCAAGCATATGCGCAACAAAGAAGGACGCAATGGTTCAGGTTTATTAAGTGCAAGAAAATAAAGTGTGCCATCAAGTTCGTGAGAGCTTTACTAACTAACTTTCTCATAACAAGCAAACATTTTATTCGGAAGAAAACAAGGCATATTGAATATGCACGGAAGTAGCAAATGATGCTAATGGGTAGGTATGGTGGACACTTTGGAAATATTTGGTTTAGGGAGTTGGAAACTTGAGTAAAACACTCAGTGGAAGTGAAGGCTAGCAATAGTAAGGGAGCGACAAACGAGAGAGCAATAGCTGTCATTATCATGCTTGCAACAAAACAGGACTACTCATGGCATGAAAGTGATTCAAGATCCTCAAGGCAAAATAATTCATCAAGGCTTAACTGATTATCCAGTCATGTGCATGCGTGAGCATGTGCCAAGTCAATCAAATGAAACATTCAGAGGAGGATACCACAGTGTCATACCAATTTATGAATATAGTAATGCAAGCAATCATTCATGGGACATGCTACAAACTATTAGCGGGCTGGAGCTAATCACAAGAAGGCAAGAACTACTAAGCATCCAAAGATATCATACACCCTACATGAACGGACTAAGCAAGCTCACAATGATGAGTATATGTACAAAAATGAAGACAAATAGAGTTCGTTACCAGCCTCTTACCACGCCTCAAGTTGTCATTAATCCTCATTATTGCTCTTCACTTGTGTGGCTTGAATAATAATATGAAACCAATAATCCACTGAGAACTGTCGAACCCTGTAGTAAACTCACAAAAACCAAAGAAGAACGACAAATATTTTTGGTGTTTTCGATTTTTAAATAAGAACCAAAAGAGAAAAACAAGCAAAGCAAAATATTTTTGGGTTTTTCGAATAGTTCAAACAAAGCAAAAAGGGAAAAACAAACCAAGGAAAAGGAAGAAGCAAACCAAAGAGAAACAACAAAAATATTTTTGGTGTTTTTGTGTTTTTAGAAAGAAAAAGCAAAGAAGAACGAAAACTAAAAAGAGAACGAAAACATGAATATACAAAGTACCGACGCAACATGATATGGAGATGAGTGCGGTGTCGGCGTACCTCCCCTCAAGCTCAGGGTTTTGGCCTAAGTGGGGTATCAATCCATGTAAGAATAGGGGTTCCAAGCGGGCGGATCTTGGTAAGAATGGTCGTAACTGGGCCCATGAGAGGAAGAAGAAGCTCCCCAATCATAAGCGGGCTGCTAATATGAAGACTCTCCCTCATTCGAGGGTTGGACCGAATCCTCCGTGACCTCCCTTCTAGTGTCTTGCTCATGTTGGGAGAGCTCTCCCAAATACGTGTCAAGCTCCTCCTCGGTGAGGGACCATCCTTACCTGTTATCAAGGTTAAAAAAACAGGTGCAGGCAAGAGAACAACACGCTCGGACATGCTCTTTCTCCAACCAATGTTGAGAAAGGTTATTTCATAAGACAACTCACTCAGACTAGCCCACGAGGAAATAAATTTATGATGTATCATGGAATTAAAATCAAGCCTCTCTACGGGAAACCGTAGGTCTAGATGATGAGGCACTAAACCATGTAATGCTAGTAAACAAGAAGCAATGAGGCCTCCACAAATTCCACCTTTCTCACGGTTAGCAGCAAGACGGAAAGCTATCAAAGCACCCAAGTTGTAAGACCTATCTCGTCTAAGAGCGGCAGAGATAAATGCTAGATCAAATGAAGATAACTTATTGGCAGTTTTCCTAACAAGAACACACTTGGCAATAAAGTAGGCAAAGTAGCGAATGGAGGGAAGATGAATGTTACAGATTTTCCATTCTCTTTCGAGAAGCTACTCCGTTGAAAAATTTCTGCATATAAATCCATGAATGGTTTCGGTCTCTCTTTAATCTTCTTACATGATCCCATTGGGGTACCTTAATGGCTGCACAAAAATCATCGAGAGAAAGATTGACAGCAATATTGTAAATTTTGTAATGGACCATGGAGTTAGGCAAAGAGTGACTAAATTGGAAATCCTGCACCATAGACATGGTTAGCTTCACAAATTGACAAGGTTCATCTTCCAAGAAGCGCTCTAACCCTGCATTAGAAACCAAAGTGTGGAAATCTTGTAGAATTCCTACAGCTCTCATGAACTCAGGGCATGGATAAATGGAGGGAAAAACTGCCTCCTCCCGGTGGAACTTCATGACCTCAGGTACCCAAAACTCATGTTTGTTCAGGTGGTGTTCACTCATCTTCTATTCTGAAATTTAAACACTTATCAAACAAGTGATGGAAAATTAAATATAATGAAGGATTCTACTCATAGGGACTTGCGAGAGGCCTAAACATGCATCAAAACTATATCTCTAAGCATCAAACAAGCTTACAAGCTCTCATAACAAGTCACCTACAACAGCAAAATACTCAACGTATAATCCACTAAACACAAATCTACTTGGACAAGGGAGGAGTCACATACCAAGGAACAATTACTCCAGATTGCAACAAGAAAGATGGGCTGAGCAAGGATATCGAAGAAATCGAGAGTAAGCACAGAAAGAACACGATTTTGAGCTATGCACTGGAGCTTACTCGGGAGAGAGAAGAAAGTGGCAGGTGAGAGAAGTAGTGGGGGGCCAGGGGTGGCCCACACTAGGGCATGGCGCCACCAGTGGCTGCCGCCACCACATGGTGTGCCTGCACAGGCCCACAGTTCCTCCCAGGTACATCTCTACCCCTTTTTTCACGTAAAAATTTAATATGAATTTTCTGGAATTTTTCAAGACACTTTGTTTTGGGGCAATTTTCAGAAATAGAAGAATAGTTTTTCTGACTGACAAATTTTTTCTTTTGGAAACATGATGCAAGGAAAAAACAAGGCTAGAACTACAGAAGTTCTAGCATGCAAACAACTAATAACCCAAAGAAAAACTAAACGAAAGCAAAAACTAAAATGCAAAGGATAGAAATCAACAGACATAATCATAATGAAAACATTGTTTTGTTCAATGGAATCCTTTTGATAGCAAGGTTGATCAAGTCTTGCTACCAAAACAATTGCATATGAGACAAAACTTTGTATTCCACTAATGATTAAGTTACCTCAACCTTGATGGCAATGGTCCCAATCATAATAGTTTCAAATTTTTCTCTTGGTATGGGACAATATATTTCTCCAACTTGAATGCCTTCAACATGTTCAATTGAATTCAAACCATAAGTCCTTTCAATCTTCTTGGGGAAATAGACAGTATGTTCCTTGTCATTAACATTGATAGTCACATTTCCTTGATTACAATTAATAATAGCTCCTGCAGTATTAAGAAAAGGTCTCCCAAGAATAATAGACATATTATCATCTTCAGGCATTTCAAGCACAACAAAATCAGTTAATATCAAGCAATTGTGAGCCACCTGAACAGGTACATCCTCACATATACCCACAGGAATAGTGGTAGATTTATCAGCCATTTGCAAAGATATATCATTTGGTATCAATTTTCAAGCTGAAGCCTCTTATAGAGAGAGAAAGGCATAACACTAACTCCAGCTCCCAAATCACACAAAGCAGTTCTAACACAACTATTCTTAATAGAGCAAGGGATAGTTGGAATACCTGGGTCTCCAAGTTTCTTAGGCACCTTACCATTGAAGGAATAATTAGCAAGCAAAGTAGAAATTTCTTCATTAGGGATCTTCCTTTTATTTGAGACAATGTCCTTCATGTACTTTTAGTAAGGAGGCAATTTAATAGCATTAGTCAAAGGAATTTGCAAGAATAAAGGCTTCATCCACTCACAAAACTTATTATAGTGTTCATCTTCCTTTGACTTGTGTTTCTTATCAGGGAAAGGCATAGGTTTTTGGACCCAAGGTTCTCTTTCACTACCATGTTTCTTAGCAATAAAATCTTCTTTGGTGTATTTAGTAGTCTTAGTGTGGTTTTGAGGTTCTTCTTCAACTTTTTCTTCATTAGGAACTTCATTTTCTTCGTTACCACTTTCAGTTTCAGCATCAGAGATAGATATATTGTTAGGATCTATAGCAGGTTCAGAGGGTTCTTCAACAGTTTTATGTTTCTTTTTTCCTTTTCTTACGAGTAGAACCACTATTTTCAACTTGTTGAGAATCCTGCTCAATTCTTTTGGGATGCCCCTCAGGATATAGAGGATCCTGGGTAGCAGCACCACTTCTAGTTCTAATTTCATAAGCATGTTTTTCTTTAGCAGCATTAACTAGCAAGTCGTTTTGCACTTTAACGAGTTGATCTATTTGAGTTTGAACCATTTGAAAGTGTTTAACAATCATTTTAACATCATTAGAGGTTCTTTACACAATATCTTTCAACTCAACAATATCTCTAGTGTTTTCCATTAGATGATTCTGCACCCTTTTATTAAAGTTATCTTGCTTAACAATAAAGATATCAAATTCTTCTAAGCATTGATCAGGAGGTTTAGAGTAAGGGATATCACCTTCATCAAAGTGTTGGAGAGAGTGTACCTCAATAGTGGGTGAGTAGGGAATAGGCTTACATAATTCTTCTATAAGGGGTAAATTCTTGACATCTGCAGCTTTAATTCCATTCTCCTTAAGACATTTCTTAGCTTCCTTCATCACTTCATCATTTAATTCAGTAACTCCCCTCTTCTTTGATGTTGGAATAGGCACAGGAATAGAGGGTTCAGGTACATTTACTTCAGGTATAGCTTGTTTAGGAGGAGTCCAATCTTCATAATTCTTGCTTATTTTAGCCATTAATTCCTCAGCTTCCTTAGGAGTCCTATTCCTGAAAACACAATCAGCACAACTATCTAGGTATGTCCTAGATTCCTCGGTTAGTCCATTATGAAATATATCAACAAGCTCATTCTTAGGTAATGGACTTCCAGCCTGTGCATGAATCAAAGCACAAAACCTTTCCCAAGATTCGGGCAATACCTCTTTTTCTCCCTGTTTAAAATCAAAAAGTTCCTGCAAAATAGCATGTCTAGCACCGGGAGGAAAATATTTTTGCAAGAAAGTACTAATCAAGCACTCAGGGCTATCAATAGATCTAGGAGGTAAATTACTAAACCAGGTTTTAGCTTCTCCTTGCAGCGAAAAGGGGAAAATCTTAGCAACAAAGTAAGTACGCATCTTAATATCATCATAAAACAAGCCACTCATGGTAGAAAGTTCATTCATATGTGCTACCGCACTTTCATTCTTAGTCCCACAAAAGGGTTCTTTCTCGACAATAGCTATGTAAGATAGATCAAGAGAGAAATCATAATCTTCATCTGTAATGTTTATGGGAGAAGCAGCAAACTTCGCAACAGGATATAATTTGGATCTAATAGTACGACTCTCAAGGAGACTCTTAGCAGCGCTCCTATCATGGGTGTTCTTACATTCTTTAATAAACTCATCAGTCATCTCACCATAATCTTCTTTAATATCATAACTCTCACTAGACTCAGGTGAGCTAACAGGTGTGGTAGTGCCTTCATTAGGAGTTTCGGTATTTCCAGCTATAGTTCTAGCAATCGTAGCATCTAGGAAAGGACCTAATGAACCACTCTTATCAAGCATAGTAGAAGCAGCATCATAAGCATCAGAGGTTTCAGATTCAGCAGTAGTAGCAGTGTGTGTAGCATGTGTATGTGGTGGTGTAACGAGCTTACTTATAACAGACGGTGAATCAAGAGCAACAGAGGTGTTCAGAACCGTACCTCTTCTTGTACTGGATGGTAAAATAGGAACCTTGCCATCACGAGACTTACCCATGATGGATGGATAGCAGCGAACAATAGAGAATCCAAGTGAACTTCATAAATAAAGCTATGGTCCCCGTCAACGGCGCTAGAAAATAGTCTTGATGACCCACAAGTATAGGGGGTGTATCATAGTATTTTCGAGGGAAGTGAAACCCAATTTATTGATTCGACACAAGGGGAGCCAAAGAATATTTATCAGCCTTAACAACTGAGTTGTCAATTCAACTGCACCTGGAAACAATCTTGCTCACAGCAGTTTATCAGTAGCAATAGTTTTGTAGTAGGAATAGTAAAGTAACAGTAGTAGTAAAGCAAAGACAGTAGTAACAAAAGCAGTAAACAGTCGGATTCAAGTGCGGTAGGCATAGGGATGGATGGACGGGTGTTGCATGGACAAGACAATTCACATAGCAATCAGAACATAGGGCAATTGCAGATAAATAAGATAAAGCATACAAGTACTAGACAATCCTAGGCATGTGTTCCATATATAGTCATACATGCTCGCAATGAGAACTTGCACAACATCTTTTGTCCTGCCAGCCCATTTACAGCGGGCCTCTAGGGAACTACTGGCAATTAAGGTGCTCCTTTTAATAGAGCACCGGAGCAAAGCATTAACACTCCATGAACACATGTGATCCTCACATCAAAGCCTTTCCTTAAGTTATCCCGATTTACATCTTGGGGCCATAGGTTCCGGACAACGACGTGTGTATACAACTTGTAGATAAGACCAAGAACAATACTATCATAACGAATCAATAATAAGTTCAGATCTGAAATCATGGCACTCGGGCCCTAGTGACAAGCATTAAGCACAACAAGTCGCAAGAAAGTCATAAAGCACTAATAAAAGATACTAGGCACCATGCCCTAACAATCTGATGCCATTACATGAACGATCTCATCCAATCCCTACCATCCCCATAGCCTACAATGGGGGATTACTCACTCATAGATGGGGGAAATATGGATGGTCGATGGAGAGGCTATGGTGATGATGATGGCAATGATCTCCTCCAATTCCCCGTCCCGGCAAGGTGCCAGAACGGAGTTTCTGGTGCTATTTCATGGAATCTAGTGGTGGCGGCGGAGCGGAACTCCTTCTGGAAAAACGTCAAAACCCCCAAAGTTTTTAGGTTAGAAGGCTCCTTATAGGCGAAGAGAGAGGCCGAGGGGGTGCCTGGGGGGCCCACACCACCCCCTAGCGTGGCCTGGCCTGGCCCGCGCCACCAGGTGGTGTGGCCACCCCAGGGCTCTTCTCCGTCTCATATTCTAGCTCCTGGAGTCTTCGGGTGAAATAGGATTTTTGGCATATTTTCTGGGATTTTTCCTGATAGTTGATTTTCTACACAAAAAGTAAACACCAAGGCAATTCTGCTGAAAATAGCGTCAGTTCGCATTAGTTGCATCCAAATCACACAAGTATAGAGGAGAAACAATAGCAAAAGTCTTCGGAAAGTAGATACGTTTTGGACGCATCAGTACTCCTTAGGATGGTCTACAAGATGGTTCAAGTTCATTACCAAAAAGGCAGAAGTGTTGATAAAGAGAGGCACTCAAAGAAGTGATGTTGAAATAGTTTCCAGACTTTGTCAAAATTTAGCAGATTTAGGGTTTTTGACTAGAATATGAGTGGGGATGTTTTTGAGGGTTTGCAAGGTATGAAAGCATCATCAAGTGGATTATATTGAAGTGTGTATTGGGTAGAATAGATCCATGTTTGATATTGGTCTTTATTGACTTGGAAACTTCTAGAATGGATCACTTTAGAATTGATCTGGTTAAGGGTTTTAGAAGATCACCTAGTGGCTAGAGATCATATCCATCTTGCATTCTTGCTTAGGTTTTGGGGATTTTAAAGTTTATTTATCCTAGAGGATGAGCTCCTAGAGTAGCTCATACTACTTCTAAGCAATCAAGTCAAGCAGCAGATCAAGGCAACTCATCTTACAAACAAATCAACTACTACTAGGGTTACCATCAAGCTTAGCTTGAGGTAAGGATGGGCAATTTTTGAAAGGTTGGAGTTTGAATAAGGTAAGAGTCCTTGGTATCCCTACCAAGAGTATAATTCAAAAGTTTTATACAAGGTTTTGGAAATCATAGAGGTAAGAGTAGTTGAAGGTTCTGTCTTGAAAACATAAGGAGATTTTAGCTCTCCATAGTTTTGTCAATAGATGCTACTAAAATAGTTTTGGTTACAGAAGCATATTGGCTCATGTTTGAAATGCCAGAAAATTTGAGAATATGTAAAATGGGCCAAGATAGTTTTGTTAAATAACTTTTGACAACTGATATTGAGGTAAGGAGTATATCATAAGCTATACAATCAGAAGCATATGCACAGACAACAACAAGCAAGCACTGCAGAATTAAATAAGAAAAGGTTTTTGTTACTCATGATTTTTGCATTCTGGACAACTAATCAAGGTTGCTGAAATTGGGATGTACAGACCTTTCCCCCTTAAAATAATCTCGTCCCGAGATTCGGGAGAGTAAGGTTTGGTGATTTTGTGTTGGAGTTTAGTGCCATGTGTTTCTCTCGTACTAACTTGTCGGTTTTGTCTTCGAATAGGGTCACTGCAATGGTGAGGTTGAACTCCAATTGTCTTGGATGCACAAGTGTTGAGCAGGCTTCAATAAGGATTGTGAGGGTGATCTTCCTTCTGTAAGGATTTACGACGTTTCTCTTAAGGGATTATCGTATCCTAGTTCACGATTTTGGGTCAAGCTCCTGAGGTTGCTTCTAATAGAGGGTTAGTCTATTTTTGTGGGAAAGATACACGTCTTTCCCCCTTAGGGTTAAACTAGGGTAGCTCGGGAGTACGTCCGTCCTTCTTTCTTAGAGTCGTCGGATGATGCTTTTAAGACTGTCGCCAACCTTCTGTCTGGAGTTGACGCCTTCAGGTGTCTTTCGCAAACTAGGTTTTATGAGACTCGTGTACTATTCTTATTCGGACTTAGCCTATTGAAAAGTTTAAGTCTCCAGTCCTCTAAGCGAGTCAGAACTAAAAGGTTAGCGGGGAGGCGATCCTTCCGGTGGGTCTTCAACTGTGGTAGCCATAGAGGATCTTCATGGATCTTCTTAGATATTGACTCCATAGTCTCCTTCAAACCATTGGGAGGATAATTTTGTTGGCTTCTGTAGTGTTACCGACTTCGGGTATTCTGGTTGTCTTAATTCAGAGCTTGTTTGGTACTGCGGGATTGAGTATATTTCTGATGGATGTTGACAAGGTCAAACCTCTGAGTTTTTGACGACTCCCGAGTTGAGGCTTAGAGGAGGGTGTCAGATTGGAAATATTCCTGAAGTATCTTCCGGGAGACAGTCTTTGGGATTTGAGTTGGGAAGACGCAGTCTTTCCACCTTAGAGCTTCACTAGGGTCCCTCGAGAGTGGTGTAGATCCTCCGTCCTGAAGGGTTGGCTTGATGCTGCAGAAGTTTGTGTCTCCTTGGGGCTTGAGTAGAGATATCCAAAAGTCGTTATATTGTGTTAACCATGTCAGGGGTGGTTTCCTAGCGACATTTGAAGGTTTACCTTAGGGAAAGTTAGTGGTTAACGGCTCTTCTTATTAGTCTTCAGTCAGGTTAGAGGCATCCGGCTTCATAGAGGTTATCCTGACTCGAACTATTGACATTGCTTCCGCTCGATGGCGAAGTAGACTCGGTGTCTGGATGCATCCTTGTCCTCAGGATTTTGGAGTATTCTAGCCTTCTTGTGAGGAACTTCCTATTGATTTGGGTGGGGTCGACTAAAATAGTTAGTCTCCTGAGGTGGTCGGAACCTCTAATATACCGAAGGTTAGTAGAGTCAGGTCTTCACTTCTTGCCTTTGTTAGCCGGTCTGGTGGCTTCTTGTGGATGATGCGGATCCTTCGATGGTAGACTTCAGCTTCGAGGGAATTCTTGCTATGGTTGGCAGAAGAATGTTGGTGCGCAGTATTAATGACGAGTCTTGATAAGCGAGTTTGACGAGGTATGCCATCCTGCTGGGGAGTAGTCTTCGAGTGATTCTTACTTGACAAGGACGGACTTCTGGTTCTAGTGATGCTTTGCCTCTCATAAACTCCCGATGTTAGTATAAGTTTTCGTTAGCGGCAACAACTATGGGTTCCTAAGTTACTAGGTGTGTTAACGCTCCTCGAGTCACATGTTACGGAGATCAAAACACGTCAGAACACACATACAGGGCGAAAGAGCAAGGGGATTGCAAAGTCTTTAGCAAATAGCACACATCAAGCAACACATGATGCACTTAGGCAAGCAAACACGGCCAACTAGGGGGGGGGGGCAAGGAGTTAACAACTCACGATATAGGGGAATCCTATTTTAAGACTATTAATCATAGACGTCAGTGTTCTTAAGGTCTGAGTCGCTATCTTGCATATGAAGCCCTCGCCAAGTCACTGGACGCTTATCAATAGTGTAGTACTTGATTTCTTCTAATTAGGAGGATTCCGACGGTAGGGCGATCTTGTAGCCTCTTTGTGTTTGCTGGTAGTTGCTTCTCTTAACCTCATCCTCCACGTCTTCACCGGTTTCTTGGTCCTAGTTAGTTGAAATCAGTAGATTTGAATTTTGGATGAGAGATAGAGTAAACCAATTTTTCTAAATGATTTTGATAAAGTAGTTCTTGAGAGCCGGTGTTTCCAAAATAGTTTTCCTGTCTAATGACCATGCTAACTAAGGTTCTCCTACAGTCAGGTTGGCTCTGATACCAAGTCTGTGGGGCCCCCGGATTAATCTTCCGAGAATCCCGGTTATGCATACACCACGATCCCATGATCAGTTAGTCATGGCACATAACCGACAAGTATCAAAGTAAACATCCATTACTTAAGCGGATACATCTCATACCTTATATACAATCATAAGTGGAACTTCATCAAGCATAGAGCCCTAGCCATGCATTAACCTACAGGCAACTGACTGGGAGAACGTCCTAGCTCGCATAGGCGTCAACTCCATCATCTTCTTGATATCTGACCAAGTTAATAGCCAGGGACAATGCCAATGAGTACTTTGAATGTACTCGCAAACCACCTGAAGAGAATAATAATAACAAGAGGATATGCAATATGGTTGTGGTAATAGGAGAGCTCCAAGAGAGGTTCTTTTCTCAGATAGTTTGTCTTGTAGATATAGCATCTTTGTTGAAAACTTTTGTAAAACATTTTGGAAATATTTTAGCACAGTTTTAGGGAAACTCTAGGATTGGGTCACCCATTTGTTCCTCCTTCCGGTCATCCCATGACCAAACTCCTTTCCTTCCTTTCCGACCATCCCATGGTTAAAACATTTCCAAATCCATTGCTTTTCCGAAATCCTTTTTAAATCCCCTGTAGTAGTTATAGGCAGCTTATACCAGTGTAGACAAACATCAAGCCCAGCCCTGTCCCATTCCAGAGTAATGTGGTTTCATGGGTTAATTGTTCTAGCAAAACTGCAAAGAACCGGGTGCGTTTTCATAAACCTTTTTTCGTTTCTCAAGCTTCTCTTGGTGGGTCAAACCTCACCAAGGTTTTTCCTTAAACATTTGTAAAACTTTTTCAGGGTCTTCCCATCCTACGGCTTTGCTTCGGCTAAAACAGGGTCTCCAAAGGGGTATGGTGTATTACACCATCTACCATACTAGGGACAAGTAGGTGTCCTCAAGGGGGTTGCACTTAGTAGTAAAAATGAGTAATTCCTTGGAGGAGCCAAGCCACTACCAGGTATAGATCCTTATATAATAAAACAATGCAGTTTCATAATCAGTAGATAAAAACATGCATAAGTAAAACAGTAGGACAAGGTTTATGAGCAAGAAGGTGGCTTGCCTGAGATCATCAAACTGGCCAATATATGTCCCTGGACTTCTCCTTAGAAAACCATAATATCCAAAAATAATAACCAACTTCTTCCGGTCTCCGATATAATCGCATTTATCGTCGATATGGATCACATGCAAGAAAACAAAGGCCACAATCAACACCAGGCATACAAACACCAATACCATACAGAAAATAAACATTCAACACATTATTCACTTCAGTAGGGTTTGATATATTGAGTTTATAGCAATTGGAAATACTTTATTTGCGTTGGTGGAGTTTTGTTTATGATTTATGTGGTATACATCCCTTAATTAAGGAGCTTAAGTCCAAGGCTTTGTTCTGTATAATGTCATTATATAAAAATGATACCATCATATAGGTAATAATAATTTGAAGCCAACAAAAGTGGTTTCACTATTTTATCAATCTCCTTTGATTTACTATGGATTTTCTAGTGATAAAAGCTCTAGTTTTAGGAAATAATTCACATAAAAAGATTTGTGGTTCCAAAAATTATTTCTTTGGATGGTGTTATATGGTTTTATGTACTGATTCACTGAGTGTTCGATTCACTTCAGAAAAATTAACAGAATGTCCTTGGGAAAATGCCAAAGTCAGTTCTACATAGAATTTGTCTTTTTAACCAAAATTATTTTGCAGGTCCAAACAGTATTAGGTAAAGGACAATGGATAGTTATTGCAAATACCTTCAAGCACAAATTGGAATCAATAATTTTGGAGTTGCTAATCTTCTGAAATGATTTATTTAGTGAATATACCACATATAGAAGTATTTAATTCATTAAAATTCAACATATGATCAATAAATCCTTATCTCCTTGTTTTATATAGGTATTGATGTACCACTTCTCTGGGAGTTGGAATGAGGTCAATTAAGCTCATGGTTTGGTCTAGGGAAATTCCTAAAGTCAAAATTGAGGGTGTTTTGTTATTTTTACTGAAGTAAAACTAAGGTTCCACTTGGCCTAAGGCCAAAACAGATGGATATGTATGTTCAAAGGTTACCAGAGAAAGTTGGGAGCACCCAATTTGGATATGTGGAACTCCTTGTGGAAATTGATTACTGAAATAGATACTATATATTGGATTAAAATCTAGAAAATGAGAAATATTATTTTGGGCAAAGTACCAGTTCTGCATGTTGTAGAAAAAGTGCATGTACCCATAGGAAAGTTGATCTGGCCAAAACTAGGTGTTTTCCATTTTTCTTTGTATTTATTTCTAGAAGCCATTCAATAGATCTAGAACAAAAGAAAAAGGATTCTGTAAAAAATTGAAAGGGGGCTAGATCTGACCGAGACGGGCCTCACAGCGCCAACTCGTCCCACACGTGGCGAGCTAGGCGCGGGAAAGAGCGTGGATGCTCATTCAAACACGACCACACGGGGCCCACTGGTCAGGGACACAGGGCGGCGAAGAAGTAGCGGTGGATCTAGGTCGTTCATGTAAGTGCGATCCAACGATGTCGGTTCGTCGTCTACCCTAGAGAGGGAATGGCCGCGGGGAAACCCTAACACAGCCAGGGCAGCGCAGGGAGCTTACCAGGAGGATCGAGAGGCGTGGACGAGGGATCAGGGTGACGCGGCGCTCGCAGGCAATCTCAACGATGGGCGGCACGAGGCACTTCTCTATGGATGAGGGGCTCGCGCAAGGACGACCAGAAAGTTGCTTCAGGAGCTCCTGAGAAGAGAGGGAGACATAGTTAGAAACATGGGATCAAGGGGAGCTCAGTATGGCCACATGCAGTGAGAGAGGGGCAAGGGAGAAGGGGCTACACTAGATTTTTGATGGAAGCCGAGAGATATCCTTTCCCTTCTTCGAGACAGGACGGAGCAGAGGAGAAAGAGGGGTGCTGGGGGCGGTCGAGTGAGAGTGAGAGGGAGCAAATGAGTCGAGAGAGGGGCACTGTGGTGGCCAGAGGCCTTATATTCCAGGGATGGGGCAGTCTATGGTGCACCGGGCTTAGGCTCGAGCTAGAGAGGGGCTATGCTTCTGATTCGTCGAGGGAGGCGGTGGAGAGGATGGTGTGGGGCCACTTGAGAGCAGAGGACGGTTGAAGAGGTCGTAGACTGCCAGCTTTTCTTCTCCTTCTTTATGTTGGCCATAGGGAGAAAGTGGAGGGAGGAAGAGCTAGGGCTAGCCATTGGGTGAGAGGGGAGGTGGAGGCACTTTTGTGGGTCCAATAGCTCGTCTAGTAAGGGAGAGGGAGCCTACTGAGACTGTGATACGTCCAAAATGTATCTACTTTCCCGAACACTTTTGCTATTGTTTCTCCTCTAAACTTGTGTGATTTGGATGCAACTAACATGGACTGACGCTATTTTCAGTAGAATTGCCTTGGTGTCTACTTTTTGTGCAGAAAATAAACTATCAGGAAAAATCCCGGAAAATATGCCAAAAATCATATTTCACCAGAAGACTCGAGCGAATACGAGGCGGGGCTGGGCCGAGCCACACCACTGGCCGGGCAAGCCAAGCCATGCCGGTGTGCAGGCGCCCTAGACTGCCCCTCGGTCTCCCTCTTCGCATATAAGTTGCCTTCTGACCTAAAAACTCTGGGGGGTTCGATGTTTTTCCAGAAGGAGTTCCGCTCCACCGCCACCACCAGATTCCACGAAACAGCACCAGAAACTCTGTTCTGGGACCCTGCCGGGATGGGGAATTGGAGGAGATCATCACCATCATCATCACTATCGCTTCTCCATCGACCATCCATGTTTCCCCCATCTATGAGTGAGTAATCCCCCGCTGTAGGCTATGGGGATGGTAGGGATTGGATGAGATCGTTCATGTAATGGCATCAGATTGTTAGGGCATGGTGACTAGTATCTTTTATTAGTGCTTTATGACTTTCTTGCGACTTTTTGTGCTTAATGCTTGTCACTAGGGCCCGAGTGCCACGATTTCAGATCTGAACTTATTAATGATTCATTATGATAGTATTGTTCTTGGTCTTATCTACAAGTTGTATACACACGTCGTTGTCCAGAACCACTGGCCCCGAAGTGACAGAAATCGGGATAACCGGAGGGAATGGCTTTGATGTGAGGATCACATGTGTTCATGGAGTGTTAATGCTTTGCTCCGGTGCTCTATTAAAAGGAGCACCTTAATTGCCGATAGTTCCTTGAGGCCCGTTATAGCATTTGGCAGGACAAAAGATGTTGTGCAAGTTCTCATTGCGAGCACGTATGACTATATATTGAACACATGCCTAGGATTATCTAGTACTTGGATGCTTTATCTTATTTATCTGCAATTGCCCTATGTTCTGATTGCTATGTGAATTGTCTTGTCCATGCAACGCCCATCCATCCATCCCTATGCCTACCGTACTCGAATCCTACTGTTACTGCTACTGTTACTACAATTGTTACTGCTATCTTTACTTTACTACTGCTGCTACTTACTATTGTTACTACAAAACTGATGCTACTAATAAACTGCTGTGAGCAAGATTGTTTCCAGGTGCAGCTTAATTGACAACTCAGTTGTTAAGGCTTATAAATATTCTTTGGCTCCCCTTGTGTCAAATCAATAAATTGGGCTTCACTTCCCTCGAAAATACTGCAATACACCCCCTATACTTGTGGGTCATCAAGAATATTTTCTGGCGCCGTTGCTAGGGAGTATAGCTTTATTTATCAAGTCCACTTGGAATCATTATTGTTCGCTGCTATCCATCCATCATGGGTAAGTCTCGTGATGGCAAGTTTCCTATTTTACCATCATGGGTATTTATCAAGAAGAGGTACGGTTCTGAACACCTCTGCTGCTCTTGATTCACCAACTATTATAAGTAAGCTCGTTACACCACCACATACACATGCTACACACACTTCTACTACTGGTGAATCTGAAACTTCTGATACTTATGATGCTGCTTCTACTATGCTTGATAAGAGTGGTTCATTAGGTCTTTTCCTAGATGCTACGATTGCTAGAACTATATCTAGAAATACTGAAACTCCTAATGAAGACACTACCCCACCTGTTAGTTCACCTGAGTCTAGTGAGAGTTATGATATTGAAGATGGTTATGTTGAGATGACCGATGAATTTATTAAAGAATGTAAAAACACTGATGATAGGAGCGCTGCTAAGAGTCTCCTTGAGAGGCGTACTATTAGACCCAAATTATCTCCTATTGCTAAGTTTCCTGCTTCTCCCATAAACATTATTGATAAAGATTATGATTTCTCTCTCTATCTATCTTACATAGCTATTGTTGAGAAAGAACCTTTTTGTGGGACTAAGAATGAAAGTGCGGTAACACATATGAATGAACTTTCTACCATGAGTGGCTTGTTTTCTGATGATATTAAGATGCGTACTTACTTTGTTGCTAAGATTTTCCCTTTTTCACTGAAAGGGGAAGCTAAAACTTGGTTTAGTAATTTACCTCCTAGATCTATTGATAGCCCTGATTGCTTGATTAGTACTTTCCTGCAGAAATATTTTCCTCCTAGTGCTAGACATGCTATTTTGTAGGAACTTTTTGATTTTAAACAGGGAGAAAAAGATGTATTGCTTGAATCATGGGCAAGGTTTTGTGCTTTGATTCATGCACAGGCTGGAAGTCCATTACCTAAGAATGAGCTTCTTGATATATTTTATAATGGACTAACCGAAGAATCTAGGACATACCTAGATAGTTGTGCTGATTGTGTTTTCAGGAATAGGACTTCTAAGGAAGCTGAGGAATTAATGGCTAAAATAAGTAAGAACTATGAAGATTGGACTCCTCCTGAACAAGCCATACCTGAAGTAATTGTACCTGAACCTACTATTTTGGTGCCTATTCCAACATCAAAGAAGAGGGGAGTTATTGAATTAAATGATGAAGTGATGAAGGAAGCTAAGAAATGTCTTAAGGAGAAGAGAATTAAAGCTGCAAAGGTCAAGAATTTACCTCCTATAGAAGAATTATGTAAGCCTATTCCCTACTCATCCACTATTGAGGTACACTCTCTCCAACGCTTTGATGAAGGTGATAACCCTTACTCTAAACCTCCTGATCAATGCTTAAAAGAATTCAATATCTTTATTGTTAGCAAGATAATTTTAATAAAAGGGTGCAAAATCATCTAATGGAAAACACTAGAGCTATTGTTGAGTTTAAGAATATTGTGGAAAGAACCTCTAATGATGTTAAAATGATTGTTAAGCACTTTCAAATGGTTCAAACTCAAATAGATCAACTCGTTAAAGTGCAGAAAGACTTGCTAGTTAATGCTGCTAAAGAAAAACATGCTTATGAAATTAGAACTAGAAGTGGTGCTGCTACCCAGGATCCTCTTTATCCTGAGGGGCATCCCAAAAGAATTGAGCAGGATTCTCAACAAGCTGAAAATATTGGCTCTACTTGTAAGAAAAGGAAAAAGAAACATAAAACTGTTGTAGAACCCTCAGAACCTGCTATAGATCCTAATAGTATATCTGTCTCTGATGCTGAAACTGAAAGTGGTAAGGAAGTTCCTAATGAAGAAAAAGTTGAAGAAGAACCTGAAAACCACACTAAGAATACTAAATACACCAAAGAAGATTTTATTGCTAAGAAACATGGTAGTGAAAGAGAACCTTGGGTCCAAAAACCAATGCCTTTCCCTGATAAGAAACACAAGTCAAAGGAAGATGAACACTATAATAAGTTTTGTGAGTGGATGAAACTTTTATTCCTGCAAATTCCTTTGACTGATGCTATTAAATTGCCTCCTTACTCAAAGTATATGAAGGATATTGTCTCGAATAAAAGGAAGATCCCTAATGAAGAAATCTCTACTTTCCTCGCTAATTATTCCTTTAATGGTAAGGTTCCAAAGAAACTTGGAGACCCTGGGATTCCAAGCATCCCTTGCTCTATTAAGAACAGTTATGTTAGAACTGCTTTGTGTGATTTGGGAGCTGGAGTTAGTGTTATGCCTTTTCTCTCTATAAGAGGCTTCAACTTGAAAAACTGATACCAACTGATATATCTTTGCAAATGGCTGATAAATCTACCACTATTCCTGTTGGTATATGTGAGGATGTACCTGTTCAAGTGGCTCATAATTGCTTGATATTAACTGATTTTGTTGTGCTTGAAATGCCTGAGGATGATAATATGTCCATTATTCTTGGGAGACCTTTTCTTAATACTGCAGGAGCTATTATTAATTATAATCAAGGAAAGGTGACCTTTAATGTTAATGACAAGGAACATATGGTCTATTTCCCCAAGAAGATTGAAAGGACTTATGGTTTGAATTCAATTGAACATGTTGAGGGCATTCAAGTTGGAGAAATATATTGTCCCGTACCAAGAGAAAATTTGAAACTATTATGATTGGGACCATTGCTATCAAGGTTGAGGTAACATAATCATTAGTGGGATACAAAGTTTTGTCTCATATGGAATTGTTTTGGTAACAAGACCTGATCAACCTTGTTAACAAAAGGATTTCGTTGAACAAAACAATGTTTTCACTATGATTATTTCCGTGTACTTCTATTCTATCCATTTTAGTTTTTTTCTTTCGTTTAGTTTTCTTTTTGTTGTTAGTTCCTTGCTGGTTAGAGTGTCTTAGAACTTCTGTAGCTTTTTCTTTGTTTTGCATTGCATCATTTCCAAAAAAATCTGTCTGTCAGAAAATCATTCTTCTATACCTGAAAATTTCCCAAAAATAAAGTGTCTCGAAAAATTCCAGAAAATTCATATTAAATTTTGACGTGAAAAAAGGGGCAGAGGAGTGCCTGGGAGGTACCAAGGGGACCCACCAGGAAGGCACATCACCTGCTGGCACGGCCTGCCCTGGGTGGCGCCATGCCCTGGTATGGGCCACCCCTGGCCCCCCACTAACTCTCTCACCTGCCACTTTCTTCTCTCTCCCGAGCAAGCTCCAATCCATTGCTCAAAATCACTTTTTTGCTGTGCTTGCTCTCGATTTTTTCGATCTCCTTGCTCAGCCCATCTTTCTTGCTGAAATTTGGAGCAATTGTTCCTTGGTATGTGACTCCTCCCCTTGTCCAAGTAGATTTGTGTTTAGTGGATTATATATTGAGTATTTTACTGCTGTAGGTGACAGGTTATGAGAGCTTATAAGCTTGTTTGATGCTTAGAGATATAGTTTTGATGCATGTTTAGGCCTCTTACAAGTCCCTATGAGTAGAACCTTTCATTATATTTACTTTGCAATCACTTGTTTAATAGCTGTTTAAATTTCAGAATAGAAGATGAGTGAGCACCACCTAAACCAACATGATCTATGGGTGCCTGAGATCATGAAGGTCCACCGGGAGGAGGAAGTTTTTCCTTCCATTTATCCTTGTTCTGAGTTCATGAGAGCTACGGGAATTCTCCAAGATTTCCACACTTTGGTTTCTAATGCAGGGTTGGAGCACTTTTTGGAAGATGAGCCTTGTCAATTTGTGAAGCTAACCATGTATGTGGTGCAGGACTTTCAATTTAGTCACTCTTTGCCTAACCCCATGGTCCACTATAAAATTTACAATATTACTGTCGACCTTTCTCTTGACGATTTTTGTGCAGCTATTAAGGTACCTCAATGGGGATCTTGTACAAGGATTAAGGAGCGACCTGAACCACTCATGGATTTATACGCAGAAATTTGCCAAGGGAGCAGCTTCTCGAAGGAGAATGGAAAAATTCGTAACATTCATCTCCCCTCCATTCGTTACTTTGCCTACTTTGTTGTCAAGTGTGTTCTTGCTAGGAAAACTGCCAATAAATTATCTTCATATGATCCATTTATCTCTGTCGCTCTTAAGCGAGATAGGTCTTACAACTTAGGTGCTTTGATAGCTTTCCGTCTTGCTGCTAACCGTGAGAAAGGTGGAATTTGTGGAGGCCTCATTGCTTCTCGTTTACTAGCATTACATGGTTTAGTGCCTCATCATCTAGACCTACAGTTTCCCATAGAAAGGCTTGATCTTAATTCTATGATACAACATAAATTTGTTTCCTCGTGGGCTAGTGTGAGTGAGTTGTCTTATGAAATAACCTTTCTCACAGCTAGTTGGAGAAAGAGAAAGTCTGAGGATGTTGTTCTTTTGCCTGCACCTGTTTTTTTAACCTTGATAATAGGGAATTATGGTACCTCACTGAGGAGGAGCTTGACACGTACTTGGGGGAGCTCTCCCAACAGGAGAAGGATACTAGAAGGGAGGTCACGGATGATTTGGTCCAGCCCTCGAATGAGGGAGAGTCTTCATATCAGCAGCCTGCTTATGATTGGGCAGCTTCTTCTTCTTCCCACGGGCCCAACTACGACCATTCTTATCATGATCTGCCTGCTTGGAACCCTTATTCGTACATGGATTGATACCCACTTAGGGCAAAGCCTAAGCTTGGGGGGAGGTATGCCGACACCGCACTCGTCTCATTATCATGTTGCGTCGGTACTTTGTATATTCATGTTTCGTTCTCTTTTTAGTTTTCGTTCTTGCTTTGCTTTTTGCTTTCTAAAATACAAAAAAGACCAAAATATTTCTGTTGTTTCTCTTTGGTTTGCTTCTTCTTTTTGCCTTGGTTGGTTTTTCCCTTTTTTGCTTTGTTTGAACTATTCGAAAAAACGAAAAAGATTTTGCGTTGCTTGTTTTTCCTTTTGGTTCTTGTTTTAAAAATCGAAAACAACAAAAATATTTGTTGCTCTTCTTTGGTTTGTGAGTTTGCCACGGGGTTTAGCAGTCCTCAGTGGATATTGGTTTCATATTATTATTCAAGCCACACAAGTGAAGAGCAATAATGAGGATTAATGACAACTTGAGGCGTGGTAAGAGGCTGGTAACGAACTCTATTTGTTTTCAATTTTGTACATTTATACTCATCACTGTGGGCATGCTTAGTCTGTTCGTGAAAGCTGTATGTTATCTTTGGATGCTTAGTAGTTCTTGCTTTCGTATGATTAGTTCCAGCTTGCTAATAGTTTGTAGCATGTTTTATGAATGTTTGCTTGCATTACTTTATTCATAACTTGGTATGACATTGTGGTATCCTCCTCTGAATGCTCACGCATTGACTTGGCACATGCTCACGCATGTATATGACTGAAACATCAGTTGAGCCTCGATGAATTATTTTGCCTTGAGGATCTTGAATCACTTTCATGCCATGATTAGTCCTGTTTTGTTGCAAACATGATTATGACAGCTATTGCTCTCTCGTTTGTCGCTCCCTTACTATTGCTAACCTTCACTTTCACTGAGTATGTTTTACTCAAGTTTCCAACTCCCTAAACCAAATATTTCCAAAGTGTCCACCATACCTACCTATTAGCATCATTTGTTATTCCCGTTCATATTCAATATGCCTTGTTTTCTTCCGAATAAAATGTTTGCTTGTTATGAGAAAGTTAGTTAGTAAAGCTCTCACAAACTTGATGGCAAACTTTATTTTCTTGCATTTAATAAACCTTAACCATTGCGTCCTTCTTTGTTGCGTATATGCTTGCTCTTTATAAGTTAAAGTTAGCAAAACAATGTTTCATGGGGAACGTTTTCAACATTTCATTGGTACTTAGTACCTCGTTGATATCATGTTCTTTTGCTTATGGATCCCGGCGGTGTGAAATAAAAGTGGAACTTGTAAGATCATGGAGTTTGTATGTATGTTAGAGAAATGCCTGGGAAGCTAGCCTAAGCCATGACTAATCATGGTGGAAACGTGCAGCATAACCATAATGAGCATTCTATGAAGCATCCTCAATAAAAATATATGCACATAGTAAATAAAAAGATCGCTGAGATGCTCATTGTCTGCTTGCCTTGTCATTTTGATTATGGGATAGCTCCTGTGTCATGTGCAAGGGGTACCCCATTGGCTGTTCTCTATGATACGTATATACTTACAGTGACAAGAGCTTACTTGTGACTGAAGTTGAGTAGCATGAGGATCGGTCTTCGTAAGTAAGGGGCATGAGGCTTCGATTTATAACTTGTCAATCATATCCTCTTAGTTGTCTCACTTTCACCTTAACCACATTAAAGTCTCCACATATTCTTTGAGCACCTTCTTGAGAGCATAGTTTTCATTCTTTGTGCTTGTCTCAAAACTTGATTATTTTTGTTATGACTTTGATGCTTGTATCTTTGATATCTTTACTTCTAGTCTTCACCTGAACTTTAGAGGTGCCTTAAATCAAAGGCAAGCGAGATACCACTCTATCATACCTTTTCATGAGCATTGTAATGTTGTTTATGTTTATGCTTCTTGCTACTTATTATTTTTTAGTTGGAATCTCTTCATAGGTTGCAATGCCTATTAAGTAAACTTAGTTGCATACTCCTTATTATGAATTGTCTAAGTAGTTGATCACATTGCTGAGAATATATACATCATATGAAGCAAATGTGTTCGTGAAAGCTCTTTTATCGCCCTAAGTTTTCAAGTGAATTGCTTGAGGACAACCAATAACCTAAGCTTGGGGGAGTTGATACGTCCAAAACGTATCTACTTTCCCGAACACTTTTGCTATTGTTTCTCCTCTAAACTTGTGTGATTTGGATGCAACTAACACGGACTGACGCTGTTTTCAGCAGAATTGCCTTGGTGTCTACTTTTTGTGTAGAAAATCAACTATCAGGAAAACTCCCGGAAAATATGCCAAAAATCATATTTCACCAGAAGACTCCCGGAGCCAGAATACGAGACGGAGGGGCGCTGGGCCCATGCCACACCACCTGGCCGCGCGGGCAAGCCCAGGCCGCACCAGGGGGTGGTCTGGCCGCCCAGACTGCCCCTTGATACATTGCAAATCTATCTATAATTTTTGATGCTCCATGCTTGGTTTTATCCACTTTATTGTGTTTTGTCCACACTTTGGAGTACTTTTCATATGATTTCTTGGACTAACCTATTAACAAGAGCCACAGTGCCAGCTGCGTATTTTCTGCTGTTTTTGGTTCCAAGAAAGTCAGAAAATGAATATTCTCAGAATTGGACGGGACAAAAGCCAAAGTGCATATTTTTCCGGATGTCATCAAGTGCCAGAATACGAGACGGAGAGGGGCCAGGGGGCTACCACACCACCTGGCCACGCGGACAGGCCTGGACCGCGCCAGGGGGTGGTGTGGCTACTCCCGGCACCCCCTCGGCCTCTCCTTCCGCCTATATATTACCCTCGGGACGAAAACCCTAAGTGCCCGATCAAAAATCCACGAAAGAGTCTGTAGCCGCCTTCATCTCCATCCCTAGACCGGGAGGGATCTGAAGCTCTTCCCGGCACCCTACCAGAGAGGGGAATTCACCCTAGAGGCCTTCTTCATCACCATGCAATCCTCCGGTGTGATGCGTGAGTAGTTCATCCTTGGACTACGGATCCATGTAGTAGCTAGATGGCTGGTTCTCCTCCTTTGTGCTTTCATGTCTAGATCTTTGTGATTAGGCATGGCTTAGGCTAGCGGCTTAGACAAGATCATGGAGTTTGTATGTGTGTTAGAGAAACGCCTGGGCCGCTAGCCTAAGCCATGCCTAATCATGGTGGAAACTTGCAGCATCACCATAATGAGCACTCTATGAAGCATCCTCAATAAAAACCTATGCAAATAGCAAATAAAAAGATCGTTGAGATACTCATTGTCGGCTTGCCTTGTCATTTTGATTGTGGGAAAGCTCCCGTATCATGTGCAAGGGGTACCCTGTTGGCGGTTCTTAATGATACACATGTACTTACAATGACAAGAGCTTACTCGTGACTGAAGTTGAGTAGCATGAGGATCGGGGATCGGTTTGTGTCACTTTAACCTTAACCACTTAAAGATGCTTATGATAGGGGCAATGAGAGCTGAAAGCTATAAGTACCATAATTTTTGGAAGCTCTTTCTGAGACTTGAATCCCTACTTCCTTTTACAAAGGCTTTTCTTCCACCATTACATCGAGTCTCCACCTTCTCTCTTTATGCACCTACTTTGAGAGCATAGTGGCCATTCTTAGTTCTATGTGCATTGTCCCAAGACTAGTTGATTGATGCATAACATGTTATTGCTTGTTTTAAACTATTGTATCTAGTCACTCTTATGAACTTTGAAGGTGTCCTATGCATTTATATTTGCTACTCTATTGAGGGACAAGCTGAATACTATTATGGTATGTTTTCTTTATGTCAAACAAACGTCTTGCAAAGAATTGTTATTCATGAATCTTTTGTTTGTGCCTTTTCATGTTGCATCATAGTTTCTTTGTCTTATTGCTAGAACGTTGTCTTTCATGCTATGATTGAAGTACTATGATCCCAGCTTTGAATGTTTTGCAAATACCTTGATCAAGTCTTTGATGGTGCCTGTCACCTCAAAAATTATTCTTTCTTTTTATCACTTACCTACTCGAGGACGAGCAGGAGTTAAGCTTGGGGATGTTGATACATTGCAAATGTATCTATAATTTTTGATGCTCCATGCTTGGTTTTATCCACTTTCTTGTGTTTTGTCCACACTTTGGAGTACTTTTCATATGATTTCTTGGACTAACCTATTAACAAGAGACACAGTGCCAGCAGCCTATTTTCTGCTGTTTTTGGTTCCAGGAAAGTCAGAAAATGAATATTCTTGGAATTGGACGGGACAAAAGCCAAAGTGCATATTTTTCCGGATGTCATCAAGTGCCAGAATACGAGACGGAGAGGGGCCAGGGGGCTACCACACCACCTGGCCGCGCGGCCAGGCCTGGCCCGTGCCAGGGGTGGTGTGGCTGCTCCCGGCACCCCCTCGGCTTCTCCTTCCGCTTATATATTGCCCTCGGGACGAAAACCCTAAGTGCCCGATCAAAAATCGACGAAAGAGTCTGTAGCCGCCGTCATCTCCATCCCTAGAGCGGGAGGGATCTGAAGCTCTTCCCGGCACCCTACCGGGAGGGGAATTCACCCTAGAGGCCTTCTTCATCACCATGCAAGCCTCCGGTGTGATGCGTGAGTAGTTCGTCCTTGGACTACGGATCCATGTAGTAGCTAGATGGCTGGTTCTCCTCCTTTGTGCTTTCATGTCTAGATCTTGTGAGCTCCATTCATGATCAAGATCATCTATTTGTAATTCTGCATGTTGTGTTTGTGGGGATCCGATGGATATTGAGATGCTATTTCAGATTGATTATTGATTCTATCATGTCTTTGTTATTTGTGATCTTGCATGCTTTCTGTTGTTAGTAGCTATCTTGGCCAAGTAGATGCTAGCAACTCGAAGATTTAGTATTTATGCTCGATAGTGGGTTCATGCCTCTGGTAATCTAGGGAAGTGACAGAAATCTCTAAGGTATTAGATGTGCTGTTGCTAGTAGGGAGAAAACAACAATCCTTTGTTCATAGAACAATCATATTGTTTACTTTACACGAAGTTTGTAAAGCAATAATCTGTTGCTTGCAACTTAATACTGGAGGGGATTCGGATGATAACCTGAAGGTGGATTATTAGTCATAGATGCAGTTGGATCGCGGTCTATGTATAATGTTGTAATGCCAAATCAAGTCTCAAAGGAGTCAAGATGATTAGTATATGCATGTATTGCTTTCTCGGTGTTTGTCAATGGCCCGCTGTAATTTGTTCACCCAGCATGTTATCTATCTTAAGGAGAGCCACCTCTAGTGAACTGTGGATCCCGGTCCTTTTTCTTTACATACAATCTACAACTGTTTACTTCTTGTGTTTACTTTCTTCAAACTATTACTTCTTTCCATTCGATACGTTTAATCCTTTGTTTTCCGCAAAACACGGTGAGATTGACAACCTCATCGCAAGTTGGAGAACAAGTTCTATGGTTGTGTTGTGCAGGTCTCCACGTTGCTACTAGCACCGGTAGTGCGCCCTGCCAAAGCTCAGCTAGTAACACCTTTGGGGTGTTTCCTTGCTCCTACTGGTTCGATTAAACCTTGGTTTCATAACTGAGGGAAACTTGTTGTTGTGCTCATCATACCTTCCTCTTGGGGTTCCCAACGAGCTCTACATCAACACCGCCATCAAGCATTTTTCTGGGCGCCGTGCATTGAGCCATCACCCCTCGGTCTCCCTCTTCGCCTATAAGTTGCCTTCTGACCTAAAAACTCTGGGGGGGTTCCACGTTTTTACAGAAGGAGTTCCGCTCCGCCGCCGCCACCAGATTCCACGAAACAACACCAGAAACTCCGTTTTGGCACCCTGCCGGGATGGGGAATTGGAGGAGATCATCACCATCATCATCACCATCGCTTCTCCATTGACCATCCATGTTTCCCCCATCTATGGGTGAGTAATATCCCGCTATAGGCTATGGGGATGGTAGGGATTGGACGAGATCGTTCATGTAATGGCATCAGATTGTTAGGGCATGGTGCCTAGTATCTTTTATTAGTGCTTTATGACTTTGTTGCGACTTGTTGTGCTTAATGCTTATCACTAGGGCCCGAGTGCCATGATTTTAGATCTGAACATGTTATTGATTCATTATGATAGTATTGTTTATGGTCTTATCTGCAAGTTGTATACACACGTTGTTGTCCGGAACTAATGGCCCCTAAGTGAGAGAAATCGGGATAACCGGAGGGAATGGCTTTGATTTGAGGATCACATGTGTTCATGGAGTGTTAATGCTTTGCTCCGGTGCTCTATTAAAAGGAGCACCTTAATTGCCAGTAGTTCCCTTGAGGCCCCGCTGCAAACGGGCTGGCAGGACTAAAGATGCTGTGCAAGTTCTCATTGTGAGCACGTATGACTATATATGGAACACATGCCTAGGATTATCTAGTACTTGGATGCTTTATCTTATTTATCTGCAATTGCCCTATGTTTTGATTGCTATGTGAATTGTCTTGTCCATGCAACGCCCGTGCATCCATCCCTATGCCCGCACTTTTCGAATCCCTCTTATCGCGATCATTCATCGCAATTATTCTGCTGTCTTTACTTTACTACTGCTGCTACTTTACTATTGTTACTACAAAACTGTTGCTACGGATAAACTGCTATGAGCAAGATTGTTTCCAGGTGTAGCTGAATTGACAACTCAGTTGTTAAGGCATATAATAATTCTTTGGCTCCCCTTGTGTCGAATCAATAAATTGGGTTTCACTTCCCTCGAAAATACTGCGATACACCCCCTATACTTGTGGGTCATCAGACTGTTGCATTTATTTGCCAAGATCTTAAGGTGTATGCTATTTCTCTCACTCTCTCTAAGCTTTCAATAGGTAGAGGACAAGGGAGAGGGCTACTGCTACGGTGGTACGCGACCAGGGGTGTGATGGGTGGTGGAGAGAAGTCCTGGTCAAGCATTGATGATGGTTGGAGGTGGTTTAATTAGTGATATTTGATTAGTTTGCATAATTGGTCAAATCAAGGTTTGTGAAAGAACTACATAGATGTAATCTTTATAAAATGAGGGAGTGATACAGGTAGATAGATAGAGTCAAGGAATCTCTCCTAGAATTATTTGAGATTTTTCAAATGAGTTTTAGTCCACATAAATCCATTTATTCAAAAAGGGCAGAAGTAGTTTCTGGAAGCTTATTTGATATTTTTACATAGGACATGATTGGTTTTTGATGTGAGATTGTCCTCAATACCATATCACACATTGGGGAGTTTTTTTTGGAATTTATTTCAAGGGAAAAGTATTTTTAAGATATTATTTCTCCTTTTTGCCATTTAAGAAAAAGGGCAAAAAGAAATAATAAAGAATCTCAAAAATATTTATTTTTGTGATGAGGAGGTAGGATATGATATATAGGAATCAAGTGTGCCTTAAGTTGAGGATGTGTTTTGGAGATAAATAATCTTTTCCTTTATTGAGGTGGTTTTGGGATTTTTGGAAAAGAAAGGATTTAATTGTTTTTGGGACAAAACAATTATTGATATTATTTTATAAATCTTTAGATCGAAGGTAGATGATGTACACATGTTGTATCTACCAATTTTAAGCTTGAGGTTTTGGAATTTCAACTTGATTTGGAAGGAAAGCAAGATATATAGAATCTTAGGCATTATTATTTTTATACCTTCAAAACATGGTTGGATCTTGGAGCTCAATGTTCATCTTGGGTCACGGGCTATAGAGGTTTGAGTCTGGTCATGGTTGAGCTCTCCAGAGATTGATTCCAAACTTTGAATAAAATAAGGGTACTAAAGTAGATTATCAAATAGGCTTTAAAACATTGTGAGTTTTTGGAGCACAAGGATCCATTTGGAACAAGTGAAGTAGGTATTGCAAGACCTTTATGAGTAGAACACAATCATGCAAATAGTTGGTCCAAAGAAGGTAGGATGAAGGTGTGAGCTTCTGACCAAGTAGGCTAGTTGATAAGATTTGTAGAAAAAGTTATTTTCTTGCATGCAAAACCATCAAGAACAAGTTGGTTAAAAGGTGATCTAGAGAAGGGCAAGAGTGGGCCTTGGTAGTCCTTAGGATGGTCTACAATATGGTTCAAGTTAATTACAAAAAAGGCTCAAGGGTTGAGAAAGAAAGGCACTCAAAGAAGTGATGTTGAAATAGTTTCCAGACTTTGTCAAAATTTAGCAGATTTAGGGTTTTTGACTAGAATATGAGTGGGGATGTTTTTGAGGGTTTGCAAGGTATCAAAGCATTATCAAGTGGATGATTTTGAACTATCGATTGGGTAGAATAGATCCATGCTTGATATTGGTCTTTATTGACTTGGAAACTACTAGAATGGATCACTTCAGAATTGATCTGGTTAAGGGTTTTAGATGATCACCTAGTGGCTAGAGATCAGATCCATCTGTTATTCTTGTTTAGGGTTTGGGGATTTTGAAGTTTATTGATCCTAGAGGATGAGCTCCTATAGTAGCTCATAATACTTCTAAGAAATCAAGTCAAGCAGCAGATCAAGGCAACTCATCTTACAAACAAATCAACTACTACTAGGGTTACCATCAAGATTAGATTGAGGTAACGATGGGCAATTTTTGAAAGGTTGGAGTTTGAATAAGGTAAGAGTCCTTGGTATCCCTACCAAGAGTCGAATTCAAAAGTTTTATACAAGGTTTTGGAAATCCTAGAGGTAAGAGTAGTTGAAGGTTCTATCTTGAAAACATAAGGAGATTATAGGTCTCCATAGTTTTGTCAATAGAAGCTACTAAAACAGTTTTGGTTACAGAAGCATCTTGGATCATGTTTGAAATGCTAGAACATTTAAGAATATGTAAAATGGGCCAGGATAGTTTTGGTTAAATAGCTTTTGACAACTGATATTGAGGTATGGAGTATATCATAAGCTATACAATCAGAAGCATAAGCACAGACAACAACAAGCAAGCACTGCACAATAAAATAAGAAAAGTTTTTGTTCCCCCTGATTTTTGCATTCTGGACAACTAATCAGGGTTGCTGAAATTGGGATGTTAAATGATCCATATGTGGTTTGTGAAAAGAACACACATGTAATCAGATTGGTGGATCCATATGTGATTTGGGAGAAGAACAGACTTGCAATGACTCTAGTTGTGGTTTGTGAAAAGAACACACATGCAATGACTCTAGATGCGGTTTGTGAAAAGAACACACATGCAATGACACTAGTGGATCCATATGTGGTTTGTGAGAAGAACAAACATCCAATGACTTTGCGTGTGGTTAATGAAAATAACAGACATGCAATGACACTGGTGGATCCATATGTGGTTTGTGAAAAGAACACACATGCAATGACACTGGGTGTGGTTCATGAAAAGAACACACACCCAATGACACTGTTGGATCCATATGTGGTTTGTGAAAAGAACACACATGCAATGACTCTAGTTGTGGTTTGTGAAAAGAACACACATGCAATGACTCTAGGTGTGGTTCATGAAAAGAACACACATCCAATGACACTAGTGGATACATATGTGGTTTGTGAAAAGAACACACATGCAATGAATCTAGCTATGGTTAATAAAAATAACACACATGAAATGACACTGGTGGATCCATATGTGGTTCGTGGAAAGAACACACATGAAATGACTATGGTGGATCCATATGTGGATGGTGAGAAGAACACACATGCAATGGCACTGGTTGATCAATATGTGGTTTGTGAGAAGAACACACATGCAATGACACTGGTGGATCCATATGTGGTTTGTGAAAAGAACACACGTGCAATGACACTGCGTGTGGTTCATGAAAAGAACACACATCCAACGACACTGGTGGATTTATATGTAGTTTGTGAAAAGAACACACATCCAATGACTCTAGCTATGTTTTATAAAAAGAACACACATGCAATGACTCTGGTGGATCCTTATGTGGTTTGTGAAAATAACAGACATGCAATGAACTATGGTGGATCCATATGTGGTTTGTGAGAAGAACACACATCCAATGACACTGGTGGATCCATGTGTGGTTTGTGAAATAATAGAAATGCACGGACACTGGGTGTGGTTCATCAAAAGATCACACATCCAATGACACTGGTGGATCCATATGTGGTTTGTGAAAAATAACACACATGCAATGACTCTGGGTGTGGTTCATGAAAAGAACACACATCTAATGACACTGGTGGATCCATATGTGGTTTGTGAAAAGAACACACATGCAATCACACTGGTGGATCCATATTGTAGCACCCCGGTAAAACCACTACTAGAAAATCACTGTGTTGTTGTGCATTGCATCATCATGACCGCATGCTCATGTCATCATGCCACATTGCATTTGAGCATCGTCATCATCATGCATGGTTTTGTCTAAAACTATTTTCGAAAACCTATTTTGTTTTTCTAAATAAGCCCCGTCTTTATTCAAACACAAAACCTGGGCTTGGCTGGAATATTTTGTTTCGTCTACAAACGGATTTCAAAAGCCCCGTTTTAAACAGATAAAATATTTACACTATTTTTAGGAGGCAACCCGCCAGGCCCGAAATCCCGGTCGGCCACCTCCAGATAAATATCTAGTCCTAACCCTAGCTACCCAATCCTACCTACCCCTAATCCTACCCAGCCATTTCCTCCACCCTCCACCTCACCCCGTCCACTCCTAGGCCGCCACCTCACCTCCTGGCCCCACCTCCTCTCTAGCACACACCCACACGCACACCACGCAAGCATAGCCCCATCAGCACCCACCGCCTGCCACACCTGGTGCTGGGCCCCACCATGCAGCCTCCCCTTATTCCCCCACCTAACACACACACGTAGCACACAAACGCACTCTTCCTCACCCCACCACGTGGCCACCCCGACCCCCACCTGCCACACCTGCTTCCCTCCTTTCTTCCCCAGGCCCACCCACGGGAGAGCCCGCTTTTCCCCAGCCGAGCACGCCACCTGTGCCTCCTGCTCCTCCTTTCGACCGCCTCTGCTTCCTTGGCCCCACCCCTGTCGCTCGCCTCCATCCGCATGCCCCGATTCGCCTCGCCCAACCCCCACCTACCACCAGCCACTCGCCTGTCGCTCCCTCCTTCCTCCCGATCAAACCGCCTCCGGCCGCCGGGCTCGATCCCTCCCCGTCCTCTCTCCTCCAGGCCCCTCCCTCACCTCCGCCACGAGCTCCCCAGGTCGCTGCCGGCGTGGGTCCCTGCTCGCCCGACCTCGCCGGAGCCACGCCGGCATCGCCCCTTGTCTCTACCCCACGCCGCCGCTGACGAGCTCGCCGCTCGTGGCCGTCGCACTGCCTTGAGCTCCAGTCCGGCCACCGAGCCGCCTCCGCGACCTCCCCCATCGCCTTCCGGTCCTCGCCCCCACCAAGCTCGCCACCGCCACCTCGGGCCTGAGCCTCCTACCGCCAGCAACTCCTCTTCCCCCCCCCCTCGTCTCTACTCACCAACCTCGGCCTCTTCTCTGTCCAGAGCGTTGCCGTTGCCAGACGCGGTCCCGCCTAGAACCGTCGCCCCGCCTCTCTTCCTTGCCTCCGTCGAGTCCCGCAGGCGTCGCCGCCCCTGTCCTCTCCCGCGGCCACCCAGCATCGCTACGGGCACCCCTTCTGACCGGGCAACAGCGTGCTCGTCCTTGCCCTATGCTGATGGTCGCCGTTTTGCCATGTTCTGGTGCTTCCCTGTCTTGTCAGCGAGCATGACTCTGATCGATGCACTCGTAGCTCGTGTCCTTCCTGCCGACAGTCCTATGTAGGTGCCTTCTCAGTGGATGGTCCTCCAGTTGTGTGTTGCTGATGTGCTACTTCTATACCAACGCCAAGGAGACGTTGGTGTAGTAGAATTGGTGTGGTGGTGTTGGTTAAAACTACCAAAGACATGCGTCAAGATCTTCTCAAGACCGGAGCATCCAATAAGTCCATCATCGACCACCACAACGCCGAGATCCTGGCTTCCACCAAGATCTGCCGGCGCCGAACCCAAGACCGACAACGTCACCCGAGAACTCTGACAAGGACACCAAGTTCTCCGTCATGGAACACCACGATCTTCGACACAGACGCCAAGACCGACCGAGATGCGGACCCGACAAGATCTTCACGACGACAAGATCGACACCGACCAGGGCGAATCCGATGCGCCCCAACGCCAAACCAAGTCCTTCTTCCCGGAACGCCAAGCTCTCCTTCCGTTGTCGGAGACCGATCCCGCCAAGTCCGAACATGATCCCGTCGAACCCTGAACCGTGAGACCGGACCCCGGACCCCCGGAACCCAAGATCTTCCGAACCCAGATGTGTGACCCTAAGCCTCTATTTTTATAATATGACATTATCAACTCTCGCATATTAAATTGTTCATGCATGCATACTTGTCTGTGGTTTGGGGGCATTATGCCGATTTACCTCATAATTAAATATGGAGTCTATGCGGGATATTCTACTCTTATTCTGGACTCCATTTAAATTTGTGCAGCGAAACGATACCATGTTTTTCCTTGTTAAGACAACATTTAAATTGCAGGGTTATTAAATAACTGGAACCTATTAATTAATTGTCGGGACCCCGGTTTCGCTTAATACTGCCTAATTGCACCACATCTGCATCATATCATAAGAATGCCGGATCTTCTGCCGTAGTATTAAATATTGTTGGGTCCGCAGCATAGAAAAAAAAATTCCTACAGTGTGAACTACACGCCAAGATCTATCTACTAGGTACAGAGCAACGGATGGACATACATCCATGGAGAACTTACCCTCGAAGACAACAAGTTTTGTTAACGAGGAGGAACTCGTGGTTGATGTAGTCGTACGCTTTCCGATCTCAAGATCGTGTGGAAGTCCGAGCGCCGCAAATCAGCAGAGCATCCGTCCTCGCACACACGTTCAAGCCACCGGACAACCTCCACCTCCTCGCTCCAGCGAATCAGCGAAGCAAAGAACTCCTTCCGCACACAAGGCCACCAGAACATGTATCTCGCTAATCCGAGACCATGGGGAATATCTAGAGGGGAGAGATCCTTCACGCGGAGGTGTAGTTTGTGAGAGGGGAGCGGGGGGCTTTATATCGGAGGGAGGAGACCCTCCTCCCATAGCCGGCATGATGAGGGGGACTCCTCCCCTCCTTCATTCATGTGGTGAACCTCCACTCACATAAACATGGCCTCCACCCAAAATCCCACTCACATGTATTTAATTTCCACCAAATTAAATGCAACTCTCAATTAATAAAACTCTTTTATTTATTTTATTCAGAATTTTGTTAATTACTTTAATTAACAAACATTCACATAAAACCCCTTGCAACATTTCAATATCACATGCAGAACCACTTTCTGAAGTTTCACCCGAAACAATTGCGGTTTCTATCGAAACAATTCCTGTTTCTATCGAAACATTTCCTGCGCTTTGCAAACCTTTTGTCTGGAACATATGTGCTCCTAAATGGTGTCCAGAAACCCTTAAATGTGTCACTCTACGGTTCGCGAATAATGCAGACATGATTGAGACTCCTCTCAGATCAATAATCAGAAGCGGGACCTGGAGATCCATACTGACTCCTGCATATTCAACGATGACTTCTATGATCGTGAGAACCTTTAACATCAGCAATTTAATCCCTTTGTCTCATGATATAATACATGTCTGAGATTCGATCATCGGTATCCAAATACGTAGTTTGATCTCGTTACCGACATGCACTCTTTTCTCGTTCCCGTGATATAACATTCTAGTGATCACATCACTTGCTTGCAAGCTATCTTAATGTGATATCACCGAGAGGGCCCAGAGTATATCTATCCGTCATCGGGATTGACAAATTCCACTCTTGATCCATGAGCCTCAACATAACACCTTCATAGCACTGAACCCACCTTTATGGTCACCCTGTTACGGTGTGACGTTTGATGTTATCAAGATACTGTTCCGGTGTTAGCAATTAACATGATCTCATGGTCTAAGGACTAAGACTATTTTGTATGATGTTATAGCAATATAAACATAATGACTTGATCGTAATGCTATACTTCGGATGAATGTTCATCACATCATTTCACAAATGCTGTGACCTTCTTATTAACAACATCCAATGTCCATGATCAGGAAACCTTGATCATCTTGTTAATCAACAAGCTAGTCTTTAAGAGAGGCATAACTAGGAACCCTTTTGTTTATTAAACACAAATGTATTGATGTTTCCTATCAATACAGTTATAGCATGCAAAATAAACATCTATCATATACAAGGAATACATAATAACAACTTTATTATTGCCTCTCAGGGCATATTTCCTTCAAATATTGCATCTGGTGTTTCTTCTAGTGTTTGCTTCTTCTCAGATTAGGCCGATGAGTTGATGCGAGTATCGACAAGTTCTTCGGATGAACCTTCGGCAGTGTTTTCCAGGTGAGCATCTCTCCCCCTTCTACCTATTTTGCATTTATAGTCTTTATTTCCTCCTATTGATCTATTGTTATACGTGTCGCGATGCTTTAGTTTCCGTACACCAGTTATATCCCGTGCAGCCTCTATATTGCCTTGAACACCTCCTATTACCCGTGTTTGGTAGATAGTTGGCCTTGCGAGTCATAGTTGTGTGCTCAGGTGCGATCTCGTGTTGTCAAGTACCACAGTTGTTGGAATGCTGGCAGATGTTTATGGTGGAGATGATCATGACTTTAAATACAACTATTAAATTTCTGGGATAACTAATGAAAGAGGCACCAGTGGGCAATATATGCTATTTGGTTTTTATGTCCACTTGTGTCCCGTAGGCCCCGAGTACTTGATACCTGTTCCTTGACTATTCGCACTATCCACATACGGGATAGTCTATGAATCCCCCTTAGCCAGATCTTGATTCATTTCTTATTTCTTGGGGCCACAAACTAGTTTGGGGCTTTATTACTACCCTGTACTTATGCCGTGCTTTACTGCTTTATTTACGATTGTGCGTGGAGCACCCGTACTGTTTAGGAATAGCGGAGTGTTTTCGCGGTATCGACAAGCCCAGTCACACTTTCGGGTTCCCAATCGTTTACAACCATTGGCGCAAACCTTGGGTCCGTCTCGGAGCCGGCCAACTTCGTTGTGGGTAGCTTAATGGGGTGGCCCCCTGAAATATTTTATGAATCCTATGATTTCTTTGTCGTGAAAGCCTTGTTGGGTTTTGACTTGGTTTTTCCGAGGTTGATCGTGTGTGTGTTGCTATTTGTGCACCCCTGCAGGGTAAAATCTTTTTGAAAGCCGTGTCTGCGGTTATGGATGACTTGGAGCACAGTATCTCGATCATAGACAAGCATAACTAAAGTAGTGCTATAAATTTGACTTAATATGTGACTAGTAATCATCTTCAGTACAATGGAGTGGATAATAAAAGTGCCAAGAACTGGTGAAACTGGGATGTATCGTGTCATGCTATACCTGCCTAGTAAGTATTGAAACTCCAATGGAATGTGATAAAAGTGCCAACAACTATTGGGTTTTGGGATTCCCCGGGACAGTTATATCTGACTAGTAAATGTTCCAACTACAACAGAATGGTAATTAAAACTGCCGACTACTTATGCTTCGGAACAACTCATGCTATCTATATCTGACTACTAAGTGCTTCAACTATAGTGGAATGAATAAAACTGCCAACTGTGTGAGTTCCTCGGTTTGACTTCCTCGTTTGGTCTCGAGGGGGAATACCAGGATGGGTATGATTGGTGTTAGTATAAGGTTGGTTCCGAATAGGTCTTTCTTATCTCTCTCTAATAGCCGACAGTTTATTGGGTCTCTATAGGTTGTTTAGTGCATGCTTCGCTGCCGCTTTAGTCCTCCCATACCTATGTAGGAGAGAGTCATGAATTCTAGCCTCATTGCAATCGCCTTAATCTTGACGCGCTCCTCTTTTTCCTTTGCCCTTTGTCGGCACCCCTTTTGTTTTAGCAGGTTTGAGATCGACGTCGTTAGCAGGGTTACCCTTCCGGCTTGGCCTAGGCAGGGTTATGGACGCCATTGGTTATTCTTCAGGGCTCTTAGCCCCATTTGCATATTGTCCGTACTCGGACGCTGTATCGTTTTCAATGTGATTTGGATCTTTGTAGTGTATATCTATATTCTTGACTCTTGGAGTCGTGCTATATATATATCTGTTATGTGGGTCCCATCGAGGACTGTTGTGTAATGGTATTACTTCGTTTTCCACCCGCACGAAAGTGCCTGGTGGGCATCCTTGAATTATTTCTATGCAGGTTTGGCGGGAAGCGCTAAAACTTGCATAGGGCCGATTCGAGGGTGTTACACATATGTGGTTTGTGAGAAGAACAGACATGCAATGACTCTAGCCATGGTTTGTGAAAATAACACAGGTGCAATGACTCTAGCAGTCGTTTGTGAAAACAACACACATGCAATGACATTGGTAGATCCATGTGTGGTTTGTCAGAAGAACAGACATCCAATGACTCTAGCTGTGGTTAATGAAAAGAACAGACATGCAATGACACTGGTGGATCCATATGTAGTTTGTGAAAAGAACACACATGCAATGACACTGGGTGTGCTCCATGAAAAGAACACACATCCAATGACACTGGTGGATCCATACGTGGTTTGTGAAAAGAACACACATGCAATGACTCTAGCCGTGGTTTGTGAAAAGAACACACATGCAATGACTGTGGGTGTGGTTCATGAAAAAAAAACACATCCAATGACACAGGTGGATTCATATGTGGTTTGTGAAAAAGAACACACATGCAATGACTCTAGCTATGGTTAATGAAAAGAACACACATGCAATGACAATAGTGGATCCATATGTGGTTCATGAAAAGAACACACATCCAATGACACTCGTGGATCCATATGTGGTTTGTGAAAAGAACACGCATGCAATGACTCTAGCTGTGGTTTGTGAAAAGAACACACATGCAATGACTCTGGTGGATCCTTATGTGGTTTCCGAAAAGAACATATATGCAACAAACTCTGGTGGATCCATATGTGGTTTGTGATAAGAACACACATCCAATCACACTAGTGGATCCATGTGTGGTTTGTGAAAGAACAGACATGCAAATACTCTAGCTGTGGTTTGTGAAAAGAACACACATGTAATGACTCTAGCTGTGGTTTGTGAGAAGAACACATATGCAATGACACTGGTGGATCCATATGTGGTTTGTGAGAATAAGACACATCCAATGACACTGGTGCACCCATATGTGGTTCATGAAAAGAACACACATCCAATGACACTGGTGGATCCATATGTGGTTTGTGAAAACAACACACATGCAATCACATTGGTGGATCCATATGTGGTTTGTGAGAAAAATAGACATGTAATGAATCTAGCTATGGTTTGTGAAAAGAACACACATGCAATGACTCTAGTTGTGGTTTGTGAAAAGAACACACGTGCAATGACACTTGTGGATCCATATGTGGTTTGTGAGAAGAACAAACATCCAATGACTCTAGCTATGGTTAATGAAACGAACAGACATGCAATGACACTGGTGGATCCATATGTGGTTTGTGAAAATAACACACATGCAATGACACTGGGTGTAGTTCATGAAAAGAACACACATCCAATGACACTAGTGGATCCATGTGTGGTTTGTGAAATAACATACATGCACTGACACTGGGTGTGGTTCATCAAAATAACACACATCCAATGACACTGGTGGATCCATATGTGGTTTGTGAAAAGAACACGCATGCAATGACTCTAGCTGTGGTTTGTGAAAAGAACACACATGCAATGACTCTGGTGGATCCTTATGTGGTGTCCGTAATGAACAGATATGCAAAGCAACTCTGGTGGATCCATATGTGGTTTGTGATAAGAACACACATCCAATGACACTAGTGGATCCATGTGTGGTTTTTGAAAGAACAGACATGCACGGACTCTAGGTGTGCTTCACGAAAAGAACACACATCCAATGACACTGGTGGATCCATATGCGGTTTGTGAAAAGAACACACATGCAATGACTCTAGCTGTGTTTTGTGAAAAGAAAACACATGTAATCACACTAGTAGATCCATATGTGGTTTGTGAGAAGAACAGACATGGAAATACTCTAGCTGTGGTTTGTGAAAAGAACACACATGCAATGACTCTAGTTGTGGTTTGTGAGAAGAACACATATGCAATGACACTGGTGGATCCATATGTGGTTTGTGAGAAGAAGACACATCCAATGACACTGGTGCACCCATATGTGGTTCATGAAAAGAACACACATCTAATGACACTGGTGGATCCATATGTGGTTTGTGAAAAGAACACACATGCAATCACATTGGTGGATCCATATGTAGTTTGTGAGAAGAATAGACATGTAATGACTCTAGCTGTGGTTTGTGAAAAGAACATACATGCAATGACTCTAGTTGTGGTTTGTGAAAAGAACACACGTGCAATGACACTTGTGGATCCATATGTGGTTTGTGAGAAGAATAAACATCCAATGACTCTAGCTATGGTTAATGAAAAGAACAGACATGCAATGACACTGGTGGATCCACATGTGGTTTGTGAAAAGAACACACATGCAATGACACTGGGTGTAGTTCATGAAAAGAACACCCATCCAATGACAATAGTGGATCCATGTGTGGTTTGTGAAATAAAAGACATGCACTGACACTGGGTGTGGTTCATCAAAAGAACACATATCCAATGACACTGGTCGATCCATATGTGGTTTGTGAGAAGAACAGACATGCAATGACTCTAGCTATGGTTTGTGAGAAGAACACACATGCAATGACACAGGTGGATCCTTATGTGGTTTGTGAAAAAAATAAACATCCAATGACTCTAGCTGCGGTTAATGAAAAGAACATACATGCAATGACACTGGTGGATCCGTATGTGGTTTGTGAAAAGAACCCACATGCAATGACACTAGGTATGGTTCATGAAATGAACACACATCCAATGACACTGGTGGATCCATATGTGGTTTGTGAAAAGAACACACATGTAATGCTTCTAGCTGTGGTTTGTGAAAAGAACACACATGCGATCACACTGGTGGATCCATATGTGGTTTGTGAGAAGAACATACGAGTAAATAACTGACAGTAGGAATAAATGCAGCAAGTGGCCCAATCCTTTATGCAGCAAAGGACAAGCCGGTTGTATTACTTAAGATGACCAAACGTTCTCGAGGACACATGGGAAGACTGTCAAGTGCTTTCGCTTCATATAGTTGATTAATCTTATTTAGCTTGCTAAGTGTTGTGTGGGTGAACCTGTGCTAATGTACCGCCCCATCCAAGACTAATACATACTTGTGATTATACCCCTTGCAAACATCCGTAAGTACAAGAAAGTAATTAAGGTAGAAACCTAACCACGGCTTTAAACACTAAGACCCTTACGTCCCTTGTGCAATGGTTTCCTAACGAGGGTTCAGGTTTCTGTCACTCCGGCAACCCCTACGATTAGTAGCCAAATACACAATGCGTTCCCCTAGGCCCATATAGGTGAAGTGTCATGTAGTCGACGTTCACATGAAACCACTAGAAGAAGTACACCACAACTTAAATAACAATCTATTGAATCTTTCTCAACACAACTCCACTACTAACAACAAGACTTCTCCCATGTCCTCAAGAACAAAATGAACTACTCACATGACATCATATGGATCATGATCAGAGATGGAATAATGATGTATAACAATCTGAACATAGACAATAATTCAATGGTTCACTCAATAGCATTAACTACAAAGAGTAATCAACAGCGGGAAAGTTTCCCCTATGAACTATGCAAGATTCAACGCAATTGTTACAACAATATGGAGATGGTGATGAGGGTGATGATGGTGATGATGGTGGTGATGATGATGATGATCCCGATGAAGTCCAGCTTGATGGTGGTGTTGATGGCGATGATCTCCCCTCTCATGGAAGGAATTCCCCCGGCAAAAATCTGTCTGCCGGAGAGATCTTTCTCTCTCCGTGCTTTCCGCCCCGCAGAGGCGGCGAAATCTTTCTGTGGTCGCTCCCCGAGTCTTAGGGTTTCGGGAGGATGATATACGCCAGAGGGGAGAGGCTGGAGTGGGCCGGGGCGGCCACACCACCTCGAGGCGCGGCCTAGGGATGCCCGCGCCATGGGGTGGTGTGGGCCTCCTGTGGCCCATCTCCACTCCATCTTCTAGCATCCTTAGTCTTCTGGAAAAATAGGATTTTCCATACATTTTCCCGTATTTTCTGATCTTCGCGAATTTTGCCTCCAAACAACACCTTTTCCATCAGAATCCTGCTTGCAGCGGTCCATGCTCCAAAAGTCATCAACCATGCAAAAACAGATGAAATAACATAAGTATCACCTCTCAATATGAAATATATCAATGAATAATAGTGAATTAAGACATAGAATAGAGATGCAAAATGGACGTATCAACTCCCCGCAAGCTTAGACTTCGCTTGTCCCCAAGTGGAACTGAGCTCAATAAACATGGCCTCAGGTTTATGGAGTGAAGAGTCAATAAAATAATACGGACAAGAAGCATCACATTCATCAAATACATAGATCATAATAGAAGACAACTCACTATTATATAACTCAACATGTAATGAGTAAAGGAAACACAATAAATATACATAAAGTGAATCATAATTGGTAATGGCAAACTTAGCTCTTGGTCGAAGAATAGTTGATAATTTGCTGGAGTTCACAACTAGCTGGTTTTTCAATGATAGCTTTCAAAGTAGTAAACATCAAGATAAGAGCAATGTGCAAAACAAGGAACATAAGAAACATGAGTGAATAAATCATCATACGAATGAATGAAACACAACTCAAAATACTTGCTGAGATAGAAGGGAGTAGGTTTACTGACTCAACTACAAAGTAAAAGAAATGCCCTTCAAAGAGGGAAGCAGGATTGCAAGTCTCATAAAGAGCTCCCAAAAATTATGATACTTACTAGCTTTCAGCTCTCATTGCCCCTATCATAGGCATCTTTAGGTGATTAAGGCTAAAGTGACACAATTAAGAGGATATGCTTATGAGTACCGATCCTTACTTATGAGTTGAAATCTCATGCCCCTTACTTATGAGTACCGATCCTCATGCTACTCAACTTCAGTCACAAGCAAGCTCTTGTCATTGTAAATATATGCGTGTCATTGAGAACCGCCAACGGGGTACCCCTTGCACATGACACAGGAGCTATCCCATAATCAAAATGACAAGGCAAGCAAACAGTGAGCATCTCAGTGATATTTTTATTTGCTATTTGCATAGGTTTTTATTGAGGATGCTTCATAGAATGCTCACTATAGTTATGCTGCAAGTTTCCACCATGATTAGGCATGGCTTAGGCTAGCGGCCCAGGCGTTTTTCTAACACACATATAAACTCCATGATCTTACAAGTTCTACTTTTATTTCACACACCGCCGGGATCCATAAGCAAAAGAACATGATATCAACTAGGTACAAAGTACCAAATGAAGTGTTGAAAGCGGTCCCCATGATACATGGTTCGGCTAACTTCAACTCATAAAGCACAAGCATATACGCAACAAAGAAGGACCCAATGGTTCAAGTTTATTAAATGCAAGAAAGTAAAGTGTGCCATCAAGTTCGTGAGAGCTTTAATCAATAATTTTCACATAACAAGTTTAATTTGGGAGGTAGATAAAACAAGAATTTACTTGGAATAGCAATAATGCTACTAGGTAGGTATGGTGGACACAAATGGCATAGGTTTTGGTTTAAAGGAGTGGATGCACGAGAAGAATACCCTCTCAGTACATGTTTTGTGCTAGCAAGGCTGGGTAACAAGCATAAGAGTTGAAGGAAACAAACAAACATACAAGTGATAAAGACAAACATGCAATCTTCCTTGGAAGCACAAAAGATCTTAACTAGAGAATACTAGACTTATGAGCAAATCAATAAAGAAAGATGATGAAATAATTTTTCTATAGAGTACTTCTATCTTTTCATTCAACTGTCAAAAATTGTGTTGCTACTGACCGAGCCAGGTTTGCCAAACCAACTAAATTAACTCAATGATCCCAAAGTACTACCAATACTAACAACAAGATCAATCATATAACCACGAATTGAAAACTAATATAAGCTATGAAAAAGAGTGAATGATAGAACTTATAATTAATATTCCATAACGGCAACTCACACCAAGGGATACATATCTAACGAGAGAGGGGACACTTCCATAATGCAAACCATACTACATAATAACTCCTCTATTCATGATATGACTCTACTAAAAAGGTAAAAAGATAGAAGATAATGATGTGATACCGCGGCACTCCCCCAAGCTTGGAACAAACCAAGGGGATGCCAAACCTGATGACGAATTACTCCTTTAGTGGTGGTGGTATCCTCTCAATGAGCTCTCTGATAAGTTTCCCCAGGTCCTCAATCTCAAAGGTGAGATTACGAATAAGCTGCGAGTTTTGCTCAATGCGGCTCATGATCATGTCGGGTTGAGAATTCCTGCTCTTGCTATTCTTTCCCCACTCTTCCTCCTTGAAGTCTTCTTTTCCTGCATGTCTAGAACGAGGCAAATACCAATTGGAGGGTAATTTCTCCTTGGGCATATTCTGGTATTGATGCTCATGGATAAGGGTATGGAAAGGATTCCTGGTGCGTGGAGGAAGTGACCGTGGAGCTAAACTATGACGAGGAGCTTTCCCCCCAGTCTGCATCCGTGTCGTCCTTCTAACCCTGGCAGGTTTCACCACTCCAATGCTTGCAATGGTAGTGCCGGTGTGCAGATGTTGGGCTTGCTCCTCTTCACCTTCACTCTTGATCTCCTTCTCCTTCCCGAGGTCTTGGAGGTCTTCCTGCATAGGCTCCTTCCCTTTATCCTTGGCGGACACCATTGTGTTTCTATGCTTTCGAAGAGTAGGTCCTGGCAGAAACAGATCGAAACAAAAACATGACGAAAACACGATATACGAACCTCGGGGGATCCGGGGGATTATATATTACGAAGTTTCATATCAAAAGGAAGGTACTGGGTGAAAACGGGTCGGGGGCGGAGTCCGGAGTGGCCACACCACCTGGTGGCGCGGCCAGGGGAGGGCCCATGCCACAGGGTGGTGTGAGCCACCCTGGCTCCGTTTTCGTCCCTTTTTCGCTTTGTAACTTCCCTTATTGACTGAAAACTGCAAAAATATAGTTGGATTGTATTTTCGCGGAACTTTTCTTACCAAAACTGTTACCTAGTTGGAAACGGACTTTGTAGGTCTCTGAATTTGGTATTTAGTGGATCCTTCCGGAGTCATCTCTTGAATCATCAATATCTTCATCTTCATACACTTATTACTTGAGTCATAAAACCCTTCTTTTCCTTATTACACCATTATCTCCACTTCCTGGAAATTTCTTTTACACAAAACTTCACACAGTTCTCATTAGCAACATTAGTATAAGTGAAGTGATAAAACCTTTTGAGTCCAACTTCAACTGAAAACCATCAAAACAAAAGCTACTGAAGCATACCCTTCCGAAAACCCAAAAAGAATTAAAAAAGGAAATCGAATAAAGAAGCAAATGCAAGAGTGGCAAAATCTGTCAAAACAGACCAGCAGGTAAAGATCAATTTTTTCGAAAATCTTCTGTTGCTCAAATCAAAAAGTGCAAAACTAACGAACGTTAAATAACAACCTGGGGCAGAAGCACAACAAATTACAGCTCAATCCTACAGACATAAGTCTCTCACGAATTTTTACGGTGAAGCACAAAAATCTGTTTCGGGACAGCAACTTCCCCAAATCTTACTTCTCTCTCATTAGAGGTTGATCTTGACACAAAAACCAAACAAAATGGATAAGGAGCGGTTATTACCGAAGTAATAACTTCCAAGACTCAAAGAAACAAAAACAAACTAAAATAAAAAACAAATTGGGTTGTCTCCCATAAAGCTCTTTCTTTATAGCCATTAAGATGTGCATGCTAATTTTGAAGAAGCTCTCATAGGGATATGAATTGAAGTGAAAGAGAGCATTAAGAAGAAAAAAAACACACACATTTAAGTCTAACCCACTTCCTATGCAAGGGAATTTTGTAAACAAACAAGTTATTGAAACCAGAGGATTCTTGCATAAGAAGGCAAAACAAGTGCAACATAAAAACTTTCAGCAGAAAACGAGGAAACTTGATATTATTGAGATACATAAGAACACTTTTCCCTCTCTCATAGTAGCTTTCAGTATCATGCATAAACTTAACAATGTAGCTATCACAAGAACCATCATAGCAATGATCACTTATTATAACAGAAAACACAGGAATACTAGCTCTCATAACACTACTATGTGAAACAATATTAGAGGTATCCTTACAAAGGATAGGGTGTCCCTCTTTTTCATATTTACTAATAAAGTCTTTCACATTTGCTATTATAGGTTCATCAACCATTTGTTTATCAGGTTCAACAGCTTTTCTTGTACTTTCATTAACCATACTAGCTATCACAGAATGTTCCTTAATCCTAACTGGGAAAGGCATATTCTCAATATAAGGTTCAGGTAAAACATGATTAGCAGTATAAACTTCAGTATTTCTTGAAGGAACACTCTTAGCAATATCTTTATAAGGTTCATGATACTTATCCCACTTCTTTTTAGGCACTTCAATATAGGAAGCAAAAGCCTTAAAATAAGAAGCAATAGCTTGAGAATCTAGACCATAAGAATTTTTAATATCTTGAAAGTCATCAGTTTCCATAAAAGATTCAATGCATTCATAATCATAATTTATACCTGACTTTCTACCTTTGTCATTCTCCCAAGCTTCAGCATTGTCTTGAATAGAGTCCAGAAGATCCCATTTAGCTTCTTCTTCCATACGAGTGAATGATCCAGCGCAAGAAGCATCCAATAAATCTTTATCATGTAGAGGGAGCCTTACATAAAAGTTATTGATAATAATATTATTGGGGAGCTTATGAATGGGACATTTGAGCATTAGTAACTTCAATCTCCCCCAAGCTTGAGCTATACTCTCTCCATCAAGAGGCCAAAAGTTGTATATTTGATTCTGATCTTTATGAATCTCACTAGGAGGATAAAACTTTGAATAAAAGAGAGGCATTATTTCCTCCCATTCCAGAGCTTGACCATTCTTCAGCAGCGTATACCATTCCTCAGCTCTTCCTTTCAGCGATAATGAGAATAAATTCTTCTTTACTTGATCTGTAGTAATACCTGCACACTTGAACAGCCCACATAATTCGTGTATAAAGAGTAAATGATCACCGGGATGGATAGTTCCATCCCCAACATAGTAGTTATCCATAACACGATCAATAATTCTTGTAGGTATTTTGAAAACATCATTCTCAGCAGGCGGTGGCTTATCTACTACCTTAGAAGTGGTAGTAGCATTACCAAATAAGAAACTCAGCGAATTATGCATAACAAAAATAAAGCAACTAACAGAAGTAAACAATACTCACAGTAGAAGTTTCCTTTACCAGTTCCACTCTCCAATAGCGCTTCACTCCCCGACAACGGCGCCAGAAAATAGTCTTGATGACCACAAGTATAGGGGGTGTATCGCAGTATTTTCGATAAGTAAGAGTGTCGAACCCAATGAGGAGCAGAAGATGCTGGCAAGTGGTATGGACCAGGAATTCTCTGCAAATACTTAGCAAACGGATTTTTAGGAGTTTTCGATAAAGCAAATAAACAAAGTACGATTAAATAAAAGATAGTAGGAATAAATGCAGCAAGTGGCCCAATCCTTTATGCAGCAAAGGACAAGCCGGTTGTATTACTTAAGATGACCAAACGTTCTCGAGGACACATGGGAAGACTGTCAAGTGCTTTCGCTTCATATAGTTGATTAATCTTCTTTAGCTTGCTAAGTGTTGTGTGGGTGAACTTGTGCTAATGTACCGCCCCATCCAAGACTAATACATACTTGTGATTATACCCCTTGCAAACATCCGTAAGTACAAGAAAGTAATTAAGGTAGAAACCTAACCACAACTTTAAACTCTAAGACCCTTACATCCCTTGTGCAATGGTTTTCTAACGAGGGTTCAGGTTTCTGTCACTCCGGCAACCCCTACGATTAGTAGCCAAATACACAACATTCCCCTAGGCCCATATAGGTGAAGTGTCATGTAGTCGACGTTCACATGACACCACTAGAAGAAGTACACCACAACTTAAATAACAATCTATTGAATCTTTCTCAACACAACTCCACTACTAACAACAAGACTTCTCCCATGTCCTCAAGAACAAAATGAACTACTCACATGACATCATATGGATCATGATCAGAGATGGAATAATGATGTATAACAATCTGAACATAGACAATAATTCAATGGTTCACTCAATAGCATTAACTACAAAGAGTAATCAACACCGGGAAAGTTTCCCCTATGAACTATGCAAGATTCAACGTAATTGTTACAGAAATATGGAGATGGTGATGAGGGTGCTGATGGTGATGATGGTGGTGATGATGATGATGATGATCCCGATGAAGACCAGCTTGATGGTGGTGTTGATGGCGACGATCTCCCCTCTCCGGGAAGGAATTCCCCGTAAATCATCTGCAGGAGAGATCTTTCTCTCGTGTTTTCGCCCTTGCAGGCGGCGAAATCTTTCTGTGGTCGCTCCCCGAGTCTTAGGGTTTTGGGAGGATGATATACGCCAGAGGGGAGAGGCTGGAGTGGGCCAGGGCGGCCACACCACCTCCAGGCGCGGCCTAGGATTGCCCGCGCCATGGGGTGGTGTGGGCCCCCTATGGCCCATCTCCACTCCATCTTCTGGCATCCTTAGTCTTCTAGAAAAATAGGATTTTCCGTATATTTTCCCAGATTTTCTGATCTTCACGAATTTTGCCTCCAAACAGCACCTTTTCCATCAGAATCCTGACTACAGCGGTCCGTGCTCCAAAAGTCATCAACAATGCAAAAACAGATGAAATAACATAAGTATCACCTCTCAATATGAAATATATCAATGAATAATAGTGAATTAAGACATAGAATAGTGATGCAAAATGGACGTATCATGGATCCATATGTGGTTTGTGAAAATAACACACATGCAATGACACTGTGATTGGTTAATGAAAAGAACACACATCCAATGACAATGGTGGATCCATATGTGGTTTGTGAATAGAACACACAAGCAATGACTCTAGCTGTGGTTTGTGAAAAGAACACACATGCAATCACACTGGTGGATCCATTTGTGGTTTGTGAGAAGAATAAATATGCAATGACTCTAGCTATGGTTTGTGAGAAGAATACACATGCAATGACACTGGTGGATCCTTATGTGGTTTGTGAGAAGAACATACATCCAATGACTCTAGGTGTGGTTAATGAAAAGAACATACATGCAATGACACTGGTGGATCCGTATGTCGTTTGTGAAAAGAACACACATGCAATGACACTGGGTATGGTTCATGAAAAGAACACACATCCAATGACACTGGTGGATCCATGTGTGGTTTGTGAAAAGAACACACATACAATGACTCTATCTATGGTTTCTAAAAAGAACACACATGCAATCACACCGGTGGATCCATATGTGGTTTGTGAGAAGAACAAACATGCAATGACTCTAGCTATGGTTTGTGAGAAGAACACACATGCAATGATAATGGTGGATCCTTATGTGGTTTGTGAGAAGAACAGACATCCAATGACTCTAGCTATGGTTAATGAAAAGAAAATACATGCAATGACACTAGGTGATCCGTATGTGGTTTGTGAAAAGAACACACATGCAATGACACTGGGTATGGTTCATGAAAAAAAACACATCCAATGACACTGGTGGATCCATATGTGGTTTGTGAAAAGAACACACATGCAATCACTCTAGATGTGGTTTGTGAAAAGAACACACATGCAATGACTTTGGGTATGGTTCATGAAAAGAACACACATCCATTGACACTGGTCGATCCATATGTGGTTTGTGAAAAGAACGCACATGCAATGACTCAAGGTATGGTTAATGAAAAGAACACACATGCAATGCCAGTGGTGGATCCATGTGGTTTGTGAAAAGAATAGGCATGCAGTGACTCTAGCTATGGTTAATGAAAAGAACACACATGTAATGACACTGGTGGATCTATATGAGGTTCATGGAAAGAACACACATGCAATGACTCTGGTGGATCCATATGTGGTATGTGAGAAGAACACACATGCAATGACAATGGTGGATCCATATGTGGTTTGTGAGAAGAACACACATGCAATGACAATGGTGGATCCATATGTGGTTTGTGAAAAGAACACACATGCAATGACTCTAGGTGTGATTCATGAAATGTACACACATCCAATGACACTGGTGGATCCATATGTGGTTTGTGAAAAGAACACACATGCAATGACACTGGTGGATCCATGTGGTTTGTGAAAAAAATAGACATGCAATGACTCTATCTATGGTTAATAAAAAGAACACACATGCAATGACACTAGTGGATCGATATGTGGTTCATGGAAAGAACACACATGCAATGACTCTGGTGGATCCATATGTGGAATGTGAGAGGAATACACATGCAATGGCACTGGTGGATCAATATGTGGCTTGTGAGAAGAACACACATGCAATTACACTGGTGGATCCATATGTGGTTGGTGAAAAGAACACACGTGCAATGAAACTGGGTGTGGTTCATGAAAAGAACACATATCCAATGACACTGGTGGATCCATATGTGGTTTGTGAAAAGAACACACATGCAATGACTCCGGCCGTGGTTTGTGAAAAGAACACACATGCAATGACTCTGAGTGTGGTTCATGAAAAGAACACACATCCAATGACACTGGTGGATCCATATGTGGTTTGTGAAAAGAACACACATGCAATGGCACTGGGTGTGGTTCATGAAAAGAACACACATCCCATGACACTAGTGTATCGATATGTGGTTTGTGTAAAGAACAGACATGCAATGACTCTAGCTATGGTTTGTGAGAATAACACACATGCAATGACACTGGTGGATCCTTATGTGGTTTGTGAGAAGAACAGACATCCAATGACTCTAGCTATGGTTAATGAAAAGAACAGACATTGAATGACACTGGTGGATCCATTTGTGGTTTGTGGAAACAACACACATGCAATGACACTGGGTGTGGTTCATGAAAAGAACACACCTCCAATGACACTGGTGGATCCATATGTGGTTTGTGAAAATAACACACATGCAATGACTCTAGATGTGGTTTGTAAAAAGAACACACAAGCAATGACTTTGGGTGTGGTTCATGAAAAGACCACATGTCAACACCCGGATTTTTAATCCCAGATGCCCGTTATGCCATACCTCGCAATCCTAGAATTACCATTTTTGCGAGACATAACAGATTGGATATCACAGTACATCATCCATTACAAACCATACATAAGGTCTTACACAAATAAGGATCTCATGATCCGGTCTTAATACAACAAGCAGCGGAATTAAACGATAAGCGTAGCGGGGGGTCCATCTTCAGGGGCACAGGTAATGCTGACGAAGGCAGATAGTCCTAGTTATCATAGCCGTCCTATTGGCCATCATCTTGGTAGTATCCTTCATAGTCTGGCCATGAGAATAGCCAGGGACAAAAGCCATGAGTACTCTTTAAGTACTCGCAAACTACCACTACCAAGTAGTATAGTGCTAAGTTAAAGTGCTAAATCTAAGTTTCACTATAAAGTTAAGTTTGAAACCTAAGCTGAGTTCTGAAGAAAAGAAAGATAAAGTAAAGTTCTAGAATCACTTAAGTTGGGAAACTAGTATCATAAACACAGCCCTGTTGTGGTCAAGTCAAGATTCATCATTCATTTCAAGTTATTTGGAAAACATCTGACAACGAAACAGTATGGCCATTCCAACTGTCCATAACCGCGGACGTGGCTATTCGAATTGTTTGACACTCTGTAGAGGTGGTACACTTTCACCACAAGATTCGATACATATGTCAGGGATAACCCTGAATCATCATACTTAGTATGCAGATAATCAAACATAACCTTCCTTTTACACACCCTAGTATAAGCACCTCTCTGATGAGCATGGCCTCCCAACCATGACCATCAGTCATCTTGGGCACTACATAGGTGGACATCATGAGAGGTAGCCTCATCTCAAACCCCTCGCGCGAGGGAACAAATACAAATGCATATAAATTTCCGGCTAAGCCTTACCCAATTCAGGTAGTGTGGTTGTACGGTAAATTTGGAATGGTATCGCATCCGAATCCAACCATCAGTTTTATAAGAGGGTTAAGGCTCATGCCTCGTCATTTTCATCATCATAAACCATTTGTGTTTCTCAACACATGTCAAAACATCTCAATAGAATGACTCATCATTCCAAGGTTTTCACAATTCATTTTCACCAAGTGTTCCCATCTAAAGTTACTCAAGTTTTTGATATACTCTAAACTACTAAGTTAAGAGTGTTCACTAAGGTGGAAGTGATGGGTTCAATCTCATGCCATAGAATGACATCTAAAGTTTTCTAAATAGGTCAAGTTTTATACTTTTTATGCTACCTTCAAAACAAGTAAAGAACTTTGTGTAACTAAGGGAGGTACAACTGGTAAACAAGGACTTGGGGTAACTAATAGTTAAAGGAGTGTGAGCAAAGCATGCCTAAAGCATCTTGGATCAAGTTAACTAGATTAAATCTAGTTTACTATAATAGCTTGCACTGTTAATGGTGGCTTACAAGTACAACTTGCAAGGGTTAACTTGGATAGGGGTAGCTTGCCTTGGTTGGTGCAATGGTTGAAGTCTTCTTCTTCTTCTTCTTGGTAGCACTCCTCCTCCTCGTAAGCTTGGTCGATACTATCTTCTATAAATACATATGGAGCACACAATCACCAAACAATACTTAACTAGTTTACTTAGTACTCTAAGGCACACAATTGATGATCTACTATCATCACAAGCATCACAAGTTTTATTCAATAGTTTCCTCCTTTTTCTTTTAGAAAATTAATTTCTACTCATTGAAAAATTAACTAAGATTTAATATTCACCACTTAAAATATGGGATCATGTTCACACATGTCATCACCACATATTCTAACATGTGGGAATGAGATTTAAAGGTCGGATCATAATTATTTTGGTTTAAGTTCATTATTTAATGATTTAAAGTGACTAGAAATGCCTATATAGCATTATTTTGGTACTAGTCAAAAGTCACTGCATTTAAACCTTAATATTATTATATTTTCAGATAGGTATGGTGAAATGTGATTTTTGAGAGTTGGAATCAACTCAAAAGCTAACTTGGTTGATTTTATAAAAATGTTGCAAGGTGCAAATGCTTCTGTTTTGTTATTTTTATTAGGAGAGATAATAACTCTAATTGAATTAAATCCAACGGGCTTGGATAGATCATTTCAATACCTTTTAGACAGAATTGGTTTCATGCAATTTGGATTTATAAAACTCTCTGAATTTATTTTCAAACTAGGGGACAGAACTAAGAATTAAACTAAAAAGAAAAATCCAAATTTGAATGGCTGGGCTAGCGCGGGAATGAACATGGGCCAGCCCAGTGGCACGGGGCTCAGCTGACAGGGGGGTCCCGCTTGTCAGTGGCTCTTAACACGCGAAACGGTACGTGCGCTGTGGGCCGTAGTATTAGAACTGGGATCTACGGCTGGGAGTCGTCGACGACGACGAACTGGTCGCCGGCGAGCTCGAACCCTAGCAGCTCAGTGGGGGTCTATCGGGGACGTACCAAGGCTCCAGCAAGGTCGGCGAGGCGGGAAAATGAACTGGAAGACAACGGCGAGGCGAGGCGCAATTGCGGTAGAGCTTGGGGTGCCCTAAATGGCAGGCGCCCTTCTCCTCCTGCTGCGGTGGCTCCGGCTCCAATTCCGGCGAGGCAGAGCTCGAGCGGCGTCGGCTAGAGGTGGGTGAGGTTCAGTGAGAGGTAGGGAGTGAGTGGGTGTGGAGAAATGAGGCTGGGGAGGCCGGTTTATATAGGACCTACGGTGAGACCGAGCGGGATGGGCAGGCGACGGTGGCGACATGGCTACGGCCGGCTAGAGGCATGCCGGAGGGTGGCGATCGATAGGAGGTCTCTTGGCGGTGCTCTAGGAAGTGAATGCGGCCTTAGGGGCGGTGGTATGCAGTCAGGGCGAGCTGGCGCTCTGAGTGGCAGAAGCGGCAATGTCCACGGCGAGCGGTGGTTGTGGTGCGTTGGGCGGCGAACGGGGGTGTCTGGGGTGTTCCCTGGGTCGTGGCGGAGCGGTGGGCACGTTCTGCGGTCGAGCGGCGGCTAGTGCACGCGTGCCGGGTGCGGCGCTCTGGCGCGTGCTCGACATGGTGCGGTGGCACTGGGCGTGAGCTTTCCTCGGTGGTCCATGGCGAGGCTCGGCTCGGGCAGGGGACAGAGGGTGGCGATGAGCTCTTGGCTACCTCCTAGACATGGCGAGGGAGGGGGAAGTGGTCTGCTCTAGCGGGGCAAGGTTTGGCCGGCGACTAGGTGCTCGGGTTGACATGGCATGGTGGCTAGGGACAAGGGAGAGGGGTGCTAAGCGCCTGGTTAGACCAAGAGGAGACAAAGGGATTAAATGGGGATCAAAAGGGGGCAAAACCCTGTGCAGAACAGTAAGCTAGGTTCAGAGTTAGATTCTTGCCTGCCAAGTGTTTGATTAAATGGCCGCAAGAAATAAACTTTTGAATTTTGGTTTCAAAATTTTTGGGTGATCTACACTAGTGCTAGATAGTCTCTGGTTGCAAGGGTTTTGAAAGTGGAGCTTGTTTGAATGGTTTTTGAAAAAGTGGGATCTTCCCATATGTAATAGATTCAATTTTGAACTGTCATTTAAAATTAGCATTTGAAAGATTTTTGCAGATCACAAGGTGGGCCTTGGTACCTCATTATGTGTACTATCAAGGGGTGTAAAGATCCACACATGTTTCTGTTAAGTTTTGAGTACTAGGAATAGCCAAAGTAGGCATGAGAGTTAATTTGGCCAAACTGACCATTCACTTCAAATATTCATTTTGAGTTATTTTTCTTTGGGGAATGACTTAGATGATGTTTATTTCACCTAAGAAACATTTTACAAGCAATGGATCACAGAACCGTGGCAATTCAATTCAATTCCTAAATTAAATGCACATACACATGAATGCTTTCATTTTTAATTTGGAAAAGTTTCTGTTAACCCTATTTTTGATGATTCAGATCTTGATAAGCTTGGATTGAAGTTTTGGGATGTTACAAACCTTCCCCCCTTAAACAAAATCTTGTCTTGAGATTTACAAAGAAACTAGGAACTAAAGAGATCTGGGAACTCTGTCCTAATGGAATCTTCGCGCTCCCATGTGGCTTCCTCCTATGTATGCTTTCTCCACTAAATCTTGAGAAACTTGATGCTCCTGGTCCTGGTGGTTCTGTAGGCTTCTTCTAAGATACGGATGGGCACTTCCTGATAGGTTAGGTCATTGTTGATTTCCACAGCTCTGTGATGAATGTTCTTGAAAACTTCAGTCTTGTCAGGCACTTCCAAGCATTTGCGAAGTAACGAGATATGGAACACATTGTGGATGGCTGACATCTCTTCAGGCAGTTCCAGCTGATACGATACTTCTCCTCGACGGTTCAGAATTTTGAAAGGTCCGATATATCTGGGGGCTAACTTTCCCTTCAGACTAAAGCGTTGAGTTCCCTTCAATGGTGAAACCTTGAGATATACAAAATCTCCGACATTGAAAGTCAGGTCTCTCCTTCTCTTGTCAGCATAACTCTTACATGCGGATTAGGCGGGCGGTCTTGAGGTGCTCACAGTCTTTGTGAACTTTCTCTTCTGCTTCTCGGAGAATGTCGGGTCCAAAGATCTGACTCTCTCCTACTTGCGACCAATTCAAAGGGGTACGACACTTTCTTCCGTATAGGAATTCAAATGGTGCCATCTGCAAACTAGCTTGATAACTGTTGTTATATGAGAATTCTGCGAAAGGCAGGCAGTCTTCCCATTTTGATCCGTATTCCAACACACAAGCTCTAAGCATATCCTCTAGGATCTGGTTGACTCTCTCAGTCTGTCCATCTGTTCGCGGGTGATAAGCGGTACTAAAGTTCAACTTGGTTCCTAATCCTTCTTGAACTTTCTGCCAAAATCTTGACGTAAATTGGGTTCCTTGATCTGATACGATGGTCTTAGGGGTTCCATGCAGACTAAGAATCCTAGCAATATACAGCTCTGCTAACTTTGCACTCTGGTAGGTTGTCTTGACAGGTATGAAGTGAGCTACCTTGGACAGTCTATCAACTATGACCCAGATTGAGTCATTTCCCCTACTGGAAGTAGGCAAACCGGTGGTAAAGTCCATTCCGACGGAATCCCATTTCCATTCCGGAATCTGCAATGGTTGCAATAGTCCTGCAGGTCTCTGATGCTCTGCTTTTACTCTTTGATAGATGTCACATTTGGCGATGTAGCTTCCGATTTCTCTCTTCATCTTGTGCCACCAAAATTGCTCTTTCAAATCTTGATACATCTTTGTTCCTCCGGGGTGGATAGAATAAAGAGTATCATGAGCTTCCTTCATGAGAACTTCCTTCAGCTCCGAATCTGCTGGCACATAGATACGTCCTTTGTACCATAGTACACCTTCTTCGTCTTCAGTGAATCTAGGTACCTTTCCTGTACCAATGCGACGTTTGATTCCGTCGATACTTTCATTCCCCTTCTGGGATTCCTTGATTTGGCTAATCAAAGTGGGTTGAAGTTTAATGCTATCTAAGAATCCTTTGCTAACTAATTCAGTTCTGAATTGCTCCAACTCTTCATACAAACTTGGTTGCTTCTCCTTGATCATGGTATTTAGCCTACATGGCAATCTACTAAGAGCATCCGCTAAAACATTGGCTTTACCGGGGTGATAGTGAATGTCAAGGTCATAATCCTTGATTAACTCTATCCATCTCTGTTGTCTCATATTCAGCTCCTTTCGAGTGAACATATACTTCAAGCTCTTGTGATCTGAGTAAATCTCATAGCGATTACCCATAAGATAATGACGCCATGTCTTCAATGCTAGAACCACAGCTGCTAGCTCAAGATTATGGGTCGGATAGTTCTGCTCATCTTTGCTTGGTTGTCGAGATCTGGCGATGACTTTGCCTTCTTGCATCAATACACATCCTAGACCAATCTTGGATGCATCACAATATACATCAAACGGCTTCTTGATGTCTGTCATGACCAAAATTGGGGCGGATATCAATCTCTTCTTCAGCTCCTGAAAACTAGCTTCACACTTGCCAGTCCATTCAAACTTCTTGTCCTTCTTCAACAATTGGGTCATGGGTCGAGCGATGCTTGAGAATCCTTATACGAACTTGCGGTAGTATCCCGCTAATCCGAGTAATGCACAGACTTGGGTTTGAGTGGTTGGGGCTTACCATTCTTCGACATCTTTGATCTTGGCGGGATCAACAGAGACTCCTCCGGCAGACACAATATGTCCTAGGAATCCTACTTCTTTCAGCCAAAACTCACACTTGCTGAACTTGGCATACAGTTGATGCTCTCTCAGGGTTTCTAGGATAACTCTTAGATGTTGCTCATGCTCTTCTTCTGACTTGGAGTAGATAAGGATGTCGTCGATAAACACAACTACAAACTTATCTAGGAAATTCATAAAGATCTTATTCATGAGATTCATGAAATAAGCAGGGGCATTGGTTAATCCAAAATACATAACCGTATACTCATATAAACCATAGCGAGTAGGAAAGGCGGTCTTCATAATATCTGTTGCACGAATCTTAAGTTGGTGATGACCAGTCCTAAGATCAATCTTTGAGAATACCTGGGCTCCACTCAACTGGTCAAATAGATCCTCTATCTTTGGCAAAGGGTACTTGTTTTTGATGGTGACGTCATTCAACTTTCTGTAATCTGTACACAGACGATTGCCTCCATCTTTCCTGTCGACGAATAACACTGGTGATCTCCATGGCGATGCGCTTGGTTGAATCAAGTCTTTCTCTAACATGGCATCCAACTGCTTCTTTGGTTCCAGTAACTCTGAGGGGTTCATGCTATAGGCTCTCTGGGCTATGGGTCCGGTTCTGGGGATTAGTTTGATAATGAACTCAATATCTCTATCCGGGGGCATACCTAGCAATTCATCTAGGAATACGTCGGGGTATTCACAGACTACTCTGACCTGGTCTATGGTGGGCAGGGCTACACTCTTGTTGCACTTGAATTGACGGGGTAAGGTTTCAGAGATATGCTCTACTGTTACTCCAGAACTACTGGTCATGGTGATGTCTTTCTTAGTGTAGTCTATCAGTCCTTATGTCTTGACATCCAGTCCATACCTAGTACTACTTCCAATCCTTTGGTTCCAAGTACTATTAGGTTGGTATAAAAATCTATCCCATGTATTCTGATAGTCACAACTTTGCAATTTTTTCTAGCTTTAGTTGTTGAGCCGGGGATTTGAACTATCATGGCATGCTTCAAGTTGGTTGGGTGAATCTTACTAGTGCATGCAAATTCTTCGGTGACAAATGAATACGATGCTCCTGAATCAAACAATACTCTGGCTAAAACTAAGTTGACAGAAAACATACCCAGCACAACATCTGGCACTTCCTGGGCTTCTTCTGCGTTCATGTGGAAGAGACGACCGTTGCGGTTGTGAGGGTTCCCTGGGGCAAATCTTCTTCCTGGTTGAACACGACGTTGATGTTGAGCTGGAGCATTCACAGGGGCATTGACAGCCGTCTTCCTAGGACACTCATTGGAGTAGTGACACTTCACTCCACACTCGATACAAGTGATCTGGGACTTGTCCTTGGCTGCGACAGGCACAGCATTGCTTCCAGTTCTAGGTGCAGTGTTGTTGTTGTTGTTCTTGGGAGGTGCACGGTTGAAATTGTTGGCATTGACGGAGTTGTGATTATTTACTCCGGACTTCACATTGCCTCCGCTACGGTTGGGGTAACTTGGGCGAGACATTGGTGGTCGATTGTTCCTTGGTGCATACCATGGTGAAGGGTTGGGACGGTACTTCTGGTGACTGCTGCATCATACGACGTTTGCAGTTGTCGTTTGCCTGGTTAATCTTCCCTTCCATCTGAATGGCAGAGTCGACTAGCTCTTCGAGATCCTGAAAACGGATGTTGACGAGGACAGTTTGCATCTCATCATGCAGTCCGTTCAAGAATCTCTCCTTCTTCTTGGCCTCCGTGTTGATTTCATCAAGTGCATATCTGGTAAGTGACAGGAATCTATCACGGTACTCCACCACAGTCATTCTTCCTTTCTTTAATTCACGGAATTCATCTCTCATCCTATTGACTAGACCTTGCGGCACGTGGGTGCGGCTGAACTTGACTTTGAATGCTTCCCATGTCATCACTTGATCATGGTTCATATTGCGGATACTATTCCACCAAGGTCTTGCATCTCCCGCCAGATAGTGGGTGGTGAAGAGAACTTTCTCATTTTCATCAACTCCTGCAACTTCGAGGTTGTTTTCCATGGTCTGTAACTAGTCGTCAGCATCTAATGGGTTTTCAGATTGGTTGAAAATTGGGGGATTTGTATTCTGAAATTTTTTGAGTTTGGATCCATGGTGATCCTGATTTCCATGTCCTTGGTTGTTGAGAGCCATTTGGGCGATCTGCTACAATGTTGCTAAGTTGGCTTGGCGCTCAGCCCTGCTTGCTTCACGGTCTGCGATGAGATTTTGCAAGATCTGCAGCGTTGGGTCTTGCGACGAGATGCTCCCTCCTTGGTTTCCACGAGTCATCTGAAGATTGAGATAGATATAGGGGTAAGAGGGAAATTCTAAGGTTCATGGTTTTGGGTTTTTAATGCAAAAACTTTGAGTTAGACTCAGGTTTTTCAACTAACTTCATTTTCATTCATGCAAGTAAGCACACGATACAACAAACAAAGGAAAGCATATGGTTTGAGGAACCATTCTGCCAGCTACGATACAGTGGTACCGATACAACTCATGCTACGACAGTGCTCTAGTGCATCTACTCATCGTCGATGAAGTCGGAGTCCTCATCATCAGTGTAGAAGTCCACAGCATCCTCCTCCAGAAAGTCATCATCGTTGCTGAGGTAAGAATCCATGTCTCCCTGGATGTCTTCACCCTCATCTTCTTCTTCCTTGGCGGCAAGCTGAGCTTCCTGGTCCTTGATGGTCTTCTCGAGTTCGGACACCTTCTTGCGAAGATGGTCGATGGTGCGTTCCTTCTTGGCACGCTAGCGGTGAAGAGACTGGCGGTCCTGGACGAGTAGTGCGAAAGTCTGGGCCTTCTGGTCGGCAATGGCACGGTTCTGGTTGGCTAACTCTCTGGCATTGTCCAGTTCCTGATGTCTGTCATGAAGCAAGAAGTCAAGATTCTCCACTTGACGCCTCAACTCTTGGTGACTTGGCATCTCCATCGGCATTCCCATGAAGTCATGTCTTGCATAGTGAGCAAAACGGGTTCCTTGGATCATGTTGACGCTGAGGGCACATAGACTTGTGAGAGCTTCATGCATTGCCCTGGCTAATCCATCTAGCCAGTTGTTCTCTCTCACAGAGAACTGAATTCTCCCAGAAGTTGGTGCTTCAATGCTTCCTCTAAGATCTGCGGTGACTAGCCACTGTAGGTCTCCTCCTGGGGGTCCTGGAAGTTGAGCTCCAAGAAACTCCGGATGTGGGCGTCCCAGTAACTCCGATAGTGAATCCACATCCCTCTCGAAGATCAGCTGACCTCCGTTTCCCAACTGGTAAAACTTGCTGAACTGAGTCTCCATCTACAAGAATTAAGGATGAGGAAATTAGTGAAGTGATCAAATGTGTCAAATTTTAAGTAGTAATGTAAGAATTTTGAGGAACATGAATTTTTGAGAAAGAAAGAATTCCCAAGGATAAGAGAGGAGATAGTTTTTCGTAAATACTCACTTTGGTTTTGAAACTAAGTTTTTGTTCGAACGTCCATTCTAACTAGGGTCTCTTATGGTCAGGATGGCTCTGATACCAACTTGTCAACACCCGGATTTTTAATCCCAGATGCCCGTTATGCCATACCTCGCAATCCTAGGATTACCATTTTTGCGAGACATAACGGATTGGATATCACAGTACATCATCCATTACAAACCATACATAAGGTCTTACACAAATAAGGATCTCATGATCCAGTCTTAATACAACAAGCAGCTGAATTAAACGATAAGCGTAGCAGGGGGGTCCATCTTCAGGGGCACAGGCAATGCTGATGAAGGCAGATAGTCCTAGTTATCATAGCCGTCCTGTTGGCCATCATCTTGGTAGTCTCCTTCATAGTCTGGCCATGAGAATAGCCAGGGACAAAAGCCATGAGTACTCTTTAAGTACTCACAAACTACCACTAAAAAGTACTATAGTGCTAAGTTAAAGTGCTAAATCTAAGTTTAACTATAAAGTTAAGTTTGAAACCTAAGCTGAGTTCTGAAGCAAAGAAAGATAAAGTAAATTTCTAGAATCACTTAAGTTGGGATGCTAGTATCATAAACATAACCCTGTTGTGGTCAAGTCAAGATTCATCATTCATTTCAAGTTATTTGGAAAACATCTGACAATGAAACAATATGGCCATTCCAACTGTCCATAACCGCGGACGCGGCTATTCGAATAGTTTGACACTCTACAGAGGTGGTACACTTTCACCACAAGATTCAATACATCTATCAGGGATAACCCTGAATCATCATACTTAGTATGCAGATAATCAAACATAACATTCCCTTACCCACCCTAATATAGGCACCTCTCCTATGAGCATGGCCTCCCAACCATGACCATTAGTCATCTTGGGCACTACATAGGTGGACATCATGAGAGGTAGCCTCAGCTCAAACCCCTCCCGCGAGGGAACTAATACTAATGCATATAAATTTCTGGCTAAGCCTTACCCAATTCAGGTAGTGTGGTTGTACGGTAAATTTGGAATGGTATTGCATCCGAATCCAACCATAAGTTTTATAAAAGGGTTAAGTCTCATGCCTCATCATTTTCATCATCATAAACCATTTGTGTTTCTTAACACATGTCAAAACATCTCAATTGAATGACTCATCATTCCAAGGTTTTCACAATTCATTTTCACCAAGTGTTCCCATCTAAAGTGACTCAAGTTTTTGATATACTCTAAACTACTAAGTTAAGAGTGTTCACTAAGGTGGAAGTGATGGGTTCAATCTCATGCCATAGAATGACATCTAAAGGTTTCTAAATAGGATCAAGTTTTATACTTTTTATTCTACCTTCAAAACAAGTAAAGAACTTTCTGTAACTAAGGGAGGTACAACTTGTAAACAAGGACTTGGGGTAACTAATAGTTAAAGGAGTGCGATCAAAGCATGCCTAAAGCATCTTGGATCAAGTTAACTAGCTTAAATCCAGTTTACTACAATAGCTTGCACTATTAATGGTGGCTTACAAGTACAACTTGCAAGGGTTAACTTGGATAGGGCTAGCTTTTCTTGGTTGGTGCAATGGTTGAAGTTTTCTTCTTCTTCTTCTTGGTAGCACTCCTCCTCCTCGTAATCTTGGGCGGTACTATCTTCTATAAATACATATGGAGCACACAATCACCAAACAATACATAACTAGTTTACTTAGTACTCTAAGGGACACAATTGATGATCTATTGTCATCATAAGCATCACAAGTTTTATTCAATAGTTTCCTCCTTTTTATTTTAGAAAAGTAATTTCTACTCATTGAAAAATTAACTAAGATTTAATATTCACCACTTAAAATATGGGATCATGTTGACACACGTCATCACCACATATTCTAAAATGTGGGAATGAGATTTAAAGGTTGGATCATAATTATTTGGGTTTAAGTTCATTATTTAATGATTTAAAGTGACTAGAAATGCCTATATAGCATTATTTTGGTACCAGTCCAAAGTCACTGCATGTAAACCTTAATATTATTATGTTTTCAGATAGGTATGGTGAAATGTGATTTTTGAGAGTTGGAATCAACTCAAAAGCTAACTTGGTTGATTTTATAAAAATGTTGCAAGGTGCAAATGCTTCTGTTTTGTTATTTTTATTAGGAGAGATCTATAACTCTAATTGAATTAAATCCAACGGGCTTGGATAAATCATTTCAATACCTTTCAGACAAAAATGGTTTCATGCAATTTGGATGTATAAAACTCTCTGAATTGATTTTCAAACTAGGGGACACAACTAAGATTTAAACTAAAAAGAAAAATCCAAATTTGAATGGCTGGGCTAGCGCGGGAATGAACATGGGACGGCCCAGTGGTGCTCTGCGGTGCGGGGCTCAGCTGACAGGGGGGTCCCGCTTGTCAGTGGCTCTTAACACGAGAAACGGTACGCGCGCTGTGGGCCGTAGGATTAGAACTGGGATCTACGGCTGGGGGTCGTCGTCGACAACGAACAGGTCGCCGGCAAGCTCGAACCCTAACGGCTCAACGGGGGTATATCGGGGACGTACCAGGGCTCCAGCAAGGTCGGTGAGGCGGGCAAATGAACTGGAAGGCGACGACGAGGCGAGGCGCGGTTGCGGCGGAGCTTGTGGTGCCCTAAATCGCAAGCGCCCTTCTCCTCCTACTGTGGTGGCTCCGGCTCCAATTTCGGCGAGGCACATCTTGAGTAGCGTCGGCTAGAGGAGGGTGAGGTTCAGTGAGAGGTGGGGAGTGAGTGGGTGTGGAGAAATGAGGCTGGGGAGGCCGGTTTATATAGGCCCGACGGTGAGACCGAGCGGGATGGGCAGGCGACGGTGGCAACATGGCTACGGCCGGCTAGAGGCATGGAGGAGGGTGGCGATCAACAGGCGGTCTCCTAGCGGTGCTCTAGGAAGTGAATGCGGGCTTAGGGGCGGTGGTATGAGGTCGTGGCGAGCTGGCGCTCTGAGCGGCAGAAGCGGCAATGTCCATGGTGAGCGGTGGCTGTGGTGCGTTGGGCGGCGAACGGGGGTGTCTGGGGTGTTCCCTGGGTCGTCGCGGAGCGGTGGGCACGGGCTGCGGTCGAGCGGCGGCTGGTGCACGTGTGCCGGGTGCGGCACTCTGGCGCGTGCTCGGCATGGTGCGGTGGGACTGGGCACGGGCTTTCCTCGGTGGTCCACGGCGAGGCTCGGCTCGGGCAGGGGACAGAGGGTGGCGGTGAGCTCCTGGCTACCACCTAGACATGGCGAGGGAGGGGGAAGTGGTCTGCTGCAGCGGGGCATGGTTTGGCCAGTGACTAGGTGCTGGGGTTGACATGGCATGGTGGCTAGGGACAAGGGAGAGGGGTGCTAAGGGCCTGGTTAGACCAAGAGGGGACAGAGAGATTAAATGGGGATCAAATGGGGGAAAAACCCTGTGCAGAACAGTAAGCTAGGTTTAGAGTTAGATTCTTGCCTGCCAAGTGTTTGATTAAATGGCCACAACAAATAAACTTCTGAATTTTGGTTTCAAAATTTTTGGGTGATCTACACTAGTGCTAGGTAGTCTCTCGATGCAAGGGTTTTGAAAGTGGAGCTTGTTTGAATGGTTCTTGAAAAAGTGGCATCTTCCCATATGTAATAGATTCAATTTTGAACTGTCATTTAAAATTAGCATTTGAAAGATTTTTGCAGATCACAAGCTGGGCCTTGGTACCTCATTATGTGTACTATCAAGGGGTGTAAAGATCCATACATGTTTCTGTTAAGTTTTGAGTACTACGAATAGCCAAAGTAGGCATAAGAGTTAATTTGGCCAAAATGACCATTCACTTCAAATATTCATTTTGAGTTATTTTTCTTTGGAAAAAGTTTGGGAATGACTTAGATGATGTTTATTTCACCTAAGAAACATTTTACAAGCAATGGATCACAGAACCATGGCAATTCAGTTCAATTCCTAAATTAAATGCAGATACACATGAATGCTTTCATTTTTAATTTGGAAAAGTTTTTGTTAACCCTATTTTTGATGATTGTGATCTTGATAAGCTTGGATTGAAGTTTTGGGATGTTACAACACACATCCAATTACACTGGTTTGTGAAAAGAACACGCATGCAATGCCACAGGTGGATCCATGTGGTTTGTGAAAAAGAATAGACATGCAATGATTCTAGCTATGGTCAATGAAAAGAACACACATCCAATGACACTGGTGGATCTATATGTGGTTCATGGAAAGAACACACTTGTAATGACTCTAGTGTATCCATATGTGGTATGTGAGAAGAACACACATGCAATGGCACTGGTGGATCAATATGTGGTTTGTGAGAAGAACACACATGCAATGACACTGGTGGATCCATATGTGATTTGTGAAAAGAACACACATGCAATGACACTAGTTGCGGTTCATGAAAAGAACACACATCCAATGACACTAGTGGATCTATATGTGCTTTGTGAAAAGAACACACATGCAATGACTCTAGCCGTGGTTTGTGAGCAGAACACACATGCAATGGCTCTGGGTGTGGTTCATGAAAAGAACACAAATACCATGACACTGGTGGATCCATATGTGGTTTGCGAAAAGAACACACATGCAATGACTCTAGCTATGGTTTGTGACAAGAAGTCACATGCAATCACACTGCTGGATCCATATGTGGTTTGTGAGAAGAACAGACATGCAATGGCTCTAGCTATGGTTTGTGAGAACAACACACATGCAATGACACTAGTGGATCCTTATGTGGTTTGTGAGAAGAACAAACATCCAATGACTCTAGCTCTGGTTAATGAAAAGAATAGACATGCAATGACACTGGTGGATCCGTTTGTGGTTTGTGAAAAGCATGCACATGGAATGACACTGGGCGTGGTTCATGAAAAGAACACACATCCAATGACACTGGTGGATCCATATGTGGTTTGTGAAAAGAACACACGTGCAATGACTCTAGATGTGTTTGTGAAAAGAACACACATGCAATGACTTTGGGTGTGGTTCATGAAAAAAAAACACATCCAATGACATTGGTCGATCCATATGTGGTTTGTGAAAAGAACACACATGCAATGACTCAAGCTATGGTTAATGAAAAGAACACACATGCAATGACACTGGTGGATCCATGTGGTTTGTGAAAAGAATAGACATGCAATGACTCTATCTATGGTTACTGAAAATAACACACATGCAATGACACTGGGTGTGGATCATGAAAAGAACACACATCCAATGACACTGGTGGATCCATGTGTGGTTTCTGAAAAGAATTCACATGCAATGACTCTAGTCATGGTTTGTAAAAAGAACACACATGCAATGAGTATGGGTGTGGTTCATGAAAAGAACACACATCCAATGACACTTGTGGATCCGTATGTGGTTTGTGAAAAGAACACACATGCAATGACTCTAGCTATGGTTTGTGACAAGAACACACATACAATCACTCTACTGGATCCATATGTGGTTTGTGAGAAGAACAGACATGCAATGACTCTAGCTATGGTTTGTGAGAATAGAACACATGCAATGAGAGTAGTGGATCCTTATGTGGTTTGTGAGAAGAATAGACATCCAATGACTCTAGCTGTGGTTAATGAAAAGAACAGACATGCAATAACACTGGTGGATCCGTTTGTGGTTTGTGAAAAGAACACACATGCAATGACACTGGGTGTGGTTTATGAAAACAACACACATCCAATGACACTGGTAGATCCATATGTGGTTTGTGAAAAGAACACACATGCAATGACTATAGATGTGGTTTGTGAAAATAACACACATGCAATCACTTTTTGTGTGGTTCATGAAAAGAACACACATCCAATGAAACCGGTCGATCCATATGTGTTTGTGAAAAGAACACACATGCAATGACTCAAGCTATGGTTAATGAAAAGAACACACATGCAATGCCACTGGTGGATCCATGTGGTTTGTGAAAAGAATAGACATGCAATGACTCTAGCTATGGTTAATGAAAAGAACACACATGCAATGACACTGGTGGATCTATATGTGGTTCATGGAAAGAACACACATGCAATGACACTGGTGGATCCATATGTGGTTTGTGAAAAGAACACACATGCAATGACACTGGGTGTGGTTCATGAAAAGAACACACATCAATTGACACTAGTGGATCCATGTGTGGTTTCTGAAAAGAACACACATGCAATGACTCTAGCCGTGGTTTGTGAAAATAACACACATGCAATGAGTCTGGGTGTGGTTCATGAAAGGAACACACATCCAATGACACTTGTGGATCCGTATGTGGTTTGTGAAAAGAACACACATGCAATGACTCTAGCTATGGTTTGTGACAAGAACACACATGCAATCACACTACTGGATCCATATGTGGTTTGTGAGAAGAACAGACATGCAATGACTCTAGTTATGGTTTGTGAGAATAGAACACATGCAATGACACTAGTGGATCCTTATGTGGTTTGTGAGAAGAATAGACATCCAATAACTCTAGCTGTGGTTAATGAAAAGAACAGACATGCAATGACACTGGTGGATCCGTTTGTGGTTTGTGAAAAGAACACACATGCAATGACACTGGGTGTGGTTCATGAAAACAACACACATCCAATGGCACTGGTGGATCCATATGTGGTTTGTGAAAAGAACACACATGCAATGACTATAGATATGGTTTGTGAAAATAACACACATGCAATGACTTTTGGTGTGGTTCATGAAAAGAACACACATCCAATGAAACCGGTCGATCCATATGTGTTTGAAAAGAACACACGCAATGACTCAAGCTATGGTTAATGAAAAGAACACACATGCAATGCCACTGGTGGATCCATGTGGTTTGTGAAAATAATAGACATGCAATGACTCTAGCTATGGTTAATGAAAAGAACACACATGCAATGACACTCGTGGATCTATATGTGGTTCATGGAAATAACACACATGCAATGATTTTGGTGGATCCATATGTGGTATGTGAGAAGAACACACATGCAATGACACTGGTGGATCAATGTGTGGTTTGTGAGAAGAACACACATGCAATGACACTGGTGGATCCATATGTGGTTTGTGAAAAGAACACACATGCAATGACACTGGGTGCGGTTCATGAAAATAACACACATGCAATGACACTGGTGGATCCATATGTGGTTTGTGAAAAGAACACACATGCAATGACTCTAGCCGTGGTTTGTGAAAAGAACACAAATGCAATGACTCTAGCCGTGGTTTGTGAAAAGAACACACATGCAATGACTCTGGGTGTGGTTCATGAAAAGAACACACATCCAATGACACTGGTGGATCCATATGTGGTTTGTGAAAAGAACACACATGCAATGACTCGAGCTATGGTTTTTGACAAAAACACACATGCAATCGCACTTCTGGATCCATATGTGTTTTGTGAGAAGAGTAGACATGCAATGACTCTAGCCATGGTTTGTGAGAATAACACACCTGCAATGAGACTGGTGGATCAATATGTGGTTTGTGAGAAGAACACACATGCAATGACACTGGTGGATCCATATGTGATTTGTGAAAAGAACACACATGCAATGACACTAGTTGCGGTTCATGAAAAGAACACACATCCAATGACACTAGTGGATCTATATGTGCTTTGTGAAAAGAACACACATGCAATGACTCTAGCCGTGGTTTGTGAGCAGAACACACATGCAATGGCTCTGGGTGTGGTTCATGAAAAGAACACAAATACCATGACACTGGTGGATCCATATGTGGTTTGCGAAAAGAACACACATGCAATGACTCTAGCTATGGTTTGTGACAAGAAGTCACATGCAATCACACTGCTGGATCCATATGTGGTTTGTGAGAAGAACAGACATGCAATGGCTCTAGCTATGGTTTGTGAGAACAACACACATGCAATGACACTAGTGGATCCTTATGTGGTTTGTGAGAAGAACAAACATCCAATGACTCTAGCTCTGGTTAATGAAAAGAATAGACATGCAATGACACTGGTGGATCCGTTTGTGGTTTGTGAAAAGCATGCACATGGAATGACACTGGGCGTGGTTCATGAAAAGAACACACATCCAATGACACTGGTGGATCCATATGTGGTTTGTGAAAAGAACACACGTGCAATGACTCTAGATGTGTTTGTGAAAAGAACACACATGCAATGACTTTGGGTGTGGTTCATGAAAAAAAAACACATCCAATGACATTGGTCGATCCATATGTGGTTTGTGAAAAGAACACACATGCAATGACTCAAGCTATGGTTAATGAAAAGAACACACATGCAATGACACTGGTGGATCCATGTGGTTTGTGAAAAGAATAGACATGCAATGACTCTATCTATGGTTACTGAAAATAACACACATGCAATGACACTGGGTGTGGATCATGAAAAGAACACACATCCAATGACACTGGTGGATCCATGTGTGGTTTCTGAAAAGAATTCACATGCAATGACTCTAGTCATGGTTTGTAAAAAGAACACACATGCAATGAGTATGGGTGTGGTTCATGAAAAGAACACACATCCAATGACACTTGTGGATCCGTATGTGGTTTGTGAAAAGAACACACATGCAATGACTCTAGCTATGGTTTGTGACAAGAACACACATACAATCACTCTACTGGATCCATATGTGGTTTGTGAGAAGAACAGACATGCAATGACTCTAGCTATGGTTTGTGAGAATAGAACACATGCAATGAGAGTAGTGGATCCTTATGTGGTTTGTGAGAAGAATAGACATCCAATGACTCTAGCTGTGGTTAATGAAAAGAACAGACATGCAATAACACTGGTGGATCCGTTTGTGGTTTGTGAAAAGAACACACATGCAATGACACTGGGTGTGGTTTATGAAAACAACACACATCCAATGACACTGGTAGATCCATATGTGGTTTGTGAAAAGAACACACATGCAATGACTATAGATGTGGTTTGTGAAAATAACACACATGCAATCACTTTTTGTGTGGTTCATGAAAAGAACACACATCCAATGAAACCGGTCGATCCATATGTGTTTGTGAAAAGAACACACATGCAATGACTCAAGCTATGGTTAATGAAAAGAACACACATGCAATGCCACTGGTGGATCCATGTGGTTTGTGAAAAGAATAGACATGCAATGACTCTAGCTATGGTTAATGAAAAGAACACACATGCAATGACACTGGTGGATCTATATGTGGTTCATGGAAAGAACACACATGCAATGACACTGGTGGATCCATATGTGGTTTGTGAAAAGAACACACATGCAATGACACTGGGTGTGGTTCATGAAAAGAACACACATCAATTGACACTAGTGGATCCATGTGTGGTTTCTGAAAAGAACACACATGCAATGACTCTAGCCGTGGTTTGTGAAAATAACACACATGCAATGAGTCTGGGTGTGGTTCATGAAAGGAACACACATCCAATGACACTTGTGGATCCGTATGTGGTTTGTGAAAAGAACACACATGCAATGACTCTAGCTATGGTTTGTGACAAGAACACACATGCAATCACACTACTGGATCCATATGTGGTTTGTGAGAAGAACAGACATGCAATGACTCTAGTTATGGTTTGTGAGAATAGAACACATGCAATGACACTAGTGGATCCTTATGTGGTTTGTGAGAAGAATAGACATCCAATAACTCTAGCTGTGGTTAATGAAAAGAACAGACATGCAATGACACTGGTGGATCCGTTTGTGGTTTGTGAAAAGAACACACATGCAATGACACTGGGTGTGGTTCATGAAAACAACACACATCCAATGGCACTGGTGGATCCATATGTGGTTTGTGAAAAGAACACACATGCAATGACTATAGATATGGTTTGTGAAAATAACACACATGCAATGACTTTTGGTGTGGTTCATGAAAAGAACACACATCCAATGAAACCGGTCGATCCATATGTGTTTGCGAAAAGAACACACACGCAATGACTCAAGCTATGGTTAATGAAAAGAACACACATGCAATGCCACTGGTGGATCCATGTGGTTTGTGAAAATAATAGACATGCAATGACTCTAGCTATGGTTAATGAAAAGAACACACATGCAATGACACTCGTGGATCTATATGTGGTTCATGGAAATAACACACATGCAATGATTTTGGTGGATCCATATGTGGTATGTGAGAAGAACACACATGCAATGACACTGGTGGATCAATGTGTGGTTTGTGAGAAGAACACACATGCAATGACACTGGTGGATCCATATGTGGTTTGTGAAAAGAACACACATGCAATGACACTGGGTGCGGTTCATGAAAATAACACACATGCAATGACACTGGTGGATCCATATGTGGTTTGTGAAAAGAACACACATGCAATGACTCTAGCCGTGGTTTGTGAAAAGAACACAACTGCAATGACTCTAGCCGTGGTTTGTGAAAAGAACACACATGCAATGACTCTGGGTGTGGTTCATAAAAAGAACACACATCCAATGACACTAGTGGATCCATATGTGGTTTGTGAAAAGAACACACATGCAATGACTCGAGCTATGGTTTGTGACAAGAACACACATGCAATCGCACTTCTGGATCCATATGTGTTTTGTGAGAAGAGTAGACATGCAACGACTCTAGCCATGGTTTGTGAGAATAACACTCATGCAATGACATTAGTGGATCCTTATGTGGTTTGTGAGAAGAACAGACATCCAACGACTCTAGCTGTGGTTAATTTAAAGAACAGTCAGGCAATGACACTGGTGGATATGTTTGTGGTTTGTGAAAAGAACACACATGCAATGACACTTGGTGTGGTTCATGAAAATAACACACATCCAATGACACTGATGGATCCATAGGTGGTTTGTGAAAAGAACACACATGCAATGACTCTAGATGTGGTTTGTGAAAAGAACACACATGCAATGACTTTGGGTGTGGTTCATGAAACAAAAACACATCCAATGACACTGGTCGATCCATATGTGGTTTGTGAAAAGAACACACATGCAATGCCAATGGTGGATCCATGTGGTTTGTGAAAAGAATAGACATGCAATGACTCTAGCTATGGTTAATAAAAAGAGCACACATGCAATGACACTGGTGGATCCATATGTGGTTCATGGAAAGAACACACATGCAATGACTCTGGTGGATCCATATGTGGTATGTGAGAAGAACACACATGCAATGGCTCTGGTGGATCAATACGTGGTTTGTGAGAAGAAAACACATGCAATGACACTGGTGGATCCATATGTGGTTTGTGAAAAGAACACACATGCAATGACACTGGGTGTGGTTCATGAAAAGAACACACATGCAATGACACTGGTGGATCCATATGTGGTTTGTGAAAAGAACACACATGCAATGACACTGGGTGTGGTTCATGAAAAGAACACACATCCAATGACACTGGTGGATCCATATGTGGTTTGTGAAAAGAACACACATGCAATGACTCTAGCCGTGGTTTGTGAAAAGAACACACATGCAATGACTCTAGCTGTGGTTCATGAAAAGAACACACATCCAATGACACCAGTGGATCCATATGTGGTTTGTGAAAAGAACACACATGCAATGACTCTACCTACGGTTTGTGACAAGAACACACATGCAATCACACTGCTGGATCCATATGTGGTTTGTGAGAAGAACAGACATGCAATGACTCTAGCCAAGGTTTGTGAGAATAACACACATGCAATGACACTGGTGGATCCTTATGTGGTTTGTGAGAAGAACAGACATCCAATGACTCTAGCTGTGGTTAATGAAAAGAACAATCATGCAATGACACTGGTGGATGCGTTTGTGGTTTGTGAAAAGAACACACATGCAATGAAACTGGGTGTGGTTCATGAAAACAACACACATCCAATGACACTGGGGATCCATATGTGGTTTGTGAAAAGAACACACATGCAATGACTCTAACTATGGTTTGTGAAAAGAACACACATGCAATGACTTTGGGTGTGGTTCATGAAAAACACACACATCAAATTACACTGGTCGATCCATATGTGGTTTGTGAAAACAACACACACGCGATGACTCAAGCTATGGTTAATGAAAAGAACACACATGCAATGCCACTGGTGGATCCATGTGGTTTGTGAAAAGATTAGACATGTAATGACTCAAGCAATGGTTAATGAAAAGAACACACATGCAATGACACTGGTGGATCTATATGTGGTTCATGGAAAAAACACACATGCAATGACTCTGGTGGATCCATATGTGGTATGTGAGAAGAACACACATGCAATGGCACTGGTGGATCAATATGCGATTTGTGAGAAGAAAACACATGCAATGACACTGGTGGATCCATATCTGGTTTGTGAAAAGAACACACATGCAATGACATTGGGTGTAGTTCATGAAAAGAACACGCATCCAATGCCACTGGTGGATCCATATGTGGTTTGTGAAAAGAACACACATGCAATGACTCTAGCCGTGGTTTGTGAAAAGAACACACATGCAATGACTCTGGGTGTGGTTCATGAAAAGAACACACATCCAATGACACCGGTGGATCCATATGTGGTTTGTGAAAAGAACACACATGCAATGACTCTAGCTATGGTTTGTGACAAGAACACACATGCAATCACACTGCTGGATCTATATGTGGTTTGTGAGAAGACCAGACATGCAATGACTCTAGCTATGGTTTGTGAGAATAACACACATACAATGACACTGGTGGATCCTTATGTGGTTTGTGGGAAGAACAGACATCCAATGACGCTAGCTGTGGTAAATAAAAAGAATAGACATGCAATGACACTGGTGGATCCGTTTGTGGTTTGTGAAAAGCATGCACATGCAATGACACTGGGCGTGGTTCATGAAAAGAACACACATCGAATGACACTAGTGGATCCATATGTGGTTTGTGAAAAGAACACACATGCAATGACTCTAGATGTGTTTGTGAAAAGAACACACATGCAATGACTTTGGGTGTGGTTCATGAAAAAAAAACACATCCAATGACATTGGTCGATCCATATGTTGTTTGTGAAAAGAACACACATGCAATGACTCAAGCTATGGTTAATGAAAAGAACACACATGCAATGACACTGGTGGATCCATGTGGTTTGTGAAAAGAATAGACATGCAATGACTCTATCTATGGTTACTGAAAATAACACACATGCAATGACACTGGGTGTGGATCATGAAAAGAACACACATCCAATGACACTGGTGGATCCATGTGTGGTTTCTGAAAATAATTCACATGCAATGACTCTAGTCATGGTTTGTAAAAAGAGCACACATGCAATGAGTATGGGTGTGGTTCATGAAAAGAACACACATCCAATGACACTTGTGGATCCGTATGTGGTTTGTGAAAAGAACACACATGCAATGACTCTAGCTATGGTTTGTGACAAGAACACACATGCAATCACTCTACTGGATCCATATGTGGTTTGTGAGAAGAACAGACATGCAATGACTCTAGCTATGGTTTGTGAGAATAGAACACATGCAATGACACTAGTGGATCCTTATGTGGTTTGTGAGAAGAATAGACATCCAATGACTCTAGCTGTGGTTAATGAAAAGAACAGACATGCAATAACACTGGTGGATCCGTTTGTGGTTTGTGAAAAGAACACACATGCAATGACACTGGGTGTGGTTTATGAAAACAACACACATCCAATGACACTGGTAGATCCATATGTGGTTTGTGAAAAGAACACACATGCAATGACTATAGATGTGGTTTGTGAAAATAACACACATGCAATCACTTTTTGTGTGGTTCATGAAAAGAACACACATCCAATGAAACCGGTCGATCCATATGTGTTTGTGAAAAGAACACACATGCAATGACTCAAGCTATGGTTAATGAAAAGAACACAAATGCAATGCCACTGGTGGATCCATGTGGTTTGTGAAAAGAATAGACATGCAATGACTCTAGCTATGGTTAATGAAAAGAACACACATGCAATGACACTGGTGGATCTATATGTGGTTCATGGAAAGAACACACATGCAATGACTTTGGTGGATCCATATGTGGTATGTGAGAAGGACACACATGCAATGACACTGGTGGATCAATGTGTGGTTTGTGAGAAGAACACACATGCAATGACACTGATGGATCCATATGTGGTTTGTGAAAAGAACACACATGCAATGACACTGGGTGCGGTTCATGAAAATAACAAACATCCAATGACACTGGTGGATCCATATGTGGTTTGTGAAAAGAACACACATGCAATGACTCTAGCCGTGGTTTGTGAAAAGAACACAAATGCAATGACTCTAGCCGTGGTTTGTGAAAAGAACACACATGCAATGACTCTGGGTGTGGTTCATGAAAAGAACACACATCCAATGACACTGGTGGATCCATAATGGGTTTGTGAAAAGAACACACATGCAATGACTCGAGCTATGGTTTTTGACAAAAACACACATGCAATCGCACTTCTGGATCCAGATGTGTTTTGTGAGAAGAGTAGACATGCAATGACTCTAGCCATGGTTTGTGAGAATAACACACCTGCAATGAGACTAGTGGATCCTTATGTGGTTTGTGAGAAGAACAGACATCCAACAACTCTAGCTGTGGTTAATTTAAAGAACAGTCATGCAATGACACTGGTGGATATGTTTGTGGTTTGTGAAAGGAACACACATGCAATGACACTGGGTGTGGTTCATGAAAATAACACACATCCAATGACACTAGCGGATCCATATGTGGTTTGTGAAAATAACACACATGGAATGACTCTAGATGTGGTTTGTGAAAAGAACACACATGCAATGACTTTGGGTGTGGTTCATGAAAAAAACACATCCAATGACACTGGTCGATCCATATGTGGTTTGTGAAAAGAACACACATGCAATGTCTCAAGCTTTTGTTAATGAAAAGAACACACATGCAATGCCAACGGTGGATCCATGTGGTTTGTGAAAAGAATAGACATGCAATGACTCTAGCTATGGTTAATAAAAAGAGCACACATGCAATGACACTGGTGGATCTATATGTGGTTCATGGAAAGAACACACATGCAATGACTCTGGTGGATCCATATGTGGTATGTGAGAAGAACACACATGAAATGGCTCTGGTGGATCAATGCGTGGTTTGTGAGAAGAAAACACATGCAATGACACTGGTGGATCCATATGTGGTTTGTGAAAAGAACACACATGCAATGACACTGGGTGTGGTTCATGAAAAGAACACACATCCAATGACACTGGTGGATCCGTATGTGGTTTGTGAAAAGAACACACATGCAATGACTCTAGCCGTGGTTTGTGAAAAGAACACACATGCAATGACTCTAGGTGTGGTTCATGAAAAGAACACACATCCAATTACACACCAGTGGATCCATATGTGGTTTGTGAAAAGAACACACATGCAATGACTCTAGCTATGGTTTGTGACAAGAACACACATGCAATCACACTGCTGGATCTATATGTGGTTTGTGAGAAGAACAGACATGCAATGACTCTAGCTATGGTTTGTGAGAATAACACACATGCAATGACACTGGTGGATCCTTATATGGTTTGTGAGAAGAACAGACATCCAATGACTCTAGCCGTGGTTAATGAAAAGAATAGACATGCAATGACACTGGTGGATCCGTTTGTGGTTTGTGAAAAGCATGCACATGCAATGACACTGGGCGTGGTTCATGAAAAGAACACACACCCAATGACACTGGTGGATCCATATGTGGTTTGTGAAAAGAACACACATGCAATGGCTCTAGATGTGTTTGTGAAAAGAACACACATGCAATGACTTTGGGTGTGGTTCATGAAAAAAACACATCTAATGACATTGGTCGATCCATATGTGGTTTGTGAAAAGAACACACATGCAATGGCTCAAGCTATGGTTAATGAAAAGAACACACATGCAATGCCACTAGTGGATCCATGTGGTTTGTCAAAAGAATAGACATGCAATGAGTCTAGCTATGGTTACTGAAAAGAACACACATGCAATGACACTGGTGGATCTATATGTGGTTCGTGGAAAGAACACACATGCGATGACACTGGTGGATCTATATGTGGTATGTGAGAAAAACACACATGCAATGGCACTGGTGGATGAATATGTGGTTTGTGAAAAGAACACACATGCAATGACACTGGGTGTGGTTCATGAAAAGAACACACATCCAATGACACTGGTGGATCCATGTGTGGTTTCTGAAAAGAATACACATGCAATGACTCTAGCCGTGGTTTGTGAAAAGAACACACATGCAATGAGTCTAGGTGTGGTTCATGAAAAGAACACACATCCAATGACACTGGTGGATCCATATGTGGTTTGTGAAAAGAACACACATGCAATGACTCTAGCCGTGGTTTGTGACAAGAACACACATGCAATCACACTATTGGATCCATATGTGGTTTGTGAGAAGAACAGACATGCAATGACTCTAGCTATGGTTTGTGAGAATAGAACACATGCAATGACACTAGTGGATCCTTATGTGGTTTGTGAGAAGAATAGAAATCCAATGACTCTAGCTGTGGTTAATGAAAAGAACAGACATGCAATGACACTGGTGGATCCCAAAAAAAATCATGTTTCAAAAACTCATTCATTTCATCCTTGCAATCATTCATTCATATAGGGTTTTTCTCAAAATCATTTAGAGGCAGAAGTTTGAGCTATGATTTCATGTGGGCAAATTGTCTCAATTGGCCACCACCCTTTGGGAGTTGTTTGTCCATGACCTTGTTTGCTTGCCTCCATGATTGGAAAGATTAGGAGTAGCATTTAAACCCAAGATTCCAAATTTAGAAATAGTTTCAAACCCCTATTTCAAATATTTGCAACTAGAGCAAATCTCTGTTTATTTTGAAACCCAAGCTTGTCTAAGCCTTTGCAAGGTAACCACTAGGATATTTGATTGTTTATGAACCCACAGAACCCTGCAAAAATCCCCAAAGCTGTTTGAATTCAAAAGGATTTGAATTCATATCAAATTCTATTTAGAAAATGGAATTAGAAAAAGAAAAGGCCTAAAGAAAAGAAAAGGGCCGAGCGGCCAGAATCTGCAAGACAAATCAAGCCCATGAGCCCACCCGGATCTCCTTTTCCTTCTCACTGCGCTGGCGCGCGTTAAGTCGCCGTGACAGACCCACCGCCACCTCGCACTCTTCGCTGACGAAGCGCCCGTCCACGCCGCCTCGTCTTCCTGCAGACCGCGCCGACGACCACGTCGCTGGCGATGATGGCCGGTAATGGCGCGGCGTAAATGGGCATTTATCCTCGAGCGTTTCCTGTCGATTCCCCGGCTATAAGATCCTCTCTGCCTCGCGATCTTTTTCCCCCAAACACCTCACTCACTCCGCCACCAGGCTGTCCTCAATCAGCTTTGCCCCGCCGCAGACAGAGCCTCTCCGACGATCGATTCCGGTGAGTCCAGAGCTCCCCTCTGCCTCTCGTTCTTACAATCTGACTCAGCGTGTCTTGGCGCACCTCCTGACCTCACTAGTCCGTCTTATGCTTGCCCGGTCGCCGGTTCCACTTGACACCGCGAGCACCGACGCAACATCTACTCGACGTTTTTTCGGAAGGTACAAACCGCCGCCTTTCCGTTCACGCTCACTACTTCGCCTTGACCCTGTGAATCTAACCGTGTCCTCGCCTTGCCTTGGGGTGATCCACAGCGACGTCCACGACGACCACCCGACGCACCCGACGCCGCCACGAACTCCGGTGAGCAATCGCAGCCGTGCCCGAGCGCCCCTTGACCAACCGCAAGTACGACGAGCTTCGCCGTGACCTCCTGAGCCCGGTGAGCTACTCCTCCTTCTCCCTCTCCGTCTGCATCGTCGGCAACGTCATCGACCGACGATTCCGCCGCTATACCGCCGCCAGTTCTTGGCGAGAGAAATAGCGCCGTTAGATCGTATCGTGGCGCTAGGATAGATCCACTTAACCCGGCGATGCGCGATCTGAGCCGCTAGATTTCATTTAGATCCTACGGCTGTGGAGCTCGATCGATCCGGTCTTGATGCAGGCGAATAAGAGCATGACGCGTGGCTAGGTTAGATCTGAAAATAGATTTAAAAACCAGAAATTTGATCCAAATTCAAATGCCTATATCTTTTGAATCCCACGTTAGAATTTTGCAAACTTTATACCGTTGGATTCAGAAAAACAAGACCTTTCTGCCTATCCTTTTTGTTTAGCAAATAGTAACCATTAGATGTGCTTAAATTGCAGAGACTTGTTTGAGGCCTTTTTGAATATAAGTTTAGTTTAGTATTTTATTTTTAGGGCTATTTAAGTTGTCTTGGCTATTTTGTGACTTGTTTAGTTTCTGTATTCATGCACTTGCTTGGTTGAGTTTTCAAAAATCATCACTTGGTAGATTCATGCATGCATGCATTCATAATATTTTTGTTTGTATATATTTGTGTGTAATTGTGTGCTATAACTTTGTGTGTAGATTTTGCTAGTGATTGTGATTGTGACGAGTGCTACTCTCCACACTACCAAGGCAAGTGATATCTTCATGAATATTCCATACCTATATTTTATACTTGCATTAGATATATTTTGTTAGGACTTGCATGCTACTTTTGTCAATTGATGATGGGAAATCCTATTTAGAATAGAATGCTAGAATTGCTAGGAGAATTCCCTAAAGATAAGTTGTCATGCCATGCTTAGCCTAGCTACTAGAAAACAAGGGTGGTTTATATATTCACACTATGGAAAAATATTCTAAGTCTAAGGACTTGTTTTTATTTAACAAAACAACTAAGTTAATGAATCACCTGGGTGGAATGGAAAGAATGGGATATGTTGAGTGGTTACACAAGGCCAGAAGTACTGGTGAACCTTGTGTATCTCACTTGTGGATGGCCACCCAGGAACAAAGAGATTTGAGTTGTCAAATGTTGAGAAGCTTCAAGTGCAACCACTTGGTAATATGGGCTCTGCCATGATCTTAGGATGCTGGAACTTAGTCTCTTGGACAGTGGGTGGTAGATGGGTTGATAGGTTGGAGCGTCCATTTGACTAAGGAAAGGCTACTGAAGGATCATGTCTTGGGAAACCAAGGCTTGTGGGAAAGTGCACCACCTCTGCAGTGTAAAACCTAAGTACTTAGCCATGTCCAGTAAAGGACAATTTGAGCATCAAGACATGGAAACTTCAAGAATCTCATCACTCCAATTTCTGAATAAAACTTGTGGGTGAACAAGGGTTAAAGGATCTTCAGTCTTTGATTGGTAGATGCCCTGAGTGGATCTTCAGTCTTTGATTGGTAGATACCTTGGGATAGTCTTTGCCAAACAAAATTTAGTATTTTCAAAAAGTTAAGGAAAAATCTATTTTGAGCAATGCAAGCCTAAGCTCCACCAGCCAAATGCATATAGTATTATAGTCCACTTAAATATATACTAAGGTATCACTTTCCAATACTATTCCAAAGTATTGACCCTCTGTGGCTGTAACTTATGATGTTGCAGGTTACTCTGATGATGAATAGGAGTCATGAGTCTACACTCAACATGCTTGCCTGTGGCACATGAAGATGAAGACTTATGTTTATTTACATATTCCATAAACTCTTGTATTAGGCCTTTTGCCATGAGTTGTAAAAGACTATGTTTTATCTCTGGAATGACTGTAATAAACGACCTTTGTATCTGTGTACTTCATCTTAAACTGTGGATGCTAGCATTGATCCAGGGACTAGCATTGCAATAACAGGGATCTTTTCCTTTAATAAGGAGGGATCTTACAGATGGTATCAGAGCACTGTGTTGCCTGTAGGATTATGACCCTAGGATTGGAAACCACTAAGGAAAATTTTAACTTCTTCTACACTTGTCTATTCTTCTCGTAAACTTTTCTAATCTTCTCATTCTCATCTCTATTTGTAGATGAACTCCGTCAACAAAGCCGTGAAGAAAGGACCACTCATGACCATGACTTTGGAGTGTGAGACTGAGTTTCCCAAGATTCTCAAGGACCTCATGGAAACCATGGGAGTACATGGTGCAGCAGTGTACAAAGGCTTTCCAGTGATGGAGGATGGAGTGGAGTATTGGTGGGTGCAACTTCACTTGTACAAGAATAAGGAAGACAACCACAAAGAAAAGGGCTTCTGCATGTTCACCAACACTTTTATGCACACCACATTCTTTGAGTCAGCAAAAGAAGCAGCTTGGAAGACTATCAAGGAACTAAGTGCTAGAGTCAAGTGCAGGATGCTCAACCTCCAAAAAGACTTAGAGAAAGAGAAGGAACATACCCAAGAGTTGGAAATCACCAACCAATCCTTAAGAGGAGATATTATAGACTTAGTGAGAGAAGCATGTGAACAAGATAGGGTGATTGCCACTAGGAACATTGTGTTAGCCACCAGATCCAATGAGATAGGATTGTAAGCGCACTTCGTTAGTTGGACCACCACCTATCACCTTATTTTCCAAAAGGATACCTTAAATAAGTTTGAACCTTGGTTGATGTAATGGATTCTTGTATGCATGACTTGTATAATTTTTGTGTGTCCCAAGAATGTGTTTGAATGTTTGTCTTGTTTATCTTAAATTGTGTTGTTCTAACTTTTTCAATCTTATAAATAGATGCCTATTGCCATCAGCACTGTTGAGGAGTTCCAGGCTACCCGTTTTGGTCCTCGTATCTCGATCTCCCTCTTCCTATCATTACGGTGCACCCACTCACCAAGTTTGAGAGGAAGGACCTTTGGGGCTTCAAGGTGAACCAGCCGGGGCCTTGGTCGAGCCTACTCGGAGGCCATCGTCTTCAAGCTTATGCACGATGACAGGAGAGAGGCATAGAGGTTGTCATGCAGGATCTGATAGGGGCATCGTTAGGGCGTCACTCCCGGCAGGTTAGAGGCACTCACTTCCACGCCGGAAGGCGTGATGACGACGGAGAGTCCATCGACTTTGAGGACGACTCGAGGGTCACAGCAGAGCCGATACGCCTGTACCTCCAGGACTTAGAGACTCTTATTAGGCACGTGGATACCGATAGGACCAACGTCATGCTTAGTAATGACGAGCTCGGTGCAAGCTTCGAGAAGGACAAGCTCTTTGCACGGGGCAGAGATAGTCAAGGAGATGGAGACGAAGTTCGAGACCCAAGACCGTAAGTTCAAGAGTCAAGAGAAGCGTGTCAGGATAGGAACAAGAGGATTCGTGATATGACCGAGGAACTGCAGTCCAAGGACTTGAGTTAGAGCAGCAGCGAGTGATTGAGTGGCCGTTCCGGAAGAGGGCTCTCAAGGCCAAGATCGACTCTTTGACCACTACCATCGAGGAGAACAAGACCGCAATGGAGAACGCAGGTCTTACCTTTGTCGAGGAGGAGATTGATGCCGACGAGTGGATTTGACTACTCAGTTTTATTTACCGCACTTGTTATTTGTGAACTTATTGTTGGACCATCCGACATGTGGATGGCTTGCCACTTGTGTGTTTGTACTTTGAGACTTTTTGTTATCTTGTTGTTTAGCTTTATCCTTGTGTTGCATGCTATATGCCTGCTTGTGTGATGTATTGTGCATAAATCATGTAAGGGTATCTCATTCTTATCTCTATATGAATAAACCACAGATGCCTCCCGTCGCAAGCAAACACCAACCCCAACATTACCCGAAATGCAACAAATGATGAATGCAAAACACAGCTTATGCAAATGATGACGACGTTCATCCAGAACCAGAACAACAACAACCCCAATAACAACAACAACAACAACAACAACAACCCTCCAGGTTTTGATATGCTCACCAGATTTCTGCGTCTGAGGCCAGCTAAGTTTTCGGGAACGACTGATCCCATGGTGGCCAATGATTGGCTACGTTCTGTGAACAAAGACTTAGTGACCGTGGGATGCACAGATGCTGAAAAGGTCAGGTTCGCAGCACATCTGTTGGAAGGACCAGCCGCCGCATGGTGGGACAACTTCCAGATTACCACGCCTATTGATGAAGTGACTTGGGCTATCTTTGAAGATGGCTTTCGCACTACACATATCTCACCAGGAATGATGAGCCTGAAAAAGAAGGAATTTCACAACCTGAAGCAGCGCCACCACAGCGTGGCTGAATATATTGAAGAGTTCAACAATTTGGCGCGCTATGCACCGGATGAGGTTGACACTGATGCCAAAAGGAAGGAAAAGTTTCTGGAAGGCTTGAATGACGAACTGAATCTGCAGCTGTCTGTGGCATATGTTCCAACTTATCAGTCGCTGTGTGACAAGGCTGTTATTGTGGAGAATAAAATGAAGCAAGTTGAGAGTAGAAAGAGGAAACACTCCGACAAGCATAGCTCGGGATCGTCTCATAAACGATCTCACTATGATGATAGTGTCAGCTCAGGATCCCACAAGCATGGGAAGTTTAACAAGCGCCACAACCACAACCGTCATGACAACAAGCATCATCGCAGTCATGACAATGATAAGTACAAGAACCACAAGAGTGGATATAAGAGCCACCATAGTGGAAGTGGAAGTGGAAGTCAACCTAAGACGGACAACGGTCGGGTTGAATGCTTCAAATGCAAGCTGGGGCATTATGCTAATGAGTGCCCTGAGAAGAACGTTGAAGGACCTAACAAGCCCAATCCTTTTCAGAAAGGACAGGTTAACCACATCAATGTGGAGGAGGTCTATGAAGAACCTGATGCCGTTGCTGGTAAGTTTAGACTCAATTCCATCTCAGCATTTGTACTCTTTGACACTGGTGCATCTCATTCATTCATATCAAAAGCGTTTGTTGATATAAATGGGTTTGCATCTGAAAACATTGGGTGTCCGATAAAAGTTAGCTCTCCGGGAGGGGATATGATAGTGAGTCTTGGATGCCGGGATCTAGTCATAGAGATCGGAAAACATAAGTTTCCAGTAAACCTAATAATCCTAAATTCCCAAGGATTGGATGTAATTTTGGGAATGGATTGGATGGCTAAGTATGAGGGAGTACTAGATTGTGCAAATCGCACAATTTCACTCACAACCCCTGAAGGTAAGAGGATAACATTTAAGTCCAATTTTCAATCTAAAGGAAGCAAGCTAAATTCTCTTAAGGGGGTTAGCATGGACAGTGTGCCAATTGTGTGTGAGTATCCGGATGTGTTCCCAGAAGAGTTACCGGGAATGCCACCAGATAGAGATGTGGAGTTTATAATAGATTTGGAACCAGGTTCTGGACCAAGGGCAAAAAGGCCTTATAAAATGTCAGTTGACGAACTTAAGGAACTCAAGAAACAACTTGGAGAACAATTGCAGAAAGGATTCATCCAGCCAAGTTCTTCATCTTGGGGAGCTCCAGTTTTGTTTGTAGAAAAGAGAGACAAAACTCAAAGGTTATGCATAGATTACCGTTCTCTCAACGAGGTAACCATCAAGAACAAGTATCCTTTGCCAAGAATAAATGACTTGTTTGATCAGCTAGAAGGAGCATGTGTGTTCTCGAAGATTGATCTTCGGTCAGGCTATTTTCAACTCAAGATAAGAGAGCAAGACATACCTAAAACAGCATTCACCACATGGTATGGATTGTATGAGTACACTGTGATGCCTTTTGGTTTAACCAACGCTCCGGCATACTTCATGAATATGATGAACAAAGTGTTCATGGAATTTCTCGACAAGTTCGTTGTCGTTTTCATCGATGACATCTTAGTCTACTCCAAGAGCAAGGAAGAGCATGAAAGACATCTACGCTTGATACTTGAGAAACTAAGGGAACATAAGCTTTATGCCAAATTCAGCAAGTGTGAGTTTTGGTTAGAGGAAGTTGGATTTCTTGGTCATGTTATGACAAAGGATGGTGTAGCAGTTGATCCTGCTAAAGTTTCGGCTGTGACAGAATGGGAATCTCCTAAGAATGTAAAAGAGGTTCGTAGTTTCCTTGGTTTAGCAGGTTACTACAGAAGATTCATTGAAATTTTTTCTAAGGTTGCTAAACCAATGACAGAATTGTTAAAGAAAGATAAGAAATTTGCTTGGTCTGAAGGATGTGAACTCAGCTTTCAAGAATTAAAGAAGAGACTTGTGTGACACCGATCTTGTGCCTACCAGATTTGGAAAAGTATTTCCAAGTATATTATGATGCTTCTCATCAAGGATTAGGTGCCGTACTTATGCAAGGCGGAAAAGTTGTGGCTTATGCCTCGAGACAACTCAAAACTCATGAAGTAAATTATCCTACTCATGATTTAGAGTTAGCCGCTGTAGTCCATGCACTCAAAACATGGAGACATTACCTTTTGGGAAAACGTTGTGAAGTATTCACCGACCATAAAAGCTTGAAATATATCTTCACCCAGAAGGAGATCAATATGAGACAAAGAAGATGGCTAGAACTTATCAAGGATTACGACTTGAATTTGCAATACCACCCCGGTAAAGCAAATGTAGTAGCAGATGCCCTAAGTCGTAAAGCGTTTGTAAATGGCCTTACCAAAGGTGAATTGCCAGATGACTTGTGTAAGCAATTCAAGGAACTCAGGTTGGAGATTGTGCCGGAAGGACATCTCATGTCTTTGGATGTTCAACCCACTCTGTTGGATAAGATTAAAAAAGCCCAAAAGACGGATAAAGAGATCGAAGAGATCAAGGAAAGGATTAGCCAAGGGAAAGCTAAAAGTTTCCATATGGACGAACAAGGTACTTTATGGCACGAGAAACGTATTTGTGTTCCACAAGATCCGAAATCACGAAACTGATTTTACAAGAAGCCCATAACTCTCCGTATTCTATTCACCCGGGAAACACCAAAATGTATATGGATATGAAAGAAAGGTTTTGGTGGAACAATCTTAAAAGGGACATCGCCGAACACATTGCCTTGTGTGACGTGTGTAGTAGAGTGAAAGCGGAGCATCAGAAACCAGCAGGTTTGCTTCAACCAATGCCTATTCCTGAATGGAAGTGGGAAAATATTGGTATGGATTTCATTACCGGATTACCAAGGACCAGGTCAGGGTATGATTCCATATGGGTAGTCGTAGATCGCCTAACTAAAGTGGCTCATTTTATACCCGTAAAGACAACTTATACCAGTGCAAAGTTAGCCAAAATCTACATGAGCAGAATTGTATGCCTTCACGGAGTACCTAAGAGTATTGTGTCTGATAGAGGAACTCAATTCACTTCTCACTTTTGGAGACAACTTCATGAATCTCTAGGAACGAGGTTGGAATTCACCTGCTTTTCATCCTCAAACTGATGGACAAACAGAAAGGACTAATCAAATTCTTGAAGACATGTTGAGGGCATGTGCCCTAGACTATGGGGCAAGTTGGGATGAAAGTCTGCCTTACGCAGAGTTCTCTTACAACAACAGTCACCAATCTAGTATTGGGATGGCACCATTCGAGTTTCTATACGGAAGAAAGTGTACCACCCCATTGCTATGGAATGGTGTGGGAGAAAGAAGTTTGTTTGGACCAGATCTTATCAAAGACGCCGAAGAAAAGGTCAAATTGGTTAGAGACAGATTGAAGATAGCACAGTCTCGACAGAAAAGCTACGCAGATGCTAAGCGTAGAGAAGTCACTTACGAAGTTGGGGATAGAGCTTATCTTAGAGTATCACCACTTCGTGGAGTAAAAAGATTTGGAGTCAAAGGAAAGTTAGCACCAAGATATGTAGGACCATTCAACATTCTAAGTCGCAAGGAGAAGCTGCATATGAAATCGAATCGCCAAAGATCTTTATTAGCAAATCCATAATGTTTTTCATGTGAGCCAGCTCAAGAAATGTCACCCAGAAATGGAAGAAACATCTTTGAAAGATACCATATCTTTGGAAGAAGTTCAACTAGAAAGTGATCTCACCTATGAAGAAAAGCCTGTCAAGATTCTTGAGACCACAGAAAGAGTCACAAGGACAAAAACCATCAAGTTTTGCAAAGTACAATGGAACCATCATTCCGAAGAAGAAGCAACATGGGAAAGAGAAGACGATCTTCGGAAAGACCACCCTCACCTATTTGCTAGCCAATCCGAATCTCGAGGGCGAGATTCATTTTAAGGGGGTTAGATTTGTAACATCCCAAAAAAATCATGTTTCAAAAACTCATTCATTTCATCCTTGCAATCATTCATTCATATAGGGTTTTTCTAAAAATCATTTAGAGGCAGAAGTTTGAGCTATGATTTCATGTGGGCAAATTGTCTCAATTGGCCACCACCCTTTGGGAGTTGTTTGTCCATGACCTTGTTTGCTTGCCTCCATGATTGGAAAGATTAGGAGTAGCATTTATACCCAAGATTCCAAATTTAGAAATAGTTTCAAACCCCTATTTCAAATATTTGCAACTAGAGCAAATCTCTGTTTATTTTGAAACCCAAGCTTGTCTAAGCCTTTGCAAGGTAACCACTAGGATATTTGATTGTTTATGAACCCACAGAACCCTGCAAAAATCCCCAAAGCAGTTTGAATTCAAAAGGATTTGAATTCATATCAAATTCTATTCAGAAAATGAAATTAGAAAAAGAAAAGGCCTAAAGAAAAGAAAAGGGCCGAGCGGCCAGAATCTGGCCCAGCAGCAAATCAAGCCCAGCGAGCCCACCCAGGGATCTCCTTTTCCTTCTCACCAGTGGCGCCTGCGTTAAGTCGGCAGAGACAGACCCCACCACCTCGCACTCTTACCGACGAAGGGGCCGGTCCACGTCGCCCTCGTCTTCCCCAGACCGCGCCGACGACCACGTCGCTGCAGCAGTGATGGACGGTAATGGCGCGGCGTAAATGGTCATTTATCCTCGAGCGTTTCCTGTCGATTCCCCGGCTATAAGATCCTCTCTGCCTCGCGATCTTTTTCCCCCAAACACCTCACTCACTCCGCCACCAGGCTGTCCTCAATCAGCTTTGCCCCGCCGCAGACAGAGCCTCTCCGACGATCGATTCCGGTGAGTCCAGAGCTCCCCTCTGCCTCTTATTCTTACAATCTGACTCAGCGTGTCTTGGCACACCTCGTGACCTCACTAGTCCGTCTTGTACTGCCCCAGGTCGCCGGTTCCACTTGACACCGCGAGCATCGACGGTGACATCTACTCCGACGAGTTTTTCCGGAAGGTACAGACCGCCCCTCGCCTTTCCGTTCACGCTCACTACTTCGCCTTGACCCTGTGAATCTAACCGTGTCCTCGCCTTGCCTTGGGGTGATCCACAGCGACGTCCACGACGACCACCCGACGCCGCCACGAACTCCGGTGAGCAATCGCAGCCATGCCCGAGCGCCCCTTGACCAACCGCAAGTACGACGAGCTTCGCCGTGACCTCCTGAGCCCGGTGAGCTACTCCTCCTTCTCCCTCTCCGTCTGCATCGTCGGCAACGTCATCGACCAAGCAGTTCCGCCCGGTAGCCGCTCCGCCGCCAGTTCTTGGCGGAGAAATAGCAGCCGTGAGATCTGTATCAGCGCTAGGATAGATCCACTTAACCCGAAGCGATGCGATCTGAGATCGAGATCCTACGCTGTGGAGCTCGATCCAAGCGAATAAGCATGACGCGCGTAGGCTAGGTTAGATCTGAAAATAGATTTAAAAACCAGAAATTTGATCCAAATTCAAATGCCTATATCTTTTGAATCCCACGTTAGAATTTTGCAAACTTTATACCGTTGGATTCAGAAAAACAAGACCTTTCTGCCTATCCTTTTTGTTTAGAAAATAGTAACCATTAGATGTGCTTAAATTGCAGAGACTTGTTTGAGGCCTTTTTGAATATAAGTTTAGTTTAGTATTTTATTTTTAGGGCTATTTAAGTTGTCTTGGCTATTTTGTGACTTGTTTAGTTTCTGTATTCATGCACTTGCTTGGTTGAGTTTTCAAAAATCATCACTTGGTAGATTCATGCATGCATGCATTCATAATATTTTTGTTTGTATATATTTGTGTGTAATTGTGTGCTATAACTTTGTGTGTAGATTTTGCTAGTGATTGTGATTGTGACGAGTGCTACTCTCCACACTACCAAGGCAAGTGATATCTTCATGTATATTCCATACCTATATTTTATACTTGCATTAGATATATTTTGTTAGGACTTGCATGTTACTTTTGTCAATTGATGATGGGAAATCCTATTTAGAATAGAATGCTAGAATTGCTAGGAGAATTCCCTAAAGATAAGTTGCCATGCCATGCTTAGCCTAGCTACTAGAAAACAAGGGTGGTTTATATATTCACACTATGGAAAAATATTCTAAGTCTAAGGACTTGTTTTTATTTAACAAAACAACTAAGTTAATGAATCACCTGGGTGGAATGGAAAGAATGGGATATGTTGAGTGGTTACACAAGGCCAGGGGTACTGGTGAACCTTGTGTATCTCACTTGTGGATGGCCACCCAGGAACAAAGAGATTTGAGTTGTCAAATTTTGAGAAGCTTCAAGTGCAACCACTTGGTAATATGGGCTCTGCCATGATCTTAGGATGCTGGAACTTAGTCTCTTGGACAGTGGGTGGTAGATGGGTTGATAGGTTGGAGCGCGTCCATTTGACTAAGGAAAGGCTACTGAAGGATCATGTCTTGGGAAACCAAGGCTTGTGGGGAAAGTGCACCACCTCTGCAGAGTGTAAAACCTAATTACTTAGCCATGTCCCTGGTAAAGGACAATTTGAGCATCAAGACATGGAAACTTCAAGAATCTCATCACTCCAATTTCTGAATAAAACTTGTGGGTGAACAAGGGTTAAAGGATCTTAAGTCTTTGATTGGTAGATGCCCTGAGTGGATCTTCAGTCTTTGATTGGTAGATACCTTGGGATAGTCTTTGCCAAACAAAAATTTAGTATTTTCAAAAAGTTAAGGAAAATCTATTTTGAGCAATGCAAGCCTAAGCTCCACCAGCCAAATGCATATAGTATTATAGTCCACTTAAATATATACTAAGGTATCACTTGCCAATACTATTCCAAAGTATTGACCCTCTGTGGCTGTAACTTATGATGTTGCAGGTTACTCTGATGATGAATAGGAGTCATGAGTCTACACTCAACATGCTTGCCTATGGCACATGAAGATAAAGACTTATGTTTATTTACATATTCCATAAACTCTTGTATTAGGCCTTTTGCCATGAGTTGTAAAAGACTATGTTTTATCTCTGGAATGACTGTAATAAACGACCTTTGTATCTGTGTACTTCATCTTAAACTGTGGATGCTAGCATTGATCCAGGGACTAGCATTGCAATCACAGGGATCTTTTCCTTTAATAAGGAGGGATCTTACAACAACTGCAATGACTCTAGCCGTGGTTTGTGAAAAGAACACACATGCAATGACTCTGGGTGTGGTTCATGAAAAGAACACACATCCAATGACACTGGTGGATCCATATGTGGTTTGTGAAAAGAACACACATGCAATGACTCGAGCTATGGTTTGTGACAAGAACACACATGCAATCACACTTCTAGATCCATATGTGTTTTGTGAGAAGAGTAGACATGCAATGACTCTAGCCATGGTTTGTGAGAATAACACACATGCAATGACACTAGTGGATCCTTATGTGGTTTGTGAGCAGAACAGACATCCAACGACTCTAGCTGTGGTTAATTTAAAGAACAGTCATGCAATGACACTGGTGGATGTGTTTGTGGTTTGTGAAAAGAACACACATGCAATGACACTGGGTGTGGTTCATGAAAATAACACACATCCAATGACACTGGTGGATCCATATGTGGTTTGTGAAAAGAACACACATGCAATGACTCTAGATGTGGTTTGTGAAAAGAACACACATGCAATGACTTTGGGTGTGGTTCATGAAAAAAAACACATCCAATGACACTGGTCGATCCATATGTGGTTTGTGAAAAGAACACACATGCAATGTCTCAAGCTATTGTTAGTGAAAAGAATACACATGCAATGCCAATGGTGGATCCATGTGGTTGGTGAAAAGAATAGACATGCAATGACTCTAGCTATGGTTAATAAAAAGAGCACACATGCAATGACACTGGTGGATCTATATGTGGTTCATGGAAAGAACACACATGCAATTACTCTGGTGGATCCATATGTGGTATGTGATAAGAACACACATGCAATGGCTCTGGTGGATCAATACGTGGTTTGTGAGAAGAAAACACATGCAATGACACTGGTGGATCCATATGTGGTTTGTGAAAAGAACACACATGCAATGACACTGGTGTGGTTCATGAAAAGAACACACATCCAATGACACTGGTGGATCCATATGTGGTTTGTGAAAAGAACACACATGCAATGACTCTAGCCGTGGTTTGTAAAAAAAAAAAACACATGCAATGACTCTAGGTGTGGTTCATGAAAAGAACACACATCCAATGACACCGGTGGATCCATATGTGGTTTGTGAAAAGAACACACATGCAAGGACTCTAGCTATGGTTTGTGACAAGAACACACATGCAATCACACTGCTGGATCCATATGTGGTTTGTGAGAAGAACAGACATGCAATGACTCTAGCCATGGTTTGTGAGAATAACACACATGCAATGACACTGGTGGATCCTTATGTGGTTTGTGAGAAGAACAGACATCCAATGACTCTAGCTGTGGTTAATGAAAAGAACAATCATGCAATGACACTGGAGGATGCGTTTGTGGTTTGTGAAAAGAACACACATGCAATGACACTGGGTGTGGTTCATGAAAACAACACACATCCAATGACACTGGTGGATCCATATGTGGTTTGTGAAAAGAACACACATGCAATGACTCTAACTGTGGCTTGTGAAAAGAACACACATCCAATGACTTTGGGTGTGGTTCATGAAAAACACACACATCCAATGACACTGGTCGATCCATATGTGGTTTGTGAAAAGAACACACATGCAATGTCTCAACCTATTGTTAATGAAAAGAACACACATGCAATGCCAATGGTGGATCCATGTGGTTTGTGAAAAGAATAGACATGCAATGACTCTAGCAATGGTTAATGAAAAGAACACACATGCAATGACACTGGTGGATCTATATGTGGTTCATGGAAAAAACACACATGCAATGACTCTGGTGGATCCATATGTGGTATGTGAGAAGAACACACATGCAATGGCACTGGTGGATCAATATGTGGTTTGTGAGAAGAAAACACATGCATTGACACTGGTGGATCCATATGTGGTTTGTGAAAAGAACACACATGCAATGACACTGGGTGTAGTTCATGAAAAGAACACACATCCAATGCCACTGGTGGATCCATATGTGGTTTGTCAAAAGAACACACATGCAATGACTCTAGCCGTGGTTTGTGAAAAGGACACACATGCAATGACTCTGGGTGTGGTTCATGAAAAGAACACACATCCAATGACACTGGTGGATCCATATGTGGTTTGTGAAAAGAACACACATGCAATGACTCTAGCTATGGTTTGTGACAAGAACACACATGCAATCACACTGCTGGATCTATATGTAGTTTGTGAGAAGAACAGACATGCAATGACTCTAGCTATGGTTTGTGAGAATAACACACATGCAATGACACTAGTGGATCCTTATGTGGTTTGTGAGAAGAACAGACATCCAATGACTCTAGCTGTGGTTAATGAAAAGAATAGACATGCAATGACACTGGTGGATCCGTTTGTGGTTTGTGAAAAGCATGCACATGCAATGACACTGGGCGTGGTTCATGAAAAGAACACACATCCAATGACACTGGTGGATCCATATGTGGTTTGTGAAAAGAACACACATGCAATGACTCTAGATGTGTTTGTGAAAAGAACACACATGCAATGACTTTGGGTGTGGTTCACGAAAAAAACACACATCCAATGACATTGGTCGATCCATATGTGGTTTGTGAAAAGAACACACATGCAATGACTCAAGCTATGGTTAATGAAAAGAACACACATGCAATGCCACTGGTGGAACCATGTGGTTTGTGAAAAGAATATACATGCAATGACTCTAGCTATGGTTACTGAAAAGAACACACATGCAATGACACTGGTGGATCTATATGTGGTTCATGGAAAGAACACACATGCAATGACACTGGTGGATCTATATGTGGTATGTGAGAAAAACTCACATGCAATGGCACTGGTGGATCAATATGTGGTTTGTGAAAAGAACACACATGCAATGACACTGGGTGTGGTTCATGAAAAGAACACACATCCAATGACACTGGTGGATCCATTTGTGGTTTCTGAAAAGAATACACATGCAATGACTCTTGCCATGGTTTGTGAAAAGAACACACATGCAATGAGTCTGGGTGTGGTTCATGAAAAGAACACACATCCAATGACACTTGTGGATCCGTATGTGGTTTGTGAAAAAAAAACACATGCAATGACTCTAGCTATGGTTTGTGACAAGAACACACATGCAATCACACTACTGGATCCATATGTGGTTTGTGAGAAGAACAGACATGCAATGACTCTAGCTATGGTTTGTGAGAATAACACACATGCAATGACACTAGTGGATCCTTATGTGGATTGTGAGAAGAATAGACATCCAATGACTCTAGCTGTGGTTAATGAAAAGAACAGACATGCAATGACACTGGTGGATCCGTTTGTGGTTTGTGAAAAGAACACACATGCAATGACACTGGGTGTGGTTTATGAAAAGAACACACATCCAATGACACTGGTGGATCCATACGTGGTTTGTGAAAAGAACACACATGCAATGAGTATAGATGTGGTTTGTGAAAATAACACACATGCAATGACTTTTGGTGTGGTCCATGAAAAGAACACACATCCAATGAAACCGGTTGATCCATATGTGTTTGTGAAAAGAACACACATGCAATGAATCAAGCTATGGTTAATTAAAAGAACACACATGCAATGCCACTGGTGGATCCATGTGGTTTGTGAAAAGAATAGACATGCAATGACTCTAGCTATGGTTAATGAAAAGAACACACATGCAATGACACTGGTGGATCTATATGTGGTTCATGGAAAAAACACACATGCAATGACTCTGGTGGATCCATATGTGGTATGTGAGAAGAACACACATGCAATGGCACTGGTGGATCAATATGTGGTTTGTGAGAAGAAAACACATGCATTGACACTGGTGGATCCATATGTGGTTTGTGAAAAGAACACACATGCAATGACACTAGGTGTAGTTCATGAAAAGAACACACATCCAATGCCACTGGTGGATCCATATGTGGTTTGTGAAAAGAACACACATGCAATGACTGTAGCCGTGGTTTGTGAAAAGAACACACATGCAATGACTCTGGGTGTGGTTCATGAAAAGAACACACATCCCATGACACCGGTGGATCCATATGTGGTTTGTGAAAAGAACACACATGCAATGACTCTAGCTATGGTTTGCGACAAGAACACACATGCAATCACACTGCTGGATCTATATGTGGTTTGTGAGAAGAACAGACATGCAATGACTCTAGTTGTGGTTTGTGAGAATAACACACATGCAATGACACTGGTGGATCCTTATGTGGTTTGTGAGAATAACAGACATCCAATGACTCTAGCTGTGGTTAATGAAAAGAATAGACATGCAATGACACTGGTGGATTCGTTTGTGGTTTGTGAAAACCATGCACATGCAATGACACTAGGCGTGGTTCATGAAAAGAACACACAAGCAATGCCAATGGTGGATCCATGTGGTTTGTGAAAAGAACACATATGCAATGACTCTAGCAATGGTTAATGAAAAGAACACACATGCAATGACACTAGTGGATATATATGTGGTTCATGGGAAAAACACACATGCAATGACTCTGGTGGATCCATATGTGGTATGTGAGAAGAACACACATGCAATGGCACTGGTGGATCAATATGTGGTTTGTGAGAAGAAAACACATGCATTAACACTGGTGGATCCATATGTGGTTTGTGAAAAGAACACACATGCAATGACACTGGGTGTAGTTCATGAAAAGAACACACATCCAATGCCACTAGTGGATCCATATGTGGTTTGTGAAAAGAACACACATGCAATGACTCTAGCCGTGGTTTGTGAAAAGAACACACATGCAATGACTCTGGGTGTGGTTCATGAAAAGAACACACATCCAATGACACTGGTGGATCCATATGTGGTTTGTGAAAAGAACACACATGCAATGACTCTAGCTATGGTTTGTGACAAGAACACACATTCAATCACACTGCTGGATCTATATGTAGTTTGTGAGAAAAACAGACATGCAATGACTCTAGCTATGGTTTGTGAGAATAACACACATGCAATGACACAGGTGGATCCTTATGTGGTTTGTTAGAAGAACAAACATCCAATGACTCTAGCTGTGGTTAATGAAAAGAATAGACATGCAATGACACTGGTGGATCCGTTTGTGGTTTGTGAAAAGCATGCACATGCAATGACACTGGGCGTGGTTCATGAAAAGAACACACATCCAATGACACTGGTGGATCCATATGTGGTTTGTGAAAAGAACACACATGCAATGACTCTAGATGTGTTTGTGAAAAGAACACACATGCAATGACTTTGGGTGTGGTTCATGAAAAAAACACACATCCAATGACATTGGTCGATCCATATGTTGTTTGTGAAAAGAAAACACATGCAATGACTCAAGCTATGGTTAATGAAAAGAACACACATGCAATGCCACTGGTGGAACCATGTGGTTTGTGAAAAGAATATACATGCAATGACTCTAGCTATGGTTACTGAAAAGAACACACATGCAATGACACTGGTGGATCTATATGTGGTTCATGGAAAGAACACACATGCAATGACACTGGTGGATCTATATGTGGTATGTGAGAAAAACTCACATGCAATGGCACTGGTGGATCAATATGTGGTTTGTGAAAAGAACACACATGCAATGACACTGGGTGTGGTTCATGAAAAGAACACACATCCAATGACACTGGTGGATCCATTTGTGGTTTCTGAAAAGAATACACATGCAATGACTCTGGCCATGGTTTGTGAAAAGAACACACATGCAATGAGTCTGGGTGTGGTTCATGAAAAGAACACACATCCAATGACACTGGGCGTGGTTCATGAAAAGAACACACATGCAATGCCAATGGTGGATCCATGTGGTTTGTGCAAAGAACACACATGCAATGACTCTAGCAATGGTTAATGAAAAGAACACACATGCAATGACACTGGTGGATATATATGTGGTTCATGGAAAAAACACACATGCAATGACTCTGGTGGATCCATATGTGGTATGTGAGAAGAACACACATGCAATGGCACTGTTGGATCAATATGTGGTTTGTGAGAAGAAAACACATGCATTGACACTGGTGGATCCATATGTGGTTTGTGAAAAGAACACACATGCAATGACACTGGGTGTAGTTCATGAAAAGAACACACATCCAATGCCACTGGTGGATCCATATGTGGTTTGTGAAAAGAACACACATGCAATGACTCTAGCCGTGGTTTGTGAAAAGAACACACATGCAATGACTCTGGGTGTGGTTCATGAAACGAACACACATCCAATGACACCGGTGGATCCATATGTGGTTTGTGAAAAGAACACACATGCAATGACTCTAGCTATGGTTTGTGACAAGAACACACATGCAATCACACCGCTGGATCTATATGTAGTTTGTGAGAAGAACAGACATGCAATGACTCTAGCTATGGTTTGTGAGAATAACACACATGCAATGACACTGGTGGATCCTTATGTGGTTTGTGAGAAGAACAGACATCCAATGACTCTAGCTGTGGTTAATGAAAAGAATAGACATGCAATGACACTGGTGGATCCGTTTGTGGTTTGTGAAAAGCATGCACATGCAATGACGCTGGGCGTGGTTCATGAAAAGAACACACATCCAATGACACTGGTGGATCCATATGTGGTTTGTGAAAAGAACACACATGCAATGACTCTAGATGTGTTTGTGAAAAGAACACACATGCAATGACTTTGGGTGTGGTTCATGAAAAAAACACACATCCAATGACATTGGTCGATCCATATGTTGTTTGTGAAAAGAAAACACATGCAATGACTCAAGCTATGGTTAATGAAAAGAACACACATGCAATGCCACTGGTGGAACCATGTGGTTTGTGAAAAGAATATACATGCAATGACTCTAGCTATGGTTACTGAAAAGAACACACATGCAATGACACTGGTGGATCTATATGTGGTTCATGGAAAGAACACACATGCAATGACACTGGTGGATCTATATGTGGTATGTGAGAAAAACTCACATGCAATGGCACTGGTGGATCAATATGTGGTTTGTGAAAAGAACACACATGCAATGACACTGGGTGTGGTTCATGAAAAGAACACACATCCAATGACACTGGTGGATCCATTTGTGGTTTCTGAAAAGAATACACATGCAATGACTCTGGCCATGGTTTGTGAAAAGAACACACATGCAATGAGTCTGGGTGTGGTTCATGAAAAGAACACACATCCAATGACACTGGGCGTGGTTCATGAAAAGAACACACATGCAATGCCAATGGTGGATCCATGTGGTTTGTGAAAAGAACACACATGCAATGACTCTAGCAATGGTTAATGAAAAGAACACACATGCAATGACACTGGTGGATATATATGTGGTTCATGGAAAAAACACACATGCAATGACTCTGGTGGATCCATATGTGGTATGTGAGAAGAACACACATGCAATGGCACTGTTGGATCAATATGTGGTTTGTGAGAAGAAAACACATGCATTGACACTGGTGGATCCATATGTGGTTTGTGAAAAGAACACACATGCAATGACACTGGGTGTAGTTCATGAAAAGAACACACATCCAATGCCACTGGTGGATCCATATGTGGTTTGTGAAAAGAACACACATGCAATGACTCTAGCCGTGGTTTGTGAAAAGAACACACATGCAATGACTCTGGGTGTGGTTCATGAAAAGAACACACATCCAATGACACCGGTGGATCCATATGTGGTTTGTGAAAAGAACACACATGCAATGACTCTAGCTATAGTTTGTGACAAGAACACACATGCAATCACACCGCTGGATCTATATGTAGTTTGTGAGAAGAACAGACATGCAATGACTCTAGCTATGGTTTGTGAGAATAACACACATGCAATGACACTGGTGGATCTATATGTGGTATGTGAGAACAGACATCCAATGACTCTAGCTGTGGTTAATGAAAAGAATAGACATGCAATGACACTGGTGGATCCGTTTGTGGTTTGTGAAAAGCATGCACATGCAATGACGCTGGGCGTGGTTCATGAAAAGAACACACATCCAATGACACTGGTGGATCCATATGTGGTTTGTGAAAAGAACACACATGCAATGACTCTAGATGTGTTTGTGAAAAGAACACACATGCAATGACTTTGGGTGTGGTTCATGAAAAAAACACACATCCAATGACATTGGTCGATCCATATGTTGTTTGTGAAAAGAAAACACATGCAATGACTCAAGCTATGGTTAATGAAAAGAACACACATGCAATGCCACTGGTGGAACCATGTGGTTTGTGAAAAGAATATACATGCAATGACTCTAGCTATGGTTACTGAAAAGAACACACATGCAATGACACTGGTGGATCTATATGTGGTTCATGGAAAGAACACACATGCAATGACACTGGTGGATCTATATGTGGTATGTGAGAAAAACTCACATGCAATGGCACTGGTGGATCAATATGTGGTTTGTGAAAAGAACACACATGCAATGACACTGGGTGTGGTTCATGAAAAGAACACACATCCAATGACACTGGTGGATCCATTTGTGGTTTCTGAAAAGAATACACATGCAATGACTCTGGCCATGGTTTGTGAAAAGAACACACATGCAATGAGTCTGGGTGTGGTTCATGAAAAGAACACACATCCAATGACACTGGGCGTGGTTCATGAAAAGAACACACATGCAATGCCAATGGTGGATCCATGTGGTTTGTGAAAAGAACACACATGCAATGACTCTAGCAATGGTTAATGAAAAGAACACACATGCAATGACACTGGTGGATATATATGTGGTTCATGGAAAAAACACACATGCAATGACTCTGGTGGATCCATATGTGGTATGTGAGAAGAACACACATGCAATGGCACTGTTGGATCAATATGTGGTTTGTGAGAAGAAAACACATGCATTGACACTGGTGGATCCATATGTGGTTTGTGAAAAGAACACACATGCAATGACACTGGGTGTAGTTCATGAAAAGAACACACATCCAATGCCACTGGTGGATCCATATGTGGTTTGTGAAAAGAACACACATGCAATGACTCTAGTCGTGGTTTGTGAAAAGAACACACATGCAATGACTCTGGGTGTGGTTCATGAAAAGAACACACATCCAATGACACCGGTGGATCCATATGTGGTTTGTGAAAAGAACACACATGCAATGACTCTAGCTATGGTTTGTGACAAGAACACACATGCAATCCCACCGCTGGATCTATATGTAGTTTGTGAGAAGAACAGACATGCAATGACTCTAGCTATGGTTTGTGAGAATAACAAACATGCAATGACACTGGTGGATCCTTATGTGGTTTGTGAGAAGAACAGACATCCAATGACTCTAGCTGTGGTTAATGAAAAGAATAGACATGCAATGACACTGGTGGATCCGTTTGTGGTTTGTGAAAAGCATGCACATGCAATGACACTGGGCGTGGTTCTTTAAAAGAACACACATCCAATGACACTGGTGGATCCATATGTGGTTTGTGAAAAGAACACACATGCAATGACTCTAGATGTGTTTGTGAAAAGAACACACATGCAATGACTTTGGGTGTGGTTCATGAAAAAAACACACATCCAATGACATTGGTCGATCCATATGTGGTTTGTGAAAAGAACACACATGCAATGACTCAAGCTATGGTTAATGAAAAGAACACACATGCAATGCCACTGGTGGAACCATGTGGTTTGTGAAAAGAATATACATGCAATGACTCTAGCTATGGTTACTAAAAAGAACACACATGCAATGACACTGGTGGATCTATATGTGGTTCATGGAAAGAACACACATGCAATGACACTGGTGGATCTATATGTGGTATGTGAGAAAAACTCACATGCAATGGCACTGGTGGATCAATATGTGGTTTGTGAAAAGAACACACATGCAATGACACTGGGTGTGGTTCATGAAAAGAACACACATCCAATGACCTTTGGATCCATTTGTGGTTTCTGAAAAGAATACACATGCAATGACTCTGGCCATGGTTTGTGAAAAGAACACACATGCAATGAGTCTGGGTGTGGTTCATGAAAAGAACACACATCCAATGACACTTGTGGATCCGTATGTGGTTTGTGAAAAAAACACACATGCAATGACTCTAGCTATGGTTTGTGACAAGAACACACATGCAATCACACTACTGGATCCATATGTGGTTTGTGAGAAGAACAGACATGCAATGACTCTAGCTATGGTTTGTGAGAATAACACACATGCAATGACACTAGTGGATCCTTATGTGGATTGTGAGAAGAATAGACATCCAATGACTCTAGCTGTGGTTAATGAAAAGAACAGACATGCAATGACACTGGTGGATCCGTTTGTGGTTTGTGAAAAGAACACACATGCAATGACACTGGGTGTGGTTTATGAAAAGAACACACATCCAATGACACTGGTGGATCCATACGTGGTTTGTGAAAAGAACACACATGCAATGAGTATAGATGTGGTTTGTGAAAATAACACACATGCAATGACTTTTGGTGTGGTTCATGAAAAGAACACACATCCAATGAAACCGGTCGATCCATATGTGTTTGTGAAAAGAACACACATGCAATGAATCAAGCTATGGTTAATTAAAAGAACACACATGCAATGCCACTGGTGGATCCATGTGGTTTGTGAAAAGAATAGACATGCAATGACTCTAGCTATGGTTAATGAAAAGAACACTCATGCAATGACACTGGTGGGTCTATATGTGGTTCATGGAAAGAACACACATCCAATGACTCTGGTGGATCGATATGTGGTATGTGAGAAGAACACACATGCAATGGCACTGGTGGATCAATATGTGGTTTGTGAGAAGAAAACACATGCATTGACACTGGTGGATCCATATGTGGTTTGTGAAAAGAACACACATGCAATGACACTGGGTGTAGTTCATGAAAAGAACACACATCCAATGCCACTGGTGGATCCATATGTGGTTTGTGAAAAGAACACACATGCAATGACTCTAGCCGTGGTTTGTGAAAAGAACACGCATGCAATGACTCTGGGTGTGGTTCATGAAAAGAACACACATCCAATGACACCGGTGGATCCATATGTGGTTTGTGAAAAGAACACACATGCAATGACTCTAGCTATGGTTTGTGACAAGAACACACATGCAATCACACCGCTGGATCTATATGTAGTTTGTGAGAAGAACAGACATGCAATGACTCTAGCTATGGTTTGTGAGAATAACACACATGCAATGACACTGGTGGATCCTTATGTGGTTTGTGAGAAGAACAGACATCCAATGACTCTAGCTGTGGTTAATGAAAAGAATAGACATGCAATGACACTGGTGGATCCGTTTGTGCTTTGTGAAAAGCATGCACATGCAATGACACTGGGCGTGGTTCTTTAAAAGAACACACATCCAATGACACTGGTGGATCCATATGTGGTTTGTGAAAAGAACACACATGCAATGACTCTAGATGTGTTTGTGAAAAGAACACACATGCAATGACTTTGGGTGTGGTTCATGAAAAACACACACATCCAATGACACTGATCGATCCATATGTGGTTTGTGAAAAGAAAACACATGCAATGACTCAAGCTATGGTTAATGAAAAGAACACACATGCAATGCCACTGGTGGATCCATGTGGTTTGTGAAAAGAATAGACATGCAATGACTCTAGCAATGGTTAATGAAAAGAACACACATGCAATGACACTGGTGGATCTATATGTGGTTCATGGAAAAAACACACATGCAATGACTCTGGTGGATCCATATGTGGTATGTGAGAAAACACACATGCAATGGCACTGGTGGATCAATATGTGGTTTGTGAGAAGAAAACACATGCAATGACACTGGTGGATCCATATGTGGTTTATGAAAAGAACACACATGTAATGACTCTGGGTGTGGTTCATCAAAAGAACACACATCCAATGACACCGGTGGATCCATATGTGGTTTGTGAAAAGAACACACATGCAATGACTCTAGCTATGGTTTGTGACAAGAACACACATGTAATGACTCTGGGTGTGGTTCATCAAAAGAACACACATCCAATGACAGCGGTGGATCCATATGTGGTTTGTGAAAAGAACACACATGCAATGACTCTAGCCGTGGTTTGTGAAAAGAACACACATGTAATGACTCTGGGTGTGGTTCATCAAAAGAACACACATCCAATGACACCGGTGGATCCATATGTGGTTTGTGAAAAGAACACACATGCAATGACTCTAGCCGTGGTTTGTGAAAAGAACACACATGTAATGACTCTGGGTGTGGTTCATCAAAAGAACACACATCCAATGACACCGATGGATCCATATGTGGTTTGTGAAAAGAACACACATGCAATGACTCTAGCCGTGGTTTGTGAAAAGAACTGTGTGGAACCTTATGTGGTTTGTGAGAAGAATAGACATCCAATGACTCTAGCTGTGGTTAATGAAAAGAATAGACATGCAATGACACTGGTGGATCCGTTTGTGTTTTGTGAAAAGCATGCACATGCAATGACACTGGGCGTGGTTCATGAAAAGAACACACATCCAATGACACTGGTGGATCCATATGTGGTTTGTGAAAAGAACACACATGCAATGACTCTAGATGTGTTTGTGAAAAGAACACACATGCAATGACTTTGGGTGTGGTTCATGAAAAAAACACATCCAATGACATTGGTCGATCCATATGTGGTTTGTGAAAAGAACACACATGGAATGACTCAAGCTATGGTTAATGAAAAGAACACACATGCAATGTCACTGGTGGATCCATGTGGTTTGTGAAAAGAATAGACATGCAATGACTCTAGCTATGGTTACTGAAAAGACCACACATGCAATGACACTAGTGGATCTATATGTGGGTCATGGAAAGAACACACATGCAATGACACTATTGGATCTATATGTGGTATTAGAGAAAAACACACATGCAATGGCACTGGTGGATCAATATGTGGTTTGTGAAAAGAACACACATGCAATGACACTGGGTGTGGTTCATGAAAATTACACACATCCAATGAAACTGGTGGATCCATGTGTGGTTTCTGAAAAGAACACACATGCAATGACTCTAGCCGTGGTTTGTGAAAAGAACACACATGCAATGAGTCTGGGTGTGGTTCATGAAAAGAACACACGTCCAATGACACTTGTGGATCCGTATGTGGTTTGCGAAAAGAACACACATGCAATGACTCTAGCTATGGTTTGTGACAAGAACACACATGCAATCACACTACTGGATCCATATGTGGTTTCTGAGAAGAACAGACATGCAATGACTCTAGCTATGGTTTGTGAGAATAACACACATGCAATGACACTAGTGGATCCTTATGTGGTTTGTGAGAAGAATAGACATCCAATGACTCTAGCTGTGGTTAATCCAAAGAACAGACATGCAATGACACTGGTGGATCCGTTTGTGGTTTGTGAAAAGAACACACATGCAATGACACTGGGTGTGGTTCACGAAAAGAACACACATCCAATGACACTGGTGGATCCATATGTGGTTTGTGAAAAGAACACACATGCAATGAGTATAGATGTGGTTTGTGAAAATAACACACATGCAATGACTTTTGGTGTGGTTCATGAAAAGAACACACATCCAATGAAACCGGTCGATCCATATGTGTTTGTGAAAAGAACACACATGCAATGAATCAAGCTATGGTTAATTAAAAGAACACACATGCAATGGCACTGGTGGATCCATGTGGTTTGTGAAAAGAATAGACATGCAATGACTCTAGAAATGGTTAATGAAAAGAACACACATGCAATGACACTGGTGGATCTATATGTGGTTCATGGAAAGAACACACATGCAATGACACTGGTGGATCTATATATGGTATTTGAGAAAAACTCACATGCAATGGCACTGGTGGATCAATATGTGGTTTGTGAAAAGAACACACATGCAATGACACTGGGTGTGGTTCATGAAAAGAACACACATCCAATGACACTGGTGGATCCATGTGTGGTTTCTGAAAAGCATACACATGCAATGACTCTAGCCGTGGTTTGTGAAAAGAACACACATGCAATGAGTCTAGGTGTGGTTCATGAAAAGAACACACATCCAATGACACTTGTGGATCCGTATGTGGTTTGTGAAAAAAAACACATGAAATAACTCTAGCTATGGTTTGTGACAAGAACACACATGCAATCACACTACTGGATCCATATGTGGTTTGTGAGAAGAACAGACATGCAATGACTCTAGCTATGGTTTGTGATAATAACACACATGCAATGACACTAGTGGATCCTTATGTGGTTTGTGAGAAGAATAGACATCCAATGACTCTAGCTGTGGTTAATGAAAAGAACAGACATGCAATGCCACTGGTGGATCCGTTTGTGGTTTGTGAAAAGAACACACATGCAATGACACTGGGTGTGGTTTATGAAAAGAACACACATCCAATGACACTGGTGGATCCATATGTGGTTTGTGAAAAGAACACACATGCAATGAGTATAGATGTGGTTTGTGAAAATAACACACATGCAATGACTTTTGGTGTCGTTCATGAAAAGAACACACATCCAATGAAACCGGTCGATCCATATGTGTTTGTGAAAAGAACACACATGCAATGAATCAAGCTATGGTTAATTAAAAGAACACACATGCAATGCCACTAGTGGATCCATCTGGTTTGTGAAAAGAATAGCCATGCAATGACTCTAGCTATGGTTAATGAAAAGAACACACATGCAATGACACTGGTGGATCTATATGTGGTTCATGGAAAGAACACACATCCAATGACTCTCGTGGATCCATATGTGGTATGTGAGAAGAACACACATGCAATGACACTGGTGGATCAATGTGTGGTTTGTGAGAAGAACACACATGCAATGACACTGGTGGATCCATATGTGGTTTGTGAAAAGAACACACATGCAATGACACTGGGTGCGGTTCATGAAAATAACACACATCCAATGACACTAGTGGATCCATATGTGGTTTGTGAAAAGAACACACATGCAATGACTCTAGCCGTGGTTTGTGAAAGGAACACAACTGCAATGACTCTAGCCGTGGTTTGTGAAAAGAACACACATGCAATGACTCTGGGTGTGGTTCATGAAAAGAACACACATCCAATGACACAGGTGGATCCATATGTGGTTTGTGAAAAGAACACACATGCAATGACTCTAGCTATGGTTTGTGACAAGAACACACATGCAATCACACTGCTGGATCCATATGTGGTTTGTGAGAAGAATAGACATACAATGACTCTAGCCATGGTTTGTGAGAATAACACGCATGCAATGACACTGGTGGATCCTTATTTGGTTTGTGAGAAAAACAGACATCCAATGACTCTAGGTGTGGTTAATGAAAAGAACAATCATGCAATGACACTGGTGAATGCGTTTGTGGTTTGTGAAAAGAACACACATGAAATGACACCAGATGTGGTTCATGAAAACAACACACATCCAATGACACTGGTGGATCCATATGTGGTTTGCGAAAAGAACACACATGCAATGACTCTAACTGTGGTTTGTGAAAAGAACACACGTGCAATGACTTTGGGTGTGGTTCATGAAAAACACACACATCCAATGACACTAGTCGATCCATATGTGGTTTGTGAAAAGAACACACACGCGATGACTCAAGCTATGGTTAATGAAAAGAACACACATGCAATGCCACTGGTGGATCCATGTGGTTTGTGAAAAGAATAGACATGCAATGACTCTAGCAATGGTTAATGAAAAGAACACACATGCAATGACACTGGTGGATCTATATGTGGTTCATGGAAAAAACACACATGCAATGACTCTGGTGGATCCATATGTGGTATGTGAGAAGAACACACATGCAATGGCACTGGTGGATCAATATGTGGTTTGTGAGAAGAAAACACATGCAATGACACTGGGTGTGGTTCATGAAAAGAACACACATCCAATGAAACTGGTGGATCCATGTGTGGTTTTTGAAAAGAACACACATGCAATGACTCTAGCCGTGGTTTGTGAAAAGAACACACATGCAATGAGTCTGGGTGTTGTTCATGAAAAGAACACACATCCAATGACACTTGTGGATCCGTATGTGGTTTGCGAAAAGAACACACATGCAATGACTCTAGATGTGTTTGTGAAAAGAACACACATGCAATGACTTTGGGTGTGGTTCATGAAAAAATCACACATCCAATGACATTGGTCGATCCATATGTGGTTTGTGAAAAGAACACACATGGAATGACTCAAGCTATGGTTAATGAAAAGAACACACATGCAATGCCACTGGTGGATCCATGTGGTTTGTGAAAAGAATAGACATGCAATGACTCTAGTTATGGTTACTGAAAAGACCACACATGCAATGACACCGGTGGATCTATATGTGGGTCATGGAAAGAACACACATGCAATGAAACTATTGGATCTATATGTGGTATTAGAGAAAAACACACATGCAATGGCACTAGTGGATCAATATGTGGTTTGTGAAAAGAACAGACATGCAATGACACTGGGTGTGGTTCATGAAAAGAACACACATCCAATGAAACTGGTGGATCCATGTGTGGTTTCTGAAAAGAACACACATGCAATGACTCTAACCGTGGTTTGTGAAAAGAACACACATGCAATGAGTCTGGGTGTGGTTCATGAAAAGAACACACATCCAATGACACTTGTGGATCCGTATGTGGTTTGCGAAAAGAACACACATGCAATGACTCTAGCTATGGTTTGTGACAAGAACACACATGCAATCATACTACTGGATCCATATGTGGTTTCTGAGAAGAACAGACATGCAATGACTCTAGCTATGGTTTGTGAGAATAACACACATGCAATGACACTAGTGGATCCTTATGTGGTCTGTGAGAAGAATAGACATCCAATGACTCTAGCTGTGGTTAATGAAAATAACAGACATGCAATGACACTGGTGGATCCGTTTGTGGTTTGTGAAAAGAACACACATGCAATGGCACTGGGTGTGGTTCATGAAAAGAACACACATCCAATGACATTGGTGGATCCATATGTGGTTTGTGAAAAGAACACACATGCAATGAGTATAGATGTGGTTTGTGAAAATAACACACATGCAATCACACTACTGGATCCATATGTGGTTTGTGAGAAGAACAGACATGCAATGACTCTAGCTATGGTTTGTGAGAATAACACACATGCAATGACACTAGTGGATCCTTATGTGGTTTGTGAGAAGAATAGACATCCAATGACTCTAGCTGTGGTTAATGAAAAGAACAGACATGCAATGACACTGGTGGATCCATTTGTGGTTTGTGAAAAGAACACACATGCAATGACACTGGGTGTGGTTTATGAAAAGAACACACATCCAATGACACTGGTCGATCCATATGTGGTTTGTGAAAAGAACACACATGCAATGAGTATAGATGTGGTTTGTGAAAATAACACACATGCAATGAGTATAGATGTGGTTTGTGAAAATAACACACATGCAATGACTTTTGGTGTGGTTCATGAAAAGAACACACATCCAATGAAACCGGTCGATCCATATGTGTTTGTGAAAAGAACACACATGCAATGAATCAAGCTATGGTTACTTAAAAGAACACACATGCAATGCCACTGGTGGATCCATGTGGTTTGTGAAAAGAATAGCCATGCAATGACTCTAGCTATGGTTAATGAAAAGAACACACATGCAATGACACTGGTGGATCTATATGTGGTTCATGGAAAGAACACACATCCAATGACTCTGGTGGATCCATATGTGGTATGTGAGAAGAACACACATGCAATGACACTGGTGGATAAATGTGTGGTTTGTGAGAAGAACACACATGCAATGACACTGGTGGATCCATATGTGGTTTGTGAAAAGAACACACATGCAATGACACTGGGTGCGGTTCATGAAAAGAACACACATCCAATGACACTAGTGGATCCATATGTGGTTTGTGAAAAGAACACACATGCAATGACTCTAGCCGTGGTTTGTGAATAGAACACAACTACAATGACTCTAGCCATGATTTGTGAAAAGAACACACATGCAATGACTCTGGGTGTGGTTCATGAAAAGAACACACATCCAATGACACCGGTGGATCCATATGCGGTTTGTGGAAAGAACACACATGCAATGACTCTAGCTATGGTTTGTGACAAGAACACACATGCAATCACACTTCTGGATCTATATGTGGTTTGTGAGAAGAACAGACATGCAATGACTCTAGCTATGGTTTGTGAGAATAACACACATGCAATGACACTGGTGGATCCTTATGTGGTTTGTGAGAAGAACAGACATCCAATGACTCTAGCTGTGGTTAATGAAAAGAATAGACATGCAATGACACTGGTGGATCTGTTTGTGGTTTGTGAAAAGCATGCACATGCAATGACACAGGGCGTGGTTCATGAAAAGAACACACATCCAATGACACTGATGGATCCATATGTGGTTTGTGAAAAGAACAAACATGCAATGACTCTAGACGTGTTTGTGAAAAGAACACACATGTAATGACTTTGGGTGTGGTTCATGAAAAAAAAACACATCCAATGACACTGGTCGATCCATATGTGGTTTGTGAAAAGAACACACATGGAATGACTCAAGCTATGGTTAATGAAAAGAAAACACATGCAATGCCACTGGTGGATCCATGTGGTTTGTGAAAAGAATAGACATGCAATGACTCTAGCTATGGTTACTGAAAAGAACACAAATGCAATGACACTGGTGGATCTATATGTGGGTCATGGAAAGAACACACATGCAATGACACTATTGGATCTATATGTGGTATTAGAGAAAAACACACATGCAATGGCACCGGTGGATCAATATGTGGTTTGTGAAAAGAACACACATGCAATGACACTGGGTGTGGTTCATGAAAAGAACACACATCCAATGAAACTGGTGGATCCATGTGTGGTTTCTGAAAAGAATACACATGCAATGACTCTAGCCGTGGTTTGTGAAAAGAACACACATGCAATGAGTCTGGGTGTGGTTCATGAAAAGAACACACGTCCAATGACACTTGTGGATCCGTATGTGGTTTGCGAAAAGAACACACATGCAATGACTCTAGCTATGGTTTGTGACAAGAACACACATGCAATCACACTACTGGATCCATATGTGGTTTCTGAGAAGAACAGACATGCAATGACTCTAGCTATGGTTTGTGAGAATAACACACATGCAATGACACTAGTGGATCCTTATCTGGTTTGTGAGAAGAATAGACATCCAATGACTCTAGCTGTGGTTAATGAAAAGAACAGACATGCAATGACACTGGTGGATCCGTTTGTGGTTTGTGAAAAGAACACACATGCAATGACACTGGGTGTGGTTCATGAAAAGAACACACATCCAATGACACTGGTGGATCCATATGTGGTTTGTGAAAAGAACACACATGCAATGAGTATAGATGTGGTTTGTGAAAATAACACACATGCAATCACAGTACTGGATCCATATGTGGTTTGTGAGAAGAACAGACATGCAATGACTCTAGCTATGGTTTCTGAGAATAACACACATGCAATGACACTAGTGGATCCTTATGTGGTTTGTGAGAAGAATAGACATCCAATGACTCTAGCTATGGTTAATGAAAAGAACAGACATGCAATGACACTGGTGGATCCATTTGTGGTTTGTGAAAAGAACACACATGCAATGACACTGGGTGTGGTTTATGAAAAGAACACACATCCAATGACACTGGTGGATCCATATGTGGTTTGTGAAAAGAACACACATGCAATGAGTATAGATGTGGTTTGTGAAAATAACACACATGCAATGACTTTTGGTGTGGTTCATGAAAAGAACACACATCCAATGAAACCGGTCGATCTATATGTGTTTGTGAAAAGAACACACATGCAATGCATCAAGCTATGGTTAATTAAAAGAACACACATGCAATGCCACTGGTGGATTCATGTGGTTTGTGAAAAGAATAGACATGCAATGACTCTAGCTATGGTTAATGGAAAGAACACACATGCAATGACACTGGTGGATCCATTTGTGGTTTGTGAAAAGAACACACATGCAATGACACTGGGTGTGGTTTATGAAAAGAACACACATCCAATGACACTGGTGGATCCATATGTGGTTTGTGAAAAGAACACACATGCAATGAGTATAGATGTGGTTTGTGAAAATAACACACATGCAATGACTTTTGGTGTGGTTCATGAAAAGAACACACATCCAATGAAACCGGTCGATCCATATGTGTTTGTGAAAAGAACACACATGCAATGCATCAAGCTATGGTTAATTAAAAGAACACACATGCAATGCCACTGGTGGATTCATGTGGTTTGTGAAAAGAATAGACATGCAATGACTCTAGCTATGGTTAATGGAAAGAACACACATGCAATGACACTGGTGGATCTATATGTGGTTCATGGAAAGAACACACATGCAATGACTCTAGTGGATCCATATGTGGTATGTGAGAGGAACACACATGCAATGACACTGGTGGATCAATGTGTGGTTTGTGAGAAAAACACACATGCAATGGCACCGGTGGATCCATATGTGGTTTGTGAAAAGAACACACATGCAATGACTCTGGGTGTGGTTCATGAAAAGAACACACATCCAATGATACTGGTGGATCCATATGTGGTTTGTGAAAAGAACACACATGCAATGACTCTAGCTATGGTTTGTGACAAGAACACACATGCAATCACACTGCTGGATCCATATGTGGTTTGTGAGAAGAATAGACATGCAATGACTCTAGCCATGGTTTGTGAGAATAACACACATGCAATGACACTGGTGGATCCTTATGTGGTTTGTGAGAAGAACATACATCCAATGACTCAAGCTGTGGTTAATGAAAAGAACAATCATGCAATGACACTGGTGGATCCGTTTGTGGTTTGTGAAAAGAACACACATGCAATGACACTGGGTGTGGTTCATGAAAACAACACACATCAAATGACACTGGTGGATCCATATGTGGTTTGTGAAAAGAACACAGATGCAATGACTCTAACTGTGGTTTCTGAAAAGAACACACATGCAATGACTTTGGGTGTGGTTCATGAAAAACACACACATCCAATGACACTGGTCGATCCATATGTGGTTTGTGAAAAGAACACACACGCGATGACTCAAGCTATGGTTAATGAAAAGAACACACATGCAATGCCACCGGTGGATCCATGTGGTTTGTGAAAAGAATAGACATGGAATGACTCTAGCAATGGTTAATGAAAAGAACACACATGCAATGACGCTGGTGGATCTATATGTGGTTCATGGAAAAAACACACATGCAATGACTCTGGTGGATCCATATGTGGTATGTGAGAAGAACACACATGCAATGGCACTGGTGGATCAATATGTGGTTTGTGAGAAGAAAACACATGCAATGACACTGGTGGATCCATATGTGGTTTGTGAAAAGAACACACATGCAATGACACTAGGTGTAGTTCATGAAAAGAACACACATCCAATGCCACTGGTGGATCCATATGTGGTTTGTGAAAAGAACACACACGCAATGACTCTAGCCGTGGTTTGTGAAAAGAACACACATGCAATGACTCTGGGTGTGGTTCATGAAAAGAACACACATCCAATGACACCGGTGGATCCATATGTGGTTTTTGAAAAGAACACACATGCAATGACTCTAGCTATGGTTTGTGACAAGAACACACATGTAATCACACTGCTGGATCTATATGTGGTTTGTGAGAAGACCAGACATGCAATGACTCTAGCTATGGTTTGTGAGAATAACACACATGCAATGACACTGGTGGATCCTTATGTGGTTTGTGAGAAGAACAGACATCCAATGATGCTAGCTGTGGTTTATAAAAAGAATAGACATGCAATGACACTGGTGGATCCGTTTGTGGTTTGTGAAAAGCATGCACATGCAATGACACTGGGCGTGGTTCATGAAAAGAACACACATCCAATGACCCTGGTGGATCCATATGTGGTTTGTGAAAAGAACACACATGCAATGACTCTAGATGTGTTTGTGAAAAGAACACACATGCAATGACTTTGGGTGTGGTTCATGAAAAAAAACACATCCAATGACATTGGTCGATCCATATGTGGTTTGTGAAAAGAACACACATGCAATGACTCAAGCTATGGTTAATGAAAGGAACACACATGCAATGCCACTGGTGGATCCATGTGGTTTGTGAAAAGAATAGACATGCAATGACTCTAGCTATGGTTACTGAAAAGACCACACATGCAATGACCCTGGTGGATCTATATGTGGTTCATGGAAAGAACACACATGCAATGACACTGGTGGATCTATATGTGGTATGTGAGAAAAACACACATGCAATGGCACTGGTGGATCAATATGTGGTTTGTGAAAAGAACACACATGCAATGACACTGGGTGTGGTTCATGAAAAGAACACACATCCAATGAAACTGGTGGATCCATGTGTGGTTTCTGAAAAGAACACACATGCAATGACTCTAGCCGTGGTTTGTGAAAAGAACACACATGCAATGAGTCTGGGTGTGGTTCATGAAAAGAACACACATCCAATGACACTTGTGGATCCGTATGTGGTTTGCGAAAAGAACACACATGCAATGACTCTAGCTATGGTTTGTGACAAGAACACACATGCAATCACACTACCGGATCCATATGTGGTTTCTGAGAAGAACAGACATGCAATGACTCTAGCTATGGTTTGTGAGAATAACACACATGCAATGACACTAGTGGATCATTATCTGGTTTGTGAGAAGAATAGACATCCAATGACTCTAGCTGCGGTTAATGAAAAGAACAGACATGCAATGACACTGGTGGATCCGTTTGTGGTTTGTGAAAAGAACACACATGCAATGACACTGGGTGTGGTTCATGAAAATAACACACATCCAATGACACTGGTGGATCCATATGTGGTTTGTGAAAAGAACACACATGCAATGAGTATAGATGTGGTTTGTGAAAATAACACACATGCAATCACACTACTGGATCCATATGTGGTTTGTGAGAAGAACAGACATGCAATGACTCTAGCTATGGTTTGTAAGAATAACACACATGCAATGACACTAGTGGATCCTTATGTGGTTTGTGAGAAGAATAGACATCCAATGACTCTAGCTGTGGTTAATGAAAATAACAGACATGCAATGACACTGGTGGATCCATTTGTGGTTTGTGAAAAGAACACACATGCAATGACACTGGGTGTGGTTTATGAAAAGAACACACATCCGATGACACTGGTGGATCCATATGTGGTTTGTGAAAAGAACACACATGCAATGAGTATAGATGTGGTTTGTGAAAATAACACACATGCGATGACTTTTGGTGTGGTTCATGAAAAGAACACACATCCAATGAAACCGGTCGATCCATATGTGTTTGTGAAAAGAACACACATGCAATGTATCAAGCTATGGTTAATTAAAAGAACACACATGCAATGCCACTGGTGGATTCATTTGGTTTGTGAAAAGAATAGACATGCAATGACTCTAGCTACGGTTAATGGAAAGAACACACATGCAATGACACTGGTGGATCTATATGTGGTTTCTGAAAAGAACACACATGCAATGACTCTAGTCATGGTTTGTGAAAAGAACACACATGCAATGAGTCTGGGTGTGGTTCATGAAATGAACACACATCCAATGACACTTGTGGATCCGTATGTGGTTTGTGAAAAGAACACACATGCAATGACTCTAGCTATGGTTTGTGACAAGAACACACATGCAATCACACTACTGGATCCATATGTGGTTTCTGAGAAGAACAGACATGCAATGACTCTAGCTATGGTTTGTGAGAATAACACACATGCAATGACACTAGTGGATCCTTATCTGGTTTGTGAGAAGAATAGACATCCAATGACTCTAGCTGTGGTTAATGAAAAGAACAGACATGCAATGACACTGGTGGATCCGTTTGTGGTTTGTGAAAAGAACACACATGCAATGGCACTGGGTGTGGTCATGAAAAGAACACACATCCAATGACACTGGTGGATCCATATGTGGTTTGTGAAAAGAACACACATGCAATGAGTATAGATGTGGTTTGTGAAAATAACACACATGCAATCACACTACTGGATCCATATGTGGTTTGTGAGAAGAACAGACATGCAATGACTCTAGCTATGGTTTCTGAGAATAACACACATGCAATGACACTAGTGGATCCTTATGTGGTTTGTGAGAAGAATAGACATCCAATGACTCTAGCTATGGTTAATGAAAAGAACAGACATGCAATGACACTGGTGGATACATTTGTGGTTTGTGAAAAGAACACACATGCAATGTCACTGGGTGTGGTTTATGAAAAGAACACAGATCCAATGACACTAGTGGATCCATATGTGGTTTGTGAAAAGAACACACATGCAATGAGTATAGATCTGGTTTGTGAAAATAACACACATGCAATGACTTTTGGTGTGGTTCATGAAAATAACACACATCCAATGAAACCGGTCGATCCATATGTGTTTGTGAAAAGAACACACATGCAATGCATCAAGCTATGGTTAACTAAAAGAACACACATGCAATGCCACTGGTGGATTCATGTGGTTTGTGAAAATAATAGACATGCAATGACTCTAGGTATGGTTAATGGAAAGAACACACATGCAATGACACTGGTGGATCTATATGTGGTTCATGGAAAGAACACACATGCAATGACTCTGGTGGATCCATATGTGGTATGTGAGAGGAACACACATGCAATGACACTGGTGGATCAATGTGTGGTTTGTGAGAAGAACACACATGCAATGACACTGGTGGATCCATTTGTGGTTTGTGAAAATAACACACATGCAATGACACTGGGTGCGGTTCATGAAAATAACACACATCCAATGACACTAGTGGATCCATATGTGGTTTGTGAAAAGAACACACATGCAATGAATCTAGCTGTGGTTTGTGAAAAGAACACAACTGCAATGACTCTAGCCGTGGTTTGTGAAAAGAACACACATGCAATGACTATTGGTGTGGTTCATGAAAAGAACACACATCCAATGACACTGGTGAATCCATATGTGGTTTGTGAAAAGAACACACATGCAATGACTCTAGCTATGGTTTGTGACAAGAACACACATGCAATCACACTGCTGGATCCATATGTGGTTTGTGAGAAGAATAGACATGCAATGACTCTAGCCATGGTTTGTGAGAATAACACACATGCAATGACACTGGTGGATCCTTATGTGGTTTGTGAGAAGAACATACATCCAATGACTCTAGCTGTGGTTAATGAAAAGAACAATCATGCAATGACACTGGTGGATGCGTTTGTGGTTTGTGAAAAGAACACACATGCAATGACACTGGGTGTGGTTCATGAAAACAACACACATCCAATGACACTGGTGGATCCATATGTGGTTTGTGAAAAGAACACACATGCAATGACTCTAACTGTGGTTTGTGAAAAGAACACACATGCAATGACTTTGGGTGTGGTTCATGAAAAACACACACATCCAATGACACTGGTCGATCCATATGTGGTTTGTGAAAAGAACACACACGCGATGACTCAAACTATGGTTAATGAAAAGAACATACATGCAATGCCACTAGTGGATCCATGTGGTTTGTGAAAAGAATAGACATGCAATGACTCTAGCAATGGTTAATGAAAAGAACACACATGCAATGACACTGGTGGATCTATATGTGGTTCATGGAAAAAACACACATGCAATGACTCTGGTGGATCCATATGTGGTATGTGAGAAGAACACACATGCAATGGCACTGGTGGATCAATATGTGGTTTGTGAGAAGAAAACAGATGCAATTACACTAGTGGATCCATATGTGGTTTGTGAAAAGAACACACATGCAATGACACTGGGTGTAGTTCATGAAAAGAACACACATCCAATGCCACTGGTGGATCCGTATGTGGTTTGTGAAAAGAACACACATGCAATGACTCTAGCCGTGGTTTGTGAAAAGAACACACATGCAATGACTCTGGGTGTGGTTCATCAAAAGAACACACATTCAATGACACCGGCGGATCCATATGTGGTTTGTGAAAAGAACACACATGCAATGACTCTAGCTATGGTTTGTGACAAGAACACACATGGAATCACACTGCTAGATCTATATGTGGTTTGTGAGAAGAACAGACATGCAATGACTCTAGCTATGGTTTGTGAGAATAACACACATGCAATGACACTGGTGGATCCTCATGTGGTTTGTGAGAAGAACAGACATGCAATGAATCTAGCTGTGGTTAATGAAAATAATAGACATGCAATGACACTGGTATATCCGTTTGTGGTTTGTGAAAAAGCATGCACATGCAATGACACTGGGCGTGGTTCATGAAAAGAACACACATCCAATGGCACTGGTGGATCCATATGTGGTTTGTGAAAAGAACACACATGCAATGACTCTAGATGTGTTTGTGAAAAGAACACACATGCAATAACTTTGGGTGTGGTTCGTGAAAAAAACACACATCCAATGACATTGGTCGATCCATATGTGGTTTGTGAAAAGAACACACATGGAATGACTCAAGCTATGGTTAATGAAAAGAACACACATGCAATGCCACTGGTGGATCCATGTGGTTTGTGAAAAGAATAGACATGCAATGACTCTAGCTATGGTTACTGAAAAGAACACAAATGCAATGACACTGGTGGATCTATATGTGGGTCATGGAAAGAACACACATGCAATGACACTATTGGATCTATATGTGGTATTAGAGAAAAACACACATGCAATGGCACTGGTGGATCAATATATGGTTTGTGAAAAGAACACACATGCAATGACACTGGGTGTGGTTCATGAAAAGAACACACATCCAATGAAACTGGTGGATCCATGTGTGGTTTCTGAAAAGAACACACATGCAATGACTCTAGCCGTGGTTTGTGAAAAGAACACAGAAGGAATGAGTCTGTGTGTGGTTCATGAAAAGAACACACGTTCAATGACACTTGTGGATCCGTATGTGGTTTGCGAAAAGATCACACATGCAATGACTCTAGGTATGGTTTGTGACAAGAACACACATGCAATCACACTACTCGATCCATATGTGGTTTCTGAGAAGAACAGACATGCAATGACTCTAGCTATGGTTTGTGAGAATAACACACATGCAATGACACTAGTGGATCCTTATGTGGTTTGTGAGAAGATTAGACATCCAATGACTCTAGCTGTGGTTAATGAAAAGAACAGACATGCAATGACACTGGTGGATCCGTATGTGGTTTGTGAAAAGAACACACATGCAATGACACTGGGTGTGGTTCATGAAAACAACACACATCCAATGACACTGGTGGATCCATATGTGGTTTGTGAAAAGAACACACATGCAATGACTCTAACTGTGGTTTGTGAAAAGAACACACATGCAATGACTTTGGGTGTGGTTCATGAAAAACACACACATCCAATGACACTGGTCGATCCATATGTGGTTTGTGAAAAGAACACACACGCGATGACTCAAACTATGGTTAATGAAAAGAACATACATGCAATGCCACTAGTGGATCCATGTGGTTTGTGAAAAGAATAGACATGCAATGACTCTAGCAATGGTTAATGAAAAGAACACACATGCAATGACACTGGTGGATCTATATGTGGTTCATGGAAAAAACACACATGCAATGACTCTGGTGGATCCATATGTGGTATGTGAGAAGAACACACATGCAATGGCACTGGTGGATCAATATGTGGTTTGTGAGAAGAAAACACATGCAATGACACTAGTGGATCCATATGTGGTTTGTGAAAAGAACACACATGCAATGACACTGGGTGTAGTTCATGAAAAGAACACACATCCAATGCCACTGGTGGATCCATATGTGGTTTGTGAAAAGAACACACATGCAATGACTCTAGCTGTGGTTTGTGAAAAGAACACACATGCAATGACTCTGGGTGTGGTTCATCAAAAGAACACACATTCAATGACACCGGCGGATCCATATGTGGTTTGTGAAAAGAACACACATGCAATGACTCTAGCTATGGTTTGTGACAAGAACACACATGGAATCACACTGCTAGATCTATATGTGGTTTGTGAGAAGAACAGACATGCAATGACTCTAGCTATGGTTTGTGAGAATAACACACATGCAATGGCACTGGTGGATCCTCATGTGGTTTGTGAGAAGAACAGACATGCAATGAATCTAGCTGTGGTTAATGAAAAGAATAGACATGCAATGACACTGGTAGATCCGTTTGTGGTTTGTGAAAAAGCATGCACATGCAATGACACTGGGCGTGGTTCATGAAAAGAACACACATCCAATGACACTGGTGGATCCATATGTGGTTTGTGAAAAGAACACACATGCACTGACTCTAGATGTCTTTGTGAAAAGAACACACATGCAATGACTTTGGGTGTGGTTCGTGAAAAAAACACACATCCAATGACATTGGTCGATCCATATGTGGTTTGTGAAAAGAACACACATGGAGTGACTCAAGCTATGGTTAATGAAAAGAACACACATGCAATGCCACTTGTGGATCCATGTGGTTTGTGAAAAGAATAGACATGCAATGACTCTAGCTATGGTTACTGAAAAGAACACAAATGCAATGACACTGGTGGATCTATATGTGGGTCATGGAAAGAACACACATGCAATGACACTATTGGATCTATATGTGGTATTAGAGAAAAACACACATGCAATGGCACTGGTGGATCAATATATGGTTTGTGAAAAGAACACACATGCAATGACACTGGGTGTGGTTCATGAAAAGAACACACATCCAATGAAACTGGTGGATCCATGTGTGGTTTCTGAAAAGAACACACATGCAATGACTCTAGCCGTGGTTTGTGAAAAGAACACAGAAGGAATGAGTCTATGTGTGGTTCATGAAAAGAACACACGTCCAATGACACTTGTGGATCCGTATGTGGTTTGCGAAAAGATCACACATGCAATGACTCTAGATATGGTTTGTGACAAGAACACACATGCAATCACACTACTCGATCCATATGTGGTTTCTGAGAAGAACAGACATGCAATGACTCTAGCTATGGTTTGTGAGAATAACACACATGCAATGACACAAGTGGATCCTTATGTGGTTTGTGAGAAGATTAGACATCCAATGACTCTAGCTGTGGTTAATGAAAAGAACAGACATGCAATGACACTGGTGGATCCATTTGTGGTTTGTGAAAAGAACACACATCCAATGACACTGGGTGTGGTTCGTGAAAACAACACACATCCAATGACACTGGTGGATCCATATGTGGTTTGTTAAAAGAACACACATGCAATGACTCTAACTGTGGTTTGTGAAAAGAACACACATGCAATGACTTTGGGTGTGGTTCATGAAAAACACACACATCCAATGACACTGGTCGATCCATATGTGGTTTGTGAAAAGAACACACACGCGATGACTCAAACTATGGTTAATGAAAAGAACATACATGCAATGCCACTAGTGGATCCATGTGGTTTGTGAAAAGAATAGACATGCAATGACTCTAGCAATGGTTAATGAAAAGAACACACATGCAATGACACTGGTGGATCTATATGTGGTTCATGGAAAAAACACACATGCAATGACTCTGGTGGATCCATATGTGGTATGTGAGAAGAACACACATGCAATGGCACTGGTGGATCAATATGTGGTTTGTGAGAAGAAAACACATGCAATGACACTAGTGGATCCATATGTGGTTTGTGAAAAGAACACACATGCAATGACACTGGGTGTAGTTCATGAAAAGAACACACATCCAATGCCACTGGTGGATCCATATGTGGTTTATGAAAAGAACACACATGCAATGACTCTAGCCGTGGTTTGTGAAAAGAACACACATGCAATGACTCTGGGTGTGGTTCATCAAAAGAACACATATTCAATGACACCGGCGGATCCATATGTGGTTTGTGAAAAGAACACACATGCAATGACTCTAGCTATGGTTTGTGACAAGAACACACATGGAATCACACTGCTAGATCTATATGTGGTTTGTGAGAAGAACAGACATGCAATGACTCTAGCTATGGTTTGTGAGAATAACACACATGCAATGACACTGGTGGATCCTCATGTGGTTTGTGAGAAGAACAGACATGCAATGAATCTAGCTGTGGTTAATGAAAAGAATAGACATGCAATGACACTGGTAGATCCGTTTGTGGTTTGTGAAAAAGCATGCACATGCAATGACACTGGGCGTGGTTCATGAAAAGAACACACATCCAATGACACTGGTGGATCCATATGTGGTTTGTGAAAAGAACACACATGCAATGACTCTAGATGTGTTTGTGAAAAGAACACACATGCAATGACTTTGGGTGTGGTTCGTGAAAAAAACACACATCCAATGACATTGGTCGATCCATATGTGGTTTGTGAAAAGAACACACATGGAATGACTCAAGCTATGGTTAATGAAAAGAACACACATGCAATGCCACTGGTGGATCCATGTGGTTTGTGAAAAGAATAGACATGCAATGACTCTAGCTATGGTTACTGAAAAGAACACAAATGCAATGACACTGGTGGATCTATATGTGGGTCATGGAAAGAACACACATGCAATGACACTATTGGATCTATATGTGGTATTAGAGAAAAACACACATGCAATGGCACTGGTGGATCAATATATGGTTTGTGAAAAGAACACACATGCAATGACACTGGGTGTGGTTCATGAAAAGAACACACATCCAATGAAATGGTGGATCCATGTGTGGTTTCAAAAGAACACACATGCAATGACTCTAGCCGTGGTTTGTGAAAAGAACATGAATGAGTCTGTGTGTGGTTCATGAAAAGAACACACGTCCAATGACACTTGTGGATCCGTATGTGGTTTGCGAAAAGATCACACATGCAATGACTCTAGCTATGGTTTGTGACAAGAACACACATGCAATCACACTACTGGATCCATATGTCGTTTACGAGAAGAATGTATATGCAATGACTCTAGCTATGGTTTGTGAGAATAACACATGCAATGACACTAGTGGATCCTTATGTGGTTTGTGAGAAGATTAGACATCCAATGACTCTAGCTGTGTGGTTAATGAAAATAACAGACATGCAATGACACCGGTGGATCCGTTTGTGGTTTGTGAAAGAACACACATGCAATGACACTGGTGTGGTTCATGAAAAGAACACACATCCAATGACACTGGTGGATCCATATGTGGTTTGTGAAAAGAACACACATGCAGTGAGTATAGATATGGTTTGTGAAAATAACACACATGCAATCATACTACTGGATCCATATGTGGTTTGTGAGAAGAACAGACATGCAATGACTCTAGCTATGGTTTGTGAGAATAACACACATGCAATGACACTGGTTGATCATTATGTGGTTTGTGAGAAGAACGGACATCCAATGACTCAAGCTGTGGTTAATGAAAAGAATAGACATGCAATGACACTGGTGGATCCGTTTGTGGTTTGTGAAAAGCATGCACATGCAATGACACTGGGCGTGGTTCATCAAAAGAACACACATCCAATGACACTGGTGGATCCATATGTGGTTTGTGAAAAGAACACACATGCAATGAGTCTAGATGTGTTTGTGAAAAGAACACACATGCAATGACTTTGGGTGTGGTTCATGAAAAAAACACATCCAATGACATTGGTCGATCCATATGTGGTTTGTGAAAAGAACACACATGGAATGACTCAAGCTATGGTTAATGAAAAGAACACACATGCAATGCCACTGGTGGATCCATGTGGTTTGTGAAAAGAATAGACATGCAATGACTCTAGCTATGGTTACTGAAAAGAACACAAATGCAATGACACTGGTGGATCTATATGTGGGTCATGGAAAGAACACACATGCAATGACACTATTGGATCTATATGTGGTATTAGAGAAAAACACACATGCAATGGTACTGGTGGATCAATATGTGGTTTGTGAAAAGAACACACATGCAATGACACTGGGTGGTTCATGAAAAGAACACACATTCAATGAAATCGGTGGATCCATGTGTGTTTCTGAAAAGAACACACATGCAATGACTCTAGCCGTGGTTTGTGAAAAGAACATGATGCAATGAGTCTGGGTGTGGTTCATGAAAAGAACACACGTCCAATGAAACTTGTGGATCCATATGTGGTTTGCGAAAAGAACACACATGCAATGAATCTAGCTATGGTTTGTGACAAGAACACACATGCAATCACACTACTCGATCCATATGTGGTTTCTGAGAAGAAAAGACATGCAATGACTCTAGCTATGGTTTGTGAGAATAACACACATGCAATGACACTAGTGGATCCTTATGTGGTTTGTGAGAAGAATAGACATCCAATGACTCTAGCTGTGGTTAATGAAAAGAACAGACATGCAATGACACTGGTGGATCCGTTTGTGGTTTGTGAAAAGAACACACATGCAATGACACTGGGTGTGGTTCATGAAAAGAACACACATCCAATGACAGTGGTGGATCCATATGTTGTTTGTGAACATAACACACATGCAAAGAGTATAGATGTGGTTTGTGAAAATAACACACATGCAATGACTTTTGGTGTGTTTCACGAAAAGAACACACATCCAATGAAACTGGTCTATCCATATGTGTTTGTGAAAAGAACACACATGCAATGAATCAAGCTATGGTTAATTAAAACAACACACATGCAATGCCACTGGTGGATCCATGTGGTTTGTGAAAAGAATAGCCATGCAATGACTCTAGCTATGGTTAATGAAAAGAACACACATGCAATGACACTGGTGGATCTATATATGGTTCATGGAAAGAACACACATCCAATGACTCTGGTGGATCCATATGTGGTATGTGAGAAGAACACACATGCAATGACACTGGTGGATCAATGTGTGGTTTGTGAGAAGAACACACATGCAATGACACTGGTGGATCCAAATGTGGTTTGTGAAAAGAACACACATGCAATGACACTGGGCGTGGTTCATGAAAAGAACACACATCCAATGACACTGGTGGATCCATATGTGGTTTGTGAAAAGAACACACAAGCAATGACTGTAGATGTGTTTGTGAAAAGAACACACATGCAATGACTTTGGGTGTGGTTCATGAAAAGAACACACATCCAATGACATTGGTCGATCCATATGTGGTTTGTGAAAAGAACACACATGGAATGACTCAAGCTATGGTTAATGAAAAGAACACACATGCAATGCCACTGGTGGATCCATGTGGTTTGTGAAAAGAATAGACATGCAATGACTCTAGCTATGGTTACTGAAAAGAACACAAATGCAATGACACTGGTGGATCTATATGTGGGTCATGGAAAGAACACACATGCAATGACACTATTGGATCTATATGTGGTATTAGAGAAAAACACACATGCAATGGCACTGGTGGATCAATATATGGTTTGTGAAAAGAACACACATGCAATGACACTGGGTGTGGTTCATGAAAAGAACACACATCCAATGAAACTGGTGGATCCATGTGTGGTTTCTGAAAAGAACACACATGCAATGACTCTAGCCGTGGTTTGTGAAAAGAACACAGAAGGAATGAGTCTGTGTGTGGTTCATGAAAAGAACACACGTCCAATGACACTTGTGGATCCGTATGTGGTTTGCGAAAAGATCACACATGCAATGACTCTAGCTATGGTTTGTGACAAGAACACACATGCAATCACACTACTCGATCCATATGTGGTTTCTGAGAAGAACAGACATGCAATGACTCTAGCTATGGTTTGTGAGAATAACACACATGCAATGACACTAGTGGATCCTTATGTGGTTTGTGAGAAGATTAGACATCCAATGACTCTAGCTGTGGTTAATGAAAATAACAGACATGCAATGACACTGGTGGATCCGTTTGTGGTTTGTGAAAAGAACACACATGCAATGACACTGGGTGTGGTTCATGAAAAGAACACACATCCAATGACACTGGTGGATCCATATGTGGTTTGTGAAAAGAACACACATGCAGTGAGTATAGATATGGTTTGTGAAAATAACACACATGCAATCATACTACTGGATCCATATGTGGTTTGTGAGAAGAACAGACATGCAATGACTCTAGCTATGGTTTGTGAGAATAACACACATGCAATGACACTGGTGGATCCTTATGTGGTTTGTGAGAAGAACAGACATCCAATGACTCAAGCTGTGGTTAATGAAAAGAATAGACATGCAATGACACTGGTGGATCCGTTTGTGGTTTGTGAAAAGCATGCACATGCAATGACACTGGGCGTGGTTCATCAAAAGAACACACATCCAATGACACTGGTGGATCCATATGTGGTTTGTGAAAAGAACACACATGCAATGAGTCTAGATGTGTTTGTGAAAAGAACACACATGCAATGACTTTGGGTGTGGTTCATGAAAAAAACACATCCAATGACATTGGTCGATCCATATGTGGTTTGTGAAAAGAACACACATGGAATGACTCAAGCTATGGTTAATGAAAAGAACACACATGCAATGCCACTGGTGGATCCATGTGGTTTGTGAAAAGAATAGACATGCAATGACTCTAGCTATGGTTACTGAAAAGAACACAAATGCAATGACACTGGTGGATCTATATGTGGGTCATGGAAAGAACACACATGCAATGACACTATTGGATCTATATGTGGTATTAGAGAAAAACACACATGCAATGGTACTGGTGGATCAATATGTGGTTTGTGAAAAGAACACACATGCAATGACACTGGGTGTGGTTCATGAAAAGAACACACATTCAATGAAACTGGTGGATCCATGTGTGGTTTCTGAAAAGAACACACATGCAATGACTCTAGCCGTGGTTTGTGAAAAGAACACAGATGCAATGAGTCTGGGTGTGGTTCATGAAAAGAACACACGTCCAATGAAACTTGTGGATCCATATGTGGTTTGCGAAAAGAACACACATGCAATGACTCTAGCTATGGTTTGTGACAAGAACACACATGCAATCACACTACTCGATCCATATGTGGTTTCTGAGAAGAAAAGACATGCAATGACTCTAGCTATGGTTTGTGAGAATAACACACATGCAATGACACTAGTGGATCCTTATGTGGTTTGTGAGAAGAATAGACATCCAATGACTCTAGCTGTGGTTAATGAAAAGAACAGACATGCAATGACACTGGTGGATCCGTTTGTGGTTTGTGAAAAGAACACACATGCAATGACACTGGGTGTGGTTCATGAAAAGAACACACATCCAATGACAGTGGTGGATCCATATGTGGTTTGTGAACAGAACACACATGCAATGAGTATAGATGTGGTTTGTGAAAATAACACACATGCAATGACTTTTGGTGTGTTTCACGAAAAGAACACACATCCAATGAAACTGGTCTATCCATATGTGTTTGTGAAAAGAACACACATGCAATGAATCAAGCTATGGTTAATTAAAACAACACACATGCAATGCCACTGGTGGATCCATGTGGTTTGTGAAAAGAATAGCCATGCAATGACTCTAGCTATGGTTAATGAAAAGAACACACATGCAATGACACTGGTGGATCTATATGTGGTTCATGGAAAGAACACACATACAATGACTCTGGTGGATCCATATGTGGTATGTGAGAAGAACACACATGCAATGACACTGGTGGATCAATGTGTGGTTTGTGAGAAGAACACACATGCAATGACACTGGTGGATCCAAATGTGGTTTGTGAAAAGAACACACATGCAATGACACTGGGCGTGGTTCATGAAAAGAACACACATCCAATGACACTGGTGGATCCATATGTGGTTTGTGAAAAGAACACACAAGCAATGACTGTAGATGTGTTTGTGAAAAGAACACACATGCAATGACTTTGGGTGTGGTTCATGAAAAAAACACACATCCAATGACATTGGTCGATCCATATGTGGTTTGTGAAAAGAACACACATGGAATGACTCAAGCTATGGTTAATGAAAAGAACACACATGCAATGCCACTGGTGGATCCATGTGGTTTGTGAAAAGAATAGACATGCAATGACTCTAGCTATGGTTACTGAAAAGAACACAAATGCAATGACACTGGTGGATCTATATGTGGGTCATGGAAAGAACACACATGCAATGACACTATTGGATCTATATGTGGTATTAGAGAAAAACACACATGCAATGGTACTGGTGGATCAATATGTGGTTTGTGAAAAGAACACACATGCAATGACACTGGGTGTGGTTCATGAAAAGAACACACATCCAATGAAACTGGTGGATCCATGTGTGGTTTCTGAAAAGAACACACATGCAATGACTCTAGCCGTGGTTTGTGAAAAGAACACAGATGCAATGAGTCTGGGTGTGGTTCATGAAAAGAACACACGTCCAATGACACTTGTGGATCCGTATGTGGTTTGCGAAAAGAACACCCATGCAATGACTCTAGCTATGGTTTGTGACAAGAACACACATGCAATCACACTACTCGATCCATATGTGGTTTCTAAGAAGAACAGACATGCAATGACTCTAGCTATGGTTTGTGAGAATAACACACATGCAATGACACTAGTGGATCCTTATGTGGTTTGTGAGAAGAATAGACATCCAATGACTCTAGCTATGGTTAATGAAAAGAACAGACATGCAATGACACTGGTGGATCCGTTTGTGGTTTGTGAAAAGAACACACATGCAATGACACTGGGTGTGGTTCATGAAAAGAACACACATCCAATGACACTGGTGGATCCATATGTAGTTTGTGAAAAGAACACACATGCAATGAGTATAGATGTGGTTTGTGAAAATAACACACATGCAATGACTTTTGGTGTGGTTCATGAAAAGAACACACATCCAATGAAACCGGTCTATCCATATGTGTTTGTGAAAAGAACACACATGCAATGAATCAAGCTATGGTTAATTAAAATAACACACATGCAATGACTCTGGTGGATCCATATGTGGTATGTGAGAAGAACACACATGCAATGGCACTGGTGGATCAATATGTGGTTTGTGAGAAGAAAACACATGCAATGACACTGGTGGATCCATATGTGGTTTGTGAAAAGAACACACATGCAATGACACTGGGTGTAGTTCATGAAAAGAACACACATCCAATGCCACTGGTGGATCCATATGTGGTTTGTGAAAAGAACACACATGCAATGACTCTAGCCGTGGTTTGTGAAAAGAGCACACATGCAATGACTCTGGGTGTGGTTCATCAAAAGAACACACATTCAATGACACCGGCGGATCCATATGTGGTTTGTGAAAAGAACACACATGCAATGACTCTAGCTATGGTTTGTGACAAGAACACACATGGAATCACACTGCTAGATCTATATGTGGTTTGTGAGAAGAACAGACATGCAATGACTCTAGCTATGGTTTGTGAGAATAACACACATGCAATGACACTGGTGGATCCTTATGTGGTTTGTGAGAAGAACAGACATGCAATGACTCTAGCTGTGGTTAATGAAAAGAATAGACATGCAATGACACTGGTAGATCCGTTTGTGGTTTGTGAAAAGCATGCACATGCAATGACACTGGGCGTGGTTCATGAAAAGAACACACATCCAATGACACTGGTGGATCCATATGTGGTTTGTGAAAAGAACACACATGCAATGACTCTAGATGTGTTTGTGAAAAGAACACACATGCAATGACTTTGGGTGTGGTTCGTGAAAAAACACACATCCAATGACATTGGTCGATCCATATGTGGTTTGTGAAAAGAACACACATGGAATGACTCAAGCTATGGTTAATGAAAAGAACACACATGCAATGCCACTGGTGGATCCATGTGGTTTGTGAAAAGAATAGACATGGAATGACTCTAGCTATGGTTACTGAAAAGAACACAAATGCAATGACACTGGTGGATCTATATGTGGGTCATGGAAAGAACACACATGCAATGACACTATTGGATCTATATGTGGTATTAGAGAAAAACACACATGCAATGGCACTGGTGGATCAATATGTGGTTTGTGAAAAGAACACACATGCAATGACACTGGGTGTGGTTCATGAAAAGAACACACATCCAATGAAACTGGTGGATCCATGTGTGGTTTCTGAAAAGAACACACATGCAATGACTCTAGTCGTGGTTTGTGAAAAGAACACAGATGCAATGAGTCTGTGTGTGGTTCATGAAAATAACACACGTCCAATGACACTTGTGGATCCGTATGTGGTTTGCGAAAAGATCACACATGCAATGACTCTAGCTATGGTTTGTGACAAGAACACACATGCAATCACACTACTCGATCCATATGTGGTTTCTAAGAAGAACAGACATGCAATGACTCTAGCTATGGTTTGTGAGAATAACACACATGCAATGACACTAGTGGATCCTTATGTGGTTTGTGAGAAGAATAGACATCCAATGACTCTAGCTGTGGTTAATGAAAAGAACAGACATGCAATGACACTGGTGGATCTGTTTGTGGTTTGTGAAAAGAACACACATGCAATGACACTGGGTGTGGTTCATGAAAAGAACACACATCCAATGACACTGGTGGATCCATATGTGGTTTGTGAAAAGAACACACATGCAATGAGTATAGATGTGGTTTGTGAAAATAACACACATGCAATGACTTTTGGTGTGGTTCATGAAAAGAACACACATCCAATGACACTGGTGGATCCATATGTGGTTTGTGAAAAGAACACACATGCAGTGAGTATAGATGTGGTTTGTGAAAATAACACACATGCAATCACACTACTGGATCCATATGTCGTTTGTGAGAAGAATAGACATGCAATGACTCTAGCTATGGTTTGTGAGAATAACACACATGCAATGACACTGGTGGATCCTTATGTGGTTTGTGAGAAGAACAGACATCCGATGACTCAAGTTGTGGTTAATGAAAAGAATAGACATGCAATGACACTGGTGGATCCGTTTGTGGTTTGTGAAAAGCATGCACATGCAATGACACTGGGTGTGGTTCATCAAAATAACACACATCCAATGACACTGGTGGATCCATATGTGGTTTGTGAAAAGAACACACATGCAATGAGTCTAGATGTGTTTGTGAAAAGAACACACATGCAATGACTTTGGGTGTGGTTCATGAAAAAAACACATCCAATGACATTGGTCGATCCATATGTGGTTTGTGAAAAGAACACACATGGAATGACTCAAGCTATGGTTAATGAAAAGAACACACATGCAATGCCACTGGTGGATCCATGTGGTTTGTGAAAAGAATAGACATGCAATGACTCTAGCTATGGTTACTAAAAAGAACACAAATGCAATGACACTGGTGGATCTATATGTGGGTCATGGAAAGAACACACATGCAATGACACTATTGGATCTATATGTGGTATTAGAGAAAAACACACATGCAATGGTACTGGTCGATCAATATGTGGTTTGTGAAAAGAACACACATGCAAAGACACTGGTGTGGTTCATGAAAAGAACACACATCCAATGAAACTGGTGGATCCATGTGTGGTTTCTGAAAAAAACACACATGCAATGACTCTAGCCGTGGTTTGTGAAAAGAACACAGATGCAATGAGTCTGGGTGTGGTTCATGAAAAGAACACACGTCCAATGAAACTTGTGGATCCATATGTGGTTTGCAAAAAGAACACACATGCAATGACTCTAGCTATGGTTTGTGACAAGAACACACATGCAATCACACTACTCGATCCATATGTGGTTTCTGAGAAGAACAGACATGCAATGACTCTAGCTATGGTTTGTGAGAATAACACACATGCAATGACACTAGTGGATCCTTATGTGGTTTGTGAGAAGAATAGACATCCAATGACTCTAGCTGTGGTTAATGAAAAGAACAGACATGCAATGGCACTGGTGGATCCGTTTGTGGTTTGTGAAAAGAACACACATGCAATGACACTGGGTGTGGTTCATGAAAAGAACACACATCCAATGACAGTGGTGGATCCATATGTGGTTTGTGAAAAGAACACACATGCAATGAGTATAGATGTGGTTTGTGAAAATAACACACATGCAATGACTTTTGGTGTGTTTCACGAAAAGAACACACATCCAATGAAACTGGTCTATCCATATGTGTTTGTGAAAAGAACACACATGCAATGAATCAAGCTATGGTTAATTAAAAGAACACACATGCAATGCCACTGGTGGATCCATGTGGTTTGTGAAAAGAATAGCCATGCAATGACTCTAGCTATGGTTAATGAAAAGAACACACATGCAATGACACTGGTGGATCTATATGTGGTTCATGGAAATAACACACATCCAATGACTCTGGTGGATCCATATGTGGTATGTGAGAAGAACACACATGCAATGACACTGGTGGATCAATACGTGGTTTGTGAGAAGAACACACATGCAATGACACTGGTGGATCCAAATGGGTTTGTGAAAAGAACACACATGCAATGACACTGGGCGTGGTTCATGAAAAGAACACACATCCAATGACACTGGTGGATCCATATGTGGTTTGTGAAAAGAACACACAGGCAATGACTGTAGATGTGTTTGTGAAAAGAACACACATGCAATGACTATGGGTGTGGTTCATGAAAAAAAAACACAGCCAATGACATTGGTCGATCCATATGTGGTTTGTGAAAAGAACACACATGGAATGACTCAAGCTATGGTTAATGAAAAGAACACACATGCAATGCCACTGGTGGATCTATGTGGTTTGTGAAAATAATAGACATGCAATGACTCTAGCTATGGTTACTGAAAAGAACACAAATGCAATGACACTGGTGGATCTATATGTGGGTCATGGAAAGGACACACATGCAATGACACTATTGGATCTATATGTGGTATTAGAGAAAAACACACATGCAATGGTACTGGTGGATCAATATGTGGTTTGTGAAAAGAACACACATGCAATGACACTGTGTGTGGTTCATGAAAAGAACACACATCCAATGAAACTGGTGGATCCATGTGTGGTTTCTGAAAAGAACACACATGCAATGACTCTAGCCGTGGTTTGTGAAAAGAACACAGATGCAATGAGTCTGGGTGTGGTTCATGAAAAGAACACACGTCCAATGACACTTGTGGATCCGTATGTGGTTTGCGAAAAGAACACCCATGCAATGACTCTAGCTATGGTTTGTGACAAGAACACACATGCAATCACACTACTCGATCCATATGTGGTTTCTGAGAAGAACAGACATGCAATGACTCTAGCTATGGTTTGTGAGAATAACACACATGCAATGACACTAGTGGATCCTTATGTGGTTTGTGAGAAGAATAGACATCCAATGACTCTAGCTGTGGTTAATGAAAAGAACAGACATGCAATGACACGGGTGGATCCGTTTGTGGTTTGTGAAAAGAACACACATGCAATGACACTAGGTGTGGTTCATGAAAAGAACACACATCCAATGACACTGGTGGATCCATATGTGGTTTGTGAAAAGAACACACATGCAATGAGTATAGATGTGGTTTGTGAAAATAACACACATGCAATGACTTTTGGTGTGGTTCATGAAAAGAACACACATCCAATGAAACCGGTCTATCCATATGTGTTTGTGAAAAGAACACACATGCAATGAATCAAGCTATGGTTAATTAAAAGAACACACATGCAATGCCACTGGTGGATCCATGTGGTTTGTGAAAAGAATAGACATGCAATGACTCTAGCTATGGTTAATGAAAAGAACACACATCCAATGACACTGGTGGATCTATATGTGGTTCATGGAAAGAACACACATGCAATGACTCTGTTGGATCCATATGTGGTATGTGAGAAGAACACACATGCAATGACACTGGTGGATCAATGTGTGGTTTGTGAGAAGAACACACATGCAATGACACTGGTGGATCCAAATGTGGTTTGTGAAAAGAACACACATGCAATGACACTGGGTGCGGTTCATCAAAATAACACACATCCAATGACACTGGTGGATCCATATGTGGTTTGTGAGAAGAACACACATGCAATGACTCTAGCCGTGGTTTGTGAAAAGAACACACATGCAATGACTCTGGGTGTGGTTCATGAAAATAACACACATCCAATGACACTGGTGGATCCATATGTGGTTTGTGAAAAGAACACACATGCAATGACTCTAGCTATGGTTTGTGACAAGAACACACATGCAATCGCACTTCTAGATCCATATGTGTTTTGTGAGAAGAGTAGACATGCAATGACTCTAGCCATGGTTTGTGAAAAGAACACACATCCACTGACTCTAGCTATGGTTAATGTAAAGAACAGTCATGCAATGACACTGGTGGATCTGTTTGTGGTTTGTGAAAAGAACACACATGCAATGACACTGGGTGTGGTTCATCAATATAACACACATCCAATGACACTGGTGGATCCATATGTGGTTTGTGAAAGGAACACACATGCAATGACTCTGGATGTGGTTTTTGAAAATAACACACATGCAATGACTTTGGGTGTGGTTCATGAAAAAAACACATCCAATGACACTGGTCGATCCATATGTGGTTTGTGAAAAGAACACACATGCAATGTTTCAAGCTATGGTTAATGAAAAGAACACACAGGCAATGCCAATGGTGGATCCATGTGGTTTGTGAAAAGAATAGACATGCAATGACTCTAGCTATGGTTAATGAAAAGAGCACACATGTAATGACACTGGTGGATCTATGTGTGGTTCATGGAAAGAACACACATGCAATGACTCTGGTGGATCCATATGTGGTATGTGAGAAGAACACACATGCAATGGCACTGGTGGATCAATACGTGGTTTGTGAGAAGAAAACACATGCAATGACACTGGTGGATCCATATGTGGTTTGTGAAAAGAACACACATGCAATGACACTGGGTGTGGTTCATGAAAAGAACACACATCCAATGACACTGGTGGATCCATATGTGGTTTGTGAAAAGAACACACATGCAATGACTCTAGCCGTGGTTTGTGAAAAGAACACACATGCAATGACTCTAGGTGTGGTTCATGAAAAGAACACACATCCAATGACCCTAGTGGATCCATATGTGGTTTGTGAAAAGAACACACATGCAATGACTCTAGCTATGGTTTGTGACAAGAACACACATGCAATCACACTGTTGGATCCATATGTGGTTTGTGAGAAGAACAGACATGCAATGACTCTAGCCATGGTTTGTGAGAATAACACACATGTAATGACACTGGTGGATCCTTATGTGGTTTTTGAGAAGAACAGACATCCAATGACTCTAGATGTGGTTGATGAAAAGAACAATCATGCAATGACACTGGTGGATGCGTTTGTGGTTTGTGAAAAGAACACACATGCAATGACACTGGGTGTGGTTCATGAAAACAACACACATCCAATGACACTGGTGGATCCATATGTGGTTTGTGAAAAGAACACACATGCAATGACTCTAACCGTGGTTTGTGAAAAGAACACACATGCAATGACTTTGGGTGTGGTTCATGAAAAACACACACATCCAATGAGACTGGTCGATCCATATGTGGGTTGTGAAAAGAACACACACGTAATGACTCAAGCTATGGTTAATGAAAAGAACACACATGCAATGCCACTTGTGGATCCATGTGGTTTGTGAAAATAATAGACATGCAATGACTCTAGCAATGGTTAATGAAAAGAACACACATGCAATGACACTGGTGGATCTATATGTGGTTCATGGAAAAAAACACACATGCAATGACTCTGGTGGATCCATATGTGGTATATGAGAAGAACACACATGCAATGGCACTGGTGGATCAATATGTGGTTTGTGAGAAGAAAACACATGCAATGACACTGGTGGATCCATATGTGGTTTGTGAAAAGAACACACAGGCAATGACACTGGGTGTAGTTCATGAAAAGAACACACATCCAATGACACTGGTGGATCCATATGTGGTCTGTGAAAAGAACACACATGCAATGACTCTAGCCGTGGTTTGTGAAAAGAACACACATGCAATGACTCTAGGTGTGGTTCATGAAAGCAACACACATCCAATGACACCGGTGGATCCATATGTGGTTTGTGAAAAGAACACACATGCAATGACTCTAGCTATGGTTTGTGACAAGAACACACATGCAATCACACTGCTGGATCTATATGTGGTTTGTGAGAAGAACAGACATGTAATGACTCTAGCCATGGTTTGTGAGAATAACACACATGCAATGACACTGGTGGATCCTTATGTGGTTTGTGAGAAGAACAGGCATCCAATGACTCTAGCTATGGTTGATGAAAAGAACAGTCATGCAATGACACTGGTGGATCCGTTTCTGGTGTGTGAAAAGAACGCACATGCAATGACACTGGGTGTGGTTCATGAAAATAACACACATACAATGAAACTTTTGGATCCATATGTGGTTTGTGAAAAGAACACTCATGCAATGACTCTAGATGTGGTTTCTGAAAAGAACACACATGCAATGACTTTGGGTGTGGTTCATGAAAAAACACACATCCAATGACACTGGTCGATCCATATGTGGTTTGTGAAAAGAACACACATGCAATGACTCAAGATATGGTTAATGAAAAGAACACACATGCAATGTCACTGGTGGATCCATGTGGTTTGTGAAAAGCATAGACATGCAATGACTCTAGCTATGGTTAATGAAAAGAACACACATGCAATGACATTGGTGGATCTCTATGTGGTTCATGGAAAGAACACACATGCAATGACTCTGGTGGATCCATATGTGGTATGTGAGAAGAACACACATGCAATGGCACTGGTGGATCAATATGTGGTTTGTGAGAAGAAATCACATGCAATGACACTAGTGGATCCATATGTGGTTTGTGAAAAGAAGACACATGCAATGACATTGGGTGTGGTTTATGAAAAGAACACACATCCACTGACACTGGTGGATCCATATGTGGTTTGTGAAAAGAACACACATGCAATGACTCAAACTAATAGACATGCAATGACTCTAGCTATGGTTAATAAAATGAACACACATGCAATGAAACTAGTGGATATATATGTGGTTCATGGGAAGAACACACATGCAATGACTCTAGTGGATCCATATGCGCTTTGTGAGAAGAACACACATGCAATGGCACTGGTGGATCAATATGTGGTTTGTGAGCAGAAGACACATGCAATGACACTGGTGGATCCATATGTGGTTTGCGAAAAGAACACACATGCAATGACACTGGGCGTGGTTCATGAAAAGAACACACATCCAATGACATTGGTGGATCCATATGTGGTTTGTGAAAAGAAGACACATGCAAGGACTCTGGTCGTGGTTTGTGCAAAGAATACACATGCAATGACTCTGGGTGTGGTTCATGAAATGAACACACATCCAATGACACTAGTGGATCCATATGTGGTTTTTGAAAAGAACACACATGCAATTACTCTAGCTATGGTTAATGAAAATAACACACATGCAATGACACTGGTGGATCCATGTGGTTTGTGAAAAGAATAGACATGCAATGACTATAGCTATGGTTAATGAAAAGAACACACATGCAATGATACTGGTGGATCCATATGTGGTTCATGGAAAGAACACACATGCAATGACACTGGGTGTGGTTCATGAAAAGAACACACATCCAATGACACTGGTGGATCCATATGTGGTTTGTGAAAAGAACACACATGCAATGACTCTAGATGTGGTTTGTGAAAAGAACACACATGCAATGACTTTCGGTGTGGTTCATGAAAAGAACACACATCCAATGACACTGGTCGATCCATATGTGGTTTGTGAAAAGTACACACATGCAATGACTCAAGCTATGGTTAATGAAAAGAACACACATGCAATGCCACTGGTGGATCCATGTGGTTTGTGAAAAGGCTAGACATGCAATGACTCTAGCTATGGTTAATGAAAAAACACACATGCAATGACACTGGTGGGTCTATATGTGGTTCATGGAAACAACACACATGCAATGACTCTGGTGGATCCATATGTGGTATGTGAGAAGAACACACATGCAATGGCACTGGTGGATCAATATGTGGTTTGTGAGAAGAACTCACATGCAATGACACTAGTGGATCCATATGTGGTTTGTGAAAAGAACACACATGCAATGACACTGGGTGTGGTTTATGAAAAGAACACACATCCACTGACACTGGTGGATCCATATGTGGTTTGTGAAAAGAACACACATGCAATGACACTGGTGGATCCATATGTGGTTTGTGAAAAGATAACACATGAAATTACTCTAGCTATGGTTAATGAAAAGAACAGACATGCAATGAAACTGGTGGATCCATGTGGTTTGTGAAAATAATAGACATGCAATGACTCTAGCTATGGTTAATAAAATGAACACACATGCAATGAAACTAGTGGATATATATGTGGTTCATGGGAAGAACACACATGCAATGACTCTAGTGGATCCATATGCGCTTTGTGAGAAGAACACACATGCAATGGCACTGGTGGATCAATATGTGGTTTGTGAGCAGAAGACACATGCAATGACACTGGTGGATCCATATGTGGTTTGCGAAAAGAACACACATGCAATGACACTGGGCGTGGTTCATGAAAAGAACACACATCCAATGACATTGGTGGATCCATATGTGGTTTGTGAAAAGAAGACACATGCAAGGACTCTGGTCGTGGTTTGTGCAAAGAATACACATGCAATGACTCTGGGTGTGGTTCATGAAATGAACACACATCCAATGACACTAGTGGATCCATATGTGGTTTTTGAAAAGAACACACATGCAATTACTCTAGCTATGGTTAATGAAAATAACACACATGCAATGACACTGGTGGATCCATGTGGTTTGTGAAAAGAATAGACATGCAATGACTATAGCTATGGTTAATGAAAAGAACACACATGCAATGATACTGGTGGATCCATATGTGGTTCATGGAAAGAACACACATGCAATGACACTGGGTGTGGTTCATGAAAAGAACACACATCCAATGACACTGGTGGATCCATATGTGGTTTGTGAAAAGAACACACATGCAATGACTCTAGATGTGGTTTGTGAAAAGAACACACATGCAATGACTTTCGGTGTGGTTCATGAAAAGAACACACATCCAATGACACTGGTCGATCCATATGTGGTTTGTGAAAAGTACACACATGCAATGATTCAAGCTATGGTTAATGAAAAGAACACACATGCAATGCCACTGGTGGATCCATATGGTTTGTGAAAAGGCTAGACATGCAATGACTCTAGCTATGGTTAATGAAAAAATACACATGCAATGACACTGGTGGGTCTATATGTGGTTCATGGAAACAACACACATGCAATGACTCTGGTGGATCCATATGTGGTATGTGAGAAGAACACACATGCAATGGCACTGGTGGATCAATATGTGGTTTGTGAGAAGAACTCACATGCAATGACACTAGTGGATCCATATGTGGTTTGTGAAAAGAACACACATGCAATGACACTGGGTGTGGTTTATGAAAAGAACACACATCAATTGACACTGGTGGATCCATATGTGGTTTGTGAAAAGAACACACATGCAATGACTCTAGCCATGGTTTGTGAAAAGAACACACATGCAATTACTCTGGGTGTAGTTCATCAAAACAACACACATCCAATGACACTGGTGGATCCATATGTGGTTTGTGAAAAGAACACACATGAAATTACTCTAGCTATGGTTAATGAAAAGAACACACATGCCATGGCACTGGTGGATCCATGTGGTTTGTGAAAATAATAGACATGCAATGACTCTAGCTATGGTTAATAAAATGCACACACATGCAATGACACTAGTGGATATATATGTGGTTCATGGGAAGAACACACATGCAATGACTCTGGTGGATCCATATTTGGTATGTGAGAAGAACACACATGCAATGGCACTGGTGGATCAATATGTGGTTTGTGAGCAGAAGACACATGCAATGACACTGGTGGATCCATATGTGGTTTGCGAAAAGAACACACATGCAATGGCACTGGGCGTGGTTCATGAAAAGAACACACATTCAATTACATTGGTGGATCCATATGTGGTTTGTGAAAAGAAGACACATGCAATGACTCTGGTCGTGGTTTGTGCAAAGAATACACATGCAATGACTCTGGGTGTGGTTCATGAAATGAACACACATCCAATGACACTAGTGGATCCATATGTGGTTTTTGAAAAGAACACACATGCAATTACTCTAGCTATGGTTAATGAAAATAACACACATGCAATGACACTGGTGGATCCATGTGGTTTGTGAAAAGAATAGACATGCAATGACTATAGCTATGGTTAATGAAAAGAACACACATGCAATGATACTGGTGGATCCATATGTGGTTCATGGAAAGAACACACATGCAATGACACTGGGTGTGGTTCATGAAAAGAACACACATCCAATGACACTGGTGGATCCATATGTGGTTTGTGAAAAGAACACACATGCAATGACTCTAGATGTGGTTTGTGAAAAGAACACACATGCAATGACTTTCGGTGTGGTTCATGAAAAGAACACACATCCAATGACACTGGTCGATCCATATGTGGTTTGTGAAAAGTACACACATGCAATGACTCAAGCTATGGTTAATGAAAAGAACACACATGCAATGCCACTGGTGGATCCATGTGGTTTGTGAAAAGGCTAGACATGCAATGACTCTAGCTATGGTTAATGAAAAAATACACATGCAATGACACTGGTGGGTCTATATGCGGTTCATGGAAACAACACACATGCAATGACTCTGGTGGATCCATATGTGGTATGTGAGAAGAACACACATGCAATGGCACTGGTGGATCAATATGTGGTTTGTGAGAAGAACTCACATGCAATGACACTAGTGGATCCATATGTGGTTTGTGAAAAGAACACACATGCAATGACACTGGGTGTGGTTTATGAAAAGAACACACATCAATTGACACTGGTGGATCCATATGTGGTTTGTGAAAAGAACACACATGCAATGACTCTAGCCATGGTTTGTGAAAAGAACACACATGCAATTACTCTGGGTGTAGTTCATCAAAACAACACACATCCAATGACACTGGTGGATCCATATGTGGTTTGTGAAAAGAACACACATGAAATTACTCTAGCTATGGTTAATGAAAAGAACACACATGCAATGGCACTGGTGGATCCATGTGGTTTGTGAAAATAATAAACATGCAATGACTCTAGCTATGGTTAATAAAATGCACACACATGCAATGACACTAGTGGATATATATGTGGTTCATGGGAAGAACACACATGCAATGACTCTGGTGGATCCATATGTGGTATGTGAGAAGAACACACATGCAATGGCACTGGTGGATCAATATGTGGTTTGTGAGCAGAAGACACATGCAATGACACTGGTGGATCCATATGTGGTTTGCGAAAAGAACACACATGCAATGGCACTGGGCGTGGTTCATGAAAAGAACACACATTCAATTACATTGGTGGATCCATATGTGGTTTGTGAAAAGAAGACACATGCAATGACTCTGGTCGTGGTTTGTGCAAAGAATACACATGCAATGACTCTGGGTGTGGTTCATGAAATGAACACACATCCAATGACACTAGTGGATCCATATGTGGTTTTTGAAAAGAACACACATGCAATTACTCTAGCTATGGTTAATGAAAAGAACACACATGCAATGACACTGGTGGATCCATGTGGTTTGTGAAAATAATAAACATGCAATGACTCTAGCTATGGTTAATAAAATGCACACACATGCAATGACACTAGTGGATATATATGTGGTTCATGGGAAGAACACACATGCAATGACACTGGGTGTGGTTCATGAAAAGAACACACATCCAATGACACTAGTGGATCCTTATGTTGTTTGTGAAAAGAACACACATGCACTGACTCTAGCTATGGTTTGTGAAAAGAACACACATGTAATGACACCGGTGGATCCATATGTGGTTTGTGAGAAGAACACACATCCAATGACACCGGTGGATCCATGTGTGGTTTGTGAAAGACCAGACATGCACTGACTCTAGGTATGGTTTATGAAAAGAACACACATCCAATGACACTGGTGGGTCCATGTGTGGTTTGTGAGAATAACCCACATGCAATGACTCTGGTGGATCCATATGTGGTTTATGATAAGAACACACATCCAATGAACTCTAGTGGATATATCTTGGCATAATTTGATGTATGCCACGGTGTATTTCATTGTACAAGACACTCACTTTCCATTTTTATAATACTCAGTTTTTCCCTTGGTTTTTTATACTATTTAGTTTTTCCCTCTCTCTCTCTCTTTCGTAGAAGCCCAAACATATGCTCACTTTGTCTACTACGCCCTGATTGGTTTTCACGGTTGTCATACGGATCGTGCGCACCAACCGTTGATCCTGTGTGATCCAACGAGGATTGTTGCACATGTCGTGCCCTTCATAGTACAGCGTGAGATAGCACAGACGTCTCCCTCAGCGAGACTTCTAAAAGAAGGAACACGATGCCGTCCATGGAAAAAGTCGTCGAGTGGTCATGTCACGTTTAATCTAGTCTGTAAAGGCTACTACTGCTACTGCAACACATGCACAGGGCAACGGGGTCATCGAGTGCATGGTTGTCGACGGGACGTGATACATTGCAAATGTATCTATAATTTTTGATGTTCCATGCTTGGTTTTATCCACTTTCTTGTGTTTTGTCCAAACTTTGGATTACTTTTCATATGATTTCTTGGACTTACCTATTAACAAGAGCCATAGTGCCAGCTGCCTGTTTTCTGCTGTTTTTGGTTCCAAGAAAGTCAGAAAATGAATATTCTCGGAATTGGACGGGACAAAAGCCAAAGTGCCTATTTTTCCAGAAGTCATCAGATGCTAGAATACGAGACGGAGAGGGGCCAGAGGCTGGCCACACCACCTGGCCACACAGCCAGGCTTAGCCTGCGCCAGGGGGTGGTGTGGTGGCCCCTAGCACCCCCTCGGTCTCTCCTTCCGCCTATATATTACCCTTGGGACGAAAACCCTAAGTGCCTGATCAAAAATCCACGAAAGAGTCTGTAGCCACCGTCATCTCCATCCGTAGACCGGGAGGGATCTGAAGCTCTTCCCGGCACCCTGCCGGAGAGGGGAATTCACCCTGGAGGCCTTCTTCATCACCATGCAAGCCTCTAGTGTGATGCGTGAGTAGTTCATCCTTGGACTATGGATCCATGTAGTAGCTAGATGGCTAGTTCTCCTCCTTTGATCTTTCATGTTTAGATCTTGTGAGCTCCGTTCATGATCAAGATCATCTATTTGTAATTCTATATGTTGTATTTGCGAGGATCCGATCGATATTGAGATGCTATTTCAGATTGATTATTGATTCTATCATGTCTTTGTTATTTATGATCTTGCATGCTTTCCGTTGTTAGTAGCTATCTTGGCCAAGTAGATGCTAGCAACTCCAAGAGTTAGTATTTATGCTCGATAGTGGGTTCATGCCTCCGTAATCTGGGAAGTGATGAAATCTTTAAGGTACTAGATGTGCTGTTGCTACTAGGGAGAAAACAACAATCCTTTGTTCATAGAACAATCGTATTGTTTACTTTACACGCAGTTCGTAAAGCAATAATTTGTTGCTTGCAACTTAATACTGGAGGGGGTTCGGATGATAATCTGAAGGTAGATTATTAGTCATAGATGTAGTTGGATGGCGGTCTATGTATAATGTTGTAATGCCCAATCAAGTTTCAAAGGAGTCAAGACGATTAGTATATGCATGTATTGCTTTCTCGATGTTTGTCAATTGCCCCGCTGTAATTTGTTCACCCAGAATGTTATCTATCTAAGGAGAGCCACCTCTAGTGAACTATGGATCCCGGTCCTTTTTCTTTTACATACAATCTATAAACTGTTTCTGCTTTGTGTTTACTTTCTGCAAACTATTACTTCTTTCCATTAGATACGTTTAATCCTTTGTTTTCAGCAAAACACGGTGAGATTGACAACCTCATCGCAAGTTGGGGACAAAGTTCTGTGGTTTTGTTGTGCAGGTCTCCACGTTGCTACTAGCACCGGTAGTGCGCCCTGCCAAAGCTTAGCTAGCAACACCTTTGGGGTGTTTCCTTGCTCCTACTGGTTCGATTAAACCTTGGTTTCATACTGAGGGACACTTGCTGCTATGCTCAGCATACCTTCCTCTTGGGGTTCCCAACAAGCTCTACATCAACACCGCTCCAGCATTTTTCTGGCGCCATATACAGAGACATTAAGCATTTTTCTGGCCTTTGCCGGGGAGTTAAGGACATCTTCACAAGGGAAGTCCCTCATAACCAATCTCTTTACTTTGTTGTTTTTGTTTTGCTTAGTTTCTTTTTGCTTTGTTTGCTTGTTTCTTTATTTCAAAAACACAAAAAAAAATTAGTTCTACTAGTTTGCTTTCTTATTCAAAAACACAAAAAAATGACTACTCTTGAAAACACTAAGTTGTGTGACTTCACTAGCAACAACAACAACAATGATTTTATGAGCACACCTATTGCTCCACCTGTGCCTGAAGACACTTTCTTTGAGATAAAACCTGCTTTGCTCAATCTTGTTATGAGAGAACAATTTTCTATTATTGGTAATGAAGATGATGCTTCCCATCTAAATAACTTTGTTGAACTTTGTGAGATGCAAAAGCATAGGGATGTAGATGGTGATATTATTAAGCTGAAATTGTTTCCTTTCTCTTTGAGAGGAAAAGCTAAAGAATGGTTGAATTCCTTAACTAGGAATAGTATTGATTCTTGGACTAAGTGCAAAGATGCTTTCATTGGAAAATACTATCCTCCTGCTAAGATTATATCTATGAGAAGTGAAATAATAAAGTTTAAACAACTTGATAATGAACATGTTGCTCAAGCTTGGGCAAGGATGAAATCTTTGGTAAAGAACTGTCCCACTCATGGACTGACTGCTTGGATGATCATCCAGACTTTATGCAGGATTGAACTACTGTTCAAGGAACCTATTGGATTCTACTGCTGGAGGTACCTTTATGACCTTCACTTTGGGTGCTGCAACAAAACTTCTGGACAATATGATGGTTAATTATTCCGAATGGCATACTGAGAGAGCTCCATAAGGTAAGAAGGTAAATTATGTTGAGGAAACCTCCTCCTTGAGTGACAAGATTGATATTATTATGTCCATGCTTGTTAATGGAAAAGCCCATATTGATCCAAATAATGTCCCTTTAGCCTCTTTGATTTCTCAAGAAGAGCAAGTTGATGTGAACTTCATAAGACTTTGGCAATAATGCTTATAGGAGTAATTTTGGTAACAACAATTATAAGCCGTATCCTCCCAACAATGGTAATTCTTATGGAAATTCTTACAACAATAAAAGGAGTGCACCCTCTGAACTTGAAGTTATGCTTAAAGACTTTATTAGTAAACAAACTGCTTTCAATAAAACTATTGAGGAAACACTCTCTAATGCTGAAAGAAATATAGCATCTTTGGCTGAAGCTCAATCTTCTTTGAATAAAATGGCTGCTAAAACTGAAACTAATGATAATACCTTTGCAGCTACTAATGCTATACAAGTAAGAATTGATGAAAATGTTAGACTATTAGTTGAATTACATACTAAGTGGGAAAGAGAAGATGAAATTGCTAGAAACATTAGTGTTTCTACTATTACCACCACTAGTGTTGAGGCTAGTAATAGTTCTACTACTTTACATGATAAATTTGATTTTGATCTTGATGGTTGCAATATCTCTGAAGTTATTAAGTTCCTATAAAAGCTTGCTAAAAATCCTAATGCTAGTGCTATGAACATGGCCTTTACAAAACACATTACTGATGCTCTCATAAAGATTAAAGAAGAAAAGATGAAACATAAAGCTTCTATTCCAATAAAACAAGAAGATGGTTGGGAACCCATCATTAATATGAAAGTGAATGACTTTGATTTCAAAGCTTTATGTGATCTTAATAGTAGTGTTTCTATTATGCCTAGAAGGATTTATGATATGTTTGATTTGCCTCCACTTGAAGATTGTAATTTGAATGCCCCACTTGATGATAATGCTAAAAAGAAACTCATGGGGAGTCTTAATTATGTTCTTATTATGGTTAACAATGCCTATGTCCCCGTTGATTTCTATGTTTTGGATGTTGAGTACAATGCTTCTTGTCCCATTATTTTGGGAAGACCTTTTCTTATAACTGTTGGTGCCATCATTGATATCAAAGAAGGCACCATTAAATATCAACTGCCACTCAAGAAAGGTATAGAACACTTCCCTAAGAAGAGAGAGAAGATTTCTTTTGCTTCTCCTATGAAAACAAAATTTGGTTTTAATGCTTCTTCATTTGAGAACACTTGATCCTTTTTCTTGCTTCTTATGCCTAACTTAAAGGCGTTAAAGAAAAAGTACTTATTGGGAGATAACCCAGAAGTTTTAGATGAGTCTTGGAAGTTATTACTTAAGTAATAACCGCTCCTTATCCTTTTTATTTGCTTTTTGTGCAAAGAGTAACCTCTAATGAGAGAGAAGTAATGATTGGGAAAGTTGTTGTCCCGAAACAGATTTCTGTGCTTCACCGTAAAAATTCGTGTAAAATATCTGAACGTCTTTTTGAGGTGTGAATTTTTTCTATTCTGCCCCAGGTTGTTATCTAACTTTTGTTAGTTCAACACTTTTTAATTTGAGCAACATAAGGTCTTCTAAAAAAATTGTCTTTACATGCTGATCTGTTTTGACAGATTTCTGCCATTTTCTGCATTTGCTTCTTGTTGGTTCCTTTTTGAGTTCTTTTGGGGAGTTGAGCTTTTGGAGGGCAGTGCTACAGTAGATAGTGTTCTAATGAAAGTTTATTTGGTGTTAGAACTGAACCTTAAGACTTATTTATCTTGAGTGCACTAATGTTACTAATAAAGATTGTGTGAAGGAAAAATTTCAGGTGTATGGAAGGAATGAGTAATGAGATGAAGGAAGGACTAAAGCTCAAGCTTGGGGATGCCACACGTGTTACCCCAAGAAATATCCAAGAATTACAAGTGTCAAAGCTGGGGGATGCCCAAGGCATCCCCTTCTTCATCAATAAAAATTCCAGGTTTCTTCCAAACGTTTCATTTTTATTGTTTCATGCACAGTTGTGTTGTTCTTGGAGCGTCTTCTTTTTCGTTTTCGTTTTGGTTTTTTGTTTGCTTTTGTTTTCTGAATAAATTGGTTGGACCCCCTCTTTCATATATTGGTTTGCAAATAGTTTGGTTTGGTTTGGAAAAGAGTAGGAAAGTTCATGCTTATGTGGTAAAAAGAGCTTGTTTTTGACTGTGGCCTATGCTTTATCATGCCATGCTTGATATTGTTTTGGCTTTATGCTTAGTAGTCTTTGCTGTAGCATGACTTGTTATAAACAATTGAGATTGCTTAATGTTCCTTGGATGAATCATGCGTTGTTTTAGCATATTAAAGCATAGTATAGTGGTATTCTCCTTTGATGCTTTATTTGGGATGACTTGAGCATGCTCACACAATGTTATGACTATCTCAAGTCATAGCCTTTATGATCCTTTAGTTTTCAACTTGTAGTATCACTTTATGCTTTGATCAATGATGTTTTGTCGCTCTACATGATTTTGGCCATTATTGCTCTCTTAGTTTGTCGCTCCCAGTCTTTTGCTAGTCTCCACAACAAAGTATGAGTTCCACTCATGCATCCAACTCCCTAAACCAAGTTATTCCAAATAGTCCACCATACCTACCTACTATCTTATGCTATTCCAAGTATATTCATGCTTTTGTTTACCTTTCGAATTAACTTGTTATGATAAAACTACTGATTAAAGCTCTCATGAACTTGATGGCACACTTTACTTTTCTTGCCATTAAGAAACTTGAACCATTGTGTCGTCTATGTTGTATATGTTTCCACTTATTTGTTGGGAATTAGCAGAACCATGCTGTCAAGGGGAACACTTTCAACATTGCACTTGGTACTTGTACCTAGTTGATATCATGCTCTTTTGTATATGGATGTCGTCGGTGTGAAATGAAAGGGGAGCTTGTAAGTCCATGGAGTTATGTATATGTGTTAGAGAAACGCTTCGGTCGCTCGTCTAATCCATGCTGACATGGTGGAAACCTGCAGCGTAACCATAATGAGCTGTCTATGAAGCATTCTTCTTATAAAAAAAAGAGTCATATAAGGAGAAAAAAGAGAAAAAGAAAAGAAAAAAAAGAGATTATGAAAAGAGGAAACAGAGAAAAAAGAACCATATTCCCATGGTAAATAAGAAGAATGTTGACATGCTCATTGTCAGCTTGCCTTATCATTTTGATATGGGGATTCTTTCGTATCATTGGGCAAGGGGTACCCCGTTGGCGGTTCTCTATGATACACATGTACTTACGATGACAACAACTTACCGGTGACTAAACTTGAGTAGCATGAGGAGCGGCCCTCGTATACAAGGGACATGAGATTTCTGACTTATACTTTGTCAAGCATGTACACCATAGTTTGTTCACTTTAACCTTAATCACTTCAAGATGCTTATGATAGGGGCAATGAGAGCTTAAAGCTATAAGTACCATAATTTCTGGAAGCTCTTTATGAAACTTGAATCTCTGCTTCCTTCTATGAAGGCCTTTCTTCCAGAATTATATTGAGTCTCCACCTTCTACCTTTATGAACCTACTTTGAGAGCATAGTGGCCATTCTTAGTTCTATGTGCATTGTCCCGAGACTAGTTGACTGATGCATAACTTGATATTGCTTGTTTTAAACTATTGTATCTAGTCACTCTTATGAACTTTGAAGGTGTCCTATGCATTTATATTTGCTACCCTATGAGGGACAAGTTGAATACTTTATGCTATGTTTTATTTCTGTGAAACAAACAAACATCTTGCAAAGCATTGTTATTCATGAATCTTTTGTTTGTGCCTTTTCATGTTGCATCATAGTTTCTTTCTCTTATTGCTAGAACTTTGTCTTTCATGTTATGATTGAAGTACTATGATCCCAGCTTTGAATGTTTTACAAATACTATGATCAAGTCTTTGATGGTGCATGTCACCTCAAAAATTATTCTTTTTTATCACTTACCTACTCGAGGACGAGCAGGAGTTAAGCTTGGGGATGTTGATACATTGCAAATGTATCTATAATTTTTGATGTTCCATTCTTGGTTTTATCCACTTTCTTGTGTTTTGTCCAAACTTTGGAGTACTTTTCATATGATTTCTTGGACTAACCTATCAACAAGAGCCACAGTGCGAGCTACATGTTTTCTGCTATTTTTGGTTCAAGGAAAGTCAGAAAATGAATATTCTCGGAATTAGACGGGATAAAAGCCAAAGTGCCTATTTTTCCAGAAGTCATCAGATGCCAGAATACGAGACGGAGAGGGGCCAGAGGCCGGCCACACCACCTGGCCGCGCGGCCAGGCTTGGCCCGCACCAGGGGGTGGTGTGGTGGCCCCTTGCACCCCTCGGTCTCCCCTTCCGCCTATATATTGCCCTCGGGACGAAAACCCTAAGTGCCTGATCAAAAATCCACGAAAGAGTCTGTAGCCGCCGTCATCTCCATCCCTAGATCGGGAGGGATCTGAAGCTCTTCCCGGCACCCTACCGGAGAGGGGAATTCACCCTGGAGGCCTTCTTCATCACCATGCAAGCCTCCGGTGTGATGCGTGAGTAGTTCATCCTTGGACTACGGATCCATGTAGTAGCTAGATGGCTGGTTCTCCTCCTTTGTGCTTTCATGTTTAGATCTTGTGAGGTCCGTTCATGATCAAGAACATCTATTTGTAATTCTGCATGTTGTGTTTGTGGGGATCCGATGGATATTGAGATGTTATTTCAGATTGATTAGTTATTTTATATGTCTTTGTTATTTGTGATCTTGCATGCTTTCCGTTGTTAGTAGCTATCTTGGCCAAATAGATGCTAGCAACTCCAAGAGTTAGTATTTATGCTCGATAGTGGGTTCATGCCTCTGGTAATCTTGGGAAGTGACAGAAATCTCTAAGGTACTAGATGTGCTGTTGCTACTAGGGAGAAAACAACAATCCTTTGTTCATAGAACAATCATATTGTTTACTTTACACGCAGTTCGTAAAGCAATAATCTGTTCCTTGCAACTTAATACTGGAGGGGGTTCGGATGATACCCTGAAGGTGGATTATTAGTCATAGATGCAGTTGGATGGTGGTCTATGTATAATGTTGTAATGCACAATCAAGTCTCAAAGGAGTAAAGATGATTAGTATATGCATGTATTGCTTTCTCGATGTTTGTCAATTAACCCGTTGTAATTTGTTCACCCAACATGTTATCTATCTAAGGAGAGCCACCTCTAGTGAACTATGGATCCCAGTCCTTTTTATTTTACATACAACCTATAAACTATTTCTGCTTTGTGTTTACTTGCTGCAAACTATTACTTCTTTCCATTCGATACGTTTAATCCTTTGTTTTCAGCAAAACACGGTGAGATTGACAACCTCATCGCAAGTTGGGGTAAAAGTTCTGTGGTTGTGTTGTGCAGGTCTCCACGTTGCTAGTAGCACCGGTAGTGCTCCCTGCCAAAGCTTAGCTAGCAACACCTTTGGGGTGTTTCCTTGCTCCTACTGGCTCGATTAAACCTTGGTTTCAGACTGAGAGAAACTTGTTGCTGTGCTCATCATACCTTCCTCTTGGGGTTCCCAACGAGCTCTACATCAACACCGCTCCAACATTTTTCTGGCACCATATAAAGAGCCATCAGGACGCTGCAATTTATTTCCACTTGATTTTAATAAGACATATCCCATTTTTACGCAGCGCTCTCAATCTCACTTCCAACTGGGCCCTACCTCAAGTAACTTCCATGAGTCAAGGGCCCTCCTTGAGTAGATCTAACGTTCTAGAAATTGGTTCTGCGCCACTTTCATACAGTGGAATCAAGGTCTGCCATGCCCATGTTTTCAATGCAGCTCTAAACTAGAGATCGTGGCTGTTTCAAAAAAAGGGAACCCAAAAAAAGGTGGAGATCGTGGTAGCCCCATCCCCCCGCCCACTACATGTGTCCACTCGAGGACTATGAACGGTCCAGTGTTTATAAACCCGCTCGGCCTTTTTCTTCCATGTGCTCGTGTCATTTTCCCCAATCTTTCTAGTCCTAAAACCCCAATATGCACCTACCACGTGTGCTGAAGCTCCTTCGCTTGCACTACCTCCTTCCCTAGGTGCACCATGACGCGTACACGTGGAGACAAGCCGGAGGTGAAGCCAGTTGAAGGCGCAATAGCAGATGGCTTGGTCGTCACCAAGTAGGCAGATGTGTCTTCTTTGGGCATGAACGCCATGCGTCGCCACGCTGTTGAGGGTTCGAGCTCATCCGTCCAGCCAGTAGCTGTCGCTACCGAGCAGCAGGTGGCCAACAACGTCGTGGTGCGAGCGGCAGATCTGGATGGGGGGCAGGCGGAGGCAATCCGGTGCTCTACATCAATGACGCCATCACCGTCAAAGGTACTATATTGCTAGCTTCTCTAGTCGCAGCCACATATTTCACTGTTCATACATAGGATTTTCTCAATTGTGTATAGATTCTTTTTCTCTTGAAGTAGGGTATTATATATATGGTTCGAACGGTCGATTGATGCATCTGCCATCTAGTCACAAAACCCCAATCCGTCTAGTCACAAAACCCCAATCTGCTCATCTGCCATCTAGTTGAGTTTGCTAGTTGAGTGTTGATTTTGATACACAACATGCTTATAACATTACATTTATATTCCTTATTGAACCCGATGATTCAATTTTTCCCCATAATAGTGCAAGGGCATATGATGGTCTCATTTTCTTAGGGATGGTTAGTGAACCTAAGGCAGCAATGTACATAAACAATATAGGTTGTGATGTTGGTATTTTGGTTCTCCAACCCCATCTCTAAAAAAATGAGGCCCTTAATTTATTCTAATATGGAACCTATATATATAATATTTGTATTGTTTCTGATCTATGAATGCGTCGTATGATGGATATGTATATGCCTGAATATTTTTTTGTATGATTAGATTTCAATTTCTTATCGTGGCCAATGATTCAAATTTGCCCCAAAAGAGAGGCAGACACATTGGTGTTAGATTTTTTCAGGGATGAGTTAGCGAACCTGGGGCCATGTACAAGATCAATATAAGTTGTGCAATTGTTACTTGGTTCACTTACGCCATCCCTGAAGAAACTTATGAGGTTGTAATCTTTATTCTACATTCATAGAACTACGGTATTTTAATTAACTATTCCATGCATACATAGTGTATAAGAATTACATTTCAGTTTGTCACCGAGGCCGATGATTGAAATTTTCCCCAAGAGGGTCCAAGGGGAGACACATATGATGGTGTCGTGTTTTAGGGATGGGTTGGTGAACCTGAGGCAGCAATGCACACAATCAATATAGGTTATGTTGTTGGTACTTTGATTCTCCAACTCCATCTCTGAAACAAAATAGGAGGCCCTTGATTTATTCTCATATGGAACTACATATACGATACTTGAATTGCTTCTGATCTTTGAATGATTCGTATGATGCATATGTATATGAATGGTTTTGATCATAAGTATTTTTAACATGTACCTAAAGATTAATTATTTGGTTTTTTATTTATAATTACAATATTTAGGCTTGTTTTTGTACCTGACTATGTATATCCCTGAATATTGTTTTGTATGATTACATTTCAATTTTTTATTGTGGCCAATGATTCAAATTTGCTCCCAAAGAGAGGCCGATACATTGGTGTCAGATGTTTTCATGGATGAGTTAACGAACCTGGGGTGATGTACAAGAACATTATAGGTTGTGCAATTGTTACTTGGTTCACCCACTCCATCCCTGAAGAAACTTATGAGGCCCCTAGATTTATTCTACATACACTCTGATGCAATTAATTATCATTGTGTTGAGATGAAATGATATATGAACTGATCAAACTATTGCTGAGATGCTTTCTCTTTGATATCCACAGATATATTGTCTTATATATACATGTTGTCAATTCTTGAGTTGTAATACAATTCAATCATATGTATGAGTTCTAAGTTATGTTCTTAAAAATCAACAGGAGTATGATGATGAAGTGGACGATAGCAAGGTATCCAGGGACAACAAGAGCCGCTACGTGCTGAGGCGGCTACGGTGTGGGCTAATCCATTTCTACCTAGGGGAGACTGTTTTGCCCATTCTGTGGCAGAGCAATCACCGTGGACCTCGACAGCATGATCTAGCACACGGTGGATGTTGGCAAAGGCGGAGGCAAAAGGCATAGGCCGATTACCTTGGCGTGGCACGCAACCTTTGGCAAATTCCTCCGGGAGTATGTCAGGACTGGCCTGTATCCCCTCGACTAAGTTGTCCCTGTCTCCTGCTGATATGCCCCTGCCCTGCTAGGCGTCTCCTTGTCCCGGCCTCCTGCTGCTGCCCCTACTTTTATTTTGTTTAGTTAATTATTATTTCCTATGTGTGGCATGTAAGACAATATATCCGCGTGGTGTCTCTAGTGAACCTTCTATATATATTAATCTACTCCTTTATATGGAGTGCCTTAAAATTTCTAGTGTTCAATTATATTACTGATCATGCTCATGCACACTACAAAATATTTTTAGTGCTCGATTATATTATAATTGTCAAGGAATAAATCAACAAGTAAAATTCGTCGAAATTTTGTACTAAAGTAACTAAATGATCTCACATCAGCGGTGGATGTTGGCAGAAGATGAAGGCATCAACCAAAGACCTTGGAGTGGCACGCAGTCTTCAACAAATTCCTTACAAGTTCAACAACGGGTTGCCGCCGCCCAGCTCCGAATTCGCTTACAGGTCCAACATGGTAGAACTTGAGCTACCACAGAGACCTCGGTAGAGGTGGCAGAATTGGTGCGGGTGCGACCACGGCGACGGTGAGCTTGGGATCTGGAGGAGGAAAATAGGACCGAGCATGGTCGACACGGTAACAGATCTCACCGGGAACCAATTCTCATCCCCACACCGTTCCATGGGTGTGTCCATGGTGAGGGCGAGCTCCGACTCGGGATGGGGACGAGAGTGGGGCCGAGCAGGTTCATCACGTCCCAGCTCAGCGCCATGGCCGCGACCACAAATTGCCGCTCGGGGGAAGAAGAAGATGCGTAGTGGATATAGGCGCCAACGCTACAAGCCTACAAGGAGGAGAGCGGGGCTGAGAAGGTTCTTCCATGTCACAGCACCGCGCCATGGCCGCGATGCTCCACAGATTGCTGCTCCGGGGAAGAAGAAGACGCGTAATGGATGCAAGCGTCAACGATGCAAGCCTAATTGACGTCTAAGCGATGGGAGCGACATAACGGCGAGAACTGATAGGGGGCCCAACTTGACGACCGTTAGCCTGATATTTTCTATTGAAACATAAAGTTGAATCTGCGTCGAAAAGACTCTCTGAGTATTTGGCACGCCAACTATAGTCATCGCGGCTGATTAGAGGCAACTTGGGTGCCGTGTTGCCTGGGCGTCGCAACTTTCGGGCGGCAAAATGATATTCTCCTTGACCTTGGTCATTCGTCTTGAAATAGAATAATGGTTCATACTCATTGACAACTAAGCTTAAATTCGTTTAAATTTCATAGCTTACTTTTAGGTTAGAACTTTACACGGTCGATGGGAGTATAGTTTACATCAGGGACCTCAAGAAAGCAAAAATTACATCGAGGTCCATACATTTAGCATAAAGGACCCTAAAAGGTAAATTTTCTGGTTCAGCTTCTTCTCCAGAGATTAGCTTATCTGAGCCAAACTCTTGATACTACTTCCTCTTTGATTGTTTTCTAAACATGGCCAGACCTGTTGCCATGCAAATTCTCTGACATGGGATCATCAACATATAAAGTATGATGTTGATATGGCCTTGACCTTGGTTGTTCGGCTTGAAATCCAAGATTGTTCATACTCATTGACATGTATGCTTAAAATAATCGTATAATTTCACCTCTTACACTTTTAGACCTTAAAAGGGGGAAATTACATCGAGGTCCATACATTTGGCACAAAGGAACCTAAAATTCTTGGATACTCGATCATCAGAATAATGTATGATGTAGAGATATGGCCGTGACCTTGTGGTCGTTCGGCTTGAAATCCAAGAATTTTTCATACTCGTTGACAACTATGCTTAAATTCATTTAAATTTCACCACTTACTTTTAGGTTAGCATTTTACACGGTCGGTGGGATTACATTCTACATCAAGGAACAAAAAAGGGAAAATTACATCGAGTTCAATACATTTAGCAGAAAGGACCCTAAAATTTAGCAATGAAAACAGTCGGGTTTAGCTACTTCTAGAGAGAGCAGCTGATCGAGCCATACTCTTCATACTACTTCCTCTTCGGTTTTTTCAAAATATGGCCGAATATGTCGCCATGCAAATTCTTGGATATGTGGATCATCGGCATAAAGTATGCTGTAGATATCTAGCCTTGACCTTGTGGTCGTTGATACATTGCAAATGTGTCTATAATTTTTGATGTTCCATGCTTGGTTTTATCTACTTTCTTATGTTTTGTCCATACTTTGGAGTACTTTTCATATGATTTCTTGGACTAACCTATTAACAAGAGCCACAGTGCCAGTTGCCTGTTTTCTGCTATTTTTGGTTCCAGGAAAGTCAGAAAATGAATATTCTTGGAATTGGACGGGATAAAAGCCAAAGTTATTATTTTCCCGAAAGACTCACGGAGCTAGAAGGAGAGTCGGAGAGGGGCCACTAGGTGTCCACACCACCTTGGAGCGGGCCAGCCCAGGCCGCCCCAAGGCATGGTGTGGGCCCCGTGGCCGGCCACCGACCTTGCCTCTTTCGCCTATATATTCCTCCCGAGGGAAAAACTCTAGATAATCAATCAGAAATCCACGAAATGTTCCGCAGCACCACCACCACCGAAGGGGAGAATCAAGAGACAGAAAGTCTCTGTTCCGGCACCCTGCCGAGACGGGGAAGTGCCCCTAGAGCTAACTCCATCGATCTCCACCAGCATCTCCATCACCATTGCTGATTCCCATGATGAGGAGGGAGTAGTTCTTCCTCGAGGCTAAGGGTTCTACCGGTAGCTATGTGTTCATCTCTCTCTCTATGCATGATCTTATTGAGATCATGAGCTTTGTAATCAAGTAGATCTACCTTGCTACTCAAGTGCATTAATAGATCTCTGCTCTCCCCATGTCTGTGAAAGTGACAGCATGCACACCATCATGGCACTTAGGCTAGAGATTACATATACTCGTTATGAGTTATATTTGGAGTTGGATGTCTCTATGAAATTGTGGTATTTGTTCGAACCATCTAGTACTCAAGGTGACAATGTGGGGTTTTTTAGATAGGAAAGGCTTACTTTGAGGTGTGTTGTTATAGCCCTACCATGGATTAGAGTGTCCAACCAAAGAGTAGTTAAGAGTAGTATCATAAAGAGAAGATATTTATATGAGAGTGTTCACTAGTGAAAGTATGATCCCTAGGCCTTGTTTCTAAGCATTGAAACACCATTTGCAATTAGATCTGTTACATGTTTGCTTGCTTCCTTCTTTATTTCAGTTTGCCTTTAGTCTTTTCCCTCGTCAACCACACACCATCAAGCTATTTTCTATCACCGTTACCACTTATAATTATCCATACCACTTGTATTTCACTATCTCTTCGCCGAACTAGTGCACCTATACACCTGACAAGTGTATTGGGTGTGTTGGGGACACAAGAGACTTCTTGTATGTTGATTGCAGGGTTGCTTGAGAGGGGATACCTTTGACCACTTCCTCCCTGAGTTCGATAAACCTTGGGTAATCCACTGAAGGGAAAACTTGTTGCTGTTCTACAAACCTCTGCACTTGGAGGCCCAACAACTGTCTACAAGAATAGAAGTGCGTAGACATCAAGCTATTTTCTAGCGCCGTTGCCAGGGAGGTAAGGTAAAAGGTACTCACATCCTCCGGTGTGAGTGCTCGAAGTTATTTCCTTTAGATTCTGCAATCTTGTCTTTTTGTTTCTTGTTTTCACTAGTTAGGCTTAATGGAAAACAAAAAAAAAATTAGAGAGCTTTATAGTATTTCTCTTGAGTTAGGACATGAAGTGTTTGAAGAGAAAATTAAAAAACCTATGGAACTTTATTTGTGTGCTAATAGCAATGTTATTAGTATGAATTATTTGAATACCATTATTGCTAATGCTATGGAAAAGTCTAAGCTTGGGGAAGCTAGTTTTTATGAAAATGATCTTTTTAGTTCCCCAGCTTTGGAAGATAGCTATTCTATTGCATATGATGATACCAAACCTCCAATATATGATGATTACAATGATTAATATAATATTTTCAGTCCACCTACTATTGAGTAGAAAATTAATAATTACAGTATGCCTCCTATATTTGATGATTACGGTGATGATAATAATAATGATAGCTATTTTGTTGAATTTGCTCCCACTAGAATTAATAAGAATGACTATGTTTATGTGGAGAGTATTAATTCTTTTATGCATGTGGCTCATGATAAGAATGTTTCATGTGATTGTTATATTGTTAATTTTATTCATGATGCTACTAAAAGTTATTATGAGAGAGGGAAACATGGTTTTATGTATCTCAACAATATTAAGTTTCCCCTCTTTATGTTGAAAGTCTTGAAGTTGCACTTGTTTTGCTTTACTATGCTTGTTGCTTTGTTCTTTCATGACTTGTTTCTTTACAAGATTCCTATGCATAGGAAGTGGGTTAGACTTAAATGTGCTCTGAATTTGCTTCTTCATGCTCTCTTTTACTTCAATTCATATTTCTTATGTGAGCATCTTCTTAAACTATCAAGCCTAACTTAAAGGCATTAAAGAAAAGTACTTATTGGGAGATACCCCAAAAGTTTTAGATGAGTGTTGGAAGTTATTACTTCAGTAATAACCTCTCCTTATCCTTTTTATTTTCTTTTTGTGCCAAGAGTAACCTCTAATGAGAGAGAAGTAATGATTGGGAAAGTTGCGGTCTCGAAACAGATTTCTGTGCTTCACCGTAAAAATTCGTGTAAAATCTCTGAACATCGTTTTGAGGCGTGCATTTTTGTGCTTCTGCCCCAGGTTGTTATATAACTTTACTTAGTTCAAATCTTTTTGATTTGAGCAACAGAAGGTCTTCTAAAAAATTCGTCTTTACCTGTTGGTCTGTTTTGACAGTTTTCTGCCATTTTCTGCATTTGCTTCTTGTTGAGTCCTTTTTGAGTTCTTTTGGGGAATTGAGATTTTTGAGGGAAGTGCTTCAGTAGCTAGTGTTTTAATGGAAGTTTATTTGGTGTTACAACTGAACCTTAAGAGTTATTATCTTGAGTGCACTAATGTTGCTAATAAAGATTGTGTGAAGTTTTGTATAAAGGGAAAAATTCAGGTGTATGGAAGGAATGAGTAATGAGATGGAGAATGGATTAAAGCTCAAGCTTGGGGATGCCACCCGTGTCTACCCAAGAATTATCCAATAAGTACAAGCGTCAAAGCTTGGGGATGCCCAAGGCAACCCCTTCTTCATCAATAAAAATCCAAGGTTTCTTCCAAACGCTTCATTTTTATTATTTCATGTATAGTTGTGTTGTTCTTGGAGCGTCTTCTTTTGCGTTTTCGTTTTGGCTTTCGTTTGTTTCTGCTTGCTTAGTTTTGTGAATAAATTGGTTGGACCCCCTCTTTCATACATTGGTTTGCAAATAGTTTGGTTTGCATTGGAAAAGAGTAGGAAAGTTCATGCTTAAGTGGTAAAGAGAGCTTGTTTTTGACTGTGGCCTATGCTTTGTCATGCCATGCTTGATATTGTTTTGGCTTTATGCTTAGTATTCTTTGCTATAGCATGACTTGTTACAAACAATTGCGATTACTTAATGTGCCTTGGAAGAATCATGCGTTGTTTTAGCATATTAAAGCATAGTATAGTGGTATTCTCCTTTGATGCTTTATTTGGGTTGACTTGGCGCATGCTCACACCATGTTATGACTATCTCAAGTCACCATAAGCCTTTATGATCCTTTAGTTTTCAACTTGTAGTATCACTTTATGCTTTGATCAATGATGTTTTTTCGCTCTACATGATTTTGGCCATTATTGCTCTCTTAGTTTGTCGCTCCCAGTCTTTTGCTAGTCTCCACAACAAAGTATGAGTTCCACTCATGCATCCAACTCACTAAACCAAGTTATTCCAAATAGTCCACCATACCTACCTACTATCTTATGCTATTCCAAGTATATTCATGCTTTTGTTTACCTTCCGAATTAACTTGTTATGATAAAACTACTGATTAAAGCTCTCATGAACTTGATGGCACACTTTACTTTTCTTGCCATTAAGAAACTTGAACCATTGTGTCGTCTATGTTGTATATGCTTGCACTTATTTGTTGGGGATTAGCAGAACCATGCTGTCATGGGGAACACTTTCAACATTGCACTTGTACTTTGTACCTAGTTGATATCATGCTCTTTTGTTTAAGGATGTCGATGGTGTGAAATGAAAGGGGAGCTTGTAAGTCCATGGAGTTATGTATATGTGTTAGAAAGCACTGGTAGCTAGTCTAATCCATGTTGACATGGTGGAAATCTGCAGCGTAACCATAATGAGCTATCTATGAAGCATTCTTCTTATAAAAAAAGAGTCCGATATTGAGAAAAAAGAGAAAAGAAGAAAAAAAGATTATGAAAAGAGGAAAGAGAGAAAAAAAGCACCATATTCCCATGGTAAATAAGAAGATTGCTGAGATGCTTGTTGTCTTCTTGCCTTGTCATTTTGATATGGGGATTCTTCCGTATCATTGGGCAAGGGGTACCCCGTTGGCGGTTCTCTATGATACACATGTACTTACGATGACAAGAACTTACTGGTGACTAAACTTGAGTAGCATGAGGAGCGGCCCTCGTATTCAAGGGACATGAGATTCCTAACTTATACTTCGTCAAGCATATACACCATAGTTTGTTCACTTTAACCTTAATCACTTCAAGATGCTTATGATAGGGGCAATGAGAGTTGAAAGCTAATAAGTACCATAATTTTTGGAAGCTTTTTATGAAACTGGAATCCCTACTTCCTTCTATGAAGGCCTTTCTTCCACCATTATATTGAGTCTCCACCTTCTATCTTTATGCACCTACTTTAAGAGCATAGGGTCCATTCTTAGTTCTATGTGCATTGTCCCAAGACTTGTTTATTGATGCATACCTTGATATTGCTTGTTTTAAACTAATTGTATCTAGTCACTCTTATGAACTTTGAAGGTTTCCTATGCAATTATATTTGCTACTCTATGAGGGACAAGCTGAATACTATTATGCTATGTTTTCTTTATGTGAAACAGACAAACGTCTTGCAAAGCATTGTTATTCATGAATATTTTGTTTGTGCCTTTTCATGTTTCATCATAGTTTCTTTATCTTATTCCTAGAACTTTGTCTTTCATGTTATGATTGAAGTACTATGATCCTAGCTTTGAATGTTTTACAAATACTTTGATCAAGTTTATGATGGTGCATGTCACCTCAAAAATTATTCTTTCTTTTTATCACTTACCTACTCGAGGACGAGCAGGAGTTAAGCTTGGGGATGTTGATACATTGGAAATGTATCTATAATTTTTGATGTTCCATGCTTGGTTTTATCTACTTTCTTATGTTTTGTCCAAACTTTGGAGTACTTTTCATATGATTTCTTGGACTAACCTATTAAGAAGAGCCACGAGTTACGATTTGTTTTTCGCTTTTTGGTTCCAGGAAAGTCAGAAAATGAATATTCTCGGAATTGGACGGGACAAAAGCCAAAGTTACTATTTCCCCAGAAGACTCATGGAGCCAGAAGGAGAGTCAGAGAGGGGCCACAGGATGGCCACACCCCCTTGGCGTGGGCCAGCCCAGGCCGCGCCAGGTCATGGTGTGGGCCCCCTGGCCGGCCACCGACCTTGCCTCTTTCTCCTATATATTCCTCCCGAGGGAAAAACCCTAGATAGTCAATCAGAAATCCACGAAAAGTTCCGCAGTGCCGCCGCCACCGAAGGGGAGATTCGGGGGATGGAAAATCTCAGTTCCAGCACCCTGCCGGGATGGGGAAGTGCCCCCGAAGCCATCTCCATCGATCTCCACCGCCATCTCCATCACCATTGCTGATTCCCATGATGAGGAGGGAGTAGTTCTTCCTCGAGGCTAAAGGTTCTACCGGTAGCTATGTGTTCATCTCTCTCTCTATGCATGATCTTATCGAGATCATGAGCTTTGTAATCAAGTAGATCTACCTTGCTACTCAAGTGCTTTAATAGATCTCTGCTCTCCCCATGTGTGTGAAAGTGACAGCATGCACACCATGGTGGCACATAGGCTAGAGATTACAAATACTTATTATGAGTTATATTTGGAGTTGGATGTTTGTATGAAACTGTGGTGTTTGTTGGAACCATCTAGTGCTCAAGGTGACAGTGTGGGGTTTTCTAGATGGGAAAGGCTTACTTTGCTTGAGGTGTGCTGTTATAGCCCTACCATGGATTAGAGTGTCCAACCGGAGAGTAGTATCATAAAGAGAAGATATTTATATGAGAATGTTCACTAGTGAAAGTATGATCCCTAGGCCTTGTTTCTAAGCATTGAAACACCATTTGTAATTAGATCTGTTACATGTTTGCTTGCTTCCTTCTTTATTTCAGTTTGCCTTTAGTCTTTTCCCACGTCAATCACACGCCATCAAGCTATTTTCTATCACTATTACCACTTATAATTATCCATACCACTTGTATTTCACTATCTCTTCGCCGAACTAGTGCACCTATGCACCTAACAAGTGTATTGGGTGTGTTGGGGACACAAGAGACTTCTTGTATCTTGATTGCAGGGTTGCTTGAGAGGGGATACCTTTGACCACTTCCTCCCTGAGTTCGATAAACCTTGGGTAATCCACTTAATGGAAAACTTGCTGATGTTCTACAAACCTCTGCACTTGGAGGCCCAACAACTATCTACAAGAATAGAAGTGTGTAGACATCAGTCGTTCGGCTTGAAATTGAAGAATTTTTCATACTCGTTGACAACTAAGCTTAAATTCGTTTAAATTTCACCACTTACTTTTAGGTTCGAATTATACACGGTCCATTGGAGTACATTTTACATCAAGGACCTCAAAAGGGGGAAAATTACATCGAGGTCCATACATTTAGCAGAAAGGACCCTAAAGTTAAGCAATGAAAATATTATCGATAAATCAGGTGATCTGAGAGACAAACTCTACATACTACTTCCTCTTCGATTGTTTTCAAAAAATGGCCAAATTTGTCGCCATGCAAATTCTCTCATATGAGATCATCAACATAAAGTATGATGATGACATGGCCTTGACCTTAGCCGTTTGGCTTGAAATCCAATAATTGTCATACTCGTTGAAAACAAAACTAAAATCGTCGAAATTCACCACTTACACTTATAGGTTAGAGATTTACACGGGCATAGAAGTACATTTTACATAAAAGGACCTAAAAAGGGGAAAATTACACCGAGGTCCATACATTTAGCACAAAGGACCCTAAAATTAAGCAAGGAAAACAGTCGGGTTCTGCTCCTCCTTGAGAGAGTACCTAATCAAGCCATACTCTTCATAATACTTCATCTTTGATTGTTTTCAAAATATGGTCAAATTTGTCGGCATACAAATTCTTGGATATCGGATCATGACCTTGGTTGTTCATCTTGAAATCCCATAATGGTTCATATTCATTGACAACTAAGCTTAAATTCGTTTAAATTTCACCACTTAATTTTAGGTTAAATTTTTACACGGTTGGTCAGAATACATTTTACATCAGGGACTTGAAAAAAGAAAAAATTACATCGAGGTCCATACATTTATCATAAAGCTCCCTCAAAGGAAAATTTTCTGGTTTGGCTCCTTCTCGAAAGATTAGCTGATCTGAGCCAAACTCTACATACAACTTCCTATTCGATTGTTTTCAAAATATGGCCAAATTTGTCGCCATGGAAATTTCTCATATGGGATCATCAACATAAAGTATGATGTTGGCATGGACTTGACCTTGGTCGTTCCTCTTGAAATCCAATAATGGTCATACTCGTTGACAAGTAAGCTAAACAATCATCAAAATTTCACCGCTTACACTTTTAGGTTAGAATTTTACACGGGTGTGGAAGTACATTTTACATCAAGGACCTAAAAAAGGGAAAATTACATCGCGGTGCATACATTTAGCACAAAGGACCATAAAATTAAGCAGGGAAAACAGTCAGGTTTGGCTCCTTCTTGAGAGAGTAGCTCATCGAGCCATACTCTTCATACTACTTCATCTTTGATTGTTTTCAAAATATGGCCAAATTTGTTGGCATGCAAATTCTTGGACATGGGATCATGACCTTGGTCGTTCATCTTTAAATCCTAGGATGGTTCACACTCGTTGACAACTAAGCTTAAATTCGTTTAAATTTCACCTCTTACTTTTAGGCTAGATTTTTACACGGTTGGTCAGAGTACATTTTACATCAAGGACCAGAAAAAAGCAATAATTACATGAAGGTCCATACATTTATCATAAAGCTCCCTAAAAGGAAAAAAAATGTAGTTTGGCTCCTTCTCGAGAGATCAGCTGATCTAAGAGCTAAACTCTACATACTACTTCCTCTTTGATTGTTTTAAAATATGGCGAAATTTTTCACCATGCAAATTCTCTCATACGAGATCATCAACATAAAGTATGATGTTCACATGTCCTTGACGTTGGTCGTTGAGCTTGAAATCCAATAATGGTTATACTCATTGACAAGTAAGCTAAAATCATTGAAATTTCACCACTTATACTTTTAGGTTAGAATTTTATACGGGCATGGAAGTACATTTTACATCAAGGACCTAAAAAGGGAAAATTACATCGAGCTCCATACATTCAGCACAAAGGACCCTAAAATTAAGCAAGGAAAATATTCGGGTTCGGCTCCTTCTCGTGAGAGTAGCTAATTGAGCCAGACTCTTCATACTAATTCATCTTTGATTCTTTTCAAAATATGGCCAAATTTGTAGGCATGCAAATTCTTGGATATGGGATCATGACCTTGGTCGTTCATCTTGAAATCCCATAATGGTTTATAATCGTTGACAAATAATCTTATATTCATTCAAAATTCACCACTTACTTTTGGGTTAGATTTTTACACGGTTGGTCGGAGTACATTTTACATCAGGGACTTGAAAAAAGCAAAAATTACATCGAGGTCCATACATTTATCATAAAGCTCCCTAAAAGGAAAATTATCTCGTTTGGCTCCTTCTCGAGAGATCAGCTAATCTGAGAGCCAAACTCTACATACTACTTCCACTTTGATTGTTTTCAAGATATGGTGAAATTTGTCAGCATGCAAATTCTATCATATGGGATCATCAACATAAAGTTTTATGATGACATGGCCTTGACCTTAGCCATTCTTCCTGAAATCCAATAATGGTCATACTCTTATACAAGTAAGCTAAACAATCATCGAAATTTCACCACTTACACTTTTAGGTTAGAATTTTACATGGGCGTGGAAGTACATTTTGTATCGAGGACCTAAAAAAGGGAAAATTACATCCATGTCCATAAATTTAGCAAAAAAGACCCTTAAATTAAGCAAGGAAAACTATCGGGTTCAACTCCTTGTCTAGAGAGCAGTTGATCGAGCCATACTCTTCACACTGCTTGATCTTTGATTGTTTTCAAAATATGGCCAAATTTGTCGGCATTCAAATTCTTGGATATGGGATCATGACCTTGGTCATTCATCTTGAAATCCCATAATGGTTCATACTTGTTGACAACTAAGCTTAAATTCATTTAAATTTCACGACTTACTTTTAGGTTAGATTTTTACATGGTTGGTCGGAGTACATTTTACAATAGGGACCTGAAAAAGCAATAATTACATCGAGGTCCATACATTAATCATAAAGCTCGGTAAAAGGAAATTTTCTGATTCGGATTTTTCTCGAGAGATCAGCTGATCCGAGCCAAAATCTACACACTACTTCCTCTTTGATTGTTTTGAAAATATGGCCAAATTTTCCGCCATGCAAATTCTCTTATATGGGATCATCAACATGAAGTATGATGTTGATATGGCCTTGACCTTGGTCGTTTGGCTTGAAATCCAATAATGGTCATACTCATTGACAAGTAAGCTTAAAATCATCGAAATTTCACTACTTAGACTTTTAGGTTAGAATTTTACACGGGCGTGGAAGTACATTTTGCATAAAGTCCCTAAAAAAGGAAAAATTACATCGAGGTCCATACATTTAGCACAAAAGACCCTTAAGTTAAGCAAGGAAAACAGTCGGATTCAGCTGATCGAGCCATACTCTTCACACTACTGCATCTTCGATTGTTTTCAAAATATGGCCAAATTTGTCGGCATGCAAATTCTTGGATATGGGATCATGACCTTGGCCGTTCATCTTGAAATCCTAGAATGGTTCATACTTGTTGACAACTAAGCTTAAATTCATTTAAATCTCACCACTTAATTTTAGGTTAGATTTTTACATGGTTGGTCAGAGTTACAATAGGGACTTGAAAAAAGAAATAATTACATCAAGGTCGATACATTTATCATAAAGCTCCGTAAAAGGAAATTTTCTTGTTTGGCTCCTTCTCGAGAGATCAGCTGATATGACCCAAACTCTACACACTACTTCCTCTTTGATTGTTTTGAAAATATGGCCAAAATTTTTGCCATGCAAATTCTCTCATATGGGATCATCAACATAAAGTATTATGTTGATATGTCCTTGACCTTGGTCGTTTGGCTTGAAATCCAATAATGGTCATACTCGTTGACAAGTAAGCTTAAAATCATCAAAATTTAACTACTTACACATTTAGGTTAGAATTTTACACGGGCGTGGAAGTACATTTTACAGCAAGGACCTAAAAAGGGAAAATTACATCGAGGTCCATACATTTAGAACAAAGGACCCTAAAATTAAGCAAGGAAAATAGTCGAGTTCGGCACCTTCTCGAGAGAGTAGCTGATCGAACCATACTCTTCATACTACTTCATCTTTGATTGTTTTCAAAATATGGCCAAATTTGTCGGCATGAAAATTCTTGGATATGGGATCTGACCTTGGTTGTTCATCTTGAAATCCCAGAATGGTTCATACTCATTGCCAATAAAGCTTAAATTGGTTTAAATTTCACCACTTACTTTTAGGTTAGATTTTTACATAGTTGGTCGGAGTACATTTTACAACAGGGACCTGAAAAAGCAATAATTACATCGATGTCCATACATTTATCATAAAGATCCAAAAAAGAAAAAATTTCTAGTACGGCTCCTTCTCGAAAGATCAGCTGATTTGAGCCAAACTCTACATACAACTTCCTCTTTGATTGTTTTCAAAATATGGCCAAATTTGTCGCCATGGAAATTTCTCATATGGGATCATCAACATAAAGTATGATGTTGACATGGACTTGACCTTGGTCGTTCCTCTTGAAATCCAATAATCGTCATACTCGTTGACAAGTAAGCTAAACAATCACCAAAATTTCACCGCTTACACTTTTAGGTTAGATACACGGGTGTGGAAGTACATTTTACATCAAGGACCTAAAAAAGGGAAAATTACATCGCGGTGCATACATTTAGCACAAAGGACCATAAAATTAAGCAGGGAAAACAGTCAGGTTTGGCTCCTTCTTGAGAGAGTAGCTCATCGAGCCATACTCTTCATACTACTTCACCTTTGATTGTTTTCAAATTTTGGCCAAATTTGTTGGCATGCAAATTCTTGGACATGGGATCATGACCTTGGTCGTTCATCTTGAAATCCTAGGATGGTTCATACTCGTTGACAACTAAGCTTAAATTCGTTTAAATTTCACCTCTTACTTTTAGGTTATATTTTTACACGGTTGGTCAGAGTACACTTTACATCAGGGACCTGAAAAAAGCAATAATTACATGAAGGTCCATACATTTATCATAAAGCTCCCTAAAAGGAAAAAATTCTAGTTTGGCTCCTTCTCGAGAGATCAGCTGATCTGAGAGCTAAACTCTACATACTACTTCCTCTTTGATTGTTTTAAAATATGGCCAAATTTTTCGCCATGCAAATTCTCTCATACAAGATCATTAACATAAAATATGATGTTGACATGTCCTTGATGTTGGTCGTTCAGCTTGAAATCCAATAATGGTTATACTCATTGACAAGTAAGCTAAAATCATCGAAATTTCACCACTTACACTTTGAGGTTAGAATTTTATACAGGCATGGAAGTACATTTTACATCAAGGACCTAAAAAGGGAAAATTACATCGAGCTCCATACATTTAGCACAAAGGACCCTCAAATTAAGCAAGGAAAATAGTCGGTTTCGGCTCCTTCTCGTGAGAGTAGCTAATCGAGCTAGACTCTTTATACTAATTCATCTTCGATTGTTTTCAAAATATGGCCAAATTTGTCGGCATGCAAATTCTTGGATATGGGATCATGAGCTTGGTCATTCATCTTCAAATCCCATAATGGTTTATAATCATTGACAACTAAGCTTATATTCATTCAAAATTCACCACTAACTTTTGGGTTAGATTTTTACACGGTTGGTCGAAATACATTTTACATCAGGTACTTGAAAAAAGCAAAAATTACATCGAGGTCCATACATTTATCATAAAGCTCCCTAAAAGGAAAATTAACTCGTTTGGCTCCTTCTCGAGAGATCAGCTAATCTGAGAGCCAAACTGTACATACTACTTCCACTTCGATTGTTTTCTAGATATGGCGAAATTTTTCAGCATCCAAATTCTCTCATATGGGATCATCAACATAAAGTTTAATGATGACATGGCCTTGACCTTAGCCATTCGGCCTGAAATAGCAATAATGGTCATACTCTTATAGAAGTAAGCTAAACAATCATCGAAATTTCACCACTTATACTTTTAGGTTAGAATTTTACACAGATGTGGAAGTACATTTTGCATCGAGGGCCTAAAAAAGGGAAAAATTACATCCATGTCCATAAATTTAGCACAAAAGACCCTTAAATTAAGCAAGGAAAACTATCGGGTTCAACTCCTTGTCTAGAGATCAGTTGATCGAGCCATACACTTCACACTACTTGATATTTGATTGTTTTCAAAATATGGCCAAATTTGTCGGCATTCAAATTCTTGGATATGGGATCATGACCTTGGTGATTCATCTTGAAATCCCAGAATGGTTCATACTTGTTGACAACTAAGCTTAAATTCATTTAAATTTCACCACTTACTTTTAGGTTAGATTTTTACATGGTTGGTCGAAGTACATTTTACAACAGGGACCTGAAAAAAGCAATAATTACATCAAGGTCCATACATTAATCATAAAGCTCGGTAAAAGGAAATTTTCTGATTCGGCTCCTTCTAGAGAGATCAGCTGGTTTGTGCCAAATTCTATACACTACTTCCTCTTTGATTGTTTTCAAAGTATGGCCAAATTTGTCTCCATGCAAATTCTCTCATATGGGATCATCAACATAAAGTATGATGTAGATATGTCCTTGACCTTGGTCGTTCGGCTTGAAATCCAATAATGGTCATACTCGTTGACAAGTAAGCTAAACAATCGTCGAAATTTCACCACTTATACTTTTAGGTTAGAATTTTACACGGGTGTGGAAGTATATTTTACATCAAGAACCTAAAAATGGAAAATTACATCGAGGTCCATAAATTTAGCACAAAAAACCATTAAATTAAGCAAGGGATACAGTCGGGTTCAGCTCATTCTCTATAGAGCAGCTGATCAAGCCATACTCTTCACACTAATTCATCTTCGATTGTTTTCAAAATATGGCCAAATTTGTCGCCATGCAAATTCTTGGATATGGGATCATGACCTTGGTCGTTCATCTTGAAATCCTAGAATGGTTCATACTCGTTGACAACTAAGCTTAAATTCATTTAAATTTCACCACCTACTTTTAGGTTAGATTTTTACATAGTTGGTCGGAGTACATTTCACAAAAGGGACTTGAATTAAGAAATAATTACATCGAGGTCCATACATTTATCATAAAGCTTCGTAAAAGGAAATATTCTTTTTTGGCTCCTTCTTGAGAGATCAGTTGATCTAAGCCAAACTCTACACACTACTTTATCTTCGATTGTTTTTAAAATATGGCCAAATTTTTTGGCATGCAAATTCTAGATATGGGATCATATGCGTAAAGTATGATGTAGATATGGCCTTGACCTTGGCAGTTTGTCCTGAAAATCCAAAAATACGGTTTATACTTGTTGACAACTAAGGTTAAATTCATTTAAATTTCACCATTTACTTTTAGGTTAGAATTTTACATGGTCGGTGGGAGTACAATTTACATCAAGGACCTAAAAAAGGGAAAATTACATGGACGTCCATACATTTAGCACAAAGGACCCTACAAATCAAAACTTTATGTTTCGGCTCCTTCTCGAGCTGATCTGAGACAAACTCTTCGTACAACTTCCTCTTTGATTGTTTTCAAAATATGGCCAAATCTGTTGCCATACAGATTCTCTGATATGGGATCTGAAGGGAATATGCCCTGAGAGGCAATAATAAAGTTGTTATTATATGTATTCCAAGTATATGATAGATGTTTATTCTGCATGCTATAATTTTATTAATATGGAAACCTTAATACATGTGTGTTTAATAAACAAATATAAAGTTCCTAATTATGCCTCTCTATAAACTAGCTCCTTGATTAATAGGATGATCAAGGTTTTCTGATCATGGACATTGGATGTTGTTAATAACAAGGTCATAACATTGGTGGATGATGTGATGAACATTTGTCCGAAGTATAGCATTACGATCAAAGTCATTGTGTTTATATTTCTATTACATCAGACGAAGTAATCTTTATCCTTAAACCATGAGATCTTGTTAATTGCTAACACCGAAAGAATACGTTGATAACATCAAACGTCACACCATAACATGGTGACTATAAAGATGGGTTTGGATATTTCGAAGGTGTTATGTTGAGGCTCATGTATCAAGAGTGGAATTTGTCAATCCCGATGATGGATAGATATACTTTGGGGCCTCTCGGTGTTATCACATTAAGATAGCTTGCAAGAAAGTGATATGATCACTAGAATTTTATATCACGGGAACGAGAAAAGAGGGCATGTGGGTAACATGATCAAACTAGGTATTGAGATAATGATGATCGAATATCGGACATGTAATATATAACGAGACAAAGGGATTTAGTTAGTATCATTAAAGGTTATCTCAGTCAAAGAAGTGATCATTGAATGTGTGGGAGTTAGTATGGATCTCCAGGTCCGGCTTCTAATTATTTATCTGAGAGGGGTCTTGATCATGTCTGCACTCTTCGCGAACCATAGGGAGACACACTTAAGGGTTTTCAACACCATTTGGAGCAAATATTTTCTAGACGAAAGAATTCCAAAGCACTGGAATTATTTCAATGGACATCGGAATTGTTCCAAGTGAAATTGCTGAAATTGGTTCTACATGTGATATTGAAATGTTGCAGGGCGTTTTATCTGAATGTTTATTAATTAGAGTAATTAAAAAAATTCTGAATAAAATAAATAAAAGTGTTTTATTAAATGAGAGTTGCATTATTTTTTGTGGAAATTTAATGCATGCGAGTGGAACTTTGAGTGGTGGCCTGTTTATATGAGTGGAGCTCCCACCCACATGAAGGAGAGGAGGTGGAGGGGCTCCTCCATGGCCGCCGGCCATGGGAGGGGGTGCCCCCCTCCCCTATAAAAGGCCTCCCTATCCTTCCTCACAAAGCACACCTCCTTGTGAAGGATCTATTTCCCCTCTAGAATTATTTCCACATGGTCTCGGAATAGCGAGATACATGTTCCCGGTGGCATTTCGTCTAGAAGGAGTTGCTGCTTCCACTGCATCGCTGGAGCAAGGAGCTGGAGGTTGTTCGTTGGCATGAACGTGTGTGAAAGGACAGATGCGCTGCTGATTTGCGACGCTAGGACTTCCACATGATCTTGAGATCAGCAAGCATTCGACTATGTCATCCACGAGTTCCATCTTGTTAACAATGCTTTGTCCGTCTTCGAGGGTATGTTCTCTATGGATGTATATCGACCTATTGCTTGCATCTAGTAGATAGATCTTGGCGTATAATAGTTCCCATCGTTTGAATTTTATTTCTATGTTGCCAACCCAACAGGATCATCAGCATAAAGTATGATGTTTATATGGCATTGACCTTGGTTGTTCGACTGAAATCCAAGAATATTCATACTCGTTGACAAGTAAGCTTAAAATCATCTAAATTTCACCACTTACAGTTTTAGGTTAGAAATTTACACGGGCGGTGGAAGTACATTTTACATCAAGGACCCAAAAAAGGGAAAATTACATCGATGTCCATACAATTAGCACCCCCTAAAAATAAGGAAGGAAAACAGTCATTTACGGCTCCTTCTTAAGAGAGCAGTTGATCGAGCTATACTGTTCATACAACTTCTCTTCGATTGTTTTCAAAATATGTCCAAATCTATCGGCATGCTAATTTTTGGACATGGGATCATCACCATAAAGTATGATGTTGATATGGCCTTGACCTTGGTTATTCGTCTTGAAATCCAAGAATTTTCATACTCGTTGACAACTAAGCTTAAATTCGTTTAAATTTTACCACTTACACTTTTTGGTTAGAATTTTACACGGATGGTCGGAGTACATTTTACATCAAGAACCTAAAAAAAGGTAAAATTACACTGAAGTCCATACATTTAGAATAAAGTACCATAAAATTTAGCAAGAAAAACAGTCGGGTTTGGCTTCTCGAGAGAGCATATGATCGGGTCATACTCTTCATACTACTTACTCTTCGATTGCTTTCAAAATATTGCCAAATTTATCGCCATGCAAATTATTGGATACGCCACCATCGACATAAAGTATGATGTAGATATGGCCTTGAACTTGGTCGTTCGACTTGAAATCGAAGAATGTTCATACTCACATTTATCTTTAAACAGTTGTCAAAAATCATGTTTATCTTCATGGAAAGTAATACATGCAAGAGAACGTCATGTGAATGCTTTTGTTATTAGTACTTATTATTTTTTGTTTGATTGTTTTTAAAACAAGGACAATTTTTTGGCAGCCTTTCAAAAACCATGTTTCGCAATATGGCCTACTATATGTACACAAGAGTTTTTTTGTTGGAAACTAGTACCACAAAAGAGCTTGAGAACAGGAGACATTACTATTACAGGTGGATCACTACTCCTACATCTACCCCTACATTCAAGTACTCAGTAGTACTCCGTTTTCATTTTACAAGAAAGAATTATTGTGGAGGGAACTGGAGCAGAGTAGTACTATTTTGAAGGGAACTGGAGCATAGTAACATCCGTCCATTTTCATTTTATTCAACCTCGCATGTATGCTCTATCCCCAGTTCCCCATTACCCTACCTCTACGCCAAGCACCACCATTCTTATCCTCTACAATGTCAATTTCCGGTTATGTTCATCGCACAGTATGAGAGTGTTTGTTCTTCTCCGTGTCCCGCCTACCGCCATCGATCTTACCTCTTTTCTAGAAAACCAAATCAAGCCATCGTCCCAACTTCCATCAGTTCCCTTGCGATGGTAGGATCAAGCAAGGACAATGATGATTCTGAGCTGTTCCAGGATGTTTCTACTGAAGGCCCACTTGAAGAACTCATAAGCAGATGCGACGTCATCACGACCACGAGCCTCGCCGGTTCATCCAAACATCTTCTTGACTCGGCAAAATATAGTGTAACTTTACATGCTTCTTAGCCGTTTGGCCTCTCCTGTGTTCTTCATTCTCACCCGACTAAGAAACCATGGGAATGTAACGAGTACTTCGAGGTAAAGGGCACAACATGCAAGCTATCGCTGCTGGACAGGTTCTCCTCCAACGTCATGTTCCCGAATTGTATGGGTAAGCATTGGGTAGGTGCCAATGGATATTGGATCACCACTGTTGGGTCCGAGTGTAAGTGGGAGCTTGTCAATATGTACACTCATCAACGCATTCCTCTCTCATAATTCAATGAGTTTGTACCCACCAACGATTCATTTACATTCATGCATAATGATCGCCCTATTATCGTCCTAAAGATTGCTATTTACCGAGCTCCCACAGCTGCGGCGGATTATTTAGATTTCTCTCTTGTCGCTATCTTCGACTACTCAATTTCTACCCTTGATGGTGATGAGTATGCATGGACAATTCTTGAGAACCAGTTCTAGTGCTATTTCAGATACATCGATGCACTTATCCATAAGGGTCTAGTGTCTACAGCCATTGAGAGTGACAATGTTTATGTCTAGAATCATTTGTATTTTGGTAAGTTCGATCCATTCCTATTCTAAACACTGGCTTTAGTTTTAATGGATGTAAACTAGTGTTGGCTGATTTGTCTGTCATTTCTTTTTAAGGTCCTATTCTGCTCCCGTCACCACCTGGCGCACATCTTGAGGAGGGCAACCTTGATGGCATAGATGATGATGAGCACAAACCTGGTTTATGGTTCATAGCAATATCTGCAGATGAATCTCTCCTTCTTCTTATCCATACTGTGGGCGTTACTGATCAGGAGTTTTATGGTGGTACTAATTATAGTCATGGCAATCATGTTGCTGACCATAGTGTTGATCGCTGCGGTCGCACTTGTGGCACCTATGCTACTAGGTTTGGCTGCAAGGTGTACTCAAAGGACACTGCTTACTTGTATCCACCTAAGCCATGGATAGCGGTTGCTGACCTGGGAGCATATTCCCTTTTCCTTCGATTGAACTATCTGATTAACATTGCGATAGCCGGTACAGATGTTTCCCCAGGATATCTGATGAGAAGCAACTATGTCTACACCTCCAACCATGCAATAGGACTTGTATATACGTTGTTTCCTGAAATATGATGCTTCAGTCTAAATACTGAAGAAGCAGCTATTGGTGTCTCAACCAACGTTGCATGGAAATCTCTGGAGACTCCATTATGGTTCATCCCGAGCTTCTCCAATGCCCGCGATTGGAACCAAACTAGCATAAGTAATCATAATACTATGTAATAGGATAGCTCAATTTAGATAACGTGTAGTAGATGGTCTTGCTTTTCTTTTGTAACTTGGCCTTGTCATAAACTCATAATCTAGACAAGGCTTTGGGCATTTTGAGTTGCCTATGGAGGTCACACACATGCATTGATATGAGAAGGAGGCATACACACAAAAGCATACTTGATCGTCAATTTTGTTTCTTTGAAATGCTGCTTAATATGTCCAAGTGCTGCTGAATGTGAACTAGGAATCTGTCAATATTTTTCTTTCTTATTATGTACTGCTGAATCTTTCAAATGCTACTGAACCTGTCAAAATATTTGTTTGGTACTTGTTCAGATCGACCGGTCGGGTGTAGAATATGGTCTTGCTTTACTTTTAAATCAGGCCTTGCTACATCTATTGCACTTCAATATCCACATTGCTGAATATGTAAATTATTTAGGTCACCATCTGTGTACTACCAACCGGTCACTTTGAATGTTGTGCTGACTCTGTCAAGTGCTGCCTAGACGCAGTTTGGATCCTCTCGAGCTAGCACTTCACAACTTTTCCTAGCCATCTCGCACGTTACATCAATTCTTGCAGGACGCCACCCCTCTCCTCTAAGAAACCCCAATGGTCATTTTTTGAATCAGCCATAACCCCAGTCCATCCTCACACGTTGGATGATTCGAGGCATAGCAGGTGGTACGGTTGTTGGATCCAAGTCGGTGATGATGCCTTCGATGAAATCTCTATGCGTGTGGACACTACCAGTGTTGTCTGGTTAGCTGCATGCTCTAAGGAATTATGTCGCCAAATTGTCAACAGAAAAAGAAGCAGATGCTCCAACAAGGGCTACGGGGATTTTGTCGCCTTCCATAACCTCCACTACCACAAGATCGCATGGCCAAATGGCCCATGCAACTTCATCGAGCCTGGCTGCGAGTTCGTTGCCCCTCCCATAATGCTCCACGCCCATCTCGCAGAAGCCCACTCAATGGAGGGGCATAGTCTCCACTACGGCGAGGAACACAAGTACATCTTTCAGCCTTTGCTAGCACCTGGCTCGTAAGAGTAGAGACATCGGATCTAGGGACGATGGTACGATGTTCACCATGTGATTTTACATGCTCAACTATGGACTCATCATATCACCCTAGTTCGTCAGGTCGGCGGTGTGCTTATTACCGCGGTACATGGTGTAGATGCACTTTTATGAACCTTCAATGACAAGAGGGTAGTTGGAGGAGTTCTCCTAAGATAACCTATTTTTCAAGCCGAAGAGCAGTGCCTCGCCGGCCACCCTCAGAATTATTGAAGATTTCTTGAATTTCCAGATCAAGAAACGTGATAGCATCACCCTGGATTACTCATTTTACTTCCACAAGGTGGGAGATGGCAAATATGGTTGTCCTGATTCTTATGATGGTCTCCCGTTCAAATTTGGGATTGAATATTGATCTTGATTCTGGCGAGGGGTTCTAGTGTGTTGGAAGGGTGGATTTTGGCCGCAAAGTAGTACTATACTATAGTACTAGTTCTGGTACTTGGGAGTATTTTGTTTCTAGTTCTGCTAGTGCTAAAGTATTTTGTAGTATGTACTGGATCAAATGTTGGAGATGATCTAGCATTTCCTTTGAGATCGCCCTATACTGGTAGCTATTATTACTTGTTTAGATAAAATAATTTTTTCTTCGAAACATGGCATTGCACATGTATGTACTCCTACGTATGTTTTATCGCATTCAGTTCAGTTACTCATATTTACTTAATCATTTTTCTATAAATATTTAGTACGTTGCAATTTAGTATGTTGATTCTTCCATCCTTTAAAAACTGTAGGTTCTTCTTTCAGGCGTTGTCGGCACCGTGCTCGTCAAGAGTAGAGAACATCGAATCTAGGATAATGGTACAGTGTTCGTTGTGCTATTTGACAAGCGTGAGATAGACGACATGGTCGTGCCAGTCATGTTTGTTAGGGAGGACGCATGCTCGTCACCCAGGTACTAGGTGTAGTTCACCGTCTATATCCCGTCAACTGAGCTGGGGTTTTGGGATGGTGCAATGAGCACTTCCTTCACGCCTGGCAGTATGGCGGCGCTGGGCATCATCTAGAAGGAAAAGCATTCCATGTTGGTGTTACCGGAGATACATGAGATCATCCAGGATCTGCATTACTCAATATGCATCAATTGCGATAGAGAATTCTCAATTGATGCTTCTTTTACTGGAGAAATTACATATCCCACTCTCTAGGTACACGGGGTTTCAGTGTTTTAGAGGGTGGATTTTTGCTGCAAACTAGTACTAGTATAGGACTAGTTCTTATACTCAGGAGTATTTTTGTACTATGTACTGCTAGTACTTGTTTAGATCAAGGGCAGGAGATGGTCTTGCTTTGCCTTTGTTCTTTCGTTAACATTACTAAAGTATTTTGTAGAAATAACATTGATGTACCGGTACTTGTTGAGATCAACTACAGTAGATGGTCTTTCTTTTTTTGTAATTTGGGCTTGTCATAAACTCATAATCTAGACGAGGCTTGGGAATTTTGGTTTCCATATGGAGGTCACACGCATGCATTGATGTGACAAGGAGGTACACACAAAAGTAGACTTGACAGTCCGTTTTTCTTGCTCCAATGGTCGAGTGTGTTCGGAGAAAAGGGCAAATTGATCATGCGCCACGGTTTATATTGCTAAAACAAGATCTGGTTCTCCCTGTATTGCTATTGAATTTTAGTTTCTGCATTTCTGAATTAGCCACTTTAAAATGCTACTGAATATGTCAAGTGCCACTGAATTTTAACTGGAAATCTGCTGATATTTTTCTATCTTATTATGTCTTTCAAATGCTACTGAATCTGTCAAAACTTTTGTCGTTTCCTTTGTGTTATTGGAACTGTTGGATGTGGTTTGGACAGAGATGAGAGGGGTAAAGATACAATGTGATTTCACCAAGTCAAGTCATTGGATAGTAGTACATTTTGTCGCACGTGATGTGTGTGTCCCTGGTTCTTTATATTTCTTACATGAATATCAGTCAACATAATTTTTGGCTTTTTTCCTAACCTTTGTGAGGTTTTTGTTTCCAATCTGGCCAAGCCACAACACAATGAGTTTCTTTACTAACAAGCATTTTTTACAATTTACTAACGATATTGTTTTTAAAAAATATCAAACGAGCAGATGAAAGCTAGCACATTCCGTCCCTGTTTAGTCAAAAACCTTCTATATTAAAATTTGAGAAAAGAGCCCATGGATCATAGCCCATGGACAAGAGTCCATGGTGCATAACCCATGGTGAAGAGGCCATGGAGCATAGCCAATGAAGTATAGCCCATGTAGAATAGCCCAAGATGTTTTTCAATTCGGCCATTTTGGGGATTACCCTGCTTCTAGTAAAATTTTAAAAAGTAGCCCATGTAGAATAACCCATGGGCAAAGAGCGGTATGATATTTTAAGAGATATATTTATATGGACACACAAAATATTTTTAACAAGACTAATACATAAGTTATAATTACTATAGCTTGGTAATGATATTTTTAAATAAATAATGTCTGCCGAAGTGGCAATGCTCTTAGATGAGTTGTATTTAAGTCTCTAGTTTGATTCCTCTCTATGTAAAAATCTTATTTCAGTTTTTCACTTTTTTCTCTTAGCAAAATTGCTTAGGGAGAGGCTGATATCACGGACACACCTACCTACAGCGTCCCTCGATTTTAACGGGCGGGTTTGAATAAAGACAGTTACTAGCCAGAAGTTGAACGTAAAAAAATATCCAACATACTTGTATAGGGAGGCCGGCATCAGGGACCCATCAGCCAGACTATACACGGCTGTGACAAGCAACATTGGGAAGGTCAAAACAATGGACGCGAACAAAAAAAATCCAGCATACACATGACTTCTGTAAAGAGGAGGCTAACATCTAGGACCCTGATAAAAGGCTATCGCATCGAGCACTGTTTCCAAGGTCAAAATGGCGGACTCGACCAGAAAAAAATAGTCTAACAAACAAATGTTTCTTTGAAAGAGACTGTGGCATATATGACCCAACATCCAGACCATAAACGGCTGCTGCATCGAGCAACATTGCAAAGGTGTCAAAACAGTGGACGGGACCAAAAAAAATAAGTCCATTATACAAATGCTTCATTTAAATAGACACTGACATGTGGGACCCAGCAGCGTGACAAAACATCTGATGTAGCGATCAACATTATCTAGTATGGAACAAGGAAGCATGGGCAAAGAAAAAAGTCCATCATACACACGATTCTTCTAATGAGATTCTAACATGAGGGAGCCACCAGCCTGAATAAACCGCAAATGCATCGAGCAACGTTATTGAGTTTGAATCAGGTAAGCATGACCCAAGAAAAAAATTCCATCATGCACACGTTTCTTCTAATGAGAGGCTGACATGTGGGACCCATCATCCTGACTAAACGACATATACATCGACCAGTGCTATCAAGTTGGGAACATGATAGCGTGAGCGAAGGAAAATATCCCGTCATACACACATTTCTTCTAATGAGAGGCTGACATAGGGGACCTAGCAGCCTGAATAAATTGCGGATGTATCTAGCCACGTTATCGAGTTCAAATCAGGGAGGCGCGACTGAGAAGTATGGTCCACTAGAGACACTGACATCTGGAACCCACACGCCTCAAATGATTTTGCTCGGTCAACATTGCACGAGTGTGGCACCCCCGGGATTAGGGTTAAACAAAGCCCAGACCTTAGCCTAACATAATCTTAACGTGGAGCTCGAGAATATCTAATGAAGAATTGGTAACACAATAGTAACCTTGCGACACAAAAATTATTACAGCAAGCTCATAACTGAGCAAAGAAACAAAATATTACAAGTAGACACTACTAGGAAACAGCCTATAGGTAGACAAGTTAATCTGTGGCACATATATAAATCCATGCGCCACAGACACTTGTCAGTGGCGCACTAGAAAACATGCAGTGTCTGTGGCGCACTAGAAAACATGCACCACAGAAACCTAGAAGTTATATGGCGCATTTCATACAATATGCGCCACAGAAGATTGGTGGGACCCGCCAGCCGGGGTGAGGCCATCCAAGTTCTGTGGCGCATAATGAGATATGCGCCACAGAAGTTGCCTCTTCTGTGGCGCATATTCCACTATGCGCCACAAAACTTGGAGGCGGGCCCTATCACAGATACTTTTTCACCCACGATCTGTGGCACATGTGTGGATATGCGCCACAGATATGTTTCACTTCTGTGGCTGATATCCACACATCCGCCACAGAAACCTAACCCGGGGTCCCACCACTTTACCCTGTACCATAAGTTCTGTGGCGCATATGGACTTATGCGCTACAGAAGTTTGAGCATCTGTGGCCCATTTTTTCCATATGCGCCACAGATGAGGGCATCCAGATCCATGTTAAAAAGGTGACAAAGCTCCCACCTTATCTATCCATCACCACCCATTTCACATATCTTCCTTTCTACCTCCTCCCAACTCATCTTCCTCCTCCCTCACACCCCATTTTGCCCATAGTTTCTCCATTTTCTTGTAACTAAACCTACTTTAGTCCATAGATTGGTAAGTGGAAGCTTCCCTCCAACTTGTAGATCTAAAAGTTCCTTATTTTTCTCTCTCACATCTCTATTTGTTTACTAATTTCCTCTCCACCAACTTGTAGATCTATTTGTCCACACTCTCTCATTGCGCGGTCTCGTCTCGCTATTATTGTGTCTACTAGGTGAGTACTTGGCCATGAACATGTACGTGAAACTTATCGCGCGGGCAGTGTGTATGTGCGATCCATGGTGAGACGATGCTTGTGTGGTGCATGAATGTTTGCAATGTGAGGAAGTTTTTTGTTGCTTGCTTGTTGTTGTCCCGGCCAGTGTGGTTGCATGGATGTTTGCCGAAATGTTGATTCATTTCCATTTCGGCAAATTTTTGCACTACCCATATGTCCTAATTTTGGGAAAGGTCATGCCGAATATTTTCCGGCTAGCATTCATGCATGTGTGTGTTAATATGGTGTGGTTCTCACCTATACTCTCTGTTTTGACCACTCAGGCAACCATGGTTCTCACGATGAGCGAAGGTCGAATTGCTAGGTACAAGAAAGACGCGAAGGAGGACATGATTCTGAACAACAAGACCATGATAAGATGTCCATGTCGAACATGCAAACTGCAATGCTGGATCGACCCTAAATCTGGACAATTGGAGGGTTACCTACTCAGTCGCGGTTTCATGCGCGACCTCAATGAGGCGCCGGCAAGACATGGTGGTCACGAAGACGTGGGCGGGCGAGAAGATGAAAATTCTACCGGGCATGATCATCATGAAGAAGGAGATGCCGGCGGGCATGATCATCATGATGAAGGAGATGCCGGGGGGCATTATCAGCATGGAGAAGGATATGGAAATGGGCATGATCATCATGAAGAAGGAGAAAACGCGAACACACAGACGCTGCTAACTTCGGTCTTGCAGGACCCTCGTGTTCAAGAACCGCTCCTCAGGGAGACGAGCAATGACAAAGCTGCAGCCAGAGAGAAAGCCAAGCTGGCCCAAATGGAGGTAGACGGGATGACTCCATTGTATCCTAGGTGTCGCCCCGAGGATACACGTTTGAGTGTAACGCTCAAGGCTCTGGAGATGAAGGCCGAACACAAATGGACCGATGTGAGCTTTAACACGAACATGGAATACTAGCACGGCCGACTTCCTAAGGGGAACACATTGCCAACAAGTATCGAGGAGGCTAAGAAAATCGTGTGCCCTCTCGACCTACCACACATTAAATACAACGCATGCATCAATGATTACGCACTTTATCAAAACGAGTACATGGATAGAACCACATGTCCGGTGTGTGGCAAAGGACAGTACAAGAGAGGGAAAAAGAAAGTTTCTCGAAAAGTGGTATGGTACTTTCCTATCACCCCCCGTCTACAGCGATATTTCGTAGATCCTAAGGAAGCAAAGCTCATGCAATGGCACGCGGAAAGAGAGAAAACCGAAGATGATCCAGAGAAGGACAAGATCCTGACACACCCTTCAGATGCTAGCTAGTGGAATGCATTAGACATAGAGTTCGAAGAGTTTGGGGGCGATGCAAGGAACGTTAGGTTGGGTATGAGAACCGATGGACTCAATCCTTTTGGAAACCAGAGTAGCACGCATAGCACCTGGCCCGTGTTTGTATGGCCGTACAACCTCCCCCCTGTGGCTATGCACGAAGCAAAGGTATGTACACATGAGCATTCTTATTCAGGGGCCGAAACAACCAGGTATCGATATGCATCTGTATCTCGGGCTATTGAGAGAGGAGTTAGCCAGCTTGTGGGAGACATCGGCCTATACGTGGGACGCCTACACTAAAGAATATTTCCATCTGAGAGCCGTGTTGCTCACGACAGTGTAGGACTATCCTGGTTACGTATATGTATCGGCCCAGGTGAACCACGGACAGAATGCATGCGTCAAGTGCATGGATAAGACACCGCATCTCCAGCTACCAAGGGATCCCGGGTCTTCGAAAACCGTGTTCCAAGGTACTTGAAAGTGGCTCCGCATGGATCACCCGTGGAGAAAACGTGGTGACCTGTTCAATGGTAAGGACGGGCTCGAAAGATCACCGCATCCGAGGAGCGGCGAAGAAATCGAGAAGCTTTTGAATAATTGGGTAGATTGCCCTGCGCCTGGAAAAAACGACCGAGGACAAAGCGGCTGCTAGGTGTATGGAAAGAAAGGTCTGTTTTATAGGACCTGCCGTATTGGAAGGTCCTTCACACTTCCCATAGCCTCGATGTAATGCACATCACGAAGAACGTTACCGAGAGTCTGCTTGGCACTCTACTGAACATGTCGGAGAGGACCAAGGATGGGCCAAAAGCAAGAAAGGACCTTAAATTGCTTGGCATCAAGAAAGATCTTTAGTACCCTGATAGTGATGATGATGATGATCAGATGGAAGGGACTCAAGGTCGCCGCAAAAGAGTTAAGAAGAATGAGGTGGTGCTTCGCGCTACCTTCTTCACTCTGAGTCTGGAGGAGCTCGAGCAGTTTTTCAGGTGCCTCTTAGGAGTGAAAGTTCCTCACGGTTACTCGGGGAAGATAAGCAGATATCTGGACGTGGCGAAGAAGAGGTTCAGCGGTATGAAGTCTCACGACTATCACGCGCTGATGACGTAGATACTCCCCATTGCGATCCGTGAGATAATGGACGAGCATGTCCGTGAGACGTTGTTTGGCCTCTGTAACTTTTTCGATGTCATATCTAGAAAGTCGATCGGTGTGAAGCAGCTCGACAGTCTACAGGAAGAGATCGTGATGATACTATGCGAGCTTGAGATTTACTTCCCGCCCGCATTCTTCGACATCATGGTGCATCTGCTTGTACATGTCGTGGACGACATCATCCAGCTCGGGCCGACATTCCTGCACAACATGATGTTATTTGAAAGGCTAAACGGTGTCATCAAAGCATAGACAATGGCTTTCTGATCTACGAGTGCATCTCCTTCTGCCGGAATTATCTAACCACCAAGAACGAGGATGTTGGAATACCCACAAAGAAGCACATCGGCAGGCTCGGTGGATATGGTCACCGCGAGGGCTGCCGCTTACTGCATGTCGGCATTGATGGTCGACGCACTGATTTTGAAAGGGCACACCGAGTCGCGCTACAACATATTGAAGTGGTCGGCCCTTGGGTCGAAGAGCACAAAAGCTTAATCGAGCAGGAGTACGTCGACCAGGGCCGGCCGAGGAAGAAGGGAGACGTAACCAGAGAGCACAACTACAGCTTCACGGGTTGGTTCAAGAAAAGGCAACTGGAAAATCCCCCACAGACGCCTTCTACGGAAGATCAAAAACTCATATTCTCTTTGTCGCAAGGCCCAGGGCACAACCTAAGAACCTATCAGTCATACGACATAAACGGTTACAAATTCTACACCGAGAAAAATGATAGGAATAGCGAATATCAAAACTCGGAATGGAAGGAGCCGCCAATGAGCAAAACTTCGACAAAAACGACGACCCAAAGATCGAAGAGGAGTGCGACAAGTACTTCGACATGCCTACTACTACTAAAGTAAGAAGGAAGACGACACTACCTATTAAAGGTTGTCCATTCACAAGAAGAAATCTCAAAGTGCACGGGCTAAAGTATTCAACCGCAGCGAAAAAGGGCAAGAAAATTGTGAAGAGACACTAGCAGTTGTGTGACTTTTTGGTGTATCAATTCGTGTGGGTATAATGTGATATTAGTGTGGATATGAGTTAGAGACTAAAACATATAATGTGATATTCGTGTGGGTATACAAATTCACATTTTTGTGGGACAAGCGGACACACACATATATATACACTCATATGGGACACCATGGTGTCCGAGCACCATACCTGTATTTTGTACATGTCCCGGGTTTATGTACTCAAATTTTACATACCTAAGGTTTATATACCTATCCAAATTATATATATCTAAGATATCACATACCTAAGATGTATATACCTAAGTTGTATATATATACACGTATGCTGCGTACGTACACCTTGGGTATATAATATGTTAGGTATATGTAACTTAGGTATGCATATTTTACGTATGTGATACCTATGTATGTATAACCTAGGTACGTATACCTTTAGGTATATGTGGTTCAAAGCAAAAATACGTATATCACGTATGGTGTCTGGGCACCATGGTGCCCCAGTTACTTTAACTATATATATATATATATGATTCGGGGGGTTTGAATAAATATGCATATGTGTTTTTGCTTTTTTTTAATAAATATGTATATATATATGTTCTTGCTTTTTTAAAATAAATATGCATATGTGAATAAATATGCATATATGTTCTTGCATTTTTTGAATAAATATGCATATGTCTGTAATTAAAAATATTTAAAAAAAAAGAAAAAATATGTGAGACAGCCAGGATTCAAACCTGGTTGCCCCAGGTGAGAGCAAGCGAGCAAGACCACTAGGACATATATCGGGTCTTGTCATACTACGACGCCACGCTTTTTTTAGTGTGTCCAGAAGTTATGTGGCGTATTCTGTGGGAATGCGTCACAGAACTTTCACACTTAGCCACAGAACGGTTCGGTCTCTCCCCCTAATCCCCTTTCTCTCTCGCTCGATCCACACTTAGCCAAAATTCGGTCGCCTCTCTCTGTCGTTGCAAACCCTAGCGCCGCCCTCGTTGTTGCCGGAGCCCTAGTGTTGGGGGGATACCCCCGGGTAGGGTCACTCCGGGGTTTAAGGGTCGAGTTAGCCGAGGTTCGGCAGGGTCAACGCGGATGCTGGCCGGGTCACCTCAAGGCAGGCCGGATCACGGAGTAACTCGGACCAGGGGGGGTCGCCTAACATTGTCTCATCTGACTTAAGGAGTAAGTCGGAAGTGCTTGTTTAACTTACATGCAGGAACAGGTGTGGCCGGATCTACTATGATCCGGGTCCCGCTTAGCTTCTGGGAGAAGGAAGGAATCTCTCGGGTCAAAAAAAGGTCCGGTACGCACTTCATGAGCGAAGAAAGTAAGGGCAGGACCACCGGGTCATGGCCGACAAGGGTGACGACACCCATGTCGGCTGACGCAGGCGCCGCAGAGGCTTACGTAGCTAAAGCATGTATGACGCGGGGGAAAAGCACCCAGATCGGGTTACCACTTTGAGAGGAGGCATATTCTTAGGAATATGCCTCCACGTATGCCCTAGGCAGGGACCGAGCCTCCTCTATATAAGGGAGGCTAGGGTTCCAGTAGAAGGGGTTGAGTTCTTTGAGGGCATAGGGTTTTGGTTAAGGTTCTAGGGGTGAACTGTGGGTGGGAGTAAGAGAGCCCCTTTCTTCCTCCTCTCGCCAATACAGCTCAAGGAGCACTTGTAATCTTGAAGGAAAGCAATACAAACTTCTGTGTGGAGAATCACTCCACTATCCCTCCCTGGATTCCCCTAGCGTGTATTAGTCCCCACCTTTAGCCTATCCATGGCATCTGCCGTGACACCACCATGACAGTTGGTACCCACCGTGTACCCCGAGTGGAAAACGAGGCTGCCGACATGCTGTCGAAGCTCGGACCCGACAGGCAATTCCACCGGGTGTAGCATTGGAACACCACAGAAAACCATCTATCAGGCCGTCCCCTGGAACCGACTCGATCTATGTCCCGGAAAATACGGAATCCGGAGCTGAGCCCATGGACATTGACACGGGAGGTAGTACGCAAAACCCGGGGACTGCATCAGCAAACCCGGGGACTGACTCAGCAAACCCGGGGACTGACTCAGCAAACCCGGGGACTACCTCGCTTGACCTGGGGAACGCTCAGCGTGATCCGGCTGAAGTTATGCCAGTAGATCAGATGGAAATTAATGAGGAGGTGTTCCCTGCATGAGCAATACCAGCTTGGGCACTTCCTATATTCCAATTCTTGAAAGACGGAACGTTACCCGCTGAGGAGGTGTTAGCCAGGCAAACTCAGAGGACAGCAAAAGCATACACGATTATCAATTCCGAGTTGTACAAACGGAGTGTAACCAACGTCCTCCAGCGATACGTTGACCTGGAAGAAGGACTTGACATCCTCCGAGATATACACCAAGGAGAATGCAGGCATCATGCCTCGTCCCGAGCCTTGGTGGCAAAGGCATTCCATCATGGGTTCTACTGGCCAAGTGCCTTAGAACAAGCGGAAGATCTGGTGAGAAAATGCAATGGTTGTCAAAGATACGCCACCAAGACACATATGCCTATGTCGGAACTCAAGACCATACCAATTACGTGGCCATTTGCTGTATGGTGCTTGGATATTTGGTTGGCCCGTTCAAACCAGCAAGAGGAAACATGACACACATTTTGGTCATGGTGGACAAGTTTACGAAATGGTTTGAAGTGAAACCTATAAGAAAATGTGATGGAGCTACGACCGTGACATTTCTCAAAGACATCATCTTGAGATATGGTTATCCACACAGTATTATAACTGATAATGGAACAAATTTTGCGGAAGGAGAATTTGCGCGCTTTTGCCGAGACAAGAAGATCTGACTCGATGTAGCCTCGGTAGCCCACCCCGCATCAAACGGACAAGTGGAAAGATCCAACGGATTAGTATTATCCGGGATAAAACCCAGGCTCATTGAGCCACTGCAAAGATCAGCGGAGTGCTGGATAGAAGAACTACCAGCGGTACTGTGGAGTTTAAGAACAACTCCGAATCGATCAACAGGCTATACGCCATTTTTCTGGTATATGGGGCAGAAGCTGTATTACCAGCCGACATAGAGCATGATTCGCCTAGGGTCACCCAATACACAAAAGCCAAAGTGCAAGAAGCCCGGCAAAATGATGTTGATCTGCTGGAAGAAGCGAGAGAACTGGCACTATCCAGATCCGCCATATATCAGCAAAATCTCCGACGCTATCATAGCCGGAAAGTGTGCCCCCGAGTCTTTCGGAAAGGCGATCTGGTGCTCCGGTTGGTACAATGTACTACTAGCATGCATAAATTATCCCCCCCATGAGAAGGGCCGTTCATTGTGAGCAAAGCATTGCACAATGATTCTTACTATCTTATAGATGCAAAGCCACAGGAAAAGAACAAGGCGGACAGGTCCGGAGAGGAATCTAAGCGACCATGGAATGTAACACTACTTCGTCCCTTCTACACTTAGCTAAGAAGTGTATGTATCCGAGTCGTCACATATGTCGGTATGTATGTCGGCAATGAGCTTATCAATGAAATAGCAGCACCTTGAGCAGTAACTCGGGGACTGCCTTAATAATGTTTGTTGTTACTTCTTATGCGGTAGTTAGAATAAGTCGTTCTACTTAACCCGGATTAGTAATGTGTGAGCACCAAAAACCCGACTCTTCGACTTGCTGCTGTCCAACAAGAATTGGCTTCATGGCAAGCAAGAGAACAAGTTTGGAATTGTGTAGCACATGAAAAACGAATAAGGAAACGAATTTATTCGAGATAACGTTTGTTTTTTGGACTAACCTTGTATTTATTTTCAAGTTATTATGCTGAATTATTTTGAGCTAAGTCTAAAAGTTTCTAAGTATTGTTAAAACAATTTTTGAAGCTCGGATTCGTAAGTCAGTAAACCGAATCAAGGTAGACAGGGACCGAGCCAGAGAATTGGACGAACAAGAAAATGAAACTCGGGGACTATGCCCAAGTTAATCCGGCATAGAAACGTAGTAGCAAAATATCACATATACAGCATACAATTGCACCTGGCATACCGGGGATCTGATAAATTTTCATGTTTTTTGAATTAAGGAGCAGCAGGAGGAGGAAGTTCGGCGTCGTCGTCGCTGTCTTCAATATCTAAAGCATCATCTTCTCCGTCCTCATCCGACCCATCTTCAACGTTCTCAATGTGCTCGTCCCTAGCAGATTCCAGGAAGCTCGGTCCTTCAACCCAGTCATGGATAGGAGAATATTCGATGAGGCTGTAGGCGCAAGCCTGGCGCCGAGCTACCCACTCCGGATCATCGGTCCATCTGGATCCGGTGCGCCAGCGTGTAAGGAGGCTGAGGTCGATCTTCTCGTACCATGTGAGAATATGGTGAAGGATAGTATCAGCTGCGGCACGCCCAGCGGACTCTCTCTAGAGGTCAAGCTGGGTATCGATATCCAACAGCTTTTGTGCAAGAAGTGTGATCCTCTTCGGAGCGCTCTCACTGGGCCAGAACGTGTTGAAAATCCGGACTGAAACGTCGAGGAGATCTTTGTCGTAGTTCTTGATGATTTCCACGCGGGATGACAGGCTGACCAATAGGTCCTCCATGTCTAAGGGAATGCCCTCACCATCAAGAGAGACCGGAGTACCCCTATCCCGGCGAAATTTGGCAACAGCAGCGCTTGCAATAGGAGTACCTTCTAGAAAGTGGCCTAGAAACAAGGCAAAGGAAGAAGATGAAGCAAAGACATATGAACTAACCCGGAGAATTATGTCGGATAAGGGAAGAGAATTTACGTGAAATGTGTCTGTGAATCCGGGTCAACTCCTTGATGCAGTCATCGCGTTTGCGAAGTTGCTCAAGCTCAGCGTTTGCCAACCCAAGCTGGATGTCGGATTCTTTGAGTAGATCCTGGTCCTTGGAGATCTAGAGAGTAAGGCGCTCATGCTCTTCTGTGAAGTTCTGGCCAACCTTTTGGAGCTCGGTTTGGTGCTGGGCCTTCATCTTCTCCATCTCATCCTTGAGCCTAGCAATCTCGTTGTCCTTAGTCCGTAGGAGAGCAAGCTCGTCATCTTTCTTCTTCAGCTCGGCTTGACGCTGCCCTGCTTGTTCGAGAAAATGCAGCATCATATCAGGCACGGGCACACTATCCTCAAGCGATGCTCAAATAGTATGTTGACCGGGCAGATCCGAGGAGTGAATGTTTGCCGAGCCAAGGAGAAGAGGAAATGGAAAACACTGCGAGGTCGGACAAAAGAGGACATACCCCGGATTTCCTCCAAGTTCTTCCACATGATCTTGTTCTCAACCTCCACCCCAGCTGTAGAAACCGAATGAGGAGATTAGTTCGGCAGAAGAAGGTGAAGAAAAACGGAGAAGTGCCGAGGTAGAAAATTACCCCTCTTTTCATGTTCTGCAATAAGTGCAACATGTTTTGCGTGTAGCATCTTGTGGGTATCCAGCAGGCGTTGGAATTCAGCGCTCCGGCGATTAGTGGTTACCTGAAAAAGTACAGAAGTGTAAAATTAGCTTCGTGCATATTCGAAGTTTACAAGATCCGGGCCAAGTGGAACTTAACCCGGCTCTAGGTGTGTGCATATTCGAAGTGTACAAGATCCGGGCCAAGTGGAACTTAACCCGGCTCTAGGTGTGTGCATATTAGAAGTGTACAAGATCCGGGCAAAGTGGAACTTAACCCAGCTCTAGGTGTGTGCATATTCGAAGTGTACAAGATCCGAGCCAAGTGGAACTTAACCCGGCTCTAGGCGTGTGCATATTCGAAGTATAAAAGATCCGGGCCAAGTGGAACTTAACCTGGCTCTAGGTGTGTGCATATTTGAAGTGTACAAGATCCGGGCCAAGTGGAACTTAGCCCAGCTCTAGGTGTGTGCATAATCGAAATTCACATGGAGCTACCTTAGTTTTCTAATGAGCATCCGACCGAGTAACAAGCTACTCCACCGGAGGCTCGGGGACTAATGGTTATTATCTACAACATGTAAAGGAGAAACGACATACCTCCATCATTCGCCCCGCGAGGTTAATTGCCTTAGCGGCGGTATTCATCTGGGCGGAAAATTCTGCGGGGCCGAACTTTTCCGGGAGATCGTCGTTGTGGACGAACTCCGCCTTATTCCAGTTCATGACGAACTCAATAAGACTCGGAGGGTACCGCTCACCGGTGGGCATATGGGGTGCCACCAAGCCCTTTGCATGCGCTTCTTTCCTCTCAACCAAGGCAAGGGCTGGGCTGGTATGCAGAACCACCTGCTGCGCATCAGTTGGCTCGGCAAGAACATCCTGCGCTGCTGGGGCTTTCTTGGGAAGCATCGACGATAGGGTTCGCTGCCCAGCCTAGACGGATGCTGACTTGGTAGTATCCGGAGCCTTTTTGACCTTAGCTTGCTGGGAAGAAGTAACTGCAGTGGATTTCCCCTTAGAAGCTGCTGGAGTAGTTCCTCGCCGAGGCTGAGATGACTCGGACGAGGCGGAAGAACTTGGCACTGGAGCTCTTGTAGCTGAACTTGGAGCTGTTGTTGGTTTCCTTGGTGCCGGAACAGGTGCTGGTGCTGGCTCGGTCGCTGGTACTGGAACTGCTGCTGGTGCTGGTGTTGAGATAGACTCGGTGGTTGCTGGTTGCGGCGATGCCGAAGTGGTGGACGCCGTCGCCTCGGCTGGACCGACCCCTCCTGCTCCGAGGTCACGTTCCTATCGACGAGGTAGTGTGGAATCCGGAGCAGCCGCAGAACCCTCTGGAATAGGGCTTAGCGGACGTGACTCGTCGTCACGAGGAGGAGAAGGGCCGGATCGAAGTGGTGAAGAGATGCTTGATCCGCTCTGAGGGACCTCCACCGGAGGTCTGAAGAAGAGAATAATGTCAGAAGAGAAATTGCCATGATGCAAGGAAAAGTGAGTTACGCAACGAGAAATGACTTACGCATCCGAGGTTTCGGCCTCCTTGGGTTTCTGAGCACTTCGTGCCGGGGCTTTGCCTGCCCGCTTGGAGGCAGTCTTGTCTCCGGTCTTCTTTTGCCTTTTTGTGGGCTGAGAAGGTTCGGAGGAAGAACTTGATGCGGCTCCGCGCTTCTTCTTCGACGCCACCGGAACCGGCTCGCCCGTAGCAAGTGGAGGATCCTCGTGGATATGCCCACTGGGGTTAGCTGATGACGGAAAGGCAAAAGAAAGAGGGACAGCCTCAACAGGTTCAATCACGTCGACATCCGAGTCATCCTCATCATCGGGCCAATCTCTAAGAGAAGAGAACTTACAGCTGGGTCGTTTGGTAGCGTCGGTCATAGGGAGAAACATCTCCTGGTCCGGATCCTCCTCACCCGGGATTTCTCGGTCCGGCGCCCAATTAAGGGTCGGATCCGTACCATCCTCGAAAGTTTGCTGAAGGAACAGCTGAGAAAAAGCATGAAGAACAGAGTCAGAAACACAACAAACACCGACACATATTTGATCAGAAATAAGTTTGCCCCGCGAAGCTTACCGCGGGAGGGAGCCTGTCACGACAGAAGTGCTCAATTCCCCAAGTCCATTCGGCGGAGAAATCCCTGTGGGTGGTGAAAAGAGCCTTAACCCGGCGAAAAATCTCCGTGTTGCTCAACTTGAAGGAGGAGGTTCGGTTGGGGTAGCGGCTGAAACTCATGTGGCACACCTTGTGGGTGCGCTTCTGGAGGGGAGAGATTCGGTTGCGCACGAACGTGATCATAGCATCCTCGTTGCACAATCCGAGTTTCTTCAGCTCCGCAAACCTCTTGTTAACTTGGTTGGCCAGAGTTGTAGGCTTCTTGGGGACCTCCTCCCAGTATTCCGTGTCAGGTGGACCCGGAGCGTAGGGCAGCAACCGAATCAAATCTTCAGTGCCCGCATTCTGGACATAGAAGAAGGTCCGGGCCCATGCTTTGCAGGAGTCAAGCCCGGTAACCCGGGGGAAAACGGAAAGTCTCCAGGGTGAGATGGAGGCAGCTCCGAATTGGGTGAGCTGCTTATCCTCTGACTCTACTTAGATGTTGGGGATGACGTTGCGACGAAGGCCGAAAAACCGGATCCACAGCTCCTTCATGGGCCATAGTCCGGTGTAGCCTTCGATCGTAGAGACAAAAGCGGAGAGAGTGGTGATAGCATTGGCTGGGAGATGGTGCGGCTGCAAGTGGTAGGTGCTAACCCAATCCTGGAAGAAATCGCTCACCGGCAGACTAAATCCCCGTTGTAAGTGGGACAGGAACACGACGAACTCACCCGAATTGGGTGAGCGGGCCAGTTCGGTGGAGGGGAGACGAGTGACGACGCCGGCAGGAATGCGTCTGGTCCGGTAGAGCCAGTCAAGGTCATCTTGATAGACCCATGATCTGGCCCACGTGCCACGGTCCGCCGCGGTGACGTCCTCCTCCATTTATTGCTCAACGACGGCGAGCTCCTCCTCCGTCATCTCGTGCTCGCTACCCTCGCTGGCGCTGGCGGCGGCGAGAATCTGAGGCCTGGATTGGCGAGGACCCGTAGCGAAGAAGTTGCGCAACGGTGGCTGCGATGCAGAAGCATGGGGAAAGTGCGGCGGTGGCGCTGCTGCTAGAAGCACTGGCGGCGGCCCAGTCGCTAGGAAGACGAAGGAGAAAAGCAATGGGCAGAGGGGCGCAGAACTGGGAAGAATGCTAAGGGGTGCGCCCCTCCGCTACTTAACCACCCCCAGAGAGGGTGAGTGGGATCACGCTGCGCCATCGAGCCACATGTTGTGGCTGTGTATCGCACGCCTCAGCCAATCGTAGAGGAGCCACACAGAGGGCCACAGAGCAGAAGCAATCCCGTGACGTGATGCACTGATGCGGTAAACGAGGAGGCAGGCGTGACGTGACCCTCGCACAGTGATAACTGACAATTACTGCGGCGGTTACTGTGCAGGCCCTTAAAATAAGACAACGTGATGATTAGCCTCCGCGTGGGTTGCCGTATGAGAGAAGGAAGCAAGGCCCGGATCGAACCATGGTAACCCGGACCGCAAGTAAAAACTTAGAATATGCAGAGGGAAAGTAAAACCATGAGATTCGAGTCACAGTGGTAACCCGGCCGGCAAGTGAAAACTTGGAACGTGCGAAGGGAACGTAAATCCATATAATCCGAGATAAAGAGCTAACCCGGAATTAAACGTCCAAGGCTCGAACATAAATGAACCTAATGTGGCCTTAGCGTCCAAGGCCGCTAAGACCGCACCAGCTTCGGGGACTAATGTTGGGGGGATACCCCGGGTAGGGTCACTCTGGGGTATAAGGGCCGAGTTAGCCGAGGTTCGGCAGGGTCAAAGCGGATGCTGGCCGGGTCACCTCAATGCAGGCCGGATCACGGAGTAACCCGGACCAGGGGGGGGGTTGCCCAACATTGTCTCATCCGACTTAAGGAGTAAGTCGGAAGTGCTTGTTTAACTTATATGCAGGAACAGGTGTGGCCGGATCTACTATGATCCGTGTCCCCGCTTAGCTTCTGGGAGAAGGAAGGAATCTCTCTGGTCAAAAAGAAGGTCCAGGACGCACTGCATGAGCGAAGAAAGCAAGGGCAGGACCACCGGGTCATGGCCGACAAGGGTGACGACGCCCATGTCGGCTGACACAGGCGCCGCAGAGGCTTACATAGCTAAAGCATGTATGACGCGGGGGAAAAGCACCCCGGTCGGGTTACCACTTTGAGAGGAGGCATATTCTTAGAAATATGCCTCCACGTATGCCCTAGGCAGGGACCGAGCCTCCTCTATATAAGGGGGGCTAGGGTTCCAGTAGAAGGGGTTGAGTTCTTTGAGGCCATAGGGTTTTGGTTAAGGTTCTAGGGGTGAACTGTGGGTGGGAGTAAGAGAGCCCCTTCTTCCTCCTCTCGCCAATACAGCTCAAGGAGCACTTGTAATCTTGAAGGAAACAATACAAACTTCTGTGTGGAGAATCACTCCACTATCCCTCCCTGGACTCCCCTAGCGTGTATTGGTCCCCACCTTTAGCCTATCCATGTGATCTGCCGTGACACCACCACGACACCTAGCCACCGCCACGCTGGAGCCCTAGCTGCCCGTGGAGGAGCCGCCGAAGGAGGAGTCGCCACGCCGGAGCCCGCCGTCCTCGTTGCCAGAGCCCTAGCCACCGCCGCGCTAGAGCCCTAGCAGCCCGTGGAGGAGGAGCCGCCGGAGGAGGAGGAGCCGCGCCGGATCCCGCCACCCTCGTCGTCGTCGACCACCGCAGCCGCAACACCGGAGCACGGTTCGTCCCTTCCACCCCTCCACCCCACCTCCCCTCTGATGCTCAGAACACATTGCTCACACCCCCCTCTGATGCTCACAACGCGTTTCTACCGTATTGGCTCCTGCACATTGATCATTGAGCATATTACCTTGCCATGTTGATCACTTTAGGCTTTGTTAATTTTGCAATGTCCATCAACTACCATCTTCATCGGCTTGGGCGAGACAAGTTCAACTAGTTCCAGCGAAACAGGCCTGAAGCACTGTTTTGTTTTCATTTTGTATTGCCGTGATCTCTAGACATCAATAAGTTCTTCCCAGTAGTGGCTTTTTTTTGTTTGGCTAAATGAGAAGTAAATCATGGTGAAGTTTGAAACAATTTTAGTGTCAGACCTGTAAGGCATCAGCACAATATCACTATGTTTTTTTTCTAGTGATGCATATAAAGAAGAGGCACAGTGCTGCTGTTGCTTCTTTTTTTTGGAGGAAACCATGTATGGAGTAATTAAGATAAGAGTGTACGGAACGAATCCCCTTGGTAGGTAAGTGTTAAATCAAATAATCGGACACAATGGTTGGCATCGTGGATGGCCGGGAGTGCAAGTGTTAAATCAAATACATACTGCTTTCTGTTTACCATGTTTGTATGTGTACAAAAGTCAGATTTCTAGATATCAATTAGTACTACTAGTTATTTGTTGGTGAACAAGAGGGGGTTTTCTTTATGCCAACAAGAAGGATTTCCCACATGATAGGGTGAAAGCAGATGGATGGATTTTTTGTTTTCTTGCCTTGTGGTAAGTAGCTTGTTTTGATGTGATATTTTGATGCACTAGAGTTAGCAGTCATCTGCGTAATAAACTGGGAAAATCTATGCTTCCTGATCTCCCATGGGACATGTGCACCTGGGATCGATGGGGCGGCTGGCAGGAGTGCTGTAGTCTGTCAAGGAATCTCCTTTCTGAAGAGGTTGACACACACCCACACAGCAACAACCACCGAGGGCTTCTTGCGTTGTGTGTATGCTGGTGAAACACGTCGACAATGCTCGTCCTTTTCCGCTGCTGATGAAAACAACCCAACAAAATCCCCCTCATGGAGAGTGTTTGAGATGTGTCTTGCTGCAAGACTCCCACTTCAGTCTTGGCTGTCTTGGTTTCATGTACAGATCTGGCTGACAAACCATCTCAAAACCCACTCACAAACGGCACTCCAAGCTCCCCAGAAGCCATTCCCAGCTTTAGGATCCTTGAAAGGAAAACATGTCTAAAACTGGCGGAATTACCTTGTAGCTATCCGTCACTTGTGTCTCTGAATGAAGTGGCCCTTTAATTACAGTACTAGTATCTTGAAATGTGATTACATATGTTTACATAGTATGAAAATTGAGGTGTCAGAAATATGAAGTGGCCCAAGAACATCTATGTATGTTTGTTTCTATGTCCCTGGTTTCCTGATGATTATTGCTGCGACACTTGTGATGTTCTGCTTTTTTACTGCAACTGTTGTACTGTTCTCTGTCTGCAACCCTGTGTGTGTGCAAGAAGAAGAGAGCCTGTGTGTGTCTCTGTGTACTATAACTGCTACTCAGTGTTCATTCAGTAGAAGCACATGTCTAATATATATACTGCTTATATATTATTTGTTGTACCCTTTTAAATTTTTTAAGTTCTTCTTATACATGTATTTGTTATACTGTTGCGTGAATGATGGATGGGGCTGCATGGATGATGATGCTAGGGTCAATGCATGGGGCTGTCAATATAGGGATGGGGTGTTCTGTCTTGCAGGGATTTCATTTGAGTTGCCCATTTCTCCCGAAGTGTCGATTCACTTCTATTTCGGTTGAGAAATGGGCACTCCTAGGTCAAAAAATTAGTAAAGGTCATGCCGAATTTTTTGGCCGAGATTTGTGCTAAATTTTTGCCTCTTTTTAATAGAGTAGTGCAAACATGTCGGGCAACAATGAGTCCGACCCTTCTAAGCACATGATCAGCATCGAAGAACAAGCTAGACAGGCCAACCAGTCATTCTAGCGGGGGTCCCAACAGGAGGAGGAGGAGGAGGAGGCGATGAGGATGACACCACCACCGGAGGAGGACGCGATCGTCACCAGAGCTGCTGGGGCCAATGAGGGAGGAGATCCTGATTACGAGGGGGACGAAGACGACTACGATAGAACTAGTGAAGGCGGCGCCGAAGAGGATGACACCACCGATGGCGGCGAGCGCACGGATGGCGGTAGCGGCAACCCGGCCGCTTCTCAGAAGAAGAAGAAGGCACAAAAGGAGCGGAAGGTGCCAGTGCTCACCACTGTTTGTGATGAGTTCACTGAGGTCACAGAAAGTGGCCAACCATTGCGCCAGAGGCGATTGCTAAAGGGTACGTCCTGCAACTCGGGTGCATCATCCGAGAAAGCATGTCGATCAACACGAAGTACATCAGACATGCTGACAATGCAGCTTTGGTCGATAACCTCCTTAAGAAGCTTCACAAGCGATACAGATTCCCAGAGCAGTTTACAAACCTCGAGAGAAAGAACCCGGTGAACAAACTAGCCCTCATGAAGATGAGCAATGCCTTGAGCAGCTGGAAAACCTGGGTGAAGACTAGCATTGACAAAGGTGAAAGCTGGGAGGTTATTAGTAAGAAAAATCCGTTGCTCGACGAAGAGGAGTTTAAGATATTCAAGGCGGATATAGCTACCACTAACGCTGTAAAATGGACTAAATGGGGAAGGAGTATGCAGGAACAAAACATAGGTGACCACCGCCTTGGAAGCGGCAGTTACAGGGGGAAACAGGCCATTTGTGACAAGGAGGACGTCGACATTGAACGCCTTGGTAAAGATAACCCTTGGCTTAATCACGGACTTGCAGATTAGGCAATTTGTTCGGACCCGCTACTACCTGGACAAGGAAACAGGGGAGTTCATCACCGACGATCCGGAGGTGAAGGACTTTGAGAAGAATCTGGTAAGGAATTTATCGCCGATCTCAAGTCTATTGCATTCTATATAATATAATGAAGCCAAGAATCTAAATGGGTTCACCTTTCCTTGTCTCTGTAGGAGGAGGAACTGAACGCTACTGCCACAGAGTCGTCCCAGGATTCGACGGAGCCGTGGGACACGGTTTTCAACAGGGCGACCAATTCTTACAAGAAGAGGGACAAGGGGTTGCCGCCGTCCTCAGCTGGCCGTGTGTCCGGCTTCGGTACGAGCATGAAGTTCAAGGAGTACTACAAAGAGGATGCCAAGAAAAGAAGGGAGAGGAAGAACCAGTTGGCGTCTAAGGATAAAGCCGCTGTTGAAGAGCTGAAGATGAAGGTGCAGACACTTGAGGAGAAGGCGGTGGATGATAAAACGGTGGACAAGTTAGTGGAATAGAATCTACGCTTGATGATCGCCCCTGAGTTTTTCGAGGGTTTTACTGCTTGGAATGGGGGAGGTCGACAGGGGCCGATACATCTGCCCAGCTTAAGCGGCAACAACTCGGGCATCAATGTTTCTGTGTCACCGGACCTGGTGACCCCGCCGACTGTGAATGTCGGGACGTAGCCGCTCGTTTTGGTCACACCGACGCCCCCTCCCGCCAAAGATACCAATAAGGCGCAGCCGATGGCGATGGTGCTTCGTGAGGCACCCGAGCGGGGAAATTGCAGATGATGATAGGCCGGCGCCGGCATTGGCCGTGTCTCTACATTAGCCGAGCTCCACGCCATCACCAAGGTAACTAATTAGTTAGTGCACGTCATCTCCTTTATGCCTTTGATGCATGACTGCTGCCATCTCATGATGCCCAACAACATGTTTTGCCTCAGGACACTTCTTGCGTACTCCTTCTTAAAGATGTCGGAAGTGACTTGAAGGATGTTGCCAAGGGCACTCTCATACAACCGGCGAGCCGCACGATGCACAACAATCCAATGGATGATGACGTGATGAGGGTTAGGTTGGCTCGGGTGTTGCTAGTGTGCGACGACATGGACCCCCTTTCAACCTCAGGGAGCCGACGAACACAAGACCCTTGGAGAATGCTACAACTGGCCCTTGACATGGCCGAAGACCCAAATTCGTCTCGCGGGGGGGGAGCACTAGCACCACCTCTCGATCGATCGCCCAGCCACCACCTCGGAAGCTAGTAGCCGCCGTCGTCGCCACCACCAGTCGTCACCAGCAACTCTTGGTAGCGTGTGTACCGCCACATGGCAAAGACGTTGTGCTGCAACCGCCTCCTCCCTCGCTACGACCACCACATGATGGCACCCATGATGATGATGATGAATTGGTCAACGTTGATGACTTCATCAACACCGGTGCCGCCAAAGGATTGTATATGCCTTTTGTGGATGAAGAACCCTTCACAGCTCGTGACGACCATCAAGCTGGTCGGACCAATACATGCACGCAACGCCCGGTCTTCCATGGTCTTTCTCAAGAGACGCCTCCGGCCGCCGATCGACCACAAGAGAAACCGGGATTGGTTTTCAGCCCCAACACACTCCAAAAGGCGGCTGATGAGCAGATGGAAGTGGCTGACACTGTTGTGAAGAAGAAGCACTACAGGAAGAGAGGTAATAATAATAATAAGAAGGGTGCGAGCCAGCCTCTTCCGGAGAGGATCCAGGGTCAGGACGCCGTCGGCGTACCATCCACACAATATGGCTTGCCCCGAGTGCATGTAGCTGGTGATCCGATATTGACTCCGGATATGCTCCACATTGCGGTTGGAGCCATGTTAACTTTGCACGAGGGTGTCAAGACACTAGAGGGCCTCCTTCTTAAAGACGAAGATCCAAATTACCCGGTTTTCACGGCCAAGCTGCCATTGGACGTGGGCTTCGTCGATGAACCCCCCGTGGATATATTCTTCATAGCGTTCGAGGACATATTCAAGTTGTTTCTCATGAAACGGCTAGACAATAACTTGGTCCGCCTGTACGCGCAAAATCTAGCGATCAAGATCAAGAGAGAGAGTACCCCAGAAATCGCGATAGTGGATCCCTACTACATGCGGGACAGCCAGTTGGTCGAAGGATCAGAGACACGGACCAAGGCGATGGCGTACCTCGAGAAGTTCATGGTGGACAACAAGAGGAAGGACACACTTCTTTTGCCTTTCTTTCCCGAGTAAGTACACCCACTCGCTCATCGCCACCGTAACTTATGCATTTCTTATAGATTTATTCCTTTGCTCTTTTTCCAACATTCTGTTCCAATTGTGTTGCATAGAGACAAATACTACACACTCATCGTCTTTGCCCTGAGGTATTCTCTAGCCACGTATTTCGACTCGAGGAGTGTGACGAAGGAGAAAGACTACACCATAATAAGGGGTGTTCTCAATGAGGCTCTCGAGGGCTACACCAAGAAGGGATGCACCTTCGTAGATAAGGGGAATGTATCAAGGATGGCAAACACATGTTCAATCATGTGCTCGAGTTCCCTTGCTTGAAGCAGTCGACTACTGGTGCCAAGGAGGCCTTCTACGTCCTCCATCACCTTAAAGGCTAAGTTCGGGATTGCCAGAACCTAACGCTGCCATCTAGTCTCTGAGGATGGGCTGAAACTTTGGCCTGAATCGACAATGATGATCTTAGAGAAGACTTCCATCGCATTCAGATGAATTTGTCGCAAATCATCATTGAAGATGTCAACACAAGGGGGGGGTGCCCTACAACAAGCAAGAGGGTTGAGTAAGAGGGAGATCGAAGAACGCCTCTGTAAGAAGGGTGACACAAGGACGTGGATGACGAAAGAGGGCTATCTACCATTCCCGAAGCCGAGCGAGAAGAAGAAGTCTTCATGATTGATGTGTGCCTCTAGCATGATCCAGTGTGTGTATATTCTTGATGGACGACTGCTGTATTAGTGTGTGTCTCATAAACTTTACTATCTTGTGGTCGAAATGGTCATTGTTGTTAGACTTAAACTACCTTGTGGTCGTGTTGTCGTTGAAGTTATTGCTTCTATGATGATCTATATTTTAGGTTTATGGATCCTTTGTTTTATATTCTGTGAACATATATATATATATATGGATGTGAACCCTTTATTACTTCTTTTCGTTGTATTTTTACTAACATCCCTTGTCGTCTATAGAGATGGCAACGAGGTGGTATGTGGTGTACATGGGTAGGGTTCTAGGAGTCTACGAGGAGTGGGAGGATTGTCACAAACAAGTGAACAAGTTCAGCGGCAACACAAAGGATACGCGACTAGAGAGGAGGCGGTAGCCAAGTGGAGGAACCACCTGTGGAAGAAGAACCGGATGAAGATATTGGTCAGGCTCATGCTCTTGCTCACCATTATCACAGTTGTATTCTATTTGATCCTAGTGTAGGTGGCGGTGGCCACTTCATATTTGCAATGTGAGACGATATGAACTTTGTATTCGACACTTGTGTAAAAATTCAGCACTTGACACTATATATGTATCTCGATCGGGCTCTAAGTGTGATGACATTATACTTGTGTTTGTATTATATGTCGGTTTTCATCTACTACATGTGCAATGTACTGTTTATACTGATCTGGATAAATACTGTATAAATACCTGATTATACACCAGGAACGTATTTTACTTTGAATACATGTAATATAGTTAGTGGCGCATATAGAAAAGGTATCTGTGGCGCATATACATTCTGTGATGCATTGGATTATATGCGCCACTAAACATATTGATCTGGCGCATATGCAGAAATGTGCCACAGAAGTCTGAGATTTCTGTGGCGCATATCTATATGCACCACAGAAAGTAGATATCCGTGGCGGGGTAACAGTGGCGACACACATATGCGCCACAGAAGATAGATTTACATGCGCCACAGAAGAGGTGTTTCCTAGTAGTGAGAGGTCACTGACCACAAACATCAAACAATGGAAGGCAAATTATGCTATTGAGTATAGCAAACTTAACAAATGGCCTAAGATGCCTGAAGCATAACAATGACATCCCAGCCTAGAGATTCTAGGTTGCTAGCCGGCAACCCTAAGCTACTCGTCAGTGTCGATGTCGTATGAAACTCGTCTTCAGGGGAACAATTACTCTGCTACAAAAGTATCAACAAAGAAAGGGTGAGTACATGGCGTACACTGCAAGATTTATGGCTAGTGCTGTTATTTTGCATAAAGCCATCTTTTTTTATAAAACAAATGAGAGAAGAAGCTCGTCTAATCAGAATATTTTAAAAGGGGATAAGATAGAGACATATCCGAAGAATTGATCATCATCTCTTTATATCCACCAAAGTATCCTCATCTCACAACTAGGATCACCCCCTCGTACCCATGAGAAAGCATCCTTAACAAACCTTAGTTGCCAAGTTTTATGATTAGGTTAATGTTCTCTATGATCTCACGTTCACTCCCAAGTCGTCCATAATCATGGACAAGGCTTTTCGAAAAGATTAATCCCTTCAGGGGTGTACAACTTTACCAACACAAACCAACTGACTCTTAATGCCAAGCTATTAACCCTCTTCCTTGGAAGGCTGGCGGAGGGTGGTTGGACATGACCTTTACCTTGATTTTGTTGAGACCATGAGTCACACCCTAAGGAGGGTTCCGCCGTAATGGGTCATGTCCCGAAGCTGGTCCCTAGAGATGTGAGACGAGGTTGGTTTATCAGGGTCTCCGTTGACCCGAAGCAACCCAGTCCATGCTTACCTACCTATTATGATGCACCTTCACCCGCCAAATCTTTCAAATCATTTTCTAAGCATATGTCGAATGGAACGCCCAAACTATGTGACTCATGGAATCTACTAGGCAAGTTAGTTACTCATGAGGTTTCTAGGCCCCGTGTGGCTATATGCTCATCTTGGTTCCGACAGCAAGAACTCGGGTCCAAATGGTGGCGAGCATGGGACTACAAGAACCACATCCCATCGTGGCCTCCCATACAATCCTTAGCATATCTAACCTTTACCATTGATCTCACCTCATATAGTTCTCCTGTCATACTAGATTCTCTGCATTTGATACATCATCTGGATGAACCAGAACTAACACATATGCATTGCTAAGAAAGACACAGATATAAGCTCTAGCAGTGCACACAAGCCAAATCTAGTTATGCTAGGATCAGTGGATCAGGTAATATAACCACAAAGGGAGTAATGCAACAAATAGGGTACTCTATCTATCGATAAAAGACCACAGTAGAATCATATGCATCGTGGCAAGAATTGAAATACTTTGAAAACATATGATTCTTTTATGTGTGGGGCTATGCTTTCCTTTGCTTGTTGATAACCAAAAAGCAGAGCTTTGGATATCTTTTACTTGACTTGGTTATAGTTGGCCAAGTATTGTATGTCGATCTTCGATGGTGTTGATCTCGATATGCAATATTGATCTCGATATCATATTCTACTGGGAAGAAGCAAATGCCAAAAAGAAAGAGAAATAATCAACACATGGCATCGATGCAATTCTCAAGAAAGGGTGATGATATTACAAGTTAATAGAGTTGAAATGAAACAATAGGGCATGCTTGACAATTTAGGCGACATCCGAGGGGTGCAAACCCTAACACAGGAGAGACCCCAAAATACCTATGAGGGGTTGATTTGTTCTTCTACATAAACTTGCAATTAAAGTAATCGAATAATGCATGATTATGAGTCTGTTGTGTAGATCTCATTTTTCTGAACTTTTTGATATATTACACATATTTTTCTGACTTGTAAATAATTAGTTATTGGATTTCTAACATTTATCCATTTTTTAAAATATTAAAATAACCCATAAACCTTTTTACACCGGGTGCTGGGCTAACCACTACAGCTGACAGAGGGGCCCTAAGCCACCTCAGCTTCCATGCACGCAAAGGTGGGCCCACAGCGGGTTTGACCGCGCGCTGATGCCCGGGTGACGTCACTTTGACGTCACCGTCGACGGTGAGCCACATATCGGTGGCAGTGATGGCGCTAGGCGGTGCTACTTGTTTGAATGAGCATGATGCAGAGAGCCTAAATTTTGCGGTGCCGCTACTAGCGGGCCAATAGAGCCTGGGGTACGGCAGCGCGTGGCGGTGGAGCTTGTAGAGCAAAGGAGGCCGGCGGCTACAAAGCAAGAGAACATCAGAGGAGAGGTCCTAGGGAACCACCAGCTTACCGTTATTCTAGAGAAGGTGACGATGAGGCTACTTGTGGTCTGTAGAAGCAACAATGGTGACAACGGCGCTCATCGGGCTCGGGGAAAACATGGTTGCTGCGGTCGATTCTGGACGCGTGATGTTGATTCCGTCATCGAGAAGGAGCATCACGTTGAGGTAGAGCTCTAGGGAACTTCAGCTGGGCACGGGGCGGCCGGAGACGGCAGGGCACCGACGAGGTCTGGGCTAGTGTTTCAGGAGCTCTTCGGGGAGGTGGAAACAGAGCGAGGTAGGAGGGGGATGTGTATGCGGGCGAGAGAGAGAAGTGTGTGTTGGGGTCTCATCTTGCTCCGAGGCAGCTGGGTGCATCGCAATAGCGAATGACGATCAAAGTGGTGCGCTGGACACACAACTAATCGCCGTCATCTGTTAAGACGACGAACAGAGCACGTCGAAGTGGTACGAGCTCCTACTAGGCTACAAGCGGGCCTAGGTGGGCCACGACTGGGCTACGGCAAATCAAGTGTGGTGGTTAGCTGCTAGCTGCACTGAGCTGCTTAGAAGAGAGAGGAAAGATAGGCTGTGGCCCAGAGGGAGGAAGAAATATATTTTTATTTTCTCTTTTGTAATTTCAAATACAAAACTGTTTTGTATTTTATTTTCTCTTTTCTATTTTATGTATCCCAAAAAAACCAGAGGCTTCATGAAATTATAAAAGATATTGCAAGGGCCCTTTTATTCAGATTAGGCTCCACACTTTTGTACTTTTCAAAACTCAAAAGCCATTCGAATGTAATTTGAGGGAGAGAGGAAACTAGGGTTTTAGGGTTTTATAATCTTTCTTGCATTTTTGTTCATTTTTTGCAAAGTAGATGATGCTCCTGAATGCATAAATCAAAACCCTAATTAGGATTATCTAAAACTGCGATGTTACGGATCTATCCCCCTTATGAGAATCTCCACCCGAGATTCAACAGGTAGGAAGAAGGAAGAGAAACAGGGTCACTCCTAAATATAAGAGGGGAACACACTAACAACACACAGAGTATCTCATGGTCAACTCATGAAGGAGTGTTCAGAAACAACTCTGAGATGACGACATGAAACACATCAAGGTAGCAGAAGAAACAAGAGGAGAAAGTTTCAAGTTGTTAGATATCTAGTCTTGATAAGGATTGAGATCATGGAGCTTTAGAAGACTTTAAACTTATGAAGACAAAATCTTACAAAAGAAAGAACATGACCACATACTTCGAGGGATGAACCTCTACTAAATGTCTTAAGTAGAGCTTTCATAGATATAGAGGTACAGATAACCAAGTTGTTGAACTACTTCTGAGACAGAAGGGTCACTCTTCGTTCAACTGAAGGTTAAGATAGAAACGGGTTTTATGGCGAGGTCTCGTAAGAGTCACAAGGAACATGTAACAAGAGAAACCTTTGATTACTAAAATCATAATCACTCTATGAACATGACCGAGAAACAAAGGAAACTTTTTATTCATCTACGACTACCAAAATATTTGCCAAAGATCATGATATAACTTTACACCACAAGATGATTAAGTAAGAAGATTCCTGATGACACGAGGAGAAGAAAAATTCATTCTCATACTTCAATCACTTGGCACAACAAGAGGCTTGCCAACATAAAAGGGTCTGGAGGATCAACTGATAGACATTGAGCAGTGCTACTCTAAATGTTCTTCTTGATGTTCAAGGAAGCAAACATCAAGTAAAGGTCGGGCTTTGGATACAATGGAAACCATAAGCACAACTCCTATAATTAAATTATAAAGGATTCCTCGTGAGGAGTGGTTTCTATTAGCTGATTAAAGAGAATGTGACAATAGGTCTACCAAATAGTTGTGTCAACCATTACGTCAATCTTGTCGGGTTTACAAAAAGACCTATGTCAAAACCTTGAGGAGAACCAACCATCCTATCTGGTTGAGATTCAGATTTTGTTAGGTGGATTGATACTTTAGACTGAACATGTCCAAATAGAAAGGGTGCAACATTACCGTAAAGATAAAGTCGCTAGATTCTCAAGAGATGTAATACAATGTCAAGCTCCAAAATACTGAGCTAAATTGCTAGATTCATGTATTAGCAACTTGTCGAAGGACAACTACTCATCAACTAGCACTTGCAACAAAATACATGTGTCCATAAGGAAACAAAGATAACTCTACTCGAATCCACGGTGACATCTTTCTACAATTGCATGTGAATCAGGGGAGGTCACTTCTAACATCTAGAACACATACTTCGAGACGACCCGAAGATGGTTCTCGGAAAATTTCCAACATTAATGCCAAAGGTTCCATATGAATCTAGTATAGCATGGAGAAGATAAGGATATTGTCAATGGGATCAACGACAAACTTATTGAGGTACTCCAGGAAGATGAACTCATATGTTTTATGAACAAGGGAAAAGTATTGGTCAGACCAACGTACATGAAGATGTACTCAAGTGAAACATCATGAATAGAACATCATCAAGATAGTACTTGCGACTGAGTTTGATTTGATGATAACCCAAATCAAATCAAAGGTTGGGGAAGATAACATATCCATGAAAGAAATACTATCTTTCTTCAACACGAACGAAACAAGACATCCCTTTAAGATGAACTAGGTCAGATAGAACTTTTGTCTTACAACTCTCCAAGTTGTTGTTTAAGATCAACCAACTAGTTCAGGGGTATCTAGTACGGATCCTTGGAGAAAGTTGCAGTTCAAAGATCTGACCTGCTCAAGAACTTGATAACACGATCATGTGGCAACATGGTGATACTTCTAGAGAGACATCTAGAATATCAAGAACCACCGATATGTCACTTAGTTCGAGAGGATACTTGCTTGGTAACACAAGAAAACATAGCCTCAGAGCTTTGGCACGAGCCTAACTCTTTGACCAAGGAGAGTGCACTAGAATAATTAACAGACTTGGTAGCACGATCATCCTTTTCTTAATGATAGGATTAACCAATCGTGCTAAGAATGACGCTAATGTTCTTAGAGTTGAAAGAGATAATGATTGCTAATAATCTTAGATGGCCACATTATTACGCACATGCATCCTTCTTGAATGCTAAAGCTTGGAGGAAGGGTGGGTAAATATGCGTAGAAGCATCACTTCATTAAGAGGGTCATGAAACTCAACGTGACCTCTTAGTATATAAAGGTCTGATACTTTAAGGTAGAACAGATAGAAGCTAGTCAATGCGTCTTGATCTGTAGATTACAACACATTGACCTGGTCCTAGAAATGACAAGGTACTGGAGTTTTGTTGGGGATATGCTATATGGGTATCCTCATAGCATGTCAGCAATCCGCCTAACCCGGGTGGCCCATAGTTGGTAGCAAGGCCTATGGCCTGCTGGGTGGCCCAGTTAGACGGATCCTGAAGGGAGGCCCATGCCGAATCAAGGAAGCCTACGATGGAGTCACCAACGTACGCGGAGCCTTGGAGTACAAGACACGGAAGACTAGTTCGTATTAGTCTAGGACTCTTTACCTTGTCAGCAAGGACCTTTCCCTGTAAACCCTAGGTCTTGGCACCTTTACAAGCTAGCCTGTGGGAGCCTTTAGGGTATACAACTTCTCTGATTGCTGTGTACAACGCGCAACACCTCGCACAGCGAACCTATCTCTGTAACTCGGCGTATTGCCATTATAGTGATTTATAGCAGGAGTAGAGTTCTGCCACCGTTGTGGGACTTGAACCTGGGTAAGCTGTGTTACCTCGTACCCGCCAACTCTCCGCCTTACCCCACGTCTCTTAACACGCATTGTGAGGACCTCTCCATGACGTACTCATTGGCAATACCACAACAGTTGGCGCCCACCATGGGGCAAGAGGCGCGTCGAGCTCTACGCCGGTCGAGGTCCAATGCCTTCGTGGGAATCAGCGATACCGTAGCCATCGGTCGCGTTCTCTTCTCCAGTAACATCCTGATTGTCCCTCCAGATGAGTTTTGGGTGCCGGCAAAGACGAGCCCCACGCGCTGCTCCGTCATCCCCTTCGGAGACATCCACATCTTCATCGGCGACACTGACTCGGGTCCTAGCTCCTAGGAAGTCGGAAGCTCGTCCAGCCACGCACGGACCTCCTAAGAGCAGGACACGTTGGCGGAAGGATCTGGGCTATACCTCTCTCTGGAGGATGGTTGCTTGGATCAGGAAATTTCAAGGCCCACCGAAACCGCCCCTGTGCAGGATATAAAGGTGGAAGGACCCCGCAAATCCGCTTTGCTTCCCCGAACATTAGAGATGCGCAGGTCACACTTTGTCGGCGTCGTCACCATCTTCGATCTAGCCAGATGCGTTCAAAGGGATGGAGAACCTCCCTGCGAATACCTTGCCAGATGGATGAGGTTGAGGGAAACCCTAGAGGGCGACCGCGCCGACGAGCTCGTGTACCACTTTGTCGAAGGGCTCATGCCTAGAACACTCCTCCGGCATACCCTCCGAAGGCGGCAGGCTGCAGGACCACTCACCCTTGGTGAGATGGTCGCCATCGTCAACGAATACGCGGATGCCAATGAAGAGGCCATGATGGCAATCGTCGTTGTAACCGGAGGAGGAAACAACAACAAAGGCCCGCCTCTATCACCCTCCACATCCGCTATCGCCAACACCGAAGCCAACTCCGACTCTATCCTCGATGCGCTTTACGTGGACATCAGTATGGATGCCGGTGGCTCGGACGCTAACTCAGAGGAACACGATGCTGTTATGAGGGAGATCGAGTAGGAGATCGAGAAGGAGGAGCACGCCGAGAAGACCAACACTTCCCACCAGGTGCTAGTCGCCATTGGGAGCGTGATGGAAGAAGACGGACAGGAACGGGAACATGAGAGAGCTCTACCCATGCCAGCGGTCACCAGAGAAGCAGCAGCTAAGAAAGCCGCCGAGCCTCCGGCTCTGGCCAAGGCCCTTCCTTCTCCGGTTACCCGCCCGCCACTGGTGCAGGAACTTACCACGGCCCCTAATACGTCCCAACAATGGAATCAGCCGCCAATGCCACCGTCAATGTCTGCAGTCGGCAACCGACTGGCAACTCCCTCCAACAAAGCAATCTACGACGTACTTCTTGTTGAACCAATCACCGTCGCTCTTATCTGGAGTGTTATGGAGCTTGACGAGATGCGTGTGGAAATCTTGGCGGAGGCCAAGTGCAACATAGAGCAAGGCGCTAAGCTAGACGAAGACATGGCTAAGGTGCAGCAATCCATCAAGGCGGCAAGAGCTATGGAGGCCGAATACAAGCAATTGTTGTTAAAAAATAAAAAAAAGAAGGTACCATCTCACGTCGTCAAAGATCTCGGTGTTCAGCGAGGCTTGGGATTTAACGGGTCTAAGCCAACCAAAGCCACCCCTTACATAGATTCAGAGGGGAGGCAGGTCATGCCAACTCTCGGTCTCAACACTGCCGTTGCCAAGACCCTCCTAGAGCAGGACAGGTCGCCAGAAGCAGTTGCCCAGGTGTACGACCTCGTCCCTAAGGCGTGCAGGGGAGTACCCACATTATAGGAATAGGGGTCACTGGACACCGGGTAAAAATGGATTTCATTGATGATTTTCATCCATTTGTAGTGTGTGACACCCCCAATTTCAGGTAAATTTTGGTCTGACTTACACGTGTGACACCGGGTTACTTTTTTCTCTGGGTCTGCCCCTGAAGGCGTGCAAGCAACAGGAAAAGGCCGCCTCGCAGAGGCTTGAGTCTAACCCGGAGCCTTGCCAGTCAACCCTGAACAGCCATAGAAGGCCAAAATCTCCCCGTGACGAGGGATCACATACAGGCTCCATAGAGCGAAGATGGAGAGAGGCACGCAACAAGACTGACGCTATCCCTATATCTTCCGACCATGGAGAAAAGGCTCGCCCCTGCCGCTCCCCACCTCCACCAGCATCTCGACATCATGAGGAACTAGAGCCGTGCCACCGAACAAGCATGCCACCCCCAAGGCGGTCCCAGCCCGGTGTCATTATACGCGATCAGGGCGAACAACCTCAGCATGCCGGAGAGCGCAGCGGCCATGACGGACACAAAACTAGGTCCCACAAGGAACTGCAATGTCCGACAAGCAACCGCGACAGGCGTGAGGAATCGCAGGAGGGGTACATCAAGAGATCTAACCCACCGCCATCGCCACCTAGCAGCCATCATGGCGGAGGACACGACAGATCTCATAGATCGCGCCACAACTCTCCTCCCCATGACGACAAAGGGAAGCATCCAGAGCCATACGATGCACGTACATGGCTGGACAAGATCGAAGAAGCTCGGGAGCTCCCATACCTTGGACCACGTTGTTTTGGACCAGTCATACAGGCCACAACTTACCCCAAGGGCCTCTGTATAGACAAGACCATCAAGCCATAGCACGGCACCGCTAGGCCAGCAACATGGTTGCAGGACTATAGCGAAGCGATCCACATAGCAGGGGGAAACCCCAACGTCGTCGTCAAGTACCTCCCACTCATGTTGACCGGCACCACCCGGCGATGGATCGACGACTTACCAGAGAAATCAATATGCAATTGGTTGGACATGCATGAAGAGTTCACCAAGAATTTTGAGGGTACGTACAAACTTCCCTGCACTATCAGAGACCTATAGCGGTGTGTGTAAGAAAAGAATGAAACCTCTCGTGCTTACCTCTCTCGCTAGCTGGATATGAAAAATTCCTGCATAGGGGTGCGCAGACAGACCGCTATAGCCGCCTTCATTGATGGTCTGGAAAAGGGAACTTTGCTCTGGCATACATTGAAGCGCAAGCAAGACAACAACAACCTTGACCTCAACGCAATGATCTCCATGGCTAGCGAGTTCCCCGCTGCTGATGACGACGCGCTTGGGTCATTGTCGGCGATAGCAATCCCTACCCAGGCCAGGAAAAACAACAATAACAAGCGGAAGAATCCGCCCGAAGAGAAGCAAGTAGCCAACATGGTCGCATAGCGTTCCGGCAGAGGCAATGGCGCATGCCGGCGTGGGCGTGGTCGGGAGCTAGCGAGGCAGCAGAGGAGGGACACTACACCCTCAGCGTCTTGCGTTTCCCAAACGTACGAAGAGTACCACGATATGTCGTGTTTCGTCCATCTCGACGTTAATGGAAAATCCACCCACACCAACCGCCAGTGCAAGTTTGTCAATGATCTCAAGGAGGACCCTGAGTCCGGCTACAAGCAAAGTCGAAAAAACAGACCCTACAGAATGGGCAAAGGGATGAAGAAGGAGGAAGAAGCCAAGGAATCAAGTGATATGGACAAGGACATGGAGCCAAAATCTTCTGACAAGGGAGAGGATAAAGGGAAAAATCCCTTCGAAAAGAAGGCTCCATGTTACCACACCTTCCTTGGTACCCCAACCGTCCGGGCCCAGAAAACCTCCCTAAGGATACTAATGGCTACCCTCCCTCCGATTCCCAGTATGTTAGGTGGTCGGAAGTTCCAATTACTTGGGATAGGAAAGATCATCTAGAAATTATCCCAACAGAGAACCATTATGCCATGGTAATTAACCCTTTGATTGACGGCACGGAGTTCACCAAGTGCCTCGTGGATAGTGGAAGCAACATCAACATCATGTACCACGATACACTACACAACATGAACTTGATGGAGACCTAGCTAAGGAAGAGAAACACCGTGTTCCATGGGGTTGTCCTTGGCCGACAAGCAAATTCCCTGGGCTGCATCACCCTCCCGGTCGCTTTTGGCGATGTAAACAATTAGCGCCAAGAACGCATGACCTTTGAAGTGGTGCCTTTCAAGAGCATGTGCCACGTCATCTTTGGACACGACATCTTCCACTCCTTCCTCGCAAGGCCATGCTTTGTCTACAACACACTCAAGATTCCTGGACCAAATGGCGTCATCATCGTTGATGGAAGCTTCACCAAGGCACAATAGTGCAAGCTCAGCAAAGCCACCTTCACCGAAGCAGTCCTTTACGGTGAGGAGTTCAAGGAGATCCAGAACCAGGTCGATGCCTTGGAGATGCCGGCTTCGATGAAGCAGATCACTGCTGTCGAACCCTCCTTCAAGGCCACCATCAAGACCAAGAAGGTGAAGCTTGTTGAAGGTGATTCCTCTAAGACCACCGCCATTGGCACGGACCTGGATCCCAAATAGGAAAGCATGCTTGTCGAGTTCTTCCGTGAGAATAGGGACATCTTTACCTGGCAACCTACCTACATGAAAGGTATACCTAGGGAACTTGCCGAGCACAGCTTGAATATTGATCCTAATGCCAAACCGGTGAAACGACCTCTATGACGCTTTGGTGATGAAAGACGAAGGGTTATAGGCAAAGAAATAGCTAGGTTACTTGAGGCTGGCTTTATCTGAGAAGTTATTCACACCCGATGGGTGGAAAATCATGTACTTGTCCCCAAAAAGGGAACCAATGAATTAAGAATGTGCGTTGATTACACAGGCTTGAACAAATCATGTCCGAAGGATCCGTTTGCTTTGCCTCGCATTGACCAAGTCATTGATCCGATGGCTGGCTCGGAACTTTTGTGTTTTCTCGATGCTTATTCAGGATACCACCAGATCCGGATGTGAAAGTCAGACCAATTGGCCACTTTGTTCACCACACCCTACGACATGTATTGCTACGTCACGATGCCCTTTGGGTTGAAAAACATTGGCGCTACGTACCAGCGGACGATGCAACGTTGCTTGCACGACCAAATAGGTTGCAACGTACACGCTTATGTGGACGACATCGCGGTAATTTCAAAGAAATCAAATGATCTTATCACTGACTTGCAGGAAACCTTCGACAATCTCTAGAAATATAACATGATGCTAAACCCAAAGAAGTGCCTCTTCGGGGTACCATCCGACAAACTGTTGGGCTTCATTGTTTCACATCGCGGAATCGAGGTGAACCCGAGGAAAATCAAGGCCATCCTCGACATCAACCGCTCGACATGCCTGAAGGACATACAAAGGCTCACAGGCTACGTTGCAACAGTAAGCTGGTTCATCAGCCGACTTGGTGAGAAGGCTATGCTGCTCTAGAAGTTGCTCAAGAAGGCGGACAAATTCACATGGACGGACAAAGCTGACATAGCACTTCAGGAGTTGAAGAGAATACTCTCCTCCCCACCTATACTTGCAACGCCGGTACCAAGGGATCCCATGTTAGTCTACATGGCGGAAACCAACCGAGTAATCAGCATCATCATCGTGGTGGAGCGCAAGGAACCAACACATGAATACGGAGTTCAACAACCCGTTTACTATGTAAGCGAGGTCTTGATAGAATCCAAGCAGCGTTACCCGCACTACAAGAAGATAGCTTATGGAGTTTTCCTTGCTTCACATAAGCTAAGGCATTATTTCTAGGAGCACCCCATCACATTAGTGAGCAAAGCTCCACTGTTCGACATCATCAACAACAACGACGCTACAGGGAGAGTGGCAAAGTGGGGCATTGAACTTGCCGCCTTCGACATCACCTACAAGCGACGCGACACTATCAAGTCACAAGCATTTGCGGATTTTCTTGCAGATTGGACAGAACTTCCAGAAGACAGTCCTGTGCTAGAGCTAGAGTATTGGGTCATGCACTTTGACGGATCGAAGTTACTCAATGGCTCGGGGGCTGGTGTATTATTGCAATCACCAACAGGAGATATGTTGCAATACGTCCTGCAGATCCACTTCAATGCCACCAATAACATGGTGGAGTATGAGGCCCTCATTCACGGACTTCATTTAGCCAAGGATATTGGCATCAAGCGCATAGTTTGCGGTGGAGATTCCGACTTGGTTACCCAGCAAGTAGCTGGCATCTAGAACGCGCGGAACCCTATGATGACGGCATATCAAGACGAAGTAGACGAAATAACCAAGTGCCTCGACAGCTACGAAGTCAAATACGTCAAAAGGGAGAACAACGAGGCGACATATCTGCTATCAAAGCTTGGATCAGCTTGTCGTCCAATTCCGCCAGGCGTTTTCCTAGAGCATTTATGAACTCCATCCGTGAAGGGAGCGTTCCTTGACAACCCAGATAGAGTGGATTCATTTTTAACACAGTAATAGTGACCTCTCCCGCTTGGACGAAGCCATTCATGGATTATCTACAAGACGGAACTTTGCACGGTGACGAAGTTGAAAGCTGACAAATAGTATGCAGAGCAAAAGGCCACGTCATCATTGAGGACCAGCTATACAAAAGAAGTACCACAAGAGTCTTTTTACGGTGCATCTCCCAACAACAAGGTATTGAAATCCTTAGAGAAATACATCTCAAATATTGCGGGCATCACGCCGCTCCCTGATTGTTGGTGGCCAAGGTCTTCCGAGAAGGATTCTACTGGATATCTGCAAAGGCGGACGCCGACAAGTTGGTACAGACATGCCTTGGGTGTCAGATTTATGCAAGACAACCAAGTGTTCTGATACGTCGTAAACATATCTATAATTTTTGATGTCCCATGCTTGTTTAGTATCTACTTTCTTATGTTTTTTTCATACATTGAGGTATTTTTATACATTTTCTGGAACTAACCTATTAACAAGATGCCATAGTGCCAGTTGCCTGTTTTCTGCTATTTTTGGTTTCAGAAAAGCTAGTAAGGAAATATTCTCAGAATTGGACGGGACAAAAGCCAAAGTCAATATTTTAGCAGAAGGAACACGGAGTCCGGAGAGCAGCCGAAGGAGGGCCAGGGGCTGGCCACACCCTATGGTGGCACGGGTACCCCTGGCCGCGCCACCAGGTGGTGTGGGCCCCTCGGGCCTCCACCAACCTTGCCCCTTCGCCTATATATTCAGCCCGGGACGAAAAACCTAAGAAAAATATCAAAATTCCAAGAAAAGTTCCACAGTGCCGCCACCACCGACGAGGAGATTCGAGGGACAGAAGTCTCTCTTCCGGCACCCGGACAGGATGGGGAAGTGCCCCCGGAGCCATCTCCATCGACTCCACCACCATCTCCATCGCGGTTGCTGACTCCCATGATGTGGGGGGAGTAGATCTCTCTCGAGGCTAATGGCTCTACCGATAGCTATGTGTTCATCTCTCTCTCTCTATGCGTGATCTTATGAGATCATGAGCTTTGTAATCTATAGATCTATTCTACTACTCAAGTGCTTTAATTAATCTCTTCTTATCCCCACGTGTGTGAAGTTGACAGTGTGCACCGTGTGGCACTTTGGCTAAGGTTACATAAATACTTATCATGAGTATAATTTGTGTTGGATGTCTCTATGAGATTGTGGTGTTTGTTGGAACCATCTAGCGCTCAAGGTGATAGTGAGGAGTTATCTAGATGGGGAATTCGAACTTTAAGGTGTGTTGTTATAGCCCTACATCGTCCAATGGTAGAGTAGTTCAGGGTAGCATCATGAAGATAAGATATTTATATGAGAGTGTCCACTAGTAAAAGTATGATCCCTAGGCCTTGTTTATAAGCATTGAAACACCATTTACAATTAGTCCTGTTACATTTTTGCTTGCTGCCACACTTATTTCAGATTGCAATTACCACTTATAATCATCCATATTACTTGTATTTCACTATATCTTCGCCGAACTAGTGCACCTATACACCTGACAAGTGTATTGGGTGTGTTAGGGACACAAGAGACTTCTTGTATCTTGATTGAAGGGTTGCTTGAGAGGGATACCTTTGACTATTTCCTCCCTAAGTTCGATAAACCTTGGGTGATCCACTTAAGGGAAACTTGGTGTTGTTCTACAAACCTCTCCACTTGGAGGCCCAACACTATGTACAAGAATAGAAGCGTGCGTAGACATCATGTTCTAGCTGAAGAATTGCGAACAATACTAATAACTTGGCCGCTGCAGTCTGGGGGCTGGACATGGTTGGACCTTTGTAGACAGCACCCTGTGGATTCACAGACTTGCTATTAACAATGGACAAATTCGCGAAATGGATTGAAGCTAAACCCATTAGAAAGCTTGATGGGGCAACAACCCTAAAGTTTGTCCGAGATCTAAGTGCTGAGATTTGGTCTCCCACACAGCATCATCACCGACAATGGCAGAAATTTATCTCTAGGAGAAGTTGAGGAGTACTGTCATTTATATTATCTAATAAGTTTCTTATATGATGAAATTCACGAGTTGATAGATAGGCCAAAAAATCGCAAGCGCAAGCAACGTGACTCCGAGCACAGTTACATCCCTTTTACACTTAGCACATTTATATTATGTAATAACATTCTTATATGATCAATGAAACAAAGCATTTGGTTCACTCATATTTTCTGAGTCTTTTACCTCCTTTAGTTGTTCATTTTTGGATCATATAAACCCTTTATGCGCAAGGTTGCATTTGCCCTTGTGAAAATTCCGCCTACGGGCGTTAGCTTAAGTTTTCTTGTCTACACACTTTCTGAAGTTTTTATGTGGATTCCAGAGTAGTGACTTTTCGGCACTCAAAGCCGGCGATTTTGTTCTTAGGTTCTTAAAGGTACTATTAAGCATCATCGCCTGAGAGCATAGTCTTCCGTGTCATGAAAGGTCAAGCATACGAACCAGATTAATGGATAAGCTAGCACTTCCTTAAAATATATATATACACATGCTGGAAACAAATAAGTTACAGGAATCTTGAATACAAGTTTTTCCGCCTTAGACAAACATAAATTTTTTCCGTATACATTTTGTAGAGATACATTTAATATAGACATTGTTTTTATGGCTCCGCCGTAGGGGGCTTCGTGGTGGCATCATCAGGAGAGCAAGGCCGGGAGAGCTCGTCAAACTCTAAAGGAGAGAGGATATACTCAGAAGAGGCCATATCGTCATCCAGGATCTCGACAGGCATGAAGACATCAGCCTTGACCATCTTGGCAACCCTGGTATCGAAGCCGACAAGAGAGTTCCAAATAGCATCGCTATTGATCTCATGTCCTTCCTCGTCTAGCTTAGGCATGGCGGAGGTCACCAAGTCGATGTCGGCATTGTCATAGTGAGCCTTGACCAAGGACAGGGTCATCCTAGCACCAGCCCGGATGCAAGAGGCTTTTCAATCCTTGACTTTCCTGGGGGCTCGGTGCAGGATTTCTGCATACTTGGCTGCTGAGTCTGTCGCCTTCATATTGATGCCCATAGGTTAAGCTATCTCCTTGGCTTGTGCGATGGCGGTGCTGACGAAGTTGCCGACAAGAATCATGCGTTCCTTGGGACTCGGAGCACCCTCACCCAAGTTGGCTAAGCCAATGGGAGATGTTGTTTGCACAAGCATACAAGGACCATGAGTATAATCAAGTCAAATGCTTATCCAACTTATAGAAAAAGACAAAGACGGAGAAAGGTACCAAAGATGCTCGTTTCTGCTTGCATCTATGTCTTCACCAAGTCATCGCGCTCCTTATGGACTAACTTGAACATCTCAAGACTCCTAGCATTCTGCTCTTCGGCAGCTTGGTTCTGGTCTTTGAGTTGTGCAATCTCATACTTCAGGCACTACATCTCGACGTCCATAGACTCTTGCATAGCCTTCATCGTTGCCTCATGGACCTTGACGGCCTCGACCAGGTCCTTCTTCAGAATTTTGTTTTCTTCATCGAGCTCTTGAATATGCTTGGATTGCTCGACGATGCTCTTGTCCTTGCCAATGGCTTCTGTAAGACGGAAATCAGAAAGTGCTATCAGAAGATGGAAGAAATAAATCCAATGAGAAAAGCAAGGAGCTATTGTAGGAAACGGACTCTGGCTATATTTGACCTGTTCCTTTAGGAATTTGGTTTTACGCTGTTCAAGGTCCATCTCCTTCCGAAGAGCAGCAAACCTCTCATCGTCGGCTATTCTCCATTTATTCTCATTCTACACAAGAAGTAAACATGCTTAGTTTCTCTAGAGAATCTAGTCAGAACTATTCAGTTTCAACTAAATGCTCGAGGGCTATAGTACATGATTTTGAAGTAAACTAGTTTCTCTAGAGCATCTAGTCGAAACTATCTAGTTTCAACTGATCGCTCGGGGGCTACACGGACAAATTATACGCTTAGTTATTTGGAGCACTCAGGCCAATAACTATTGGATTATCCTCCTAAGAGATAGGGGGCTACAGTGAGATATACTACATAAAGTAAAGCAAGTGAAGTTCAAAAAACCTACGATGGCAATGATCCTGAGATTGTTGGCTAGATTAGCATAGGAATCATGGAAGGTCCGGGCATTCTTATAGATTGCGTCGGTCGGCTTGATGAGATCATCTAGGCTCAACGTCGGAGGATTCGCAGCCAATGGAGAGGTCGAAGACGGAGGCATGGAAGAAGCCCTTGCTGCCTCTTGCACTTTCAAAGCAGATGATGGCTCGGAGGCTCCCGCCTAAATCGTTGCTTCCACGTACACATCTTCCAACACTTCCTTCGCTCTCTCGGTGGCATCCTTAGCCGGAGCTTGAGCCACTTTGGAGGAGATGCTCTCCTGCATCGCCTGGCCGCTGGGAGCAACGTCCGCCTCGACAGAGCCTGAGACATCAAGATTTGGATTGATATCTGTCTTCATGGCGGAGGTCTCAAGGATGATGGGGGATGACGGCCCAGCGGGACCAGCACACGGTATGGCGGCAGGAGTAGGGGGAGTGGTGGCGGGAGAGGGCTTGGCGGACGGACCCTTGGTCAACATGTCGCGAATGTTTTTTGACCCGCCAAAATCTTTGGAGGATCGCTTCAAACTAACACCGACTTTCCTCCTGAAACATACAAAGTATAAGTACAAGAGTTGAAAAAAGGTGTGAGCTGAAAAATACAAGCTGGAGAATGAAAGTGCTTACTCCATGGCAGGAGCCTTGGCAAGGGGAATGCCGGTGGACTTCTTCTTCTTATCCGCCTCTAATGCGGCAGTGGAACGCTTGGAGACTCCACTATCTAATTTCTTCTTCTTGGCCTCGGCAATAGTGTTAGAGGTGGAGCTCTTCCGCTTTCGTGCTACCAGAGCTGGTTGATCCTTGGGGGCGTCATCGTCGGACTCCACCTGGATATCCTTCAGCTTTGGATCATAGACCTAGGAGGCCATTTGATCCGCCACCAAGGTCGCCAACTGGGATACAGAGGAGTGTTAGACAGACAACTTAAAAGTAGGAAAAACCTTAGAGCATGTAACGAGCAACAAAGGAAACATAAGCTACCTCTAGGAATGTATCGCAGTCAAACATGTCATAGGTGATCTTGAAGCCCCGCTTCTTTTCCCTCACCCTGACGATGTCCTTTAGCCAGAGCTTGATGGAGTCACCCTAACGATGTCCTTTAGCCCCGCTTCTTGATGGATCCCTCCTTTATTGGCTATACTTGCACATCAGCTGGGTGTGGTGCTGCAGAGGGTGGATCCGCCTAAGATACCAGCACATGGCAAGGTCCAAGCCCATCAAACCTCCATCTACGAGCCATTCGATCCGCCTTACGGCGCGATTGGCTTCGTCGTCGGAGGGAAGAGAGGCTAGGGTCCGCCATGCAGGCACTTCGGTGGCAGCTCCATCGATGAAGTCGGGGTAGGTCTCAAGACGGTCTGGCAGAGGGACATCTGGCCCATAGAAATACGTGCGATGCCAGTTCTTGCAATACTCGTGCCCCACATATCCTTCTTGCAAGAAATATGTGCGTCGTAGAAGGCTGGATCTTAAATGGTTCTACATGTCCGCAATTCATCCTTGGACTCTACAGACTTTGTCTTGACGGTGAAGAAATATACAAACAGATCTAATCTAGGCTTGATCCCCAGATATCTTTTGCACGGAGCTACAAAGTTGCTAAGGACTAGAATGTTGTTGGGAGAGAGATTGTGGGGGAGTACCCGGAAGTGCCGGAGGACATCCAAGAAGAAGACAAAGACTAACAGGCTTACGCCAGGTACCAACTGATATTTGACGTACACCTTCTCTCCGGGTTGGGGAGAAGGGATCACCTCGTCGGCCGGTGCTGCCCGCCAGGCTAGCTTCTCCACCGCGGGAAGATACTCGTCGATGACCAGTTCTTGGAGATCTTTGGCGGAAAGGTTAGAGCCTCTCCACATCCCCTTGTGGGATTCGTTCTCCTCTTCAGCAGCTCCGAGTGCCGCCTGTTCTTGGTCATCATCAGTGGTCTCCGTCACGGCAGAGACGGGAACGACCACCCCCTCCGGAAGAACGATCACTCCCTGGGATGGCTCCGTCGTAGCCTCGGGAATCGCCAGCGTGGAAGGAGCAGAGCTGCTGGAGGCCATTGCGACGAGGAAGAGGTGGAGGAAGAAAGGGATGTGGTTAGGGTTTTCGCACAAGAGCTCGAACGGTCGTACGGCTGGAGGAAGACGAAGACTAGGAAGCGAATGTGGGTAAAAAGAAATAAATTGACCGTGGTGGAAATATATAAGCCTCGCATCAAGATTCGTGCAAAAATATCTGATGGTTGGAGTGTTGCCGACGTGGAAGTGAACATGCGTGGTAGTTTCGCCACATCCTCCATATTTTGCCGCTCCACCGTTTCGGATTTCACCCATATGAAAATAGTTGATGATTAATTCTCTGCTTATGTGAGTTTCGAGGCAGTGTAGGCTGTACCCTATGTCACCGTCCTGACAGTTGCAGTGAAGGGTCATGTCCGAAGATTCCATCGAAGAAGGAGATCATCCAACTCTAGAAACGAAGACTCGAGGAATCTCCGGCTACATTGTGAAGCCGGAGAGGATTGTAGGGTTCTTTGGGAGACCTTTTAGATGTTGCTTGACGGATTGCCAGCATCACTTAGACGGGATATTTAGAGATCAACGAGCAAGACGGTACAAGATTTCAAAGTCCTCCAGGGGCTACTGTTGGGGATATGCTATATGGGTATCCTCTTAGCATGTCACTAATCCGCCTAACCCGGGTGGCCCATAGTTGGTAGGAAGGCCTATCGACTACTGGGCAGCCCATGCCAGATCAAGGAAGGCTACGCTGGAGTCACCGACGTACGTGGAGCCTTGGAGTACAAGACCCGGAAGACTAGTTTGTATTAGTCTAGGACTCTTTACCTTGTCCGACAAGGACCTTTCCCCATAAACCCTAGGTCTTGGCGCCTTTATAAGACGGCCTGTGGGAGCCTTTAGGGCAGACAACTTCTCTGATTGCAACATACAACGTGCAACACCTTGCATAGCGAACCTATCTCTATAACTCGGAGTATTTCCATTATAGTAATTTATAGCAGGAATAGAGTTCCGCCACCGTTGTGGGACTTGATCCTAGGTAAGCCGTGTTACCACGTACCCGCCAACTCTCTGCCTTACCCCACGTCTCTAAACACGCACTGTGAGGACCCCTCCATGGCGTACTCGTCGGCAATACCACAACAAGTTTGTTTGTCCTTACATCCCAAAATGGTTTGTCTTGATGGACCAGAAGAGTATTTTGCATCAGAAGACACCAATGCATATTTACTACTTGGCTACCAACTTATAGACAAAGGTCAGAAAACAACAAGGGGAAAAGTAATATGCTTGGGATAGAATCCCGAGATGTGGATGCATAGATTATCAATCTTCCTAACACCAATGCATAGAAGGGGAAGTGCGGCATATTCACGAGTATAGATGCGAGACTCACAAGAAGTACTCTTGTCGTGATCTATTTGTTTCCATTAAAGAACATCTGCCATAGCTAATGGTAGGGGAAGTCCCGTGTTATTGCAAATCAATCACGACAATAACCACAAGCTTGAAGCCTATACTTGAGGTTAGCCATCTTGAGGTAATGCGTAAACATTAGCAACCGGGGTCAAAGAAATGGATCTTGGGTTAAAGATCAGCTTCATGTACCAGATTAACAACACTAGAATCCAGCGTAATCCGGGACCTTTGCTTCAAGTCCAAGAGTTAATAGCCGAGAAAGAAGTAACTATTACTAGAGTGACACAGCGTACACTTCAAGGTATCAATGCAAAGGTAGCTTCCAACATAAGAAAGAACTTCTAAAGTACCCAAACAAATAAAAAGGAGGTGTGCGAGGCAAAGGAAACCTCGAAGCCTAGAACAGAACACTATGGAACTTTATATCGTATGTTCCATAAGACAGGGAGATCATGATGGAAATAAATCTCTCATATGAAGCCACAACTCTAAAGAACTCAACACTAGGTCAACTAGTTGAGAAACAACATGCCCAAAAGGCACCTAACCTTTGATAGACTAGAAGAGATATTAAAACTTTTCCAAAGTCAAGACAAGATAAAATGACCTAGAGTTAGAGCGATACCAGATGAGTATTAAAAGAAGCATTCTAGAGTTTTCGCAAATACTTTTCATCTTTGAAATAGTTTTCACAAACACTACTCAACATTGACCAATAGAAAGGTTTTCCTTTGGTCGGTACTAATCTGATACCAAATCTAGTGACACCCCCAGGATCAGGGTTAAACAAATCCTAGACCTTAGCCTGACATAAGCTTAACCTAGAGCTCGAGAATATCCAGTGAAGAATCGATAACACAATAGTAACCCTGCGACACAATTATTATTAAGCTATAACTGAGCAAAGAACCAAAATATTACAAGCAGAGGTCATTGACCACAAACATCAAACACCAGAACGAAAATTATGCTATTAAGTATGGAAAACTTAACAAATGGCCTAAGAGGCCTAAAGCATAACGATGACGTCCCAGCCCATAGATTCCAAGCTACCGACCGGGAACCCCAAGCTACTCGTTGGTGTCGATGTTGTACGAAACTCGTCTTCAGGGCAACACTTACCCTGCTACAAAAGTATCAACGAAGCAAGGGTGAGTACATGGTGTACTCCGCAAGACTAATGGCTGGTGGGGTTATTTTTCATAAAGCCATCTTTGTTTTTCATAAATGGAGTACCCTGCTACGTTCATTCATAGGTCGTCCATAACCGTGGACATGGCTTTTCGAAAATATTAATCCCTGCAGGGGTGTGTAACTTTACCCAAACGTACCAACCAACTATTAATGCTAAGTATTGGCCCTATTCCTTGGAAAGCTGGCAGAGGGTGGATGGACACGGCCTTTACATTGCTTTCGCCGAGACCATGAGTCACGCCCTAAGGAGGGTTCCATCGTAACGTGTCAAGTCCTGAATCCTATCCCTAGGGATGTGAGGCGAGGTTAGTTTATAAGGGGCGCCGTCAACCCCAAACAACCCAGTCCATGCTTACCTACCTGTTATCATGCACCTTCACTCTCCAAATCTTTCAAATCATTTTATATGCATATGTTGAATGGAACACCCGAACTATGTGACTCATGGAATCTATTAGGGAAGTTAGTTACTCGTGAGGTTTTCTAGGCCCTGTGTGGTTGTACGCTCTTCTTGGTTCTGAGGGCAAGAACTCGGGTCCTAATGGTGGAGAGCATGGGACTACAAAATCCACATCCCACCGTGACCTCCCATACAAGCCTTAGCACATTTAAATTTTACCATTGATCTCACCTCATCATGTTCTCCTGTCATACTAGATTCTTTGCATCTAATACATCATCTAGATGAACCAGAACTGATAGCTATGCATCACTAAGAAAGACACAGATATAAGCTCTAGGAGTGCACACAAGACAAACCGAGTTATGCTAGGAGTAGTGGATCAAGTAATATAAGATCAAATGGAGTAATGCAATAGATAGGATACTCTATATATCGAAAAAAGACGACAATAGAATCATATCCATCATGGCAAGAATTGAAATATTTTGAAAACATAGGATTCTTTTATGTGTGGGATATGCTTGCGTTTGCCTACTGATAACCAAAAACCAGAGCTTCAGATATCTTGTACTTGACTTGGTTACAATTGGCCAAGTATTGTTCGTCGATCTTCGATGGTGTTCATCTTGGTCTTCAATCTTGATCTCAGTATCGTATTCTACTGAGAAGAAGAAAACGTCAGCAAGAAAGCGAAACAATCAACACATGTCATTGATGAATTCTCTAGAAAGGATTATCATATGAAAAGTTAATAGAGTTGAATTGAAACCCTAGGGCATGCTTGACAATTTAAGTGGCATCCTAGGCGTGCAAACCCTAATATAGGAGAGACCCTAGAATACCTGTGAGAAGTTGATTTGTTCTTCTAATTAAACTTGCAATTAAAGTTGTTGAACTATGCATGACTATGAGTTTGTTGTGTATATCTTATTTTTCTGAACATTTTGATATATTACACATATTTTCTGACTTATTAATAATTAGTTATTGAATTTCTAACATTTATTCTTTTTCTGAAAATATTAAAACAATCTAGAACCTTTTTACACTGGGTGGTGGGCTAACCACTACATATAACAGAGGGTCCCTAGGCCACATCAGCTGCCGCGCACACAAAGGCGGGGCCATAGCGGTTTTGACTGGGCTGACCGTGCGCTGACGCCTGGGTGACTTCACAGTGAGATCACATTGGACGGTGAGCCACAGATCAGCGGCGGAGATGGAACAAGGTGGTGATCTGGGATAGGCGGGGCTACTGGTTCGAATGAGCACGACGCAGGGAGCCTAAACCTGGTGGTGCCGCTACTAGCGCATCACTGGTGCACAGGGTACGGCTGCGCGCGGTGGCTGGGCTTGTAGAGCAACGGTGGCCGGTGGGTACAGAGCTAGAGGAGGTCAGAGGAGAGGTCCTAGGGGACCACCAGCTCACCATGATTCTAACGGAGGTGACGGCGAGGAATCTCGAGGTTTGTAGAATAGGCCATGGCAACGGCAGCGCTCGTCGAGCTCAGGGAAAACACGTTTGCTATGGTTGATTATGGACGCGTGGCGTCGATTCCATCGGCGAGAAGGACCTACACGTTGAGGCGGAGCGCAAGGGAACTTGAGCTAGGCATAGGGTGCTTGGAGCCGATGGAGCACCGACAAGTTCTGGGGCTAGAGTTTTGGGAGCTCTTTGGGAAGGAGGAACTAGAGCGAGGAAGGAGGGGGAAGTGGATGCGGGCGAGAGAGAGACATTCACGCTGGGGTCTTATCCTCCTCCAGGGAAGCTGGGCGCATCGCAACGGCGGACGATGATCGACGACGATGCGCTGGACATGCAGCTGCTCGCCATCATCTACGAAGATGACGAACAAAGCGTGTAAAAGTGGTACAGCCTCCTGCTGGGTTGCGGGCGTGCCTAGGTGGGCTACAACTAGACTGCGGCAAAGCATGAGCGGAAGAGAGAGGAAAGATAGGTTGTGGCCTAGAGAGAGGGAGAAATAGATTATTTTTCTAAAATCTTTTTCCTTTTTCTATTTTCATTTCTCTTTTGTAATTTCAAATACAAAAATGTTTTGGGGTATTTCAAAAATACCAGAGTCTTCATGAAATTATAGAAAATATTGCACGAGCCCTTTTATTTTGATTGGACTCCACACTTTTGTACTTTTCAAAACTCAAAAGCCATTTGAATGTAATTTGAGGAAGAGGGGAAACTCGGGTTTTAGGGTTTTACAACCTTTCTTGCATTTTGTTCATTTTTAGAAAAGTAGATGATGCTCATGAAGGCACAAATAAAAACCCTAATTAGGATCAGCTACAACTGGGGTGTTAGAATGAGGAACCAAAAATCTTGCTTCTCCGACCGAGCTTCATCCATGTTTTTAAATATTTTGTCGAAGTAGAGGGGCGCAAAACAGGGAAAACAGTTTTCCATCAGCCATGGTCGAGCAAAGAAATTGGTCGCCGAAGACACACCTCATACGACGACCGACGGGACAAATTGTTGCGGATGGAAACATTTCTTGTGGTGAACATCTCCGCCTTCATCAACATGATGAAGAGGGAGTATTCCACCTCTAGACTATGGGTCTGTGGTAGTAGCTTGATCAATTTCTCTCTTGATATGTGGGCCCCCCGGATTAATCCTCCAAGAATCCCTGGTATGCATACACCACGATCCCATGATCAGTTAGTCATGGCACATAACCGACAAGTATCAAAGTAAACATCCATTAGTTAAGCGGATACATGCCATACCTTACATGCCATTATAGCTACATCAGTAATCATCAGCGGAACTTCATCAAGCGTAGAGCCAAAGCCATGACTTAACCTACAGGCAGCTGACTGGGAGAACATCCTAGCTCGCATAGTCATCAACTTCACCTTCTTCTCGATATCTGACCAAGTTAATAGACAGGGACAATGCCAGTGAGTACTTTGAATTATACTCGCAAACCACCTTAAGATAATAATAATAACAAGTGGATATGCGATATGGCTGTGGTAGTAGGAGTGATCCATGAGAGGTCTATTCTAAAATAGTTTCTCTTGTAGATATAGCATCTACACACCTTTGTTGAAAACTTTTGTAAAGCATTTTTTTGGAAACCCATTACAAAACTTTTGGAAAACACTAGGATTGGGTCACCCATTCTTTTCTTCCTTACGGTCATCCCATGACCGAACTCTCTTCCTTCCTTTCCGACCATCCCATGGTCAAAAACTTTATTCTCTCTGACCATCCCATGGTCAAAACATTTCCAAAAGCCTTTGCTTTTCCGAAATCCTTTTTCAAAAACAAAACCAGCACCGCTCTTTAGTAGTTTGTCCAACCCGTCCATGACTGCAGACACAGCTATTCGAATAGATTTACACTCTGCAGAGGTTATACACTTTACCCACACCATCCGGGTATCCTACCCTGATCCCCTACGGATCGTGGGTCGACTAACCGATCAAGACTCTCCGGATGCCCACTCCAATATAAGTGCCTACCCTATGAGACCCTTAGTTCCTTCTCCAAGTCGATGTCTCACATGGACCTTTACAGGAGAAGGCCCACCCTCCAGGATTTATAAATCCCCTGTAATAGTTATAGGCATCTTATACCAGAGTAAACAAACATAAAATCCAGACCTTTCCCATTCCAGAGTAGTGTGGTTGGACGGGTTAAGTTGTTATAGCTAAAGCTGCAACGAACTAGGTGCGTTTTTGTAATCATGTTTCCTCCATCTTTCTTTCAGCATTTTGTAAAACAAAAGCCTTTTTCCTTTCTCAAACTTCTCTTGGTAGGTCAAACCTCACCAAGGTTTTATCATAAAACATTTTGTAAACTTTGTCGGGGTCTTCCCATCCTATATATTTGCTTCGGCTAAATCAGGGTCTCCAAAGGGGTATGGTGTTATACACCAACTATCATACTAGGAACTAGTAGGTGTCATCAAGGGGGTTGTACTTAATAGTACAAAAGTGTAATGGCTAGGAGGAGCCAAGCCACTACCAGATACATTTCATCATAGTATAAAACAATGTAGATTCATAAAAAGTAGGTAAAACATGCATAAATAAAACAGTAGGACAAGGCTTATGAGCAAGAAGGTGGTTTTCCTGATGATCGGAAATATGGCATATATGTCCCTGGACTTCTTCTTAGAATACCATAATAACGAATAATAATAACCATCTTCTTCTGGTCTCCGATATAAACACATCTATCGTCGTTATGGACCACATGCAAGCAAATAAGGGACACAGTCAACACAAGGCATCCAATCACCAATACCATACAGCAAAAAAACATACCACACATTAATCACTTCAGTAGTTTCGATAGATTGAGATCATAGCATTTGGAAATACTTTACTTGCCTTTGTGGTTTTGCCTTTGTGATTTATTTTTCAAATACCACCTAATGAAGGGGTTTTGACTAAGGCTTGGGTTTGGGTGATATCAACAGATAGGTATGGATGTAACAAGGCCAACAAAAGTGGTTTCATGATTTTGTCTATTACAATTGATTTTCTATGAATTTTCTAGTGTTAAAAGATCTAGTTTTTGGAAATAATTCATCAGAAAAGTTCCGGAGCTCCAAAAATTATTTCCTTGTACAGTTCAGTAGAATTTGATATACTGATTCACTGAGAGTTGGAATCATGTCAAAATAATTACTAGAATGCCCTCAGGAAATTCCCAAAGGCAGTTTTGGAGGGTTTTTGTCTTGTTCACCATATTTATTCTACAGAAGATTTTAATATGCGTCCAATGTCACATGGTAGGTATTTTAATTTCCTTTCTGTAGAATTTTTTTGTGGAGGTATTTTAATAACCTATGGACTTGGTCCCATTCCAAGGTTTAATTTCATTCCTGTAGAAATTGGAAACACTAGATTAGGATCTACATAACTCTTGGAGTGAATTTATTAGTGAAATACTATGCATAGAAACAGTTTAATTCATAGTAAATTAACCAGGGTTTAATTAATTTAGGGCTGTTAGGGTTTGATAGATATTGATATGAATATGTTCTGGGAGTTGGAAATAGGTCAATATCTAATTTATGTGACCCAGATAAATTCCTAATTGCAGAAATGGGTTGTTTCTGTTATTTTTACTGAAGTAGAAAGGTATTAAACCTTGGCATGAGATCAAGTTCATAGGTTAGATATTTCATAAACCATCCAGAGGAGATGGAGTTCACCCAATTTGGGATTACCAAAGCCCCTTAAATCACTATTTGGTAAAAAGGACAGATCTTAGAAGAATAATTCCCAGAAAAACAAAATTATGAGTTGGTCCAAGTGGATTGTTTTGAATGTTTGAGAAAACACTATAGAACATGAAAACATTTAGATATGAGTGTTTTCTGGCATTTTCCAATTTGTTTTGCATTTAAACCTAGCATCTATTTTCTGAGATCTAGAGAAATATTTAAAAGAAAAGGGGGTAGAGGGATTACTGGGCTGGAGTTGAACCGGATCTGGGCCGCACTGTGTGGAACTGACCCATCCGGCAGCTGCTCACGCAGGAGAACGGTTCAAAATGCCGCGGGATAGGGCCCACCTGTCAGCTACAGCAGGCGAACGAATGGGTATCTGTGATTAATGACCTCTCAATTAGACCAGATCCAATGGTAGCGCATCGTCGTCTCCTTGGAACACGCGGCGGCGAGGGACAAACCCTAGGGCGGCACTGTGGGTTGGCGGGGGCTCACCGGGGGCATAGAGAGGCGATGTGGAGCGAGCAGGGTGACACAGCGCACCGCAGCGGCGGCATGGGGGAGGTTGGTGCCAGAGATGTGCTCATGCAACAGCGCCCATCAGAGTGGCCTCGGAGTTTGCCGGCGCTGTCCTCTAGGCGTCCGCATGTCGAGGAAAAGGCGGGGATTAGATGGTTCTTGCAGAGAGGTTCATTCTAGGGCGAAGAGGAAGGGGAAGGGAGGCATGGAGCAGGTCATGCAAGCCCAACCATGGGAATGGATGAAGCTTTTTCTCCGACCTCTCCTGGCCAGAAGAGGGGAGATATAGGCCTGGGGTGCCTGGGAGGGTGGAGTTGTGAGGTGATGGAGGGTGAAGCGAGCAGAGGGAGCGGCTGGGGTGGTTTGGGGTCTTATCCCCGAGGGGGGGTGATGTCCAGGGGCTTTAAGTCTCGGTTTGGACAGTATAGGAGGCCGGCAGGAGGGGAGTCGTCGAGAGGGGTGGTGGACAGGAGGGTGTGGGGCCACAGAAGGTTTGAGGCGGACTGGAAGTCGTCTGTTGCAGCATTTTCTCCTTCTCCCTTTATTTGACCAAGGACACAAGAGTGGAGGAGAGAGGGTCTAGGGTAGCTAGGGAGGCATCCATTAGCTAGAGGGGATAGTGTGTCGGTCCAAGCACGACCAGAGAGGTGGAGGAGGCCTACTGTAGCTGGGGTGTGGAGTAAAGATCAAGATTTTATGGGATTTTCTTTGTCTCTCTCTCTCTTCCTCGTAGTCCAAGCATTAAGTGTCAAGGAGAGGAGGGTGCTACTTGGTTTCTACAGTAGCTTCAACTGGAGGAGGATTTGGGTGTTGTGGCAAAACATTGGACCATCTTGGATGACGGTTTGATCTTGGTTTAGCTCAATACTAGCTAAGTTTGTCAAATTGAGTAAATAGGTGGTTCTAAATGAGGTTTATAAATATGTCATTGGCAAGACGAGGAAATGTTACTAGTGTGTAGATAGGGTCAATGCATAACCCTAGGAATTAATTGGGATTTTTCAGAGGATTTTAAGTCCACTTAGAATCATTTATTCACAAAGTGCATAAGTATTTTCTAGAAGCTCATTTGATATTTTTACATTGTACAAGGTTGGTTCTTGATGTGAGATGGTCCTAGATATGAATTCACACTATGGGGATATTTCCCAAGATTTATTGATGAATAAAAGTATTTAATTTATTTATTTTCTTGTTTCCACCATTTAAGAAAATGGGAAAAAAGATATAGTAAAGCTCTTAAAAATATTTATTTTTTAAGTTTGAAGATAGGGTATGATATATAGGCCTCAAATGTGTCCTATGTTGGATAAGTGTGTTGGCAAAAAACCAAACTTTCCTTTATGGAAGGAGTTTTGGAGGTTTTGCCCGTTAAATGAATTAAATAGTTTTTGAGCCATAATAATTATGGATAATGTTTTATAAATCCTTATAATCAAGGTAGATGATGTACACAAGGTGTATATAGGATTTGCAACCGTGGGTTTTGAGAATGCAACTTGATTTTTGTAGGAAACAAGGGATAGAGGATTTAGGGTGATGTTATTTTCATACCATCAAAACCTTGTTGGATCTTGGAGCTCAGAGCTCCCCTTGGAACATGGGATATATGGATGTATATACCAAGTTTAGTAAATCACCATGGTACAAGAATTTAATCTTGATCATGCTTGAGTGCTCCAAGAATTGATTTCAAACATTGAATAAAATAAGCGTGCCAAAGCAGATTATCAAATAGCCTCCAAAACCATGTGGGTTTAGGGTGCATAAGTATCCAACTGGAACAAGTGAAGTAGGATTTGATAGAACTTCAGTAGTATATTACAATCATGCAAATAGTTAGTCATAATAAGATAATATGGAGATGTGAGCTTCTTCCAAGGTAGGCTAGTTGATAAGATTTGCAGGAATTGCTATTTTCTTGCCTACAAAACCATCAAGAACAAGAGGATGGTATTGCCAAGGGAAAGACTGAGCCTTGGTATTGCCAAGGGAAATACTGAGCCTTGGTATTCCTTAGGATGGTTTACAAGATGGTTCAAGTGAATTTCGAAAAATTCACAAGGGTTGAGAAAGAGAGGCATTCAAAGAAGTGATGTTGAAACAGTTTCCGGACTTGGTCAAATTTAGCAGATTTAGGGTTTTTGACTAGAATATGAGTGGGGATGTTTTTGATGGTTTTCAAGGTATCAAAGCATCATCAAGTGGATGATGTTGAAGTGTATACTTACTAGATTAGATCCATGCTTGATATTGTTCTTCATTGGCTTGGAAGCTTCTAGAATGGATCACTTAAGAATTGATCTGCTTTAGGGTTTTAGATGATCACCTAGGGGCTAGAGATAAGATCCTTCTTGTATTCTTTCTTAGGGTTTGGGTGATCTTTAGTATCTTGATCTTAGAGGATGATCTCCTAGAGTAGCTCAAACTACGTCCTAAGCAGACAAATCAAAACAGCAGATCAAGGCAATTCATCTTCCAAACAAGTCAAGCTACTACTAGGGATACCATAAAGTCTACTTGAGGTAAAGATGGGTATTTTGAAAAGTTGGAGTTTATTTAGGTGAGATCCCTTTCTATTTCTACCAAGGGTAGAATACAAAAGCTTTATAAATGGTTTTGGAAAACCTAGGGATAAGAGTAGTGGAAAGTTCTATCTTGGAAGCATATGGAGATTATATTATGTAGCTCTCCATACTTTGGGCAATAGAGGCTACTAAAATAGTTTTGGTTTGCAATGGCATCTTAGCTCAAGTTTTGAAATGCCAGAACATTTGAGATTGTGTAAAAAGAGCTAGGATAGTTTTGTTAAATAGCTTTTGTCAACTGATGTTGAGGTAAGGAGTATATCATATAATACATAGCTAGATGCATGAGCATAAATAAGAAAGCAAGCAAACATTGCATCACTAAGCAAGAAAAAGTTTTTATTCCCCCTGATTTTTGGCCTTCTAGACAACTAATCAGGGTTTCTGAAATTGGGATGTTACATGATATATCATTGTTCTAGTACTATATGAGCTGCCCAACATGCTTATGGTCATCTATGTAATTCCTATGTGGTGGATCTTTATTATCTGAGTTGATAGATCTTATCTATTTTATGTGTAAGATGTATTGTAGATGCATATTATGTACCCTATTCTTTATAACTTGTTATGATCCAACTTATATGACAGAGCATGGTGGGGTAACATGTGTATTAGATGGAGTAACATGGTGGTAGTGACTGGATATTAACAACAAATTGAAGATCTACTATGGTTTTTACCATTATTTTATTACCTCAAGAAGGTTGAAATGAATGAATGTGTTATTATCATCTAGTGATAGCTCAGATAATCTTATTTGTTCAAGGTTGCATATTTTTCATCAAACATCATGTAAAAGTACCTAAGACTATACTTTGTTTGTTCTTATTCTATATGGCTTGGAGTGACCCTTTCTAGAGGAGTACAAGTGAGATGTGTTGCATCATCTTTATGATAGGACGTGATGCCCATATGAATGCTTATCATACACATAATGAATTTTCTTATCAATATAGTATTGCTTATTTATTTGCTTTATGCCACCACACTTTATGATAGAATAGACAAGTGAACCCATGAAAACCTGGTACATCTTTTATTATAAGAAACACAACCTTTATTACTTTCATTTCTTTTATACTTGTTGCACCAATTAAATCCCAAAACAACAAAAACACTTTTACTATTATCAAACACAAACAAAAAGACAAAAATACTTTGACCTTATTGTTTTCACTTTCTTCTCTAGTTATAGATTGCTTCTAATTTTGTTTACTTAAAGTTTAGTCCAGTTTTACTAATACAAAATCTTGTCCTTCAAAACCACAAACTGGAGTTGGGGACACAAGGTAACTACTTTGTTTCGTAGGTTGCTCGAAGAAGGAAACAAAATAAGTCTCCAAGCCAATTCCCTGAGAGTTCGATATAAACCCGAGTTACCCTTGTTGCGAAAAGACTCTTCCTACAAGACTCTGCACTTGGAGTCCCAACGAGTTGGTACACACGAAGTTGATGCCATCAAGAACATTTTTTGGTGCCATTGCCAGGGAATTACAAGAGACATCTCATAGTGGTTGCATCGTGGAGTATACATCAACTTCCACTTTAACAACTAGAACATTTTCTGGCACCATATTCATCAAGTCTAGAAGCACAACAACTGTCAGAACATTTTTTGGCACCATATTCACCAATTTGTGCAAACACCCAAGCTTGGGGAGGTTGCACCACCTTGACCTTTTCTTTTTCTTTTAGACTTACAAAGCACTTTATTTGTCTTTTATTTTGTTTGTTTACTTTTAGTCTTGTATTTTTAATATACCCAAAAATCTATAAAAATAGTGTAACTTTAGTTTTTTCTTCCAAATATGGTAGAAATAACTAATATATCATGTGACTACACCAACACTCCTAATGATCAATTTATTGCTAGGCCTATCGTAGTTCTAGATATTCAAGCTGATAGTTTTTAAGTGAGTCCTAGGCTACTTAATCTTATTGCTAAAGAACAATTTGGGTGAAGTGCTAGTGAAGATACATCTATGCATCTATATGACTTTTGTGATGTTTTTGACATGCACAAATTAAACAATGTGGAAAATAACATTATAAAACTTAAAGCATTACCATTATCACTTAGATGCAAAGTTAAAGAATGGATATTATCATTACTAATTGGTGGCACAAAATCTTGGGTTAATATGAAGGAAGCTTTCATAAAAAATATTCACCTCATGTGAAAATCCTATAAAACAGAAAAAATATTACCCTTCAAGCAAAATGATAATGAAAACCTAGCCATAGCCTAAAAAATAATTAAGATCATGCTTAGAACCTATCCATCACATGGAGTAAAGGAATGGACTATGCTACACTCTTTCTATAATGGTTTATAATATATGTCTAGAAGTATCTTAGATTCTTCTACAAGGTGAACATTCACGAGAAAACCTTTTCCGGAAGGAAATGGTATCTTACAAAACATACGATAAAATCATAGACAATGGGACACTAAAAGAGCTCCTAATCCATCTTATAGGAAAGTCAACTTTCTTGTGGAAGTAGATTCCTTGGCTGCTAACGTTGATACTACACTTTCCTACATATCTAAGCAGAACATGGATAATGTTCCTTTACAAGACCTAGTTGGAAACAATACAGAAAATATAGATGTTAACTACATAACAAACTTTGGTAATAATGCATATGGGAACAACTATAATAACTCTTACGGTAGAGCACCCTATGTTATGAACAAATACACTAGTGGCAACAATGTTTCCAATGATTTAGAAATACCATTAAATCATTTATATCAATGCAAAAGTAGCTAAACAAATATTTTATCGCTAAGTTTGAAAAATAAGATCCTTTATGCAATGAAGTAATATCTTTTTAAAACCTTGTTCAAACCGAATTACATCATGAATAAACCATTAAGTATGTACAAGACATAACAGATAAATCTTGGGAAACTTTAAACATGATGGAGGAAGAAAAGGAATCCATTAGGGTAGTAAAATATAACAAAGATAAAAAAGTAGATGAAGTTAAAATTCTTAATGAAGTAAATGAACCTCTACTATATATTGATAGATGTAGCTTGCTTGAACTCATCAATAGATTACATGAATTTCCTAACGATCCTTCTATTAAAATTCATCAAGAAGGATTTGGATCATACATAGAAAACTACGTCATAAAAGAAAACATAGAAAGATATAATAATGAAGCTATGATACCACCAAATCTTGGGGATGCTTTGCTCCCCAAGATGCTAATCACTATTGGCAAAGGAAATCAACATGCTATATTAGATCTAGGATCTAGTGTTTTAGTTTTGCCAAAAGAATTGTATAACTTCTTGAACTAATAAGTATGGAAAAATGCACTATAGATCTTCCACTTGCTGATGATTCTACCAGACATGCATTAGGTATAGTTAATGATGTTATGGTTGAATTACATATGAGTTATGTTACTGTTGATTTGATTATTATGGGCATGGGGAGTAAAATATCTAGTCCTATAATCTTGGAGAGAACTTTTTCGAGAACCACATGGGGTATCATTGATTCAAAGGAAGAAGGATACATCAAGGTACAAGCTACCACGCGATCTCCACTCATCTTAAACCAAGTATGTAAAGCCTTGCTATATGCCTATAACGAAAGAGATTTTAGGGAGGTAACCCGTTTGTTTTTGTTTTGATTCTTTATTTTTCACTCTTGTTGTAATAAGAGATTTTAATTTTAGTTACCTTCTATAGTTTTTAATAAAGTACCAAGTTTTTCCCATCTGGATGATATTAAGTTGATAGAACTATTCGGAAATTTAGTTTTCTACATGATGCTTCTTACGAAAAAATTATTTACGGAGTTTTGTAACTCTGATTGAGCTCATATTTAAAATTACGTTTCCCCTATTCATCCTATATATGCACAAAAATCAGAAAAAAATGCTTACGTGTTCAAGTATGCCAAAAAAATATGTTTTGTAGCTGCTATTTTTTTGGACAGATTCTATCTTTTGTTGTTTAAGTCATTGCTCTGAGTGTCAATATGATTTTTTATCAATCTTTTGATATAATTTTAATGTTTGCAACTTAATATACTATTTACCATGTTTTATAGAACTTTCAATATATATCTTTGTGCCACTAATATTGCCTCTTAGAAGAGAGATGGGAAGAAAAGTTTTATGTTGATGTCTTTTCACAAGGAATGAAGGAATACCATACAGTGAGCTACCCAAGAATGGTGAAGACCATAAGGTTAGGGATGACCAAGGCACCACACTGGATATATTACACTCATGGTTTGTAAACCTCTAAACTTTTTTTCGAGCAACATAAGTTTACGAATAAACTTGGAGCGTCTTTATCTAGTTTTATGTTTTATTTTGCATGTTTATCTTTTAAACAATGAGACAACCACTTAAAGTTATGTTTAGTAATTATGAAAGAGATACTGGAATGAAAATTAATATTAGGTTGTATGCTATTAAAAATAAGCGAAAAGGGAAGTAGAGGTTAAGATACAAGCCATCCATGTTGTTGTATATTTCATGCACCTTAGCAAATATTGATTTACAAGTGCCTTATGTAGTATTGCATTTATTTACATACATGTATGATTAGCTTTATTACTTTTCCTATTATAGAGTGGTAGTACTATGGATACTTATGCATGCTTATAGATGTCAACCTTCCTATCAGCCAACCTCAAAAGAATTCCCAAACAAGCTAAGATTTGTATCCAAATCCGTTAAACATCATTACTCCAATAGTGTACACCATACCTACCTATATAGAATTTTCTATTCAAAGGATATTATATATGCTTCATTTTTATTATTTCAAAAACATATGTTTTAGTTCAAAGGTCATGGGAAATTAGTGTGTGGGGGTGGTACCCCTAGTGCACAACTTCTTGAAATAAAGCATAATAGTTGAACTTAAATGATTGTGGACACAAATATGTATGTTATGGACTTGAAAACATATGCATTGAACCAGAACTATGCTGAAATTTGGGTACGCTTTCATCATTGCACTACTTTTTGATAATATAATGTATCTTTTGGTTGCGGGTACCTTCGACGAAAAATAAGGGGAACCACCCTAAAGATTTATGGAGTTTACATATATGTTAGAGGGATGCCTGAGGTGCCAACCTAAACAATGTATCATGGTGGAAATTTACAACATGTTTATCAATGAAGTGTTTTAAATAAAAAGCTATGCAAATGGTAAATAAAAAGAAACTCCAAGGGATCATTTCTCTACCCATCAGTCATGTCATCTGAGTATGGGTAGCCCCTCTCAAAGGGACTACTTGTACAATGGGACAATAGGTATCTCGCTTGCCACCCACGTTCGGAACTTTATGTATAATAATTAAAACATTCTTGAGGGCCTAAGTTGAGTAAACATGTGTACTTGGTGCCAGTGGTTAATAGGCATGCGACATTCAAGTTCTAATTGGTCAAAAACATGAACCATAATTGTCTTTACTTTATCCATAATGCGCAAAAGATGCCTGGAATCCTACTCTTATGATTACTATTGACATGAGCTACACATCACAAAAACTTTATTTTACTTTACCTTACAATTATCAAATATCTAGCACATAAATTCCCTACTTATTATCTGTTAACAAGAAGAAGAAGAAAAAAAAGGTCAAAGAAAGAAAGAAAAGAATGAGCCTAAAGACCAAACATATAATTTACCACATCTGTTTATACTAGACTCCTCTCTGTGCACCCGGGGTCGGCTATCAAGCATAACATTTCAAGAAGGGTTGAATATAGCAAATATTTTTTATATAAATAAAAAATATAGCGAAGTTTTGTTTCATATAAAGGAAAAAATAGAATAAAATAATCTGATTAGTTCACATAAATGAATTGATCAAATAGATCAAAACTATGGCTGGAACATATGCGCACATGTCTATACCAGTGTTGCGTAACCTGGTTTGGCAAGTTGGCACAAAATGTCTCGTAGAAATGCTATCTCATGTCATGTCCTCACACCGACTCCACGCGATTAGCATGACAAATAGTTAACCGAATAAATTTCTATAAAGAGACATACTCCTAAGACAAAATATAAAACTTTGATTGATAATGCCATAAGATACAACTATACAGTTGTGCAAGACTTTATTAGACATTCGACCCATGACGACTATTACATCCCATACAGTACGATTTATTTGTATAGATTAAATGCCCGTTCGGCTAAAGTTCACCATCCAACCGAACACCAGTGATAAAAGACTACTTTGTTGGCATATATTGTGCTGCTTCAAACGTAGAAGTGCCTGTGGGCATTTATTTTTTGTCTGCATTCGTGTGCGCTCCATCATATGTCGACGGAGAGGAGAAAACGGTACCTGGGACGCGAGTGTTCTGAGAGATGTCGAGCGGGTGCTCTTACATGTTTTTTCAGAGTACCAAAGCAAAAAATGGTACACGTAAGAAGGCACCTGCATTGCGGTGCCTCGCAACATGATGTCAAGGATATAAGTCTCGAACGTGCGTGTTTTTGTTTGTTCTCGGTTTCGTTGGTGCTGAACACTCAACGGGTGTTCAGACCCAACGAATGCCATGCCATCATACGCGTGCACCGTTGCTTACCATGCTCGCGTGATAACATCATCCTAGCAGTAAGTAAACACGGAACGTATGCATGCAACACATCTTGAAAAGGTTTCGAACATAACTTGTGTTGGTATGCCCAGAGCATGATATTAAAAAGAAGAGATAACCTCTTAGCGGCAGTAATCAGTTTTATCGAGCGACAATTAGGTGTGAACCTACACGTTTGGTATAGGATACCCTTAGTAAATATGTTCTTCCCATAGAAAAGCTTAAAATGCTGAGGAGATCAAACCATGTTTGTTGCAGTGTATATCGGTTGCCACGTGTAGTGCAAGAAAAAATATTAGAAGTTCTTTCTGCTTTGTACATGAAGCTGCTGGTGAGAAACTCTAAGGCTCCAAAGATAGAAAGTGTTCAAAGAAAACAAAAGAACAAACACAAATATATATAAGACCGCATGCGTACAACATACTAAAGGATGACCATATTTTTATTAACACTTAGCATACGAAACAAAGAATTACAAATGGACCATTTTTGACAAACCTAAAAATAACCTAAAAAGGGAACAAAGCCTTAGCAAACATTGATACTATACAGCACATGAAGGCTATACACGCTAAGCACTTGGCAACAAAGTCTACGACTATGCAGGAGCCCTGCTCAGCCTTCCACAATGAGTGATTACGTCTCTGGAAGCTGTCCACGATGCGCCACATGGCAGTCATGTGTTGCTCACAGAAACACCGTCCATCCACTCTAGCATCGTTTCCTATGGTCACAACCAGAACTCGAGCATCTGTGACAATAAGTTAAAACATAGTTAGCCACCAAAAAGTTCAGGAGCATGATGCAAAATGTAAAAAATAGTACAACCGAGAGAAGAAATTACACACAAGCAAAGGAGAAGCATCCATCCACATGGACACATGTATGCCTAATTTCGATGATCACCGACATATTCAAAATATGATATATGGTTCATATGATGATAAAGCATAGAAAATAAGGACGTAAGCATGCCATCGAAGAATTTTAGGCTGGGCATACCTTGAAGCACTACACGCATGAACATGTGAAGCAGTAATAGAAGAGGACACTGTAGATGAAAGAGATCGCGTAGGCAGATAAAAACTCCTGTGGTGGAGAAGAACAAAAAGAAAAATGATACGAGAAGTAATGAAGAGGGGGTATATTTTGTAAACGCAGGGGCGATGCGTGGACCCTTTCGTCCATTCTATGCAAGGGAGATGGACTCTCCCTCGCAAGAAGGATCAACCGTACTATATCACCGTGAGAATGCACGCTAGCCTATATAGTCTACTTGTCCAAGTTAGATATCCACCATGAAAAATCACGAGCGCGTACATCGCAAGCTCCCAACTCGTCCGTCCGACGCATAGAAACTATACTATCAAGACTCAATGCTGCCATGTCGCCATCGTTGACGTAAACCCAGGTATGTATATAGCCTATACACCCAATTCGACTATGGCTCACCCACAAGAACCCACGTATGTCTATAACCTATGGTGCCAGCTCGGTTATCCACCGCGAAAAAACACGTCCGGAAAGGGGCCAAAGTGGCACATCACTAGCATACGTGTATGTCTATAACCTACAATAGAAGCTCTCTTGTAGGCCGACCGCGAAAACCCACGAACGTCTACGGTCTACACTGCGAAGAAAGCTCTGTGAAACCAGAAACCGATTCCATCCATGCCTTCTGATGTTCCATACTTACTCTTGGCGGGCCCTGCCATCCATCAGGTGTGGACGCCTGTCACGCCGGGAACGCCTCTCTCAACGCCTAGTCCTGCCTGCGTACGATGATGGAAGGCCCACGGTGCGCGTGTTGTCCAAATTCCAGTGACATGTTGTATGACGGTGCGCTGTACACCCGTCCATGCTAGGGAATATTTTTACCTGGTCCGTAGCAGGACCCACCTCACGGTATAGAAGGGCTCCATTGCGACGTATCCACGTGTCCTTCTCGACCTCCATCCCATGGCCGAAAGAATCAAGACAATGTGGATAACATTTTGAGCTGCTAAAATCTAGCGATGTTATTACCTCCTGATGCTTAATGGTCCATAGTACTTTCACTTGATGTTTTATGAGTAACATATTGTTAAGAATTCTTTATATTTAATAATAGTGATCACTTCTATTAGAGAATGTCCCTTTAGGGTATCTCTCGAAGTAGGGTGGGATCGAACACTGGGGGTTGAACACAATCTCCACAAACCTTACCCACGCTTGGTGAGGAAACTACAGGAAAAGCACGACAAAAGAACACTGAAATTTTACCTAGGTTCAGGCCACTATTTGGTGTAAAACCCTACTCCTGCTTGTCTAGAATGCTTGCACTGCTTGGCAAGGTTTACAATCCAAGGTGTTGATCAGGCGATCGGATCTTGGGTTCCTAGCTAGGAGAAAGCTAGGGTTTTTCGAGGTGGAAGGAGATTGGGTCCCCTGCCTAGGGTGCTACCTCCCCATTATATAGGCACCCCGGTCCTCTTCCCGTGCTTTGGCGGGAAGGGTTACCACATCACAACAAGGGGGGAAGGTAGGTTGTAGCGGTTCTCTCGTGTGGACCAAGTCCACCATAGGGCGGTGTGGGCATCTTATCTTCTGCATGTTCCTCCCATACCAGAGAGAGGGAAGTTGTCCCCATCAGGTGCATATCTTGTTAGCCACTACTGGCTTGCCGAGGAAGAAGATGGCTTCCTCGTGGAAGGGCTAAATTAGTGGTCTCCTCTCGCCTTCAAAGTTGAGGTGCTGCCGCCCAAGTATGCTTCGCGAGACCCCTCTCTGAGGGTGAGATTCTCCATAAGGAGTTCCTTCTAGATACGCCTCTTTGAGTGAACAGCTTGTAGAAGGTTCCTGCCAAGGTATCGGAACACTTTATCCTCAAGTGGGCGAACCGCTGAGATGAGCCTAGTAGTAGGTGGGACGTGGTTCCCTGTATCCACTAGCCTGATAGTAGCCCCCGGGTTCTTGGACCATGGACTTCTTGGATGTGAAGGGCCAGGGTCCCTGACAACTATTGGGCCCAAGGAGCCACATGTGGCAGTGTGGGGCCCGGACAATTCATCCCCGCCATGGAAGTTGAATGGCAAGCGAAGGCTACGCCATTGGATCTGGGAACCGCCACCCTAATGAAGCTTCCTTGGAAACTAACAGGGTCGCTTCAAAAGACACGCCCATGGCATTTGGGTTTTAACTTATCCATCACTCTAGCACCGCTACCCTAGCTCTAGTGTGCTCATTGTTTTCCTCCATCAACTCAAATCCACTTGCTCGCACACTCTTCCTCATGCGATGGCATCTAAGCGAAGCAGGTCTGCAGCGAGAGGCTCAGACGTGCCGGTGGGGTCCTTCCCTTCCCTAGGGAGCTTCGACATCATCAACGAGGAGGATCTCGACAAGATGCTAGAGTGCACAATGAGTGGGGGGCCTACTCGCTTCTTCCATGGGGAGACGGAACGGAACAAACTTCCCGCCAGTGCCTCTCCCTTCTTTCTCCAGTTCATCTTGGCAAGTCTGGTGCTGTCTTATTCCCTTTCTTCATAGTGCTTCTAGAGCACTATCAAATCCTTGATCTTAACCTGGGACCTAGCTTCATCACTGTTTTAGCCATCTTCGCTTTCTTCTGTGAGGATTTCCTTGATGTCACCCAGAGGCCCTCTCTCTAGATGTTGTTGTGATGATGAGATCCATCTCGGCGAGGAATTGGTGTCGAATCCCCTAGAGATAGCGAAGCCCTTGTACCTGGATGCCCACTTTTAATGAGTGGGGCGCGCTTGTGGAAGCCCAGGAGAAGCTAGCAGCGAGCTCTGCCATTGTTACTCCAGAAGTTGGGCATACTGAAGGAGCCAGACCTTCGGGCAATGTTGCCATGAACGAAGAGAGGTCCCGCAGGTCCTTGCGAGGATCTCGTGGCGACGCGGGTGCGGCTACACCCCTCGAAGGAGGCAGCACCGAGGCGTACATGGTGGTTCTAGAGGGAGAAGCCATCCCCAAACCTAATCCCACGAAGGAGGCGGTCGGTGAGAGGTTAGCCAAGAGAGGGAGCGATTCCCACAGATCCAGCTTCAGGAGAGTGAAGCGAGGGCGCTGGCTAGCTACTGACGAGTATGTCCTCCTTTTCCACTTGCATGTGTTGTTGGGGATATACTTTCGGGGTATCCTCAACGTACATCACTAACCAGGGTGGCCCATTTTGGGTGGCCTAGTTAGAGAGAAGAACGGAGTCCCATCCAGCTGCTGGAAGGCCTAGAAGACTTACCGACATAGGCCCATAGTGTTACTTGTAGTTCAAGATGTACTCTGTAACCGACTCTTAGTCGTAGCCAGATAGATCTCTCCTGTAAACCCTAGACCGGATATCTATATAAGCCTTCCTAGGGAGAGCCTTTAGGGCACCCTCACAATAGTCTACAAATCTCAACTCGCATAGGCGAAACCCTTGTAACCCATATTCCGGCTCTGCCGTATTACTGAATTGCTAGCAGGAGTAGGATCCATCGAAAGCTGGTGGATTCGAACCTGGGTAAACTTGTGTGATCACCGTCCCGGAATACCATACGACTCACACCCCTCTCTTCCACACGCCTCGAGGACCCCCTCATGGCGTACTTGTCATCAATCCGACGACATGTGTTAGACTTCTTCTCTAACTAACATGTGTGGACTTGTACGGGCCTCCCGGAGGATACACCGGCAAAGAAACCCAAGGCAGCACATGACAGCTCCGGCGCTACTGAGGGCGACACATCCGGTAGGACGCACGCCGGTTTTGAGGCGCAGGTAGCTCGGCAAAGCCCATGATGGAGGCACAGGTGATAGCGGTCCCGTGGAGAAAATGAAGCGAGTCCATAGACCTTGCTGGTGGACCCCAAGGCTACGCTTGTCTTGGAGGCAAAGGGACTCGTGGAGGATTCTCGTCAGGCCAAGGCTTCCCGCTTTTTGGAGGAGAAGCGGGTGATGGATAGGGAAATCCACACTGATGCCTCCCGAATAGTGGAGGTGGAGCGACTCGCCGATCAAGGACTCCTTGAGGAGGAATGGCAAGAGGCCGCGAGGGCGACCGTGGCTAAGGGTAAGTGGGTGGCCGCTCTGGAAGACCCCTCAGCAGCCGACCTACCCGAAGAGCCAAGGCCCGACACGGAGGGCCTGACCGCTAGCCCCCAGCGATTTGTAGCGGGATAGGGTAGAACCCGAGACACCAATGAGGAAGGGCAAGAGCCTGAGAGCTCACAAAGCTCTACATACGAGTTGTCCTCGATCAGTTGAAGGCTGGTGGTTTACGGGGCCGACAATAGTCGTAGGATCTACATTGCGCCTGACATCTCGGCCCTGCGTACGGGCCTATACACGCACAACGATTCTATGGCTAGTGACCAGACTTGGCTAGAGGCGGAGCACAGCCGCTTGGCCAGTGCGAGGCAGACGCTCTGCGATGTCGTGGAGTATGAGCGCTACCAGTGCGACCAGGCCCACCGGGAGCTGGAGTAGACACAAGCGGGTGTCCTTCATGAGGTGGAGGAGATTATACACGGCGATCGGGAGCAGGCTTCCAGCATGGCGTTGAGTAAGGAGAAGGCCGCCCAGGAGAGCGACCTGGTGGCTCGCAAAGCTGCATTGGCGGTGCGTGAGGCAGCAACGAGCATCCGCGAGGAGTCCCTCATCATCTGTGAGCGGGACCTAGAGTTGGACGAAAAAGTGTTGGTCATCCATGTGACGACCGCCAATACCCAAGAGGAAGCCCTCTCCTAGCAGGAGAGATAGGTGGAGTCTCACCACGAATCTTCATCTTAGAGGACTTGTCATGTCGCGAGGCAGACCTTGCGCTCTGCAAGAATGAACTAAGCTTGGTGAGGGTTCACCTTGACTAGATGGAAGAACAGCTTGTGAAGAGCCAACGGGAATTTGAGCGGGGCAAGGGCAAGATGAAGGCCTAGGTTTAGCTAGCCAACACCAAGCTTGCACAAAAGGACCAGGAAACGCGTGAGCGGATCATGCAGAAGCTCTTTAAGAAGATCACTCAGAAGTTCACTGAGGAGTACGAGCGGAATCTTGCGACGGCCCACAAGGACTATTGGGTGAAGATTGCGCCGCGGGAGGGCCTCCATGACCAGAAGCAATCAGGCTTGATGACGTAGCTAGAGAGCGCCCGCACAATGCTCAAGCAGGTGCAGCGCTCGCATGATGAACTGGCTGCCCTGGCATAGGAGATAGCCGAGGATGATGCGTCTCTAAAGCGGAAAGTGGGCCCCATCTCCCAGCTCGTGAAAGAGGCCCACAACGAGAGGCAACACAAGATCATGCTAAAGAAGGAATGCTGCAAGATGTTCCGCGCCCTTGCAAAGCGTGCCGCCAGCACTGTCGTGCGAGTTGGGAGGGGAGCTTGCAGGTTCCTCCCACGTATCTCAACGAAAGCCGACGACATTCTTGAACCTCTTAGAGGATATCGTGGTGAAGCTTGAGGTGACCGAGCTGGACCTGACTGTTGTTATCGAGGAGGAGTGCCATGGTCAACTTAGCACCACAACCACCCATGTCTTCGGCAACCTCTTCAGGCTTGACCTCGCGGTAGTGACTAAGCCATTGGGGGACGGTTAGGCTGCGAAGCTGGCGGACGAGATCTAGGATCATGTGGATGCCTGGTTTCCGTCTATGAGAGGAACATGGTCGACGTACATTAGGAGATCACAGTTGGCGCTTTGAGTGATGTTCCTATCAAGGTTCTTGATGACGACGACTCCTATAGAGTCTCGTCCACTTAGTTTCCAAGCTTGACTGTCCCGTAGAGGCGATGTATCTCCTACTCCCTTTGTAATGAACATGTGATCGCTAAGTGATGCTCCAATAGGGAGGTTAGTGTAAAACATGTACATGCCATATGAGTAACTTGTGTGTGCATCCCCACTCCTCAAGCACATAGTCCTCCGCGAGACACCGGATAGAGGCGTCAGGTACTGATTAGCTAGCTGGAGCCAGGAGTGGTCTGGGCAGGTGGTTTCCTTCACAGTTGGGGGCTCGCGGGTATCTTATATGAGAGATGGTAAGGAGTTCCTTGCATAACTCGGTGAAGGTCGCACGATTTACACGGAGCACCTTGGGCAAGTTAAGGCGCGGTCACCCTAAGGTCCACACAGAGCAAATCTCGTGATAGTGTTGGCGACATAGCCTTAGAGAGACTTGGGCGAGGGCACCTTGTGGGCCTCGGAGAGGACACCTCGTAGCACCTCGTGAAGCGCATATCATTATGGCCTTCCTGGGATATCCCTCATGTTCTATTTTGCTAACAGATGGAAATCCCCATTGAGGGAACCTTGTGCGCCTCGAGTCGGTCCTATTGCAAGGTCATGGTAGATTGTTTATTGTGAGATCTAGGCGAGGGCACCTTGTGTTCCTCGGCAAGGGAACATCGTGGTACCTTGTGAGTCATTTCTCGTCCCCTAGAATTAAACCTCTCATGAGACTTGCTTAGGTGATAGACCATGTGGTACCTTGACGAGTACCTCACATGAGACCTCGCGGAGAACATCTCGTGATGTCCCCCGGAGGACTTGCTTCTTCTCTGTTTGGCTAAGTATAGTGTATCTTACACTATAGTTGATGTCTTAGAGTTTTTGGTGTATAAAGGTGTCCATGATCTAATCTTAAGAGAATACATCACGAGTATGCGTACTTATACTATGCTTCACATCAAACTTACCACTTTGTTACCAATGATACAATCTTATTGTCAAGAACGTCTTAGTGGTAATCTACATGTGGTAGGGATTAAGGCACTGTCTAAAATCGTAGTGCTCGAAGATAACCATTTGCAGGAACCACAAGATAAAGAGGAGGAGCACCAAAAAGGTGAGGTTGACGAAGAGCGGCCTACAAATACTATATTTGTTTATGATGCCTCTCTCTCTAGTAATGATTCTTATAATCTAAAATTGGTTATGATTTATCTATGCAGGCTTTGTGCCTAGACTATGGGTCCTCCCGGATCAATCCTCCGAGAATCCCTGTTATGCATATCACGCCGATCCCATGATCTATCTGTTGTGGCACATAACCAACAAGTATCAAAGTAAACATCCATTACTTAAGCGAATACATGTCATACCTTGATAGTACTTGTAGTTTCAAATTTAACCTAATTTCGATAAATCGACATAAAGTCATTCTAATGGGCAGAGTAAAACATGGGAATCATTGGTACAACATGTTGGTCCAATATATATGTATGTGAACTTGGCTTGTGGCATTCAGATCCAATATTCTTCGGACTTTTCTTTAGGAATAAGAACAACCTCGCTCGTATTCTTCACTTGGAAAATGTAGAATTGAATATTCTTTCATGATAGTTGGAAACTCACACCGACGACACTGTTTACTACAAGAAGATGCATTGATGATCTACCTATGAAAAGACATTTAATTCAAGAGAAATGTATGGCGTTTACTTGTAGCTAGCTCAAGTTTGACCTAATTTTGTTAAATTTTCAAGATGCAAAGTCTTAGCAAGAAGTTGAACCTACCATCGAAACTCTCGCTGGTTTCTAGTATATTAATTTTGACCCCTCGATGGGTACGTCCAAAAGCTTTTTCGTAAATCTATCAAAGCAAAACCTACAATTTACTTGTACTTTCAAATTTGACCTAATTCTGAGATATCGACATAAAGTTATTCAAATGTGCAGGGTTAGCCAGGAAGCTTGAAAACCCATAAAATATGGGAATCGCAAGTACAACATGTTGTCGATCCACTATATATATATATATATATATGTCTGTCAACTTGGCTTGTGGCATCCACATCCAATATTCTTTGGACTTCTCTTTACGGAAAATAACAACTAACCTTGCTCGTCTTCACTCGAAAAATGTAGAATTGAATGTTCTGTCCTGGTAGTTGGCCACTCACACCCACAACACTGCTTACTACTAGAAAATGCACCCATCTACCTCTGAAATGACATTTAATTCAAGAGCTATCTATCGCGCTTACTTGTAGCTCAAGTTTGACCTAATTTCACTAAATTGTCAAGATGCAAAATCTTAGCAAGAAGTTGAACCTATCGTCAAAACTCTCGTTGTTTTGAGATATATTAATTGTGACCCCTCGATGGGTACCTCCAAAATAAAAGCTTTTTCGTAAAAATTACAAACCAAAACCTACAATTTACTTGTAGTTTCAAATTTGACCTAATTTTGATAAATCGACTTAAAATCATTAAAATGGGCAGAGTTAGCTAGGAAGTTTGAAAGCTCATAAAACATGGGAATCTCAAGTAGAACATGTTCTCGATCGACTATATATGTGTGTCAACTTGGCTTGTGGCATCCACATCTAATATTCTTTGGACTTCTCTTTATGGAAAATAACAACTAGCCTCGCTCGTGTTCACTCGAAAAATGTAGAATTGAATGTTCTTTCCTCATAGTTGGAAAATCACACTGACAACATTGTTTACTACAAAAAGATGCATCGATCTACCTCTAAAAATACATTTAATTCAAGAGCAATCTATCGCACTTACTTGTAGCTCAAGTTTGACCTAATTTCGTTAAATTGTCAAGATGTAGAATCTTAGAGAGAAGTTGAACCTATCGTCAAAACTCTTGGAGTTTTATGATAAATTAATTGTGAACCCTTGATGGGTACCTCCAAAAGATTTTTCATAAAACTTTCAAATCAACCTACAATTTACTTGTAGTTTCAAATTTGACATAATTTCGATAAATCAACATAAAGTCCTTCGGTCAAATGGGCAGAGTTAGCTAGGAAGTTTGAAAACTCATAAATAAAACATGGGAATCGTTGGTAAAACATGTTGCTCCACTATATATGTCGGTAAACTTGGCTTCTGGCATCCATATCCAATATTCTTCGTACATTTCTTTACGAAAAGAACAACCTCGCTCGTCATCACTCAGAAAATTGAGAATAATTGAATGTTCTTTCCTGATATAGTTGGAAAATCACACCGTACCAATGGCACTATTTATTACAAGAAAATCCACCCATCTACCTCTCTAAAAAGTCATATCACACTTACTTGTAGCACAAGTTTGACCCAATTTCGTTAAATAGTGTCATGCGATGCAAAATCTTAGCAAGAATTCAAAACTGTTGTCAAAGCTCTTGGTTGTTTCTCATATATTGATTGTGACACCCCCCCGATCGGTATGGTACCTCCAAAAGATTTTTCGTAAAAATTTCAGAGCATCCTACAATTTAGTTATAGTTCAAGTTTGACCTAATTTCGATAAATCGACATGTAGTCATTCAAGTGGGCGGAGTTAATTAGCTAGGGAGTTTGAAAACTCAAAAAACACATGGGAATCATAAGTAAAAAATGTTGGTCCACTTAATATGTCTAGAAGCTTGGCTTATGGCATTGATATCCATATTCTTCAAGCTTTGTTTACGGAAAAGAACCATGTCGTCATCACTCAAAAAACAAAGAATTTTATTTCCTCATAGTTGGAAACTCACACTGACGACATTGTTTACTACAAGAAGATGCACCCATCTACCTCCAAAAATACATTTAATTCAAGGGAAATCTATCGTGCTTACTTGTAGCTCAAGTTTGACCTAATTTCGTTAATTGACAAGAAGTCACTAAAGTGTGCGAAATTAGCTAGGAAGCTTGAAAAATCCTAGTACTAAAAACTTGGGTATCACGTACAAGAAACTGTGGTCCAGTTTGTTTGATAATTGGGGCGGTTGCATTTTATTTTAAGAGTGGTAGTTCTCGTAGGAGAGAGGTTCTTGAGAGTTCACACGGTCGATGGAAGTACAAGTTACATCAAGAACCTCATAAAAATAAAAATTGCACCCAAGTCCATGCATTTAGCACAAGGACCCTAAAACTAAGCAATGAAGTATGTGTCTTGAGGTTTGTGCATACTAGCGTTCATCGTGCTAAAGACTATCAGTAGAATCTTCGTAGATGCTAAGAATGGAAAAGAAGATCCAACGATTATCAATGTTTTGATTTGCCGGTCATGATCCAACGGTCAATGTTCGAAGTTATCCATACACTATACAGTGGTATGGTATGGACCTATAAGAGATAAGAAAAGATAAAGATAAGATAATAAGTGTAACATCCCAGCATTAGAGCTTAGAAATAAGCTGAGATGAAGTGTGTGCATTGCATTCATGCATAGAAAATATGGATAATTTTCGCACTTTTAAATAAAACTTGTCAAAGTGATTGAAGCTTCTCTTAACTTGGTGGAACTGGAGTAGCTCATCAAGTTGATTGCGATAAGTTTCAATATGACCTTTGCTAAAATTTTACCTTTGGGTAATATTGTTTGATCTAAGGGTAGATCAAATTTAATAAAACTAAGTCACAACACAATGCTTAATCAGGAGTACTTGATCTTCTAGAGATCATTACATGGTATTCCATACAACAACTCAAGGATGAATACTCAATATTCCAAAGATGATATCAAGGTATTATCTACCACAACCCTGAATATCCAGTCAAGTATATAACCCAAGTAAAAGAAACTCAATAACTCAACCTTGATACACTTTCTTGCAATATTTGTTCCTACCATGAGTATTATGGTAGGTCCTAAACACTAAACATTAACTCTTATTACAAATAGAGTAGAAAGGGAAGTCAAGCTAAGACCATTCATCACATACCCTTAGTCTCATATTAATAGATGACAATCAGATAACCAAGTCCTAGATTTAATTGATCATCAAGGTTGAGTGATAAATTCTTGACCTAGCACTTATTGACTCTTAACTTTGACCTATTATATTGACCATCCAAAAACACAGAGTGAATTAATAAGAAGGAAGAACTAGATATGGTAGAGTGTGCCATCATAAATGGAATGTGATCCTTAGTGGAGATCAAACCATCTGATGTTGGAGGAGTTAACTCACTCATGAGTTAACTAGAATAAGTACCTAAACCCAAGAGTTAAGCTAGTGACCATGAAGTTATGAGAAACCTAGAAGTATTAGAGTATCCAATGATAATCTTGTTAAGCTAAGTAGATATGAATATGGAGTAAGCTTCCTTAACAAGATAATCCTATAGAGAAACTAGTACAGGCTTACTACTTAGTTGATGACAGATTTTGATTAAACAATTAGAACAATAAACTTTGTATGATCAAAGGCTGGTGGTAATTATTCCCATGTTATTTAAGACTAGAGGATGAAGGAGTTTTGTGAGTACACCAAATTAGGCAAAGCCCTAGTAAGATGAGTCATCTAGCTTGATCATTAGAAGTCAAGCTAGAGTATGATGAAGCATATAATATGAGTTGTATGGAGTAACTGGAGGCATAGTAGTTTAACCAAGATAATATAAGAACAAACTTTTATTATGGAGATTAGTACCCTACCCATTCCAGGGGACGAATGTCTCATGTGATGTAGAGAGAATTGTAATCTTGAAAGACTTGGATGTTGATGCAATGTGGATATAAAGGAGTTAATATATGGAGTTAGTAGTAGCTACATTGATGGATTCATCAAGGGTAGCTAAGAAATGGGAATTATATGAAGAAGAATGGAGAATGAGAATTGTTTAAGTGGCATGACCATGTCATCATGTGATGATGGATATGGTTGAGTCGGATGATTGACTTATTTAGGAAGAAGTGATCTTTATGAATAAGATAAGAGATATGTATAGAGTATATTTAGGAAAGGAATTCTTTATTTAAAGACAAGCTTAGGGAAGTATTAAGGTAGGAGTGCTTGAGAAATCTTTAATCAACAGTATATCAAGCCATGATAGAACCATGTCTACCTCTTTGTTTAAAACCCTAGAGTTAAGAGGGTAGTTAAACCAATTCCTATTTTTAGGCAGCCAAAGAATAGTATCTCTTAGTCAAATTAAGTTTCTAGGAGATAATTAGAATGCCAGTTGAGAGTGTATTTATGAGAGCTTTGTCCACCTTAATATTTAGAACCCTAATAGAAACTTAGAATAATAGAACTATTAGGACCACATCAGTAGAGCAATTCCAATAGATCACTCTAAGTTGAGATATCATTCAGGATTATAAATTCTGGTTCAATCCTTAAACCTTGATCTTTATCCACATTCATAGTAAGACATGGGTCTATTAAACCTTCCAAAAACTCATGGCAATTATTCGGAAATGAACATTTTCACTTCCTCATTAATGATTGATATCCATGCATAATGACTTAACCAAGATTTATGGTAGTTATAAACTCCACAAACTAAGTAGAGTTGGAATTGGAGAAACCACCAAATATAGAGAACCATGAAATTCAAATCACCATTTATAAACCACAAGGTTTACTACCTTATAATAAATATATATAGCATTCCTTTATGAAGCCACGTATGAATAGAGTTCTCTACATATCATTCAACATTTTAAATCTTTGCCATAAACATTATCATGGTGAAAATAAGAACATTTCATAAGATTTACCTTATAAGACGCAAATCCCTAAAACCCTAATTTATATTTACTTTACTAAATAAAAAACCCTTCATATAGTTATGAATATTTTTTACACAATAAGAAATGGAGAGAAGATTTTTCATAATTTCTTTATACAACAATATTCATGACCTACAAATTTTATGGATATTTAAATCCTTGAGAAAATTCATATTTAAAAAGGTTTTATAAAAAACAGCAAACAGAAAATAGAATTGGAAAAAGAAAGGAGTCAGCTAGACTGCAGCCCACGACCCGTTTCTTTTGCCCTTAACCGCCACTTGCGTGCGCCAGCCGCTGTTGCCCGCACACTCCGCATGGGCCCAACACTGGCCCAGGCCCAGGTACCGGTTCGCGTTCATCTTCTCCGTGCGTCACTAGCAGCTCTTTGGAGCTGGCGTCGTCGCCCGATGTCGATCATGGTCGTCAGCAGGAATTGGACTGCCGCGATGCTCGCTGACGCCCCAGACCACATTTATAAGATCAGTCACGCTCTCCTCTATCTATCCATACTAGTAGTATCCTCTCTCTCGCTCTCGAGCAAACCCCTCTTCCTTACCAAAACACTAACCTCCGGTCACCTCAAATCACCATCGTCTTCGACCTCCCCGAGCTCCGTTGTGGTGCCTAGGAGCTTCCTCTCGTCGTGCTAGATCATCTGGTAGAAGGAAACGAGCCCTCTCGCTTGCTATCAACGCCACCGACCACATTTGTCCGCCACGAGCCGTCGACCATGGCGACATCGTCCGAGATCGCCTGTCCTCACCGTCGCCTCTACAAGCTTCCTAGTGAGCCCATGATTCCACTGGTCCTCTCCGGTTTGCCGCTCGCTCATCATAGTGACATACCCACGTGATCCCGACCGCGCCGCCGCAGTTGGTCGTTGCTGGAGCAACTCCGATGACCATTTACTGGTGGTGCGACCATGGTCCGAATCGCCTCGTGCTCCTCTATCCAACGTGCCCACTCTCGTTTGCTCGTGTGCAGCCAATCAATGGATTGATCATCAACCTGGGAGGATCGTTCCTAGGTGATGTCAGCATGACATCATGCTGATGTCATAATATCGTTTTAATTTATTGTTTTAAAGTTTCTATATATGGTGTGGTATTGGTCCCACTCGTCAATGGATGTAGGCTAGGTGTTAGTGCGGTGTAAAAAGAATTAGCGTGGTGCTGACATCAGCACTGACGCAAAAAAACATTTAGTTATTTATTTTTAATTCTATAAAATAAATAAAATGATTTAATCTCATTAATTTAATATCTTTCATTTTATACTTCAAAACAATATATATCATATATAAAAATGTTTAGAAAAATAAATTCTATAATCTAAACCTATTATCATATTTTATTTTCCAACTGAAATAAAATAATAATTATAATTAGTAAATAACTTATTAAGGATAAATTTTAAATATTTATATATTTTTTTAAAAATTCCTAAAAATATGTATAATACATCAAAAGTCTTAGAAAAACAAAATGACAACTTATAAATTGTTTTATACAATTTTTGTATCACTTAACTAATATTTATTATTTATTAAGTGTTTATAAAGTGATAAAACTTATAAAATTCATATCTTATTAATTAAAAATTCTAAAAATACTTATAATATACCAAAATGATATCAAAAATAAAAACTACACATTAAAAATATCCTCTTACACATTTGAAGTCAAATAAAGGTAAAAGTTTAATATGCCTTGATTAAAACTATTTTCTAATATCTTAATGGAATAAAAATACAAAAATATTTACTATACCTTTAACATTAATTGTTCAAGGTCAAAAAGTGAATAACAAGTTCCATTAATGTTTAAGTAGAATTAAAATAGATCTAACTATTTTAAGTTGTACCTAATAAAACTACCATTTAAAATTAAGTAAACCTTATTCTCCAAAAAAAAATTAGCAATTATAAAATCATCAAGATTTGAGTACTAATTATTTTACAAGTTTGGGAATCCACTTTAAAAGCTAAACAAAGTTTTTAAGTATTTAGCATGATGCCATTCCCATGTTTATATAAATAAGTATTAATTCGGTAATAAGTAAGTGATTCTATTCATTTATAAAATCAAGAGAAAATCACTTCCATAAAGGCATAATACCTTTGTTCCACTTTCATGAAGTGTTATAAATTGAAAAACATGTAGTGTCCTCTCATATTAAAGTTAGATAAATATCCACTTGATAGTAGAATAGCTATTCGAAAATACTACTTGTTTCTACTTTAATACTTGTAATTAATAAGAAAACCTTTAATTGTTAGATTTAAGATTTAAATGCTTTTACTTGGTAAAGTAATCTTTTCCTCAAAAGTTATTCTTTTGAGAAATATGAAAAGTAATCCTTAAGTATTTCTATGAAGACTCTAATGAACTAATAACCCTTTTAAGAAATCCCTGTGTGGCATTCCACACCTGAGTGCTTTAGTATTGCATGCTACTTGTTGTATTTACATATTGTTTCACACACTCTCACAAGCCTTAATAAGAAGCACAAGTGTGAAGCTAATTTAAAAGTGAAACACATTCTAAAGAAACCATTCCAACTTTCCGAACTCTAGGTCGATACGATTAATCTAGGGATTCGCTTTTATCAAACTGCATTACATTACTTATGCATAATTGCATATTGTTTCTTTAAACATTCATCCTTACCGGACCAATGATGATGTTTACATAATTTGGATCTTCTATTGTCTTGAAGACCGTGGTTGCATAATCTTTCAATCATAAAAGGCAAGTTCACACTTGCTCATGTCCTTTGAATATTTTCTATCAAATGATTGTAACTGAAATGTTGTCATCGCCTGCATTTCAAAAGGGTCAGAAAACACTATTTTCATAATAATTTGATTGTGGATTATTTACCAAATGGTAATAATCTATTGATACAGTTCTAGTGGTAAAGGAACATACTATCTAGGACTTAACAACCAATGTCTCTAGTGATTCTAGCACCATATATTACACGTTAACCATGAGATTTGGAATGGGACAGAGAAGTCAGCTGTATCTTCTTCCTTTCGCATGGACGGATGACCTTATCCTGAGGCTATAGCTTCCTTGCGATGACTCAGCAGATGGGTGGGACTCCTAGTTCTCCATGATATTGGTGTCTAGACTTTCTGTGAGGGGCTGTCAGAGGTATATCTGCATATATCGGGGTTGCCAGGAACATGATCTGCTCACTGGACTCTCCAAGGGGTTGCCAGGGTTATATCTGCCTATATGGGGGTTAACGGAGGTATATCTTCATGGGTAGGTCGTGTCTTCATGCGGGGTCACGGAGAGGGCAGTGATTGGCAAGGATCTTAGGTTGTGCCTCAAACCATGGAAGTTTGAACGGGGACATACTCTTGACCGTGCACCAAATCTTAAGGTCTCTCATGGAAAAAGTCACGCACCTCTACAGAGTGTGAGAATTGTGACATGTTACTCCTTGTGCCAGGAAGGAGATACGAACGTGGCAGGAAAGGAACCCCATGAAGGTTCTGGTCAACCTGTGAAGTTTGTCGGATGTAGTTTTTAGAATAAAAACAACCTTTGAAGAAATGTTTACGAAAACCTGCATTGCCTACGACCTTTGGTATGTGTCTGTACAGATAGTGCATCATACACTCATTTTTTCGTGAACTTGCTGAGTACGCTTATACTCAACAATACCTTCTTAACCCTTGCTAGGTTTTAAGCCGTTGAAGACAATGTCAACATCAATTTCTGCTTAAGAAACCATCATCGACAACTCAAGTTCTTCAATAAAGTCAATGAAGTCAACATATAAACCAAGCGAAGTGAAGAAAAATTTCTTGATTAGATAGGAATAGATTCTCTAGACATAAACCTACTTCTATAGAGCTTTGCATTAGCAACAATTGCAAGACAATTAGTTTAAATGCTAGTCTGATTAGCCAGATAGTTCTGAGTTATTACTTCTAGTTCTTCTTTGTAAGAAGTTTCTTTCTTCCTCTTTAACCTAGAGTGTTCTCTATATTTGTTGTAAAGAGTCGAGTTGTAATCTATAGTCATGTCTTGGACCTACTATGTTTCTGTTGTACCAGTCTGAGGGATGTAATACTAGTGAACGGTGTTTCATTGGTGTTATGTCCATGACTATAGTGTACTACATCATGCAGTGGTATGCTGGGTCACCGCAATTGGTATAAGAGCATATGCTTTGACCTTAGGACTAAAACCCTTTTAGGAAGATATGTAGGTTGGATAGTGACTATATGAGCCATCTTATCTAAACCAAGACTTGTGATGGTATCCATTTGAGGATAAGCATTATCACACTTAAGTTGGATGTTTTTATCATCTTTCTTAAGGATTAGTGATATGTATTCTCTGGAGAAATGTCATTTAAGGGAACCTTTAAATAGGTATAACACCCCTAAGATATCTTAAGTAAGTTAAAAGTATCAAAGAAGATTAGGACTAAGAATATGATATCAGGTGGAGTAGTTGAAATGGTGTAGTCTATCCATAGGATCCATGTAAGGTATCAAAATCTTATCATTAGATGGTAATGATAGGATACATGTTGAAGACTATTAGAACATGTATAAGTGTAATGGGAAGTAAATCATGTGGGATTCACTTGAAAATTCTACGTGATGAAGTACGATTTGGTTTAGAATCAACTATCGTAAGAAAGAAGAGTTATCATGGTGAGATTAGCTCCGAGACCATGATAAGTGTGTAATTAGCCCTAGTACTTATCTAATAATCTTTTAACAATAGTAAGAAAAGGACAGTGTAAGTCTATGATAGAAGGCATAGGGGACAAAATATTACGATAATTGTTGGATTAAGGTAGTAACTATAATGCTGTTAGTCGTTTTGAGAGATCATGTGAGGATAGTTTATGATAGAATGGAAAATTGGTAGTATTCAGTAGTCCCGAAAGAAAGGTAAGAGGTTAGTCAGAACCAAAGTGAGAGCACTTTGCTCAAAATTATCCTGTTGCAACTGAGCAATATGGGTAAATACTGAGAAAAGTATAGTTTGAACCCTAAGTGCTAAGTATCACAGGGTAAACCTATATTAGGAGGTGTCATATATTACACAGCTAAGCCTAAATTCTATAGATGTTTTACTCAACTACTATATTATGGGCTTAGATTGATGCGTGTTATATGTACCACGTTTGGATTTCTTGGTTTTTTCTTGGATCTTATTGATTGACTAGATCTGTGCAAGAAGTTTGACTTGGTGGGCAAATGCATGTTGCATCATCAAGTTATTACTTGATGTTATAGACCTAGATAGAAAAGGGAATTCGGGTAAGGGAGTGACGAGTTCCAAAGATCAAGATGAAGATTTGTAGGAAGAATGAAGCTAAATATAAGGAGTATCAACACTACTTTTAAGGATGGGTCAATCCCAACTCATTATTAGCCGGCAGTAAGAAGGACTATTAGTGCAGAAAAGGTGTGGAGCAACATGAAGGAATGGACTTAAGTTCACTCAAAATAGGTGGTGTTGCTTAGAAGCTAATGAAGTAGTTGTCCCAAGATCATGGAAGTATCATGAATCAGTGCAATGAAGTCTTGAAATAATGGTGGTATTAAAGCTTTGGCAACTCAGGGAGAATGCTAGTAAGAAGTAGAAAATCTGTAGGGTAATCCATACACCTAGGAGGATCCACAGTTGGTATCCGTAGCTGGTATCCTAGCGGTTTAGCTAGCTAGGTCATCTTTATATAATTTAAAGAGCATAAAACTTGGCCTAAGTTAAGAAAGACATAAAGAAGTTTAAAATTTAAAGAGAACCACTTCCGGGACGTTCCGCAAAACCTGGTTCATTAGTGAGGAATAATGTCTAGGAATATAAAAGTAAAACAAGTGATGTTGGAAGATTCGTTTCGGAGATCCACAATTGTGTGGGTATACCACAGATTCTTTCATGAGACCGTGTAGAGGTAATGTATAAGTTAGACAGAGACCGATATCCTAACTATTGAGTTAATGGGCATTAGACATGAAGTTTAGACACCATTAGAAAACCCCAAGGGGGAGAGTAAACAATAAACACTGAAGTGTTGTTGTCTAACTTTCTCAGTAAAGGTTGGAGAAGATTTACTAGGCGATGATAAGATTAAGCTTTATTTTCATAAGGTTACAAGAAGTCATATGTATAAGAGTACTCTCCAGAGTATGTTCGGATGACAGATCTAAGGAGATATAATAGATTAACCCTAGTGGACTAGTTAAAAAGGGGAAAACAACTCTTAAGTTTGTCTTAAGAGGAGGAAAGTGTTCTAGAATAGACTGGTGTAGTGTATCAGGAAAGCCTGATCGAAATGGATTAAATATGTCCAAACCAATCCTAAGTAGGATTGTCAAGATATAACCCAAGGGACTATAGTAGAAGGAGTATGCTACATATTGGAAATGACAGTTGGAAGTTGACAAGTATGAAGAGAATTCAAGGAAAAATATCTGTATACGGGATACCACAATTATCCCCAAATATGATCACAATGGATTTGAGAAATGTCATGATCTATACAAGTCAACACCTTATTCCAAAACAAAAGAGAGTACGAACTTCGGGGACGGAGTTTATTTTAAGGGGGAGAGTCTGTCACATCCCAACATTAGAGCTTAGAAATAAGTTGAGATCAGGTGTGTGCATTACATTCATGCATAGAAAATCTGGATAATTTTCGCGCTTTTAAATAAAAATTATCAAAGTGATTGAAGCTTCTCTTAACTTGGTGGAACTGGAGTAGCTCATCAAGTTCATTGCAATAAGTTTCAATATGACCTTTGATAAATTTTTACCTTTGAGTAATATAATTTGATCTAAGGGTAGATAAAATTTAATAAAACTAAGTCACAACACACTGCTTAATAAGGAGTACTTGATCTTCTAGAGATCATTACATGGTATTCCATACAACAACTCAAGGATGAATACTCAATATTCCAAAGATGATATCCAGGTATTATCTACCACAACCCTGAATACCAAGACAAGTATATAACTCAAGTAAAATAAACTCAATAACACAACCTTGATACACTTGCTTTCCATAGTTGTTCCTACCATGAGTATCATGGTAGTTCCTAAACACTAAACATTAACTCTTATCACAAATAGAGTAGAAAGGGAAGTCAAGCCAAGACCATCCATCACATACCCTTAGTGTCATGTTAATAGATGACAATCCTATTTAACCAAGTCCTAGAGTCAATTGATCATCAAGGTTGAGTGATCAGTTCTTGACTTAGCACTTATTGACTCTTAACTTTGACCTATTATATTGACCTTCCAAACACCCAAAGTGAATTAATAAGGAAGAACTAGATATGGTAGAGTGTGCCATCGTCAATGGAATGTGATCCTTAGTGGAGATCAAACCATCTGATGTTGGAGGAGTTAACTCACTCATGAGTTAACCAGAAGAAGTACCTAAACCCAAGAGTTAAGCTAGTGTCCATGAAGCTATGAGAAAGCTAGAAGTATTAAAGTATCCAATGATAATCTTGTTAAGCCAAGTAGATATGAATATGGAGTAAGATTCCTTAACAAGATAATCCTATAGAGAGACTAGTACAAGCCTACTATTGGGTTCACAGCATAGAAAACAAAAAAATTCCTACGATGGGAACTATACGCCATGATCTATCTACTAGATACAAGCAACCGGTGGATATACATCCATAGAGAACTTACCCTCGAAGACAACAAAGCTTTGTTAACGAGATGGAACTCGTGGATGATCTAGTCGTAGACTTGCCGATCTCAAGATTGCGACCAACGCAGACACGTCTGGTACCCCTACAACCTCCATCCCTTGCTCCAGCAAGGCAGCGGAAGCAGCAAACCCTTTCTAGATAAAGCCACCGGGAACATGTATCTCGCTAATCCGAGACCATGGGGGAAAATACTAGAGGGGGAGAGAGATCCTTCATGAGGAGGTGTGAGGAAGAAGGGGTGTGAGGGGGTCTTTTATAGGAGGAGGGGGGTGCCCCTCCCCATGGCTGGCGCCTCATGGAGGTGACCCCTCACCTTCCCCATTCATGTGGTGGTAACCCCCTCCACATTAAAATGCCCCTTCACATTCTCTTTTAAAGTCTCCACTTTAAATGCATTAAATTTCTCCAAATTTAATGCTCTCTCATTTAATAAAACTCTTTTATTAATTTTATTAAGAATTTTGTTAATTACTTTAATTAACAAACATTCACATATAACCCCCTGCAACATTACAATATTACATGCAGAACCAATTTCTGCAATTTCACCTAAAACAGTTTCAGTATCTATTGAAATAATTCCAGCGCTTTCTTAAATCTTTATCTGAAACATATTTGCTCCAAATGATGTCGGTATACCTTAAGTGTGTCACCCTACGGTTCGCGAATAATGCAGACATGATCGAGACCCCTCTCAGATCAATAATCAGAAGCGGGACCTAGAGATCCATACTTACTCCTACACATTCAACGATGACTTCTGTGATCGTGAAATCCCTTTGTCTCGTGATATATTACATGTCCGAGATTCGATCATCGGTATCTCCATACCTAGTTTGATCTCGTTACCGATATGTACTCTTTTCTCGTTCCCGTGATATAACATTCTAGTGATCTTATCACTTGCTTGCAAGCTAACCAATGTGGTATCATCGAGAGGGCCTAGAGTATAACTATCCATCATCGGGATGGATAAATACCACTCTTGATCCATGAGCCTCTACATAACACTTTCGTAGCACTGAACCCACCTTTATAATCACCCTTTCACAGGGTGACGTTTGATGTTATCAAGATACTCTACCAGTGTTAATGATTAACATGATTTCATGGTCCAAGGACTAGAATTACTTCATTAGATGTTATAGAAATATAAACACAATGACTTTGATCATAATGCTCTACTTCGGATGAATGTTCATCACATCATTCCACTAATGTTGTGACCTCGTTATTACCAACATCCAATGTCCATGATCAGGAAACCTTAATCATCTTGTTAATCAGCGAGCTAGTTTATAAGAGAGGCATAACTAGGAACTTTCCTTTTGTTTATTAAACACACATGTATTAACATTTCCAAATTACTACAATTATAGCATGCAAAATAAACATTTATCATAAACAAAGAATAAGATAATAACCACTTTATTATTGCCTCTCGGGCATATTCCCTTCACCTACTACTTAGTTCAAGATAGATTTTGATTAAACAATTAGAAGACTAAGCTTTTTATGATCAAAGTCTGGTGGTCATTATTCCCATGTTATTTGAGACTAGATTACTAGAGGATGATGGAGTTTTGTGAGTACACCAAATTAGGCAAAGCCCTAGTAAGATGAGTCATCTAGCTTGATCATTAGAAGTCAAGCTAGAGTATGATGAAGCATATAATATGAGTTGTATGGAGTAGCTGGAGGCATAGTAGTTTAACCAAGATAATATAAGAACAAACTTGTATTATGGAGATTACTACCCTACCCATTCTAGGGGATGAATATCACATGTGATGTAGAGAGAATTGTAATCTTGCAAGCCTTGGATGTTGATGCAATGTGGATATAAAGGAGTTAATGGATGGAGTTAGTAGTAGCTACATTGATGGATTCATCAAGGTTAGCTAAGAAATGGGAATTATATGAAGAAGAATGGAGAATGATGGAGATGGTGGAGTTAGATGATTGACTTATTCAGGAAGATGTGATCTTTGTGAATAAGATAAGAGAGATGTATAGAGTATATTTAGGAAAGAAATCCTTTATTTAAAGACAAGCTTAGGAAAGTATTAAGGTACAAGTGCTTGAGAAATCTTTAATCAACAGTATATCAAGCCATGACAGAACCATGTCTATCTCTTTATTTAAAACCCTAGAGTTAAGAGGGTAGTTAAACAAATTCCTATTTTTAGGCAGCCAAAGAATAGTATCTCTTAGTCAAATTAAGTTTCTAAGAGATAATTAGAATGCCAGTTGAGAGTGTATTGATGAGAGCTTTGTCCACCTTAATATTTTAAACCCTAATAGAAACTAATAAGAATAGAGCTATCAGGACCACATCAATAGAGTAATCCCAATATCTCACTCCAAGTTGACATATCATTCAGTATTATAAATTGTGGATCAATCCTTAAACCTTGTGTCAACACCCGGATTTTTAAGTCGAGATGCCTATTATGCCGTACATTGCATCCCAGGATTACTATTTTTGTGAGACATAACAAAATTGGTACCACATTACATCATCCATTACAAACCATAATAGTCATACAAATAGTTGATCTCATGATCAACTCTTAATACAAATTAGAGCAGCGGGAATAACGCAGTAGACTCCATCTTCATGGTCATAGGCAATGCTGATGATGGGAGGTGATCCTAGTTATCATAGACATCCTACTGTCCATCTTCCCGGTAGTCTTACTCGTAGTCTAGCCATGGGAATATCCAGGGACAAAGCCATGAGTACTCTTAAAGTACTTGCAAACTATCACTAACACAAGTAAGGGAAATACTAGTAGGAATCCTAAGCTCTAGTCTTACTTGCAACAAGCCAATTTTATTTCATAAGTATTCCATAGTAAAGCCTATTTTAGTTCTCTAGATTACTGGAGGGGGGGACCAAGTTTTCATGTCCACAACCCTGTTGTGGTCAAGTCAAACTCATAGTTCAAGTCACAAGTCATTTAGAAAACATCTGACAACAAAATAGTATGGCCACTCCAACTGACCATAACTGCGGACGTGAATATTCAAATAGTTTGACACTCTACATAGGTGGTACACTTTCATCACAAGATTCGACACATCCGTCAGGGATAATCCTGAATCATCATACTTGGTATGCGGATAATCAATCCTAACCTTTCAATTACACACCCTAGTATAGGCACTCTGAGTTTGGCCTCCTAGCCATGGCCATCTGCCATCCTGGGCACTGCATATGTGGACATTCACATTCACGAGGTAGCGTCAGCTCAATCTCTTTACGCAAGGGAACCCATACTAAGGCATATAATCTTCCAGTTATGCCCTACCCAACTAAGGTATTGTGGTTGTACGGTAAAATTGGAATGGTATCGCATCTGAACCCAACCATTAGTTTTTATCAAAGTCAAGGATCAAGCCTCATTCAGTTTCATCATCAAATCATTGTGTTCATCACACATGTCAAAACATTTCAATATAATGATTCCTCATTCCAAGGTTTTCACAAACATTTTCTCCAAGTGTTCCCATCTAAAGTGATCAAGGTTAGTTTAGCACTAGCCACTAGTAATGAGAGTATCACTATTGAGGGGGGGGGGGCTAATCAAGTATAATTACCAAGTCTAATTCTATGACCTTGACGGTATCAATTCTATTTTCCACTAATCACAATTATTTAACTAGGTAAGAAACTTTGGCAAAGGTAAAAGTATAAAGCTTCTAAGTAAAACTGGGAATTGGTAAAGTTGTATTTCATTAGTATGCACTAGGGTATCTGCACAAGTCAGCTTGCATAGCTAAGCTTGCTTGGAGAGCTTGCATAGTGGGTTTGCCCTGTTGGGTGCAGTTGTTTAAGTTCTCTTCTTCTTCCTCGGAGTACTCCTCCCCGTCGTAGCCTGGGTCGGTACTAGCGTCTATAAATACATACGAGGTACAAAATCACCAAACAACACTTAACTACTTCTATTTGACACACAAGGGCTCACACTAGATGATCTAGCATCATCTCAATCATCACATGAAATAATGACATATTCTTATTTACCTTATTTGGAAATGTAATTTCTACTCATTGAAAAATACTTAAGATTTAATATTATCCAATTAAAATATGGGATCATGTTGACACATGTCATCACCACATATTCCAATACTTGGGAATGTGATTTAAAAGGTTTGACATATATTACAAAGTTGAATATTACTATTTAATAATATTTAAGTGACTACAAATGCCTATATAGCATCCTTTTAGTAATAGTCCATGTTTAGTATATGTAAAACTAAATCTTTTTACATATTCATATAGAGCATGGCAATTGTGATTTTTGAGAGTTGGAAACATCTCAAAAGCATTTATGGTTGATTTTAGAAAAATGTTTGAAGTGGTAAAAGTCTTTGTCTTGTTATTTTTACTATGGGTGATCTATAAATTCAAATTTTTTGAATCCAACGGGAGTGATTGGATAATTTCAATACCTTTATAAACAAATTTGTGTCATTCATTTTGGTTAAGTAAATCTTTCTGAATTCAATTTTGAATCTACTGACAGAATAGGGTTTTTAATTAAATGAAAAACCTACATTTGAATGTCTGGGCTATGCACGGGAATGCTAATGGGCCGGCCCAACTGCATAGCACGCGCGCAGAGGGCTCCTTACAAGCTGGTCCCACGCGTTAGCGACTCTATATAAACGAAACGGTATCAGCTAATCTCAACCGCGCGATTAGAACGAGATCAATGGCTCTGATTCATCGTCTACGTCACAGAGGGCGCGCGAGATTCTAAACCTAGTGGCACAGTGGGGGTCATCGGAGGCTTACCAGGGCTCCAGCTAGGTCCAGTGATGGGGGCGAATGGGCTGGTAGACGACGGTGAGTCGAATGGTGGTTGCGGCGGCTCCTGGGTGGCTCTAATCAACGTCGCCCTTCCTTCACTGCAGCGGCGGGCTTTAGCGAAATTCCGGTGACGTCGTGCTCGCCCTGCTTGGGGAAGGGTCAGGGAATGGTGTGCCGTTTGAGGCTGGGGGAGGGTCCTGTTTATACACCGGCAATAGAGGAAGTGCGGCATGGCTCAGGCTCGTTGGCGACGTTGCTACAGGTCACTTTAGGCATGTCAAAGGGCATAGGAAAATGCGGTGGTCTACAGCGATCTTCATGCGCATAGTGTCACAGCGAGTGGCGGTCTTAATCGGACGAGAGAAGTTCGTGCTTTGTGCAGGTACGGCGGTGTTCGTCATGGAGTACAGTGGTCACGGGGTGCGCGGTGGCGAATGATTGTGTTTGGGAGGTTCCTGGTGACGCGGTGAGTGTAGTGACGCGCGGAGAGAGCGAGGCGTGGCGTGGCTGCACGGAATGTCTTGCCACTCTGGTGTGCGGTTGACATGGCGTACAGAGGTGAGCGGCATGGATGTGCTGTCTTCTCTGCTGCTTGTCTTTGGTTAAGGGGTGGACAGAGAGGTGCGGTGAGGTCACGCATGTCTTCTCGTGGTCATGGGATAGGACGACGGGGCATGTGGTGTCGTGTCCATGGTCGACCGGCATGACCTGCTCGGGTACGGCATGGCACTGTTGCAAACAGCGAGTGAGGGGTGCTAGCTGCACGGCTGGGTAATGGGAGTGATCATGGGTGAGTAGTGGAGTCAAATTGGGTACAATTGGTGAGGAATTGATTGATCAAAACAGTGAATAGTTTGAGTGGTTTTTGTAAAATGGTGATCTAGATACCTACACTTGATTCAGTTTTGAATTCCCTCTCAAATAAATTTGAAATTGTTTTCTGTAAGTTGGTAAAGTTTGCTTGTGTTTAGTTTCACTTGGTCTAGCAAGGGGATAAAATAAATAGAATTGTCTCTATCGGAAAACATTTACTAGATATGCCCAAAGTGGGCTAGTCGTTAATGTTGGCCAAAATGACCATTTGATCATATGCTTATAAATTGATTTTCTTTTTATATGATATTGTTTTCATCTTTAAACTAATCCTTATAATTTATAGAAATCAAACATGGCATAGCAAGTTGATACATTGCAAATGTATCTATAATTTTTTATGTTCCATGCTTGGTTTTATCTACTTTCTTATGTTTCGTCCACACTTTGGAGTACTTTTCATATGATTTCTTGGACTAACCTATTAACAAGAGCCACAGTGCCAGCTGCCTGTTTTCTGCCATTTTTGGTTCCAGGAAAGTCAGAAAATCATTATTCTCGGAATTGGACCAGACAAAAGCCAAAGTCGATATTTTACCGGAAGACTCATGGAGCCAGAAGACGAGACGGAGAGGGGCCAGGGGATGGCCACACCACCTGGTGGCACAGACCAGGCCAGGCCACGGCAGGGGGTGGTGTGGTCCCCTCCGGCACCCCCTCGGTCACGCCTCTCGCCTATGAGAGCCTCTCGATGCATAAACCCTAGATGGTCAATCAGAAATCCACGAAAAGTTCCACAGCGCCGCTGCCACCGAAGGGGAGATTTGGGGGACAGAAAGTCTCTGTTCTGGCACCCTGCCGGGATGGGGAAGTGCCCCTAGAACCATCTCCATTGATCTCCACCGCCATCTCCATCACCATTACTGATTCCCATGATGAGGAGGGAGTAGTTCTCTCTCGAGGCTAAGGGTTCTACCGGTAGCTATGTGTTCATCTCACTCTCTATGCATGATCATATTGTGATCATGAGCTTTGTAATCTAGTAGATCTACCTTTCTACTCAAGTGCTTCAATAGATCTCTGCTCTCCGCATGTGTGTGAAAGTGGCAGCATGCACACAATGGTGGCACTTAGGCTAGAGATTACAAATACTTGTTATGAGTTATATTTGGAGTTGGATGTCTTTATGAAACTGTGGTGTTTGTTGGAACCATCTAGTGCTCAAGGTGGCAGTGTGGGGTTATCTAGATGGGAAAGGCTTACTTTGAGGTGTGGTACTATAGCCCTACCATAGATTAGAGTGTCCAACCGGAGAGTAGTTAAGAGTAGTATCATAAAGAGAAGATATTTATATGAGAGTGTTTGCCTACTTCTAAGCACTAAAACACCATTTGCTATTAGATCTATTACATGTTTCCCTGCTTCTATCTTTATTTCAGTTTGCCTTTAGTCTTTTCCACGCCATCAAGCTATTTTCGATCACCGTTACCACTTATAATTATCCATACCACTTGTATTTCACTATCTATTCGCCGAACTAGTGCACCTATACACCTTACAAGTGTATTGGGTGTGTTGGGGACACAAGAGACTTCTTGTATCTTGATTTCAGGGTTGCTTGAGAGGGGATACCTTTGACCACTTCCTCCCTGAGTTCGAAAAACCTTGGGTGATCCACTTAAGGGAAAACTTGCTGTTGTTCTACAAACCTCTGCACTTGGAGGCCCAACAACTGTCTACAAGAATAGAAGTGCGTAGACATCAAGCTATTTTCTGGCGCCGTTGTTGGGAAGGTAAGGTAAAAAGTATTCACACCGGAGGATTAAAGAAGAAGAACCTCCCACGGCAAACGCCTATTTCCTGGCGTTGTTGCCGAGGAGGTAAGGTAAAAGGTACTCACATCCTCCGGTGTGAGTGCTCGAAGTTATTTCCTTTAGATTCTGCAATTTTGTCTTTTTGTTTCTTGTTTTCACTAGTTAGGCTTAATGGAAAACAACAAAAAAATTAGAGAGATTTTTAGTATTTTTCCAAAGATAGAACTTGAATTATCTGGAAAAAAAATTAAAAAACCCATGGAACTTTCTTTGCATGCTAATAGCAAAGTTATTAGTATGAATCTTTTGAACACCATTGTTACTAATGCTATGGAAACGTCTAAGCTTGGGGAAGTTGGTTTTTATGAAAATGATCTTTTTAGTTCCCCAGATTTAAAGAAGAAAATTTGCTCTGATGATACTTTATCTCCCATATGTGGTAGTTCTGATGATACTTGTGATATTCTAAATCCACATATTGAAAGCATCCCTTTTAAAATACCTATAAAAATTGTTGAACGTGTTATGAATAACTGCTATGTTAGAGATGGAATTGTCCATCCTGGTGATCATTTACTCTTTATACATGAATTATGTGAGTTGTTCAAGTGTGCAGGTATTTCAATGAATCAAGTTAAGAGGAAGCTATTCCCTATTTCACTTAAGGGCAAAGCAAGGGAGTGGTATGAGCTACTAGATGATCCTCATCATTTGGAGTGGAAGGAACTTGAATCTCTCTTTTACTCTAAATTTTATCCTCCTCATGAAATTCATAAAGATAGGAATTACATTTATAATTTTCATCCACATGATGGAGAAAATATTGCCCAAACATGGGGGAGACTGAAGTCACTAATGCTCAAATGTCCCATTCATGAGCTCCCCGGTAATATTGTTATTAATAATTTCTATGCAAGGCTTTCAGGACATTACAAGGACTATCTAGATACTTGTTTAGAGGGATCCTTTGCAAGTAAGGAGGTCAAAGCTAAGTGTGATCTTCTTGAAACAATTCAAAGCAATACCGAAGATTGGGATAACAACAAAGGTAAAGAACGAGGTATAAACTATGAGTATGATTGCATTAAGTCTTTTGCTGAAACTATTGATTTTCAAGAGCTTAGTGCTCAATATGGTCTTGATCCTCAAATTCTTGCTGATTGTTATAGAACCTTTGCTTCTAATATTAATGCTCCTAAAGAAAAATGGGACATGTATCATGAGCCTTATAAAGACACTTGCATGGAAAATGAAATTGTTATTAATGATAGCAATAAACATGCTCAAACCTCTGAAAGTACTACTTCTTATAAGCATGTTAATTTTTGTGGAATACATAGACCTTGTGAGAATAATAAAATTGAAGAAGAATATTGTATCACCCACATGAATGAAAAAACTAGAACATGATATAGGGCTCTAAATGATCTTGGTAAAAAAGTTTGTGCCCTCTATCCTTTTATTTGTGAACTTTGCTTTGAAGTGGGTCATTTCAATTTTCAATGCTCAGGCCATAATAATAGCCCTTCTAATCCAATGAGTACTGCAAGTTTGTATTGTGATGACATGATCACTCCTAATCAGCATGATGAACTTACAATATTTTTGGGGCGTGAAGAGTTATCAAGAAAAACTTCTTTGGTAGATATGAGTGCTTTTGGTATGAATAGTGTCATGCATGGTTGTCATCTTTATTGTGTTGATAATTGTGACGCAACTACTTACATACAAAATATTATAGAAGATGAGATTTTATGAAAATATGACAGGACTAATATGTGTTTTGATCTTATTAAAGAAAAGAAGGAATCCTCCAAAGCTTCTTCTATTGTCTCTAACAATGAACCAGGGTATATGGAGAAGCTTCCTTTCAAGCCTCTCCCTCCTAAAGAGAAGAAGAAAAAGAAGAAGAGGAGGAGTAAAAGGGAAGAGGAAATGGTATTTTCCCCTAAGCATGTTGCTCCTATTATAGTCTTTGATGAGTCTGAACTCGATGATGTTCCTATGCCTATTACCTATAGTAATGATCATGATTGGGAAAAGCACACTACGCTTGATATTGAAAATATCTTTGGTACCAATTCTGAAAATGATGATATTAATAATTGCTATACTATTAGTGCTATCCATGATCCTTCAAATGATGATATGTTTACAAATGAACACACTTTGGAAGACAACTATTCTATTGCTTATGATGATACTATACCTCCAATATATGATGATTGCAATGATGAATATGATATTTTCAGTCCACGTACTATCGAGGAGGAAATTAATTATGATTACAATATGCCTCCTATATTTGATGATTATGGTGATGAAAATAATAATGATAGCTATTTTGTTGAATTTGCTCCCACTACAATCAATAAGAATGACTATGTTTATGTGGGGAGTATTAATTCTTTTATGCATGTGTCTCATGATAAGAATGTTTCTTGTGATAGTTATATTGTTACTTTTATTCATGATGCTACTGAAAGTTATTATGAGAGAGGGAAACATGGTTTTATGTATCTCAACAATATTAAGTTCCCCCTCTTTATGTTGAAAATTTTGAAGTTGCACTTGTTTTGCTTTCCTATGCTTGTTGCTTTGTGCTTTAATGACTTGTTTCTTTACAATATTCCTATGCATAGGAAGTGGGTTAGACTTAAATGTGTTTTTAATTTGCTTCTTGATGCTCTCTTTTACTCTAAATTCATATTTCTTATGTGAGCATCTTCTCAAACTATCATGCCTAACTTAAAGGCGTTAAAGAAAAGTACTTTTTGGGAGATAACCAAAAGTTTTAGATGTGTCCTGGAAGTTATTACTTAAGTAATAACCGATCCTTATCCTTTTTATTTGCTTTTTTTGCCAAGAGTAACCTCTAATGAGAGAGAAGTAATGATTGGGAAGGTTGCTGTCCCGAAACAGATTTTTGTGCTTCACCGTAAACATTCGTGTAAATTCTTGGAACGTCTTTTCGAGGCATGAATTTTTGTGCTTCTGCCCCAAGTTGTTATCTAAATTACTTTATTTCAACACTTTTTTATTTGAGCAACAGAAGGTCTTCGAAAAAAATCGTCTTTAGCTGATGGTCTGTTTTGACAGATTTCTGCCATTTTCTGCATTTGCTTCTTGTTGGTTCCTTTTTGAGTTCTTTTGGGGAATTGAGCTTTTTGAGGGAAGTGGTACAGTATCTAGTGTTCTAATGGAATTTTATTTGGTGTTAGAACTGAACTTAAAGACTTATTATCTTGACTGCACTAATGTTGCTAATAAAGATTGTGTGAAGTTTTGTATGAAGGAAAAATTTCTGGTGTATGGAAAGAATGAGTAATGAGATGAAGGATGGACTAAATCTCAAGCTTGGGGATGCCACGCGTGTCACCCCAAGAAATATCCAAGAAGTTCAAGCGTCAAAGCTTGGGGATGCCCAAGGCATCCCCTTCTTCATCAATAAAAATCCCAGGTTTCTTCAAAACACTTCATTTTTATTGTTTCATGCATAGTTGTGTTGTTCTTGAGCGTCTTCTTTTTGGTTTTTGTTTTTGGTTTTCGTTTTCTTGGTTTTCTTACTTTGCTGAATAAATTGGTTGGACCCCCTCTTTCATACATTGGTTTTCAAATAGTTTGGTTTGGATTGGAAAAGAGTAGGAAAGTTCATGCTTAAGTGGTAAAGAGAATTTGTTTTTGACTGTGGCCTATGCTTTGTCATGCCATGCTCGATATTGTTTTGGCTTTATGCTTAGTATTCTTTGCTGTAGCATGACTTGTTATAAACAATTGAGATTGCTTAATGTGCCTTGGATGAATCATGCGTTGTTTTAGCATATTAAATCATAGTATTGTGGTATTCTCCTTTGATGCTTTATTTGGGTTGACTTGGCACATGCTCACACCATGTATGACTATCCCAAGTCACCATAGCCTTTATGATCCTTTAGTTTTCAACTTTTAGTATCACTTTATGATTTGATTAATGATGTTTTGTCGCTCTGCATGATTATGGCCATTATTGCTCTCTTAGTTTGTCATTCCCAGTCTTTTGCTAGCCTCCATAACCAAGATGAGTTCCACTCAGGCATCCAACTCCTTAAACCAAGTTATTCCAAAGAGTCCACCATACCTACCTACTAGCATATGCTATTCCAAGTATATTCATGTTTTTATCTACCTTTCACTTGTTATGAGAAAACTAGTGATTAAAGCTCTCACGAACTTGATGGCACACTTTACTTTATTGCCTCTAATAAACTTGAACCATTGGATCCTTCTTTGTTGCATATATGCTTGCGCTTTATAAGTTGAAATTAGCAGAACCATGTACCATGGGGAACACTTTCAACATTGCACTTGTACTTTGTACCCCGTTGATATCATGTTCTTTTGCTTACGGATCCCGGCGGTGTGAAATAAATGTGGAACTTGTATGATCATGGAGTTTGTATGTGTGTTAGAGAAACGCCTGGGCTGCTAGCCTAAGCCATGCCTAATCATGGTGGAAACTTGCACCATCACCATAATGAGCACTCTATGAAGCATACTCAATAAAAACCTATGCAAATAGCAAATAAAAAGATCGCTGCGATGCCCATTGTCTTCTTGCCTTGTCATTTTGATTACGGGAAAGCTCCTGTATCATGTGCAAGGGGTACCTCGTTGGCGGTTCTTAATGATACACATGTACTTACAATGACAAGAGCTTACTCGTGACTGAAGTTGAGTAGCATGAGGATCGGTCTTCGTAAGTAAGGGGCATGAGATTTCGGTTTATAACTTGTCAAGCATATCCTCTTAGTTGTGTCACTTTAACCTTAATCACCTTCAAGATGCTTATGATAGGGGCAATGAGAGCTGAAAGCTATAAGTACCATAATTTTTGGAAGCTCTTTATGAGACTTTAATCCCTACTTCCTTTTACAAAAGGCCTTTCTTCCACCATTATATTGAGTCTCCACCTTCTATATTTATGCACCTACTTTGAGTGCATAGTGGCCATTCTTAGTTCTATGTGCATTGTCCCAAGACTAGTTGATTAATGCATAACTTGTTATTGCTTGTTTGAGACTATTGTATCTAGTCACTCTTATGAACTTTGAAGGTGTCCTATGCATTTATATTTGCTACTCTATTGAGGGACAAGCTGAATACTATTATGCTATGTTTTCTTTATGTGAAACAAACAAACGTCTTGCAAAGCATGTTATTCATGAATCTTTTGTTTGTGCCTTTTCATGTTGCATCTTAGTTTCTTTGCTTATTGCTAGAACTTTGTCTTTCATGTTATGATTGAAGTACTTTGATCCCAGCTTTGAGTTTTGCAAATACTTTTGATCAAGTTTTTGATGGTGCATGTCACCTCAAAAATTATTCTTTTTATCACTTACCTACTCGAGGACGAGCAGGAGTTAAGCTTGGGGATGTTGATACATTGCAAATGTATCTATAATTTTTGATGTTCCATGCTTGGTTTTATCCACTTTCTTGTGTTTTGTTCCAACTTTGGAGTACTTTTATTATGATTTCTTGGACTAACCTATTAACAAGAGCCACAGTGCCAGCTGCCTGTTTTCTGTTGTTTTTGGTTCCAGAAAAGTCAGAAAATGAATATTCTCGGAATTGGACGGGACAAAAGCCAAAGTGCCTATTTTTCCTGAAGGGATCAAGTGCCAGAATACGAGACGGATAAGGGCTAGGGACCGGCCACACCACCTGGCCCGCGCCAGGGGGTGGTCTGGCCGACCCCAGCACCCCCTTGGCTTCTTCTTCCGCCTATAAGTTGCCCTCGGGACGAAAACCCTAGGTACCCGATCAAAAATACACGAAAGAGTCTGTAGCCTTCGTCATCTCCATCCCTAGATCGGGAGGGATCTGAAGCTCTTCCCGGCACCCTGCCGGAGAGGGGAATTCACCCTGGAGGCCTTCTTCATCACCATGCAAGCCTCCGGTGTGATGCGTGAGTAGTTCATCCTTGGACTACGGATCCATGTAGTAGCTAGATGGCTGGTTTCTCCTCCTTTGTGCTTTCATGTTTAGATCTTGTGAGCTCCGTTCATGATCAAGATCATCTATTTGTAATTCATACATGTGTTTGCGGGGATCCGATGGATATTGAGATGCTATTTTAGATTGATTATTGATTCTATCATGTCTTTGTTATTTGAGATCTTGCATGCTTTCTGTTGTTAGTAGCTATCTTGGCCAAGTAGATGCTAGCAACTCCAAGAGTTAGTATTTATGCTCAATAGTGGGTGCATGCCTCTGGTAATCTGGGGAAGTGACAGTAATCTCTAAGGTACTAGATGTGCTATTGCTACTAGGGAGAAAACAAAAATCCTTTGTTCATAGAACAATCGTATTGTTTACCTTACACGCAGTTCAGAAGCAATAACTGCTGTTTGCAACTTAATCGGAGGGGTTGGATGATAACCTGAAGGTGGATTATTAGTCATAGATGCAGTTGGATGGCGGTATATGTATTATGTTGTATTGCCCAATCAAGTCTCAAAGGATTCAAGATGATTAGTATATGCATGTATTGCTTTCTCGGTGTTTGTCAATTGCCCCGCTGTAATTTGTTCACCCAGCATGTTAACTATCTAAGGAGAGCCACCTCTAGTGAACTATGGATCCCGGTCCTTTACTTTACATACAATCTACAATCTTTTACTGCTTTGTGTTTACTTTCTGCAAACTTTTACTTCTTTCCATTCGATACATTTAATCCTTTGTTTTCCGCAAAACACGGTGAGATTGACAACCTCATCGCAAGTTCGGGACAAAGTTCTGTGGTTGTGTTGTGCAGGTCTGCATGTTGCTACTAGCACCGGTAGTGCGCCCTGCCAAAGCTCAGCTAGTAACACCTTTGAGGTGTTTCCTTGCTCCTACTGGTTCGATTAAACCTTGGTTTCATAACTGAGGGAAACTTGTTGCTGTGCTCATCATACCTTCCTCTTGGGGTTCCCAACAAGCTCTACATCAACACTACACGCCAGCAAAGATTTTCTGGGTGTCGTGTATTGAGCCATCATGCACCTATACACTTGACAAGTGTATTGGGTGTGTTGGGGACACAAGAGACTTCTTGTATCTTGATTGCAGGGTTGCTTGAGAGGGGATACCTTTGACCACTTCCTCCCTGAGTTCGATAAACCTTGGGTGATCCACTTAAGGGAAAACTTGCTGCTATTCTACAAAGCTCTACACTTGGAGGCCCAACAACTGTCTACAAGAATAGAAGTGCGTAGACATCACAAGCATTCATGCATTAATAGAAAACACACATGCACTCATATGGGTTTAAGCATTAAAAATTTTGTTAACCCTAAACTTGCGTGATTAGAACTTGATAATCTTGTTTAATATTTTTGAGATGTTACAAACCCTCCCTCCCTAAACAGAATCTCGTCCCGAGATTCAAAAAAACTAGTAACTAAAGAGATTCGGAAACTCAGTCCTAATATAATCTTCTTGATCCCAAGTGGCTTCTTCTTCGTTATGGTTACTCCATTGGATCTTTAGACACTTGATACTTCGGGTCTGGGTGGTTCTGAAGGCTTCTTCCAAAATATGAATGGGTACTACACGATAGGTTAAATCCTTGTTGATATTTATGGCTCTGTGATCGATGTTCTTGAAATCTTTGGTCTTTTCCAGAACTTATAGGCATTTCCTAAGTAATGAGATATGGAACACATCATGTACGGCTGACATCTCTTCAGGCAGTTCTAGCTGATAGGATACTTCTCCTCGGGGATTCAAAATCTTGAAGGGTCCAACATATCTGGGGGCAAGCTTCCCTTTCAGTTGAAAAAGCTGCATTCCTTTCAAGGGTGATACTTTGAGATACACAAAATCTCCCACATTGAAGGCCAGGTCTCGACGTCTTTTATCAGCATAACTCTTCTATCTGGATTGGGCGGTCTTGAGGTGTTCACGGACTTTGTGAACCTTATTTTCGGCTTTGCGTAGGATATCGGGTCCGAATATCTGACTCTCTCCTACTTGCGACCAATTCAGGGGGTACGACACTTCCTTCCATAGAAAAACTCAAATGGGGACATTTGCAAGCTAGCTTGATAACTATTGTTGTATGAGAACTCTGCGAAAGGAAGACAATCTTCCCATTTAGATTCATATTCTAAAACACAGGCTCTTAGCATATCTTCTAGGATCTGGTTTACTCTTTCAATTTGTCCGTTGGTTTGCGGGTGATAAGGTGTGCTGAAGTTTAGTTTGGTTCCTAATCCTTCTTAGACTTTCTTCCAGAACCTTGAGGTAAACTGGGTTCCTCGATATGAAATAATGGTCTTGGGGGTTCCGTGTAGACGGACTATTCTAGCAAAGTACAACTCTACTAGCTTTGAGCTTTGATAGGTGGTCTTGACGGGTATGAAATGAGCTACTTTGGACAGTCTATGTACTATGACCCAAATAGACTCATTTCCCCGTAATTGATGTAAGCAAACCTATGATGAAATCCATTCCAACAGAATCCCATTTCCATTCTGGAATCTGCAATGGTTGCAAAAGTCCTGCCGGTTGCTGATGTTCTGCTTTGACTCTTTGATAGATAACACACTTGGCGATATAGCTTCCGACTTCTCTCTATATTTTATGCCACCAAAATTGCTCGTTCAAGTCTTGATACATCTTTGTTCCTCCCAGGTGAATAGAGTAAAGGGTATCATGGGCTTCCTGCATAATGACTTGATTCAACTCTGAATCTGCTGGCACACAGATACGTCCTTTATACCACAAAACTCCTTCTTCATCTTCAGTGAATCCGGGTAGATTCCCTGTACCGATATGACGCTTAATTCCGACGATACATGTGTTTCCTTTATGAGCTTTCTTTATTTGACCGATCAAAGTGGATTGAAGTTCTATGCTATCTAGAAATCCTTCTAACTAGCTCCATTCTAAAATTCTCCAACTCCTCATGCAAACTTGGATGGTCTTCCTTAATCACGGTGTTTAGCCTACATGGTAGTCTACTAAGAGCATCCGCTACCACATTGGCCTTGCCGAGGTGATAGTGAATGTCAAGGTCATAATCCTTGATTAACTATATCCATCTCCTTTGCCTCATATTCAGCTCCTTTTGGGTGAAAATATACTTCAGACTCTTGTGATCCGAATAAATCTCACAGCGGTTACCCATGAGGTAATGACGCCATGTTTTCAAGGCTAAAACTACGGCTGTCAGTTCTAAGTCATGGGTAGGATAGTTCTTCTCTTATTGCTTCAGTTGTCGGGATAGATATGAGATTACTTTGCCTTATTGCATCAACACACATCCAAGAACAATCTTGGATACATCACAATATACATCAAAAGGCTTCTTAATATCCGGCATGATCAAAATTGGGGTTGAAATCAATCTTGTAAACACCCTGATTTTTAATCCTAGATGCCTGTTATGCCATACCTCGCCATCCCAGGATTACCATTTTTGCGAGACATAACAGATTTATATCACAGTATATCACCAATTACAAACCATAATAAGGTCTTACAAATACAGGATCTCATGATCCAGTCTTAATACAATGAAAGCAACGGAATAATAAACATAGTAGTGGGATCCATCTTCAGGGACATAGGCAATGCTGACGATGGGAGATGATCATAGTTGTCATAGACCTCCTACTGTCCATCATCCTTGTAGTCCTCCTCATAGTCTAGCCACGGGAATAGCCAGGGACAAAGCCATGAGTACTCTTTAAGTACTCGCAAACTATCACTAACAAGTAAGGTAGTTCTAATAGGAATCTTAAGCCCTAGGTTTATGTAACATCCCAACACTTTATTCAAGGTTATCAAGATTCTAATCACCCAAATTAGGGTTAACAAAAACTTTTTAGTATTAAAAGATTTATGAATGCATGTGTGTTTGCATTGGTGTAGAATTGTTTGAAACTGCCATGTTTGATTGTTCTAAATGTTGTGAAATGGTTTAAAGGTGAATGCCACATCATCTAGACCATTTACAAACAAAATCCAAAGAAAAAGAAATCAAATAAGAATAAAAAGACCAAATGGTCATTTTGACCATTTTAATCCACTAGGCCACTTTAGGTGTTCCTAGAAGTCAATTCCAAACAAAAACTTTCTCAACTCTTTTCACCCCTTGATAGACCAAGTAAAGATGTACCAAGGCCCACTTTACAAACTTACAAAAACTTTTAGCAAAGCAATTTAAATGACATTTGAAAATTGAATCAAGTGTAGGTGTTAAGATCACCATTTCTCAAAAACCAACCAAACTAGTTCACCTCGATAATCCCAAGCAAGCATAGATCACCAAGCATAATTATAGATTACCCACCAAATTTGAGCCAAAAATTCAAATATATTTTTCTTTCGGCCATTTCATCAAACACTTAGTGATCACAGAATTAACTGCCTAACTATTACTACTTTGATCAATGCATTGTCGACCCATTTGACCCATTCCTACTCCCCTTGTCCCCTCTAGTCCCAACCAGCACCCTAGCACCTCACCCCATTGCTGTTTGCACCAGTGCCGAGCCACCCCGAGCCCTCCATGCCGCTCGACCATGGGAAAGCCCCAGCAGACCGCCCCGAGCTTGCCCATGATGCCTAGGAGGTAGACGAGGCCACACCGCCACCCTCTGTCCCGTCCTCGAGCAGAGCCGAGCCATGGACCACCCACAGAGCGCCACGCCAAGAACGTCTGCGCCATGCCGAGCACGCGCCAGAGCGCCGCGCCCGACAAGCATGCACACGTCGCGCCTCGACCGGAGCTCACGCGCACCGCTTCGCCACGGCCCCAGGAACCGCCCGGACATGCCCGTTCGCCGCTGCTTGACCGGCAGCCACTATGCGCCACGTTGAACGCCGCTTCTCCCGCCTAGAGCACCAGCCGCGCCCGACCAAATGCCACCGCCCCTAGCCACGGCTTTAAGACTTAGAGGACCACCAGGGAGCACTACGTCGACCGCCGCTCGTAGCCATGCCGATAGCAGCCCGTAGCCATGTGGCCACCGCCGCCCGACCATGCCGTGCTGCCCCCTTCCTCGAGCTATAAATAGAGGCCACCCCCAGCCGCATTCCTCACACCATCTCACTCCCCTCTCACCACTGGACACACCACACCTCCCCGAAGCCAATCGAGTCGTAGTTCGCCAGAATTTTGCCGGAGCTTGCCGCTGCAGAGGAGAAGAGGCGCCGTCTATTGGAGCTGTCCCAGGAGCCGCCGCGACCACACCTAGAACCGCCATTGTCTACCAGTTTGATCACCCCCATCGCCACGTCTACCTGGAGCCCAGGTGAGCCCCCACGTACCCCCACTGTGCCGCGTTAGGGTTCGTTATTGCCGAAGCTGTTCGCACGGCCGTAGATTTAGTTCTAATCGCACGGATGAGTTTGCCTCGTACCGCTTCGCGTTAGTTGTGCCGTTGAAATGCGGGACCACCCTGTCAGTAGCCCTCTGCACCGTGGAGCGCCACTGGGCCGGCCCGTTTAGTTTCCCGCGCTAGCCCACAGATTCAAATTAGTGTTTATCCATTTAGGTTTAAACTAGATTATGTGCCTAGATTCAAAAATCAATGTGGGGCCCCCAGATTAATCCTCTGAGAATCCCTGTTATGCATACAACCACGATCCCATGATCAGTTAGTCGTGGCACATAACTGACAAGTATCAAAGTAAACATCCAATACATAAAGAATACATGTCATACCTTATTTGCCATTATGGCTACATCGATTAACATCAGCGGAACTTCATTAAGCGTAGAGTCCCAGCCATGCCTTAACCTATAGGCAACTGACTAGGAGAACGTCCTAGCTCGCATAGTCGTCCACTTCACCTTCTTCTTGATATCTAACCAAGTTAATAGGCAGGGACAATGCCAGTGAGTACTTTGAATGTACTCGCAAACCAACTTAAGTTAACAATAATATCCAGAGGATATGCATTATGGCTGTGGTAGTAGGAGGGCTCCCAGAGAGGTTGTTTTCTCAATTAGTTTCTCTTGTAGATATAGCATCTACATACCTTTGTTGAAAACTTTTGTAAAGTCTTTTTGGAAACATTTTGAAAAGTTTTGTAAACACTAGGATTGGGGTACACATCTGTTCCCGTCTTCAGGTCGTCCCACGACCAAACTCCTTTCTCCTCCTTCCGACCATCCCATGGTCAAAACCTTTCTCCTTTACGACCATCCCATGGTCAAAACATTTCCAAAGCCATTTATTTTCTGAAATCCTTTTTGAAAACAAAACCAGCACCGCTCTACAGCAACCTTCCCTACCGTCCATGACCGTGGACACGGCTATTCGAATAGATTTACACTCTGTAGAGGTTGTACACTTTACCCACACCATCCGGGTACACTACCCTGATCTACACCGATCATGGGTCGAGTAACCGATCAAGACTCTCCGGATGCCCACTCCAATATAAGTGTCTACCCTATGAGTGTTGTTCCCCTCAACACCGGGACTTCGGGTACCGAGGACCAAACATAGCGCATTTTGCACTTCCCAAGTGGGAGCTTTCAATGAGGGGCTCATAGTAACGCGTGGAGGCCCGCAAATCCTTCGTTCCTTCTCCAGGTCGATGTCCCACATGGACCCTTTTGTGAGAAGGCCCACCCTCCAGGGATTTTTAGAGTAGTGTGGTTGCACGGGTTAGAGTAGACCAGAGCAAACAAACATCAAGTCCAGCCATGTCCCATTCCAGAGTAGTGTGGTTGCACGGGATAGTTGTTCTAGCAAAACGGCAAAGAACCGGGTGCGTTTTTGTAAACCTTTTTCCTCCAGCTTTCCTTCATAATTTTGTAAAACAAACCTTTTGCTTTCTCAATATCTCTTGGGAGGTCCCACCTCACCAAGGTTTTATCATAAAACATTTGGTAAAAACTTCGTCGGGGGTCTTCCCATCCTCTAGTTTTGCTTCGGCTAAAACGGGGTCTCCAAAGGGTATGTTGTGTTACACCATCTACCATACTAGGGACAAGTAGGTGTCATCAAGGGGGTTGTACATAATAGTACAAAAGTGTAATAGTTCGGACGAGCCAAACCACTACCATATATACACCAACATATAGTAAAATAGTGCAGTTTTAATAAACAGTAGATAAAACATGCATAAGTGAAACAGTAGGACAAGGCTTATGAGCAAGAAGGTGGCTTGCCTGATGATCCGCAAAGTGGCAATATGTCCCTGGACTTCTTCTTTAGATAACCAAGAATACTAATACCAATAATAATAAGATCTCTTCTTCTTGGCGTCAATACAAGCGCAACTATCATCGATACGGATCACATGCAAGCAAACAAATGACACAATCAACACCAGGCATACGAACATCAATACATACAACAAGCAACAAACAATACAAGTTTACAAATTACTAGGTCTTAGGAAGAATGGATTTAATAGGATTGGCATTGGTGATTTATTGTCTAGGAACTACTTGAGAGAGGGTTTTTGGACCAAGGCTTGGTTCTGGATGATATCATTGTATACAAATGATTCCATCAGGTAGGTATTGATAAATTTAAACCAACAAAAGTGGTTTCATGATTTTATCACTTTTCTTTATTTAGTTATTATTTTTTCCAGTGAAATAAACTCTAGTTTTAGGAGATACTTCACCAGAAAAGTTCCGGAGCTCCAACAATTATTTCCTTGTATGGTTCAGTAGGGTTTTATGTACTGATCCAAATAGATTTGGAATCATGTCAAAATATTTATCAGAATGCCCTCAGGAAATTTCCAAAGTTAGTTCTATAGCTGTTTTCTCTTTTTCACCAGATTAATTATACAAAAGGTTTTGATATGTTTCCAAAGACACATGATGGGTATTTGAATTATCTTTCTGTAGGAATTGGAATCAACCTTTTTGGAGTTACAGAACTACTGAGGTGATTTTATTAGTGAAATAACAATACGTAGAAAAATTTAATTCCTAATAACTCAACCATGGCTCATAAAATTTTGGGCTCCTGGAGTTTGATATATATTAGTATTCATGTCTCCTGGGAGTTTGAATTTGGTCAATAAATATCTTGGTTTGACCTAGAGAAATTCATAAATCTAGATTTTGACTATTTTTGTTATTTTTACTATGGGCAAAGTATGTAGCAACTGACTATAGAGACAGGGTGACATGCAAGGTATGACCAATACCTAGCATTAGAAAGTGGGTTTACTCCATTTGGATTTACCAAACTCCTTTAAAGAAATAAGTAGTGAAAAAGACATGTTCTGGTATTATTTTTATTAGAAAATAACTGTGGATTATTTAGGTGCAGTAAATGTTCTGAAAGGTCAATAAAACCTTAGGAAATAAGCAGAATTTAAGATCTGGGCATTGGTGTGGTTTTCCATTTTTATTTGAATTATTTCTACATGGTAATAAACAGATCTGGAAAAGAAATTAAGAAAAGGAAAAGAATTAAGTCCGGTGGGCCGGATCTCAGCCGGACCCCGGGAGACGCACGCTAGGCCGACCCAACCTGGTGCTCAAGCGCGTAGTGGGCAAGCAATAGACCGCCGGTGCAGGGCCCAGCTGCCAGAGAGGAAGGCGCTGAAGTGGTATGGAGCGAGTGTGGCCGTTCGATCTAGTGAGGATCGGCGGTGATGCTCCATCTCCTACCTCTAGACGCGCCCATCGCTGGGAACCCTAGCAGAGGCGTTGAACAGGTTGGGGAGGGCTCACCGAGCGAAGGAGGGGAGCTGGAGGGGGCCTGGGGCGAAGCAGCGCATCACCACGAGCGGAACAAGGGGCGGCAGAGAGGTGTTCCGCGACGAAGAGAGACTCACCCGACGACGCCTGTCGGGGGGCCTAAGAGCTCCACGGCGGCGGCGGTACAGGCGGTCCTGGGCAAGGAAAATAGGGTGGTTAGGTATGTCAGTGCTAGGAGACTTTGGGAGGATGGCGTGCAGAGGGAGTGGTGCAGCGAGAGGAGTACCCGAGCTAGATCTTGACCGAGGTCGAGGTGCCTTTTCCTCCTTCTCCTGATTGAGGCAGAGCAGGGGAGAGGAAGTGGGCTTCGGGGGAGGTGAGTGGGAAGCAGAGGGAGTGAATAAGGGGGCAGAGGCAGGCTGGATAGCCCCTGACCTATTTAACTCGAGGGGGAGGGTGTATGGTGGGATATGTCCATGGGAGGGCAGGGGCAGGTCCATGGCCTCCCCATTGGTTGCTGAGGGTGGTGGAGAGGGCACTGTGGTCGTGCAGGAGACAGTGAGGGAGTGGTGCTACTGTTACAAAAGCTTGGCCATGTGTTTGCCTCTTCTCTCTCTTTACTTCCTTGCCAAACACAAGAGACAAGGGTGTGGGGGTGGTGCTACAGGGTTTCTACAGTAGTGGTCGACCTGGGGTGTTCTGGTGGGTGTGGTGCATTGTTTTGCAAGATTGGTGGTGATTGTGTTTGGGTTTTTGATTCAAAAAGGCTAAGTATCCAATTCAGCCATAAGGGATGATCAAGTGGTATGTCTTGATTTTTGACCTTGACCAATTGAGGTAAGGATGCTGGTAGATGGGTAGGGTTAATATGCATCTCTAGGATTTATTTGGGATTTTTCAGAAGATTAGAAGTCCACCTAAATCCATTGGACCAGGTGGGTTTTTGGGTTGAGATGGTCCCAAATGTTAATATACACTTAGGGAAATTTTCCCAAGATTTATGGAGGTTTAAAAGTATTTAAAACTATTATTATTCCATTTCTGCCATTTGAGAAAAAGGGCAAAAAGAAATAATAAAGGATCTCAAAAAAATATATTTTTGAGATGGGAATGTAGGGTATGATATATGGATCTCAATTGAGCCAAAATTTGGGGAAGTGCTTTGGAAAAAACCAAACTTTCCCTTGGGAAGGGAGTTTTGGACATTTGTCTATTAAAGAGATTAATTAGTTTTGTAGCCATAATAATTATGGATAATATTTGATAAATCTTGATGATCGAGGTAGATGATGTAGACATTGTGTAGCAAGCATTTTCAACCTTGGGAATTCGAAATCCAACTTGAATTAGATGGAAAACAAGGAGTTGGGGATCTAGGGTATTGTTATTTTTATACCACCAAAACCTTGTTGGATCTGGGAGCTCAGAGCTCACCTTGATGCAAGGGGTGTGGAAGTGATGGCAAACTTTGTTGAAAATAAGGTTGTCATACTAGATGAGTCCTGATGCCTTATAAACCATGTGGGTTTAAGAAGCACAAGGATCCACTTTGAACAAGTGAAGTAGACATTGATATACATATATGAGTATAACACAACCATGCCAAGAGTTGGTCCATAGAAGGTGGGATTGTGGTGTGAGCTTCTGTGAAAGTAGGCATGTTTACTAGATTTGCAGGAATAGTTATTTTCTTGCCTGCAAACCCAACAAGAACAAGTAGGTTGGAGGATGATCTAACCAAGGGCAAGTGTTGGTATTGGTAGTCCTTAGGATGGTTAACAAGATGGTTTAGATGCATTTTCAAAAATGCACAAGGGTTGAGAAAGGGAGGCATTCAAAAAGGTGATGTTGGAAATAGTTTTCCAGACTTAGCCAAATTTGGCAGATTTAGTGTTTTTGACTAGAGCATGAGAGGAGATGTTTTTTATGGGTTGCAAGGTACCCAAGCATCATCAAGTGGATGATCTTGAAGTGTATATTGAGTAGAAAGGATCCATGCTTGGTATTGGTCTTCATTGACTTGGAAACTTCTAGAAGGGATATCTTCAGAATTGATCTGGTTAAGGGTTTTAGATGATCACCTAGTATCTAGAGATTAGATCCTGCTTTGTATTCTTGCTTAGGTTTTGGTGATTTGGAAACCTCTTGATCCTAGTGATGAGCTCCTAGAGTAGCTCATACTATCTCTTAAGCAGAAAAATCAAGCAGCAGATCAAGGCAATTCATCAGACAGCAGATCAAGGCAACTCATCTTATAAACAAATCAACTACTACTAGGGTTACCATCAAGATTAGCTTGAGATAAGGATGGGAAATTTTGAAAGGTTGGAGTTTGAATAAGGTAAGAGTCCTTGCTATCCCTACCAAGAGTAGAATTCAAAAGTTTTAAACAAGGTTTTGAAAATCCTAGAGGTAAGAGTAGTTGATGGTTCTGTCTTGAAAACATAAGGAGATTATAATAGGTTGCTCTCCATAGTTTAGGGAAATAGAATCTACTAAAATAGTTGGTTTGCAAAGGCTTCTTGGCTCAGGTTTTGAAATGCCAGAACATTTGAGAATATGGAAATTGAGCCAAGACAGTTTTGGGCAGTATCTTTTGTTAACTGGTGTTGAGGTAAGGAGTATATCTTCTAATACACATTCATAAGCATAGACATTGTAAATCAACAGACAAACACTTCACCACTAAACCAGAAAAAGTTTTTGTTCCCCCTGATTTTTGCAGTCTGGACAACTAATCAGGGTTGCTGAGATTGGGATGTTACAATCAATTCGGAGAGATTTACTTAACCAAATGACATGATTCAAATTTTGTTAGCAAGATAATTAAAATATCTATCCAAGACTGTTGGATTTAAATCAATTGGAGTTAGAGATCACATATACCAAAAATAAGAAGACAAAGATTTTTCTGCATTTCAAACATTTTTCAAAAATCAACCATAATAGCTTTTGAGTTGATTCCAACTCTCAAAAATCACATTTGACCATACCTATCTGAATATGTAAAAAATTTAGGTTTGCGTGCAGTGACTTTGGACTAGTACCAAAAGAATGCTATTAGGGCATTTCTAGTCAATTTAAATTGATTAAATAATAAACTTAAACTTTATAAAATGAGACCAACCCTTTTAAATCACATTCCCATGTATTGGGATATGTTGTCAGGACATGTGTCCACATGATCCCATATTTTAATTGGAGAATATAAAATCTTAATTAATTTCAATGAGTAGAAATTACTTTTCTCAAATAAAATATTGAAACTAGTTCTTTAAATCTTGTGATGATTGTGATGATACTAGATCATCAAGTGTGTGCCTTAATGTGCTAAATAGACTAGTTAAGTATTGTTTGGTGATTGTGTATCCCGTATTCCTTTATAGACGATAGTACCGACCAAGTCTACAAGGAGGAGGAGTTCTACCCCGAAGAAGACGAGGAGAATTTCAACCACTGCACCAACCAAGGAAAGCCATCATTAACAATGCAAGCTAACACTTGCAAGCTTGATAACCTAAGCAAAATGCCTTAAGCAGGCTTTGGTTATACCATTTAGATTGATGCCCATCCCAAGTTTTACTTGCAAGCTTTACTTTCTTTTACTTTACCAAAGTTCTTTACTTTTCTTATAGATAGCATAAAGAGTATAAAACTTGACCTATCTAGTTATACTTAGATGTCATTCTATGGCATGATATTGAAGATTTAGCACCCCTCATTAGTGAACACTCTTAACCTTAGTGGCTAGTGCAAATCATAAAACTTGATCACTTTAGATGGGAATACTTGGTGAAAATGATTATGGAAACCTTGGAATGATGAGTCATTCTATTGAGATGTTTTGACATGTGTTGAGAAACACAAATGGTTTATGATGATGAAAATGTTGAGGCATGAGCCTTAGCCCTTTTTAAAAACTGATGGTTGGGTTCGGATGCGATACCATTCCAATGTTACCGTACAACCACAATACCTGAATTGGATAAGGCTTAGCCAGAAGTTTATATGCATTAGTATGGTTTCCCTCGCGGAAGAGGTTTGAGCTGAGGGTACCTCTTGATGATGTCCACCTATGTAGTGCCCAGGATGGTAGATGGCCATGGCTGGGAGGCCAAGATCATAGGGGAGGTGCCTATACTAGAGTGTATAATTGAAAGGTTATGATTGATTATCCGCATACTAAGTATGTTGATTCAGGGTTATCCCTGACGGATGTATCGAGTGTCAAACTATTCGAATAGCCGCGTCCGCGGTCATGGACAGTTGGAGTGGCCATACTGTTATGTAGTCAGATGTTTTCAAAATGACTTGTGAAATGATTCGTGACTTGACTTGACCACAACAGGGTTGTGACTATGAAAACTAAGGTCCCCACTTAAGTGATTTAAAACATTAAGCTATCTTTCTTTACTTCTGAACTCAGCTTAGGTTTCAAATTAGCTTTTGCAAATAAACGTAGAGCTTAGCATTCCTACTAGAACTACCTTACTTGTTAGTGATAGTTTGTGAGTACTTAAAGACTACTCATGGCTTTGTCCCTGGCTATTCTCGTGGCCAGACTATGAGGAGGACTATCCGGAAGAAGGACAGCAGGACGACTACGACAACTAGGATCATCTCCCATGGTTAGCATTGCATGTGACACTGAAGATGGAGCCCAAAGCTACGCTTATTATTCCGCTGCTTGTTTGTATTAAGACTGGATCATGAGATCCTTTATTTGTGTAAGACCTTATTATGGTTTGTAATGGATGATGTACTGTGATATCCAATCTGTTATGTCTTGCAAAAATGTAATCCTGGGATTGCGATATATGGCATAACAGGCATCTGGGATTAAAAATTCGGGTGTTGACAAGTTGGTATCAGATCCATCCTGACCATAGGATACCCTTGTTAGAAAGGACGTCCAAACAAAAATTTAGTTTCAAAAACAAATGAAGTGAGTATTTATAAAAACCTATTCCCACTCTTATCCTTGATTCTTTTAAAAAAATCATGTTCCTCAAAAATTCTTACATTACTACATGAAATTTGACACAATTGATCACCTCACTAACTTACTCATCCTAAATTCTTGTAGATGGAAGTTCAGTACTGCAAGTTCTACCAGTTGGGCAACGGAGGCCAACTAATCTTTGAGAGGGATCTCGATGCACTATAGGAGTATTTGGAGCGCCCGCATCCGGAATTCTCCGGGGCTCAACTCAATGATCACCCATGAGGAGATCTACAATGGCTGATAGTTGTTGATCTTCGAGGGAAGATGGAAGCACCCCTTTCAGAGAAGATTCAATTCATCATGAGAGAGAACAACTGGCTAGATGGATTAGCCAGGGCAATGCATGAATCTCTCGCCCGTCTTTGCGGACAGAACATCAACTTGATCCTAGGAACTCGCTTTGCTCACTATGCAAGGTGTGATTCCATGGGGATGCCATTGGAGATGCCAAGTCACTCAGATAGGAACCGCCAAGTGGAGAACCTTGACTTCATGCTGTATGATAGGCAGAAGGAATTAGACAATGCTCGAGCCTACGCCAACCACAACCTTGTCATTGCCGCTCAAAAGGCCCAGACTTTCACCCTGCTTGTCAAGGATCATCAAACACTTTGCCGACAACGCGAGAAGAAGGATCGCACTATCGCTCGTCTTCGCAAGAAGGTGGGTGACCTCGAGAAGACCATCCAGGAGCAAGAAGCTCAGCTTGCAGCAAAAGAAGAAGAGGAAGAAGGTGAAGACATCCAGGGAGATATTCACTCATACCTCAGCGATGACAGTGACTACCTGGAGGATGATGCCATGGACTTCTACACCGATGATGATGACTCTGACTTCATCGATGATGAGTAGATGCACTTGATCACTACCGTAGGAATGAGTTGTATCGGTCCCACTATACCTTAGTTTACAGAATGGTTTTTAAAACCATCTGCTTTCCTTTTATGTTGTGGTGTGTGTGTTTGTATCGTGTGCTTTGATTGAATGAATGAAAAGTTGTTAGTTTGCCAAACCTGAGTCAAACTCAAAGTTTAAAGCTTTTGAAAACAAAACCATGAACCTTAGAACTTACCCCTTTATATATCTCAATCTTTAGATGACTCGTGGAAACCCCGGAGGAAGCAGCTCATCGCAGGACCCGATGGTGCAGATTCTGCAGATGCTAGTTTCCGACCGTGAAGCTAGTAGAGTGGAGCACCAAGCCAACCTAGCCACCCTACAACAGACCGCTCAGATGGCCCATAATAATCAAGGCCATGGAAATCAGGATCATCATGGATCCAATCTCAAGAACTTTCATAAACCAATCCCCCTATCTTTGGCAAGTATGAAGACCCATTAGATGCAGATGATTGGTTACAAACAATGGAGAACAACCTAGAAGTCGAAGGAGTTGATGCCAACAAGCAAATACTGTTTGCCACCCACTATCTGGCAGGAGATACAAGAGCATGGTGGAATAGCACCCGTACCATGAACCACGGTCAAGTGATGACGTGGGAAGCTTTCAAGACCAAGTTTAGTCGCACCAATGTGCCGCAAGGTTTAGTCACTAGAATGAGGGATGAATTCAGAGAGCTGAAGCAAGGCAGGATGATGGTAGTTGAATACCGTGACAAATTTCTATCCCTCGCTAGGTATGCACATGATGATATCAACACTGAAGCCAAGAAGAAGGAGAGATTCCTGAACGGACTGCATGATGAGATGCAAATGGTGTTAATGAACATCCGTTTTGAAGATCTCGAAGAGCTAGTCAACTCTACCATCCATATGGAAGGAAACATAAACCAAGCCAATGACAATCGCAAGAACAGAATGATGTACCAGAGTGGATCCATTAGTCACCAGAAGTATCGCCCAACCCCTCTGCAGGATATGCCCGAAGGAACAATAGACCCCCAATGTCTTGTCCAAGCTACGCCAACCATAGAGGAGGAAATGTGAAGTCCGGAGGAAATCACAACAATAACCTCGGCAACTCCAACAATTCCAACCATGCGTCGCCCAAGTCCAACAACAACAACAACAATACTGCCCCAAGGACTGGAAGCAATGTTGTGCCTGTTGCAGCCAAAGACAAGTCCTAGATTGCTTGCTTTGAATGTGGAGTGAAGGGTCACTACTCCAACGAGTGTCCCAAGAAGCTGGCAGCCACCACCAATGTCAATGCCCCAGCTCAGTAGCAACGTCGTGTTCATCCCGGAAGAAGGTTTGCCCCTAGGGAATCTGCTCAACCGCAACGGCCGTCTGTTCCACATGAATGCTGAAGAAGCCCAAGAAGCGCCATATGTCATGCTGGGTATGTTTTCTGTTAACTCAGTATTAGCAAGAGTGTTCTTTGATTCTGGAGCATCGCACTCGTTTGTTACAGAAGAATTTGCATGCACTAGTAAGATTCACCCAACCATTTTGAAGCATGTTATGATAGTTCAAATACCCGGTTCAACCACCAAAGCTACAAAAATTTGCAAGGCTGTACCTATCAGAATACATGGGATATATTTTTATGCCAATCTAATAGTACTTGGAACCAAAGGTTTGGAAGTAGTACTAGGAATGGATTGGATGTCAAAACATAAAGGATGGATCGACCGTGCCAAGAAAGCCATAACCATGACCAGTAGCTCTGTAGTATCAGTAGAGCATGTATCTGAGACCTTGCCCCGTCAATTCAAGTGCAACAAGAGTCTAGCCCTACCAACCATAGACCAAGTCAGAGTAGTCTGTGAATACCCTGACGTATTCCCAGATGAATTGCCTGTTATGCCCCCAGATCGGGATATCGAGTTCATTATTGAACAAATCCCTAGAACAGGACCCATAGCACGGAGACCTTATAGCATGAACCCATCTGAACTAGTGGATCTGAAGAAGCAACTTGATCCCATGTTGGCGAAAGGTTTGATTCAACCAAGCGCATAGCCATGGAGATCGCCCATTCTGTTTGTGGATAAGAAAGATGGAGGTAACCGTTTATGCACAGATTAACGGAAGCTGAATGATGTCACCATCAAGAACAAGTACCCACTGCCCAAGATAGAGGATGTGTTTGATCAGTTGCTTGGTGCAAGAGTGTTCTCTAAGATTGATCTTAGGACTGGTTATCATCAACTCAAGATTCGCCTTTACTACCAGATATGGATTGTATGAGTATACGGTCATGTCTTTTGGATTAACCAATGCCCCCGCTTATTTCATGAATCTCATGAATAAGATTTTTATGAACATTCTGGATAAGTTTGTCATTGTTTTTATCGACGATATTCTAATCTATTCAAAGTCAAAAGAAGATCATGAGCTACACCTAAGAACCATCCTTGAAACCCTGAGAGAGCATTAGTTGTATGCCAAGTTTAGCAAATGTGAGTTTTGGTTGAAAGAAGTAGGATTCCTCGGACATATTGTGTCAGCAGGAGGAGTCGCTATTGATCTCGCCAATATCAGAGATGTTGAAGCATGGGAAGCCCCAACCACTCAAACCCAAGTCCGTGCATTTCTCGGATTAGCAGGATATTACCGCAAGTTTGTTGAAGGATTTTCGAGGATCGCAAGACCGATGACCCAATTGTTGAAGAAAGACAAGTAGTTTGAATGGACTGACAAATGTGAAGCAAGTTTCCAAGAGCTCGAGAACAGACTGATTTTAGCCCTAATCTTGATTATGCTGGATATCAAGAAGCCTTTTAATGTGTATTGTGATGCATCCAAGATTGGTATCGGATGTGTGTTGATGCAAGGAGGCAAACTCATAGCATATTTGTCGAGACAACTGAAGCAACATGAGCAAAACTACCCTACCCATTACCATGAACTAGCAGCTGTAGTCTTAGCTTTGAAGACATGGCATCATTACCTTATGGGTAACCGCTGTGAGATTTACTCGGATCACAAGAGCTTGAAGTATATTTTCACCCACATGGAGCTGAATATGAGGCAAAGGAGATGGATAGAGTTAATCAAGGATTATGACCTTGACATTCACTATGACCCCGGCAAAGCCAATGTGGTAGCGGATGCTCTTAACAGATTGCCGTCTAAATTAAACATGATGATTAAAGAAACCCAACCAAGTTTGCATGAAGAGTTGGAGCAGTTTAGAACAGAGCTAGTTAGCAAAGTATTTTTAGCTAGCATTGAACTTCAACCCACTTTTATCAGTCAGATCAAGGAAACCAAGAAGGGAAATGCAAGTATCGACGGAATCAACCGTCGTATTGGTACAGGAAAGGTACCTGGATTCACCAAAGATGAAGAAGGAGTTTTGTGGTACAGAGGACGTATCTGTGTGCCAACAGATTCGGAGCTGAAGAAAGATATCATGCAGGAAGCTCATGATACTCTCTATTCTATCCACCCCGGAGGAACGAAGATGTATCAGGATTTGAAAGAGCATTTTTTGTGGCACAAGAAGAAGAGAGAAATCGGAAGCTACATAGCCAAGTGTGATATCTGTAAAAGAGTCAAAGAGGAACATCAGAGACCCACAAGACTGTTGCAACCCTTGCATATTTTAGAATGGAAATGGGATTCTGTCGGAATGGACTTTATCACCGGTTTGCCTACTTCTAGTAGGGGAAATGACTCTATTTGGGTCATAGTTGATAGACTGTCCAAGGTAGGCCATTTTATACCTGTCAAGACAACCTACCAGAGTTCTAAGCTAGCAGAGTTGTACATTGCTAGAATCATCAGTTTACATGGAACCCCCAAGACCATAGTGTCGGATCGAGGAACCCAATTTACCTCGAGATTTTGCCAGAAAGTCCCAGAAGGATTAGGAACCAAGCTGAACTTCAGCACAACTTATCACCCGCAGACTGATGGACAGACTGAAAGAGTTAACCAAATGTTAGAAGATATCTTGAGAGCTTGTGTGTTAGAGTATGGATCAAAATGGGAAGATTGTCTGCCTTTCACATAATTCTCATACAACAACAGTTATCAAGCTAGTTTGCAAATGGCCCCATTTGAATTCTTGTATGGAAGAAAGTGTCGTACCCCTTTCAATTGGTCAAAAGTAGGAGAGAGTTAGGATTTCAGACCCGACATCCTACGAGAAGCTGAAGAGAAAGTTCACAAAGTTTGTGAGCACCTCAAGACTGCCCAATCTAGACAAAAGAGTTATGCGGACAAGAGACGTCGGGACCTGAATTTCAATGTCGGAGATTTTGTGTATCTCAAAGTGTCATTGTTGAAGTGAATACAACATTTTCAGCTGAAAGGAAAGTTAGCCCCCAGATATATTGGACCCTTCAAGATTTTGAATCGCCGAGGAGAAGTATCTTATCAACTAGAACTGCCAGAGGAGATGTCAGCCATCCATAATGTGTTCCACATCTCGTTACTTCGCAAATGATTAGAAGTTCAGGAGAAGACCGAAGTTTTCAAGAACATCGATCATCGAGCCATTGACATCAACAAGGATCTGACGTATCGTGATGTGCCCATCCGTATCTTGGAAGAAGCCTTCAGAACCACCAGAACCCGGAGTATCAAGTTTCTCAAGATCCAATGGAGCAATCATACCGAAGAAGAAGCTACCTGGGAGCAAGAAGATTACATTAGGACTGAGATTCTAGATTTCTTTAGTTCCTAGTTTTTCTTGAATCTCGCGATGAGATTTTGTTTAAGGGGGGAAGGTTTGTAACATCCCAAAACTTTAATCAAGGTTATCAAGATTCTAATCACCCAAATTAGGGTTAACAAAAACTTTTTAGTATTAAAATATTTATGAATGCATGTGTGTTTGCATTAGTGTAGAATTGTTTGAAAATGCCATGTTTGATTGTTCTAAATGTTGTGAAATGTTTTAAAGGTGAATGCCACATCATCTAGACCATTTACAAACCAAATCCAAAGAAAAAGAAATCAAATAAGAAGTCAATTCCAAATAGAAACTTTCTCAACTCTTTTCGCCCCTTTCTAGACCAAGTAAAGATGTACCAAGACCCACTTTACAAACTTACAAAAACTTTTAGCAAAGCAATTTAAATGACATTTGAAAATTCAATCAAGTGTAGGTGTTAAGATCACCATTTCTCAAAAACTAACCAAACTAGTTCACCTTAACAATCCCAAGCAAGCATAGATTACCAAGCATAAGTATAGATTACCCACCATATTTGATCCAAAAATTCAAAAATATATTTTTCTTTCAGCCATTTCATCAAACACTTCCTACTCCCCTTGTCCCGTCTAGTCCCAACCAGAACCCTAGCACCTCACCCCATTGTTGTTTGCACTAGTGTCGAGCCACCCTGAGCCCTCCCTTCCGGTTGACCAGGGGCAAGCCCCAGCAGACCGCCCTGAGCTTGCCCACGACACCTAGGAGGTAGACGAGGCCACACCGCTGCCCTCTGTCCCCTCCCCAAGTAGAGCCGAGCCATGGACCACCCACAGAGCGTCGTGCCTAGAACGTTTGCGCCATGCCGAGCACGCGCCAGAGCGCCGCGCCTCGACCGCAGCTCACGGGCACCGCTTCGCCATGACCCTAGGAACCGCCCGGACATGCCTGTTTGCCGCCGCTTGACCCGCAGCCACCGTGCGCCGCATCGAACGCCGCTTCTGCTATATAGAGCACCAGCCGCGCCCGACTAAATGCCACCGCCCCTAGCCACGCGTTTAAACTGTAGAGGACCGCCAGGGAGCACTACATCGACCGCCACTCGCAGCCATGCCGATAGCAGCCCGTAGCCATGTCGCCACCGCCGCCCGACCATGCCGAGCTGCCCCCTTCCTCGAGCTATAAATAGAGGCCACCCCCAGCCGCATTCCTCACACGATCTCACTCTCCTCTTATCACTGACCACCCCACACTTCTCCCCGGAGCCAATCGAGCTGTAGTTCGCCGGAATTTTGCCGGAGCTTGCCGCTGCAGAGGAGAAGAGGCGCCGTCGATTGGAGCTGTTCCAGGAGCCGCTGCGACCACGCCTAGAACTGCCGTCATCTACCAGTTTGATCGCCCCCATCGCCACGTCTAACTGGAGCTTAGGTGAGCCCCACGTACCCGCACTATGTCGCGTTAGGGTTCGTTCTCGCCGGAGCTGTTCGCCGGAGATGACGAACCACAGCCATAGATTTAGTTCTAATCGCATGGCTGAGTTTGCCCCGTACCGCTTCACGTTAGTTGTGCCGCTGACATACGGGACCAGCCTGTCAGTAGCCCTCTGCACCGCTGAGTGCCACTGGGCCGGCCCGTTTAGTTTCCCGCGCTAGCCCACAGATTCAAATTAGTGTTTTCTATTTAGGTTTAAACTAGATTATGTGCCTAGTTTCAAAAATCAATTCAGAGAGATTTACTTAACCAAATGACATGATTCAAATTGTGTTAGAAAGATAATTAAAATATCTATCCAAGCCCGTTGGATTTAAATCAATTAGAGTTAGAGATCAGATATACCAAAAATAACAAGAGAGAGACTTTTATGCATTCAAACATTTTTAAAAAATCAACCATAATAGATTTTGAGCTGATTCCAACTCTCAAATAATCACATTTGACCATACCTATCTGAATATGAAAAAACATTTAGGTTTGCATGCAGTGACTTTGGACTAGTACCAAAAGAATGCTACTAGAGCATTTCTAGTCACTTTAAATTGATTAAATAATAAACTTAAACTTTATAAAATGATACCAACCCTTTTAAATCACATTCCCATGTATTGGAATATGTGGTGATTAAATGTGTCCACATGATCCCATATTTTAATTGGAGAATATTAAATCTTAATTAATTTCAATGAGTAGAAATTACTTTTCTCAAATAAAATATTGAAACTAGTTCTTTAAATCATGTAATGATTGTGATGATACTAGATCATCAAGTGTGTGCATTAGTGTGCTAAATAGACTAGTTAAGTATTGTTTGGTGATTGTGTATCCCGTATTCCTTTATAGACGATAGTACCGACCAAGTCTTAGAGGAGGAGGAGTTCTACCCCGAAGAAGACGAGGAGAATTTCAACCACTGCACCAACCAAGGCAAGCCATCATTAACAGTGCAATCTAACACTTGCAAGATTTATAACCTAAGCAAAATGCCTTAAGCAGGCTTTGGTTATACTATTTTGATTTATGCCCATCCCAAGTTTTACTTGCAAGCTTTACTTTCTTTTACTTTACCAAAGTTCTTTACTTTTCTTATAGATAGCATAAAGAGTATAAAACTTGGCCTATCTAGTTATACTTAGATGTCATTCTATGGCATGAGATTGAAGATTTAGCACCCCTCATTAGTGAACACTTTTAACCTTAGTGGCTAGTGCAAATCATAAAACTTGATCACTTTAGGTGGGAATACTTGGTGAAAATGATTATGAAAACCTTGGAATGATGAGTCATTCTATTGAGATGTTTTGACATGTGTTGAGAAACACAAATGGTTTATGATGATGAAAATGTTGAGGCATGACCCTTAGCCCTTTATAAAAACTGATGGTTGGGTTCGGATGCGATACCATTCCAATGTTACCATACAACCACAATACCTGAATTGGGTAAGGCTTAGCCGGAAGTTTATATGCATTAGTATGGGTTCCCTCGCGGAAGAGGGTTGAGATGAGGCTACCTCTTGATGATGTCCACCTATGCAGTGCCCAGGATGGCAGATGGCCATGGCGGGGAGGCCAATCTCATAGGGGAGGTGCCTATACTAGAGTTTGTAATTGAAAGGTTATGATTTATTATCCGCATACTAAGTATGATGATTCAGTGTTATCCCTGACGAATGTATCGATTTTTGTGGTGAAAGTGTACCACCTCTGCAGAGTGTCAAACTATTCGAATAGTCGCTTCTGCGGTCATGGACAGTTGGAGTGGCCATACTATTCCGTCGTCAAATGTTTTCAAAATGACTTGTGAAATGATTCGTGACTTGAGTTGACCACAACAGGGTTGTCACTATGAAAACTAAGGTCCCCACTTAAGTGATTTAGAACATTAAAGTAGCTTTCTTTACTTCTAAACTCATCTTAGGTTTCAAATTAGCTTTTGCAAATAAACTTAGAGCTTAGCATTCCTACTAGAACTACCTTACTTGTTAGTGATAGTTTGCGAGTACTTAAAGAGTACTCATGGCTTTGTCCCTGGCTATTCCTGTGGCCAGAATATGAGGAGGACTATCCGGAAGAAGGACAGCAGGATAGCTACGACAAGTAGGATCATCTCCCATCGTTAGCATTGCCAGTGACCCTGAAGATGGAGCCCACCGCTACACTTATTATTCCGCTGCTTGTTCGGATTAAGACTGGATCATGAGATCCTTTATTTGTGTAAGACATTATTATGGTTTGTAATGGATGATGTACTGTGATATCCAATATGTTATGTCTCGCAAAAAATGGTAATCCTGGGATTGCGATGTATGGCATAACAGGCATCTGGATTAAAAATCCGGGTGTTGACAGTTTATTTGCAAAAATCCAGGTTTATATAAACTGAGTTTAGAAGTAAAGAAAGCCAAGTTATTAAGCACATAACTGGGAACCTAGTTTTTCATATCCACATACCTATTGTGGTCAAGTCAAAGTCATTTTGAAAACATCTGACGACGGAACAGTATGGCCACTCCAACTGTCCATGACCGCGGACGCGGCTATTTGAATAGTTTGACACTCTGCAGAGGTGGTACACTTTCACCATAAAATTCAATACATCCATCAGGGATAACCCTGAATAATCATACTTAGTATGTGGATAATCAATCATAACCTTTCAATTACACACCCTAGTATAGGAACCTCCCCTATGAGCTAGGCCTCCCAGCCATGGCCATCTGCCATCCTGGGCACTGCATTGGTGGACAAAAATCAAGAGGTAGCCTCAGCTCAACCTCTTCCTCAAGGGAACCCATACTAAGGCATATAAACTTCCGGCTATGCCCTACCCAATTCAAGTATTGTGGTTGTACGGTAAAATTGTAATGGTATCGCATCCGAATCCAACCATCAATTTTTGTAAAGGGCTAAGGCTCATGCCACAACATTTTCATAATCAAATCATTGTGTTTCCCAACAGATGTCAAAACATTTCAATAGAACGAATAATCATTCCAAGGTTTTCATAATCATTTTCACCAAGTATTCCCATCTAAAGTGATCAACTTTTATGCCTAGCACTAGCCACTAAAGATGAGGGTATTCACTAATGAGGGGTGATAATCAAGTGTAGCTATCCAAATATAATCTCATGCCTTGGAATGACATCTAAGTAGGACCACTTAGGCCTAGTTTTATACTCTTTATGGTATCTATACTATTGTTCCAATACTCACAAAGCACTAAATAAAAGTAAAGAACTTTGGTAAAAGTAAAAGAATAAAGCTTGCAAGTAAAACTTGGGATTGCTATAATCAAAGTTGCATAACCAAGCATGCCTAAGGCATCTTGCATATCTTGCAAGGATGGCTTGCGTAGGTATGAGACTTGCAAGTGTTAGCTTGCCTTGAGTAGTGCAGTGGTTGAAGTTTTCTTCTTCTTCTTGGTAGTACTCCTCCTCCTCGTATCCCGGGTCGGTACTATCATCTATAAATGAATACGAGGTACACAATAACCAAACAATACTTAACTACTTCTATTTAGCACATTAAGGCTCACACTAGATTATCTAGCATCATCACAATCATCACATGAAATAAAGACCTTGTCTTATTTATTTTATTTTTAGAAAAGTAATTTCTACTCATTGAAAATACTTAAGATTTAATATTCTCCAATTAAAATATGGGATCGTGTTGACACATGTCATCACCACATATTCTAACACATGGGAATGTGATTTAAAGTGTTGGTCATATTTTATAAAGTTTAAGATTATCATTTAATAGAATTAAAGTGACTAGAAATGCCTATATAGCATTCATTTGGTATTAGTCCAATGTCACTACATGTAAACCTAGGTATTTTTACATATTTAGATAGATCTTGTCAAATATGATTTTTGAGAGTTGGAATCAACTCAAAAGTATTTATGGTTGATTTTTGAAAAATGTTTGAAGTTGGAAAAGTCATTGTCTAGTTATTTTTGGTATAGGTGATCTCTAACTCCAAATGATTTGAATACAAAGGGATTGGATATATAATTTAAGTACCTTTCTAACAAAATTGGAATCATGCAATTTGGTTTAGTGAATATCTTTGAATTGATTTTTGAATCTACTGACAGAATCTGGTTTTAACTAAATTGGAAAATACTTATTTGAATTCACAGGCCTACACGGGAAACTAACTGGGCCGGCCCAATCTGCACATCGCGGCGCAGAGGGCTGCTGACAGGGTTGTCCCACTAGTCAGCAATTCAGTCTAACTGAAATGGTATCGTGTAATCTAGGACCTACGATTAGAAGGCGATCCAACAACGGATGTTCATCGTCAACGAAGAATAGCTCCAGCATGGTCTAAAACCTAACGCAGCGGTGGGGGTCGTGTGAGGCTCACCAGGGCTCCATCTAGGGTCGGCGATGGGGTCAACTATGTGGTCGACGACGGTGGTTCGAATGGTGGTCGCGGTAGCTCCTGGGGCGGCTCCAATCGACGGCACCCTTCTCCTTCTGAAGCGGCGGGATCCGGCTAAATTCCGGCGAAGTGGTGCTCGCCTTGCACCGGGGAAGGGTGTGGGAGGTGTGGTGAGGAGTGGGGAGTGAGATTGTGTGTAGAATTGAGGCGGACAGGGCCTCTATTTAAACACCGACGAGGGGACCGAGTGGGATGGGCTGGCGTCTCCAGCGACGGTGGTACAGCGTGCTATCGGTGTGGATGTGGGTAGGGGCGGTGCGGTGCTCCCTGGCGGTCATCACAGGTGTAATGGCACGACACGGGGCAGTCTAGGTTGGTCGGGCGCATGCGACGCTCTGCGTGGAACTAGCGGTGTTCGAGACGGTGCACGGGAGCTACGGGTCACGCGGCGGCGAATGGGGGTGTCTGGGAGCTAGCTGTGATCATGGCGAGTTAGTGCACACGCGGAGAGAGCGAGGCGTGAAGCGTGCGAGCTGGTCGGCTATGGCGCGCTGGCACGCTCTCGGCACGACACAGAGACACTAGGTGCAGCGTTGCTGGGCTGGTCCAGGGCAAGGCTATGATCGAGGGCTGGAGAGGGGGTGGCGGTGGATGGTCGCCTGCCTCCTGCGCGTCATGGGAGAGGGCGACATGGTCCGTGGCACTCTGCCATTGTCGGCCAATGAGGCTGGCTTCAGGCGGTGCTTCACTAGTGCCAAACGGCTAAGGGGGAGTGTGTCTGTGCTGCTAGAGACTTGGGGAGACAAGGGAGTGCATTGGGGGCATTTGGTCTAGTGATCAATGTCCCAAACAGTGAAGTTAGGTAGGATTAGATTAGTGTCTGCCAGGTGTTTGATTAAATGGCCGAAAGTTTTTGAATGAAATTTGGTGAGTGTCTTGATCTTATGCTTGAGTGTCTATGGTTGCTTGGAAAAGTCAAGGTGAATCGATTTAGTTGGTTTTTGCAAAATGGTGATCTTACCATATGAACTTGATTCAATTTTCAACTGTCCTTTAAATGGATTTGAAAATAGTTTCTATGAGTTTGTAAAGTGGGCCTTGGTTCACTTTTACTTGGTCTATCAAGGGGTGAAAAGAAGTAGAAATGTTTCTGTTAGAAATTCTTTTCTAGGAACTGACAAAGTGGACCAGTGGTTAACTTTGGTCAAATTGACCATTTGGTCATTTTATTCATATTTGATTTCTTTTTCTTTGTATTTTTTTTGTAATTGGTCTAGATGATGTATTATTCATCTATAAACCATTTCTTGTCATTTTTTGCAATTAAACATGGCCATTTCACTCAATCATACACTAATGTTAAACAAACATGCATTCATAATCAATTTGGTAATAAAAGTTTTTTTGTTAACCCTAAACTTGGGTGATTAGAACTTGATAATCTTGATTAGCATTTTTGGGGTGTTAAAAACTCTTGTCCTGAGATTTAGGAAAAACTAGGAACTAAAGAGATTTTGAAACTCAGTCCTAATATAATCTTCTCACTCCCAAGTAGCTTCTGCTTCGGTATGATTGCTCCACTGGATCTTGAGAAATTTGATACTCCTGGTCCTGGTGGTTCTAAAGGCTTCTTCCAAAATACGAATGGGTACTTCACGATATGTCAGATCCTTGTTGATATCCATGGCTCGGTGATCGATGTTCTCACTTCGGTCTTCTCCGAAACTTCTAGGCATTTGCGAAGTAACGAGATATGGAACACATCATGGATGGCTGACATCTCCTCTAGCAATTCCATTTGATAAGATACGTCTCCTCGGCAATTCAAAATCTTGAAGGGTCCAATATATCTGGGGGCTAACTTTCCTTTTAGTTGAAAACATTGCATTCCCTTCAAGGATGATACTTTGAGATACACCAAAATCTCCGACATTGAAGGTCAGGTCTCGACGTCTTTTGTCAGCATAACTCTTCTTTCTGGATTGGGCGGTCTTGAGGTGCTCATGGACTTTGTGAACCTTCTCTTCGACTTCTCGTAGGATGTCAGGTCCAAAAATTTGACTTTCTCCTACTTGTGACCAATTCAAGGGGGTACGACACTTCCTTCCATATAGAAATTCAAAGGGGGCCATTTGCAAATTGGCTTGATAACTGTTGTTGTATGAGAATTCTGCGAAGGGCAGACAATCTTCCCATTTCGATCCATAATCTAGCACACAAGCTCTCAACATATCTTCTAAGATTTGTTTGACACTTTCAGTCTGTCCGTCGGTCAGTGGGTGATAAGTTGTGCTGAAGTTGATCTTGGTTCCTAATCCTTCTTGGACTTTCTACCAAAATCTTGAGGTAAACTGGGTTCCTCGATCCGACACTATGGTCTTAGGGGTTCCATGCAAACTGATGATTCTAGCAATGTACAACTCAACTAGCTTCGAACTCTGGTAGGTGGTATTGGTAGGTATAAAATGAGATACCTTGGATAGTCTATCAACTATGACCTAAATAGAGTCATTTCCTCTACTAGAAGTAGGCAAACCGGTGATGAAGTCCATTCCGACAGAATCCCATTTCCATTCCGGAATCTGCAATGGTTGCAAAAGTCCTGCGGGTCCCTGATGTTCCGCTTTGACTCTCTAATAGATATCACTCTTGGCTATTTAGCTTCTGATTTCTCTCTTCATCTTGTGCCACCAAAATTGCTCCTTCAAATCCTGATACATCTTCATTCCTCCGGGGTGGATAGAATAAAGAGTATTGTGAGCTTCTTGCATGATGACTTGCTTCAGCTTGGAATCTGCTGGGACATAGATACGTCCTTTGTACCACAAAACTCTTTCTTCATCTTCGGTGAATCCGGGTACCTTTCCTATACCAATACGACGTTTGATTCCGTCGATACTTGCATATCCTTTCTGGGCTTCCTTGATCTGACTGATCAAAGTGGGTTAAAGTTCTATGCTAACTAAAAATCCTTTGCTAGCTTGCTCCATTCTAAAATTCTCCAACTCCTCATGCAAACGTGGATGGTCTTCCTTAATCACGGTGTTTAGCCTACATGGTAGTCTACTAAGAGCATCTGCTACCACATTGGCCTTGTCGAGGTGATAGTGAATGTCAAGGTCATAATCCTTGATTAACTCTATCCATCTCCTTTGCCTCATATTCAGCTCCTTCTGGGTGAAAATATACTTCAGACTCTTGTGATCTGAATAAATCTCACAGCAGTTACCCATAAGGTAATGACACCATGTCTTCAAGGCTAAAACTACAGCTGCTAGTTCAAGGTCATGGGTAGGGTAGTTTTGCTCATCTTGCTTCAGTTGTCAGGACAAATATGCTATGACTTTGCCTTCTTCCATCAACACACATTCGAGACCAATCTTGGATGCATCACAATACACATCAAAAGGCTTCTTGGTATCTGGCATAATTAGAATTGGGGCTGAAATCAATCTCTTATTGAGCTCTTGAAAACTAGCTTCACATTTGTCCGTCCATTCAAACTTCTTATCTTTCTTCAACAATTGGGTCATCGGTCTTGCGATGCTCGAAAATCCTTCAACGAACTTGTGGTAATATCCAGGTAATCCAAGAAATGCACGGTCTTGGGTTTGAGTGGTTGGGGCTTTCCATTCTTCAACATATTTGATCTTGGCGGGATCGACAGTGACTCCTCCTGCTAGCACAATATGTCCTAGGAATCCTACTTCCTTTAACTAGAACTCACATTTGCTAAACTTGGCATACAACTGATGTTATCCAAGTGTTTCAAGGATGGTTCTCAGGTGTAGCTCATGATCTTCTTCTGACTTGGAATAGATCAGAATATCATCGATAAAAACAACGACAATCTTATCCATGAAGTTCATAAAAATCTTATTCATGAGATTCATGAAATAAACAGGGGCATTGGTTAATCCAAAATACATGACCGTATACTCATACAATCCATATCTGGTGGTAAAGGCGGTCTTTGGAATATCCATTGCACGAATCTTGAGTTGATGATAACCAGTTGTAAGATATATCTTAGAGAACACTTTGGCACTGGTCAACTGGTAAAACAGATCCTTGATCTTTGGTAGTGGGTACTTGTTCTTGATGGTGACATCATTCAGCTTCTGGTAATCCGTGCACAAACAGTTACCTCCATCTTTCTTATCCATAAACAAAACAAGTGATCTCCATGGCGATGCGCTTGGTTGAATCAAACCTTTTGCCAACATACCATCAAGTTGTTTCTTCAGCTCCACTAATTCATATGGGTTCATACTATACGGTCTCCGAGCTATGGGTCCAGTTCCAGGAATTAGTTCAATGATGAACTCGATATCCCGATCTAGGGGCATACCGGGCAATTCCTCTAGGAATATGTCGGGGTATTCACAGACTACTCTGACTTGGTCTAGGGTTGGTTGGGCTACACTCTTTTTGCATTTTAATTGACGGGGCAAGGTCTCAGATACATGCTCTACTGATACTCTAGAACTACTGGTCATGGTTATGGCTTTCTTGGCACAGTCGATCAATCCTTTATGTTTCGACATCCAATCCATTCCTAGTACTACTTCCAAATGTTTGGTTCCAAGTACTATTAGATTAGCATAAAAATCTATGCCATGGATGCTGATAGGTACAAGCTTGCAAATTTTTCTAGATTTGGTGGTTGAACCAGGTATTTGAACTATCATAACATGCTTCAATTTTGTTGGTTGAATCTTACTAGTGCATGCAGATTCTTCTGTAACAAATGAGTGCGATGCTCAAAAATCAAACAATGCTCTTGCAATTACTGAGATAACATAAAACATACCCAGCACGACATCTGGCGCTTCCTGGGCTTCTTCAGCATTCATGTGGAACAGACGGCCGTTGCGGTTGAGCGAATTCCCTGGGGAAAATCTCCGTCCAGGATGAACACGGCGCTGCTGCTGAGCTAGTGCATTCACATTGGTAGCTACGGAAAGCTTCTTGGGACACTCGTTGGAGTAGTGACCCTTGACTCCACATTCAAAGCAAGCAATCTGGGACTTGTCTTTTCCTGCAACAGGCACAGCATTGCTTCCACTCGTTGAGGCCGTATTGTTGTTGTTGTTGCTGTTGGACTTGGGTGTGGCACGGTTGAAGTTATTGGAATTGCCGGGGTTATTGTTGTGGTTTCCTCCAGACTTCATGTTTCCTCCGCTACGATTGGGATAGCTTGGACGGATCATAGGGGGGTCTGTTGTTTCTTGGGGTTTATCCTGCAGACGGGTTGGGGCGGTACTTCTGGGTATTGTGGGATGCAATCTGGTGCATCATGCGACGCTTGTGATTGTCATTGGCTTGGTTTATCTTCCCTTCCATCTGATGGTAGAGTCTACGAGCTGTTCTAGATCTTCAAAACGGATGTTGACTAACACAGTCTGCATCTCATCATGTAATCCATTCAGGAACCTTTCCTTCTTCTTTGCTTTGGTGTTAATCTCATCAGGGGCATATCTAGCTAGGGATAGAAATTTGTCATGGTACTCAACTACCGTCATCCTTCCTTGCTTCAGTTCCCTGAACTCATCCCTCATCCTAGTGACTAATCCTTGGGGCACATGGGTGTGGCTGAACATCATCTTGAATGCTTCCCAAATCATCATCTGACCTTCGTTCATGGTACAGGTACTATTCCACCAGGATCTTGCATCTCCTGTGTGATAATGGGTGGCAAACAGTACTTTCTCATTGGCTTCAACTCATGCAACCTCTAGGTTGTTCTCCATGGTTTGCAGCCAATCATCAGCATCTATGGGATCCTTAGACTTACTAAAGATATGTGGGTTGGTGTTCTGGAAGTTCTTAAGTTTGGATCCATGATGATCTTGGTTTTCATGGCCTTGATTATTGTGGGATATCTGAGCTATCTATTGCAGAGTGGCTAAGTTGGTTTGGCGTTCGGCTCTACTAGCTTCACGGTCAGAAACTAGCATTTGCAGAATTTGCAGCATGGGGTCCTGATATGAGCTGCATCCTCCGGGGTTTCCACGAGTCATTTGAAGATTGAGATAGATAATGAGATAAGAGGGAAATCTCTAAGGTTCATGGTTTTGTTTCAAACGCTTTAAACTTTAGGTTTGACTCAGGTTTTGCAAACTAACAACTTCTTCTCACTCATTCATTCAAAGCACACCATACAAACTCACACCACAACACAAATAGAAAACAGATGGTTTTAAGAACCATTATGTGAAACTACGATACAGTGGGACCGGTACAGCTGATTCCTACGGTAGTGATCAAGTGCATCTAATCATCATCAATGAAGTCGGAATCATCATCATCAGTGTGAAACTCCATGGCATCATCCTCTATGTAGTCGTTGTCATCACTGAGGTAAGAGTAAAGATCTCCTTGGATATCATCACCTTCCTCCTCCTTCGCTTCGAGCTAGATTTCGTGTTCATGGATGGTCTTCTCGAGAGTGGCTACCTTCTTGCGAAGACGATCGATGGTGCGATCATTCTTGCCGCGTTGACGGCGAATTGATTGGTGCTCCTTGGCAAGAATGGCGAGGGTCTGGTCCTTCTTGACGGCAATGGCAAGCTTGTGGTCGGCGTAGGCTCGGGCGTTGTCCAACTCCTTCTGCCTATCATACAGCATGAAATCAAGATTGTCCACCTGGTGCTTCAGCTTCGGGTGTCCTGGAATCTCCAAGGGAATTCCCATAGAATCACACCTTGCGTAGTGAGCAAAGCGAGTTCCCTAGATCTGGTTGATGTTCTATCCACACAGACGGGCGAGAGCTTCATGCATTGCCCTGGCTAATCCATCTAACCAGTTGTTCTCCCGCAAGGTGAATTGGATCTTCTCCGAAGTGGGTGCTTCCATGTTGCCTATGAGATCTGCAACTATCATCCATTGTAGATCTCCTCCTATGTGATCGTTGAGTTGTGCCCCCAAGAATTCTGGGTGCGGGTGTTCCAGATATTCTGACAATGCATCTAGATCCCTCTCAAAGATCAAGTGGCCTCCGTTGCCCAGTTGGTAGAACTTGCACTACTAGACCTCCATCTATAAGAATGTATGGTGAGCGAGTTAGTGAGGTGATCAAGTGTGTCAAATTTTTATGTAGAATTTGAAGAATTTCTGAGGAATATGATTTTTTTGAAAGAATCAAGGATAAGAGTGGGAATAGGTTTTCATAAATACTCACTTCTTTTGTTTTGAAACTAAGTTTCTGTTTGAACGTCCATTCTAACTACGGTCTCCTAAGGTCAGGATGGCTTTGATACCAACTTGTCAACACCCGGATTTTTAATCCCATATGCCTGTTATGCCATACCTCGCAATCACAAGATTACCATTTTTGTGAGACATAACAAATTGATATCACAGTATATCATCCATTAAAAACTATAATAAGGTCTTACAAATAAAGGATCTCATGATCCAGTCTTAATACAATCAAAGCAGCGGAATAATAAACATAGTAGTGGGCTCCATCTTTAGGGTCACAGGCAATGCTGACGATGGCAGATGATCGTAGTTGTCATAGATCTCCTGTTGTCCATCATCCTCGTAGTCCTCCTAATAGTCTGGCCACAGGAATAGCCAGGGACAAACCATGAGTACTCTTCAAGTACTCGCAAACTATCACTAACAAGTAAGGTAGTTCTATTAGGAATCTTAAGCTCTAGGTTTATTTGCAAAAATCCAGGTTTATCTAAACTGAGTTTAGAAGTAAAGAAAACTAATTTAATGTTCTTAAGCACTTAAGTGGGAACCTAGTTTTCATATCCACAACCCTGTTGTGGTCAAGTTAAAGCCATAGTTCACTTCACAAGTCATTTTGAAAACATCTGAGAACGGAATAGTATGGCCACTCCAACTGTCCATGACCGCGGACACATCCATTCGAATAGTTTGACACTCTACAGATGTGGTACGCTTTCACCAGAAAATTCGATACATCCATCAGGGATAACCCTAAATCATCATACTTAGTATGCGGATAATCAATCATAACCTTTCAATTACACACCCTAGTATAGGCACCTCCCCTGTGAGCTTGGCCTCCCAGTCATGGCCATCTGCCATCCTGGGCACTGGATAGGTGGACAATCATCAAGAGATAGCCTCAGCTCAACCTCTTCCGCATGGTGTCACGACCGGATTTTTAATCCCATATTCCTTTTATGCCATACATCGCAATCCCAGGATTACCATTTTTGCGATACATAACATATTGGATATCGCAGTACATCATCCATTACAAACCAGAATAAGGTCTTACACACATAAGGGATCTCATGATCCAGTCTTAATACAATCAAAGCATCGGAATAATAAACGTAGTAGTGGGCTCCATCTTCAGGGTCACAGGCAATGCTGACGATGGGAGATGATCCTAGTTGTCATAGCCATCTTGCTGTCCATCTTTCTGATAGTCCTCCTCATAGTCTGTCCATGGGAATAGCCAGGGACAAAGCCATGAGTACTCTTTAAGTACTCAGAAACTATCACTAACAAGTAAGGTAGTTCTAGTCAGAAATGCTAAGCTCTAAGGTTATTTGCAAAAGCTAGATTTATCTTAAGCCGAGTTCAAAAGTAAAGAAAGTTAACGAATGTTATAAATCACTTTAAGTTGGGAACCTAGTTTTCATATGGATAACCCTGTTGTGGTCAAGTCAAAATCATAGATCACTTCACAAGTCATTTTGAAAACATCTGACGACGGAACAGTACTTAACGGCTCACCGAGGCTCCAGGTACAGTCGGTGATGGGGGCGTTCGAGCTGGTAGATGACGACGGTTCGAGGCATGGTCGCGGTAGATCCTGGGGTGGTCGCAATCAATGGCTCCTCTTCTCCTCTACAGCGGTGAACTCCGGCGAAATTCCGGCGGACTGAGGCTCGCCCTGCTCCTGGGAGAGTGTGGGAGGATCAGTGGTGAGTGGGGAGTCGAGTGTTGTGCAGAAATGAGGTGGAGAGGGCCTCCTTTTATAGCTCGACAAGGGAATCGAGCGGCATGGGCGCGACTCGTCGGTGGTGACGCTATAGGCAGCTAGTGGCGCGACTAGGGGTAGGGGACGGTGCGTGGTCTCCTGGCGTTCATCTATGGCTTAAAGGCGAGGCATGGGGTGGTCGCATTTGGTTGGGAGCAGGCGGTGCTCTGCGAGGCAGAGGCGGTGTTCGATGCGGCACACGGTGGGTACGGGTCGAGCGGCGACGAACAGGGATGTCTAGGCGGCTGCTGGGGTCATGGTGGAGCAGTGTGAGCAGGGTGGGGTCAAGGCGCGACGTGTGCGAGCTGGTCGGGCATGGCACTCTAGCGCGTCCTCGGCATGGCGCAGACGCTTTGGGCGCGGCTTTGCTAGGGTGGTCCACGGCTTGGCTTTGCTCGGGGAGTGGACAGGAGGAGGCGATGTGGTCGCAGCTACCTCCTAGACATCATGGGCGAGCTCAGGGCGGTCTGCTGTGAGTGGTCCATGATCGACCGACATGGGGGGGTGCTCGGGTGGCTTGGCACTGGCGCATACAACAAGGTGAGGGTTGCTCCATTGGGCTGGTTGAGACTAGAGGGGACAAGGGGAGTGTAATGGGGGCAATTGGTGGACAAAGCATTGATCAAAAACAGTAATAGTTTGCCAACTGCTCACTAGGTGTTTGATGAAATGGCCAAAAGAAATTTATTTTCAAATTTTTGTTTGATGTTTGGTGAGTGAGCTATACTTATGCTTGGTTATCTATGATTGCTTGGGATTGGCAAGGGGACTTGATTTGATGGGTTTTTCAAAAATGAGGATCTTAACATATGATTTGGATTCAATTTTCCATTGTCCATTTAATTGATTTCCTAGATGTTTTTGTAAGTTTGTAAAGTGGTCATTGATACATTTTTACTTGGTCTAGCAAGGGGTCAAAATAATTGAGAAGTTTCTGTTAAAATTTCTCTTCTAGGAACACCTAAAGTGGCATAGTGGTTAACTTTGGTCAAAATGACCATTTGATATTTTTATTCTTATTTGATTTCTTTTTCTTTGTATTTTTTTTGTAAACGGTCTAGATGATGTGGCATTCACCTTTAAAACATTTCACAACATGTAGAACAATCAATCATGGCATTTTCAAACAATTCTACACTAATACAAACACACATGCATTCATATGCCTTTTTCTTAATAAAAGTTTGTTAACCCTAAATTGGGTGATTAGGCACTTGATAACCTTGATTAATGTTTTGGTATGTTACACATGGGAACCCATACTAAGGCATATAAACTTCTGGCTAAGCCCTACCCAATTCAGGTATTGTGATTGTGCGGTAAAATTGGAATGGTATCGCATCCGAACCCAACGATCAGTTTTTGTAAAGGGCTAAGGCTCATGCCTCAACATTTTCATCATCAACATTTTCAAAACATTTCAATAGAATGAATCATCATTCCAAGGTTTTCAAAATCATTTTCACCAAGTATTCCCATCTAAAGTGATCAACTTTTATGCTTACCACTAGCCACTAAAGTTAAGGGTATTCACTAATGAGGGGTGCTAATCAAGTGTAGCTAACCAAATATAATCTCATGCCTTGGAATGACATCTAAGTAGGACCACTTAGGCCTAGTTTTATACTCTTCATGGTATCTATACTATTGTTCCAATACTCACAAAGCACTAACTAAAAGTAAAGAACTTTGGTGGTTGAAACAGGTATTTGAACTATCATAACATGCTTCAAATTTGTTGGTTGAATCTTACTAGTGCATGCAAATTCTTCTGTAACAAATGAGTGCGATGCTCCAGAATCAAACAACACTCTTGCTAATACTGAGTTAACAGAAAACATACCTAGCACAACATCTGGCGCTTCCTGGGCTTCTTCAGCATTCATGTGGAACAGACGACCGTTGCGGTTGAGCAAATTCCCTGGGGAAAATCTCCTTCCATGCTGAACACGGTGTTGCTTCTGAGCAGGTGCATTCACATTGGTGGAAGCTACAAGCTTCTTGGGACACTCGTTGGAGTAGTGACTCAAAGAAAGTAATCTAGGACTTGTCTTTGGCCGCAATAGGCATGGCATTGCTTCCAGTCCTTGGGGCAGTATTGTTGTTGTTGTTGTTGGACTTGGGAGGTGCACGGTTGAAGTTGTTGGAGTTGCGGGGTTATTGTTGTGGTTTCCTCCGAACTTCACGTTTCCTCCGCTACGATTGGGGTAGCTTCGATGAGACATTGGGGGTCTATTGTTTCTTGGGGCATATCCTGCAGACGGGTTGGGGCGATACTTATGGGTATTGTGGGACCTAGTCTGATGCATCATTCTGTGCTTGCGGTTGTCATTGGCTTGGTTGATCTTCCCTTCCATCGGGATGGCAGAGTCGACTAGCTCTTCGAGAACTTCAAAACGGATGTTGACTAGCACAGTCTGCATCTCATCATGCAGTCCGTTTAGGAATCTTTCCTTATTTTTGGCTTCAATGTTGATCTCATCAGGGGCATAACTCGCGAGGGACAAAAATTTGTCACGGTATTCAACTATCGTCATCCTGCCTTGCTTCAGTTCTCTGAACTCATCTCTCATTCTGGTGACTAAACCTTGCGGCACATGGGTGTGGCTAAACTTGATATTGAAAGATTCCCACGTCATCACTTGACCGTGGTTCATAGTACGGGTGCTATTCCACCAGGCTCTTGCATCTCCTTCCAAATAGTGGGTGGAAAACAGTACTTTCTCGTTGGCATCAACTCCTGTGATTTCCAGGTTGTTCTCCATGGTTTTCAACCAATCATCCGTATCCAACGGGTCTCCAGACTTGCTAAAAATAAGGGGATTTGAATTCTGAAAATTCTTAAGCTTGGATCCATGATGATCTTGATTTCCATGGACTTGATTATTGTGGGCCATCTGAGCTATCTGTTGCAGGGTGTCTAGGTTGGCTTGACGTTCTGCTCTACTAGCTTCACGATCGGAAACTAGCATCTATAGAATCTGTAGCATCGGGTCCTGCGATGAGCTGCTTCCTCCGGGGTTTCCACGAGTCATCTGAAGATTGAGATAGATAAAGAGATAAGAGGGAAAGTTCTAAGGTTCATGGTTTTGTTTTCAAAAGCTTTTAGACTTTGAGTTTGAACTCAGGTTTTGCAAACTAACTCCTTCTCATTCATTCATTCAAGCACACAATACAAACACACACACCACAACATAAAAGGAAAACATATGGTTTTAAGAACCATTCTGTAAACTAAGATACAGTGGGACCGATACAACTCATTCCTATAGGGGTGATCAAGTGCATCTACTCATCATCAATGAAGTCGGAGTCCTCATCATTGGTGTAGAAATCCATGGCATCATCCTCCAGGTAGTCATTGTCATCACTGAGGTATGAGTGGATATCTTCCTGGATGTCTTCACCTTCTTGCTCTTCTTATTTTGCTACAAGCTGAGCTTATTGTTCCTAGATGGACTTCTCGAGGTCGGCCACCTTCTCACGAAGACGAGCGATGGTGTGATCCTTCTTCTCATGTTGCCGACGAAGTGATTGGTGATCTTTGACGAGCAGGGCGAAAGTCTGGTCCTTCTTGGCGTCAATGGCAAGATTGTGGTTGGCTTAGGCTCGAGCATTGTCCAATTCGTTTTGTCTATCATACAGTAGGAAGTCAAGATTCTCCACTTGGCGCTTCATCTCCGGATGACTTGGAATATCCAATGGCATTCCCATAGAATCACACCTTGCATAGAGAGCAAAGCGAGTTCCCTGGATCAAGTTGATGTTCTGTCCGCAAAGACGGGCGAGAGCTTCATGCATTGCCCTAGATAATCCATCTAGCCAGTTGTTCTCTCTCACGATGGATCGAATCTTCTCCGAAAGGGGTGCTTCCATCTTGCCTCGAAGATCAACAACTATCAGCCATTGTAGATCGCCTCCTGGGTGATCATTGAGTTGAGCCCCGAAGAATTTCGGATGCGGGCACTCCAAATACTCTGACAGTGCATCGAGATCCCTCTCAAAGATCAGTTGGCCTGCGTTGCCCAACTGGTAGAACTTGTAGTATTGAACTTCCATCTACAAGAATTTAGGATGAGTAAGTTAGTGAGGTGATCAAGTGTGTCAAAATTTATGTAGTAATGTAAGAATTTTTGAGGAACATGAATGCTTTTGAAAGAATCAAGGATAAGTGTGGGAATAGGTTTTCATAAATACTCACTTCATTTGTTTTTGAAACTAAGTTTTTGTTTGGACGTCCATTATAACTAGGATCTGCTATGGTCAGGATGGCTCTGATACCAACTTGTCAACACCCGGATTTTTAATCCCAGATGCCTGTTATGCCATACATCACAATCCCATGATTACCATTTTGTGAGACATAACAGATTGGATATCATAGTACATCATCCATTACAAACTAGAATAAGGTCTTACACAAAGAAAGGATCTCATCATCCAGTCTTAATACAATCAAAGCAGCGGACTAATAAACGTAGTAGTGGGCTCCGTCTTCAGGGTCAGGGGCAATGCTGGTGATGGGAGATGATCCTAGTTGTTTTAGCCGTCCTACTGTCCATCTTCCTGATAGTCCTCCTCATAGTCTGGCCATGGGAATATCCTGGGACAAAGCCATGAGTACTCTTTAAGTACTCACAAACTATCACTAATAAGTAAGGTAGTTCTAGTCAGATATGCTAAGCTCTAAGGTTATTTTCAAAATCTAGATTTATCTTAAGCTGAGTTCAAAAGTAAAGAAAGTTAACTAATGTTATAAATAGCTTTAAGTTCGGAACCTAGTTTTCATATTCACAACCCTGTTGTGGTCAAGTCAAAATCATAGATCACTTCACAAGTCATTTTGAAAACATCTGACGACGGAACAGTATGGCCACTCCAACTGTCCATGACCGCGAACGTGGCTATTCGAATAGTTTGACACTCTGCAGAGGTGGTACACTTTCACCACAAAATTCGATACATCCGTCAGGGATAACCTTGAATCATCAGACTTAGTATGCGGATAATCAATCATAACCTTTCAATTACACATCCTAGTATAGGCACCTCCCCTCTGATTTTGGCCTCCCAGCCATGGCCATCTGCCATCCTAGGCACTGCATTCATGAGGTAGCCTCAGCTCATCCTCTTTGCGCAAGGGAACCCATACTAAGGCATATAAACTTCCAGTTAAGCCCTACCCAACTCAGGTATTGTGGTTGTACGGTGAAATTGGAATGGTATCGCATCTGAACCCAACCATCAATTTTTATCAATGTCAAGGCTTAAGCCTCATTCAGTTTCATCATCAAATCATTATGTTCATCACATATGTCAAAACATTTCAATAGAATGATTCCTCATTCCAAGGTTTTCACAACCATTTTCAACAAGTGTTCCCATCTGAAGTGATCAAGGTTAGGTTAGCACTAGCCACTAGTAAAGAGAGTATCACTATTGAGGGGGGCTAATCAAGTATAATTACAAAGTCTAGTTCTATGATCTTCATGGTATCCATCCTATTTTCCACTAATCACAATTAACTAACTACATAAGAAACTTTGGCAAAGGTAAAAGAATAAAGCTTGTAAGTAAAATTGGGAATTGGTAAAGTTGTATTTCAATAGTATGCACTAGGGTATCTGCACAAGTCATCTTGCCTTGTTAGGTGCAGTTGTTGAAGTTCTCTTATTTTTCCACATAGTACTCCTCATCGTCGTAGCCCGGGTCGGTACTAGCTTCTATAAATATATACGAGGTACACATTCACCAAACAACACTTAACTACTTCTATTTAACACACAAGGGCTCACACTAGATGATCTAGGATCATCTCAATCATCACATGAAATAATGACACATTCTTATTTATCTTATTTGGAAAAGTAATTTCTACTCATTTAAAATACTTAAGATTTAATATCTCCAATTAAAATATGGGATCATGTTGACACATGTCATCACCACATATTCCAATACTTGGGAATGTGATTTAAAACGTTTGGCATATATTACAAAGTTGAATATTACTATTTAATAATATTTAAGTGACTACAAATGCCTATATAGCATCCTTTTAGTAATAGTCCATGTTTAATATATGTAAACCTAATTTTTTTACATATTCATATAGAGCATGGCAATTTTGATTTTTGAGAGTTGGAAACATCCCAAAAGCATTTATGGTTGATTTTTAAAAAAATTAAAGTGGTACGGTCTTGTTATTTTTACTATAGGTGATCTATAATTTCAAATGGTTTTAATCCAATGGGGGTGATTAGATAATTTCAATACCTTTCTAACAAAATCGGAATCATGCATTTTGGTTAAGTAAATCTTTCTAAATTTAATTTTGAATCTACTGACAGAATAGGGTTTTTAATTAAATGAAAAATCTACATTTGAATGTCTGCGCTATGCGCGGGAATGCTAATGGGTCAGCCCACCAAGACAAAGGCACGCCAACTAATCTCAATCGTGCGATTAGAACAAGATGAACGACTCTAGTTCATCATCTACGTCACAGAGGGCGTGCGTGATTCTAAACCTAGCGGCACGGTTGGGGTTGTCGGAGGCTTACTAGAGCTCTAGCTAGGTCCGGTGATGGGGGCGAATGGGCTGGTAGACGACGGCGAGTCGAATGGTGGTCGCGGAGGCTCATGGGGTGGCTCCAATCAACGGTGCTCTTCCTTCACTACAGCGGCGGGCTCCCGCGAAATTCCGGCGATGTGGTACTTGCCTTGCTCTAGGGAAGGGTCAGGCATGTTTCTGAGAGAGAGGACGGTGGAATGGTGTGTCATTTGAGGCTGGGGGAGGGTCATATTTATACACTGGTGAGAGAGGTAGTGTGGCATGGCTCGGGCTCATCGGCGACGTTGCTACAGGTCGCTATAGGCATGGCAGAGGGCATAGGTCGACGCGGTGGTCTGCGTCGATCATCATGCACATAGTGGCACAGTGAGTGGCGGTCTTAATCGAACGGGGGACGTTCATGCTCTGTGCGGGTACGGCGGTGTTCGTCATGGCGTATGGTGGGTACGGGGCGCGTGGCGGCGAATGATCGTGTTTGGGAGGTTGCTGGTGACGCGACGAGTGTAGTGACGGGCGGAGAGAGCGAGGCGCGGCGTGGGTGCGCGGGAATGGCTTGGCGCTATGGTGCACTCGGCATACCGGATAGAGGTGAGTGTCATGGCTGTGCTGGCTTCTCCGCTACTTGTCTTTGGTCAAGGGGTAGACAGCGAGGTCATGCATGTTTTCTCGTGGTCGTGGGAGAGGGCGGCACGGCATGTGGCATCATGTCCATGGTCGACCGGCATGACCTGCTCGGGTACGGCATGACACTGGTGCAAACGACAAGCGAGCGGTGCTAGGTGCACGGTTGGGTACTGGGAGTGATCATAGGTGAGTAGTGGAGTCGAATTGGGTACAATTGTTGAGCAATTGATTGACCAAAACAATGAATAGTTGTTGAACTTATACTCTGTCTGCTAAGTGTTTGATCAAATGGCCGCATGAACTAATCATTTAAATTTTTGAATGATTTTTGGTGAGGGTGATGGTCACATGTTTGAGTGTCTCTGGTTGCTAGGGATTGTCAAGTGGTGCTGGTTTGAGTGGTTTTTGTAAAATGGTGATCTAGATACCTACACTTGATTTAATTTTGAACTGCCTCTCAAATAAATTTGAAATTTGTTTTTATAAGTTGGTAAAGTTTGCTTGTGTTCGTTGTCACTTGGTCTAGCAAGGAGAGAAAGGAAATAGAATTGTCTCTGTTGGAAAACATTTAGTAGAGATGCCCAAAGTGGGCTAGTGGTTAATGTTGGCCAAAATGACCATTTGATCATATGCTTATAATTTGATTTTCTTTTTCTTTGTCTTTGTTCGAAATTGACCTAGATGATATTGTTTTCATCTTTAAACAAATCCTTATCATTTATAGCAATCAAACATGGCATAGTAAGCATTAATGCATTAATAGAAAAAACACATGCAGTCATTTGGGTTTAAGCATCAAAGTTTTTGTTAACCTTAAACTTGGGTGATTAGAACTTGATAATCTTGTTTAATATTTTTGATATGTTACACCTTGATATTTATCCACATTCATAATAAGATATGAGTCTATTAAACCTTCCCCAATATCATGGCAATTATTTGGAAATGAACATTTTCATTTCCTAATTAATGATTGATATCCATGCATAATGACTTAACCAATATTGTTTTATGGTAGTTCTAAACCCCACAAACTAAGTAGAGTTGGAATGGAAGAAACCACAAAATATAGGGAACCATGAAACTTAAATCACCACTTTATGAACCACAAGGTATACTACCTTATAATAAATATATATACCATTCCTTTATGAAGCCAAGTATGAATAGAGTTCTCTACATATCATTCAACATTTTAACTCTTTGCCATAAACATTATCATGGTGAAAATAAGAACATTTCATAAGATTTACCTTAGAATAAGCAAATCCCTAAAACCCTAATTTATATTTACTTTACTAAATAAAAAAACAATAGAATCTTTGCCCAAAGTGGAGAGAAGATGGTCATAATTTCTTTATACAATAATATTCATCACCTACAAATTTTCTAGATATTTAAATCCTTGAGGAAATTCATATTTAAAAAAGGTTTTATAAAAAAACAGCAAATAGAAAATAGAATTGGAAACAGAAAAGGAGTCAGCCAGACTGCAGCCCACAACCCGTTTCTTTTGTGCTTAACCGCCACCCGCGTGCGCCAGCCGCTGTTTCCTGCTCATTCCGCATCGGCCCAACACTGGCCTAGGCCTAGGTATCGATTCGTCGTTGTCTTCTCCCTGCATCACAAGAAGCTCTCTAGACATGGCGCCGTTGCCCGATGCCGATCATGGTCGTCAACAGAAATTGGACCGCCGCAATGCTCGCCGACGCCCCAGACCTTGTTGATAAGATTAGTCGCCCTCTCCTCTATCTATCCATACTAGTCTTATCCTCTCTCTTGCTCTCTAGAGGAAACCCCTCTTACCGAAACCCTAACCTCCGGTCACCTCAAATCACCATCGTCTTCGACCTCCTCGAGCACCATTGTGGTGCCAAGGAGCTTCCTCTCGTCGTCCTAGATCATCTAGTAGAAGGAATCGAGCCCTCTCACTCGTTATCGATGCCATCGACCACATCTGTCCACCGCTCGCCATCGACCATGGTGGCACCGTATGAGTTCGCCTCTCTTCGCCCTTGGCTCTACAAGCTTCCTGGTGAGCCCCTGATTCCACTGGTCCTCTCTAATTCGTCGCTCGCTCGTCATAGTGACCTACCCATGTGAGCCCGATCGCACTGCCGCAGTTGGTCGTCGCTGAAGCAACTCCGGTGACCATTTACTTGTGGTGCGACCATGGTTCGACTCACCTCGCGCTCCGCTGTCCAACGCGCCCACTCCCATTTGCTCGCGCACAGCCGATCGATGGATTGATCATCGAGCTTAGAGGATCATTCCTAGGTGATGTAAGCATGACATCATGCTGATGTCATAATATCATTTTAATTTATTATTTTAAAGTTTCTGGATATGGCGTGGCATCAATCCCACTCGTCAATGGATGTAGGCTCGGTGTGAGTGCGGTGTAAACAGAATTAGCATTGTGCTAACGTCAGCACTGACGTAGAAAAACATTTTGTTATTTATTTTTCAGTCTAGAAATTAAATAAAATGATTTAATCTCATTAATTTAATAGCTTTTATTTTATACCTCAAAAAAATATATATTATATGTCAAAATGTTCTGAAAAATAAATTCTGTAATCTAAACTTATTATCATATTTTATTTTCCAACTTAAATAATATTAATTATAATTAGTAAATAACTTATTAATTATCAAAAGTCTTAATAACTTATAAATTGTTTTGTACATTTTTTGTATTACTTAACTAATATTTATTATTTATTAAGTGTTTATAAAGTGATAAAACTTATAAAATTCATATCTTATTAATTAAAAATCATAAAAATACTTATAATATACCAAAATGATCATAAAAATAAAAAATACACACTAAAAATATCCTCTTACACATTTGAAGTCAAATAAAGGTAAAAGTTAAATAAGTCTTGATTAAATTTTTTTCTAATATCTTAATGGAATAAAAATACAAAAATCTTTATTACACCTTTAACATTAATTGTTCAAAGTCTAAAAGTGAATAAAAAGTTCCATTAATGTTTAAGTAGAATTAAAATATATATAACTATTTTAAGTTGTACCAACAAAAACTACCATTTAAAATTAAGTAAATCTTATTCTCCAAAAATATTTTATCAATTATAAAATCATCAAAATTTTAGTACTAATTATTTTAAAAGTTTGGGAATCCACGTTAAAAGCTAAACAAAGTTTTTAAGTATTTAGCATGATGCGATTCTCATGTTTATAGAAATAAGTATTAATTCGATAATAAGTAAGTGATTCTATTCACTTATATAATCAAGAGAACATTACTTCCATAAAGGCATAATACCTTTGTTTCACTTTCATGGAGTGTTATAAATTGAACAACATGTAGTGTCCTCTCATATTAAAGTTAGATAAATCTCCACTTTATAGTAGAATAGCTATTCAAAAATACTACTTGTTTCTACTTTAATACTTGTAATTAATAAGAAAACCTAAAAGTGTTAGCTTTAAGATTTAAATGCTTTTACTTGGTAAAGTAATCTTTTCCTCAAAATTTATTCTTTCGAGAAATATTAAAAGTAATCCGAAAGTATTTCTATGAAGACTCTAATGAATTAATAACCCTTTTATGAAATCCCTGTGTGCCATTCCACACTTGAGTGCTTTAGTATTGCATGGTACTTGTTGTACTTACATATTGTTTCACACACTCTCACAAGCCTCAATAAGAAGCACAAGTGTGAAGCTAATATAAACGTGAAACACATTCTAAAGAAACCATTCCCAATTTCCGATCTCTATGACAGATACAATTAATCTAGGGATTCGTGTTTATCAAACTGCATTACATTACTTATGCATAATTGCATCTAGTTTCTTTAAACATTCATCGTTACTGGACCAATGATGTTGTTTACACAATTTGGATCTTCCATTGTCTTGAAGACCGTGATTGCTTAATCTTGCAATCACAAAAGGCAAGTTCACACTTTCTCATGTCCCTTGATTATTTTCTATCAAATGCTTGTAACTCAAATGTTGTCATCACCTGCATGGATGGATGAACATATCGTGAGGCTGTAGCTTCCTTGCGGGGACTCAACTGATGGGTGGGACTCCTAGTTCCCCACGATATTGGTGTCTAGACTTTTTGTGAGGGGATGTCAGAGGTATATCTACCTATATGGGGTTACCAGGGACATGATCTGCTCACTGGAGTCTCCAAGTGGTTGATAGGGTTATATTTGTCTATATGGGGATTAACGGAAGGAGCTACGAATGCGGCAGGAAAGGAACCCCATGAAGGTTATGGTCAACCTGTGAAGGCTGTCCGACATAGTTTTCAGAATAAAAGCAACCTTTGAAGAAATGTTTGTGGAAACCTGCATTGCCTACGACCTTTGGTCTGTGGCTGTAGAGATAGTGCATCATACACTCCTTTTTAGTGAACTTGCTGAGTTCCCTTGTACTGAACCGTACCTTCTTAACCCTTGCTAGGTTTTAAGCCGTAATAAGGGCATCATACTAATATACTACTATTTTCTTTTTCCGTAATAAGGGAATCATCAATGTGTACAAAAGCACACCTTAAGTCCTAGTATGCGGCATCTCCTAAGGTTCAACATATACATTGTGGGGAAAATAGAGTTTGTATCTTTCAGCCTAATAAGGTTCACCTCAAGCTTGTGGGTTGCCCATAGAGAATAGAAAAATCATTTCCCCTCTCTCCCTATTTCATGTGATCGTTTTCAAAAGGTGTTCAAAATTTTCATGATGCAAAATCTTAGCTAGGAGTCGAACCACTCGTCAAAACTCTATGTGGTTTCTGATATATTAATTAAATGGCTGATGGGTACCTCCAAAAGATTTTTAAATAAAACTTTCAAACCAACCTACAATTTATTACTTGTAGTTCATGTTTGACCTAATTTCATTAAATTCAAGAGAAATATATCACACTTAATTGTAGCTCAAGTTTGACCTAATTTCACTAAACTATCAAGATGCAAAATCTTAGAAAGAAGATGAACCTGTCGTCAGAACTCTCTATGGTTTCTGATTTTACCTAAGAGCTTTTTCGAAAAACTTTCAAAGCAACCTACACAGTTTACTTATAGTAGTTAAAAATTTACCTATTATATGTTTTCTTATTTACCTATTATAATTTGGTATAGTGATGATATGCCAGGTGTCTATTATCTGAGTCTCACATGTAGGGCACATGCAATTTAATAGTACTTGTAGTTTCAAGTTTGACCTCATTTCAACAAATCGACATAAAGTCATTCTAATGTACAAAGTTAGCTGGGAAGTTTGAAAAATCATAAAACACGAGAATCATTGGTACAATATGGTGGTCCAATATATATGTATGTAAACTTGGCTTGTGGCATTCAGATCCAATATTCTTCGTATTTTTCTTTAGGAAAAAGAACAATCTCGCTCGTATTCTTCACTCGGAAAATGTAGAATTGAATGTTCTTTCTTGACAGTTGGAAAATCACACCGATGACACTGTATACTACAAGAAGATGCACCGGTGATCTACATATGAAAAGACATTTAATTCAAGATCAGTCTATGGTGTTTACTTATAGCTAGCTCAAGTTTGACCGAATTTCGTTAAATTGTCAAGATGCAAAGTCTTAGCAAGAAGTTGAATCTATCGTCAAAACTCTCGCTAGTTTCTGATATATTAATTTTGACCCCTCGATGGGTACCTCCAAAAGCTTTTTCTTAAATCTATCAAAGCAAAACCTACAATTTACTTGTAGCTTCAAATTTGACCTAATTCCGAGATATCGATATAAAGTCATTCAAATGGGCGGGGTTAGCTAGGAAGTTTGAAAAATAATAAAACATGGGAATCGCAAGTACAACATGTTGTCGATCCACTATATATGTCTGTCAACTTGGCTTGTGGCATCCACATCGAATATTCGTTGGACTTCTCTTTACGGAAAAGAACAACTAGCCTCGCTCGTCCTCACTTGGAAAATGTAGAATTGAATGTTATTTCCTAATATATAGTTGGAAACTCACATTGACGGCATTGTTTACTACAACAAGATGCACCGATCTACCTCTGAAAATACATTTAATTCAAGAGCAATGTATCGCGCTTACTTGTAGCTCAAGTTTGTCCTAATTTCGTTAAATTATCAAGACGCAAAATCTTAGCAAGAAGTTGAACCTATAGTCAAAACTCTTGGTATTTTATGATATATTAATTGTGACCCCTTGATGGGTAACTCCAAAAGATTTTTCATAAAACTTTCAAAGCAACCTACATTTTAGTTGTAGTTTCAAATTTGACCTAATTTTGATAAATCGACATATAGTCATTTGGTCAAATGGGCAGAGTTAGCTAGGAAGTATGAAAACTCATAAATCAAACATGGGAATAATTGGTACAACATGTTGGTCCACTATATATGTCTGTAAACTTGGCGTGGCATTCACATCCAATATTCTACGGACTTCTTACGAAAAAGAACAACCTCGCTCGTGTTCACTTGGAAAATGTAGAATTGAATGTTCTTTCCTGGAAGTTGGAAACACATAGTGACGACATTGTTTACTACAACAAGATGCACCGATCTACCTCTGAAAATACATTTAATTTCAAGAGCAATCTATCGTGCTTAATTACTTGTAGCTCAGGTTTGACCTAATTTCGTTAAATTGTCAAGATGCAAAATCTTAGCAAGAAGTTGAACCTATCGTCAAAACTCTCGATGTTTTATGATATATTAATTGTGACCCGTCGATGGGTACCTCCAAAAGTTTTTTGTAAAACTTTCAAAGCAACCTATAATGTACTTGAAGTTTCAAATTTGACCTAATTTCGATATATCGACATAAAGACATTCGGTCAAATGGGCAGAGTTAGCTAGGAAGTTTGAAAACTGATAAAATATGGGAATCGTTGGTACAACATGTTGGTCCCTATATATGTTGGTAAACTTGGCTTCTGGTATTCAGATCCAATATTCTTCATACATTTCTTTACGGAAAAGAATAACCTCGTTCGTCATCACTCGGAAAATTGAGAATTGAAGGTTCTTTCCTGATAATTGAAAAATCACACCGACGACACTATTTACTACAAGAAAATGCACCCATCTACCTATGAAAAGTCATATATTTCAAGAGCAATATATCGCGCTTACTTTGTAGCTCAAGTTTGACCCAATTTCGTTAAATAGTGTCATGATGCAAAATGTTAGCATAAAGTCAAACCAGTTGTCAAAACTCTCGATTATTTCTCATATATTGATTGTGACCCCCTGATGGGTACCTCCAAAAGCTTTTTCGTAAAAATTTCAAAGAAATAAGCTATAGGAAGTTTGAGAACTCATAAAACATGGGAAATCATAAGTACAATATGGTTTGTCCACTATATATGTGTGAAAACTTGGCTTGTGGCATTCAGATCCATATTCTTAGGACTTCCTTTATAGGAAAGAATAATCTCGATATCACTCGAAAAATTGAGAATGTTCTTTCCCGATAGTTGGAAACTCACACTAACATCATTATTTACTACAGAAAGATGCACCCATCTACCCTTGAAAATACATTTAATTCAAGAGAAATCTATCGCGCTTACTTGCTTGTAGCTCAAGTTTGACCTAATTTGGTTAAATTGTGAGGACGCAAAATCTTAGCAAGAAGTTGAAATTATCGTCAAAACTCTCGGTGGTTTCTGACATATTGATTGTGACCCCTCGATGGGTAACCCCAAAAGCTCTTTCATAGAACTTTCAAAGCAACCTACAATTTACTTGTAGTTTCAAAATTTGACGCTTACTTGTAGCTCAAGTTTGACCTAATTTTGTGAAACTATCAAGATGCAAAATCTTAACAAGAAGTTGAACGTGTTATCAAAACTCTCGGTGGTTTATGATATATTAATTGTCCCCTGAATAGGTACCTCCAGAAGAGTTTTCATAAAACTTTCAAAGCAACCTACAATTTACTTGAAGTTCAAATTTGACCTAAATTCGATAAATAATTAGCATAAAGTCATTCAAGTTGGCAGAGTTAGCTTGGAAGTTTAAAAGCTCATAAAATATGAGTATCGTCAGTACAACATGTTGGTCCACTCTTTATGTCTGAAAACTTGTCTTGTGGTATTCAGATCCATATTCTTTAGAGTTTCTTTATGTAAAAGAACAATCTTGTCATCACTCAAAAAATTGAGAATTAAATGTTCTTTCGTGATAGTTGGAAACTAACATCGATGACATTGTTTACTACAACACCCATCTAACTCTAAAAATATATTTAATTCAATAGCAATCAATTGCCCTTACTTGTGTAGCAAATTTTTGACCTAATTTCATTAAATTGTCAAAAATTCACTAAAGTGTGCAAAGTTAGCTAGGAATCTTGAAACATCCTATTTCTAAAATCTATGGAATTATAAGAAACCATGTTCCACTTTGTCTGATAATCGGGGCAGTATAATTAATTGTGGTAGGTCTCGTAGGAGTGAGGTGCTTTATTAGTCAACACGCGGTCGGTGGATGTACAAGTTACATCAAGGACCTCATAAAAATGAAAATTACATCCAAGTCCATGCATTTAGCACAAGATCCTTGAAACTAAGCAACAAAGCATCTTTTGAGGTTTGCGTGTATGCTAGATATTGTAGAGCCAAAATTTGTTATAACATAATCTACATTCTAGCTTTTACTACTAGTATGTATACTAAACAATAATCGATATAACAGAGTGATTATACTCTCTGTTGGAGTAGTAACTTGGATTGGTTTTTGTCAACACCCGGATTTTTTATCCTAGATGCCCGTTATGCCATACGTCGCAATCCCAGGATTACCATTTTTGCGAGAAATAACGGATTGGATATTACCATTATGCCATACCTCGCAATCACAGTACATCATCCATTACAAACCATACATAAGGTCTTACACAAATAAGGATCTCATGATCCAGTCTGAATACAACAAGCTGCGGAAATAAAAGATAAGCGTGGTGGTGGGGTCCATCTTCAGAGGCACAGGCACTGCTGACGAAGGCAGATAGTCCTAGTTATCATAGTCGTCCTGCTGGCCATCATCTTGGTAGTCTCCTTCATAGTCTGGCCATGAGAATAGCCAGGGAAAAAAAGCATGAGTACTCTTTAAGTACTTGCAAACTACCACTAACAAGTAATACAGTTCTAAGTCAAGTGCTAACTCTATGTTTAACTATAAAGTTAAGTTTGAAACCTAAGCTGAGTTCTGAAGCAAAGAAAGATAAAATAAGGTTCTAGAATCACTTAAGTTGGGAAGCTAGTTTCATAAACACAACCCTGTTGTGGTCAAGTCAAGATTCATCATTCACTTCAAGTTATTTGGAAAACATCTGACAATGAAACAGTATGGCCATTTCAACTGTCCATAACCGCGGACGCGGCTATTCGAATAGTTTGACACTCTGAAGAGGTGGTACACTTTCACCACAAGATTCGATACATCTATCAGGGATAACCCTGAATCATCATACTTAGTATGTAGATAATCAAACATAACCTTCCCTTTACACACCCTAGTATAAGCACCTCTCATATGAGCATGGCTTCCCAACCATCACCATCAGTCATCTTGGGCACTACATAGGTGGACAACATTGAGAGGTAGCCTCAGCTCAAACCTCTCCCGCGAGGGAACCAATACTAATGCATATAAATTTCCATCTAAGCCTTACCTAATTCAGGTAGTGTGGTTGTACGATAAATTTGGAATGGTATCGCATCCGAATCCAACCATCAGTTTTATAGAAAGGGGTTAAGGCTCATGCCTCAACATTTTCATCATCATAAACCATTTGTGTTTCTCAACACATGTCAAAACATCTCAATAGAATGACTCGTCATTCCAAGGTTTGCACAATTAATTTTCACCAATTGTTCCCATCTAAAGTGACTCAAGTTTTGATATACTCTAAACTACTAAGTTAAGAGTGTTCACTAATGTGGAAAGATGATGGGTTCAATATCATGCCATTGAATGACATATAAATACTTTTTATGCTACCTTCACAACAAGTAAGGGACTTTGTGTAAACTAAGGGAGGTAAAACTTGTAAAGAAGACTTGGGGTAACTAAATAGTCAAAGTGGTATGACTCAAGCATGCCGGTTCCTCTTAATACTACCTAATTGCACCGCATCTGCATCATATCGTAATCATGCCGGATCTTTTGCCGTAGCATTAAATAGTGCATCACGTGTTTGTTCTAGTGTTTGCTTCTTCATGGATTAGGCCGATGAGTTGATGCGAGTACCGACAAGTTCTTCGGATAATGTATCTTCGACAGTGTTTTCCCAGGCGAGCATTCTCCCCCTTTCCACCTATTTTGCATTTATACTCTTTATTTCCTATTGTTTATCTATTGCTATCCATGTCGCGATGCTTTAGTTTCCGTGCACTAGTTATATCCCGTGCAACCTCTATATTGCCATGGACACCTCCTAATACCTGTTGTTTGGTAGATAGCTGGCCTTGCGAGTCATAGTTGCTTGCTCAGGTGCGATCTCGTGTTGTCAAGTACCACAGTTGTTGGAATGCTGGCAGATGTTTATGGTGGAGATGATCATGTCTTTAATTACAACTATTAAATTGCTGTGATAACTAATGAAAGTGGCACCGGTGGGCAATTATATGTTATTTGGTTTTTCATGCCCACTTGTGTCCCATAGGCCCTGAGTACTTGATACTTGTTCCTTAACTATTCGCACTATCCACATCTGGGAGAGTCTATGAATCCCCCTTAGCCAGAGCTTGATTCATTTCTTATTTCTTGGGGCCACAAACTAGTTTGGGGTTTTATTTACTATCTTGTACTTATGCCATGCTTTACTGCTTTATTTACGATTGTGCATGGAGCACATGTACTATTTTGGAACGTGGAATGTTTTCACGGTATCGACAAGCCCAGTCACACTTTTTGGTTCCTAGTCGTTTACAGCCATTGACACAAACCCTGGATCCGTCTCGGAGCCGGCCAACTTCGTTGCGGGTAGCTTAGTGGGGTGGCCCCCTGAAATATTTTATGAATCCTGTGATTGCTTTGTCGTGAAAGCCTCGTTGGGTTTTGTTTTGGTTTTTCCGAGGTTGATTGTGTGTGTGTTGCTATTTGTGCACCCCTACAGGGTAAATCCTTCTTAAAGCCGTGTCCGCGGATATGGACGACTTGGAGCACAGTATCTTGACCATAGACAAGCATAACTAAAGTAGTGCTATAAATTTGACTTAGGCAGGGTTACCCTTCCGGCTTGGCCTAGGCAGGGTTATGGACGCCATTGGTTATTCTTCAGGGCTCTTAGCCCCATTTGCATCTTGTCCATAGTCGGACGCTCTATCATTTTCAAGGTGATTTGAATCTTTGTATAGTATATCTGTATTCTTGACTCATGGAGTAATTGTTGTATATATATGTTCTGTGGGTCCCATCGTGGACTATTGGGTAATTGTATTACTTCGTTTTCCACCCGCACGAAAGTGCCTGGTGCGCGTCCTTGAATCGTTTCTATGCGGGTTTGGCGGGAAGCGCTGAAACTTGCATAGGGACGATTCGATGGTGTTACATTGATCATGGTATTTAACCTGCCACGCAATCTGCTAAGAGCATCCGCTACCACATTGGCTTTGCCGGGGTGATAGTGAATGTCAAGGTCATAATCCTTGATTAAGTCTATCCATCTCCTTTGTCTCATATTCAGCTCCTTCTGAGTGAAGATATATTTCAAGCTCTTATGATCTGAGTAAATCTCACAGCTATTACCCATCATATAATGACACCATGTCTTCAACGCTAGAACCACAGCTGCTAGCTCAAGATCATGGGTCGGATAGTTCTGCTCATGCTGCTTCAGTTGTCGAGACAGATACGCGATGACTTTGCCTTCTTGCATCAATACACATCCTAGACCAATCTTGGATGCGTCACCATATACATCAAATGGCTTCTTGATGTCTAGCATGATCAAAATTGGGGCTGATATCAATCTCTTCTTCAGCTCCTGAAAACTAGCTTCACATTTGTCGGTCCATTCAAACTTCTCGTCCTTCTTCAATAATTGGGTCATGGGTCAGGCGATGCTCGAGAATCCTTCTACGAACATGCGGTAGTATCCCGCTATTCCGAGAAATGCATGGACTTGGGTTTGAGTGGTTGGGGCTTCCCATTCTTCCACATCTTTGATCTTGGAAGGATCAACAGAGACTCCTCCGGCAGACACAATATGTCCTAGGAATCCTACTTCTTTCAGCCAGAACTCACACTTGCTGAACTTGGCATATAACAGATGCTCTCTCAGGGTTTCTAGGATGATTCTCAGATGTTGCTCATGCTCTTCTTCTGACTTGGAGTAGATAAGGATATCGTCGATAAACACAACTACAAACTTATCTAGGAAATTCATAAAGATCTTATTCATGAGATTCATGAAATAAGCAGGGGAATTGGTTAATCCATAACCGTATACTCGTATAAACCATAGCGAGTAGTAAAGGCGGTCTTCAGAATATCTATTGCACAAATCTTAAGTTGGTGATAACCAGTCCTAAGATCAATCTTTGAGAATACCTGGGCTCCAGTCAACTGATCAAATAGATCTTCTATCTTTGGCAAGGGGTACTTGTTTTTGATGGTGACGTCATTCAACTTTCTGTAATCTGTGCACAGACGGTTGCCTCCATATTTCTTGTCGACGAATAGCACTGGTGATCTCAATGGCGATGCGCTTGGCTGAATCAAGCCTGTTGCTAACATGGCATCTAACGGCTTCTTTAGTTCCACTAACTCTGAGGGGTTCATGCTATAGGGTCTCTAGGCTATGGGTCCGGTTCTGGGGATTAGTTCGATGATGAACTCAATATCCCTATCCGGAGGCATAACTGGCAATTCATCTGCGAATACGTCGGGGTATTCACAGACTACTCTGACTTGGTCAATGGTGGGTAGGGCTAGACTCTTGTTGCACTTGAATTAACGGGGTAATGTTTCAGAGACATGTTCTACTGTTACTCCCGAACTACTGGTCATGGTGATGGCTTTCTTAGCACAGTCTATCAGTACTTTATGCCTTGACAGCCATTCCATACCTACAACTACTTCCAATCCTTTGGTTCCAAGTACAATTAGGTTGGCATAAAAATCTATCCCATGTATTCTGATAGGTATAACTTTGCAAATTTTTCTAGCTTTGGTTGTTGAACCGGGGATTTGAACTATCATGACATGCTTCAGGTTAGTTGGGTGAATCTTACCAGGGCATGCAAATTCGTCGGTTAAAAATGAATGTGATGCTCCCGAATCAAACAATACTCTTGCTAAAACTGAGTTGACAGAAAACATACCCAGCACTACATCTGGCGCTTCCTGGGCTTCTTCTGCGTTCATGTGAAAGAGACGACCGTTGCGGTTGTGAGGGTTCCCTAGGGCAAATGTCCTTCCTGGTTGAACACGACGCTGCTGTTGAGCTAGGCATTCATAGTGGCATTGGCTGCAGTCTTCTTGGGACATTCATTGGAGTAGTGAACCTTCACTCCACACTCAAAACAAGTGATCTGGGACTTGTCCTTGGCTGCGACAGGCACAACATTGCTGCCAGTTCTGGTTGTAGTGTTGTTATTGTTGTTGTTATTGCTCTTGGGAGGGGCACGGGTGAAATTGTTAGCATTGCCGGAGTTGGGATGGTTTCCTCCGGACTTCATATTGCCTCCGCTACGGTTGGGGTAGCTTGGGCGAGACATTGGGGGTCGGTTGTTCCTAGGTGCATATCCTGGTGAGAGGTTGGGACGGTACTTCTGGTGACTGCTAGATCCAGACTGTTGCATCATACGATGCTTGCGATTGTCGTTTGCCTGGTTAATCTTCCATTCCATCTGAATGGCAGAGTCCACTAGCTCTTCGAGATCCTGAAAACGGATGTTGACGAGGACATTCTGCATCTCATCATGCAGTCCGTTCAAGAATCTCTCCTTCTTCTTGGCCTCCGTGTTGATCTCGTCAGGTGCATATCTGGCAAGTGACAGGAATCTTTCACGGTATTCTACCATAGTCATTCTTCCTTGCTTCAATTCACGGAATTGATCTCTCATCCTGTTGACTAGACCTTGCGGCACGTGGGTGCGGCTGAACTTGACTTTGAAGGCTTCCCATGTCATCACTTGACCATGGTTCATATTGCGTATACTATTCCACCAAGCTCTTGCATCTCCCGCCATATAGTGGGTGGCGAAGAGAACTTTCTAATGGGTTTTACATCGCCTGTAACCAGTCATCAGCATCTAATGGGTTTTCAGATTGGTTGAAGATTGGGGGATTGGTATTCTGAAATTTTTTGAGTTTGGATCCATGGTGATCCTGATTTCCATGCCCTTGGTTGTTGAGAGCCATCTGGGCGATCTGCTGTAGTGTTGCTAAGTTGGCTTGGCATTCCGCCATGCTTGCTTCACGGTCGGCGATGAGATTCTGCAAGATCTACAGCATTGGGTCCTGCGACGAGCTGCTCCCTCCTTGGTTTCCACGAGTCATTTGAAGATTGAGATAGATATAGGGGTAAGAGGGAAATTCTAAGGTTCATGGTTTTGGTTTCAAAGCTTAAAACTTTGAGTTAGACTCAGGTTTTACAACTAACTCCATTTCATTCAGGCAGACAAACACACGATATAACACACACCACAACAAACAAAGGAAACAGATGGTTTGAAGAACCATTCTGCAAGCAAAGATACAGTGGGACCGATACATCTCATGCTACAATAGTGCTCTAGTGCATCTACTCATCATCGATGAAGTCGGAGTCCTCATCATTAGTGTAGAAGTCCACAACATCCTCCTCCAGAAAGTCATCATCGTCGCTGAGGTAAGAATCCATGTCTCCCTGCATGTCTTCACCCTCATCTTCTTCTTCCTTGGCGGCAAGCTGAGCTTCCTGCTCCTTGACGGTCTTCTCGAGGTCGGCCACCTTCTTGCGAAGATGGGCGATGGTGCGATCCTTCTTGGCACACTGGCGGCGAAGAGACTAGCGATCCTGGACGAGCAGTGCGAAAGTCTGGGCCTTCTGGTCAACAATGGCACGGTTCTGGTTGGCTAACTCGCTAGCATTGTCTAGTTCCTGCTCTCTGTCATGCGGCAAGAAGTCAAGATTCTCCACTTGACGCCTCAACTCTGGGTGACTTGGCATCTCCATCGGCATTCCCATGAAGTCACGTCTTGCATAGTGAGCAAAACGGGTTCCTTGGATCTTGTTGACGCCGAGGGCACATAGACGTGCGAGAGCTTCATGCATTGCCCTGGCTAATCCATCTAGCCAGCTGTTCTCTCTCACGGAGAACTGAATTCTCCCAGAAGTTGGTGCTTCAATGCTTCCTCTAAGATCTGCGGTGACTAGCCACTGTAGGTCTCCTCCTGGGGGTCCTCGAAGTTGAGCTCCAAGAAACTCCGGATGTGGGCATCCCAAGAACTCCGACAGTGAATCCAGATCCCTCTCAAAGATCACCTGACCTCCGTTACCCAATTGGTAAAACTTGCTGAACTAAGTCTCCATCTACAAGAATTAAGGATGAGGAAGTTAGTGAAGTGATCAAGTGTGTCAAATTTTAAGTAGTAATGTAAGAATTTTGAGGAACATGAATTTTGAGAAAGAATGAATTCCCCAAGGATAAGAGAGGAGATAGTTTTTCGTAAATACTCACTTTGGTTTTGAAACTAAGTGTTTGTTCGGACGTCCATTCTAACTAGGGTCTCCAATGGTCAGGATGGCTCTGATACCAACTTGTCAACACCCGGATTTTTAATCCCAGATGCCCGTTATGCCATACCTCGCAATCCCAGGATTACCATTTTTGCGAGACATAACGGATTGGATATGACGGTATATCATCCATTACAAACCATACATAACGTCTTACACAAATAAGGATCTCATGATCCAGTCTAAATAAAACAAGCAGCGGAAATAAAAGATAAGCGTAGCGGTGGGATCCATCTTCAGGGGCACAGGCAATGCTAACGAAGACATATAGTCCTAGTTATCATAGTCGTCCTGCTGGCCATCATCTTGGCAGTCTCCTTCATAGACTGGCGATGAGAATAGCCAGGGACAAAAGCCATGAGTACTCTTTAAGTACTCGCAAACTACCACTAACAAGTAATATAGTTCGAAGTCAAGTGCTAACTCTAAGTTTAACTATAAAGTTAAGTTTGAAACCTAAGGTGAGTTCTGAAGCAAAGAAAGATAAAATAACATTCTAGAATCACTTAAGTTGGGAAGCTAGTATCATAAACACAACCCTGTTGTGGTCAAGTCAAGATTCATCATTCACTTCAAGTTATTTGGAAAACATCTGACAACGAAACAGTATGGCCATTCCAACTGTCCACAACCGCGGGCGCGGCTATTCGAATAGATTGACACTCTGTAGAGGTGGTACACTTTCACCACAAGATTCGATACATCTGTCAGGGATAACCCTGAATCATCATACTTAGTATGCAGATAATCAAACATAATCTTCCCTTTACACACCCTAGTATAAGCACCTCTCCTATGAGCATGGCCTCCCAACCATGACCATCAGTCATCTTGGGCACTGCATAGGTGGACAACATTGAGAGGTAGCCTTAGCTCAAACCTCTCCCGCGAGGGAACTAATATTAATGCATATAAATTTCCAGCTAAGCCTTACCCAATTCAGGTAGTGTGGTTGTACGGTAAATTTGGAATGGTATCGCATCCGAATCCAACCATCAGTTTTATAAAAAGGGGTTAAGGCTCATGCCTCAACATTTTCATCATCATAAACCATTTGTGTTTCTCAACACATGTCAAAACATCTCAATAGAATGACTCGTCATTCCATGGTTTGCACAATTCCTTTTCACCAATTGTTCCCATCTAAAGTGACTCAAGTTTTGATCTACTCTAAACTACTAAGTTAAGAGTGTTCACTAATGTGGAAAGATGATGGGTTCAATCTCATGCCATTGAATGACATCTAAGGCTTAGCTAAATAGGTAAAGTTTTATACTTTTTATGCTACCTTCACAACAAGTAAGGGACTTTGTGTAAACTAAGGGAGGTAAAACTTGTAAAGAAGACTTGGGGTAACTAAATAGTCGAAGTGGTATGACTCAAGTTTCCTTCCTCTTCTTGGTAGAACTCCTCCTCCTCGTAAGCTTGGTCGATATTATCTTCTATATATACATACGGAGTACACAATCACCAAACAATACTTAACTAGTTTACTTAGTACTCTATGGCACACAATTGATGATCTATTATCATCACAAGCATCACAAGTTTTCTTCAATAGTTTCCTCCTTTTTATTTTAGAAAAGTAATTTCTACTCATTGCAAATTTTACTAAGATTTAATATTCACCACTTAAAATATGGGATCATGTGGACACATGTCATCACCACATATTCTAACATGTGGGAATGATATTTAAAGGTTGGATCATAATTACTTTGGTTTAAGTTCATTATTTAATGATTTAAAGTGACTAGAAATGCCTATATAGCATTATTTTGGTACTAGTCCAAAGTCACTGCATGTAAACCTTAGTATTATTACATATTTGGATATATATGATGAAATGTGATTTTTGAGAGTTGGAATCAACTCAAAACCTATCTTGGTTGATTTTAGATAAATGTTGCAAGGTGCAAATGCTTCTGTTTTATTATTTTTACTAGGAGAGATCTATAACTCTAATTGAATTAAATCCAATGGTCTTGGATAGATCATTTCAATACCTTTCAGGCAAAATTGGGTTCATGCAATTTGGATTTGTCAAACTCTCTGAATTGATTTTCAAACTAGGGGACAGAACTAAGATTTAAATTAAAAAGAAAAATCCAAATTTGAACGCCCGGGCTAGCGCGGGAACGAACATGGGCCGGCCCAGTGGCGCTCCGCGGCGTGGGGCTCAGCTGACAGGGGGTCCCGCTTGTCAGTGGTTCTTAACACGCGAAACGGTACGCGTGTTGTGGGCCGTTAGATTAGAACTGGGATCTACGGCTGGGGATCATCGTCAACGACGCACAGGTCGCCGGCGAGCTCGAACCCTAGTGGCTTGGTGGGGGTGCGCAGGGGGCGTACCAGGGCTCCAGCGATGATGGCGAGGCGGGCAAACGAACTGGTGGTCGACGGCGAGCTCAGGGACGATCGAGGTAGCTCCGGGGGTGGTCGCAATCAGCAGCGCCCCTTCCTCCTCTGCTGCAGGCTACTCCGGCCAAATTCCGGCGAGCAAGTGCTCGCGCTTCTCCGGCTAGAGGTGTGGGATGATCAGTGAGATGAGGAGAGTGGAGTGGTGTGCTTCAAACGGCTGGGGGTGCGCTCCTTTTATAGGCTCGACGGCGAGACCGAGAGGGATGGGCAGGCGACGGTGGCGACATGGCTACGGGCGGCTAGCGGCATGGCTGAGGGTGGCGATCGACGGGCAGTCTCCTGGCGGTGCTCTAGGAACTCAATGCAGGCATAGGGGCGGTGGTATCCAGTCGGGGGCAGCTGGCGCTCTGAGCGGCAGAGGCGGCGGTATCCACGGCGAGCGGTGGCTGTGGTGCGTTGGGCGGTGAACGGGCGTGTCCGTCGTGTTCCCTGGGTCGTGGCGGAGCGGTGGGCTCGGGCTGTGGTCGAGTGGCGGCTTGTGCACGCGTGCCGGGTGCGGCGCTCTGGCACGTGCTCGGCATGGTGCGGTGGCACTGGGCGTGGGCTCTCTTCGGTGGTCCACTACTGGGCTTGGCTCGGGAAGGGGACAGAGGGTGGCGGTGAGGTCCTAGCTACCTCCTAGACATGGCGAGAGAGATGGAGGTGGTATGCTGGGGCGAGTGCATGGTCGGCCGGCGAGCTAGTGCTCGGGGTGGCTCGGCACTGTGGCTAGGGACAAAGGGTAGGGGTGCTAATGGTATGGTTAGATCATGAGGGGACCAAAGGATTAAATGGAGATCAAATGAGGGCAAAACCCTGTTCAAAATAGTGAGCTATGGTTTAGAGTTTAACGTTGCCAGCCAAGTGTTTGATTAAATGGCTGCAAGAAATAAACTTTGGAATTTTGAAAAGATTTTTGGTGGGTTTGCTAGGCATAAGCTTGAGACTCTGTGGGTGCTTGGGTTTTGAAAATTGAGCTTGTTTGAGTGGTTTTTGAAATAGTGGGATCTTCCCATATGAATTAGATTCAATTTTAAACTGTCATTTAAAATTAGCATTTGAAAGATTTTAGCAGATCACAAAGCGGGCCTTGGTACCTCATTATGTGTACTATCAAGGGGTGTAAAGATCCACAAATGTTTCTGTTAAGTTTTGAGTGTTAGGAATATCCAAAGTAGGCATGATAGTTAATTTGGCCAAAATGACCATTCACTTCAATTATTCATTTTGAGTTGTTCTTCTTTGGGAAAAGTTTGGGAATGATGTAGATGATGTTTATTTCACCTAAGAAACATTTTACAAGCAAAGAATTATAGAACCATGGCAATTCAAATAAAATCCTAAATAAAATGATCATACACATGAATGCTTTCATTTTTAATTTGGAAAAGTTTTTGTTAACCCTAATTTTGATGATTTGGATCTTGATAAGCTTGGATTAAAGTTTTGGGATGTTACAGTCTGGGATTATTAAGGCCATTTAAATTTGATAAGACCAAAAAAGTTAATTACAGGTAGGTGTCGAAGACATGCATGCAGTCCTCGGTCTCTCCCCTGCAGCATTGTACACCCTGTAGCAAGCCGCAAGCTTTTGATCTCTCTCAAGGAGTAGATCTTCTTGCCTCTCACTCACCTGGATCTTCTTGCCTTAGTCTCTCCCTCTGTCTGTACAGCGTGACACTTGCTTTATTACTCACCTGTCAACTTTCTGCAGCCTTTTTGTTTTGACAAAGCATGTAGAGCATGTGGACACTGTCTAAGAAAAAAGTGGCCAAGTGCAGCCGCCGCTGGTGCGTCGATGCCTAGCGTATTAATGTACAATTATACCAGTACAGTATGAAACTCACTCAGTATACTCTTCATTATACCCACCCAACCCGGGTTTCTGGCCGCCGGGCACTATGTCGGCTAGCTGATCTACTCTCTGTAACCACTCCAACAAGTTCGTGTACCACGTCGGTGGATTCGCTCATGAGCCGGCTGCTATGGATGTCGTCCAGTATGAGGCGATGATTGAGTGCCCCTATGATGGCTGCCTTAGCTTGGTCGCCTTCGACAACCTCGATGAGCACAAGAACGCATGCTCGCACGGCCCGTGCTCCTGCATTGATTCCGCATGTGATTTCATTGCCTCGCCGGCAGGGCTCCTTCCCCACATGAAGGAGGCCCACTAGGTCATAGTAACCAGGGCCATCTACGGCAGCGCCTTCTCTTGCCTCATCCCGACTATGCCACCAACACACAAGGGGATTCACGCACTTCCTCTGCTGGGATGATGGTGTTGTGTTCGGCCTGACCATCAGCGCGCTTGGCCCAGTCATCGTCGTGTCATTGGTATGCATCAGGAAGGACAAATTCTTGTGGCCGAGGTACATGGTGAAACTATGTGTGCCTGGCCCGCCGAGCTTAGCGGACTTGTCGATGATCGAGAGCCTTACTGCGGTAATCGAGCTGAAGAGCAGCTCGTCGCCAACCAACTTCCCGTCCGACAAGCTCAGGACATACCTCGGGGTGCCGCCGTGGTTCTTGATGAAGGTTGGATAGTCCATCCATGTATCTTTTCAGATTTGCATCGACAGGAAAAACGATCTTAAACTACGGTTGATGTTCAAGACTGTGATGGTGTATTAGTAGATAAATAGTACTACTAGTAGTACTATTTCACTACTCTAGTTTACTAGTAGTAGTCACATGTAGGTGCTCTTTTGGTACTAGGAAGGATGAATTTTTGATGTAAACTAAGTTTGCTGCTAATATTATTACAGAGTATTTAGGGATTTAGTACGACTTTTTATGTAACTGTTCACTTCTACGACATGGACCAGAGATGAACACCCTAACTGTTCTTCGATTTTAGTCATCTAACTCAGTGATTACGGAATTTTATGCCCAAACTTGTCAATTTGACTTGATTTAAGTCTTGAACTAAGATTGCTGTCGAAATTGCGCTGGTGGACGACACATCAACGTGGATCCAGTGTGCAGGATATGCTGCCCTGGAATTTTGCCTAAATATCTAGAAAATAACATGGACATCTACGACATCAACTCAATGTTATCAAAATCATCATGAACCATGTTTTCATATTATATGTAAGTCAGTATGTTTGTACATATAGTTGGTCAAACTTTATGAATATTAACTTCGATAAAACCTAGTATGCTTTCTAATTTGGAAATAAGGAAGCATCTAAGTACAAAAATACATCGAAATACATACGTATCTAGACAAAGCCAAGTCAGTAACTACTATTTTAGGATGGAGGGAGTAATTATTTATGAGTAATCTATTTTTCATAATTTTTTACTGCTAGGGCACGTGCCCACGACTAGAGCATGGACCAATGCATAATAATCATGTGACCATGCAGTGGCGATCTACTCCATAATGGATTACCCTATGTGCAGAGGCGTACTAGTGGAGCACACGCGCGAGCCGTTCCTGAGTACGTAGTACTACTAGTATACGCAAATAGGAGTACAAAAATAGATAGATCTTGTTGCGCATCGTAGTACTATTTATTTCCCTATAAGGCAACCTGAACGTGACTACTACAGTACTATATTGGCAAAACTTCTGCTTTTGGTGATACAAGATGAATGTGGAACTCTCTGTGTCCATTCAAAAAAAACTCTCTATGTAACATTACGGTACTAGTACTTCTTGTACTCCCTAGTTTTTTGGACGCGCAGTAAGTGCAGTAAGTCTGTTTGGTCAAGCTGCATGCAACAATCATTGGTTTGACAGGACAATTCAGTTTTTAGATATCAAAATTTCTACTCCAGCTCGATGGCTCAACACAAAAAGCAGCTAGTACTCCTCTATCCTCCAGCTGTCGCCCAGATCAAAATGAACAAGCAAAAGACTGTGTATCTTCGAAATTGCCATGGCCATTTATTACCTGCAGAGCTTTATTTTGTTTCCTTCGAGGCACCTGCAAAGACTGATACGTACTATTGTACTATTATACTAATAGTAATAACATGCTACGATTGGGCCCTACAACTAGTATTAGACATAGACTCTAGTAGCTACTCTCGTCACAGTGAATTGTCCAGGAGGCGGAGTTCCTTTTTTTCTCCAAGAGGTGGAGTTCCTTTTTTTCCTGAGAGAGGAAACCTTTTTTATTTCTTCTTTGATTCAAATAAAATTCAAAGGTTTTGTGAAGGATCGTGTCCCTTAGGAAATAATCCTACGCTGTTATGTCTGATTCATACGATTCCAATATGTAGAAATTATGTCCAGTTTGGAACGCAGGATAGGAAAAATATAGGAATAGGGAAAACACGGGAATTGAGATTCCTTCAGGGCCTGTTTGATTCGTAGGATAGGAAAAATGCAGGAATATTTAAATTGCAGGATTAGAATGTCCTATCCAGTTGAATCCTAAATAATTTGGAGCCTATAGGATTTTTTCTTGAAGGAGTGTTTGAATCACAGGAAAGATAAAGGAATTGTAACAAGATGTTTGGGTGTATGGAAATTTCCCTCCAAAACATAGTCCAATGCAATCCTATGGGAAAAATTCCTAAAGATCTAATCCTACGAATTAAACGATGCACAAAGTAAAAATTCATAAGAATCAAAATACTTCAAAATCTCTATGAGATTCCTTTAAATCAAACAAGCCCTCAAAGTATTCCTTTGGCCTCTATTTTTAGGAAAATTTCCATATACTCCAACCTCATGGTATAATTTATTTGATTTCCCTTTGATTCAAACACACACTTGATCCAAATTCCTCTAGTTTTCTCTTCTTATGTTTTGAGAATCCTGCAAATCAGACGAGCCCTGAGAGATGGTCTTTCTTTTTTTCTTTGTCTTTGATCATTTTTTTGTTTGAACATAAGGTCATAGAGCTTCCTCGGAACTCGAGGAGGGTGGAAATTGCACAAACCTCCAACAATTGGATTCGAAATTGCAGGGAACTCTAGATTGTCAGAATAGTCTAGTTGCCAGAAACTACTACAATTACTTTTGGGTACAAATGTTGCACATAGCACAAATTTTTTGATTAGCGCTCTTCACATTATTCCTTACATACCCGGGGCTCAACAGTTCGAGCTCTTTGCAACTATGGCTCTAATTGTTGGAGGTTTGTGCAACTAGCCTCAATTAGAGCCCCACCACCCACTCACCCACCTTCTACAGTACTACTAGTAGTACTACTACGCACCATCAGCCTTTGTCTTCTCCATCGCACCCCGGCCACCAGCTCACGCCAACGATCTTCCCTCCCTCCCCTACCCCACCCCACCCAAAAGATAGCCGCCAAAACACCATCCGTAGCCTCCTTCCATGGTGAGATCAAGCAAGGTCTATAAAGATCCTGACCAGTTTCAGAAGGTGTTCACCGAAGGCCCTCTTCAAGTAATCATCAACCATTGTGATGCCACCACCGCCGCGAGCCTCGTCGACGTACTAAACTGCAGAAGATAGTCATTTGCCAAGTTCCGATAGCTGCTGGGGGATACAAAGATTTCTCTCTAGTCACCATTTTCGAATTCAAGATTGTTGTCATTAACGGGAATGATAGTCATGGATGGTCAGTTTGTGTGAACGAGTTCCAGGGCTACTTCAGATACTGCGATGCTATTATCCAACACGATCGTGTGTTCGCTATGACCGAGAACGGCTGTGTTTATGCATGGAAGTCTCTAAAACATGGTAAATTCTCCTCTTTACGTATTTTATTAGCTTTGTTCCTGAATCGATGCAAGCTAATTTTTCTGAAATTTCATTGGTTAGTAGGTATTACATTAAAATTTTAGTTTTTTTGATTCGAAGGAATTCCCTAGGAATTTCAGAGGAATGCAATCTTTAGGAGGTTTTCTTACATATAAGTAGTTTGTTTCGTATGATTGAGTTCTGCTAATAGTATTGCTTCGTCTCCTAGTACATCCCATGGAAAATATGGTATCTACTAGTAGTAAGTACTTATGTGAGACCCAGATATTATTCTTGAATCAATGTAAGCTATTTTTTCTGAAGTTTCATTGGTTAGTAGGAATTTCATAGGAATTTTAGCCTCTTTGATCGTACGAATTCGCTAGGAATTTCAGAGGATTGCAATGCTTACTAAGTTTTCTTACATGTAAGTAATTTGATTCATAGGATTGAGTTCTGCTGATAGTATTTCCTTGTCTCCTAGTACTAGTACATCCATGGAAAATATGGTATCTACTAGTAGTATTTACGTGAGACTCAGATACTAGACATATGATATATCATAACTATATAGAATTATAATACTAGGTAAAGCTCAAAATAATAGAATTTGATAGACATTTATAAAGTATGGCTTCATATTTAGTTCTTGTATTTTCTATCATGTAGACGTCAATGTTTATTCGGTACTAGTACTTGTAAATTTTGTTAACATGGTCCTGAGAAATGAAGGAGAAGATTCTAGAAAGACGGAGAAGTGTGTTTTGAGGATTGTGCATCGCGTTCATTGTGCTAAAAACTATCAATAGAATCCTCAAGTAGATGCTAGAATGGAAAAAGAAGATCTGACGGTTGGCAATATTGGGATTCGCAAGTCCTGATCCAACAGTCAATATTCAAAGTTATTCATAAACTATAAAGTGGTAAGATAAGATAAGATAAGATAAGATAAGATAAGATAAGATAAGATAAGATAAGATAAGATAAGATAAGATAAGATATTAGACCTCCTAGAAATAATCCTTGTTGGTTTTCCTTTGGTATATAAGACACCAAAATCTTGTAGGATCCAACCTTGATTTTTTCCCTATGAACTTTAAATTCAAGATCCTATAGGATTATTTCCTATTTCATTTGATCATATGAATCAAACCGTGTCTCTAGGAGAATTTCCATATCATATCCCCATTTCTAAAAGAATTAGAATTTCAATAGCATCTCCCTAGGTTGGCATTTTGTACGCAATCAAACATCCTAAGTATAATCAAGATTTTTGAAAATAGTATTGTATATCAACTTCTAGAATGTCAATTCAATATCAATATTATTTCCATGTTACATTTCCTTTCCCTTTGAAGGTCCTATCCTTATCCTGTCGCCACGCCATGTGTTGTACCTGACACATGGGTTTGTTGAGGATGATGAAGAGAATGATCCTAGTAGGTGGTGGTTTGCAAGATCTACCAGTGGTTCAAGACTTCTTTTGGTCTATACATATGGTGTCTCAGGCAATGCAATTGCTGATGATACTAGTGTTGTTCACTATGGTTGCACCATTCGCACCTATCCTTCTGGGTTTGAGTGCATGGTGTTCTCGATGGACACAAGACAATTAACTGCAGCTAACCGATGGAAAAGGGTTACTGATATTGGATCATATTCTCTTTTCCTTAGTGTGAACTATCCGATCATCATTGCAGTAGACGATGCAAATGATTCGCCAGGACATCTGATGAGAAGGAACTGTGTCTACACATCACACAAAGAAATTGGCTATGAGTACAGACCGCGTCCTAAAATTACCGCTTCAGTCTGAATGGTGATGTAGCTATTGGTTTCCGCACCAACACTCGCTGGATATGGTCGGAGACTCCATTTTGGTTCATCCCAAGATTCTCAGACGCCTTGGAGTGGAACAAGCATGTTGATGACCCACAAGTATAAGGGGTGTATCACAGTATTTTCGATAAGTAAGAGTGTCAAACCCAACGAGGAGCAGAAGGTGTTGACGAGTGTCTTGGATCAGGAAATCTCTGTAAATTCTTATCAAACGAATTTTTAGGGTTTTTTGATAGTGCAGGTAAATAAACTACGAGTAAATAAAAGACAATAATAATAATTGTAGCAAGTGGCTGAATCCTTTCTTTAGCAAAGGACAAGCTGGTTGTATTACTTAAGATGACCAAATGTTCTCGAGGACACATGGAAATATCGTCAGGTGCTTTCACTTCATATAGTTGATTAATCTTCTTTAGTTGGATAAGTGTTGTGTGGGTGAACCTATGCTAATGTAATGACCTTCCTAGGACTAATACATACTTGTGATTATACCCCTTGCAAGCATCCACAACTACAAGAAAGTAATTAAGATAAAAACCTAACCACAGCCTTAAACCTGGAGATCCTATACTCACTTGCGCAAAGGTTTCCTAACGGGGGTTCAGGTTTCTGTCACTCCGGCAACCCCACGATTAGTAGCCAAATACACAATGCATTCCCCTAGGCCCATAAAGGTGAAGTATCATGTAGTCTACATTCACATGACACCACTAAAAGAATAACACCACAACTTAAATATCAAACCATTGAATCTATCTCAACACAATTCCACTACTAACAACATGACTTCTCTCATGTCCTCAAGAACTAAACGAACTACTCACAAGACATCATATGGATCAAGATCAGAGATGAAATAATGAGAAGTAACAATTTGGACATGAATGGTAATTCAATGGTTCCACTCAATAGCATCAACTACAACAAGTAATCAACACCAGGAAAGTTTCCCCTAAGAACTATGCAAGATTCAACCGAATTGTTACGGCAGTATGGAGTGGCAGCGGAATCTTTCTGTGGTCACCCCCTCGAGTCTTAGGGTTTCGAGGGGATTTTATATGCCAAAGGGTGATGCTAGAGGTGGGCTAGGGTGGCCACACCACCTGGTGGCGCGACCTACGGTGGCCCGCGCCAAGGGGTGGTGTGGGCCTCCTATGGCCCATCTCCGCTCCCCCTTCTGGCTTCCTTCGTCTTCTAGAAAAATAGGATTTTCCATATATTTTCCGGGATTTTCTGGTCTTCGCAAATTTCGCCTCCAAACAATGCCTTTTTCCATCAGAATCCTGACTTCAATGGTCCATCCTCCAAAAGTCATCAACCATGAAAAAATAGATAAAATAACATAAGTATCATCTCTTAATATGAAATATATCAATGAATAACAGTAAATTATGATATAGAACAGCGATGCAAAATGGACGTATCAACTCCCCCAAATTTAGACTTTGCTTGTCCCCAAGCGAAAACTGAGCTCAATAAACATGACCTCGGGTTTATGGAGTGAAGAGTCGATAAAAGAATACAGACAAGAAGCATCACATTCATTAATACACAAATCATAACAGAAACAACTCACTATTATGTAACTTAACTTGCAATACGTAAAGTGTAACACCCCAAAAATATTAATCAAGATTATCAAGTCAAATCACCCAAGTTTGGAGTTAACAAAAACGTTTATTATTAAATTTAATATGAGTGTATGTGTGAATTGAATTAGTGTATGAATGAGTGCAAATTCCATGTTTGATTGCTATAAATGATAAGAAATGGTACATCTAGGCCAATTACAAACCAAATCAAAAGAAAAGAAAATAAAATAAGGATCATATGATCAAATGGTCATTTTGACCAAAATTAACCACTAGACCACTTTGAGTGTTTCTAGTCAAAGATTTCGAACAGAAAAATTTCCACTTTAAGTAAAAGTGAACCCAAGCCCACTTTACAAACCAACAGAAACAAATTCCAAATCTATTTAAAGAACAATTCAAAATTGAATCACATGTATGTACTAAGATCACCACTTTTCAAAAACTACTCAACTCAATTTACCTTGACTCTTCCCAGCAACCATGGACTACCAAGCATAAGATCAGAACAACCACAAAATTTCATTCAAAAAATTTAAATTTGAATTCATGCAGCCATTTGGTCGAGCACCTAGCAGACACAGAAAACCCTGGCCTAACTTATACTGTTTTGAGCAGTGATCACAAACCCATTTGCCCCCTCTTTACTCCACTGGTCTCCCCCAACACCCAGCAGCGTAGGACACGAGTGCCTAACCCCTTTGCCGTTGCATGAGTGTAGCGCCGGCCGACCAAGAACAACTCACCACAGCCAGCGCTGCCCTCATCCATGATGTCCAGGAGACAGGCCACCGTCCACCGCCACCCCCTGTCTAACCCTCGCTCGCAGGCAAGTCGTGGACCACCCGAGAACGTCACGCCCATTTCTCTGTCGCCATGCCGAGAGCACGCCAGAGTGCCGCAGCCGACCAAGGCACACACGCCGTGCCACGCCCTCACTACGCGTGTACGCACTCACCGTGACACCAGCTATCTCCCAGACATGCCCGTTCGCCGCCACGTAGACCACAACCACTGTGCACCGTCTTGAACGTCGTCGCTCCCGCGCAGAGCATCGACCTTTCCCGACCAAACTCGACCGCCTCTTGCCACGCCATTAAGCGTGTGACGATCGCTGTCGTTGTATTGGGAACGGTAGTACCTAAAGAGATTAGACAGAGGTGTGGGGACTAGCAGGGAAGCTATCGATGGCGTCGGTAGGCGGGATTGGATACATGCAAGCGTAGATGAACGCAGGAAGTACCCAGGTTCAGAGCCCTCGTGATGAGGTAAAACTCCTACTCCTGCCGGATCTGACTATATGGGATATACGGACTACAAGTGCTCCTTGAGCTGTATTCTCTAGCTACTGCCTTAAATGCAATGAGACCAACCCTTTCTACTGAGGCCTTGCCTCTCCTTATATAGGCATAGAGGCAACGGCCTCACTGGCTAGTCCGACTGGCAGGCCCCACATGCGGGTCCTAGCCGGCTGGTCATCTATAGTATCCGGTATGGTATGTAGCATCGGAGTACGAGCGGTATGGCTGATGTAGGCACAGTGGACACCGTGCGAGCATGTCATCAGCACCGGGCCACTGTTCCCGCGTCATCCCCGCAAAGTCTTCGGTATGGCCGAGTAGTGGCCGGTCTTGTCATCGTACAGGGCATACCGTGCACTGATACGCACGTCACCCTGTCTCCTTGATTGGTTCCGGCTACGTCGCCGTAGCCGGTTGCTTCTTGTTGATCCGGCTACCATGAGGTAGCTGGCCTGGCCTGCTTTGTCCGGCTGCATCTAGTCAGCCGGACACGATCCGACTGCACGGTTTCTTGTCCGGTTAGGGTATCTGGGGATCATCCCCCCGACACTAGCCCCCGAGCGCTTGTGGATTCCGCCCTTAGGCAAAATGTGCGCGCGCTCCCTTCTGATTTTGAATTTGTGTTCGGCTACGCCTGGCGGTTGCGCTACCCGTGACGTCAGTGCTGACGCCGGCCACACGCGTAGGCGCTATCATTGCACTTCGGCGGGCAGCGTAACGTCCCGTCGCACGTCGCCTCAGGAACCTGCTGCCCGGTGCTTCGGTTCTTGCTCCCGGATCTTTTGCGCATCCCGTGTCGGCGCACGGGATCTGGGCGGCGGTTGGGGTGAGGGTCGTCCAGATGCGTGCCACGTGGCGCTGTTGACGGTTGCGCTTTTGGTCCTTTAAAGGGACGCCGCGGGGGAAGCAGTTCCCCTCCTTCGCTCCCCGCTCCAGTTTTCCACTTCCCAGCGCGCTCCTGCCCTTTGCGCCCTTGCTTTGTTGCTATTGTAGCCTGCTACGCCGCTCGCTCTTCCTCATCGGTGGTATGGGCCACCGTCACTCCTCCGTCGCCGCGCCTCCCTGTCAGCCGGTAATGGCAGCCGGCCGCGGAGGTTGGTGTGGCTCCTCCGTCACGGAGGACCACATCCAAAAGTACTGCGCGACCCGCGTCCTTCCGCCGGAGGAGGAAGTGGCGGTGTGGTTGGCGCCGACGGGAGAGGTATCGCCGCACCCGATGGAGGGGGAGCGCGTCATCTTCCTCTCCCATCTGGTGCGCGGGTTCGCCTTGCCGGTGCATCCCTTCTTCCTCACCTTCCTGGCGTTCTTCGATCTCGGCCTCCACCATCTCGGCGCCAACGCAATCTGGACGTTGGTGCACTTCATGGCCTTTTGCGAGAGCTACCTCGGGATGCAGCCGGATCTCGGGCTCTTCCGTCGGCTCTTCCAAGTCCGGCTGTAGGTGCAGTACACGAAGGGGCCACTAGTTGTCTGCAGCGGCGCCTCCATCTACTCCCGTGCCCAATCTGGCTACCCAAGTTCTTGCTCCATGACACGGTACGACTGTGGCAGCAGTCGTACTTCTACGTCAAGAACGTCACCAACGTCGACCGGATCAATCTTTCGGCTTTCCAGGATGTCGATTCCAGCCGACAGAACTGGGAGCTGAAGATCCACGGCGACAAGGCGGAGTCGGACGCGATGCTGCAGCGCATGCGCTCCCTCATCACCTGCCGGCTAACCGGCCTGGACATCACCCTCAGCTAGATGTCCCGGCTGATGATGCCATTGCAGCAGCGAGCACACAAAATGTGCTACTACTCCGGCCGGCTGGACCCGACCCGGCTGTCGCGCCGCGATCCCCGCTACCACAACCTGAAGGAGTGGGTGTGGACAATCACCAAGGAGCGGCTGCTGGAGGGCTGGAAGTTCAGTCTGGTGCCTTACAGTCAGGAGAACCGTGCGCCCCGGGTAAGTTCTTCTAGCCGGAAGCTTCTTTTGTACTTCTTGCATTTCTTTCTTGTTTTGTCCGGCTAACTTCTTGTATTCGGCAGATCTTCGATTGCATCCTTCGCGAGGAGGCTGAGGCTCCCCTTGAGGAGTTCACGCCTGACTTGCCCGAGCCGTGTGCTCGGCTGTCTGGCGAGGAGTCAGACGGGGGTGGTGATGCCTTCCCTAGCCGGAACGATGAACCGGCTGCCGACCCCCATGTGGAGGTTCATGAGGAGGAGGAGGCCGCGCCGACTTCCGATCCAGCGCAGCGCCCTGCGACAGACGGTGAAGCTGGCGGGAGCGGCTCCAGCCGTTCCAGCTCCCGCCGGCCTGCCGCAAAGGAGCCGGCCCCCAAGAGGAGCCAGACCGGCGCCCTTCCGCCGAGTCGCTTGGGCCAGAAGAAGGGGTTGCCTCTGGTTGTGCAGGGGTACGTCTTTCCTCTTCTTCTTTCGTCATCTTCCGCCTGTTTCTTTTCCTCCCTTTCTGCCCTTGGCTTATTTGCTTTTGTTTCCTTTCTCCTGTCTTCTGTTTTCTTAGCACGCTGGTCTCCTTTGGAGCCGCGAGCCCGGCGCGAGCGCCAACCGGGTCGCTACCCCATGCTCCGACCTCGTCCGCCCGCGCCCCTCCTTCACCCGTGGCACCGCCTCCACCACCACCTCAATTTGAACCGGCTGCCTCAGCCGGAGTGGAGGGTCCGCAGCCGGACGTGGTGGCCCAGCCGGAGGCGGATCCTCAGCCAGGTGGCTCTTCTGCGGGCGCGTGGGGGGCCGCTACCGGCAATGAGCTCATGGTTGTCGGCGACGACAACTCTAACGACGAGCCGAGGGAGGAGTGGAGGACGGCGGTGATTGTCGCGAAGGAGTCCTTGGCCGCCAACACCGTGGATGACGACGCCTCCTCCGCCGCCTCACTGACGGACCTCGCCGCCACCCTCAAGCTGGCGGTGAAGGAGATCCGGCTGCTGGAGGCCGCAGCCGGCGGGAACCGGACCCTAGAGCAGAAGCTTGCTGCTGCCAACGGGACCTCCCAGAGTAAGTTTCCTTCATCCGTCTTGTACATTTTTTTACTAATAGCCGGTTTCGTCGCAGCTATCCTCGTGTGCGCTCGGTGCGAGATCGATCGCTTGAAGAAAGCGAACAACCGGCTGAGCAAGTCCAACTCTACTCTGCGGCTGCAGAATAAGGATTGGCACGCGAAGGTAGACGGCCTAGAGGCCACCATCAAGGAGTGTGACGCCTCGCTCGCCAGCCGGATCGTGGCCTTCAATCTTCTCGAGGACCAGAACAAGGACTAAGAGAAAGAGATCAAACGGCTGGCGATGAAGGAGAAGGCTCAGGTGGAGGAGCTGATGCAGGTTGGCCACACGGCTAAGGGTAAGTTCTTCTTTTCTTTTTTCCCTTTCTTTCCGGATCCGGTAACCGGATCTGACTCTCTTTTCTGACAGTGTTTTATCCTGGCATAGGAGAACAGGCCGGGAGCGGAGCCGACGGCCCAGGAGCTTGTCGTCCTTCTTGGCGAAGAAGCTGCCAAGCTTCGTAAAGCGGCACGAGACATCTTCTCCTAACTGTGGCCGGATGTGCGGTTTCTGGACACGATGGCGCAGCTGGCTGTGAAGGTGGGGGAGGTGCCGGTTGTGGTGGACCGGCTGCAGGACTTGGCGGAGCGAGCCCGAGCGGAGATGGCTCTGGCTCTTATGCTCTCCTGGTACAAGGAGGCCCGCGTCGAGAAGATCGACGGAGGTTTCCGTGCTAGCTCCGACCTTGCCGCCATCTGCCAGGCCCATCCGGAGCTTCAAGGATCCACCATCAAGATCGCCGACTACGTGGACCTCGGCGAGGTGCTCACTGACTCGGAGTCCATCGGTACTCCTAAAGTGGAAGCCCCAACACAGCCGGCTGCGGACGCTGGAACAGGATCGAGCACCGCGCCTCCTCCTCCGCCTGAAGCCTCCGCTAGTCAAAACACTCCTTATGGCAAAGGTCCTGCCGCGTAGCCACTGCCCCGGGATGCCGGGTGTATTTGTCTTGCTTTATTTCTGTTTGAAACTTGTCCGTCTGTACCGGCTGTCTCTGACGCTAGGTAATTATGGGAGCTTCGCCTCCTTTTTCTTCTTAATTTTGAACTAGCTTGAGTTCCCTTCATCTTGTGCTTCGACTTTTCTTTTAATATTTTACCGGTTAACTTCACCCGGCTACACACCTTTAGCCGGGAGAACTACGCCTCTAGTGGGGGCGCGCTCAGCGCACCCACTGGGTGTAGCCCCCGAGATTCGTAGTAGTCGGTGCAGTCGGGTGCTTCGAATCTTTTCTTCTTTTCCTCAATCTTCTAACTTTGTCCAACTAGACTTGTCTTAGACAGTTACTTTCGCTAGCTGAACACCTTTAGCCGGGGGAACTAACATTCGAGTGGGGGCGCGCGAGCATACCCACTGGGTGTAGCCCCCAAGATTCGGAATAGCTAGCGTAGCCAGGTGCTTCGAATCTTTCTTGCCTTCTCTGAATCTTTCTACCCTTTCCCTCACCTAGGCTCCGAACGGCCGGCTAAACACCTTTAGCCGGTCGGGAACTACAAGATTCCACTGGGGGCGCGTGAGCGCACCCAGTGGGTGTAGCCCCCGAGATTCGGAGCGCTTGACGAAGGCAAGGACTTCGAATCTTCTTCTCCTTTTCTTGCCCATGCCCTTGCCCTCACCTGGGCTCCGAACGGCCGGCTAAACGCCCTTAGCCTGTCGGGAACTACAAGATTCCACTGGGGGTGCGCGAGCGCACCCAGTGGGTGTAGCCCCTAAGATTCGGAGCGCTTGATGAAGGCAAGGACTTCGAATCTTCTTCTCCTTTTCTTCCTGAATTCCGACTCGGGGTAGTCGGACGAGTATATGCATACACATACATCCTCACGGTTAGTAGGTTAGTCTGCCAAATTGGAGCCGGAAAACGAATTTATTTTTTTCAAAAACTAGCTTGCGCCGCTCTTGACACTTGGTTGCTTTCCCGTGTGCTCTGCTGTTTTCACTGCGTCCTTGCTGGGCAGCCGGGTTGCGGTCTGCAACTGGAATCAAAGGGAGTTGACAATACATTGTGGACGGTAGTAACGGCTTAACAACCGGATTGGCTTAAGCTAGTTGCAAGGCCGGGACGCCCGGTCTGTCGCGTCTCCTCCCTATTTTTAGTGTGGGATTTCTCGGGCTTTTTCTCTTGCTACCTGGACAGCCGGGTTGCGGTCTCTAGCTGAGACGAAGAGTGGGCCGCTGACATCGTCACACAGTACTTAGTCGGTTTGTTGACTTAGCAGGCCGGACCAGCCGGTGAGCCCCCTGGTAGGGGTTGCCGGAGCCGGAAAACCATAACCGGAAAAATACAAACACATCTCTAGCAAGGAGCCCTCGAGCATCTCGTATGGGTCCGCATTTTCATTCATAGGGTTTGCGTGATACATACACTGTTTGGCGACTAGGTGTAAAACAGGCGTAGCAAGGCCGTGTTCCAGGGACGCTCGGTCTCCTCGTCTGATTTGTCCATCTTGTTCTTGCGCGGCTGCTGTGCGTCAATGAGGTAGTAGGAGTTGTTGGGCAGCGCCCGGCTAATGATGAAGGGGCCCTCCTAGGGTGGCGATAGCTTGTGCATTCCCTTCGTGTCTTGCACCAGCCGGAGGACCAGGTCGCCCTCACGGAACGCGACTGGGCGGATCCGGCCTGAATGGTAGCACCATAGTCATTGCTGGTACAAAGATGATCTGGACAGAGCCAGCTCGCGGGCCTCCTCCAGGAGGTCCACTCCGTCCTCCCGCGCCTCCTGGTTGGCCTTTTCGTTGTATAGGAGTTTGCGCGATGAGTCGAACTCAATGTCCGTGGAGAGGACGGCTTCTGATCCGTAGACCAGGAAGAACGGGGTGTAGCCAATTGACCTATTCGGCGTGGTGCGGAGGCTTGATAGCACAGCCGGAAGCTCCTCGATCCAGCATCCGGGTGACCGCTCCAATGGCTTAATGAGACACAGCTTGATGCCGGCTAGCACCAAGCCATTTGCTCTTTCGAGTTTTCCGTTGGACTGCGGGTGCGCGACGGAGGCCAGGTCCAGCCGGATGCCCTTGTTGCTAACGAACCGGGCGAAGGCCCCCTTGGCAAAGTTTGTGCCGTTGTCGGTGATGATGCTGTTGGGGTAGTCGAACCGGTTGATAATGTCGGTGTTGGAGGTGAAGACTGTCACCCAGTCCAGCTTTCGGATAGGCTTGGCCTCGATCTACTTCGTGAATTTCTTCACCTGCAGATCTGTCAGACCCGCGCGTGCTCGCTTGAAAGGCCCGACCATGTCAAGGCCCCAAACCGCGAAGGGCCAGGTGATCGGTATGGTATTGAGTACCAAAGTTGGCATGTGCCTGAGCTGCCCAAAGTGCTGGCAACCATTGCACGCGTGGACTAGCTGCTCAGCGTCCTCGAGGGCGGTGAGCCAATAGAAACCATGGCAGAACGCCTTGGCGACTATCGCCCTTGACGAAGTGTGCTGCCCGCACTCGCCCTGGTGGATGTCCTTGAGTAGCCGGTAGCCCGTGTCTACATCGACACATCTCTAGAAAATGCCGGATACGCTGCGCTTGTATAGTTCCCCGTTGATGATGGTGTACGTGTGCGCGCGGCGCCGGATTTGCCTGGCCTCTACCTCGTCATCCGGAAGTTCTCCGTTGGCGATGTAGTTCATGAAGGGCTGTGCCCAGGATGGCACTTCCCGAATGAAGAGGATGCTCCCTCTTTCCGATTGATGGATGTCGGGGGGTCGCCCGGGTGGTGTGCCCGGGACGGCAGCCCCCGAGCTGCTTGACGAACCGGTAGCCCCCGGGTCTTGCGAGCCGGAGGGCACTGCCCTGCCGGAGTTTGTGCGGGTCTTCTTCTTTGGAGGCTCTTCCTGCCCCGCTTCTGCTGCTCCGTCAGCCGGAGCGCTCCCTGCCCAGATGATGGAGTCTGACTCCGGTGACGGGTTGATGGAGGGTTTGCGCAGGTGCTCCAAGGAAACCCCTGGTGGGATCGCCTGCCTGGTGGATCTGATTCGGGCGAGCGAATCGGCTCCCTCGTTGTTGGCGCAGGGGACGTGATGGAATTCGCATACGTCAAAGGAGGCGCTGAGCTTCTAGATGTGGAACCAGTAGAGGGCCATGTTTGCATCTGTGGCGTCACATTCTCCGGACACTTGCTGCACCACCAGATCTGAATCACCAAAGCAAAGGATCCGGTTGACACCGATCTCCTTGGCCAGCCGGAGTCCGTGCGCCAGTGCCTCATATTCGGCTACGTTGTTGGAGGCCTTGAAGTGGATCTGCAGCACATACTCCAGCCGGTCTCCCTTGGGCGAGGTGAGCACGATGCCGGCTCCCAATCCCCCGAGCATCTTCGACCCGTCGAAGTGCATCTTCCAATGGTCCGAATCCGGAACCGGTGGGAGATACTGGGTCTCGGCCCAGTCGACGAGGAAGTCCGCCAGTGCCTACGACTTGATCGTGAGTCGGGGCTCGTACTGGATGGAGTAGGCGGCGAGCTCGATGGCCCACTTGGTGACTCGGCCGGTGGCGTCCTTGTTGCCGATGATCTCTGAAAGGGGTGCGGTGCACACGACCTTAATCGGATGCTCCTGGAAGTAGTGCTTGAGCTTCTTGCATGCCAGGTACACGCCGTAGCACATCTTCTGGTAGTGGGGGTAGTTCTACTTGGAGAGGGAGAGAACCTCGCTGAGGTAGTAGACGGGCCTCTGAACCGGCTGAGCCTTTCCTTCCTCGGGGCGCTCCACCACCAGGATGACGCTGACGACCCGGCTGATGGCTGCTATATAGAGCAACATCGGCTCCTTGCTAGCCGGCGTGTCTAGAACCGGCGCTGTGGATAGCATGCGCTTGAGGTCATGAAATGTAGTGTCGGCTTGCAAAGTCCAGGAGAACTTGTCCGTCTTCTTTATCAGCTGGTACAACAGGAGTGCCTTCTCCCCCAGCTGGCTGACGAAACGGCTGAGGGAGGCCAGGCATCCGTTGAACTTTTGGACGCATCCTCTCGATGGACGCGATCTTCTCCGGATTTGCCTCGATGCCTCGTTGTGATACGAGGAAACCGAGGAGCTGACCAGATGGAACTCCGAAGATGCACTTCTCCGGGTTCAGCTTCGTTTGGTACTGGCGGAGGTTGCGAAATGTCTCTCCTAGATCTTCGAGGAGGGTGCGCTTCTCCTTGGTCTTGATGACCACATCGTCCACATAAGCATGCACGTTTCAGCCTATCTGTGAGTGTAAGCAGTTCTGCATGCAGCGCTGGTACATAGCGCCTGCATTCTTTAGACCGAGAAGCATGGTTACGTAGCAGAAAGCCTCGTAGGGGGTGATAAATGATGTCTTAATCTGATCAGCCGGGTTTAACCGGATCTTATTGTAACCGGAATAGCAATCTAGAAAATACAACAAATCACAGCCGGCCATGGAATCGATGACTTGATCGATACAGGGCAAGGTGAAAGGGTCTTTCGGGCACGCCTTGTTCAGGCTGGTGTAGTTGATACACATGCGCCAGGTCTTGTTCTTCTTCAGCACCAGGACTAGCTTCGCTAACCAGTCCAGGTGGTACACTTCCATGATGAACCCGACTACAAGGAGCCGGGTGATCTCGTCACCGATTATCTTCCTCTTCTCCTCTATGAACCGGCGCAGAGATTGCTTGACCCGCCTAGCATCCGGCCTCACATGAAGTGAGTGCTCCGCGAACTCCCTCGGCACTCCCGGCATGTCCTTGGGAGACCATGCAAAGATGTCCCGATTCTCACGGAGGAAGTCGGCGAGCACGCCTTCCTATTTGCTGTCCAAGCCGGCACCAATGGTGACGAACTTAGTCAGGTCGGAGGGGTCGAGCAGGATCCTCTTCGTCTCCTTCGCTTGCTAGAAAGCTCCTTCTCCAGCCGGTTTGCTGCTAGCCGGTATGTCCTGCTGGGCCATGGCACATTGCGCATGATCACGCGCTTCTCCTCGGCTATGATGAGGGCCTCTGCTAGTTTGGAACTGGCTGAGGCGCACTCCATCGACCGCCTGAAGCAGCCGGCAATGGTGATCACGCCGTGGCGTCCCGGCATCTTCGTCTTGAGGTACACGTAGTGGGGGACGGCCATGAACTTGGCGAGGGCGGGGCGCCCAAGGAGAGCATGGTAGGAGCTCTTCAGGTTTACCACCTCGAACCAGATTGGTTCGCGGCGGAAGTTCTCCTCGGTCCCGAAGATGACATCTAGCTGGATTTTTCCCAGCGGGGCGCAGGCTGGCCCTGGCAGTACGCCATGGAACGTCGTGGTAGTTGGGTGCAGGTCGCATTCACGAATGCCCATCTTATCCAGCGAGGACTAGTAGAGGAGGTTGAGGATGCTGCCTCTGTTGATGAGGACGCGCGAGAATCGGCAGGTACGCGCGTTGGAGACGATGAGGGGGTCAAGCACCATGGCGTAGCCCCCGGGAGTCGGCAGCTGCCCCGGCTGGTCTACGCGGCTCCAGGTGATGGGGGTTTCCGACCAGTTCACGTACTGGGGGACCGGATGAGAAGATGGCATTGACCTCCTTGGAGTGTCGCATGCAACTGTGCTTATCGTCCAGCTCCGTCTCGAACATGTAGTAGGCGACGTGCGGCTGGGGGTAGACGTTGTTGTTGTTGCCGCTGTTGCCGCCATTACCATCATTACCGGCTCCCCTAGCCGGTGGTGGTGGTCCACCAGGAGGGGGCGGGGGAAGACGAGGCTGGTTACCCTGGTCTTTTAGCTGGCGGGTCCAGCTGCAATTCCAAGTGGTGTGCGTAGCCGGTTTGAAGGGACCGCTGTGCCACTTGCACGGGCCATCAAACATCTGTTCGAAGATGAGCCGTGGCTTCTGCCTCCTTACATCGTTAGCCGGTGTGTCGGGCACACCCTCGACAGCATTGACCTGCCGCGCGTGGTAGCGTGGCTTCTGCTGTCCGGCTTGGCGGTCCCCATGGAACCGGTTGTCGTTGCCGTGGCGCCTGGAAGATCCGGCTTCACCATCCGGATTGCTTGCACGGTCGCGAACCGGCTCCGTAGGAGGCGGACGCCCGTCAGCATTTAGTCGGAGGGGCTTCTTAACGGCATCCGCCATGGCATACTGGTCTGCAACCGTCATGAGCTCCGCCATGGTTTTCGGCTCGTCACATAGTAGCCGGTGGCGAAGCATGGTGCCTTCTCAGCAACCCTCGATGAAGAAACTGATGGCCTGGCTCTCCAGAATGCCCTCGCATGTGTTGTGCAGCTCCGTCCACTTGGCGAGGTACTCGCGGTTACCCTGGACGCACAAGGCCAGGTCGTGTGGGCGTCCCGCTGAAGTTGCGAACGAACACTTTCTCGAAGTCTGGCCAGGCGTTGATGCTATTGGGCGCAAGGCTGTTGAGCCACGTCCTCGCCGACCCGGTTAGCATGAGGGGAACGTAGCGCACGGCAGTGCGCTTGTTCCCATGGGCTATGCCGACTTCCGTAGCATAGTCGGTCATCTAATCTTCCGTCTTCATGTTGCTGTCATACTTGGGGGTGTCCCTGGGCAGGGAGAACTTATCTGGAAACGGCTCGTTCCGGATGCGGGGTCCGAAACAAACCGGGCCAGTAGAATCTTCCTCCTCCGTGACGCGCGCTTGAGCGAGGAGCTCGATGCGGTCACGGGCATCCGGACAATCCGGGTTGGGCGCTCCCACCCGGCCCGAGAGACGGGAACCGGCAGGTCTAGGTGCTCCGGTTGGGGGAGGGGGAGGTGGCGGGTTGTTGTTCACCGTCTGCTCCTGGCGTGGTTGGCCCTTGTTGCCAGAGCTGCGACGCCTGCTGCGGGCCTTAGCCGGCTGAGGGGAGGACGCCTACTAGGTGTCGCACGGCGCGCCCCTACTGTTGGCAGGCAGCTTGCTCCCCCTGGAGTAGCTGGGGTCCTCTTGCATCTGCCGGTTGGCGTCAGCCTTCTCGTCCGCGATGCGGAGGAGCTCCTGCACGCCGGCGTGCTAGCGGGCACGCTCCTCGCCCTCCAGCTTGGGCAGGTCCTCTGCCGCGGCTCGTGCTGCGCGTAGGTTCTTGATGGGCGTGCTGTAGGTGGGCCGGATGAGGGCGGGCGCGGGATCCGGCTCCCCATCCTTTTCCATCCTACCAGCCGCCGCCGCCCGGCGTCATTACCAGCGCGGCTCGGCTCTGCTCTGGCTCGTGCCGGGTGATCTCGAGTTGCTTGCGGGTTGCTGCCAGCTCCATGGCCTCCTAGAGGAGGATCTGTCTCTCCATGCCGAAGTTGGCCTTCGCCTCCTCCGGGTTATCCCCTAGGTTGGAGATGATCAATGGCATCCTCCACCGGGTTCTGAGGCTGCGGAGGGGCGGAAGTTCCAACCTCGTCCGCGCCTCGCTCCCACGACTAGCGGGGATGAGAACTGGATCCGGCCATCATGACCTCCATGTCGCAGGACGTGACGGAGGCGCTACCGCCCGGATGCGGCAGCGCCGTGACAGAGATGATTTCCCTAGGGAAACGCTCCGGAAAGGTGGCGACGTAGACAGGGAGGTCGCCGAATAGTAGGATGGTGTCGTTCGCCGGGAAGGAGGTTCCGGCGAAGCAGGAAGCATTGTCGATGACGCGGTCGAATTTGTCGAGCGTGAGCACCAGGCCGGAGGCCACGTGCTCACCGGCTGAAGTGCGGGGTCCCGTGCGGAATGTGACTCCGGTCGAAGCCATCTAGCCCCACGGTGGGCACCAACTGTCATTGTATTGGGAACAACAGTACCTAAAGAGGTTAGATAGAGGTGTGGGGACTAGCAGGGAAGCTATCGACGGCGTCAGCAGGCGGGATTGGATACAAGCAAGCGTAGCTGGACGCAGGAAGTACCCTGGTTCGGAGCCCTCGTGATGAGGTAAAACTCATACTCCTGTCGGATCTGACTATGTGGGATATACGGGCTACAAGTGCTCCTTGAGCTGTATTCTCTAGCTACTCCCTTAAATGCAATGAGACAAACCCTTTCTACTGCGGCCTTGCCTCTCCTTATATAGGCAGCAGGCAACGGCCTCACTGGCCAGTCCGACTGGCGGGCCCCACATGCGGGTCCCAGCTGGCTGGTCATCTACAGTATCCGGTATGGTATGTCGCATCGGAGTACGAGCAGTATGGCTATCGTAGGCATAGTGGATTCCGTGCGAGCATGTCGTTAGCACCGGGCCACTGTTCCCGCGTCATCCCCGCGAAGTCTTCGTTATGGCCGAGTAGTGGCCGGTCTTGTCATCATATAGGGCGTACCGTGCACTGATACGCATGTCGCCCTGTCTCCTTGATTGGTTTCGGCTACGTCGCCATAGTTGGTTGCTTCTTGTTGATCCGGCTACCATGAGGTAGCCGGCCTGGCCTGCTTTGTCCGGCTGCATCTGGTCAGCCGGACGCGATCCGACTGCATGGTTTCTTGATCGGTTGGGGTATCTGGGGATCATCCCCCCGACAACCGCCCTGAAGCACCGCATCGACCCCTACCCTCACCCACGCCAGTAGCTTGCTGTGCCACTGTCGTCGGAGGAGCCAGACCATCCCGCACTGTCCCCTTCGCCGGTGTATAAATAGAGGCCACCCTAGCCTCAATTCGCAACACCATTCCACTCCCCTCTCATCACAGAACCTCCCACAACTCTTCCCGGAGCAAGGCGAGCACCACATCGCCGGAATTTAGCCAGAGTCCGCCACTGTAGAGGAAGAAGGACGTCGTCTATTGGAGCAATCCCAAGAGTTGCCGTGAGCGCGCCTCGAACCGCCATCGACGAGAACCCCATTCTCCCCATCGCCGACCCTAGTTGGAGCCCTGGTGAGCCTCACACGGCCCCCACCGCCGCGTTAGGTTTAGTTTCTCGCCGGATCTGTTCGACGTAGAAGATGAACCTCAGCCGTTAGATCGTGTTCTAATGGTAGGGCTCAGGTTGAAACATACCGTTTCGGGTTAGATGAGCCACTGACTAGTGGGACCCCCCCCCCCGACAGCAGCCCGCTGTGCCAGCGCAGTGCAGTTGGGACGGCCTAGTTAGTTTCCCGCGAAGAGCCCGTCGATTCAAATAATCTTTTTCCTTTTTAATAAAAACTAAATTCTGTTAGTAGATTAAAAATTAATTCAAAGAGATTCACTGAACCAAATGGGATGATTCCAATTTTGTTAGAAAGGTATTCAAATTATCTATCCAAGCCCGTTGGATTGAAACCATTTGAAATTGTAGATCACCTATACCAAAAATAACAAGACAGAGGCTTTTGCCACTTCAAACATTTTTCAAAAATCAACCATAAATGCTTTTGAGTTGATTACAACTCTCAAAAATCAAATTTGACAATATCTATCTGAATATCTACAAATATTTAGGTTCACATGCAGTGATCTTGGACTAGTACTAAAAGAATGCTATATAGGCATTTCTAGTCATTTTAATTTTATTAAATAGTAATTTTAAACTTTATAAAATGTGACCACCACTTTAAATGACATTCCCAAGTATTAGAATATGTGGTGATGACATGTGTCAACATGATTCCATATTTTAATTGGAGAATATTAAATCTTAAGAATTTTCAATGAGTAGAAATTACTTTTCCAAAATAAGATAAACAAGACTTGGTCTTTATTTCATGTAATGATTGTGATGATGCTAGATCATCAATTGTGAGCCTTAGTGTGCTAAATAGAAGTAGTTAAGTATTTTTTGGTGTTTGTGTACCTCATATTCATTTATAGACGCTAGTACCGACCCGGGATACGAGGAGGAGGAGTACTTCGAAGAAGAAGAAGAGGAGAACTTCAACCACTACACTACTCAAGGCAAGCCTAACACTACAAGTTAACTATGCAAGCTAACTCTTGCAAGTTTCATAACTATGCAAGCTACAACTATGCAAGTTAACACTTGCCAAATTCATAACCTATGCAAGATGCATTAGACATGCTTTGGTTATGTAACCTTTATTATACCAATCCCAATTTTTACTTACAATCTTTATTCTTTTACTTTTACCAAAGTTCTTTACCTTTAGTTAGTAATTCATGAGTATTGGACAAATAGGATAGATACCATAAAGAGTATAAAACTAGGCCTAACTAGTTATACTTAGATGTCATCAAAAAGCATAAAACTAGAGTTGGATAGTTACACTTGATTAGCACCCCTCATTAGTGAATACCCTCAACATTAGTGGCTAGTGCTAAGCATAAAAGTTGATCACTTTAGATTGGAATACTTGGTGAAAATGATTATGAAAACATTGGAATGATGGTTCATTCTATTGAAATGTTTTGACATGTGTTGAGAAACACAATGGTTGATGATGAAAAGGTTGAGGCATGAGCCTTGGCCCTTTATAAAAACCGATGGTTGGGTTCAGATGTGATACCATTCCAATTTTACCGTACAACCACAATACCCGAATTAGGTAGGGCTTAATTGGAAGTTTATATGCCTTAGTATGGGTTCCCTCGCAGAAAGAGTTTGAGCTGAGGCTACCTCGTGGGAATGTCCACCTATGCAGTGCCCAGGATGGCAGATGGCCATGGCTGGGAGGCCAAGCTCATAGGAGAGGTTCCTATACTAGAGTGTGTAATCGAAAGGTTATGATTGATTATCCGCATACTAAGTATGATGAATTAGGGTTATCCCTGATGGATGTATCGAATTTTGTGGTGAAAGTGTACCACCTCTGCAGAGTGTCAAATTATTCGAATAGCCGCATCCGCGGTCATGGACAATTGGAGTGGCCATACAATTTCGTTGTCAGATGTTTTAAAAAATGACTTGTGAACTGAACTATGACTTTGACTTGACCACAATAGGATTGTGGACATGAAAACTAGATTCCCACTTAGGTGATGTAGAACATTAAATTAGTTCTCTCTACTTCTAAACTCAGTATGAAATAAACCTGGCTTTTTGCAAATAAACCTAGAGCTTAAGATTCCTACTAGAACTACCTTACTTGTTAGTGATAGTTTGCAAGTACTTAAAGAGTACTCGTGGCTTTGTTCCTGGCTATTCCTGTGGCCAGACTATGAGGAGGACTATCAGGAAGATGGACAGCAGGAGGTCTATGACAACTAGGATCATATCCCATCATCAGCATTGCCTGTGACCCTGAAGTTGGAGCCCCTACTACGTTTACTTTCGGCTGCTTTGATTGTATTAAGACTGGATCATGAGATCCATTATTTTTTGGACCTTTATTATGGTTTATAATGGATGATGTATTGTGGTACCAATTCTGTTATGTCTCGCAAAAATGGTAATCCTGGGATTGCGATGTATGGCATAACAGGCATCTGGGATTGAAAATCCGGGTGTTGACAAGTTGGTATGAGAGCCATCCTGACCGTAGGAGACCCTAGTTAGAATGGACCTCTGACCCAAAAACTTAGTTTCAAAACAAAAGAAGTGAGTATTTATGAAAACCTATTCAATCTCTTATCCTTGAGATTCCTTCAGAAAAAAATCATGTTCCTCAAAGGTTCTTGCAATTCTACATAAAATTTGACACACTTGATCACCACACTAACTTGCTCACCCTAAATTCTTATAGATGGAGGTCAAGTATAGAAAGTTCTACCAGCTGGGCAACGGAGGCCACCTGATCTTTGAGAGGGATCTAGATGTACTCACAGAGTATCTTGAGCACCCGCACCCGCAGTTCTTCGGGGCCCAACTCAATGATCAGCCAGGAGAAGAACTATAGTGGCTGATAATTGCAGATCTCCGAGGCAAGATGAAAGCACCTACTTTGGAGAAGATCCAATTCAGCTTGAGGGAGAACAACTGGCTAGATGGACTAGCGAGGGCAATGCATGAAGCCCTTGCCCGTCTGTGTGGGCAAAACATCAACCAAATCCAGGGAACTCGCTTTGCTCACTACTCAAGGCGTGATTCTATGGGAATGCCCTTGGAAATGCCAGGACACCTAGAGCTGAATAACCAGGTGGATAATCTCGACTTCATGTTGTATGATACACAGAAGGAGTTGGACAAAGCTCGTGCCTACGCCAACCATAGCCTTGCCATTGCAGTCAAGAAGGACCAGACCCTCGCAATCCTCGCCAAGGAGCGCCAGTCAATTCATCATCAGCATGACAAGAAGGATCGCATCATTGATCGTCTTCGCAAGAAAGTAGCCACTCTATAGAAGACCATCCGTGAACAGGATATCCAGCTTTAAGCAAATGAGGAGGAAGGTGAAGATATCCAGGGAGATCTATACTCGTACCTCAGTGATGATGATGACTACCTAGAGGACGATGCCATGGAGTTCCACAGTGATGATGATGATTCCGCCTTAATTGATGATGATTATATGCACTTGAGAACAACCGTAGGAATGAGATTTATCGGTCCCACTATATCTTAGTTTCACATAATGGTTCTTAAAACCATCTGTTTTGTATTTTGTGTTGTGGTGTGTGTTTGTATTGGGTGCTATGAATGAATGAATGAATGAGAGGAAGTTGTTAGTTTGCAAAACCCGACTCAAACTCAAAGTTTAAATTTTTTGAAACAAAACCATGAACCTTAGAGATTTCCCTCTTATCTCATTATCTATCTCAATCTCCAGATGACTCGTGGAAACCCCGGAGGAAGCAGTTCATCCGAGGACCCAATGCTGCAGATTCTGTAAATGCTAGTTTCTAACCGTGAAGCTAGTAGAGCCGAATGCCAAGAAAACTTAGCCACTCTTCTACAAATAGCTCAGATGGCCCACAATAATCAAGGCCATGGAAACCAAGATCATCATGAATCTAAGCTCAAGAACTTTTAGAATACCAACCCTTCTATATTTAGTAAGTCTGAGGATCCCTTAGATGCTGATGACTGGCTTCAAACCATGGATAACAATTTGGAGGTCGCAGGAGTTTGCCACCCATTATCTGGCAGGAGATGCAAGAGCCTGGTGGAATAGCACCCGTACCATGAACGAAGGTCAGATGATGACTTGGGAAGCATTCAAGATCAAGTTCAGCCGCACCGATGTGCCCCAAGGTTTGGTAACTAGGATGAGGGATGAGTTCAGGGAATTGAAGCAAGGAAGAATGACTATGGTGGAATAGCGTGACAAATTCTTATCCTTAGCTAGGTATGCCCCTTATGAGATGGAAGCAAAGAAGAAGGAAAGGTTCCTGGATGGATTACATGATGAGATGCAGACTGTGTTAGTCAACAACCGTTTTGTGGATCTAGAGGAACTTGTGGACTCTGCCATTCAGATCGAAGGGATGATAAACCAAGCCAATGACAATCGAAAGAGCGGATGATGCACCAGCCTGGATCCCACCATACCCAGAAGTATCGCCTCAACCCGTCAGCAGGATATGCCCCAAGAAACAACAGACCCCCTATGTCCCGTCCAAACTATCCCAATCGTGGTGGAGGAAACATGAAGTCTGGAGGAAACCATAACAGTAACCCCGACAACTCCAATAACTTCAACCATGCACTGCCCAAGTCCAACAACAACAATACTGCCCCAAGGACTGGAAGAAATGTTGTGCCTATTGCAGGAAAAGACAAGTCCCAAATTACTTGCTTCGAATGAAGAGTCAAGGGTCACTACTCCAATGAGTGTCCCAAGAAGCTTGTTGTAGCCACCAATGTGAATGCACCCGCTCAGCAGCAACGCCGTGTTCAGCCTGGAAGGAGATTTGCCCCAGGGAACTCCCTCAACCACAACGGCAGTCTGTTCCACATGAATGCTGAAGAAGCTCAGGAAGCGCCAGATGTCATGCTAGGAATGTTTTCTGTTAACTCAGTACTTGCAAGAGTGTTGTTTGATTCCAGAGCATCACACTCGTTTGTTACAGAAGAATTTTCATGCACTAGTAAGATTCAACCAACAAAATTGAAGCATGTTATGATAGTTCAAATACCTGGTTCAACCACCAAAGCTAGAAAAAATTGCAAGGTTGTACCTATTTGAATCCATGGCATAAATTTTTATGCTAATCTAATAGTACTTGGAACCAAAGGTTAGGAAGTAGTATTAGGAATGGATTGGATGTCGAAACATAAAGGATTAATCGAGTGTGCCAAGAAAGCCATAACCATGACCAGTAGCACTGGAGTATCAGTAGAGCATGTATCCGAGACAATGCCCCGTCAATTCAAATGCAACAAGAGTCTAGCCCAACCAACCCTAGACCAAGTCAGAGTAGTATGTGAATACCCCGACGTGTTCCCAGATGAATTGCCCGGTATGCCCCCAGATCGGGATATCGAGTTCATCATTGAACTAGTTCCTAGAACTGGACCCATATCTTAGAGACCTTATAGTATGGACCCATTTGAATTAGTGGACCTGAAGAAACAACTTGATGCTATGCTGGAGAAAGGTCTGATTCAACCAAGCGCATCGCCATAGAGATCGCATGTTTTGTTTGTGGATAAGAAAGATGGAGGTAACCGCTTGTGCACGGATTACCGGAAGCTGAATGGTGTCACCATCAAGAACAAGTACCCACTGCCGAAGATAGAAGATCTGTTTGACCAGTTGACTGGTGCCAAAGTGTTTTCTAAGATTGATCTTAGAACTGGTTATCAACAACTCAAGATTCGTGCAACGGATATCCTCAAGACCGCCTTTACCACCATATATGGATTGTATGAGTACACTATCATGTCTTTTGGATTAACCAATGCCCCGCTTATTTCATGAATCTCATGAATAAGATTTTTATGAACTTCCTGGATAAGTTTGTCATTGTTTTATCGATGATATTCTGATCTATTCCAAGTCTGAAGAAGACCATGAGCTACACCTAAGAACAGTCCTTGAAACCCTTAGAGAACATCAGTTGTATGCCAAGTTTAGCAAATGTGAGTTCTGGTTGAAGGAAGTAGGATTCCTAGGACATATTGTGTCGGCAGGAGGAGTCGCTGTCAATCCCGCCAAGATCAAAGATGTTGAAGAATGGAAAGCCCCAACCATTCAAACCCAAGTCCGTGCATTTCTCGGATTAGCGGGATACTACTGCAAATTTGTTGAAGGATTTTCGAGCATCGCAAGACCGATGACCCAATTGTTGAAGAAAGATAAGAAGTTTGAATGGACGGACAAATGTGAAGCAAGTTTTCAAGAGCTCAAGAAGAGATTGATTTCAGCCCCAATTCTTATTATGCCAGATATCAAGAAGCCTTTTGATGTATATTGTGATGCATCCAAGATTGGTCTCGGATGTGTGTTGATGCAAGAAGGCAAGGTTATAGCATATCTGTCCCGACAACTGAAGCAACATGAACAAAACTACCCTACCCATGACTTAGAACTACAAGCCGTAGTTTTAGCTTTGAAGACATGGCGTCATTACCTTATGGGTAACCGCTGTGAGATTTATTCGGATAACAAGAGTTTGAAGTATATTTTCACTCGGAAGGAGATGAATATGAGGCAAAGGAGATGGTTAGAGCTAATCAAGGATTATGAACTTGACATTCACTATCACCCCGACAAAGCTAATGTGGTAGCGGATGCTCTTAGTAGACTGCCGTGTAGATTAAACACCATGATTAAAGAAGCCCAGCCAAGTTTGCTTGAAGAGTTGGAGCAGTTTAGAACAGAGCTAGTTAGCAAAGGATTTTTAGCCATTATTGAACTTCAACCCACTTTGATCAAAGAAGCGCTGAAAGGAAATGCAAGTATTGACGGAATCAAGCGTTGTATCGGTACAGGGAAGGTACCCGGATTCACCGAAGATGAAGAAGGAGTTTTGTGGTACAAAGGACGTATCTGTGTACCAGCAGATTCTGAGTTAAAACAAGTCATCATGCAAGAAGCCCATGATACTCTTTATTCTATCCATCCCGGAGGAACGAAGATGTATCAGGATTTGAAGGAGCAATTTTGGTTGCACAAGATGAAGAGAGAAATCGAAAGCTACATCGCCAAGTGTGATATTTGTCATAGAGTCAAAGCGGAACATCAGCGACCTGCAGGACTTTTGCAACCATTACAGATTCCAGAATGGAAATGGATTTTGTCAGAATGGATTTCATCACTGTTTTGCCTACATCTAGTAGGGGAAATGACTCTATTTGGGTCATAGTTGATAGATTGTCCAATGTAGCCCATTTTATACCTATCAAGACCACCTACCAGAGTTCGAAGCTAGGAAAGTTGTACATTGCTAGAATCGTCAGTTTGCATGGAACCCCTAAGACCATAGTGTCGGATTGAGGAACCTAGTTTACCTCAAGATTTTGGCAGAAAGTCCAAGAAGGATTAGGAACCAAGATGAACTTCAGCACAGCTTATCTCCTGCAAACCGATGGACAAACTGAAAGAGTCAACCAAATCTTAAAAGATATGTTGAGAGCTTGTGTGCTAGAATATGGATCAGAATGGGAAGATTGTCTGCCTTTCTCAAAATTCTCATATAACAATAGTTATCAAGCTAGTTTGCAAATGGCCACCTTTGAATTTTTGTATGGAAGGAAGTGTCGAACCCCTTTGAATTGGTCGTAAGTAGGAGAGAGTCATATTTTCGGACCCAACATCCTACCAGAAGCCGAAGAGAAGGTTCACAAAGTCCATTAGCACCTCAAGACCGCCCAATCCAGATAGAAGAGTTATGCTGACAAGAGACGTCGACACCTGACCTTCAATGTTGGAGATTTTGTGTATCTCAAAGTATCACCCTTGAAAGGAATGTAGTGTTTTCGTCTGAAAGGAAAGTTAGCCCCCAGATATATTGGACACTTCACAATTTTGAATCGCCGAGGATAAGTATCATATCAACTGGAACTGCTAGAAGAGATGTCATCCATACATGATGTGTTCCATATCTCGTTACTTTGCAAATGTCTAGAAGTTCCGCAGAAGACCGAGGTGTTCAAGAACATTGATCACCGAGCTATAAATATCAACAAGGATCTAATCTATCGTGAAGTACCCATTCGTATTTTGGAAGAAGCCTTCAGAACCACCAGGAACAGGAGTATCAAGTTTCTCAAGATCCAGTGGAGCAACCATACTGAAGAAGAAGCTACTTGGGAGCGAGAAGATTATATTAGGACTAAGTTTCCAGATCTCTTTAGTTCCTAGTTTTTCTTAAAACGCGGGACGAGAGTTTTTTTAAGGAGGGAAGGTTTGTAACACCCCAAAAATATTAATCAAGATTATCAAGTCAAATCACCCAAGTTTAGGGTTAACAAAAACTTTTATTCTTAAATTTAATATGAGTGTATGTGTGAATTGCATTAGTGTATGAATGAGTGCAAATGCCATGTTTGATTTCTACAAATGATAAGGAATGGTTTAAAGATGATTACTACATCATCTAGGCCGATTACAAACCAAATTAAAAGAAAAGAAAATCAAATAAGGATCATATGATCAAATGGTCATTTTGACCAAAAATAACCTCTAGACCACTTTGAGTGTTTCTAGTCAAAGATTTCTAACAGAAACATTTCCAATTCTTTTCACCCCTTGCTAGACGAAGTAAAATTGAACCCAAGCCCACTTTACAAACCAACAGAAACAAATTCCAAATCTATTTAAAGAACAATTCAAAATTAAATCAAGTGTATGTACTAAGATCACCACTTTTCAAAAACCACTCAACTCAATTCACCTTGACTCTTCCAAGCAACCATGGACTACCAAGCATAAGATCAGAACACCGACAAAATTTCATTCAAAAAATTTAAATTTGAATTCATGCGCCAATTTGGTCGAGCACCTAGCAGAAACAGAAAACCCTAGCCTAACTTATACTGTTTTGAGAAGTGATCACTCACCCATTTGTCCCCTCTTCACACCCCTGGTCTCCCCCAACACCTAGCAGCGCAGGACATGCATCCCCCCTTTGCCGTTGCACCAGTGCAGCACCGCCCAAAGCTTGTCGGCGCCAGCTGACCAAGAACAACTCGCCACAGCCAGCGCCGTGCTCGTCCATGATGTCTAGGAGATAGGCCCCCGTCCACCGCCACCCCTTGTCCAACCCTCGCCCACAAGCAAGTCGTGGACCACCCGAGAACGCCGTGCCCATTTCTCTGCCTGCCATGCCGAGAGCGCACCAGAGCACCGCAGCCGACCAGCGCACACACGCCCCGCCTCGCCCTCACTGCACGTGTATGCACTCACCGCGTCACCAGCTATCCCCTAGACACGCCCGTTCGCCGCGTGAGCGACCAACACTGCAGTCTCTCGCCGCCACTCCTAGGAAGAGCATCAACCTTTCACGACCAATCTCGACCGCCCCTTGCCACACCATTAAGCGTGTTACGACCGCCCTGAAGCACCACGCCGACCCCTACCCTCAGCCACGCCAATAGTTGTTGGAGGAGCCAGACCATCTGACACTGTCCCCTTCACCGGTGTATAAATAGAGGCCACCCCACCCCATTCCACTCCCCACTCATCATAGAACCTCCCACACCTCTCCCTGCAGCAAGGCAAGCACCACATCGCAGGAATTTAGCCGGAGTCCGCCGCTACAGAGGAAGAAGCAAGTCGTCGATTGGAGCCATGCTAGGAGCTACTGTGATCGCGCCTCGAACCGCCGTTGACGACAGCCCCATTCGCTCCCATTCACCCCCATCACCGACCCTAGATGGAGCCCTGAAGAGCCTCACACGACCCCCACCGCCGAATTAGGTTTAGTTTCTCGCCGGAGCTGTTCGACGTAGAAGATGAACCTCAACCGTTATATTGTGTTCTAATCGTAAGGCTCAGGTTGAAACATACCGTTTTAGGTTAGATGAGCCACTGACTAGTGGGACCTCCCTGTTAGCAGCCCTCTATACCAGCGCAGTGCAGTTGGGCCGTCCCAGTTAGTTTCCCACATAGAGCCCGTCGATTCAAATAATCTTTTTTCCTTTTTAATAAAAACTAGATTTTATCAGTACATTTAAAAATCAATTCAAAGAGATTCACTAAACCTAATTGGTTGATTCCAATTTTGTTAGAAAGGAATTCAAATTATCTATCCAAGCCCGTTGGATTCAAACCATTTGAACTTATAGATCACATATACAAAAAATAACAAGACAGAGGCTTTTGCCACTTCAAACATTTTTCAAAAATCAACCATAAATGCTTTTGAGTTGATTACAACTCTCAAATATCACCTTTGACAAGATCTATTTGAATATGTCAAAATATTTTGGTTTACATGCAGTGATATTGGACTAGTACTAAAAGAATGCTATATAGGCATTTCTAGTCATTCTAATTTTATTAAATAGTAATTTTAAACTTTATAAAATGTTACCAACACTTTAAATCACATTCTGAAGGATTAGAATATGTGGTGATGACATGTGTCAACATGATCCCATATTTTAATTGGAGAATATTAAATCTTTAATTTTTTCAATGAGTACCAATTACTTTTCCAAAATAAGATAAACAAGACTAGGTCTTTATTTCATGTGATGATTGTGATGATGCTAGATCATCAAGTGTGAGCCTTAGTGTGCTAAATAGAAGTAGTTAAGTATTGTTTGATGATTGTGTACCTCGTATTCACTTATAGACCCTAGTACCAACCTAGGATATGAGGAGGAGGAGTACTACGAAGAAGAAGAAGAGAACTTCAACCACTTCACTACTCAAGGCAAGCCTAACACTACAAGTTAACTATGCCAGCTAACACTTGCTAGTTTCATAACTAAGAAAGCTAGAACTATGCAAGTTAACACTTGCCAACTTCATAATCTATGCAAGATGCATTAGGCATGCTTTGGTTATGCAACCTTAATTATACCAATCCCAAGTTTTACATACAAGATTTATTCTTTTACTTTTACCAAAGTTCTTTACCTTTAGTTAGTAATTTGTGAGTATTGGAAAAATAGGATAGATACCATAAAGAGTATAAAATTAGGCCTAACTAGTTATACTTAGATGTCATCAAAAGGCATAAAACTAGAGTTGGACAGTTACACTTGATTAGCACCCCTCAATACCCTCAACTTTAGTGGCTAGTGCTAAGCATAAAAGTTGATTACTTTAGATGGGAATACTTGGTGAAAATGATTATGAAAACCTTGGAATGATGGTTCATTCTATTGAAATGTTTTGACATGTGTTGAGAAACACAATGGTTGATGATGAAAAGGTTGAGGCATGAGCCTTGGCCCTTTATAAAAACTGATGGTCGGGTTCAGATGCGATACCATTCCAATTTTACCGTACAACCACAATACCCAAATTTGGTAGGGCTTAACTGGAAGTTTATATGCCTTAGTATGGATTCCCTCGCTGAAAGAGGTTGAGCTAAGGCTACCTCGTGTGAATGTCCACCTATGCAATGCCCAGGATGGCATACAGCCATGGATGCGAGGCCAAGCTCATAGGGGAGGTGCCTATACTAGAGTGTGTAATTGAAGGTTATGATTGATTATCCGCATACTAAGTATGATGAATTAGGGTTATCCCTGACGAATGTATCGAATTTTGTGGTGAAAGTGTACCACCTCTGCAGAGTGTCAAACTATTCGAATAGCCGTGTCCGCGGTCATGGAAAGTTGGAGTGGCCATACTATTCTGTTGTCAGATGTTTTCAAAAATGACTTGTGAACTGAACTATGACTTTGACTTGACCACAACAGGATTGTGGACATGAAAACTAGATTCCCACTTAGGTGATGTTGAACATTTAATTAGTTCTCGCTACTTCTAAACTCAGTATGAAATAAACCTGGCTTTTTGGAAATAAACCTAGAGCTTAAGATTCCTACTAGAACTACCTTACTTGTTAGTGATAGTTTGCGAGTACTTAAAGAGTACTCATGGCTTTGTCGCTGGCTATTCCCGTGGCCATACTATGAGGAGGACTATCAGGAAGATGGACAGCAGGAGGTCTATGACAACTAGGATCATCTCCAATTGTCAACATTGCCTATGACCCTGAAGATGGAGCCCCTACTACGTTTACTTTCCGCTGCTTTGATTGTATTCAGACTGGATCATGAGATCCTTTATTTGTAAGACCTTTATTATGGTTTGTAATGGATGATGTACTGTGGTACCAATTCTGTTATGTCTCGCAAAAATGGTAATCCTGGGATTGCGATGTATGGCATAACAGGCATCTGGGATTGAAAAATCGGGTGTTAACATAAAGGAAACACAATAAAGATACACAAAGTAAATCAGAATTGGTAATGGCTAACTTTGTTCTTGGTCAAAGAATAGTTAACAATTTGCTAGAGTTCAAACATAATGGGGTTTTCAATGATAGCTGTCAACGTAATATTCACTAAGATAAGAGCAATGTGCAAAGCAAGGAACATAAGAAACATGATTGAATAAATCATCATATGAATTATTGAAACACAACAACTCAAATACTTGCTTGAGATAGAAAGGAATAGATTTACTGACTCAACTAAAAAGTAAAATATAGGCCCTTCGCAGAGGGAAGCAGGGATTTCAAGTTTCATAAAGAGCTTCCAAAAATGATGCTACTTATTAGCTTTTAGCTCTCATTTACCATGTCATAAGCATCTTTAGGTGATTAAGGTTATAGTGAACAAATATGAGGATATGCTTCACAATTTATAGGCTGAAAATCTCATGCCCCTTGCTTACGAGTACCGTTCCTCATGCTACTCAACTTTAGTCATAAGTAAGTCCTTATCATTCTAAGTACATGTGTATCATAGAGAACCGCCAACGGGGTACCCCTTGCCCGATGATACAGAAGCTTCCCCATATTAAAATGACAAGGCAAGCAGACAATGAGCATCTCAGCGATCCTTTTATTTGCTATTTGCATAGGGTTTTCCCTTTCCCTTTTTCTTTTTCTTTTTTTTTCTTTTTTTATTTAGGATGCTTCACGGATTGCTCACTATGGTTATGCTGCAAGTTTCCACCATGATTAGGCATGGCTTAGAAAAGCCACCCAGGCGTTTCTCTAACACATATACGAACTCCATGAGCTTTACAAGCTCCCCTTTCATTTAACACTGCTGGGATCCATAAGCAAAAGAACATGATATCAACTAAATAAAGTGCAATGTTCAAAGCGTTCCCCATGATAACATGGTTCTGCTAATTCACAACTTACAAAACACAAGCATATACGCAACATAGATGGGCACAATGGTTCGAGTTTATTAAGTGCAAGAAAGTAAACTATGCCATCAAGTTCGTGAGAGCTTTAATCACTAATTTTCACATAATAAGTTTAATTCGGAAGGTATATAAAAACATGAATTTACTTGGAATAGCAATAATGCTAATAGGTAGGTATGGTGGACACAAATAGCGTAGGTTTTGGTTTAACGATTCGATGCACGAGAAGCATTCCCTCTCAGTACAGGTTTTTGGCTAGCAAGGCTGGGTAGCAAGCATAAGAGTTGGAGGAAACAAACAAACAAGTGATAAAAACAAACATGCAATCTTCCTTGGAAGCACAAAAGATCTTAACTAGAGAGTATTAAGATTGTGAGCCAATCAAGAAAGAAAGATGATGAAATTATATTTCTTAAAAATACTTTTCTCTTTTTGATTCAATTCTCAAATAGTGTTGCTACTGACCAGAGCCAGGTTTGCCAAATCCAACTAAATTTACTTAATGATCCCAAAGTGATACCAATACTAACAAGAAGATCAATCATATAATAGAAATTGCAAACTAAAATAAGATGTGCAAAAAGTAAATGCTAGAACTTCTCATTAATATTCCATAACGACAACTCACAACAAGGGATACATAGATAACTAACTGGAGGGGAGATAATTCCACAATGCAAACCATCCTATATGATAACTTCTCTATTCATGATATGACTCTACTGAAAAGGTAAAAAGATAAAAGATAATGATATGATACCGCGGCACTCCCCCAAGCTTGGAACAAACCAAGGGGATGCTAAAACCTTATGACGAATTACTCCTTTAGTGGTGGTGGTGTTCTCTTGTCATCGTTCAACTTCCAAGGTAAGGGCTCCCCATCAACAAAGGACATCTTGGTTTCCAAAATCCTAAAACTAGCAGCAGCACTTATGTGTTTAAACCTAACTTCATACTCACAGTTTTGATTTTACACGTCGTAGAGCTGTGCTTGTAGTTGGTTGGTTGTTCGGTAGAGTGAGAGAATTTCATCCTTAAGCTCAGCAGTCTCCTTCTGGTGCTCGGCGATGAGTTCTGAACTAATCTTATGGATGATATCCACTTCGCGTTTCGCCATCTTCTTGTACCTAAAGACTTCTTGCTCCAGTGCTTCCATCCTGTCATCAAGACTACCTTCTCCTTTAGGGCCCTGAACCTCTTCTATCTGTACCTTCCCATCTTCAAGCAACAATTCCTTGGGATGAATCTTCAACTCACGCTGGTACGGGTTGATGATGTCCATGGAGGAATCTTCCTTGGCTGATCGAGAGGAAGACATTGTGGCTCCAAAACTGAGACTCTACCTATCAGAAACAGATCGAAACGAAAACACGACGAGAACACGATATACGAACTCGGGGGAACCGGGGGATTATATATTACGAAGTTTTACAACAAAAGGAAAGTACTGGGAGAAAACGTGTCGGAGACGGGCTCCAGGGTGGCCACACCCCCTAGTGGCGCGGCCAGGTGGGCTCGCGCCACAGGGTGGTGTGAGCCACCCGGTCTCCATTTCCCTCCCTCTTTCGACACATTAATTTCCATGTTAGATAAAAACTACAAAAATATAACTTGGAAGGTTTTGCGCAGACCTTTTCTTACCAGAACTATTACCTATTCAAAATTGGACTTTGTAGGTCTCTGAATTTGGTCTTTAATGAATTTTTCCAGAGTCACCATTTGTATAACATCAATATCTTCATTTTAAGAATCTCCAGAAATATAGTGCTTGAGTCTTTGACCATTCACCACTTGTGTAGTGTTATCTTTTAAGGAAGAAATTTTTATTGCACCTGAATGATACACCTCTTCAATAACAAAAGGTCCTTCCCATTTTGAGAGTAGTTTTCCTGCAAAAAATCTGAGACGAGACCTATACAATAGAACCTTCTCACCAACATGGAACTCTCTCTTAAGAATTCTCCTGTCATGCCATCTTTTAACATTTTCTTTAAAGATTCTAGCATTTTCATATGCTTCACTCCTCCACTCGTCTAAAGAACTTAAGCCAAACAATCTTTTCTCACCATTTTGTTTGAGGTGAAATAGTAGGGAAAGTCCCCACTACAATGTTTTTTTCAATTATAAGGGTATGAGTATGTTACAATGATAAAATTACAAATGAGTATATTGATCTAAGGCAGATCAAAAGAAAAAAGAGCCACCTCTAAAGAGGGCAAAGGTCTACTCTATCTCTGATCTAGGTATTGACTCAGCCAGGTTTTGAATTTCTCCTGGTATTTTCTTTTGATTCTGAACTGTATCCATCTCATATCTTGATAGAAGATTGCTTTCCATCTTTCGAGTGTGGGTCTTTTATCATTAAAAAAATTCTCATTTCTACAGATCCAGGTACCCCAGGTAGTCATGACAATGATTTCCATTGCAAAAGGCAGATGTAGCTTGTCTTTGATGTCTGAAAAAAGCCTCCAATCCCGATAAGTTTATTGTTCTATCTCTGCAAATATGATCCCAACATTTTTTTGCAAATGAACATTCCCAGAATAAATGGTTAACTGATTCTTCCAAGTGACAATTGAGAATTGCATAATTGTAGTTAGGCAGAATAAACTGATTCCTTTTTAGAAGATTCCTTGTATTCAGTTTGTCCAGAAGTAAAAGCTAAAAGACGAATTTGTGTTTATTCTGGCAAGAGGATGTCCTAAGCCAAGAGAAATGAGGTGGTGAAGGGGTGTAACCAATCATGGAAGAGTAGACCTTTTTCACTTCAAATTAATCTGACCCCCAAATGTAACTCCAATTATCATGGAGATTCTCATTAATGGTTGGAAGGATTTCCTAACATCTTTCTTCCATGATAAAAAACTCAGAGTATGCTTGTTGGGAAAGAGGTAGGTGAAAATTATCCTCCAAGAAATCAGCCTGTAAAAATTCATGAACACTGATATTTGAAGACTTTGCATAACAGCAGATGTGGGAATTTATTCTTAAAGCACTCATCATGCCAAAGATCAGACCAAAAATAGGCATATTTCCCAGATTTCAGATTGCACTTAGCCATGCCTTTAAAATTATCAATTAATTTGATATGAGATTTCCACTAGAATGATCCTTCCATGCTTGTTCCAGGTAATTTTCCATTCTTATAGTAAGTTTCCCAAATGAGGTGAACCCAAGGGATATCATGGTGATTGTAGAATTTGTCCAGGTTCTTTAAAAGGAGGGAAGTATTTTGAATCTGGAGATTCAAGACTCCAAGTCCCCCTTGACTTTTAGGACGAAAATTTTTATCCCAAGATACTAGTGCTTGTCCCTTGGCTTGAACAACTTCAGTCTTTTTTCTCCAAAGACAGTGTCTCATATATTTTATGATTTGATCTTTGATGGTAATCGGCACCTCCAGACAACTCATGAAAAATAGAGGAAGTGAGGATAGTATGATTTAACGATTGCTTTTCCTCCATAGTTCAAGAAGTCAGCAATACCACAAAGTCGTCTTTCAATTCTTTGAACAATAGGCAGAAAATGGTCCATGGATGGCTTTGATAAGCTTAGTGGTAATCCAAGATAAGTGAAAGGGAGGCTGCCAGTTTGACAATTGATTGCGAGAGCAAAGTGAATAAACCTATCATTGCATAAATTTATTAGCATCAAGCTTGATTTCAAGTAGTTGACTTTGAGACCAGTGGACAGTGCAAAAGTTTGAAGAAGGGCTTTCAAGCTCAATAATTGAGTAGCATCTGCCTTAAGAACCACCAATGTATCATCAGCATATTGGATCACAGGAAAGTCATTGTTAGGAGGTCCGTCTATTGGGGGGGTCAGAAGTTGCATGTGCATGGCTTTATTCAGGACAGATTGAAGGAGGTCTGCAGCAAGAACAAAAAGGAGTGGTGAAAGGGGGTCTCCTTGTCTCACACCTCTCCTGTAGTAATTTTTTCCATGTACTCCATTTAGTAGAATTTCAGAGGAGCCAGACTCAAAAATCATCTCAATCCATTTGATCCATTTCTTGCCAAATCCTCTAGCCTTGAGGATGTTGTAACACCCTCGAATTGGCCCTATACAAGTTTTAGCCCTTTCCGCCAAACCCACATAGAAACGATTCAAGGACGCATACCAGGCACTTTCGTGTGGGTGGAAACGAAGTAATACCATTACACAACAGTCCTCGATGGGACCCACAGAACATATATATATACAACAGCGACTCAACGAGTCAAGAATACAGATATACAATACAAAGATCCAAATCACCTTGAAAACGTTACAGCGTCCGAGTACGGACAAGATGCAAATGGGGCTAAGAGCCCTGAAGAATAACCAATGGCGTCCATAACCCTGCCCAGGCCAAGCTGGAAGGGTAACCCTACTAATGACGTCGATCTCAAACCGGCTAAAACAAAAGGGGTGCTGACAAAGGGCAAAGGAAAAAGTGGAGCGTCAGTACTGAGGCCAGTACACGTCGAGTCAAGAATTCGGCGGATCTCGCTACATAGGTATGGTGGACTGAAGCGGCAGCGCATCATGCACTAAACAACCTATAGAGACTCGATGCAACTGTCGGCTATGAGAGAGGGATAAGATAAACCTATTCGGGAGGAACCTGATACTAACACCAATCATACCCATCCTGGTATTTCCCCCTCGAGACCACACGAGGAAGTTAAACCGAGGAACTCACACAGTTGGCAATTTTATTCATTCCATTATAGTTGCAGCACTTACTAGTTAGATATAGATAACATGAGTCATCCTGATAGCATAAGTAGTGGGCAGTTTTAGTTAACCATTCAGTTGTAGTTGTAGTACTTACTAGTCAGATACAATTAGCATGTGACATCCCAAACACAGCAGTTGTTGGCACTTTTATTTCATTCCATTGGAGTTGTGGTACTTACTAGGCAGGTATAACATGACACAGATCACCACAGATCCACCAGTTGTTGGCATTTTTATTATCCATTCGATTGTAGTGAAGCTGATTACTAGTCACATAAAGTCAAATTCATAGCACTACTTTAGTTATGCTTGTCTATGATCGAGATACTATGCTCCAAGTCGTCCATAACCGCGGACACGGCTTTCAGAAAGATTTACCCTGCAGGGGTGCACAAATAGAAACACACACACGATCAACCTCGGAAAAACCAAATCAAAACCCAACAAGGCTTTCACGACAAAGCAATCACAGGATTCATAAATCATTTCAGGGGCCACCCCACTAAGCTACCCACAACAAAGTTGGCCGGCTCCAGAATGGACCCAGGGTTTGCGAGAATGGCTGTAAACGACTGGGAACCCGAAAGTGTGACTGGGCTTCTCGATACCGCGAAATCATGCGGAGATCCAAACCTGTACAGGTGCTCCACGCACAATCGTAAAAAAAGCAGTAAAGCATGGCATAAGTACAAGATAGTAATAAAACCCCAAACTAGTTTGTGGCCCCAAGAAATAAGAAATGAATCAAGCTCTAGCTAAGGGGGATTCATAGAGTCTCACGTATGTGGATAGTGCGAATAGTCAAGGAACAGGTATCAGGTACTCGGGGTCCTATGGGACACAAGTGAGCGTGGAAAAACCAAATAACATCTATTGCCCACCGATGCCTCTGCATTAGTTATATCTATTCCCAACATTTTAACAGTTTCATTTAAAGTCATGATCATCTCCACCATTAAGCATCTCCACCATTAAGCATCTCCACCATTTATCATGTGTCAACCTTCCAATTATGATGGAACAACAACGGCGCAAAGCAGCACCTGAGCAAACAACTACGACTCGCAAGGCCAACTATTTATCAAACAAAAGGCAATAGGATGTGTCCAAGGCAATATAGGGGCTGCAAGGAATATAAAGGGTGCACAGAAACTAAAGCATCACAACACGGATAGCAATAGATCAACAGGAGGAAGTAAAGACTATAAATGCAAAATAGGTAGAAAGGGGGAGAATGCTCGCCTGGGAAACACTGCCGAAGGTTCATTATCCGAAGGACTTGTCGATACTCACATCAACTCATCAGCCTAATCTGCGAAGAACCAAGGCACATAAAGAAACACCGGATGCACTATTTAATACTACAGCAGAAGATCCGGCATGATCATGATATGATGCATGGCATGGCAAGATGTGGTGTAATTAGGCAATATTAAGCGGAACCGAGGTCCCGACAATTAATTAGATGGTGTATGTTGTTTAGATACCCCGCATTTTAAATGTTGTCTTAACAAGGCGAAATATGGTATCAGTTCGCTACACAAATTTAAATGGAGTCAATATAAGACTAGAATAGCCCACATATAAGATCCATGTTTAATTATTAGGTGAATCGCCTAGATACCCCCAAACCACAATGATATGAATGCGAGATTAACAATTTAATGCAATAGGTATATATCATTTATAAGATAGGTTTTCGAGAAAGAGGTCACACATTGGGGTTCGGAGATCTTAGCTTTGGAGGGGTTTAGGTTCGGCCTCGAGCTTCGGACTCCGTGAGTCGCGGGCTTGGTGTTCCGTGAGGAGGGCCATGATGTTACATCTTGATAATTGTTGATGGACTTGGTTTCGGGCGTCGGGGTCAATCTCGGCTAGATGCTTGCATCATTGTAGTAGTCAAAATTGTCTCCTTGTACACTAGAGGGTCTCAACTATCTCGCCAACTTGCGACGCCTGAGATCTTGCGAGCGTTGATCTTGTGTCGCAGCGGCGGGATGGAGAACTTGGTGTCAGGACCTGTTGTAGACATGAATTGAACACTCGGAATCACGGTAAACCAGGACGCATCTCAGCAGGTCATAGCTACAACAAAAACCACACGCGTGAGGCATTTGGTTACTGCTACTGTGTCAAAGAGGACGAACGTCAAACAGATGACGCGCACCCATGCGAGCATGCATGAGTACAGAGGTGGGCACGCAGCAACCAGGAGGTGGCCGCACGGTGCACGTGATAGAGGAAACAGAGGACTGCAGGGGATGCGACGGCCTACAAGGTGGAAGAAGGTCGCGTCCGCGCGCGATGCTAGGAAGAGGTGGCGAAAGAGATTGAGGCGGTCGTGGCCGGTAGACACGAGTGAAGGCGACGACGAGCAAGAATGCGCCTGGGACGGAGGACGATGAGCTTGGCGTTGGCGGCGGAACCCGGGAGGCGCAAAGGAGTACACGGGAGGTGGAGGTCGCACGTGGTGCAGAGAGGACTCGCGGGCGGCGGTGTCCATGGACGAAGGCGAGGTCACGCGTCGACCTTGGAACGGTAGGTGGCGACGGCGGCTTTTGGCTGGCGGCGCGCATCTTCGAGGTGGGGTGCGTGGCTGCGGACGGAAGAAGGGAGACACGGGGGTCAGCATCCAGGCTAGGCGGTGGAGCTCTGCGGTTCCTGGACGGAAAAGGAAGCGCTGCGCGGCGGCCCGGGGCAGAGAAACTTGGCGAGGCACGACCGACGCAGGTGGCAGCGGCGGCCTGCAGCGGGCAGAGAGGAGTCGACGGTGGTGGTCGAGCTTGCGCGCGGCGGCGCTGTGCAAGATGAGGAGGCGGCGAGCCAGGGCCGCGAGACGCGCGCTCGCGCGGTGGAGAAGGGCCACGGCGATGGTGCCTATTGGGATCGAGGATCATGAGGTGGGGGTCAAACGCGGGGATCATGATCATGGTGGGGGGTTCGTTGCAGGAGAATGAGCGGATGGGGAACGCGAGGGAGGAGCGGGATGCGTCGGTGGAAGCAGGCCTGGATGGTGGGGCCGGCTCACGTGGTAGGTGAGGATCGGGGCATTGGCGTGTCAAGGGGTGAGCGGCAGCATGCGTACACGCATGTGTGTGCTTGTGTCTGTCGGTAGCCAGGGTGGGTGGGGCGATGGCAGCTGCAGCGGCGGGGTGTGGATTAGATAGGGGCTGGGGATCGCACGTGGGAGTGCGGCGGGAGGGGTGTGGTCGGGTCTGGGGTGTGTCTAGCTAGGGTTTGGGGTGGTCTGACTAGCTGGGCCTCGGGCCTGGCCGGCTGGGTTGCCCCTAAAAAAACTTGAACTTTTATTTTATTTTTAAAATAGACTTTTGTAATTTGTTTTTAGGCAAATAAAATATCTAGGAAGACCTGGTTTTATAATTTAAAATAAAAGGAGGCTAATTGGAAAACAAAATAGGGTTTTTGCAAAGATACTTTTATGATCAAACATGCATGATGATGTCATGATGATGCACAAAGCACAAACTCCAAGCCTTTTCAAAGTACTGGTTTTACCAGGGTGCTACAGATGTTTATGATGGATGAGTGATCAATTGTATCAAAAGCCTTTTCAAAGTCTAATTTTAGAATTAGGATTTCCTCCTTTGATTTGTGGCATTGGAAGAGGTATTCAAAAGCCCATCCAAGGCAATCCTGAATAGATCTGTTTTTCAGGAAACCATATTGATTTTTATGTACCAAATCCAGAATAACAGTTTGAAGTCTGTTTGCAAGGAGTTTGGTAATGATTTTGAACACACGGTTTAATAAGGATATTGGTCTGAAATCAGCAGGGGTAGAAGGGTTTGATACTTTAGGAATGAGAGTAATGTAGGAGGAGTTGATACTTTCAAGAGAGACCTTCTCATTATAGAAATCATGGATGAGCAATTTGAAATCATTTCCAATGATTGACCAACATCTTTTGATAAAATCATTGTTAAAACCATCAGGTCCAGGAGACTTGTCATTTGGCAAGACAGATATAACCTCCTCAATTTCTTTGTCAAGAAAAGGTCTTTCAAGTGAGATCTTCATCTCATCAGTCATACCATTACCATAGAAATCTTCAAGATTGAAAAGCATCTCCGTTTTGATCGAAGTACCCATTCTAGCTTTGAAGTCATACCATAGAATGTCAGCCTTGTCAGAGTGAGTAAAGAATTCTTGCCCACTACCATTCTTAACCATTGATATATAATTGTGTCTATAGCTGATGGTGGCTTTGGAGTGAAAAAAATTGTGTTTTCATCACCTAATTTCACCCATTTAATTTTTCCTCTTTGTTTCCAATAGGTGTTTTGATTATGGAGCAGAGAAATTATATGGGATTTCAGAAGGTCCCTGAGGTGCCATTCATTGATGGTTAAAGTTCTAGACTCTTCAAGCAAATCCAGAAGGTCAATTGTGTCATTAACCTTTTTTATTTGGTCATTTAAACATGGTAACTGCTTGACCCAAATCTTGATCCTCTCCTCACATTTTTCAATTTGGCACACATCCTTTTTGCCAAGTCATGGTGATTCACTGGTATATTCCAGGCATTTTGTACAATCTATTTAAAATCATAATGATGAAGCCAGTAGTTTTCAAATCTAAAAATTTGTTCCTTGGGAATTTTTGTTCCAATTGAAATGACACAAGGTAGGTGATCAGAAGTAGGCTTGGATAGGGGGGTAACAAAAGTATATGGATACTTGAGGGTCCAGAAACTAGAAGTAAAAAACCATTCTAGCCTTTCTAGAAGGGGGTCTTTCTGCATGTTGCTCCAAGTAAATTTCCTTCCTTTCAGAGGTAATTCAATAAGCCCCAGGTTGCTGATAGCCTCATTAAAAAGCATAGTGTCATTAACATCACCTCCACTTTTATTTCTGTCAGTAAGTCTTCTGATAAGATTAAAATCTCCTAAGACAAGCCAGTCCATATTATCAGGCATCATGATGTTGGAAAACCAGTCCAAAAAATCATTTTTTCTATCAGCTTGACATGGGCCATAGATGTTTGTAAGAGTCCAGGAGTCATTAGAAAGCTGGGAGGAGAAAGTGACAGAAGTGGAGAATTCATTTTGGAATGCTCTGGTTCCATTAAACAAAGAACTGTTCCATATGATGATAATCCCTCCAGAAGCACCAATTGAAGGGAGAATGTCAAAGCTGTCAAACTTGCTTGGACAGAATTTCTTTAAGTAATTCATGTCAAAGGTTTCTCTCTTAGTTTCTTGGAGACAAAATGGTATCACATTCAGATTCAATGATTTTGCCTTTTAATGCCAACCACTTCTTCTTAGAGTTAATGCCTCTGAGATTCCAGTTCAGAATCTTCCATTTTCTGTTGTTATTCATTGATAACCAGGATGAAATAACATTGGGCTGACACAAGATATGTAGTCACACAAACAGACTTGAACAAGGTACTGAAGTCATAATCATACATAGCAGCATAATCATTCTAAGAAGCTCATAACAGAATCCAAGAGTAATTGGTCCAGACACAAAATGACAATATTGCATAGACATTAAAATCTATTTAGGAGCTTTCTTCTTAGACTGCTGTCCACAGGATTCAGCGGCTCCTCCTTTCTTCTTGCCTGACAGGTTTGGGTCAGAACCATTCTTCTTTGGTCCAAGTTTTCTAGGTGGCTTGATGGTCAGATCATTGATCGTGCTCTTCTTTAGCAGCCTTTTCTCAAGTTCACCCTCCTTAACCTTGCAAAACGAATCAGCAAGGTTTTTAACAACTTTATTGCTGAGACAAGGTGGAGCAGCATTGCAAGAGAGACAATTAAAATCTGAGCAATTCATGTGACTTTTAAACCCCCCATTAAGCTCCACAATTCTGGGACTCCTTCTCACCTCAGTGTCCACCAAAGGTTCTTTTCCCCTTCTTTTTTTTGATTTAGCATTGGGCACCATCATGTTTGATGGAGAATCATTCAGGCAGTGAGGAGGCATCTATCCAACACATTCATTAGGGATAATGAAAGTAAAGGTATTTTCTTCAGCAATTGGATCTTTTATAATATCCCAAAGAGGAGAAGTAAGAAAGCGCTTTGCCCAACTGAATTTTTCAGGAGTGATGAGCATGAGGGTGATAAAGTTAAACCAACTTACAGGAATATCACATTGCAGTATGTTTTTGCCAAGTGAAGAATTGTTGATGTGTGGAGCAAAGAATTTGTCCCATAGTTCTAGTCCTTGCTTGGAGAAGGACTGCTTAGCAGATAGCACATCAGAGGTGTTGACAAAACGAGTGAAAACCGTCCCTACATGCAAATGAGCCTCATTGGGAGAGAGAAGGTTTGTGTCTTCAATCATCCAATCATCCTGCTGATTCCCCTCATTAGCACGTTGGCCCTCCTCCTCATCATCCTGGTAATTCTAGAGTATGTTGAGCAGTCCATCACCGATGCCCACATCTTGGGTAACTTCAACAGTCTGTTGCTCCACCTCAATATCATCAACCCCATGAACAGAAGCATTGTCATTGTTAGAGGAAATATTGGCAGCAGGAATGGAACCAAGAATAAAGACCGCTGCCTCCTGAGGTGGCAAATCCAAGTTATCAATAGGCATGTCCACTCCCTCTGCAAAAACTGGCCCTTGAACAGGTGCAATCCATTGTCCCCAACCAGCATTATTCTGTTGAGGGGCAGGATCAACCCATTGGTCCCATCCACCAATGTCACCTTCAGGCTGAGGAGGAGGTGGTGGAGGAGGAGGACCAAAAATGGGTCCCACCACAGGCAGGGGATGAGGGTCAACATCATCATCAGGTAGTGGGTCCTCATCAGGTGGGCCCCCACCCAGGAGGTTGCTGTTTAAAAGTTCCACAGAGAAAGTCCATGATAAAGTTTCCACAAGGTCCCCAATGGTGAATCTAACACTTTTAGGCACATCCAAAAGGTTAGTGACTCTAAGTTTAGAAATGATTATGCCTTTGTGCTCAGGGTCTCTTTCCCAAAGCAACACCTTTCCAATATCAGAAAAAACAGCATTCAGATCATCAGTATGCCAATGATCAAGAGGAGGGCCCAGAAGCATGACCCAGCATTCATTGTTAAACTAAGTTCTACGCTAGTTAATGCCTTCATTGTGCCTGGTAAACGAGATTGCCACATCTTGGAAAGGGATTGGACCAGCAGCGATTAAACGGTCACTGACATTGTTAAATTGAACATATGCAGAGCCAAAAGGACAGTCTTGAATATCACGGAAATCAACACGAGCCTCATTGAAAAAGAAATCTTGCAACACATCTCTGATATTTTCGAAAGGAACTAGACCAGGGGGGAGGGGATGAATGTTCACAATAGCATACTGTTCATGAGCCCTTGGACAAAGAGGAACCACCACCCTCTTGACACGATTCCTGCCAGCCACCTGCAAAATCTCAAAGCCATGGGGTAGGAAAGGTTGCGGGTCTAGCAGAATGTTTGCCATTGCGGCAATGGTTGTCGCCAGCGACGAGCGGAGCAAGGTACTTGGGGTTTCTGCAAGCGTGGGAGTTGAGGAGGCAGGGGGTCAGGATTTTTCTTTTTTTGGGAGAGGGCACAATCCTTAAGACAATCAAACACCCTGGGCCGTGACACTTGCGGCCAGACATGGGCCCTGAACCAATTAAGGTAGGAATTGTCAGGCCAAGGACGTGAGGGGAAGGTTGGGAATTTCAAAAAAGGTAAAAGACCAGGCAGATTAAATGAGGACGATTTGTTGTCTGTAGGAGATTTCACACCCTCAATAACTTTCCCATTAACCACAATTTCCGCAAACGACGTGCTAGGTTTACTTATCTTAATATCACCCATGATTTGACCGTTATTGCATGGGGCCGTTGACAAGGAAATCGGTGATCCAATACGTTCAAAAACCAAAGAATTTTTTCTTTTTGTATGAACAAAAGTCCAGTGCTTGTCAAATTATTTGTAATATTATTTCTCCTCAAATCTCCAATTTGGACCTCCTTCACCCCAAAGGTTGATCTTCAAGACGAAAAACTCATTTGAGAAAGTACTTGAATTATAGATTTCAAAACCCACAGCAAGTGAAGCTACTGAAAATCGAAATGTTCTGTCCTGGAGGATCTTGACTTGAAATTTTGAAGCTAGGCCACCAAAACAAGCTTGAAGTGCAATGCCAATAGTATGAATATCAATTTTAAAGTTGGCACGACCAAAAGAGCCTACCAGAAAAAAGGTCTTCGTCGAAAACCTCCTGAGAAATTGATGTGATGACCAAATTTTTTGAAAATATTTGTCTCAAAAATTCTCCCTTTAGAGAAATCCAATGAAATGCAGTTGTTGATCTTGTCCGATGAAGCTTGTTCCTTGTCGGAATTAAGGTCTTCAAGGATTTGAGCACCCACAACAACTTTTTTGACCACAAGATCCAAAGTCACTCCCGAGAAGATCTTCTCATTTTGAAGAAGGAATTTAGCATCAATCACCACCTTATCTTGATTAAGCAACACAACCCGCTTAGCAAGAGAATAGAGGACCAAAAAACCAGGGGCTTTGTCTGAATCATCAGAAGGCAAGGAAGAACAGGTAACGTGCCACATAAGTTTCAAATCTTCAGCCTTGTCAACCTCAGCAGGAGAAATCCCAAGAAAACCAGGAGAGGAGGTCGAGAAATCATTGATCCTAGCAAGATGAGGGGGGAACCTCACCACTGATCCAATCGAGAGCACCTCCCCATTTTCCATGCATTTACTCTCCAGAGGAAAACCATTGGCATTGAGAAGGACCAACCAGTGTTTAGCCGAGAGAATCAGAGATCCAACAAGGAACTGACCATCGGTGGAACTTCCTGCATAGGTGATTTTCCAATCTCCACCAGAAGAATCAAGAACAGAGGAACCCATGGTAGTGTGTGTGATGGCGCCGGAGTGACGCCGGTGAGAGCCGGTGGAAGGGGCCTCATAGAGGCATGCCTCGGAAATCGTGCGGGTTTCTCTGGATCAATCAGTGCATTTGCCCATACGCATGTACATTGTGTACGATTTGATCGTGGAGGCAATGCTGCATCTGATGATCAATATGATCTTTCTTTTTTCTCACCATCAAGTTTGAAGTCTCTATTAATTTCTTTTACTGCCCAATAAGCTTTGTGTTCTAATTCTAAAGGCAGCTGACAAGATTTCCCATAAACAATTTTGTAAGGAGACATTCCCATAGGATTTTTATAAGCAGTTCTATAAGCCCATAAAGAATCATTCAACGTTTTAGCCCAATTTTTTCTAGATCTATTGATAGTCTTTTGCAGGATGGATTTAATTTCTCTATTTGACAGTTCTACTTGCTGACTGGTTTAGGGATGATAAGCTGAAGCAATTCTATGATTAACTTCATATTTAGCAAGGGTATTTCTAAAGCCACCGTGAATAAAATGAGAACCTCCATCAGTCATAAGATACCCAGGCACTCCAAACCTAGGAAAGATAACATCCTTAAGCATTTTTAAAGAGGTCTCACCATCAGCACTTTTCGTAGGTATGGCTTCTACCCACTTAGTAACATAGTCAATGGCAACAAGAATATGAGTATACCCTTTTGAAGGGGGAAAATTACCCATAAAGTCAAATCCCCAACAGTTAAGTGGTTTAATAACAAGAGAGTAATTCATAGGCATTTCGTTGCGTCTAGAGATATTACCAACTCGTTGACATTCATCACATGATAAGACAAACTTTCTTGCATCTTTAAAAAGGGTAGGCCAGTAAAAACCTGATTGTAGCACCTTTTGTGCCGTTCTATCTCCAGCATGATGTGCACCATAGGCACTACCATGAAATTTCAGCAATAACTCTTTTTGCTCATATTCCAGAACACACCTTCGCATAATACCATCCACTCCCTCTTTATATAAATATGGGTCATCCCAAAAATATTGCCTCAAATCATAAAAGAACTTCCTTCTTTGCTGGGTTGTAAAAGTTGGAGGCAAATACTTAGAAACAATAAAGTTAGCATAATCAGCGTACAAAGGACTCGAGCTTACCCCTATTGCAGCCAACTGTTCATTTGGAAAACTATCATTAACAGGCATAGGATCAAAAGAAATGTTTTCCAATCGAGATAAATTATCAGCAACAGGATATTCAGCACCTCTCCTATCTACAATATGTAGATCAAACTCTTGGAAAAGCAACACCCATCTAATAAGCCTAGGATTAGCATATTTGTTTTTTTCATACGGTACTTAATAGCAGCATGATCAGTATGAATGGTAACTTTTGAATAAACAATATAAGGTCTAAACTTATCACACGCAAAGACAACAGCTCAGAATTCTTTTTCAGTAGTGGCATAATACTTTTGAGCAGCGTCAAGAGTCTTACTAGCATAATGGATAACATTTAACCTTTTATCTATTCGTTCCCCAAGAACAACACCTATAGCAAAATCACTAGCATCACACCTAATATCAAAGGGTAAATTCCAATCGGGTGGTTGGACAATAGGAGCAGTAGTTAAAGCTTTCATTAGAGTTTCCAAAGCTTCCTTACAATCATCATTAAAAACAAAAGGTACATATTTTTGCAGAATATTAGTAAGGGGTTTTGATATCTTGGATAAATCTTTAATAAACCTTCTATAGAAACCAGCATGACCAAGGATACTATGAATACCTTTGATGTCTCTAGGATAGGGCATTTTCTCAATTGCTTCAACTTTGGCTCTGTCAACTTCAATACCTCTTTCGGAAATTTTATGTCCAAGGATAATTCCTTCATTAACCATGAAGTGGAATTTCTCCCAATTAAGAACACGATTAGTTTCTTCACATCTCTACAAGACTTTATCAAGGTTGTGTAGACAATTATCAAAAGAAGTTCCATAAATGGAAAAATCGTCCATGCATACTTCCACAATTTCCTCACAAAAACCATGAAAGATAGCAGACATGCATCCTTGAAAAGTAGCAGGAGCATTACACAAACCAAAAGGCATATGCCTATAAGCATAAGTTCCATAAGGGCACGTAAAAGTAGTTTTTTCTTGATCTTGTTGTTTAACAACAATTCGAGAGAACCCAGAGTATCCATCAATAAAGCAAAAATGAGTCTTTTTGGACAACCTTTCTAACATTTGATCAATAAACGGCAGTGGGTAATGATCTTTCTTAGTAACTTTGTTAACCTTTATGAAGTCAATGCACATCCTATAACCCACTACTACTATTTGGTGGATAAGCTCATTATTCTCATTAGGCACAACAGTAATTCCTCCATTCTTAGGGACACAATCAATAGGACTAACCCATTCACTATCAGCAATAGGATAAATAATACCAACATCAAGGAGTTTTAATACCTCATTTCTTACCACTTCCTTCATCTTAGGATTTAAACGACGTTGATGTTCTACCACTGGTTTTGCGTCGGGTTCTATGTTCATAGCATGCTGACATATAGTAGGAGAAATCCCCTTTAAATCATCAAGTGTATAGCACATAGCTCCTCGGTATTTCTTCAATACTTCCAAAAATATTTCCTCTTCCTTCCCTGAAAGTTTAGAACTAATAATAACATGATATATTTTTTTATCATCGATGTAAGAATATTTAAGATCATTAGGTAAAGGTTTCAGATCGAAATCTGGATCCTTTTTAGGTGGTAATGTGGTACCCAAATCTTCCATAGGTAAGTTATGCTTAAGCATCTTTGGTTGACGATGGAAAATCTCGTCAATCTCATTTCTTCCATGAAGGTTTCACTTTCGTGGTCTTCCATAAACTGCTGCAAAGCATTGTTAGGAGCAAGAGAAATAGAAGCAAGTTGTTTAACTCTAAAATCCTCATTAGGAAGTTCATTTTCATAAGGAACATTAGCAAATTTCGACAAATTAAACTCATAATATTCTCCATCAAATTTAGTTAAAATTTTCTCCCACTTACAGTCTATAATGGCTCCACAAGTGTTCAAGAAAGGTCTACCAAAAATGATAGGACAGGTTTTACTGGCAGCTGGACCAAGTACTAGAAAATCAGCAGGATATTTATTCTTAGCACAAAGAACTTCCACATCTCTTACAATACCAATTGGAGAGATGGTCTCTCTATTGGCAAGGTGAAGAACCACATCAATTTCTTCTAGTTCACAGGGACCAATTTCATGCATAATTTCTTTGTAAAGCTCATAAGTAATAGCACTTGAACTTGCACCAATGTCACATAAACCATAATATCAATTATCACCAATTCTAACGGAAAGCACAGGGACACTAGCTTTTCTAGTTCCATTAGGATGTGAAACAATATTAGAAGCATCCTCACAAAAGATAATGTGTCCAGCTTCTACACTTTTAGTGACAAGGTCTTTCACAATTGCTACTACAGGTTCGAAGTTTATTTGTTCATCAGGTTTTCCAGCTCTCTTTGTACTTTTGTTAATTACACTAGTTATCACAAAATGCTCCTTTACCTTATATGGGAAAGGTATTTTCTGGATATAAAGTTCAGGTAAAATACGATCAATAGTGCAAACTTTAGTACTTCTAGCAGGAAAACAATCAACAATATCTTTATATGGTCCATGATATTTGTTCCATTATTTTTTTAGAATTTCAATATAAGAGGCAAAAGCCTTAAAACAATTTGCAATAACTCGAGAATCAAGACCATAAGCATTACTAATATTGTGAAAGTCATCAGTTCCCATAAAATATTTAATGCATTCATAATCATAATTTATACCTGACTTTCTTCCTTTATCATTCTCCCATGCTTCAGCATTGTCTTGAGTACGGTCTAGAAGATCCCATTTAGCTTCTTCTTCCATGCGTGTAAATGATCCAGGAGAAGATGCATCCAATAAATCATTATCATGAAGAGAAAGCCTTGCATAAAAGTTATTGATAATAATATTGTTAGGAAGCTCATGAATAGGACATTTGAGCATTAATAACTTCAATCTCCCCCAAGCTTGAGTTGTACTCTCTCCATCACGAGGCCAAAAGTTCTATATTTGATTCCGATCTTTATGAATCTCACTAGGAGGATAAAATTTTGAATAAAAGAGAGGTACAACTTCCTCCCATTCAAGAGATTAACCATTCTTCAGCAGCTTATACCATTCCTCAACTCTTCCTTCTAGTGATAATGAGAATAGCTTCTTCTTGACTTGATATGTTGTAATACCTGCACACTTGAACAACCTGCATAATTCGTGTATAAAGAGAAAATGATCATCGGGATGGACAGCTCCATCTCCAAAATAGTAGTTATCCATAACACGATAAACAATTCTTGTAGGCATCTTAAAGTATCATTTTCAACAGGTGGTGGTTCATCTACTACCTTAGCAGTGGTAGTAGCATTACAAAATAAGAAACTAAGTGAATTATCCATATTGAAATAAAGTAACTAACAGAAATAAACAATACTCACAGTAGAAGTTTCCTTTACCAGTTCCACTCTTCAATAGCGCTTCACTCCCCGGCAACAGCGCTAGAAAATAGTCTTGATGACCCACAAGTATAGGGGTATATTGCAGTATTTTCGATAAGTAAGAGTGTCAAACCCAACAAGCAGTAGACATGATCCATTTGATTTGAATAGAAATCTCTTCTATCCCACCTCGCCTACTAGGAAGGTGTTGACGAGTGTCTTGGATCAGTAATTCTTTGTAAATACTTAGAAAACGGGTTTTTAGGGTGTTTTGATAATGCAAATAAATAAAGTACGAGTAAATAAGAGACAATAATAATAATTGCAGCAAGTGGCCCAATCCTTTCTTAGCAAAGGACAAGCCGATTGTATTACCTAAGATGACCAAACATTCTCGAGGACACATGGGAATATCGTCAAGTGCTTTCGCTTCATATAGTTGATTAATCTTCTTTAGTTGGATAAGTGTTGTGGGGGTGAACCTATGCTAATGTACTGACCTTCCTAGGACTAATACATACTTGTGATTATACCCCTTGCTAGCATCCGCAACTACAAGAAAGTAATTAAGATAAAAACCTAACCACAACCTAAAACCTTGAGATCCTACAGTCCCTTGCGCAAAGGTTTCCAAACGAGGGTTCAGGTTCTGTCACTCCGGCAACCCCACGATTAGTAGCCAAATACACAATGCATTCCCCTAGGCCCATAAAGGTGAAGTATCATGTAGTCGACGTTCACATGACACCACTAGAAGAATAACACCACACCTTAAATATCAAACCATTGAATCTATCTCAACACAATTCCACTACTAACAACATGACTTCTCCCATGTCCACAAGAACTAAACAAACTACTCACAAGACATCATATGGATCAAGATTAGAGATGAGATAATGATAAGTAACAATCTCGACAAGAATGATAATTCAATGGTTCCACTCAATAGCATCAACTACAACAAGTAATTAACACCGGGAAAGTTTCCCCTAAGAACTATGCAAGATTCAACCCAATTGTTACGGCGGTATGTTGTGGTGCTGGTGGAGATGATGATGGAGATGATGATGATAATGATGATCCCAATGAAGTCTCGCTTGATGACGGCATTGATGGCGACGATCTCCCCTCTCCGGGAAGAAATTTCCCCGGCAGATTTCTGCCTACCGTAGAGCTCTTTCTCTCTTTGTAGTTTCAGTGGTTACCCCCTCGAGTCTTAGGGTTTTGAGGGGATTATATACGCCAAAGGGCGATGCTAGAGGTGGCATAGGGTGGACACACCACCTGGTGGCGCGACCTAGGGTGGCCCGCACCAGGGGGTGGTGTGGGCCCCCTGTGGCCCATCTCCACTCCCCCTTCTGGCTTCCTTCGTCTTCTAGAAAAATAGGATTTTCTATATATTTTCCGGGATTTTTTGATCTTCACAAATTTCGCCTCCAAATAGTGTCGTTTCCATCAGAATCCTGACTTTAGTGGTCCATCCTCCAAAAGTCATCAACCATGCAAAAATAGATGAAATAACATAAGTATCATCTCTTAATATGAAATATATCAATGAATAACAGTAAATTATCATATAGAATAGTGATGCAAAATGGACGTATCACCTGTTCAAGGATAGCTCATTTGGTCTCGGCCTTCTGTTGAACTCTTTCTTTTGGATTGTTTTTAGCTGATGTACGAATACTCAACATTTAGTTTCGCACCCGGTCTTGCTTATAAAATACTCTGTATGACCAAAAACCCCTTTTTTACACTTGGTAGTTTCTCCAGTATGTATATTTCACCAATCTTGTAAAAGAATCTTATTAGGAGTACAGTTGTACTCTACTACTACTATTCCGTACATAATTTCTTCCAGAATGTTGTGTAACAGTAGTACTGTTAGTATTACTCCTTGCAGGTCCGTAGTTTCGTTTCTTTTTCACTACAGTTTGGGTCATGTAAGCCTAATTTGGACGTGTTGGTAAGTACTTTGCTCAAAAACTCCACGCGCTGGAAGGAACATTATGTTTCCAGGTTTACCAGTAAAGACATGTCGCTCATCATGGCATCACCAGCGATTGGACAAGGCAATATTGTATGATGGTGTGCTAGTCTAGGTTTTTCTTCTTCTGAACAAGTACTTCTTGTCTGCCTACTAGTAGTAGTAAAGGTCTACTAGTAGGAGTACCAGAGAACTCGATGAAGCTAGCTGGAGTACTACTGTTAGTAGCTGCCGCAGAAGGGAGAGGGAGGGAGTTTTGCACAGGCCAATGCATGTGGCAGTGTGTTCCATCCGAGACAAGCTCGACTTAACTCCCTCACCAGCCTACCCCTGTGCACACACAACCTATTTTACTCAGTCCCTTTATCCCATCCACTACCGCCCCTGGCCTCTCGCTCCATATTATTGCCGACCAGCTCCTTGGCTTCGTACTCTATAGGTGGCAGCGAGATCGGCGTGGCAACTTTCTATAGGGCAGTTGAGAATCCGTCATCTCTATCCCGCAGCAGCAATGGAGGTTTGTGAGATACTAGAATACTCGTACCTATTCCCTCCGTTTCTTAATATAAGATGTTTTAGCTTATGTGAAACTAGTGTATCTAGATTCACTCTGAACTTACATGATAGAGTTGATGATGCGGTTAAATTTTATTTTCGATTGCGCAACATTGTCATGTGTAGATTAGTTCTTATCTTGGTATGCATCCTTTTTTTGTAGACTAGGATTGCATAGAATCTTGTTTTCTGGGCTAGATCCCATAACTAAGAATAGTGGGGATCCGTTCGAAGTTGGTATTTCGACAGCGCAAACTTTTGAACATTTGCATATATTTGTCAATTAACATCGTGTAATCAATATTAGAACTTGCTGCAGAAGGAGACAGGGGAAGGAGCGAAAAAGAGGATTCTCGATGAAATAGGTTTCAATCCTGTGACTTCTCCTATCCCAGATGACAAGGTAAATCAATAGAATGACATATGTTCTTGTCGTCCCGCGCAGATGCTTTCGTTGTATTCTTTGTTTATCTTGTAACCACAAAAGCACAAAGTTGAAGAATACTCTCAATCTCCTGATGACAGAGTACAAAATGGATGTCAGATTGCTACACCTAAGATGCCACCTTGTTTACCTTCTATGGAGACTGATGCAGTTGCAGCTACAGCTGGTACTAATGAGCCTTCACCTGCAATTGTCGTGCCAGATGATGGAGGTGGTGGATTTGTTTTACCATCCGCGGAGACTTGTGTGGTCGGAGTAGGCCGTGAAGAGCCTTGAGAGGACATTGTGGTGCTCGATAGTTCACCTATTGTGGAGACTCATGCTACCGGTGCTGGCGCAGCTGTTGGTGCTGTTGATCCCGCTCCCGAAATTATCGTGCCACCTGAATGAAGCGGTGATTTGGGTTTGCAATCTGTAGAGACTGTTGCACCTGAAGGTGGTGAACTGTGATGCTGAGCTTTCTTTCCTATGATTTGTATGCTTTTCTCTGGAACCTGTATTATGGAGCTACCTTATGCATTTCTTACACTTTTGCCTGTTGAACTGTAGTGTGGAACTGGAACTACTCCTAGTATGTAATCATAATATTCAGATGCTTAAGTATTATCGATGATAAACCAATGCTATGTCATTATGCTTGTGTTATTGATCTGGCAATTTTATGCTGATTTTGTCACCCAATCCGCATTTATGTCTTTACATACAAACATATTTGTTCACATGACTTGAACAGAAAAGAGTATCTTCTTTTCCTCGACTAACACAAGGAGACATACAAATATTTATTTATTTTTGCAACAAGGCAAAAAGATATGTCATTTTCATTGATAGAGAGGGACATGCAATTCAATTAAATTATGATAACTACTCGTACGAGTCATATAATGGTAGGGATTGCCATAGGAAATCATCACCTCTAGCATGTTGTTCTACAGAAGGCGTTATTACCAGATCCACAACCTTCTTTTCCTTAGGACGACAATGTCAAGTGCAGGATTTCAAATATAAACGCAATCCAGTGCAGGTCATCAGGACAACCTCCAGCTACGTCAGTCTCCACAGAAGGTACATCAGTGCTATGGCAGACACTGTTGGAAATGCAAGCTGAAGCTATTGTTATACTCCTATCAGGACCATAGATAAGGGCCAGAAATTCAAGCTCCGAAATCTAGCATTACAAAAGAGACAAGAGGTTACCCCATCTGGACAATTCATAGACAATTCATAGTGCAATTTGAGCGTCTTACATGATCCTTAGATCTTAGTCCATCCGGTATTTTTATTGGTGGAACGAAATTTGCTGGTACTTTTATTTCTACGAAGAACCTACATAGCCAAGTCAGACATCTAAATATATCTAACTTTTCAATAGTCTTATATGTGAAGATATCTTTGCATAACACTCACTTATCAAACTATCTACAGATATCTTCCCGCTCCTTGGAAATGCGAAGTCGACGTTCTATAGGGTACATCCATCTATACTATACTGTACCTCTAAGTACTTCCTCGTCAGGTACATCAACAGCCAAATGCTCCATCGTATCAAAGAAGTATGGGGAATATATTAGGTCAAAAGATTGAACAGGATCTTTGCCATGTCCTTTTTAACATGTTTTCGAACTCTTCTGTCTAGAGCTTTACTGTAGATTTACCTAAAGAATGTACCTACCCAAATCTGCAAGCACCTTGTAAATCTAGATGGTCACAATCTTTAACTATTTCTAGGAGAGATGGAGAACAAACCAAAGCCAAGAAGAATGTCCAGTGCCTGAATCTAGCATGCGAAGTGTGGGGATCGCCCAGCTGACCGCCGGCCGGTGCGTCTCGTGAAGAACGGCGTGGCCAATGGTGGTAGGCCGGCACTGTTGATAGAAAGGCGCCGAGAAGTTTTTTTTAAGGCATGGACAAGTTTGTGGCCTGGTTCTAATCCGGTGCATCTCCCATAAAAACGGCGCAAAATTTGAAGAGACGAGGACTGGTCGCTTGGTTGAGGGCGGGCTTAGGAAAGTTTGGGGTCTAGGCGGAAAGATTTGGCGGGCACGGGGTGTTTGTCCACAATTTTCACAAAAATATCTATGAATATTTTATCGGGTTTGCCAGTTCTCAAGAGTCACCTCTCTCGGCATTAGATTTACCTCGCGATTCGTGCAACGTGAGGGTTACACATTTTTTGCAACTAGCTTGTAACTGGGAATTTAATGAGTTGCAACTACTAGGTTACAACTGAGTATTAGCACAATTAGTAGGGTGACGTCACCGCCTTAACATAACAAGTTCGCTGGCGCCTAGGATCTAGGCGCTCATATTTTATACGTTTTTTTCCTTGTTGACTGCTTTGTTTCGAATCCGGCCGAGCCCCACAACGTACCTTGAGATTTTAACAATCAAGTCTAAGAAATTAGTCCATCCGGCCTCATTATACCCCAAGACCTTCTAACTCGGCCATGCTTTGCGTCATTCGCCGCACAAATAGCCTAGTTAGATTGGGTGAGAGCCCATGAAAAATATCCCATCAATCCCTGCTTGGCCCATTTTTCTTCAATTCGGCCTTTTTTGGGCACTGTCCACCCACGCCTAAAAAAACTCCTCCTATCCATGTATTTTAAGTACTACCTACTACATTATTTATACCTAATATTTTTTAGTTGAGCTGCTAGCAATCACGCGTAGCAGATGGACAAGCAATTTTTTAAGAAGAAAAATAAATAAGTTATATACAATGTTAGTATACATTTTTTACATTTTATAAAAGCATAATAATTTTGTTGTGTAGTGGCAATGCATGTAGTTTATGTGTAACAATATTTTTATACTAAGAGGCTGACATGGCCGACCCACCTGCCTGCAGCTAGCGCCCGTCAACCTTACCATACAAGAGATCAAATTTAACGAGCGTAAAAAGGACTTGTATAACAGTCACGACCAGAAAAAATTAGACCAGGATCGACACGTTTCTTATCGAGAGAGACTGACACATGGGCCCCAGCAGCAAGACCATACACGCCTGCCGCCTGGAACAACGTTAACAAGGTCAAACCGGCGGATGTAACCAAAAAAATGTCCAACATACACAAGTTTCCTCTACATAGGTGGCTGACATGTGGACCTAGCAGGGAGACATTATACAGGTGCTGTATCGAGCAACGTTACCAAGTTCCAATTGGGGAGGCATGAGAGAAGAAAAAAGTCTAGCATGCACATGTTTCCTGCACAGACGAGGCTGACATGTTGGGCCCACCAACCTGTATAAACGAATGAAACGACGAGCAACGCTATCAAGTTTAGAACATGAAGGCGTGACAGAGGGTATAAAATCCATCATACACACGTTTCTTCTAATGAGAGGATGGCATGTGGGGCCTAGCAGCATGATTAAATGGTAGATGCATCGAACAACGCTATCAAGTTCGGAACAGGGTAGCGCGAGCGAAGGAAATAAATCCATCATACACACGTTTCTTCTAATGAGAGGATGACATGTGGGGCTCAGGAGGTTGGTTAAATGGTAGATGCGTCGAGAAGCGCTATCAACTTCGGAACGAGTATCACCAGCGAAGGAAAACAATCCATCATACACACGTTTCTTCTAATCAGAGGATCACATGTGGGTCCTAGGAGGTTGATTAGATGGTAGATGCATCGACCAGTGCTATCAACTTGGAACAAGGTAGCGCGAGCGAAGGAAAAAATTCCATCATACACACGACCCTTTTAATGAGAGGCTGACATGTGGGACCTAGCAGCCTGACTAAACGGAAGACGCCTCGAGCAACGTTATCGAGTTCAAATTAGGGAGGCACAACCGAAAAGTATGGTCTGCTAGAGACACTGACATCTGGGACCCACACGCCTCAAAAGACTTCGGTGAGTCAACATCACGCGAGGAAACAAAAATCTTGCTTCAGCCACGCGCTGGCCGAGCTTCCTCCATGTTTTGGGCAGATCCATTGTAGTAGAGGGCTGCGAAACCAGAAAAAAAGTTTTCCATTGGCCATGGTCGAGCCGAGAATTTCGTCGCGGAAGATGCGCCTTCTACGACGACCATCGGGCCAAATCCTTGCGGAAGGAAATTTTTCTTGTAGTGTTATTTGGTTTAGATGCGGGCATGGACATAGGGAAGTGTGGTCCTAATTATTGGGCTAACCCTCCCCCATTATTCCAAAAGTAAGACAAATTATTTCTCTTAATATCATTTTGTGGTATGTGAGATTATTGATGAGTATTGGTCATGAACCCAAGATACATCTTCGCGGTGTCATACCATACACTCCTACATAGTGGCTTCAGCCACCACCCTCTTCTTGGTGAAGAGTTGGTTCTTTGTGGATCTTTTTGGTTTTTATTGCCTATCTTTTTTTCTTATGTAAAACACACCCAATATTGGCTTTTGATTGATTTTGGTTCTTTTAATGTTGGGTAGTACAATCTCAGTATGATTATCTAAACCTAAGCCTAATCCCACCTCAAGACATATATCTCTCTTTCACACAAGTCCATTTGACACCATGTGAGGTTATTTGAGGTTATGCTGGCATGAATCCTGTGTAAACATGAATGTTTAGAGAGGGACGGATTATTCTCCCCTAGTGGGGCCAGATTATCCGGCCTAGGCGGATTTTTTCTTTTAGGGCTGGATGTCAAGGGAGAAGGCTCAAATAGAGCAGCGCTCTCCTCCCCAACACCCTCCTCTCCCACAACCGCCACCGGCCCCCTCTCTCCTCCCTGGCGCCCCCTAGCAACCGGTTCCCTCAGATTTTAACCGGATCCACTTCTCCTCCACCCGGGTATCTCCTCCTGCAAGTAGCTCCTCCGATGAGTGAGGGTAACTCCCATATTCTACTTTCTTTGTGGAAGTTGTTGTTTTGTTGTTAAAACTTGGAGTAGAGGATTCCCATTGGTTCATATGGATGTTAATTTTAGTAGAATGTCAACCATCATCGCCGATCTATGTGTATGACTCAAATCTGACTCGAAAGCCAAAATTTCACTAGAGCCGGATTATCCGCCTCTGTCTATGTCGGATTATCCGGCATGGAAGGATCAACCCTTCTACTTTTTTGATTCATATGGATACATTGTGTAGTTGCATCATGGTTTCTCCTCTACTGATTTTAACTCTTCTTCCTGGACTTGTGTACGCTTATCTCTTGCTTCCCCCTACTCATTTCACAAGTGGTTCTCGTGGTCCAGCTAAGACCTATCAACATCGTCCTCGTGCTCGGTATTTGCATCCTAACAAAGAAGGTGGTTTTACTGACAAGGTTGAAGTAAGGAGGCATGCGCAAGAGACTAAGAGGAGGGATCAACAAGCTAAGAGGGACAAGAGATCTCGGGCTGCTGTGAAGGGAAAGGGCAATCGAACTAGGGCCAACTATAATACCATGGACATCACTGAGTATTCCACCCTCCGTCAACATGATTGGTTTGAGGATGCCGCGCGTGATGCGGATATTGATGACCCCATTTTTTGGTGTTCTCATTAGATATACATCTTTCAGTAAATCTATTCTAGCTAGAAGATTTTCCCCATGCACCCTCTACATTTGACCACCACAAATAACAAGATTCATTTCACTCATGCTCTTGCTGTGACTGAGAAGATGGGGATGCATCATCTTATGGAGATCCAGTGTGACTATGACACTATGTTGGTTCAACAGTTTTTCTCTACGCTCGTGATTTGTGGGGATGAGGCTCGCACTATGAAGTTGATGCCAGGTTCAAAATTATGTTCAGCTGACTTCTAAACCTTTGCTTAGTTGCTCTCCTACCCCTTCCAGGGCCGTGATAGTTCTCGTGGGCATCACATCTATAACACTAATCGTCCCTACCAGGACACATTACTCTCAGTGTGCTATGGACCCAATGTTGTGTTCGGAAAGGTTGATGGTATTTTTCTCCTCTACTCTCAGCTGGTTCTCATGTTCCGTGATTGCATTATACCGTGTGGAGGTAACAATGATAGAATTTATGGTCATCTAGTTAAGTTACTTGGCTTTGCATATGAATGTGCCAATAGTGAAGACCCCTCTACGGATTACACCTTGGATTTTAAGGACTTCATTTATCACGAGATGGTTGACACAATGTGCAACATGCATTCTATTCCATATGCTCCTTACATTATGATGCTCATAGAGGCCATGCTCCCCAGTGAGGATTTCAGTGGCCCACTCAATGGGGTTCACAAGGTCAAGAAGCCATATATCAAGAAAATGAAGACCACATCCTCTTTCGCAGAGTCTGATACTTCCATGGGCAATGCCCGGGATAGTTGTAGCACTCATGGCAGGAAGCCTCCAGTCCCAACCATTGCTCACGAGGTCAAGCAACTCAACTAGTTTCAACGCAACATTCTTTGCATGGGTGTGGATACTCATAATGGACAATAAGAGGCATATCGTCAGTGCCATGACATGGCTCATACCCAGCAGCTCATTCTTCGCCATGTCTCTGGGGCATCCGGCAATCCCCCATAGTAGTCTGTCCGCACTCCATATGCTTAATGGAACACCTCAAGCATGAATTATGGAGAGATGGAGCGCCACCTATTCCCTGCCCCAGCAAGAGCTCCTAAACCTCCTCCGGCTACTGATGAGGACGACGAGGAGGAGTACAATGATGAGGATGAAGACAAGGACGAGGACGAGGACGAGTGATTTCTCGGGCCATTAACATCGCTCTTTTCCCTTTTTGGCGTTTCGATGCCATAGGGGAAGAAGTAGTTCTACTAGGTTGTTAAGGGGATTTGCATGGGTCGGGTACAAGCACATTTGCTTTTCGGCCTTTGTTCTATCCTTGCTTGTACCCATTTAGCGTTGAAATTTTATTTGCTCTTTTGGTTTCTGTTGTTGAGACTATGTGAGTCTATGGTTATCGTCATGGAACTATCTATTGAGACTATGGTTATTGTCATGGATTTATCTATGGAATTCTAGATTTGGATCAATCCTAGAAGTTATCACTATGGAACTATCTTTATCGAGATGGTATTATCATTGTAATTATCAATACAAATCTATTGAAATGGTAGTACCTATATATGAGTGAGAACTTCGGTGTGTTTGGTATGATAAATCTCTTCATAATTTGATCTTACTTTAAAATTCATAAAGAGTCTTGTACCTTTATGTGTGTATTTGTCTTCAAATGCAAACTACTTATATGCACACTTTTAGGGGGAGTCTCTTTATCCTTTGGAATGATGATATTTATTAGGGCTATATTGCAAATCCTATTATTGTCATATAACACTAAAAAGGGGGATATTTAAAGAACATTTCATGATCCCAAGGGTTTTGTGTGTTAGATAACAATACCAAGGACAATTCAATTGTGTGGTGAGTGCTGTAGATTCTACTTCGAAAAAGGGATTCCGAGTCAAATGAAGCATTTCAAAGAAATTGCGGGCAGATTATCTGCCCCTGGCTAGGGCCGGATTATCCCCCTCTCCCCCAACGAATTCGACTGAGGACCATAGGCGCGTCGGTCAGAGAGGTGGGCGGAGTATTCCCTGGATAATCCAACCAGGGCTAGAGCTTTTGCCCTGGCTGGATAATCTGCCCCTCCCAAGGGCCGGATTATCCGCCCCCGAGGATTTTGACAAAGGATGTGAGGCGCATCACTCAGATGGGGCGTACTTTTCTCCCAGATATTCCGCTGCGAGCTAGATGTTTGCCCCTGGTCGGATTATCCAGCCCCTTCTTAGGCCGGATTATCCGGCCCTAGTGGACTACAGTGGCTCCATATATGGAAGGGGATACAAATACCAGTCTCCATCTTTATTTCAGGGTTGTAGGATCTGATGAAAAAGCTTTGCTGTGCTTAAATCAATTTGCAACAAGATTTCAACATTCATCCGTCTGAAGGCCTTGTCCTTTGGGGAATCGATGGAGGAGGCCATGATTTACATCTTCACCAAATAGATCATCACTTCCTCTCCCATTCATTTGGGGGCTCTTGATATAGAGTTTCATTTGAATTTCTAGATCTCGGTTTAATTACTTGATGACTTGTTTTATTGGGGCAGCTTATTTCATCATGGGAGACTCCAATTAAGTTGTGGATGTGTGCCCTGTTCCAGTTGTAAAGGCACTAGTGCCTGCCTCAAAGGGTACCACATAGTGGAAAGGTGGATCAGGCCAGTTGTGGCAAGATCCATTGGAGAACAGGGTGAGACCTATTGTGGCGTGGTGGTCTTAGTACCTCCCACCCCTCCAACACAGACGTACTTCCCCTAACAAGGGAGGAACTATGGTAAAACAAATCCCGTGTCTCCTCGTGCTCCACTATTGGTTACTTCATTCCTCTCACTGACTTTACCATTCAGTAGCTAGGTTAACATATAGGGAAATTCAACATAGTTGCATATTACAGAATTTACCTTTGTGTCAAGCCTAAAATTCAAAAAGTATTAAAATTTAGAGTTGCACCTATTCACCCCCTCTAGGTTTCCATACGATCCATTTCACCAGCGAGGGCGACATCACACTCACCATGCTAAAGTAGGTACTACTCGCGGCTTCGGTGCTTGTCGCGCTCCTCGATAAGGAGCTGATGTCTCTGGCTCCAATCGAGTTGTCAATGTCGTCATGATCGTGGAGAGGCAAGACGAGGACAAGGAGCGCCCCACACAATGACTGGTGTGCTATCTCAGTGAAGTACTCATCGACTAAAAGCAGCGTTACCCCTAGTATCAAAAACTAGTTGTCTCCTTCGAGCGCAATGGCGACTCCCGCACTACTTCCAGGAACACCCAAACACAGTTGTCTCCTCCACCCCGTTGCAAGACATCATTCGCAATCACGATGCGGCCGGGCGGGTTGCCAAGTAGGGCATCGAAATCAGCATCCACAACATCAATTACGAACCACAAAGGTCATCAAGTCGCAAACCTAGTCGCACCTGAGACACCGTCAACCCCAAGATGATCGCCTATCGCATGGAAGTGGACCAACTTGATGGCTACTTCACCGGACATTCGGTGGAGTGGGTCGATCACCGAAATAACAAAGACGCCAACACGCTCTCGCGAATCGGCTTGTCTCGCCAAGCATCCCGGCCAGGAGTCTTCCTCGACATAATCGATCACCCATCCGTCTCTCCTCCTAAAGAGATCGATGTTAGGATCCCACTGAACCCTGACTCACCCCTAGTCTCCATCATCACCAACACCAGCGACTAGACCAAGCCCTACATCACGTACCTCGAGCACCAGATCCTACACAAGGATGGGACTGAGTCATGCATGATTGTGTGCCAATGTAAGTCGTTCGTCATAATCAATGGCAAACTCCAAAAACTCAACATGAATAGTGTAACACCCCAAAAATATTAAACAAGATTAGCAAGTTCTAATCACCCAAGTTTAGGGTTAAACAAAACTTTTCTTATTAAATTTGATATGAGTGTATGTGTGAATTGCATTAGTGTATGAATGAGTGAAATTTCCATGTTTGATTTCTACAAATGATAAGGAATGGTTTAAATATGAATACTACATCATCTAGGACATTTACAAAAAAAATCAAAATAAAATAAAATCAAATATGAATCATATGATCAAATGGTCATTTTGACCAAAATTATCCACTAGACCACCTTGAGTGTTTCTAGTAAAATATTTCTAACAGAAACTTTCCCAATTATTTTCACCCCTTGCTAGACCAAGTAAAAGTGAATCCAAACAAACTTTACAAAGTGGAAGAAACTATTTTTAAATCTATTTAAAAGACATTGCAAAATTGAATCAAGTGTATGTACTAAGATCACCACTTTTCAAAAACCACTCAAATCAATTCACCTTGGCAAACCCAAGAAACCATAGACACCCAAGCATGTGACAAACACACTCACCAAAATTCATCAAAAAATTCAAACTTTGAATTCATGCGGCCATTTGGTCGAGCACCTAGAAGACACCAGTAAACACTTGCCTAACAATCACTGTTTGGAGCAGTAATTGATCGCCACTAGTGGCTCAATTCTCTCCCCTGGTCGCCCCAGTTTCCAGCAGCGCAGTGGACATGCCTCCGCTTTGCCGTTCGCACCAGTGCAGCGCCACCCGAGCGCATCGTGTAGGTCGACCAAGCACCGCCTGCCACTAACATCGTTGTCCTCTCCCACGATGTCTAGGAGATAGGCGACACTTCACCGCCACCCCCTGCCCACCGCTCGACCGAAGACACGCCGTGGACCAGCCGTAATCGCCGCGCCCACTTCTCTGTCTGCCATGCCGAGAGCGTGCTAGAGGCTTTTGCCACTTCAAAGGCAGCGGCTTTTGCCATTGCAAACATGTTTCAAAAATCAACCATAAATGCTTCTGAGTTGATTCCAACTCTCAAAAATCACATTTGCCAAGATCTATCTGAATATGTAAAAATATTTAGGTTTACATGCAGTGATCTTGTACTAGTACTAAAAGAATGCTATATAGGCATTTCTAGTCACATTAATTTTATTAAATAGTAATTTTAAACTCTATAAAATGTGAACACCACTTTAAATCACATTCCCAAGTATTATAATATGTGGTAATGACATGTGTCAACATGATCCCATATTTTAATTGGAGAATATTAAATCTTAAGTATTTTTCAATGAGTAGAAATTAATTTTCCAAAATAAGATAAATAAGACTAGGTCTTTATTTCATGTGATGTTTGTGATGATGATAGATCATCAAGTGTGAGCTTTAGTGTGCTAAATAGAAGTAGTTAATTATTGTTTGGTGATTGTGTACCTCGTATTCCTTTATAGACGCTAGTACCGACCCGACATACGAGCAGGTCGAGTACTACGAAGAAGAAGAGAACTTCAACCAGTGTACTACTCAAGGCAAGCCTAACACTACAAGTTAACTATGAAAGCCATCCTTGCAAGATAACCTATGCAAGATGCAGTAGGCATGCTTTGGTTCTGCAACCTTGATTATACCAATCCCAAGTTTTACTTACAAGCTTTATTCTTTTACTTTTACCAAAGTTCTTTACCTTTAGTTAGTGAATTGTGAGTATTGGAAAAATGGGATAGATGCCATAAAGAGCATGAAACTAGGCCTAGGTAGTTATACTTAGATTCCATAAAAAGTATAAAACTAGATTTGGATAGTTACACTTGATTAGCACCCCTTATTTAGTGACAACCCCCCCATTGGTAGTTGCTAGTGCTAAACTACTACCGATCACTTTAGATGGGAATACGTGGAGAAAATGATTATGAAAACCTTGGAATGATGATTCAGTCTATTGAAATGTTTTGACATGTGTTCTGAAACACAATGGTTTCATGATGAAACTTCTTGAGGCATGAGCCTTAGTTTTGATAAAAAACTGATGGTTGGGTTCGGATGCGATACCATTCCAATTTTACCGTACAATCGCAATACCTGAATTGGATAGGGCTTAACTTGAAGTTTATATGCCTTAGTATGGGTTCCATCACGGAAAGAGGTTGAGCTGGGCTACCTTGTGAATGTGAATCTCCACCTATGCAGTGCCCAGGATGGCAGATGGCCATGGCTGGGAGGCTAAGCTCATAGGGGAGGTTCCTATATCACAGTGTGTAATTGAAAGGTTATGATTGATTATGCGCATACTAAGTATGATGATTCATGGTTATACCTGACGGATGTATCGAATATTATGGTGAAAGTGTACCACCTCTACAGAGTGTAAAACTATTCGAATAGCCGCGTCCACGGTCATGGACAGTTGGAGTGGCCATATTGTTCTGTTGTCAGATGTTTTCAAAATGACTTGTGAATTGAACTATGACCTTGACTTGACCACAACAGGGTTGTGGACACGAAAACTAGGTTCCCTCTTAGGTGATGTAGAAAACTAAATTAGGTTCTTTACTTTTGAACTCCTTATGCAATAAACCTGGCTTTTTGCAAATAAACCTAGAGTTTAAGATTCCTACTAGAACTACCTTACTTGTTAGTGATAGTTTGCCAGTACTTAAAGAGTACTCATGGCTTTGTCCCTGGCTATTCCCATGGCCAGACTATGAGGAGGACTACCAGGAAGATGGACAGCAGGAGGTCTATGACAACTAGGATCATCTCCCATCGTCAGCATTGCCTATGACCCTAAAGATGGAGCCCCTACTACGTTTACTTTCCGCTGCTTTGATTGTATTAAGACTGAATCATGAGATCCTTTTTTTGTAAGACTTGTGGTTTGTAATGGATGATGTACTATGGTATCAATTCTGTTATGTCTCGCAAAAATGGTAATCCTAGGATTGCGAGGTATGGCATAACAGGCACCTAGGATTAAAAATCCGGGTGTTGACAACTGGCATCTTCCAGCATTGCATACCACTGGAGGAAGGATGCAAGATCCTCCATGACATCTACTCTAGAGAGTGCCATCACCACGTCGAGGCATGCTCGCTAGTCTCCAAGGCCATGCGCCACGGCTTCTACTGGCTCACGGCCACATCGATGCAATTGATATTGTCCAGCACTAGGTTGGGTACCAGAAATATGCCAACCAGATGCATGTAGTTGGGTCGGCACTAAAGATGATACTCATCACATGACCATTCGCCATATGGGGCATCGACATGGTGGGAGATTCAAAACTGCCACCTCCGGCTACTCCCAGATTCTAGTCGCAGTCGATAAATTCACAAAGTGGGTCGAGGCAAAACCCATCAAGAAATATGACTAGAAGACATCCACCAAGTTCCTCTGTGAGCTCATCTACCGGTACGGCTACCCGCACAACATCATCATTGACAACCGGACCAACTTTGCCAAAGGCACCATGGATGAGTTTTGTGAGGAACACGAGATCCGACTCGACCTCACCACAGTCGCCCATCCGGAGTAAAACGGTCAGGATGAATGCGCCAACCCGAGCATCCTCCATGGCCTGAAGCCATGACTACAAGTCCCCTCAAGCGGACGCCGAGCTGCTAGGTCAAGGAACTCCCCTCAGCCCTTTGGGGAATTCGCACCTCCGTCAATAGGTCAACAGGGTTTACCTCCTTCTTCATGGTATACAGCACCAAGGCGGTCATGCCAACCGACCTTGAACATGACTCGCCACGAGTCGTAAACTACGTGGAGGAAGATGGGATCGACCTGCTCGACAACGCGCGTGGAAATCTACCAGCAAGGTCTCCGCCGCTACCACAGCCGCCGAGTCTGGACTCACACCTTCCAAGAAGGAAAATCTTGTCTTGTGCCTCATCCAGGGGAGGTTGAGTACAAGGTGTACTCTACAAGACTTATGGCTGGTAGAGTTATTTTGTATAAACCTATCTTTCTTTGTGAAAGAGGAGGGAATAGAAGCTCATCTAATCAGAACATTTTCAAAGGGGTAAAAGAGCAATATATCTAGCTTCGGTCATATTTGATATCCACTGAATCTTTATCATCTGAACTGCAAACTAGGATCACCCCCTCGACCCCTAAGGAAGCATCCTAAACAAACATTGCTTACTCTCCAAGTTTTACGATTAGGTTCTAGTTCTCTATGATCATCACATCCATTCCCAGGTTGTCCATAACCATCGACACGGCTTTTCGAAAAGATGTATACCCTGCAGGGGTATACAACATTACCAACACGTACCAACTAACTCTTAATGCTAGGATTCATTAGCCCTCTTCCTTGGAAGGCTGACAGAGGGTGGTTGACCACATCCTTTACCTTTGTTTTGCCGAGACCATGAGTCACGCCCTAGTGAGACGCCTCTGTAATGGGTCGAATCCTGAAGATGGTCCCCAGAGATGTGCGCAGGGACAAAGATTACGAAGGTGGTGCCTTTCTTCTTCCTGGCCATGCTTACCTACTTGTCATGAATGCACCACATTCGAGAATAATCATAATGAATATGCTGAATGGAACGCCCAAACTATGTGACTCATGGAATTTACTAGGCAAGTTAGTTGGTTGAGGGGGTTTCTGGGCCCCCGTGTGGCTGTACGCTCATCATGGTTCAAGAGGCAAGAACTCAGATCCTAGTGGTTACAAGTACAGGACTGCAAAAACCACAACCCAACTTGGCCTCCCATACAAGCCTTAGCATATTAAACTCACATCTCTGATCATGCCACGTCATCCAGTGCAACTAGGTTAATTCGCATCTCTGATTCATCAACCGGATGGACCAACGGTAACATATAATCTCGGCTAAGCACAACAAATATAAATAGCTCTAGCGAATCTCATAAGCCAAACCCTAGTAACGCTAGGAGCAGTGGATCAGGGAATATAGGCTACAAAGGGAACATACATCAGAAAGGATTACTGTATCTATCGGTAAAATACTTTGGAATCATATTCACATGGAAATAAGTGAAATACTTTGAAAGCATAGGATTATATCATGTGTGGGGCTACGCTTTTAGTTGCCTGTTGATAGCCAATATAGAACTTCAGGTTCATCAACTTGACTTGTTCGTGGATAACGTTCGATGGTGTTGATCTCGATCCTCAACCTTGGAATTTGATCTCGTTGCTCACATCCACTCCAAGGTCAACCAATAAGAAGCAGAAACACTGGAAAGGAAAGCAGCAATCAACACATGGTATCAATGCATTACTCAATCAAGAATGATGATATGGCAACTTAATGTGTATTAAAATGAAACCCTAGTACATGCTTGGTCATTTTAAATAGGGTCCGAGGGGTCCTAACCCTAATTCGGTGAAACCCCGGATGCATATGATAGGGGTCATTTTGTTCTTCTAACAAATTTCCTAATTGAAGTTGTTTAACAATGAATGACTATGATGCTATTGTGTAGATAATATTTTTCTGATCATTTTTATATATTATTTGTATTTTTCTCATTTAAAATGAATTTCCCATTTTAAATACATTTTAAATCGGGATATTATAAAAAGAATTACATTTTAGACTTACTTTAATATTTCTATTAATCAAAAAACATTTCTGGAAATGTTTAAAAAACTTACTACAGGGACCCACCTATCAGCATTTTTCATTTACTAAAATAATTACAGAAAACATTTAAAAGAAAAGAAATGGTTCTATGGCGTCAGCATGACGTCATGCTGACGCCAACTTAGACAATTCTCCCAGGTGGAGCTCGGACATGGCACTAGAGGTGATGCGGGGATGCGCCGATGGTGTCTTTGGAACGAGCGCGACGAGAGGGACCAGATAGAGGTGGCTCCACCCATGAATAGTCGCCGAAGTGACGGCAAGAGCGAGGTCTGGTAGCGACGCTCGGTGATGGTCTCCTGTAGAATCCCGGGTAAAACCACTACAAGAAAATCGCTTGTTGTTTTTATTTTGTGCATCATCATGACAGCATGTTCATGTCATCATGCCATATTGCATTTGAGCATCGTCAGCATCATGCATATGTTTGCCTAAAAGTATTTTCTATAAGTCTGTCCTTGTTTTCTTTTTGCCTCACTCTTTAGTTCAAATGTAAAACCCTTTCCCTTCGAATATTTTGTTTTGAATAAAAACAATTTGCAAAAATGTTTTAAAAATAAATGTTTTATTAGTTAGGGGAGGCAGTCGGCTAGGCCTAGCCAGCCAGCCTACTACCCAAACCCTAGACTAACCTGACCTAGTTCCAACCCAACCTCCAAGCTGCCACAACCACCCCGTGGTACATCATGCACGCGCCACCCCGCCACACGTGTGCGACCTGCCCGACACGCTGCACCTCTGCTCCCCGCCTGGCCTACCCTGCAACACCACACCAGTGCCTGACCCCACCCACCGATAGCGACCAGCCTCGCGATTCCCCCTTGCCCAGCTCCTCTTCTCGTGCACGCACGCGAGCGTACACGGTGCGTGTCCCACGCAACCCCACCCCGGCGCGGCCCACCTACCCCCATGGCCCCAATCCATTTCTTCCCCTGGCTTCCTCGATCCCCACCTTTGCCTCGCAGCACACCACGACGCACGTGCCTCCCTCTATCTAATCCGCCCGCCCTGCCGCAGCTCTCTGCAGCGTGCCGCCCGCCGCCAGATCCGCCGCCGTGGTGGCCCCGCGTGCCCTGGCCCGTGTCACCAAGATCCACGGCGCCACCTTCCTCCTCGGCCGGCCCGACCTCACCCCGCCTTCTTCCTCGACCCGGGCTGCCCTTGCACCATTTTCCTCTATCCCCCATGCTGCTGGCCACGACCCTGACGGTCTTGCCTCCCGAGATCGCCACCTCCCATGTCACACCCCTGGGATTAAGGCAAGACAAATCCCAGACTGCTGTCTAATATAAGCCTAACCTAAATCTCAGAAGCATATAGAGGAAGAATCAGTAACATTATAGTGACCGTACGACTCAAAAGTTATTACAGCAAGCTCATATCTGAGCGAAGAACCAAATTATTACAAACAGAGGTCACTGACCACAAACATCAAACAACGGAAGGCAAATTATGCTATTAAGTATAGCAAACTTAACAAATGGCCTAAGAGGCCTAAAGCATCACGATGACGTCCCAATCCATAGATTCCAGGCTGTCGACCGGGAATCCCAAGCTACTCGTCGATGTCGATGCTATAACAAACTTATCTTCTGTGGTAACACTTACCTACTGCAAAAGTATCAACAAAGCAAGGGTGAGTACAAGAAAACCTGTGACACCTCAGGATTAGGGCTAGACAAATCTCAGACCTCTATCTGATATAAGCCTAACCTAATCTCAGAGGAATACAGAGAAAGAATCGGTAACATTACAGTGACCATCGACACAAAAGTTATTACAGCAAGCTCATAACTGAGCAAAGATCCAAAATATTACAAGCAGAGGTCACTGACCACAAATATCAAACAACGGAAGGAAAATTATGCTATTAAGTATAGCAAACTTAACAAATGGCCTAAGAGGCCTAAAGCATAATGATGAATTCCCAATCCATAGATTCCAGGCTGCCGATCGGGAACCCCAAGCTACTCGTCAATGTCGATGTTGTAACAAACTCACCTTCTATGGTAACACTTACTAGCTACAAACGTATCAACAAAGCAAGGTTGTGTACAGGGTGTACTCCGCAAGACTTATGGCTAGTGGGGTTCTTTTGCATAAAGCTAACTTTCTTTGTAAAAGAGGTAGGAGAAGCTCGACTAAAGAACCTTTTAAAAAGGGGTAAGAGAAAACGATATCACTATCTTTGATCTTCTTTTGATATCCACCGAATCTTTATCAGCTGAACCTACTGATGACCCACAAGTATAGGGGGTGTATCGCAGTATTTTCGATAAGTAAGAGTGTCGAACCCAACGAGGAGCAGAAGGTGCTGGCTAGTGGTATGGATCAGGAATTCTCAACAAATACTTAGCAAACGGATTTTTAGGGGTTTTCGATAAACCAAGTAAACAAAGTACGAGTAAATAAAATACAGTAGGAATAAATGTAGCAAGTGGCCCAATCCTTTATGCAGCAAAGGACAAGACGGTTGTATTTCTATAGATGACCAAACTCGAGGACACATGGGAAGACTGTCAAGTGCTTTCGCTTCACATAGTGTTGTGTGGGTGAACCTGTGCTAATGTACCATCCCATCCAAGACTTAATACATACTTGTGATTAAACCCCGTTGCAAACATTCGTAAGTACAAGAAAGTAATTAAGGTAGAAACCTAACCACAGCTTTAAACTCTAAGACCCTTACGTCCCTTTTGCAATGGTTTCCTAACGGGGGTTCAGGTTTCTGTCACTCCGGCAACCCCTACATTTAGTAGCCAAATACACAATGCATTCCCCTAGGCCCATATAGGTGAAGTGTCATGTAGTCGACGTTCACATGACACCACTAGAAGAAGTACACCACAACTTAAATAACAATCTATTGAATCTTTCTCAATGCAACTCCACTACTAACAACAAGGCTTCTCCCATGTCCTCAAGAACAAAACGAACTACTCACAAGACATCATATGGATCATGATCAGAGATGGAATAATGATGTATAACAATATGAACATAAACAATAATTCAACGGTTCTCTCAATAGCATCAACTACAAAGAGTAATCAACACCGGGAAAGTTTCCCCTATGAACTATAGCAAGATTCAACACAATTGTTACAGCAATATGGAGATGGTGATGAGGGTGCTGATGGTGATGATGGTGGTGATGATGATGATGATGATCCTGATGAAGTCCAGCTTGATGGTGGTGTTGATGGCGACGATCTCCCCTCTCTGGGAAGGAATTCCCCCGGCAGAAATCTGTTTGGCAGAGAGATCTTTTGTCACATCCCAAGATTTTCCAAATCTTGTAATGTGAAAATTAAATTAAACAAAATAAGTTTTTGTTGAAAATCAGGGTGAAAAGAAACTTTTGTTTCTAAAAGGAGACTTGAAATCCCATCTTGAACAAACTTTGGTAGAAGTTTGAATTCAACAAAAATCCAAATCAAGGGAAATGCATTCCTCAATGAATGTATCTGGAAATTTGAACACTTGGAACATAAATCCAAATCCCTAAACCCTAATGGAAGGAAATCATTTTCCAAAGTTATCTCCAAATCTGGATTTGATCCATACCAAAAATGATCAACAAATATTCACAAAGGATCAAGAAAGACCATAGAGATTGGTTTCACTTAGTTTGGAACCATAGACAAAACCTTATGAATATAATAAGATAAGGAAATTGAATTTCCAAAGCCATTAAAGCCCTTACCAAAAGCCCACCAATTGGTGATCAAATAATCCCAAAGGGATTAAAAAAGATAAACATTTGATAAAGGAAAATAAATTGTTTTGGAAATACTATTTTGGATCTTTTAATAAAAGACTTTGTTTTCAAATGAAAAGGTGAGCCAAATTAATTTTGGCCAAACTTTTGTAATAAAATATTTTGTTTTGATAAAATGAGTAAAAGTTTATTTAAATAAAATAATAAGGATTTAAATATCCAATTTTATTTAAGTAAAGGCTTTTCCCATTTTAAATGAACACCAAGTATTTTATTACTACTTTGAAATCTTTTATTAAAAGGTTTTGCTTTGATTAAAATGAGTAAAGGATTATTTAAATAAAATAATAAGGATTTAAATATCCAATTTTATTTAAGTAAAGGCTTTCCCATTTTAATTAAAACACCAAAACTTATTTATTTATTTAAATAAATTTCCAAGTATTCTTTTATTTTTCAAATAAAACCTTCTGGTTTGGTTTTGAAAATAATTGGATTTCAAATGGAGATTTTATTAAATAAATCAAAACCCTATTTTATTAAATAAAGATCCATTTTATTTAATTATTAAATGGATCCTAAAATAAATAAAACTATTATTTTATTTTGAGATTTGGATTATGTTGAAAAACAGAACCAAATTCAAAATGAAGTTGAGTGTTTGTTTGAATTTGTTTGAAATTGTTTGTTGTTTGAATTGAATGAAATTTCAAAACAAAAAAGAATTAGAAAAGAAAAAAAATAAAGCAGACAGAAAAAAATAGTGCAAAGGCCCAGCCCACTAAGCCATTCTAGCCCAGCTCCCCTCCCCCGAAGCATTCTTTTCTCACTCAGAAACAGACCCGCACAGAGACTGACAGCCCGGACCCACTTCTCCCTCTCACTCACTCGCTGACAACAGACCCCACTTCCTCTTATTCCTCCCCCGAACCGTTTTTCTTCACCGCTTAAACAACCCACTGAGACACCGACTGGTGGACCCCTCCCTCCTTTCTTTTCCTGGCATGTGTAGACCCCACCTCATCGTTTCTTCTCTCACCAGCTGCTTTTCCTCCTCAACGGCGTTTCGCCTAATTTACTCCGTTAAATTCGCGTTAACCACGACCTTTACTCCCGCGACGACGCCTACTTAAACGCCAGGCTTTCTCCTCCATTTCCTGCACCACTCCTCTCTGCCCCGATTTAATTGCGACACCGCCTTCGCTTCCAACGTGGTCCGGTGACGATTCCGACGAAACCTCACCGCCCCGAGCCTCCCTGAGTACGCTGGCAGCTTCACCACTCTCAGGCGCATCTGCCAGTGCATCAAACTCGCCCGCGAGTGCCCTGTAACCTCGACTTCGACGACGACCAGCATCGCCGCCGTCTGCTCCAACTGCGGCGACATCTCCCCGGTAAACCTGACCTCCCCTCTCATCCTCGTTGACCCGATGATGATCTACAAGCTCATACGAACCTAACGACACCTTCCGTTTGACCTAGGGCGCCCCCTATCCTCGCCTCCGTCGTCGACAGTGAGCACCGCCGTCTGCTTCCTCTCCGACGAGCCCCACCGGTAAGACCAGACCGCCCCTTCACTCCTCCTTCACGCTCGCATCACCGCTGTACCCTTGCGCGTCTTACAGTGCTTTCCGTTTGTCTTCTCGTGATCCACAGCGACGCCAACGACGACAACCCGAGAGCCCCGCCGCCGCAGCAACTCCGGCGAGCAATCAAGCTCACTCCAGTACGCCCCGCGATAGGAAGACACTACCTCGAGCTTCCCCACGATCTTGCGAACTCGGTGAGCATGCCCTCTTTCTCTCTCGCTTCCTGTATCGCCGGCACCATCATCGACCGACGACTCCGCCGCCGGTAGCCACCGCAGCGCCGCTCGCAAATGGTCGAGCACGCTAGAACCGTAGGATCTAGATCTGACGGTTACGATAGATCACTTAACCGCGAAGAGGTACGAGTCCTGCGCCGCACGATCTCATTTAGATCCAACGGCTACAGAGCGTGATCCGCAGCGAATCGGTACCGACGAATAGAATTACGCCGCGTGTCCACCAGATCTGTTTAAAAACAGATTTGAAAAGTAAACTTCGCAAACTTCAAACCTTTGTATCTTTTGATCCACACGTCCAAATTTTACAAATTTGATGTCGTTGGATTCAGGAGAACAAGATCTAACCAACCCTACCCTTAGTTTAGCAAATAGTATATGTTAGCTTGTTTGATTTTGCAGATTTTTTTGTGTGCTTGCTAACATTAGAAAAATCATTTAAGAATGATTTTAAGATTAAAACCTTTGCCAATTGGTTTGTTGTGACCTTACTGACCCTAGGAACCAACCCATAGTTTGGAAAATGATTTTTGAAAAGTTTAGAATGGATTAATTGGTTTAGTCCATTTCTAGCTAATTAAAAACCATTGTTTTGTTTATGAAAATGCTTTCATAAAGAAAACTTTGAGAAAATATTTTGGACCAAACCTACTGACCCAAAACACCAAGTTTTGCAATAGCAACTCATTTGGTGAAACCTATAGGATAATACCCTAGTAGAAATATTTCTACACCACATAGAATGACACTTTGTTTTGGAAAATGGTTTTATAGTAAAGCCTTTTGCTAACAACTTTACCACTTTGGTAAATGACCAATTTGGATCTTACAAAGTTTAGGAATCTAATAGAGACCCTCTTTGCAAATGACTTTGCCATTTTGGTAAATGACCAATTTGGAACTTACAAAGTTAGAAGCCTAGTGAAGACCATCCTTACAATAGAACCAACCTTTGCATACTTATGCATGACTTAGATCCCATTACTTAGTGTGTGAAAAATTGTTTGTTTGACTTTGTTATTTTGTGTCTGTTGTTTTGCTTGATTGGTAGATTGAGTTTGTGCCTTGCTTGATTGTTTGTAGTGACTTGAAGAGTGTGAGACTAGCAAGAACAAGGAGTGAACCTATACCCTCTACCAAAAAGGCAAGTGATACTTCATATCTTTTGTCCCATTATTTCCACTATGCATTAGTATTATTTTCTAAGTATAGGACTTGCATGGAATTTTTGCTAAGTATAAACTATGCTATGGGAAAACCTACTAGGTGAAACCTTAGTGAAAGTTACCTAAGTCAAGATTCCTATTACTATCATGCTTAGCCTAGATACTAGAAAACAAGGGTGGTTTATATTGTCACACTATGGAAAAATATTCTAAGTCTGAGGACTTGTGTTTTATTTAACAAAACAACTAAGTTAATGAATCACCTGGGTGGAATGGATGGATTGGTTATGTTGAGTGGTTACACAAGGCCAGGGGTACTGGTGAACCTTGTGTATCTCACTTGTGGATGGCCACCCAGGAACAAAGAGATTTGAGATGTCAAATGTTGAGAAGCTTCAAGTGCAACCACTTGGCATTATGGGCTCTGCCATGATCTTAGGATGCTAGAACTTAGTCTCTTGGACAGTGGGTGGTAGATGGGTTGATAGGTTGGAGCGCGTCCATTTGATAAGGAAAGGCTACTGAAGGATCATGTCTTGGGAAACCAAGGCTTGTGGGGAAAGTGCACCACCTCTGCAGAGTGTAAAACCTAAGTACTTAGCCATGTCCCTGGTAAAGGACAATTTGAGCATCAAGACATGGAAGCTTCAAGAATCTCATCACTCCAATTTCTAAATAAAACTTGTGGGTGAACAAGGGTTAAAAGGATCTTCAGTCTTTGATTGGTAGATGCCCTGAGTGGATCTTCAGTCTTTGATTGGTAGATACCTTGGGTGTTTTTGCCAAGCACTTCAGTCTTTGATTGGTAGATGCCCTGAGTGGATCTTCAGTCTTTGATTGGTAGATGCCTTGGGAAAGTTTTTGCCAAACAAAAACTTAGTATTTTCAAAATGTTAGGGAAAAATCTATTTTGAGCAATGCAAGCCTCAACTCCACTTAGCCAAATGCATATAGATGTTAGACTCCACTATACTACCAAAGTATCACTTGCCAATACAATTCCAATGTATTGACCCTTGTGGCTGTAACTTGTAATGTTGCAGGTTTGATTGATTTTAGTGAAGATTGATTGATTAGGATTACAAAGTCTACAACCAACATCTGCCTGTGGCACTTTGAAGATGAAGGACCCAATGCTTATAGTTATTCCGCTGCAATGTAATGTAATAGCCTAATGAGCTATGTATTGATGTAATAAAATTATGTTATTCCTGGTTATAAAGTTGTATTATGACCTTTGTTTCTTGATATTACATCTAAACTGTGGATGCTAGCTATTGATCCAGGGACTAGCATTGTAAACACAGGGGACTCAATCTTATTAAAGGTTGGGGACCTTACAGATGGTATCAGAGCCAGGTTGCCTGTAGGATTTGTAACCCTAGGATTGGACAAAAAACCCTTAGAAAAATAGGAGTTGTATTTGTTCCAAAACTTATTTACAAAAACAATCTTGTAAACTCTTTCCTCAACCATTTTGGTTTCAACTCTACTTCTCTTCTACTTCAAAACTTGATGGAAAAGCCTACCCCATGACCAAAGACTACACCATGTGCAAAGGACTTCTTCAACTTCATCAACTCTAATGACTTCAACTTCTTCAACATCTTCAACATGTACACCAAGGACTTCAACTTGGATATCACTAAAGACTACAAGTCTTGAGTAACATTTCACTTGAAGACTAAGGAAACACAACTTAGAAGAAACCATGAACACTTTTGAAGATTTGTGACCAAGACACAAGAATTCTCCAAGGATACAAAGACCTCATTCAAGAAGAATCAACCAAGAAGGATGGAAAGATCACAAGTGAACCATGTAGATGGACCACCATATTTTAGTTAAGTCAAACCCACCAACTTATGTGGTGTAACAAAAATATTTTGTTGCCTAAGTATGTGCTTGAAACTGTTGTTTGAGTGGAGTGTTTGTTTGTGATTGCTTGCACATTGCTTGTGTGATTTGTGATGTGTGTGATTAGGATTGATTCCCTTAGAAATCTTTTGTCTATTCTAATCCCCCTTCAACCCAAACAGATGACTTCTCCAAGAGACTCCAGCATCAAGGTTGATGACAACACCAACAACAACCAAGAGGACAACATGAGAGAACTCATAGCAACCCAAAACCAGTTGAGCCAAGAGACAACTCAGCTTCTAGCCAACAACAATGGATTAGACCCAGCCATACAAAGGATTTTGAAACTTCAATCCCAATTGATGCAAGGATTGGTTACTCAAATGATCAACATGAGAGAAAACTTTTCCCAAGGAGCTAATGACAACAAGGATGACAAAGATGTTATTCTAGAAGGAACCCAAGTTAGCAATACTTGTATAGTCAAGGATCATGCACCCAAGGAGCATGAAGATCAATGCCCCAAGAAGAGAGAAAAATCTCCCACCTATGAAGAACAAGAACTAGAAGAACCCCTAGCTTTGGAGAGACCCAAAAAGAAGAAGAAGAAATGCCCCAACACTAACAAGAAGGAAATTACACAAGTGCAATGTTTCAAATGCAAAGAGATGGGTCATTATGCCGATGAATGCCCAGAAAAGAAAAAGAGCCAAGAAGACAAACAAAAGCTAGTGAAACCCAAGATGAGGAAGGATATTAGCCAAGTGATGTGCAAACACTGCAAGGAGTTAGGACATTATGCATCATACTGTCCAGAGAAGCCACCTCAAGACCTCAAACTTATAACCTGTTTCAAATGTAAGGAACTAGGCCATTATGCAAACAATTGTCCAGAAAAGTTGAACAAGCCTATGGAAAATCTCAACCTTGGCCCATGAGTCAAGTATGGAAACAAGGGCAACATGCAGAAGTTTTCCAAGGAAGATTCATCAAGATTTCCAATCAAGCCAAGATGTAGTTTAGTTGGAATTTTTTTTAAGGGTGGTAGTACCCTAGCTGTTTGAGCCAACTTGTAACCCTAGCCTCCCCAAATCTCGGGACGAGATTTATTTTAAGGGTGGTAGCCTGTCACATCCCAAGATTTTCCAAATCTTGTAATGTGAAAATTAAATTAAACAAAATAAGTTTTTGTTGAAAATCAGGGTGAAAAGAAACTTTTGTTTCTAAAAGGAGACTTGAAATCCCATCTTGAACAAACTTTGGTAGAAGTTTGAATTCAACAAAAATCCAAATCAAGGGAAATGCATTCCTCAATGAATGTATCTGGAAATTTGAACACTTGGAACATAAATCCAAATCCCTAAACCCTAATGGAAGGAAATCATTTCCCAAGTTATCTCCAAATCCATGGATTTGATCCATACCAAATTTGATCAACAAATAATCACAAAGGATCAAGAAAGACCTTAGAGATTGGTTTCACTTAGTTTGGAACCATAGACAAAATCTTGTGAATAATATAAGATAAGGAAATTGAATTTCCAAAGCCAATAAAGCCCTTACCAAAAGCCCACCAATTGGTGATCAAATAATCCCAAAGGGATTAAAAAAAATAAACATTTGATAAAGGAAAATAAATTGTTTTGGAAATACTATTTTGGATCTTTTAATAAAAGACTTTGTTTTCAAATGAAAAGGTGAGCCAAATTAATTTTGGCCAAACTTTTGTAATAAAATATTTTGTTTTGATAAAATGAGTAAAAGTTTATTTAAATAAAATAATAAGGATTTAAATATCCAATTTTATTTAAGTAAAGGCTTTTCCCATTTTAAATGAACACCAAATATTTTATTACTACTTTGAAATCTTTTATTAAAAGGTTTTGCTTTGATTAAAATGAGTAAAGGTTTATTTAAATAAAATAATAAGGATTTAAATATCCAATTTTATTTAAGTAAAGGCTTTCCCATTTTAATTAAAACACCAAAACTTATTTATTTATTTAAATAAGTTTCCAAGTATTCTTTTATTTTTCAAATAAAACCTTCTGGTTTGGTTTTGGAAATAATTGGATTTCAAATGGAGATTTTATTAAATAAATCAAAACCCTATTTTATTAAATAAAGATCCATTTTATTTAATTATTAAATGGATCCTAAAATAAATAAAACTATTATTTTATTTTGAGATTTGGATTATGTTGAAAAACAGAACCAAATTCAAAATGAAGTTGAGTGTTTGTTTGAATTTGTTTGAAATTGTTTGTTGTTTGAATTGAATGAAATTTCAAAACAAAAAAGAATTAGAAAAGAAAAAAAATAAAGCAGACAGAAAAAAATAGTGCAAAGGCCCAGCCCACTAAGCCATTCCAGCCCAGCTCCCCTCCCCCGAAGCATTCTTTTCTCACTCAGAAACAGACCCGCACAGAGACTGACAGCCCGGACCCACTTCTCCCTCTCACTCACTCGCTGACAACAGACCCCACTTCCTCTTATTCCTCCCCCGAACCGTTTTTCTTCACCGCTTAAACAACCCACTGAGACACCGACTGGTGGACCCCTCCCTCCTTTCTTTTCCCGCTGACAGGTAGACCCCACCTCTACTGTTCTTCTCTCTCACCCGCGCCAGCCGTTTCTTCCCCCTCCCCTCAACGGCGTTCTGCCGATTTACTCCGGCGTTAAATTCGCGTTAACCACGGCCTTTACTCCCCTGCGACGACGCCTACTTAAACGCCAGCGCCTTCTCCTCCATTTCCCCCAGACCACTCCCTCTCTCTGCCCCCAGGCTGGACGAATTGCGCCGCACACCGCCCTCTGCTCCAACGTGGTCCGGTGACGATTCCGACGAAACCTCACCGCCCCGAGCCTCCCTGAGTACGCTGGCAGCTTCACCACTCTCAGGCGCATCTGCCAGTGCATCAAACTCGCCCGCGAGTGCCCTGTAACCTCGACTTCGACGACAACCAGCATCGCCACCGTCTGCTCCAACTGCGGCGACATCTCCCCAGTAAACCTGACCTGCCCTCTCATCCTCGTTGACCCGATGATGATCTACAAGCTCATACGAACCTAACGACACCTTCCGTTTGACCTAGGGCGCCCCCTATCCTCGCCTCCGTCGTCGACAGTGAGCACCGTCGTCTGCTTCCTCTCCGACGAGCCCCACCGGTAAGACCAGACCGCCCCTTCACTCCTCCTTCACGCTCGCATCACCGCTGTACCCTTGCGCGTCTTACAGTGCTTTCCGTTTGTCTTCTCGTGATCCACAGCGACGCCAACGACGACAACCCGAGAGCCCCGCCGCCGCAGCAACTCCGGCGAGCAATCAAGCTCACTCCAGTACGCCCCGCGATAGGAAGACACTACCTCGAGCTTCCCCACGATCTTGCGAACTCGGTGAGCATGCCCTCTTTCTCTCTCGCTTCCTGTATCGCCGGCACCGTCATCGACCGACGACTCCGCCGCCGGTAGCCACCGCAGCGCCGCTCGCAAATGGTCGAGCACGCTAGAACCGTAGGATCTAGATCTGACGGTTACGATAGATCACTTAACAGCGAAGAGGTACGAGTCCTGCGCCGCACGATCTCATTTAGATCCAACGGCTACAGAGCGTGATCCGCAGCGAATCGGTACCGACGAATAGAATTACGCCGCGTGTCCACCAGATCTGTTTAAAAACAGATTTGAAAACAGAAACTTTTGCAAACTTCAAACCTTTGTATCTTTTGATCCACACGTCCAAATTTTACAAATTTGATGTCGTTGGATTCAGGAGAACAAGATCTAACCAACCCTACCCTTAGTTTAGCAAATAGTATCTGTTAGCTTGTTTGATTTTGCAGATTTTTTTTGTGTGCTTGCTAACATTAGAAAAATCATTTAAAAATGATTTTATGATTAAAACCTTTGCCAATTGGTTTGTTGTGACCTTACTGACCCTAGGAACCAACCGATAGTTTGGAAAATGATTTTTGAAAAGTTTAGAATGGATTAATTGGTTTAGTCCATTTCTAGCTAATTAAAAACCATTGTTTTGTTTATGAAAATGCTTTCATAAAGAAAACTTTGAGAAAATATTTTGGACCAAACCTACTGACCCAAAACACCAAGTTTTGCAATAGCAACTCATTTGGTGAAACCTATAGGATAATACCCTAGTAGAAATATTTCTACACCACATAGAATGACACTTTGTTTTGGAAAATGGTTTTATAGTAAAGCCTTTTGCTAACAACTTTACCACTTTGGTAAATGACCAATTTGGATCTTACAAAGTTTAGGAATCTAATAGAGACCCTCTTTGCAAATGACTTTGCCATTTTGGTAAATGACCAATTTGGAACTTACAAAGTTAGAAGCCTAGTGAAGACCATCCTTACAATAGAACCAACCTTTGCATACTTATGCATGACTTAGATCCCATTACTTTGTGTGTGAAAAATTGTTTGTTTGACTTTGTTATTTTGTGTGTGTTGTTTTGCTTGATTGGTAGATTGAGTTTGTGCCTTGCTTGATTGTTTGTAGTGACTTGAAGAGTGTGAGACTAGCAAGAACAAGGAGTGAACCTATACCCTCTACCAAAAGGCAAGTGATGCTTCATATCTTTGCTCCCATTATTTCCACTATGCATTAGTATTATTTTCTAAGTATAGGACTTGCATGGAATTTTTGCTAAGTATAAACTATGCTATGGGAAAACCTATTAGGTGAAACCTTAGTGAAAGTTACCTAAGTCAAGATTCCTATTACTATCATGCTTAGCCTAGCTACTAGAAAACAAGGGTGGTTTATATTGTCACACTATGGAAAAATATTCTAAGTCTGAGGACTTGTGTTTTATTTAACAAAACAACTAAGTTAATGAATCACCTGGGTGGAATGGATGGATTGGTTATGTTGAGTGGTTACACAAGGCCAGGGGTACTGGTGAACCTTGTGTATCTCACTTGTGGATGGCCACCCAGGAACAAAGAGATTTGAGATGTCAAATGTTGAGAAGCTTCAAGTGCAACCACTTGGCATTATGGGCTCTGCCATGATCTTAGGATGCTAGAACTTAGTCTCTTGGACAGTGGGTGGTAGATGGGTTGATAGGTTGGAGCGCGTCCATTTGATTAAGGAAAGGCTACTGAAGGATCATGTCTTGGGAAACCAAGGCTTGTGGGGAAAGTGCACCACCTCTGCAGAGTGTAAAACCTAAGTACTTAGCCATGTCCCTGGTAAAGGACAATTTGAGCATCAAGACATGGAAGCTTCAAGAATCTCATCACTCCAATTTCTAAATAAAACTTGTGGGTGAACAAGGGTTAAAAGGATCTTCAGTCTTTGATTGGTAGATGCCCTGAGTGGATCTTCAGTCTTTGATTGGTAGATACCTTGGGTGTTTTTGCCAAGCACTTCAGTCTTTGATTGGTAGATGCCCTGAGTGGATCTTCAGTCTTTGATTGGTAGATGCCTTGGGAAAGTTTTTTGCCAAACAAAAACTTAGTATTTTCAAAATGTTAGGGAAAATCTATTTTGAGCAATGCAAGCCTCAACTCCACTTAGCCAAATGCATATAGATGTTAGTCTCCACTATACTACCAAAGTATCACTTGCCAATACAATTCCAATGTATTGACCCTTGTGGCTGTAACTTGTAATGTTGCAGGTTTGATTGATTTTAGTGAAGATTGATTGATTAGGATTACAAAGTATACAACCAACATCTGCCTGTGGCACTTTGAAGATGAAGGACCCAATGCTTATAGTTATTCCGCTGCAATGTAATGTAATAGCCTAATGAGCTATGTATTGATGTAATAAAATTATGTTATTCCTGGTTATAAAGTTGTATTATGACCTTTGTTTCTTGATATTACATCTAAACTGTGGATGCTAGCTATTGATCAAGGGACTAGCATTGTAAACACAGGGGACGCAATCTTATTAAAGGTTGGGGACCTTACATCTTTCTCTCTCGGTGTTTTCCGCCCCGCAGAGGCGGCGGAATCTTTCTGTGGTTGCTCCCCGAGTCTTAGGGTTTAGGGAGGAAGATATACGCCAGAGGGGAGAGGCTGGAGTGGGCTAGGGTGGCCACACCACTCCCTGGCGCGGCCTAGGCCTGCCCGCGCCATGGGGTGTTGTGGGCCCCCTGTGGCCCACCTCCACTCCATCTTCTGGCATCTTGAGTCTTCTGGAAAAATAGAATTTTCCGTATATTTTCCCGGATTTTCTGATCTTCGCGAATTTTGTCTCCAAACAGCACCTTTTCCATCAGAATCCTGACTGTAGCGGTCCATGCTCCAAAAGTCATCAACCATGCAAAAGATCTGTTGATAATTTGCTGGAGTTCACAAATAGTTGGTTTTTCAATGATAGCTTTCAAAGTAGTAAACATCAAGATAAGAGCAATGTGCAAAGCAAGGATCATAAGAAACATGATTGAATAAATCACCATATGAATGAATGAAACACATCAACTCAAAATACTTGCTGAGATAGAAGGGAATAGATTTACTGACTCAACTACAAAGTAAAAGAAAGGGCCCTTCAAAGAGGGAAGCAGGGATTACAAGTCTCATAAAGAGCTCCCAAAAATTATGATACTTACTAGCTTTCAGCTCTCATTGCCCCTATCATAGGCATCTTTAGGTGATTAAGGTTAAAGTGACACAACTAAGAGGATATGCTTGACAAGTTATAAGTTTAAATTTCAAGCCCCTTACTTATGAGTACCGATCCTCGTGCTACTCAACTTTAGTCACGAGCAAGCTCTTGTCATTGTAAATACATGCGTATCATTGAGAACCGCCAACGGAGTACCCCTGGCACATGACACAGGAGCTATCCCATAATCAAAATGACAAGGCAAGCAGACAGTGAGCATCTCAGCGATCTTTTTATTTGCTATTTGCATAGGTTTTTATTGAGGATGCTTCATAGAATGCTCACTATAGTTATGCTGCAAGTTTCCACCATGATTAGGCATGGCTTAGGCTAGCGGCCCAGGCGTTTCTCTAACACACATATAAACTCCATGATCTTACAAGTTCCACTTTTATTTCACACCACCGGGATCCATAAGCAAAAGAACATGATATCAACTAGGTACAAGTACCAATGAAGTGTTGAAAGCGGTCCCCATGATACATGGTTCAGCTAACTTCAACTCATAAAGCGCAAGCATATACGCAACAAAGAAGGACCCAATGGTTCAAGTTTATTAAATGCAAGAAAATAAAGTGTGCCATCAAGTTCGTGAGAGCTTTAATCACTAATTTTCACATAACAAGTTTAATTTGGGAGGTAGATAAAACAGGAATTTACTTAGAACAGCAATAATGCTACTAGGTAGGTATGGTGGACACAAATGGCAAAGGTTTTGGTTTAAAGGAGGTGGATGCACTAGAAGAATGCCCTCTCAGTACGGGTTTTTGGCTAGCAAGGCTGGTAGCAAGTACAAGAGTTGAAGGAAACAAACAAACATACAGATGATAAAAACAAACATGCAATCTTCCTTGGAAGCACAACAGATCTTAACTAGAGAATACTAAACTTATGAGCAAATCAAGAAAGAAAGATGATGAAATTATTTTCCTCTAGAGTACTTCTATCTTTTTCTTTTCAACGCTCGAAAAGGTGTTGCTACTGACCGAGCCAGGTTTGCCAAAACCAACTAAATTAACTCAATGATCCCAAAGTGCTACCAATACTAACAACAAGATCAATCATATAACCACGAATTGAAAACTAACATAAGCTAAGCAAAAGAGTGAATGATATAACTTCTCATTAATATTCCATAACGGAAACTCACACCAAGGGATACAAATCTAACGAGAGAGGGGACACTTCCATAATGCAAACCATACTACATAATAACTCCTCTATTCATGATATGACTCTACTAATAAAGTAAAAAGATAGAAGATAATGGTGTGATACCGCGTCACTCCCCCAAGCTTGGAACAGACCAAGGGGATGCCAAACCTGATGACGAATTACTCCTTAGGTGGTGGTGGTATCCTCTTGATGAGCTCCTTGATCAGTTTCCCAAAGTCCTCAATCTCGAAGGTGAGAGTACGAATCAACTCCGAGTTGTGCTCAATGTGGCCCATAATCATTTCAGTTTGTGGATCCCAGCTCTTGTGATTCTTCTTCCATTCTTCCCACTTGGAGTCTTCTTTTCCTGCATGGTTATGGGTAAAGGTATGGAAGGTACTCTTGGTGTTTGGAGAGGGTGTCCTTGGTGGTCCTCCTCCATGGGCTCCTTCCCTTTATCCTTGGCGGACACCATTGTGCTTCTACGCTCTCAAAGAGTATGTCCTGACAGAAATAGATCGAAACAAAAATACGACGAAAACACGACATACGAACCTCGAGAGATCCGGGGGGGGTTATATATTACGAAGCTTCATATCAAAAGGAAGGTACTGGAAGAAAACGAGTCGGAGGCGGAGTCCAGAGTGGCCTCACCACCTGGTGGCGCGGCCAGGGGTGGACCCACTCCATGGGGTGGTGTGGGCCACCCTGGCTCCGGTTCCGTACCTTTTTCGCTTCATAGCTTTCCTTATTGACTGAAAACTGCAAAAATATAGTTGGATTGTATTTTCGCGGAACTTTTCTTACCAGGACTGTTACCTAGTTGGAAATAGACTCTACAGGTCTCTGAATTTTGTATTGAGTGGATCCTTCCGGAGTCATCACTTGAATATCATCGATATCTTCATCTTCATATACTTATTACTCGAGTCATAAAACCTTTCTCTTCCTTGTTACACCATTATCTCCACTTTCTGGAAATTTCTTTCACACAAAACTTCACACAGTTCTCATTAGCAACATTAGTATAAGTGAAGTGATAAAACCTTTTGAGTCAAACTTCGACTGAAAACCATCAAAACAAAAGTTACTGTAGCAACTCCTTTCGAAAACCCAAAAAGAATTCAAAAAGGAAATCGAATAAAGAAGCAAATGCAAGATTGGCAAAATCTGTCAAAACAGACCAGCAGGTAAAGATCAAATTTTTCGAAAATCTTCTGTTGCTCAAATCAAAAAGTGCAAAACTAAGGAAAGTTAAATAACAACCTGGGTCAAAAGCACAAAAAATTACAGCTCAATCTGATATACAGAGATCTCTCACGAATTTTTACGGTGAAGCACAAAAATCTGTTTCGGGACAGCAACTTCCCCAGACCTTATTTCTCTCTCGGTGTTTTCTGCCCCGTAGAGGAGGCGGAATATTTCTGTGGTCACTCCCCGAGTCTTAGGGTTTCGGGAGGAAGATATATGCTAGAGGGGAGAGGCTGGAGTGGGCCAGGGTGGCCACACCACTCCCTGGCGCGGCCTAGGCCTGCCCGCGCCATGGGGTGGTGTGGTCCCCCTGTGGCCCACCTCCACTCCATCTTCTAGCATCTTGAGTCTTCTGGAAAAATAGAATTTTTCGTATATTTTCCCGGATTTTCTGATCTTCGCGAATTTTGTCTCCAAACAGCACCTTTTCCATCAGAATCCTGACTGCAGCGGTCCATGCTCCAAAAGTCATCAACCATGCAAAAACAGATGAAATAACATAAGTATCACCTCTCAATACGAAATATATCAATGAATAATTGTGAATTAAGACATAGAATAGGGATGCAAAATGGACGTATCACCTACCAACTAGGATCACCCCCTTGATCCTGAGGAAGCATCCTTGAGAACACCTGATCATACCACGTCATCCTATCATACTAGGTTCATTCGTAGCTCGGATTCATCAACCGGATGGACCTGCGGTAATAGTTAAGCATGGCTAAGCACAATGGATATAACAGCTCTAGCGAAGCTCATAAGCCAAACCCTCCTTATGCTAGGAGCAGTGGATCAGGAAATATAGGCTATAAATGGGAACATGCATCAGATAGGATTACTATATCTATCGATAGAAGACTTTGGAATCGTATGCACATGGCAAGAATGAAATACTTTGAAAGCATAGGATTTTATCATGTGTGGGGATATCCTTGCCTTTGCCTTTTGATACCCAGATATAGAACTTCAGGTTCATCTTCTTGGCGTCATTCGTCGATAACCTTCGATGGTGTTGATCTCGGTCTTCAATGTTGGACTCGATCTTGTTGCTCACATCAACTCCAAGGTCTACCGAGAAGAAGCAGAAACATCGAAAAGGAGAGCAACAATCAACACATGGCATTTTTGCAATTCTCAAGCAAGTATGATGATATGACAAGTTAAATTGTATTGAAATGAACCCTATTACATGCTTTCCCAAATTAAACAGGGTCCGAGGGGTGCAAACCCTAATTCGGAGAAACCCCGGATGCATATGAGAGGGGTTATTTTGTTCTTCTAATTAAACTTGTCATGTATGTTACTTAACAATGCATGATTATGAGTCTATTTTCTAGATCTCATTTTTCTGAACATTTTGATATATTATACATATTTTTCTGACTTAAAATGAATTAGTTATGATTTCTGCCAATTTTAATCCATTTTTAAATCATTTTCAAATAATTAAACATGTTTGGAATTATTGAAATTATTTTCCATCTAGCCTCACATGTCAGATATTTAATCATTTCAGAAAATATTTCCAAAAATATTAAAAGCCTGATAGACTGGGCCCACATGTCAGCATTTTCATTTATTAAATCAATTACAGAAAACATTTTAAATAAAAGAAATGGCTTTATGGCGTCAGCATGAAATCATCCTGCTGTCAGCTAAGCCATTGCTCCCAGATTGAGCTCGGGTACGGCGCCATAGGTGATGCGGGGCTGTGGGAGGGGGTGCGTTCGACGCGCCAGATCGAGGCGAGCCAAATGGTGGCGGTGACACCCCGGATTGGTCACCGGAGTGACCTCTCCGACGGCGAGTGGCTGTGGAGCTTGTAGTTGCTCGCGGCGGCAACAATACAACAAGTGCACAACGGATCTGAGGGGTCCAACCGACACAGGAGCTCACCAGGAGCGTGTAGAGGCCGGTGGCGAGGCGAGGCAGAGCACGGTCTGACAGTGAGAATTGGCGACTGGCAGCGGCCGAAGGTCTTGATTCAGGCGATTGAGAGCGTGACGGCTTGCGAATATTGGCGCGGAGGAACGAGGATACGATGGCGGTCCTAGCGGTGGCCTCAGTGTAGCATGGGGCTGCCGGAGACAGTAGGGACGATGGGGACCGAGGGCTACGGTTCATCGGTTAGGACGGGAGAGGATAAGGGAGAGGGGGAGAGTGACGTGCGAGGGCTCCCTGGTGGCAGCAGAGGCAGCTTATAGACGACAGGGGCCAGCAACGTGCATCTTGGCGCATGGCGACGCGGCGGAGCTCGACAGCGAGCAGCTTCGTCGATCGACCGGCGAGGAGAAAGATGACGCTGGGACAAGTGAAGGGGTATGGGCCGGCTGCGGGCTGCGCTTGGGCTAGGCTGATCCATGGAAAGGTTGTGCAGAAACTGCTGGACGCCGCGTGTGGGCGGAATAGAAGAGGAGAAGAGAAGAAGGGCCCAGCCCAGTTAGGCTAGGAGTAGTTTTTATTTCAGAAATCTTTTTCTATTTAGTTTTTTCTCTCTTTTCTCTTTGTATTTGCAAACCCTTTTCTGTTTTTAACATTTTGAAAATACTAGAGGTTTCTAAAATGCAACAAAAACAATAAGGGGCCCTCTAATTCAATTTGGTCTCCAAGCTTTTGGTATTTTTCGAAATTCGAAACATTTTGAATAGATTCAAAGAGAGGGAAAAGTCTAGGGTTTTATTTGTGATTATTTCTTCTTTGCATGCATTGTAAGATATGATGCTTATGCTATGCACACTCAAACCCTAATTAGAGAGCCATTAAAACAAGGGTTGTTACAGTTCTATCCCCCTTAACAGAATCTCGTCCGAAGATTCCTAGGTAGGAAGAAAGAAGAGATAGGGTTACACTAAACTTCGACTATCTTCTCGAAGGGGTTGATCCATGTCACCAGTATTGAATGAATGAAGCGCTTCATTTCTTCGAAGTGGTTGCAGACACTAAAGAGGAGAGGGAATGACACAGAACCACAAACAGAGTATCTCATGGTCAACTCATGGATAGATGTTTCTTAACATCTCTAGAGCCAACGAGCATGAAATACATCAAGGTAATAGAGGGAACAAAAGGAGATAGTTTCAAGTTGTTAGATAGCTGGTCTTCATAAGGATTGAGACCATGGAACTTCAGAAGAGTTTAAGCTTCTAAAGAGGAGAGCATACAATGGAAAGAACATGACCACATACTTCGAGAGATGAATTTCTACTAGACGGCTTAAGTAGAGCTTCAGGGATACAAAGATATATATATCCAAGCTGAATCGAGAGAATGTGACCAAAGGTCTTTTGACTGATTATGTCAATGACTACATCAATCTTGCCAGGTTTACAAAGAAACCTATGTCAATTCCTTGAAGAACACCAACCATCATATCTGCTTGAGATTCAGATTTGATTCGGTGGAATGATACTTCAGACTCAGCATGTCCAAATAGAAAGTTTGCAACATTTACCACAAGGATAAAGTTACTCGATTCTCAAGTCATGGATTACATTGTCAAGCTCCAAATTAATGAGCTAGGTTGCAAAACTCATGTATTAGCAAGTAATCAAGGGGTAATCGCCCGTACATGAATTGATTGCAACAAAACACAATGCATCCTTGTTGTTGACATTTAGGAGGATACCGAAGTTTGTAGAACTTCTTCTCTTCCATGACAAATCAGGCAGTGGCTTTACATGCTTAGATGATGTTCTCGAGATGGGAAGGTATTGACCTACCATATCAAGAATACTTCGCACATGCTTGACTAACTTGAAACGGTTCCCGAGGAAACAAAGATAACTCTTCTCGAATCCACTGCGACAACTTTCAAGTTTTGCACATGAATTAGAGAAGGTTACTTCTAACATCCAGAACATATACTTCGAGATAACTCGAAGAAGGTTCTCAAAAGTTTCCAACATTAATGCCAATTGTTCCGTATGAATCTAGTCTAACATGGAGAAGATAAGGATGTCATCTATGGGCTCAATAACAAACTTATCAAGGTAATCCCGGAACATGGACTCATATACTATAGGAACATGACATAGATATTGGTCAGACCAAAGAACATGAAGATGTACACAGGTGAAACATCACGAATAGATTCACCATCAGGATAGTCCTTAGGACTGAGTTTGATTTGACGATAACCCAAATCAAACCAAAGGTGGGGAAGATAACATTTCCATGAAGGAAACACTATCCTTCTTCAGCACGAACAAAACTAGATATCCCTTTCAAGATGAACTAAGTCGGATAGAACTTTTGTCTTACAACTCTCCAAGTTGTTGTTTAAGCTCAACCAACTTGTTCAGGGGTATCTAGTATAGATCCTTGGAGAAGGGAGCAGTTCAGAGAACCTGCTTGCTCAAGAACTTGACATCCCGGTCATGTGGTAACATGGCAATACTTCTAGTAGACATCTAGAATATTACAAACCACCGATATGTCACTTAGTTCGAGAGGAAACTTGCTTGGTAAGGCAAGAATACATAGTATCAGAGTTTTGGCACGAGCCTAACTCTTTGACCGAAGAGAGTGTACCTGAATAACAGACTTGGTAGCACAATCATCCTTGGCTTAGTGATAGGATTAACTATCAAGCTAAGAATGATAGAAATGTCCTTGTTGAAGTCCAAAGCAATAATGATTGCTAAGAATCTCAGATGGCCACATTATTATGCACACGCATCATTCACGAGCACGAAAGCTCTGAGGAAGGGTGGGTAAAGATGTCTAAGAGCGTCACTTCATTAAGGTTTCATGAAACTCGACACGACCTATTAGTATAAAAGGGTGTGATGCTCTAAGGTAGAACAAATAGAAGTTAATCAATGCTTTGCGATCTACGGATTACAACACTTTGACCTGGTCCTATATATGACGAGGTACTAGAGTTTATTTCTCCTGACATCCACAAGCGTATCTTGCACCTAAAGACACTGATGCACCTTTACTACTTGGCTACAAACTGGTAGACAATGGTCGGAAACAACAAGGAAAAAGGAGCATGCTTAGGATAGAATCCTGAGATGTGGATGCATAAGTTAACAATCTTCCAAAGACCGATGCAAGAAAGGAAGGTGTGGCGGAGTCACGAATATAAAAGTGAGACTCGCGAGGAGTACTCTTGTCGTGATCTATTTGGCTCCATGAAAGAACATCTGTCATAGCATGTGGTAGGGAAAGTCCTTAATTGTCACAATTCAATCGCGACAATAACCACAAGCTTGAAGGCTATACTAGAGGGTACTAGCCATCCTGAGGTAATGTTTAGACATTAACGACGGGGATCAACAAAATGGATCTTGGGTTAAAGGTCAGTTTCATGTATAAGATTATCAACACCAGAATCTAGCATAATCCGGGATCTTCGGTTCAAGTGCAAGGGCTAAAACCCGAGAAAGGAGTAATTACTATCTTGGTAATACAGAGGGTACTACAAGGTAGTAACCACAAGGTAGCTTCCAAGGGAAGAAACAACTTCTGAAGTACCCAAACAAACGAAAGCTAGGTACACGAGGTGAAAGGAAACCTCGAGGCCCAGAACAGATCATTGTGGAGCCATCAACATGATGTTGTGGGTCCATAAGATAGAGAGATCATGATGGAAAGGAATCTCTCAACTGAAGGAGAGCAAAGGAAACAAAGAACACACACACTCACTCTAGGGAACTGAATACTAGGTCAACTAGTTAAGAAACGACATGCCAAAAAGGCACCTAAATTTTGAATGATGAAACGAGATAGCAAAACTTTTCAAAGTCAACACAAGATGAGATAACCCATGGTTAGAGCGAAACTGGATAAGGAGAAAAGAAGCATACTAGAGTTTTCGCAAATATTTTTCATCTTTGAAATAGTTTTCACAAACACTAGACTCAACATCGACCAGTAGACAGGTTTTCATATAGTCGGTACTGCTCTGATACCAAAACCTGTGACACCCCAGGATTAGGGCTAGACAAATCTCAGACCTCTCTCTGATATATGCCTAACCTAAATCTTGGAGGCATATAGAGAAACAATCAATAACATTATAGTGACCCTATGGCACAAAAGTTATTACAGCAAGCTCATAACTGAGCAAAGATCGAAAATATTACAAGAAGAGGTCACTAACCACAAGCATCAAACAATGGAAGCCACATTGTGCTATTAAGTATAGCAAACTTAACAAATGGCCTAAGAGGCCTGAAGCATAACGATGACGTCCCAATCCATAGATTTCCAGGCTGCCGACCGGGAACCCCAAGGTACTCGTCAATGTCGATGTTGTAACCAACTCACCTTTTGTGGTAACACTTACCTGCTACAAAAGTATCAACAAAGCAAGGCTGAGTACAAGGTGTACTCCACAAGACTTATGGCTGGTGGTGTTATTTTGCATAAAGCTAACTTTCTTTGTAAAAGAGGTAGGAGAAGCTCGACTAAAAGAACCTTTTAAAAAGGGGTAAGAGAAAATGATATCACTAGCTTTGATCTTCTTTTGATATCCACCAAATCTTTATCAGCTGAACCTACCAACTAGGATCACCCCCTTGATCCCTAAAGAAGCATCCTTGAGCACACCTCACATCTCTTGTCAAGTTTTACGGTTAGGTTATTCTTCTCTATGATCTTAGAATCCATTCCCAAGTCGTCCATAATCGTGGACACGGATTTTTGAAAATATTATTACCCTGCAGGGGTGCACAACATTCCCCACACATACCAACCTCCTCTTAATGCCAGATATCTTTATCCCTCTTCCTTGGAAGGCAGGCAGAGAGCGGTTGCGGTACCGAACTTCCCGGGCGAGTCCATCCCGGTACCCGAGTTGTCATCAATTGCGCGGAGGGGCCGTAGTAGAATCGCTAATTTTCCAGAAGCGCCAAATGGGGGGGTGAATACAAATCTAACGGCCAAATGGTCGTTTGAACCAGATGAAAAACAGTTGAACTCAAATACCGCCGTTAAGTCAACTCTTCTTGGCTCGCCCTGTCAGTGTTCCCCGTTATCTTTTGCCATCGTGGACTAGCTTACCCCTGCATGGACGAGATTCCTGAGTGGACCAGATCTATTTCTTTGCTCTGCTCTAGTTTTCTCCCCTGCTCCCCTCGCCATAACATTTGCTCAGCTCTGGCTGCTCGTCTCAGATCGGAGCTCGCACTTGCTCTAATTTGCGTCCCCGCCATGTCCGGTCAACCTCCCATGCCTCTAATCGAAGCTCGCAACCGTCAGCGTCGCATCATCCATCATATCAGAGCTTCGCGTCCCCGGACTAATATCTCGCCTCTAGATAGTCCTTCTCGCACGGCGGAGCGCGTCCCGTCGGGCAATCCTAGCCGGCGACCGGCCTCGGGCAGTTGCGTGCTGCCGTGCACCCCAGGCATGGTATCCCTAGCATATCAGTTCGATGACCATGCTCTAATGGCCACCGTGCTGGGCGTCCGTCCCGCCGTGTCACCGTTGCTGGGCTTTTAGGTATCGTTTTGGGATCCGACGAAATGAGGTCAAGATTGAGGTATGCACGCCACCATTCGATTTTTTTCATCCGGTTCAAGCACAACTCAGACACCGAGCGTGTTCTGCATTCTTCCCATTCTTTCGAGTGCTGCGGTGGGAAAATGAGCTTCATGCGTTGGCATCGCGCCTGTGGGTGGGATAATCACTTGGGGTATCTTCGTTTCTTCTCCAAACTCGACTTTGACGGCCTCCCATTGGATGCTTGGGAGCCGGAGGCCCTCAAGAAGGTCGTCAGTAGCCTTGGCGGTGAGCTAGTGGAAATCGTGCCACCGAGTGACAGATGGGTCATCGAGGTAAAGGCGTGGCTGAAAGATCCTGAAGCCGTTCCTAAGATGTACAAGGTGCAGATTCCAAGCAGGGCAGGGCGACATCTTTGCTGGAAGCACCTGGTCATCATCCACCTGGAGGAGGTTCTGGAATCGGTACGTGGCATTCAGGGCCCCGAAGAGGCTGCCAGAAAGCATACTCGTCACCTGTAGTGTTGGCCTTGAAGGATCGATGGCAGAGGACCACCACCGTTTCGCACACAGTTTCGGTGGAGGAACTGGGCTTGGACAAGCTGGTGGTTCTAATTTCCCTCGAGTGAAGACAGAGCTCTAGTGAATTGCCGTGGTATGTGTGGCTAATGAATTTGTAGTATGGAGAGCGTAGCAGGAAGTTAGCATCGACTAAAAATGTGTAATAGTTTGAATCGATGTAGTATGTGTGGGAAATGAATTTGAAGTAGTATGTGTGTGTAATAGTTTGAATCGATGTAGTATGTGTGGGTAATGAATTTGATGTAGTGTGGGTATGTGTGATAGTTTGAATCAATGTAGTTGAACACCGTGCTTTATAATTTCTGTGAATAACCAAGGACAACCTCATGAAAAGAGGGTGGTCTAGCAATGAGCAATGTCAATTTTGTGGATGCCAAGAAAATGTAGTCCATCTCCTCTTCAATTACAAGGTAGTTATATTTGTGACACGTTGAACTGCAAGACCATTTTGCAGACAACACAAGAGAAAGGAAAAATGGTTTACAACACACACAGCAGACGCAAAATCTGTAGTCTGGGATAAAAAATGCTAGTTAACTGGATTTAACCATGACTAGTAATTGAAGGAAATAGATACTTGATATTATTTTCTTACAACAGTAGTACTTCCATACAAAAGGGTCTTATACCTGCACAAAAGTGGGATAAACTTCCTACTAGTTTATAGAAAAATTCGTCAGCATTTCATCTACAAAAGCCATTCTTCAGTCTGAACTTAACTATTCTACAGTGAAGAAACTACATATCTCCACCAGAAAAGTTGGCTGGCCAATTGCCTTGAGAGGACATAAGTTCTTTGATCATTTAACCCAAACTGATATATTGCCTTCCCGCCAAACTACAAGAAATCTGCATCGTTCATGCACGACCGATTTGCGTGCGCCAATCCCGGTTCAGTTGGACCATCCGCGCTGCTGCAACGATTTCTTCGAAACTGAAATTCATCATCTTCTTCTTGGGATCGTAGGTCCGTGTGAATTGGAACCTAAATTCTGGCACTCAGCTGATGCCCACCGCCGGCTCCGGCTATCGAACAATCCAGCATGCTGAGTGTAGACGCTTGGTCGCCGCCATGGTACGGCCTCTGATAGTGTGTTAGATGGAGCATCTTTGCCGCAGACGGCGTGTTCCCAGCCTCCCCCACTGCGGTTAGGTAGCCCGCGCCGAAGCATGGACGCGAGAGTTCTTAGACCTTGGCGCTGCCCTATTCGAGGATGTGTACCCTCGGCAACATGCTCTCGTGAACGATTTGATATGTACCTGTTGGAGATATGCCCAAGAGGCAATAATAAAGTGGTTATTATTATATCTTTATGTTTTTGATAAATGTTTACATCCCATGCTATAATTGTATTAACCGGAAACATTAATACTTGTGTGTTTTGTAAACATAAAAGAGTCCCTAGTAAGCCTCTTGTTAAACTAGCTTGTTGATTAATGGATGATCATGGTTTCCTGATCATGGACATTGGATGTCATTAATAACAAGATCATATCATTAGGAGAATGATGTGATGGACACACACCCATAGTAAGCATAGCATAAGATCAAGTCATTAAGTTCGTTTTGCTACAAGCTTTTCAAATGCATAGTACCCCAATCCTTCGACCATGAGGCTATGTTAATCACCATCACCGGATGGGTACTTTGATGACATCAAACGCCGCTTCGTAACTGGGTGGTTATAAAGGTGACATTGGGTATTCTGAAAGTATGTGTTGAAGCGCATGGACCAAGATTGGGATTTGTGCATCCATATGACGGATAGATATGCTCTGGGCCCTCTCGGTGGAATGTTATCTAGTTAGCTTGCAAGCATGTGGCTAGGTCACAAGGGATGACATAACATGGAACGAGTAAAGAGTACTTATCAGTAACGAGGTAGAACTAGGTATGGAGATACCAACGATCAAACCTCGGATAAGTAGAGTATCGCGTGACAAAGGGAATTGGTTTCGTATGTTAAATGGTTCTATCGATCACAAAGTCATCGTTGAGTATGTGGGAGCTGTTATGGATCTCCAGATCCCGCTAATGGTTATTGATCGGAGATGTGTCTCCATCATGTCTACGTGTTCACGAGCCGTACGGTGACACACTTAAGGTTCGAAGTTGTTTTAAGTAGATATGGAATGTGCATTGGAAACCGAATGTTGTTCGGAATCTCGGATTGGATCCGGGACATCACGAGGAGATCCGGAATTGTCCGGAGAATGAGATTCATATATTGGGGATCATTTTCTAAGTTAGGAAATGTTCCGGAGTATTTGTATGGGGATTCTAGAAGGTTTTGGAATGTTCCGGAAGGTTCTAGAAGATTTCTTGGAGTTTGCTTGAAAACCAAGAAAGGATCAAGGAATCCTTGTAGGGCAAGACAAGGAGTAGTGGGGGAGGAGGACTCCTTCCCCCTTCCCAATCCGCCGGCCAAGGAGCAAGGGGAGTCCTACAAGGACTCCACCTCCTATGGCGCCTCCCTCCTTTAAATAGAGGGGTGGAGGCGCCACCCCCTTGCCCCCTCAACTCCAAACCCTAGCCACCACCTCTCTCCTCCTCCTTCCCTCTGCTCAGGCTTAGGCGAAGCCCTGCAGAATTCTCTACTCCACCACCACCACCACACCGTCGTGCTGCTGGGATTCCATGGAGAAGATCTACTACCTCTGCTTTCATTTGGAACGGGAGAGGAAGGTGCGCTTCGACTCAGACGCAGTGACCGACCATCATGGAAGGCGCCTTAAGGATCGTCCACACGATCTTGAGATCAGCAAGTGATCGACTACATCAACCCCGAGGAATCTCGTAACGCTTTCGGATCTACGAGGGTTAGTACAGATCTATCTCGTTGCACATGTCTAATAGATTAGAGCTTGGCTTTTATCTAGATTAGATCTGGGTTTTGTTTGTTCTTGCTGTAGAAATTTTTTGTTTTCCATGCTACGAACCCATCAGTGGTATCAGAGTCGTGTCTATGCGTAGATCTGTTGCACGAGTAGAACACAATGGTTTTGTGGGCATTGGTGCTCGTGCCATCTTTTGCTTTGTGTACTTTGCATCTTGCGGTATGGTGGGATGAAGCGGTCGGGCTAACCTTACATGTCATCGCACATGAGACTTGCTCCACAGTTGACGTGCAACTCGTATTGCACAAGTGGCTTTGTAGGTGTCTGTCTCTCCCATCATAGTATAGATCCAATCTACACTTCGCACTTGATAGCACTTGTATCAACGTTGTGGTTCAGTTTCGTAGGTAAGATCCGTTCTTATTCGAAAGCCCCAAACCACGTAAAACATGGAAAGAAAATTAGAGGCGTCTAACTTGTTTTTGCAGGGGTTTTGTGATGTGATATGTCCATCATGTGATTATGATTATATTTGATGTATGCAATGATCCTTGTTGTAATATGGCAACCGGCAGGAGCCTAATGGTTGTCTTTAATTCTGTTAAGACCTGCGTGTCTATTCATCTTGTAATAGCTTTATTCCAAGTAGTTGTAATAGTTGCTAGTGATGATGGACAACCATGAAGCGGCGCCCATCGACCTTGGACTTAATGCTGGTGATGATGGAGATCATGTCCGTGCTTTGGAGATGGATATCAAAGGCATAACAAAAAAGGGCCATATCATATCACACTAATTATGAATTGCCTGTGATGTTAATCCTTTATGCATCTTATATTGCTTAGATCACGACGGTAGAATTATAAGATGATCCCTCTCACTAAATATCAAGTAATAAAGTGTTCGTCCTTAGTAGGCACCATTGCTAAGACTCGTCGTTTCGAAGCATCTCGTGATGATCGGGTGTGATAGATTCTACGTGTGCATACGACGGGTGCAAGCCAGATTTGCACATGCGGATACTAAGGTTAACCTTGACGAGCCTAGCATGTACAGACATGGTCTCGGAACACGGAATACCGAAAGGTAAAGCATGAGTCATATGGATAATATGATGAACATGTTCATTGTTCGCCTTTAAAGCTACATCATCTCACGTGATGATCGGACTTGGTGTAGTGGATTTGGTTTGTGTAATCACTAAAACAACTGGAGGGATGTTGTTTTGAGTGGGAGTTCATTTGTAATTTGGATTAGTCAAACTCAATTTATCATAAACACAATCAAAGTGAATTTGCATAGTTTGTTGTAGTCATTGGCATCCGTTCACCACCTTACGCTTAGTTATAGTTGAGATAGTGGAACTATAGAAATTCTGGATATTTGCTTTACGAACTGGTATCGTATTGTTTTGAGTGTCAATCTAAAGTTTAAAAGTCCTGTTGCAAACTTTCAGCAAACTCCGTTTACTCTGTGAAGTTTAATAAATAGTATTAAATCAAGAGTAACAATTCCAGTGTTAGTATCTAATGTATCATGTTTGCCTCCATGATTCTTGATACTCAAAAGATTGTTTTTAATATCAAGTTTATCTAAGAGCTGAAAGCAATGTTTCAGAAACCATCATATATGAAAGGTATTGCGATATCTAAAACATTGTGTTGGTTACAACATGATAGAGTATATGTCCTCATGTTTGATGAGAATTTGTGAAGGTTGGAGACGCTAGTCGTCCTAATCCTCCAAAAAGTTTTGGAAAAGAAACATTATACTTGCAATTCACCTTTATAATCTATAGCAGCTTGATCATGAAAGTTGTCATGATAAGGATGAATAGAAGATGTAAGTAAAATGTTTACTATACTAAAAGATTACTAAAGAATGGAATTTTGAAAAAATGCCAAACATTTGATGAAGGTGATCCACTTCAAAGTGCAAGTCCAAAGGTATTAGTATTTGACTATACTCACTTTGTACTATGTGTCATGTGAATGACACCACTATTGATGTTGATAGGTTCTTTTAAAAGAAAAGGAATTGTTGAAAGAGAATCTATAAAATATTTGGCAGAAAAGAAAAGATTGGAGATATCCAACTTAGGTATATAGAAGATACATGTTATGGCTGTATTCCTTGGTTGTTAAACAATGTGGTTCTGTGGTATTAGATACCGAATTGGTTGGTATGAAGTGTCATACAGGACAACACAAGTCATGAACTGCAATGGCCTAAGTAACTAGCAAGAGAATATGTGATGATGTTCATCAAAAACAAACAAAGGGTTGTTGTGTTGCTCGTTAACATCAAAGCTTACCTTCAAGATTTGTTTCAATAATTGTTATTTTGATCAGGTATTATGACGACAAAAGGTTGTTCAAATAATTACCGTATTCCATAATAGATGGATGATATACAGGTCTGGTTGGAGAAATAACGACCATAAAACTAATGCTAAAATGTCACAAGACAAATGATTGAAAGATCACTTGCGAAGTGACATCACCGTTTAAATTATATTAGGGATACATGAAGAAACTCCATGTTGATGGATTTTTTAGAGTCTTTGATTTTGATCAAATGACGCTTGTGATACTTTCCTGGAGATAATTAAAACTCCGTTCGTAGGCCAAAAGAGGAACGGACGACTAACTTATTGGAATTTGTACAAATTGATGTATATAGTCCATTATGTGTAGTCATGGGCAATGGATTTCAACTTCATATGCTTTCTCCGAAGATTTGAGTGAGTATATGTATATCCTTACTCAATAAGGAAGAAGTATGAAACATTTGAAGATGTTCAAAGACTTTCAAGATGAAGTGGAAAATTATTGTAACAAGAAAATAAAAAGTTTATGATTGGATCATAAAGATGTTTGAGTTACAAGTTCCTAAGAAAATTTTCTTGCGGTAGAATTTTTTTGTTTTCCATGCTAAGAACCCATCAGTACCTTGTTCCCACTGCCTAGAGCATGCAGTAATGATGCCGTGCAATTTCTCCACAGTGCTCTCTTGGCCCTGCTTGCCGCATCTGGTGTTGCTGCCGTCGGCGCCGCTGCCGTGGTCGATTCGACACATTCGGAAAAATCATCTTCCTGGAAGGGCAATGGGAGACCGGCGTTGAAGTAGAGCTTGATGGCCTGCCTTAGAAGGGCTAAATACCCCAGTTTTGGCAGCTGCTTAGGCGGGTCCATGTTACCCTAGGTGGTGCGGCGCGGAGGAGCTGCGCAAGGTGAACTGTGGTTTGTCGGAGAAGGGGAGTGAAAGACTGACAGTAGATTTGGACTACGGTCACGCGTGAAAATAACCATCTCCCATTTCCTTAGAGGGTAATAATTCGACACTCGTTGCACTAACCGCTCAATCTTTATTTCCTTCTCAGCATAAGAGAGCGAACGTATTAAGAAGATCGGTAGTGGCTATCCATCTCATCGGGCAATGTACTAGAACAGGTAGGAGACCGAGTTTCATTTTAGAAATGTTGACGACTGTGCCCTTATGTTTATACGATATTATTTCTATGCCACTATATACCGTCGATTGTAGTAACACCATCAGAAATAGGGGATGACAATGTGGCGTGTTTTGTTTTTTAAAGGGCATCAGAAACAGGGGATGACGATGTGGCATGTTTTCTAACTGGAGGGCCCGCCTCCTCCACCTTCGATGGCGCGCATACCAGGTTCGAGGGCTGGTGCTACCCACCAACACATTATTGTGTAATTTTCCATGTGGAACCTGAATTCCAACGCTGAGCTGATGCCCGTCGCCGGCTCCGGATGTCGAACACAGAGAATTATGAAATAAGCTACTAAAATAAATATTTTGAATTCTAAAAGTACTAAAATTAAATACATTACAATTGTTTCTGAAAGGTAATACGCATACTGCTGATCGAAATAATATAAATACAGTACAAATTTCTACTTCGAAAAATACAGTGCAAATAACCTAGGATGAATATAGGATTCATTCTCCCCTATATTTTTCGTCGGCGTCGGCTCCCACGTGCTGCAACACATGTTCAGAGAACTCTCTCCGTCTGCAATGTGCTACCAGTATCTCGTCCAAAGGGAAGGCCTCGGTGTATGTTCCAGACTTAAGCCATACGTCATTATTGGTTCCTCTTCCTAGGCTTGAACCAAATGATCGTACAACTGATATAATTCCTGTAGTATATGCAACCGGGTTTGACTGTGGGGTGTAACCTGGTGTCAATGGAGATAGACCAATGGTAATCAATGAAGAGGGCACGACTTCTAATGTCACCGACGACCTCGGGAGTGTGGTTCTCTGTGTCCACCCGGTACAACACCGGTTGCCCTTTGGCGAAATCCCCGTTCAACACGGGCTTGTTTGTCTGCGGTACCAAAGTTGGCAGGCTAGCGCATGGCGGTACCTAAGTTGCATGAAATTACCGCGTTTCGAAAAGTTGGGCCGCCAACTACTGAGAGGGGCCATTTCGAGGCAAACTTATCTCACCCCTGCCAAATTCAAAAATTCCGTTAAACTACCCAGTGAAGTAGACGGTCGGGACCCTCATGTCGGTCATCTGTCCGTGACGCGGCCGCCAACGTGGCAACCTCTTAGGCAAATCGAGCAGCTAAGTGGATTGGATGCGTTGACCAATTTCACAAATCCATTCCCGGCTTTCCCCTAGCACCGGCGGTGTCGGAATCCACCCTCTAGGCAGGACGATCCCTTCGAACATTTGACTTCCGGGGCCAAGTTGGTGCGCCTAGTCGCTGATCCCGAGCTCCAATGGCGCATGCCGTAGCCGCCGTTGCGAGTCTCTAGCCCGCCTCTGCCACCTCCGAGCTGAGCAGCTTGGAGGATGGCAGATCCTACTATCAAGAAAGAAGAAGTTCGGTCTACAAGCGGGTGATCTACCCATCTCTTTGCTATTCGCACTAGTTACAACTGCTAGCTGGCTACTGAACCTCAAATTGTTTGTTAGCTCAACACTGATAAACATATTTTGTCCATAGTTTTCTGTCAACTGGGATCTGCGCGGACCCCCCTTACCTGGTTACGGTAGTCCTCTATAGGTACGACTCTAAGGACAAGAGGTATGGACACCATTGTTTCAGGATGGAAGAAGCGCCTGCGCAGATCTGCACTATATCTGGTATGATTGCTACTCTGCGTAATCATGTTGAATTATGGCCGAAGCAGACTAAAAAATTCAGCTTCATGGATGAACGTGCCATCATGGTTCCTATAACGTGTGACAGTCAGCTAATTGGGTTGATGAAAAGGTATGCTTCGACTGCCATGTTTAAGCTAAAATGTGATGTACTAGATGTGGAAGCTGCTGCAACTGGGAATCGCCCTTCTATTCTTGGACAGGGTGGTTGCTCGAACCCAATTAGCTCCTGGTAAGCAAAGGTCTCTTGGGGTTCGCATGTTTGTGTTGAATTGTAATTTTTGTTTTATTTACTCCGTAGATATTGGGCAGTTATGCAACAGTCTTGTTTCTTTGACATGAAGCACCGCAAGGTTAGAAACATGACTGCCGGGTCAGTCATTTTGCTACCCAAAGAAATAAAAAACGAGTGGAAAGATGTCATTTTGCTACCCGAAGAAATTAAAAACAAGTGGAAAGATGATGCTGGACACGATTCTAGTGCCCATTGTCCCGGCGATGCAGAGTACGTGAAGGTAAAAAAATTGGCACCAAGGAAGAGGAAGAAGGCAGGAAATGAAGAAGCAATTGGACGTGAAGGCTTGGCACCCAGGCTGCAGAAGAAGGCTGCTGGCAATGAAGATGCATAGTAATGTGTTAAACTTGAACCTATATATGTAATTCTGTTAAATTTTGATTGCTCTGTGTGTGGCACGTTACTGGGAGAAACAACCTACCCATGTTCTCTGAGTAAAATATACCACGACTTAGGGTTTGGAAACACCCGAGTCAGTAGTTGAATCCGAAATTGTGATTGTGCCACTACTATCTGAAAACAAGAATCCACTGGTTCCACGATTGCTAAGGGGCAGGAGGTCTCCAAATATGACAGAATGTAAGTGGCACAGAAATAAATTATTTAAGCTGCCACACTCCATGAAGCAGCAACTTATTTCACATGCTGCACAATGACGTGGCAACATAAACAACAATGTTCTTACCGATAATACCCAGATGAGGAGGAAATAGGTACCACTTTCTGGCCTAATCTTGAGCCCGTCTATCTCACCGCCTCTCTGCTCCTGCATCCCCTGCATCTGGCGAAGCTCCTGGATCTCCAGTAACCGGGTGTACGTGCTTCCACTTTATAAATTGTGGTTGTGCCATTTGCATGCGGCACAATCCACGTAGATTACGTTGAAACAAACCACCAATATCAGAATACACTAGTAGAAAAGGTGTCTTTGGTCCACGGTCACGTTCCCAATCCGGGACAGAGATCTAAATCGAGGCAAAAATTGATCTAAATCACAAATTCTTCCACAAATTAATCGAGACAGAGATCTAAATCGAGGCATTTCATTACTTCAACCACAAATTCTTCTAAACAAAGGTGCGATTTCACATCCTACATTAGTTCAACCACTAGTCAACAATTTCAATTCCACTGCCACTGTCCTCCGAGCCGCCGGCTTCCTCGTCACTATCAGACGGAACCACCACGATGTCCGCATTGTTCACAAGAAGGAGCACCTCTTCGTGTCAATCGGCGGCGATGACGGTGTACTTGGTCCGTACAGGGACGGACCAGAACCTCTCCCGCCCTTCTCGGTTGCGGAGATTCCGGTGCACTACGCACCCGTCAACGATGCGGTTGCCAACCTTGGCCTTCCGCTCCTTCTTGAACAGCACCGGCCAGTACGGGCTGGCCGCTACGTACCGGGACAGCGCCCTCTTCCACGCAGGCATCTGGCGGTGGCGTGCCGCGATTTTGCTCTCCATCTCGGCTCGGCCAAGTAGCGGAGCCACCGACACCCCCGCAGAGCTGATGCGCCATCCGCGGGGCACCTTCGCGGCTGGCGGCATGAGGATGTCGAAGTTCGCGAACATCACCGCCTTGTACAAGTTCAGATTGGGCATCTCCATGGTGGCGCGGTGGAGATTGGAGAGGACGAGCGGATGGACGACGAAGCGACGCACTGTGGCACCTCCTATTTGTACACGAGGACGAAGAAGCGACAGTGAGACAAAAGAAGTAATGCGGGGTCAGACAAAAGAAGTAATGCAGGGTCAGAGCAATTTTTTTCCTCCCTGGAATCCGGGACCAATAGTTCAGACTGCTAGGTCAACAAGTACAAATATGACAACTTAAAAAGGCACGGAGCTTAAGCTAAATAGAACTAGTTATCACACATCTCCTTGATCTTCCTAATCTTGGCCCGATGTGCATCTTCCTGCGAGAGCAAGGATCGAATTGTCTGCTCCTTCCTTTTAGCATCTTCCTTGCACAGCTTCAATTGTTTCTCTGCATTTTTCCTCATGCACTTCGTAGTTGTGTACTGCAGGACTTTAGCCTGGTGGAGATCATTCCTTGCTTGAGTCAGTTCTTGCTCTGCGTTAGCCTTCAGGGCCAACGCCACGTCCCTCTCCTTCTCGACTTGGATAACCTTGTCTTGCACCCACCTGAGATCTCGCTTATGCTTGGTCGTGTCAACTGGTTGCCATAGCTTCGTCTCAACACTGTCAAGAAGTGAGCTGATTACGGATTCTTTCAACTCGACAGTCATTTCCCATAGTTTTTCTAGCGTTTTCTGCATCGATTTGGGCCACTCTGGATCTACCCATTTGACAACACCGCAACTTCCTCCTTGCATCATTCCACGATGTCCTTGACACCGTAGAAACCTCCTGCCTGCGTTTCGTCCTTCGAACGCTACAAATTTAGCGGGCACATATCCATGTTTACATACCAGAGGACTGTCTTCATCCTCTAAACCGTGATAGTCAGAGTCATACATCGGCTGGTTTAGCCTAACACATCATACGCGCATGAGTAAACAAATTAGATCTAGCTCAAAAAATAGATAACTGGCCACAGATGATAGAAATAGAGATGAGATGACTCACATCGAAATCACCATCCCTGTCGTCACGACGTGTTTCCTCGCCGTCTCCCCTTGAACCCATGGCGAGAGGGGAGGGGGTGGCTGCCGGAGAGGGGATTGGGATGGAGGCGCCGTCGGCTTGCGGCTACAGCAGGATGCGAGTGAAGTGGGGAAGTGGCTTCAAGGGTAAGGAAGAGAAGTAGAGGGAGGAAGAGAAGTAATGGGGACGTGACACTGGGATGTGGCCCACTAAACTCGTGAGACGTGACACTCGAAACAAGGGAGCGCCCGGTTTTGCCAGTTTGTCTAGAGCAAGCGTGGCCAATCAGGCCGCAGAACAGCCTACTCGCGGATCGCTCTCACGAAGACCATCAAATCATCCAAGCGCCCCAATCGAACGGTATGTAACAATCGTCAAGTAGATAAACTGTGTTAGGGCGTGCCTTCTAGAAGACTCGGTCTAACGGCTACCCATGCAATGACACTGGTGTATCCATGTGTGGTTTGTGAAAAGAACAGACATGCAATCACACTAGGTGGATCCATATGTGGTTTATGGAAGTAACAGACATGCAATGACTCTAGCTATGATTCATGAAAAGAACAAACATGCAATGACACTGGTGGATCTATGTGTGGTTCATGGGAAGAACACACATCCAATTACACTTGTGGACTCTAGCTGTGGTTCATGAAAAGAACAGACATGCAATGACAAGTGTTGATCCATATGTGGTTTGTCAGGAGAACACACATGCAATGACACTAGTTGTGGTTCATGAAAAGAACTGACATGCAATGACACTAGGTGTGGTTCATTAAAAGAACAGACATGCAATGACACCGGTGGATCCATGTGTGGTTTATGGAAGTAACATACATACAATGAATCTAGCTATGGTTCATGAAAAGAATAGACATGCAATGACACCAGGTGTGGTTCATGAAAAGAACAGCCATGCAATGACACCGGTGGATCCACATGTGGTTCATGAGAAGACACACATCCAATGACACTGGTAGATCCTTATGTGGTTCATGAAAAGAACCGACATGCAGTGAAACTGGGTGTGGTTCATGAAAAGAACAGACATGCAATGACAATGGTGGATCCTTATGTGTGGTTCATAAAAAGAACAGACATGCAATGACACCGGTGGATCCATGAGTGGTTCATGAGAAGAACACACATCCAATGACACTAGTAGATCCTTATGTGGTTCATGAAAAGAACTGATATGCAATGACACTGGGTGTGGTTCATGAAAAGAACAGACATGTAATGACACTTGGTGTGGTTCATGAAAAGAACAGACATGCAATGACTCTAGCTGTGGTTCATGAAAAGAACACACATGCAATGACACTGGGTGTGGTTCATGAAAAGAACAGACACGCAATGACACTACTGGATCCTTATGTGGTTTGTTTAGAGGAACAGACATGCAATGACATCGGTGGATCCACGTGTGGTTCATGAGAAGAACACACATCCAATGACACTGGTAGATCCTTATGTGGTTCATGAAAAGAACAGACATGCAATGACACTAGGCGTGGTTCATGAAAAGAACATACATGCAATGACACTAGGCGTGGTTCATGAAAAAGAATAGACATGCAATGACACTGGTGGATCCTTATGTGGTTCATGAAAAGAACAGACATGCAATGACACTGGTGTATCCTTATGTGGTTCATGAAAAGAACAGACATGCAATGACACTGGTGGATCCTTATGTGGTTTGTTTAGAAGAACACACATGCAATGACACTGGGTGAGGTTCATGAAAAGAACAGACATGCAATGACACTGGTGGATCCTTATGTGGTTCATGAAAAGAACCGACATGCAATGACACTGGGTGTGGTTCATGAAAAGAACAGACATGCAATGACACTTGGTGTGGTTCATGAAAAGAACATACATGCAATGACACTGGTGGATCCTTATGTGGTTCATGAAAAGAACAAACATGCAATGACACTGGTTGTGGTTCATGAAAAGAATAGACATGCAATGACACTTGTGGATCCTTATGTGGTTCATGAAAAGAACAGACATGGAATGACACTGGTGGATCCTTATGTGGTTCATGAAAATAACAGACATGCAATGACACTTGTGGATCCTTAAGTGGTTTGATTAGAAGAACACATATGCAATGACACTAGTTGTGGTTCATGAAAAGAACAGACAAGCAATGACACTGGTGGATCCTTATGTGGTTTGTTTACAGGAACAGACATGCAATGACAACGGTGGATCCACGTGTGGTTCATGAGAAGAACACACATCCAATGACACTGGTCGATCCTTATGTGGTTCATGAAAAGAACTGACATGCAGTGACACTGGGTGTGGTTCATGAAAAGAACAGACATGCACTGACATTGCGTGTGGTTCCTGAAAAGAACTGACAGGCAATGACACTGGTGGATCCTTATGTGGTTTGTTTAGAAGAACACACATGCAATGACAATGGGTGTGGTTCATGAAAAGAACAGACATGCAATGACACTGGTGGATCCTTATGTGGTTTGTTTAGAGGAACAAACATGCAATGACACCGCTGGAACCACGTGTGGTTCATGAGAAGAACACACATCCAATGACATTGGTAGATCCTTATGTGGTTCGTGAGAAGAACAGATATGCAGTGACACTGGGTGTGGTTCATGAAAAGAACAAACATGCAATGACACTGGGTGTGGTTCATGAAAAGAACAGACATGCAATGACTCTAGCTGTGGTTCATGAATAGAACACACATGCAATGACACTGGGTGTGGTTCATGAAAATAATAGACATGCAATGACACTGGTGGATCCCTATGTGTGGTTCATGAAAAGAACAGACATGCAATGACACTAGTGGATCCTTATGTGGTTTGTTTAGAAGAACACACATGCAATGACACTAGGTGTGGTTCATGAAAAGAACAGACATGCAATGACACTGGTGGATCCTTATGTGGTTTGTTTAGAGGAACAGACATGCAATGACACCGGTGGATCCTTATGTGGTCTGTCTAGAGGAACATACATGCATTGACACCGGGTGTGGTTCATGAAAAGAACAGACATGTAGTGACTTATGTGGTTTGTTTAGAAGAACACACATCCAATGAAACTGGGTGTGGTTCATGAAAAGAACAGACAGACAATGACTCTAGCTGTGGTTCATGAAAAGAACACGCATGCAATGACACTAGGTGTGGTTCATGAAAAGAACATACATGAAATGACATTGGTGGATCCTTATGTGTGGTTCATGAAAAGAACAGACATCCAATGACACCGGTGGATCCACGTGTGGTTCATGAGAAGAACACACATCCAATGACACTGGTATATCCTTATGTGGTTCATGAAAAGAACTGACATGCAGTGACACTGGGTGTCGTTCATGAAAAGAATAGACATGCAATGACGCTAGGTGTGGTTCATGAAAATAACATACATGCAATGACTCTAGCTGTGGTTCATGAAAACAACACACATGCAATGACACTGGGTGTGGTTCATGAAAAGAATAGACACGCAATGACACTGGTGGATCCTTATGTGGTTTGTTTAGAGGAACAGACATGCAATGACACCAGTGGTCCACGTGTGGTCCATGAGAAGAAGACATATCCAATGACACTAGTAGATCCTTATGTGGTTCATGAAAAGAACCGACATGCAGTGACACTGGGTGTGGTTCATGAAAAGAACAGACATGCAATGACACTGGTGGATCCTTATGTAGTTCATGAAAAGAACATACATGCAATGACACTGGTGGATCCTTATGTGGTTCAAGAAAAGCACAGACATGCAATGACACTGGTGGATCCTTATGTGGTTTATTTAAAAGAACACACATGCAATGTCACTGGGTGTGGTTCATGAAAAGATAAAAACATGCAATGACACTGGTGGATCCTTATGTGTGGTTTGTTTAGAAGAACACACATGCAATGACACTGGAGGATCATTATGTGGTTTGTTTAGAAGAACACACATGCAATGACACTGGGTGTGGTTCATGAAAAGAACAGACATGCAATGACACTGGTGGATCCTTATGTGGTTTGGTTAGAGGAACAGACATGCAATGACACAGGTGGATGCATGTGTGGTTCATGAGAAGAACACACATCCAATGACACTAGTGCATCCTTATGTGGTTTGTTTAGAGGAACATACATGCAATGACACCGGTGGATCCTTATGTGGTCTGTTTAGAGGAACACACATGCAATGACACCGGGTGTGATACATGAAAAGAATAGACATGCAATGACACTGGGTGTGGTTCATGAAAAGAACAGACATGCAATGACACTGGTGGATCCTTATGTGGTTTGTTTAGAAGAACACACATGCAGTGACACTGGGTGTGGTTCATGAAAAGAACAGACACGCAATGACACTGGTGGGTCCTTATCTAGTTTGTTTAGAGGAATAGACATGCAATGACATCGGTGGATCCACGTGTGGTTCATGAGAAGAACACAAATCCAATGACAATGGTAGATCCTTATGTGGTTCATGAAAAGAACAGACAGGCAGTGACACCGGGTGTGGTTCATGAAAAGAACAGACATGCAATGACACTGGGTGTGGTTCATGAAAAGAACAGACATGCAATGACTCTAGCTATGGTTCATGAACAGAACACACATGCAATGACACTGAGTGTGGTTAAGGAAAAAAACAGACATGCGATGACACTGTTGGATCCTTATGTGTGGTTCATGAAAAGAATAGACATGCAATGACACTAGTGGATCCTTATGTGTTTTGTTTAGAAGAACACACATGCAATGATACTAGGTGTGCTTCATGAAAAGAACAGACATGCAATGACTCTAGTTGTGGTTCATGAAAAGAACACACATGCAATGACACTGGGTGTGGTTCATGAAAAGAACAGACATGCAATGACACTGGTGGATCCTTATGTGTGGTTCATAAAAAGAACAGACATGCAATGACACCGGTGGATCCATGAGTGGTTCATGAGAAGAACACACATCCAATGACACTAGTAGATCCTTATGTGGTTCATGAAAAGAACTGATATGCAATGACACTAGGTGTGGTTCATGAAAAGAACAGACATGTAATGACACTTGGTGTGGTTCATGAAAAGAACAGACACGCAATGACACTACTGGATCCTTATGTGGTTTGTTTAGAGGAACAGACATGCAATGACATCAGTGGATCCACGTGTGGTTCATGAGAAGAACACACATCCAATGACACTGGTAGATCCTTATGTGGTTCATGAAAAGAACAGATATGCAGTGACACTGGGTGTGGTTCATGAAAAGAACAGACATGTAATGACACTTGGTGTGGTTCATGAAAAGAACAGACACGCAATGACACTACTGGATCCTTATGTGGTTTGTTTAGAGGAACAGACATGCAATGACATCGGTGGATCCACGTGTGGTTCATGAGAAGAACACACATCCAATGACACTGGTAGATCCTTATGTGGTTCATGAAAAGAACAGACATGCAATGACACTAGGCGTGGTTCATGAAAAGAACATACATGCAATGACACTAGGCGTGGTTCATGAAAAGAATAGACATGCAATGACACTGGTGGATCCTTATGTGGTTCATGAAAAGAACAGACATGCAATGACACTGGTGGATCCTTATGTGGTTCATGAAAAGAACAGACATGCACTGACACTGGTGGATCCTTATGTGGTTTGTTTAGAAGAGCACACATGCAATGACACTAGGTGAGGTTCATGAAAAGAACAGACATGCAATGACACTGGTGGATCCTTATGTGGTTCATGAAAAGAACCGACATGCAATGACACTGGGTGTGGTTCATGAAAAGAACAGACATGCAATGACACTGGGTGTGGTTCATGAAAAGAACAGACATGCAATGACACTGGTGGATCCTTATGTGGTTCATGAAAAGAACAGACATGCAATGACACTGGTGGATCCTTATGTGGTTCATGAAAATAACAGACATACAATGACACTGGTCGATCCTTATGTGGTTTGTTTAGAAGAACACACATGCAATGACACTGGGTGTTGTTCATGAAAATAACAGACATGCAATGACACTGGTGGATCCTTATGTGGTTTGTTTAGAAGAACATACATGCAATGACACCGGTGGGTCCACGTGTGGTTCATGAGAAGAACACACATCCAATGACAATGGTAGATCCTTATGTGGTTCATGAAAAGAACAGACATGCAGTGACACCGGGTGTGGTTCATGAAAAGAACAAACATGCAATGACACTGGGTGTGGTTCATGAAAAGAACAGACATGCAATGACTCTAGCTGTGGTTCATGAACAGAACACACATGCAATGAAACTGGGTGTGGTTCATGAAAAAACAGACATGCAATGACACTGGTGGATCCTTATGTGTGGTTCATGAAAAGAACAGACATGCAATGACACTAGTGGATCCTTATGTGGTTTGTTTAGAAGAACACACATGCAATGACACTGGGTGTGGTTCATGAAAAGAACGGACATGCAATGACACTGGTGGATCCTTATGTGGTTTGTTTAGAGGAACATACATGCAATGACACCGGTGGATCCATGTATGGTTCATGAGAAGAACACACATCCAATGACACTGGGTGGATCCTTATGTGGTTCATGAAAATAACTGATATGCAATGACGCTAGTGGATCCTTATGTGGTTTGTTTAGAAGAACACACATGCAATGACACTAGGTGTGGTTCATGAAAAGAACAGACATGCAATGACACTGGTGGATCCTCATGTGGTTTCTTTAGAGGAACAGACATGCAATGACACTGGTGGATCCACGTGTGGTTCATGAGAAGAACACACATCCAATGACACTGGTAGATCCTTATGTGGTTCATGAAAAGAACAGACATGCAGTGACACCGGGTGTGGTTCATGAAAAGAACAGACATGAAATGACATTGGGTGTTGTTCATAAAAAGAACAGACATGCAATGACTCTAGCTGTGGTTCATGAACAGAACACACATGCAATGACACTAGGTGTGGTTCATAAAAAAACAGACATGCAATGACACTGGTGGATCCTTATGTGTGGTTCATGAAAAGAACAGACATGCAATGACACTAGTGGATTCTTATGTGGTTTGTTTAGAAGAACACACATGCAATGACACTTGGTGTGGTTCATGGAAAGAACAGACATGCAATGACTCTAGTTGTGGTTCATGAAAAGAACACACATGCAATGACACTGGGTGTGGTTAATGAAAAGAACAGACATGCAATCACACTGGTGGATCCTTTTGTGTGGTTCATGAAAAGAACATACATGCAATGACACCGGTGGATCCACATGTGGTTCATGAGAATAACACACATCCAATGACACTGGTAGATCCTTATGTGGTTCATGAAAAGAACTGACATGCTGTCACACTGGGTGTCATTCATGAAAAGAACAGACATGCAATGACACTGGGTGTGGTTGATGAAAAGAACAGACATGCAATGACTCTAGCTGTGGTTCATGAAAAGAACACACATGCAATGGCACTGGGTGTGGTTCATGAAAAGAACAGACACGCAATGACACTAGTGGATCCTTATGAGGTTTTTTTAGAGGAACAGACATGTAATGACATCGGTGGATCCACGTGTGGTTCATGAGAAGAACACACATCCAATGAATCTGGTAGATCCTTATGTGGTTCATGAAAAGAACCGACATGCAGTGACACTAGGTGTGGTTCATGAAAAGAACAGACATGCAATGACACTAGGTGTGGTTCATGAAAAGAACAGACATGCAATGACACTGGTGGATCCTTATGTGGTTCATGAAAAGAACATACATGCAATGACACTTGTGAATCCTTATGTGGTTTGTTTAGAAGAACACACATGCAATGACACTGGGTGTGGTTCATGAAAAGAAAAGACATGCAATAACACTTCTGGGTCCTTATGTGGTGGTTTTAGAAGAACACACATGCAATGACACTAGGTGTGGTTAATGAAAAGAACAAACATGCAATGACACTGGTGGATCCTTATGTGGTTTGTTTAGAGGAACATACATGCAATGACACCGGTGGATCCTTATGTGGTTCATGAGAAGAACACACATCCAATGACACTGGTAGATCCTTACGTGGTTCATGAAAAGAACTGACATGCAGTGACACAGGGTGTGGTTCATGAAAAGAACAAACATGCACTGACACTGGTATGGTTCATGAAAAGAACAGACAGACAATGACACTGGTGGATCCTTATGTGGTTTGTTTAGAAGAACACACGTGCAATGACACTGAGTGTGGTTCATGAAAAGAACAGACATGCAATGACACCGGTGGATCCTTATGTGGTTTGTTTAGAGGAACAGACGTGCAATGACACCGGTGGATCCATGTGTGGTTCATGAGAAGAACACACATCCAATGAAAATGGTAGATCCTTATGTGGTTCATGAATATAACTGACATGCATTAACACTGGGTGTGGTTCATGCAAAGAACAGACATGCACTGACACTGGTGTAGTTCATGAAAAGAACAGTTAGGCAATGACACTGGTGGATCCTCATGTGGTTTGTTTAGAAGAACACACATGCAATGACACTGGGTGTGGTTAATGAAAAGAACAGACATTCAATGACACTGGTGGATCCTTATGTGGTTTGTTTAGAGGCACAGACATGCAATAACACCGGTGGATCCACGTGTTGTTCATGAGAAGAACACACGTCCAATGACACTGATAGATCCTTATGTGGTTCATGAAAAGAATAGACATGCAGTGACACCGGGTGTGGTTCATCAAAAGAACACACATGCAATGACACTAGGTGTGGTTCATGAAAAGAACAGACATGCAATGACTTAGCTGTGGTTCATATACAGAACACACATGCAATGACACTGGGTGTGGTTCATGAAAGAACAGACATGCAATAACACTGGTGGATCCTTATGTGTGGTTCATGAAAAGAACAGACATGCAATGACACTAGTGGATCCTTATGTGGTTTGTTTAGAAGAACACACATGCAATGACACTGGGTGTGGTTCATGAAAAGAACAGACATGCAATGAGAGTGGTGGATCCTTATGTGGTTTGTTTAGAGGAACAGATATGCAATGACACCGGTGGATCCTTATGCTGTCTGTCTAGAGGAACACACATGCAATGACACCGGGTGTGGTTCATGAAAAGAACAAATATGCAATGACTTATTTGGTTTGTTTAGAAGAACACACATGCAATGACACTGGGTGTGGTTCATGAAAAGAACAGACATGCAATGACATTGGTGGATCCTTATGTGGTTTGTTTAGAAGAACACACAGGCAATGACACTGGGTGTGGTTCATGAAAAGAACAGACAAGCAATGACACTGGTGGATCCTCATGTGGTTTCTTTAGAGGAACAGACATGCAATGACACTGGTGGATCCACGTGTGGTTCATGAGAAGAACAAACATCCAATGACACTGGTAGATCCTTATGTGGTTCATGAAAAGAACAGACATGCAGTGACACCGGGTGTGGTTCATGAAAAGAACAGACATGAAATGACATTGGGTGTTGTTCATAAAAAGAACAGACATGCAATGACTCTAGCTGTGGTTCATGAACAGAACACACATGCAATGACACTAGGTGTGGTTCATAAAAAAACAGACATGCAATGACACTGGTGGATCCTTATGTGTGGTTCATGAAAAGAACAGACATGCAATGACACTAGTGGATTCTTATGTGGTTTGTTTAGAAGAACACACATGCAATGACACTTGGTGTGGTTCATGGAAAGAACAGACATGCAATGACTCTAGTTGTGGTTCATGAAAAGAACACACATGCAATGACACTGGGTGTGGTTAATGAAAAGAACAGACATGCAATCACACTGGTGGATCCTTATGTGTGGTTCATGAAAAGAACAGACATGCAATGACACCGGTGGATCCACATGTGGTTCATGAGAATAACACACATCCAATGACACTGGTAGATCCTTATGTGGTTCATGAAAAGAACTGACATGCTGTCACACTGGGTGTCATTCATGAAAAGAGCAGACATGCAATGACACTGGGTGTGGTTGATGAAAAGAACAGACATGCAATGACTCTAGCTGTGGTTCATGAAAAGAACACACATGCAATGACACTGGTGTGGTTCATGAAAAGAACAGACACGCAATGACACTAGTGGATCCTTATGAGGTTTTTTTAGAGGAACAGACATGTAATGACATCGGTGGATCCACGTGTGGTTCATGAGAAGAACACACATCCAATGAATCTGGTAGATCCTTATGTGGTTCATGAAAAGAACCGACATGCAGTGACACTAGGTGTGGTTCATGAAAAGAACAGACATGCAATGACACTAGGTGTGGTTCATGAAAAGAACAGACATGCAATGACACTGGTGGATCCTTATGTGGTTCATGAAAAGAACATACATGCAATGACACTTGTGAATCCTTATGTGGTTTGTTTAGAAGAACACACATGCAATGACACTGGGTGTGGTTCATGAAAAGAAAATACATGCAATAACACTGCTGGGTCCTTATGTGGTTTGTTTAGAAGAACACACATGCAATGACACTAGGTGTGGTTAATGAAAAGAACAGACATGCAATGACACTGGTGGATCCTTATGTGGTTTGTTTAGAGGAACATACATGCAATGACACCGGTGGATCCTTATGTGGTTCATGAGAAGAACACACATCCAATGACACTGGTAGATCCTTACGTGGTTCATGAAAAGAACTGACATGCAGTGACACAGGGTGTGGTTCATGAAAAGAACAAACATGCACTGACACTGGTATGGTTCATGAAAAGAACAGACAGACAATGACACTGGTGGATCCTTATGTGGTTTGTTTAGAAGAACACACGTGCAATGACACTGAGTGTGGTTCATGAAAAGAACAGACATGCAATGACACCGGTGGATCCTTATGTGGTTTGTTTAGAGGAATAGACGTGCAATGACACCGGTGGATCCATGTGTGGTTCATGAGAAGAACACACATCCAATGAAAATGGTAGATCCTTATGTGGTTCATGAATATAACTGACATGCATTGACACTGGGTGTGGTTCATGCAAAGAACAGACATGCACTGACACTGGTGTAGTTCATGAAAAGAACAGTTAGGTAATGACACTGGTGGATCCTCATGTGGTTTGTTTAGAAGAACACACATGCAATGACACTGGGTGTGGTTAATGAAAAGAACAGACATTCAATGACACTGGTGGATCCTTATGTGGTTTGTTTAGAGGCACATACATGCAATGACACCGGTGGATCCACGTGTTGTTCTTGAGAAGAACACACGTCCAATGACACTGATATATCCTTATGTGGTTCATGAAAATAATAGACATGCAGTGACACCGGGTGTGGTTCATCAAAAGAACACACATGCAATGACACTAGGTGTGGTTCATGAAAAGAACAGACATGCAATGACTCTAGCTGTGGTTCATAAACAGAACACACATGCAATGACACTGGGTGTGGTTCATGAAAGAACAGACATGCAATGACACTGGTGGATCTATGTGTGGTTCATGAAAAGAACAGACATGCAATGACACTAGTGGATCCTTATGTGGTTTGTTTAGAAGAACACACATGCAATGACACTGGGCATGGTTCATGAAAAGAACAGACATGCAATGAGAGTGGTGGATCCTTATGTGGTTTGTTTAGAGGAACAGACATGCAATGACACCGGTGGATCCTTATGTTGTCTGTCTAGAGGAACACACATGCAATGACACCGGGTGTGGTTCATGAAAAGAACAAATATGCAATGACTTATGTGGTTTGTTTAGAAGAACACACATGCAATGACACTGGGTGTGGTTCATGAAAAGAACAGACATGCAATGACACTGGTGGATCCTTATGTGGTTTGTTTAGAAGAACACACAGGCAATGACACTGGGTGTGGTTCATGAAAAGAACAGACAAGCAATGACACTGGTGGATCCTTATGTGGTTTGTTTATAGGAATAGACATGCAATGACACCGGTGGATCCACATGTGGTTCATGAGAAGAAGACACATCCAATGACAATGGTAGATCCTTATGTGGTTCATGAAAAGAACAGACATGCAATGACACCGGGTGTGGTTCATGAAAAGAACAGACATGCAATGACACTAGGTGTGGTTCATGAAAAGAACAGACATGCAATGACTCTAGCTGTGGTTCATGAACAGAACACACATGCAATGACACTGGGTGTGGTTCATGAAAAGAACAGACATGCAATAACACTGGTGGATCCTTATGTGGTTTGTTTAGAAGAACACACATGCAATGACACTGGGTGTGGTTCATGAAAAGAACATACATGCAATGACACTGGTGGATCCTTATGTCGTTTGTTTAGAGGAACATACATGGAATGACACCGGTGGATCCATGTGTGGTTCATGAGAAGAACACACATTTAATGACACTGGGTGGATCCTTATGTGGTTCATGAAAAGAACTGACATGCAGTGACACTAGGTGTGCTACGAAAAGAACAGACATGCAATGACATCGGTGGATCCATGTGTGGTTTATGGAAGTAACAGACATGCAATGACTCTAGCTATGGTTAATGAAAAGAACACACATGCAATGACACTTGGTGTGGTTCATGGAAAGAATAGACATGCAATGACACTGGTGGATCCTTATGTGGTTTGTTTAGAGGAACAGACATGCAATGACACCGGTGGATCCATGTGTGGTTCATGGGAAGAACACTCGTCCAATGACACTGATGGATCCTTATGTGGTTTGTTTAGAGGAATAGACATGCAATGACACCGGTGGATCCTTATGTGGTCTGTATAGAGGAACACACATGCAATGACACCAGGTGTGGTTCATGAAAAGAACATACATGCAATGACTTATGTGGTTTGTTTACACGAACACACATGCAATGACATGGGTGTGGTTCATGAAAAGAACAGACAGGCAATGACACTGGTGGATCCTTATGTGGTTTGTTTAGAGGAACATGCAGGCCATCACACAGGTGGATCCATGTGTGGTTTATGAGAAGAACACACATCCAATGAACTCTAGTGGATCTATTTTGGCATAATTTGATGTATTCCGCGATGTATTTCATTGTACAAGACACTTTCCATTTTTATACTACTCAGTTTTTCCCTTGGTTTTATGTGGTACTACTTAGTTTTGCCCCCCCCTCTCTATCTTCCGTAGAAGCCCAAACCTGTGTTAACCCTATCTGCTACTCCCTGATTGGTTGTCACAGTTGTCACGTCGTGCGCACCAACCATTGATTCTATGCGATCCAACGATGATCGTTCCACACGTTGTGCCCTTGAAAGTACAGCGTGAGACAGCACGGACGTCTCCCTCCGCGAGACTTCTATAGGAAGGAACACGATGCCGTCCATGGAAAAAGTCGTCGAGCAGTCATGTCAAGTTTAATCAAGTCTGAAAAGCCTACTATTGCTACTACAACTCATGCACAGGGCAACGGGGTCATCGAGTGCACGGTTGTCGACGGGACACTGCAATTTATTGCCACTTGATTTTAATCAGATATATCCCATTTTTATGCAACGCTCTCAATTTCACTTCCAACTGGGCCCTACCGCTAGTAAATTCCATGAGTCAAGGGCCCCCCTCGTGTAGATCGAACGTTGCTAGAAATTTGTTCCGCGCCACTTGCATGCAGTGGAATCGAGGTCTGCCATGAGCGTGTTTTCAATGCAGCTCTAAAGTGGAGATCGTGGTTGTTTCAAAAAAAAGGGAACCGAAAAAAGGGTGGAGATCGTGGTAGCCCCCGCCCCCCACCCACCACACGTGTCCACTCGAGGACTACGAACGATCCGGTGTATATAACCCCCCTCGACCTTCTTCTTCCATGAGCTTGTGTCATTTCCCCTAGCCTGTCTAGTCCCAAGACCCCAATCTACACCTGCCGCGCACGCCGAAGCTCCCTTCCTTGCACTACCTCCTTCCCTTGGTGCGCCATGAAGCATACGCATGGAGACGATCCGGAGGTGAAGCCAGTTGAAGGCGCAGCAGCAGATGGCTCGGTCGTCGCCAAGCAGGCGGAGGCGTCTTCTCCAGGCACGAACGCCGCTTGTCGCCGCACCGTCGAGGGTGCGAGCTCATCCGTCCAGCCAAGAGCCGCCATCGAAAGTGGAAGGAAGCCGCCCGAAAGCAGGTGGTAGCCGTCGCCGCCGAGCAGAAGGTGGTAGCCATCGCGGCCGAGCAGCATGTAGTAGTTGTCGCCGCCGAGCAGCAGGTGGCCGACAACGTCGTGGTGCCAGCGGCAGATCTGGATGGGGGCAGGCGGAGAAAATCTGGTGATCTACATCTACGACCCCATCGCCATTCAATAAATCTTCGACGCAATCGTGGAGAATGATGAGTTCGAGGAGGAGGTCCCTAATGAGGAGTCCGAGGTACTACATTGCTAGCTTCTCTAGTCGCAGCAGCAGTTTTCACTGTTCATACATAGGATTTGCTCAATCGTGAATAGATTCTTTTGCTCTTGGAGTAGGGTAGTATATATATGATTCGATCGGTTGATTGATGCATCTGCCATCTAGTCACAAAACCCCAATCCGTCTAGTCACAAAACCCCAATCTGCTCATCTGCCATCTAGTTGAGTTTGCTAGTTGAGTGTTGATTTCGATACACAGCAGGCCTATAACATTACATTTCTATTCCTTACTGAGCCCAATGATTCAATTTTGCCCCAAAATAGTGCAAGGGCATCTGATGGTGTAGTTTTCTTAGGGATGGTTAGTGAACCTGAGGCAGCAATGCACATAAACAATATAGGTTGTGTTGTTGGTATTTTGGTTCTCCGACTCCATCGCTGAAAAAAATGAGGCCCTAATTTTTCTCTCATATGGAACCTAAATATATAATCTTTGTATTATTTCTGATCTATGAATGTGTTGTATGATGCATTTGTATATCCCTGAATATTGTTTTGTATGATTACATTTCAATTTCTTATTGTGGCCAATGATTCAAATTTTCCCCAAAGAGAGGCAGACACATTGGTGGCAAATATTTTCAGGGATGAGTGGGCAAACTTGGGGCCATGTACAAGATCAATATAAGCTATGCAATTGTTACTTGGTTCACTCACGCCATCCCGGAATAAACTTATGAGGCCGCAATCTTTATTCTACATTCATATAACTATGATATTCGAATTATCTTTTCCATGCATTCATAGTGTATAAGAATTATATTTTAGTTTGTCACCGCGGCCGATGATTGAAATTTTCCCCAAAAGAGTTCAAGGGGAGACACGTATGATGGTGTCATGTTTTAGGGATGGGTTGGTGAACCTGAGGCAACAATGCACACAAAGAATATAGGTTGTGTTTTTGGTACTTTGGTTCTCCAACTCCATCTCTTAAACAAATTATGAGGCCCTTGATTTATTCTCATATGGAACTACATATATGATCCTTGAATTGTTTCTGATCTTTCAATGATTGGTATGATGCATATGTATATGAATGGTTTTGATCATAAGTATTTTTAACATGCACCTGAAGATTAATTGTTTGGTTTTTTATTTATAATTACAATATTTAGGCTTGTTTTTGTACCTGACTATGTATATCCCTGAATAATGTTTTGTACGATTACATTTCAATTTCTTATTGTGGCCAATGATTCAAATTTGCCCCAAAAGAGTGGCAGACACATTGGTGTCAGATTTTTTCAGCGACGAGTTAGTGAAGCTAGGGCGATGTACAAGAACAATATAGGCTTTGTAATTGTTACTTGGTTCACTTACGCCGTCCCTGTAGAAACTTATGAGGCCTTAATCTTTATTCTACATTCATAGAACTATGATATACGAATTACCTATTCCATGCATTCAGTGTATAACAATTACATTTTAGTTTGTCACCGCGGCCGATGATTTAAATTTTCCCCAAAAGAGTTCAAGGGGAGAGACATATGACGGTGTCGTGTTTTAGGGATGGGTTGGTGAACCTGAGGCAGCAATGCACACAAACAATATAGGTTGTGTTGTTGGTACTTTGGTTCGCCAACTCCATCTCTGAAACAAATTATGAGGCCCTAGATTTATTCTCATATGGAACTACATATATGATCCTTGAATTGTTTCTGATCTTTCAATGATTGGTATGATGCATATGTATATGAATGGTTTTGATCATAAGTATTTTTAACATGCACCTGAAGATTAATTGTTTGGTTTTTTATTTATAATTACAATATTTAGGCTTGTTTTTGTACCTGACTATGTATATCCCTGAATAATGTTTTGTACAATTACATTTCAATTTCTTATTGTGGACAATGATTCAAATTTGTCCCAAAAGAGAGGCAGACACATTGGTGTCAGTTTTTTTAGGGTTGAGTTAGTGAACCTGGGGCGATGTACAATAACATTACAGGTTGTGCAATTGTTACTTGGTTCGCTAACTCCATCCCTGAAGAAACTTATGAGGCCCCTAGATTTATCCTACATTCACTCTGATGCAATTATTTGTCATTGTGTTGAGATGAAATGATATATGAACCGATCAAACTATTGCGGAGATGCTTTATCTTTGATATCCACGGATATATTGTCTTACATATACATGTTGTCAATTCTTGAGTTGTAATACAATTCAATCATATGTATGAGTTATAAGTTATGTTCTTAAAAATCAACAGGAGGATGATGATGAAGTGGACGATAGCAAGGTATCTAGGGACAACAAGAGCCGCTACGTGCTGAGGCGGTTACGGTGTGGGCTAATCCGTTTCCACCGTAGGAGGAGACTGTTTTGCCCGTTCTGTGGCAGAGCAATCAACGTGGACCCCAACAGCATGATCCGGCATGTGGAGGGCATTGGCAGAGGCGGAGGCAAAAGGCATAGGCCAATTACCTTGGTGCGGCACGCAGCCTACGGCAAATTCCTCCGAGAGTATGTCAGGACTGGCCTGTATCCCATCGACTAGGTCATCGCGCCTCCTGGCGACAAACCCACCTGCTGCTAGGCGTCTCCGTGTCCCGGCCTCCTGCTGCAGCCCCTGCTTTTATTTTGTTCTAGTTAATTATTACCTATGTGTGGCATGTAAGACAATAAATCCGTGGTGTCTCTGGTGAACCTTCTATATTAATCTACTCCTTTATATGGAGTGCCTTAAAGTTTCTAGTGTTCAATTATATTTACTGATCATGCTCATGCACACTACAAAATATTTCTATTGCTCGATTATAGTATAATTGTCAAGAAATACATCAACAAGTTAAATTGGTCGAAATTTTGTATTGAAGTAACTAAATGTATCACACACATAATAAACTAGAAACTAAAATCTAGTTCAAACACATAATGTATCACCACCACTTGTTGTCATCCTTGACTTGCTTCCCCTTTAGCCGCTTGATGTTGCCACCGTTCCAAGATCCCTGCTCGTCCTGAAACCGGTTTCTGTCCTCCTCGCGCTTCTTCTCCTGGGCTAGCTTGCAACCAGGGCATAGCTCTCTCACGAAAACCCCCGCCTTAACCATCCCATCTTTCATGGTAATGAGCTTACTTTACAACTCGTACGCCGTGTACGCGTCTCTGGATGCATACTCGAGGCGCACCTGGCTCATCGGCTTCCACTACCAGTAGTCATGATCGAGTCGCTTCAATTTCTTTAGTTTTTCATAGGATTTATCGATGATTTCTGCTGCCAGATCACCCATGCCATCCTTCGCTGGGTATGATTTGATCTTGTACAGATTTTGGATGTCGATGTGGTGCCCCTCTAGGATTTTTATCAACGCACGAGAAAGCATAATTGTGTTATTTGTGATATCCACGCTAGTGAAAGTTATCCCTTTCCTACACAATAACTCGACCAGATCCGGACAACGCATCTCAGTTGGTTTACTCCTGCACTTAGATGGTCCTAGGGATGTAAGGGAACAAGGGATGCAGAAGTGGTGATCTCAAATTTAAATTTCACATACATGCAGAAGTGGTAAACGAGGACCTCCTCATGTATGGCGATTTGCACGACAGCGATCTCTTGTGGAGGATTTTTTCGCCTATTTGCATGGGTGTACTCCAAGTCTAGCCCCACAAACTTGTTCTTCTCTTTCTCAAGCAATTTCTCAAACCTGGCGAGAGTTGTCTCCATAGTCGCTTCATCATTTGTTTACACCACTGTCAAAGTCATGGTGCCATGGGCAGGGACCAAGTAGGTCTCTCTTGTGCGTTTCCCATTGTTCATGCCTGCAAGGAAATGGGTGAAAGGAAATGCCTGCAAGGAACTGCCTGCGAGAGGAAGAAGAAGATGAACCGAAGGTTCCAGAACAGAGGAAGAAGAAGCGCCCAGGAAAAAGTGCAGAGGAATGACTGAGGAAGAGGAATGACTGCAGAAGAAACGTGGTAACTGCAACTTTCGGTTCGAGAACTCACCGTGGTTACGTGGAGATCGTGGCAGTGCTGCCGGTTCAACATGTGGGGCCAGTTCCTGCGAGAATATGAAATTAGCTGTGCATTTTTCTGTGCGAGAAATTGAGAGAAGGCATTTATATTTTGTCTTTCATAATTAAACACAATGAAGTTGGTACAGCCCAAGAGATTTGAACAAAAGAGATTTGCTAGTTTAACATACAACAACACTTACAGGCCCAACATGGCAGAACTTGGAGAGCCCCAGAACTTGAGCTACCAGAGAGACCTCGACAGAGGTGGCAGAATTGGTGCGGGTGCAACCACGGCGACGGCTAGCTCGGATTCTACAGGAGGAAAACAGAACCGAGCATGGTCGATAAGGTGATAGATCTCACCGGGAACCAATTCTCGTCCCTGACCGTGCCATGGGTGCGTCCACGGTGAGGGTGAGCTCCGACTCAGGATGGGGAGGAGAGCGGGGCCGAGCAGCTTCGTCACTTCCCAGCTCTGCGCCATGGCCGCGGCCACAGATTGCCGCTTCGGGGAAGAAGACGCGTAATGGATGCAAGCGCCAACGTTGCAAGCCTATAAGGAGGAGAGCTGGGCCGAGCAGGTTCGTCCACGTCCCAGCACCACGCCATGGCTGCGACGCCCCACAGATTGCCGCTCCAGGGAGAAGAAGACGCGTAATGGATGCAGGCGCCAACGCTACAAGCCTAATTGACACCTAAGCGACAGGAGCGACATGAGCAACATAACAACGAGAACTGCCAGGAGGGGACCAACTTGATGGCCGTTAGCCTGATTTTTTGTATTGAAACGTAAATTTGAATTCATGCCGAAAAGACCCTCTGAGTATTTGGCACACCAACTGTAGTCATCATGGATGATTTCAGGGAACTTGGATACCGCGTTTCCTGGACACGCCAACTTACGGGCCGCAAAATGATATTCTCGTTCAACACAAGAAGCAGATCACCATCTGACTCAACTAGGTAAAATATGTAGCCTCCGTGTACCTGTTCAAAAACTGGGGCTGAAATTATTTTGGCCATCATGACAGCGCTCGTGCGCTACTCTAACTGGATGTTGGTCGACATGATGTCTCCATTCTTAAGTAATGCATATACTTCCCCTCGGAATGCCATCATGCAAACCAGAAGCGTATCAGGAGGTGGCGAATACAATCCTTCTCCAAATGATTCATTGATTTGGCCCGTTGGGGTGCTCTCATCGGCCCATGCAATATGATCTGGATAATTAGTGCAAACGAACACCAACGCTTGGGACTTCGTCACGACGACAGATTGTAGAAGATCAGATGGTATGTGTGCTTGAAACTCAGTGTTAGACTTATGAGTGATTGGGTTCAGAAGCCGAATCTGGTACGGATGCACCCTCTGAGAAAGCACGATGACGCCACGAGAAACACCGACGAAGTAGAATCTTTTGGAAGAAGAGGGCATCAGTTAGCACTAAGATGTTTACAATGGAAAATACAATCAAATGAATGTTATATATATATCGGATGTGAATATGAACCTATGATGGATGTCCATTAGATTCGTCCTGAAGCAACGACTAGTGACGAGGTTGAGGAAGGTGAATTCGCCAATGTCTGGAAGTGTGTGATCTATCATGATCCAGTTGTTGAGATTGAATTCGGGCACCTTTAAAGTGCGGCGCCAATCGGTGCAGACTTCCCAACAAGCAGCATAGGTGTCCAAGTACTCCTCTTTATCCAACAAGTAGTCGGCGATCTTGTGAAGTGGGTCGGTTGGGAGATCGGACCAGTTCCTCTTCATCCGGCTACTAGCCATGGCTTACGTGTGGGAATGTTTTGATCGAGGAAGAAAGAAGAACTACCACTGCGAGGAGAAGAAGAAGAGAACAGACGAGGGATACAAAGCGGAACTGCCACTACAAGGAGACGAGGAGACGAGGGAGAAGAAGCGGAACTGCCGCTTCAAGTTTGGATCAACGGGTTTTTTTCGAAACTAGCACGTGAACTAGCCATGCACTGCATTCAAGTTTTGATCAAACAGACTGACATGTGGGACCGGCTAAAAAATTCCGTGAAGTCCTACCGTGAATAGTGTGCTGACAGGTGGCATGTTTTCTGACTAGCGGTCCCGCCTCCTCCACCTTTGACGGTGCGCGTTCTAGGTTTGAGGGATGGTGCCGTCCACCAACATATTATTGTGCAATTTTCCATGTTTTCTCGCAACCAGCTCTGCTCCGCTCGAATCCTCTGCTCCTGCCGCCGCCACTCCGTTCAGTCGTGCACCGCTCTCGTCATCCCCTTGGGCCATAGTCCTCCGCCTCCCCTCCCTGCCATCCCCTCACGTCCCCTCCCCTCCCTCCCTACCTTGTCTCATTGTCGCCGTCCACCGTCCAGGCATGTCTGGAAACAAAAACCGAGAGTAGGCCGTTGGGTTAGGCGCCCAACAACGCGGGTGATCTATAACCCACTCAGAGATGGATCCTGTGAGGCTTGAGAACATGGAGATGGGTCCTGTGCGGCTGGAGAGCACGTAACCTCCTTCAACTCTAGAGAGCACAGAGGAGAACGAAACAGGGGAAGAGGAAGCGGGGTGCAGAGCTTTGGAGGTATGGAGCCCGGAGAAGGTGTCATGCGTCCACATTGAAGGGTAAACTGTGATTCCTTTTCTACATACCCCAATTAGCGTTTCTAGTCCCGTGGTGATGGCAAGGATATGTGTTGGTAACAGAAGGACGTCTGTACAGCTTATCCTTGAGAATGATGCTTTGTGAAGAGAGCATGAAGAAACTGAAATGTGTGGCGGTGCGGATGATGATGAGAAATCATATCCAAACATTGTTGCTGACCCTGATAGGATGGAGAGTAGGGATATTTGGTTGATTCAAACTTTGAGCCTGACTATGGGACTGATGAGGAAGAGGAATGTGAAGATTTGGAAATGGGATGTAGATACGACGACGAAGACGAGGACAGGAAAGGGATACACTTTGACAGGGCCAATCCTACAATTGATGAGGGGACTATCTTTGAGAATGTGGAGGACTGTAGATATGTAGTTGCAACCTATGCAATCAGAGTTGGGTTCAAATTTATCATTGAAAAGAGCAACCAAAAGAGATTTAGGGTGCATTGTAGGGAAAGTAATGTGTGTAAATGGAGATTACATGCATCTCCAATGCGGGGTGGACACCCATTTCAGGTTGCAATAGCTACATTTAGTTTCACTGTTTCTCATATTTATTCTGCTGATAACTAGCTCTGAATTATTTGGATTCTTATCGAATGCAGTTAAAAGTAAACATGAAGAAACACAACTTCCCTAATACTTCTTTAAGTGATAAAATTAGACTGGCGACTACCAAGTGGATTGCTGCTACTGTACTTGACTGGGTGAGGCAGGATCATAACATTGGACCTGCTGAAGTCAGAGCAAAGATTAGCAAAAAGTTTAGCGTTCTGATTCCTTGCCACAGAGTCTTTGATGGGAAGGAGATGGCTCTAGACTTCATTCAAGGCAAGTGGAATGACAATTTTCACATGTTGTATAGTTTCAAAGCTCAGGTAGAGAAAACATCACCTGGTAGTGTTGTTAAGATCGATTACGAGTTTGTGAAAGGAAGAGAAAAGGTGTCTAGGGGGTCAGGTATAAGCAGGAAGATAAGATATGCTTCAGGAGATGTTTTGTCTACCTGAAGGCATGGTGGAAGGGTTCCTAGACGGCTGCATGCCATACTTGGCAATAGGCCCAACTTCTTTAACAGGGAAGTTCAGGGGACATGTTGCTTCTCCTTGTGCTTTGGACGCGCATAATTGGCTTCTACCCGTAGCTTATGCTATTCTTGAGGGTGAATCAAATGAAAGCTAGACATGGTTCATGCAAAGACTATGGGCAGAAATTGGTCACCCTGAAGGCTTGGTGATACACACCGGTGCATGTGAGGGTCTTGAGAATGCTATTGATGCTATGTTTCCTCGGGTTGAGCATCGGGAATGCATGTGGCACCTAGCTACTAACTTCATGAAGAAGTTCAAAGGAAAGATCTTTGAAGAGGACTTTTGGTGATCAGCATACACATACACCCCAAGCACGCATGCTATTTACTTACAGAACATGTATGCAGTGCCAAAGGTGAAAAAATACCTTGAAGAGCATCACACCAAGCTATGGGCTAGAAGCAAGTTTGGTGAGTTAAGCAAGGTGGATTTTGTTTTCAATAATTTGACAAAGAGTTTCAATGATAAGATTTCGGGCATGAAGACACTTGGAATTTTTATTTTGTTGGATGCAATAAGACAATGCATAATGGTGAAGATAGATTTAAGGCAAAGAATTTGTGCAAGAAATTTTTTAGGCCATAAAATAGTTCCAAAGGTTGTTATCTTACTGGATGCGAGAACCAGGGAAATGAGAACGATAAAGATGAGGATGGTCAGAAGTTCCAGAACATTGGCTGAGGTTTATGCAGAATACAAGCGTGGAAGTGAACGGAGGTACATTGTAGACATTGGAAACAAGACTTGTTCATGTAGGCAGTGGCGGATTTTTGGTTTTCAATGTCACCATGCAATTTACTTCATCTTAAAGCTTAGAGGTAGTAGACCTAAAATAGAAAACTATGTCGAAAAATATTTCTCCGTGGACAAGTTTGCTCCAACTTATGCAGAAAGCGTACCACCTATTGCTGATGAAAATGATTGGGAGATTGTCGATCCAGGGTTCAAACTTCAACCACCAGTTCTTAGGAGGCCACCGAAAGCTAAGGATCAAAGCCTCCACCGATAAAGGTTCAAGGCTTGGAGCTAGGAAAAGGAAATGCAAACATTGTGGCGGATTCGGCCATATCAGGAGGTTGTACAAAAACCCAGTTACACATGATATTGACCCTGTTCACATCCTGGTGGTAGAAAATGAGGCTTCTCATCCAGAACTAGAGAAAGAGCAGCACGAAGACGAAGAACTTGAGGAAGTGCAGCAGGTGGAGGAAAACGGTGATGAGCACTCGGAGGAAAACGTAAGTAAGCAACCAATTTATGAAGAAGTGGAGGTGCCGGCGAGAAAAGGGTGTGAAAAGAAACAAAAGGGTAAGCAGAACGGGGAGGAAAGGGCAAATAATGGAGGTGTATTAGAATATGAAGAAGTTGCAGGGGTGATTGAGGATGTCCTTGAGGATCTTTCGGCTAACTGCAGGAGAAAAAATAAATCCCTGCCAATTTCATCTTTGTACGATTCTCTAGATGAAAGGTAAGCTTAAAAATTGTTTTATTTGCCATTTTATCATTTTTTATCCTCGTCAACTGTTGCTTAATGCAACGTGGGCTAGTAGACTAATAAGAGGAGCAGAAATATGCAGGCACCGTAACATCGTATGTTGAATTATATCATTGAAACTAAACTAGTCGTGTCATCTTTATTTATATCTGGCGCGTGCAACGTGTCTGTGCTGGGGTCATGTGGACCAGATTACAATTTTTTAAATATTATTATATTAATGTTTACCTACGTATGGACGCAACTACTACTTCCCATCTCCCTTGGATTCCCATCTCCTCTAGCGCACTCCAGAATTATGGTTGTGCCATCAAGTATCAGAGTCAGCGTATTCTCCCATAAGATGTGAATGCAATGACTTTGTTTGTTCAGAATTTGATGACTTTTGATTAGTTTGAAAGATATATTAACCTAAAACATGTATCTAGACATGTTTTGGGTATAGATACATTTCAATATCTAAAAAAACTAAGTCAGTTATATCTAGACAGGAGTAGTACACTAATACAACACGCTCGATCCCTTCTCCTCTAGCGCACTCCAAATTATGGCTGTCCCATCAAGTGCTAGGAGAATAGTCAGCGTATTGTCCCATCCGATATGCCAGGAATGCGCGAACTTTATTTTCAGGATCGGATGAGTTTCGACTGGTTTCAAAGAAAAAGACAACTAAAAAATGCCCAACATATATAGATTATGATGATAATCGACTATGACTCAAGTGGCCCAGATGCAAAGAGGGCATTAAGATACCGTACATAGATTTAATTTATGCTTAAGTGGCCCTAATCGACTATGATGCTCCCGCAGTCTCCATCATCGACGATGTTGTCCGTGTCGCCGCCAGCCTCCTCCGCATCGAGATCGATGCCGACGTTCCCAGCAGCGTTCCTCCTCCTCATGGATTCTTCACGGCACGCTGCATCGATAACGGTGGAGGTCGTAACCCTAGGCCCTGCCCAGAAGCGCTGCCTCCCTTCGGGGTTGCGCAGATCCGGGTGGATCTCCTGCCGGTGGGTTCCGCACAGCTCAATCAACACAACCCGCTCCTTCTTGAACATCTTTCGCCAGTACGCGCTCGTGCACAAGTACCGTGCCATTGCCCTCTTTTGCTCCGGCAGCTAGCAGCGCTCCTCGATCTGCCTCGCCAACGTGTTGTCGTGCAAGAGTGGCGCGATAGGAACCCTGGCGTAGCTAACCTCGAAGTTGGCCGGAAGCCTCACAAACAGCGGCGCGAGTATGTCATAGTGGGCTAACATCTGAGCCTCGTGCAAGATGAGTTTGGGCCTCTCCCTCTCCATGGCGATGAAGGAACACGATCTGAGCTTCGGCCCCGGGGTTAAGGGGATAAGGGCAAGGACGTAGGCCCAACGTGGTTGCCACTGCTAATCAGTTCATAGAACATACTTCTCGTGGATCGCCCTCAGGAAGGACATCCTTACCGTCCACGCGCCAAGATCCAACGACGCCTAACAATCGGGTATCGGGTCTTCTAGAAGCCCATAGTGGTTGTTGGTTAGCTTTTCGTCCCGATTGTTTGTGGCCAACGGTTGTTGTTGAAAATAATACACATTTCAATGACAATGGTGGATTCATATGTGGTTAATGAAAAGAACACACATGCAATGAACTCTGGTGGATCCATATGCCATGACACTGATGGATCCATGTGTGGTCTCTGAAAAGAACACACATTTCAATGACACTGGTGGATCCATATGTGGTTTGTGAAAAGAACACACATCCAGTGACTCTAGCTGTGGTTACTAAGAAGAACACACATGCAATGACACCGGTGGATCCATATGTGGTTAATGAAAATAACACACATGCAATGACTCTAGTTGTTGTTAGTAAATAGAACACATATGCAATGACACTGGTGGATCCATATGTGGTATGTGACGTGAACACACATGCAATGAAACTTGTGGATCCATATGTGTTCTGTGAAAAGAATAGTCATGAAGTGACTCCAGATGTGGTTCATGAAAGAATACACATTTCAATTACAATGGTGGTTCCATATGTGGTTTGTGAAAAGAACACACATACAATGACTCTAGCTATGGTTAATGAGAAGAACACGCATGCAATGACACTGGTGGATCCATAGGTGGATTGTGAAAAGAACACACATACAATGAACTCTGGTGGATCCATATGCAATGATACTGGTGGATCCATGTGTTGTATCTGAAAAGAACACACATTTCAATGACAATGGTGATTCCATATTTGGTTTGTGAAAAGAACACACATCTAGTGACTCAATGTGGTTAATGAGAAGAACACACATGCAATGCCACTGGTGGATCCATATGTGGTTAATGAAAAGAACATACATGCAATGACTCTAGATGTGGTTAATGAGAAGAACACACATGCAATGACACTGGTGGATCCATATGTGCTCTGTGAAGAGAACACACATGCAATGACACTGGTGGATCCATATGTGGTCTGTGAAATGAATAGACATGAAATGATTCTAGATGTGGTTAATGAAAGTATACACATTTCAATGACAATGGTGATTCCATATGTGGTTTGTGAAAAGAACACACATGCAATGACACTGGTGGATCCATAGGTGGATTATGAAAAGAACACACATGCAATAAACTCTGGTGGATCCATATGCAATGACACTGGTGGATCCATGTGTGGTCTCTGAAAAGAACACACATTTCAATGACACTGGAGGATCCATATGTGGTCTGTGAAAAGAATAGACATGAAATGATTCTAGATGTGGTTAATGAAAGAATACACATTTCAATGACAATGGTGGTTCCATATGTGGTTTGTGAAAAGAACACACATGCAATGACACTGGTGGATCCATAGGTGGATTGTGAAAAGAACACACATGCAATGAACTCCGGTGGATCCATATGCAATGACACTGGTGGATCCATGTGTGGTCTCTGAAAAGAACACACATTTCAATGACGCTGGTGGATCAATATGTGGTTTGTGAAAAGAACACACATCCAGTGAATCTATCTTTGGTTAATGAGAAGAGCACACATGCAATGACACTAGTGGATCCATATGTGGTTAATGAAAATAACACACATGCAATGACTCTTGCTGTTGTTAATGAGAAGAACACACATCCAATGATAATGGTGGTTCCATATGTGGTTTGTGAGAAGAACATACATCCAGTGACTCTAGATGTGCTTAATGAGAAGAACACACATGCAATGACATTGGTGGATCCATAGGTGGATTGTGAAAATAACACACATGCAATGACTCTAGATGTGGTTCATGAAAAGAACACACATGCAATGACACTGGTGGATCCATTAGTGGATTGAGAAAAGAACACACATGCAATGAACTCTGGTGGATCCATATGCAATGACACTGGTGGATCCATGTGTGGTCTCTGAAAAGAACACACATTTCAATGACACTGGTGGATCCATATGTGGTCTGTGAAAAGAATAGACATGAAATGATTCTAGATGTGGTTAATGAAAGAATACACATTTCAATGACAATGGTGGTTCCATATGTGGTTTGTGAAAAGAACACACATGCAATGACACTGGTGGATCCATAGGTGGATTGTGAAAAGAACACACATGCAATGAACTCTGGTGGATCCATATGCAATGACACCGGTGGATCCATGTGTGGTCTCTGAAAAGAACACACATTTCAATGACACTGGTGGATCCATATGTGGTTTGTGAAAAGAACACACATCCAGTGACTCTAGCTTTGGTTATGAGAAGAGCACGCATGCAATGACACTGGTGGATCCATAGGTGGATTGTGAAAAGAACACACATACAATGAACTCTGGTGGATCCATATGCAATGATACTGGTGGATCCATGTGTTGTATCTGAAAAGAACACACATTTCAATGACAATGGTGATTCCATATTTGGTTTGTGAAAAGAACACACATCTAGTGACTCAATGTGGTTAATGAGAAGAACACACATGCAATGACACTGGTGGATCCATATGTGGTTAATGAAAAGAACATACATGCAATGACTCTAGATGTGGTTAATGAGAAGAACACACATGCAATGACACTAGTGGATCCATATGTGCTCTGTGAAGAGAACACACATGCAATGACACTGGTGGATCCATATGTGGTCTGTGAAATGAATAGACATGAAATTATTCTAGATGTGGTTAATGAAAGTATACACATTTCAATCACAATGGTGGTTCCATATGTGGTTTGTGAAAAGAACACACATGCAATGACACTGGTGGATCCATAGGTGGATTGTGAAAAGAACACACGTGCAATGAACTTCGGTGGATCCATATGCAATGACACTGGTGGATCCATGAGTGGTCTCTGAAAAGAACACACATTTCAATGACACTGGTGGATCAATATGTGGTTTGTGAAAAGAACACACATCCAGTGACTCTAGCTTTGGTTAATGAGAAGAGCACACATGCAATGACACTAGTGGATCCATATGTGGTTAATGAAAATAACACACATGCAATGACTCTAGCTGTTGTTAATGAGAAGAACATACAACCAATGATAATGGTGGTTCCATATGTGGTTTGTGAGAAGAACATACATCCAGTGACTCTAGATGTGCTTAATGAGAAGAACACACATGCAATGACATTGGTGTATCCATAGGTGGATTGTGAAAATAACACACATGCAATGACTCTAGATGTGGTTCATGAAAAGAACACACATGCAAAGACACTGGTGGATCCATTGGTGGATTGTGAAAAGAACACACATGCAACGAACTCTGGTGGATCCATATGCAATGACACTGGTGGATCCATGTGTGGTCTCTGAAAAGAACACACATTTCAATGACACTGGTGGATCCATATGTGGTCTGTGAAAAGAATAGACATGAAATGATTCTAGATGTGGTTAATGAAAGAATACACATTTCAATGACAATGGTGGTTCCATATGTGGTTTGTGAAAAGAACACACATGCAATGACACTGGTGGATCCATAGGTGGATTGTGAAAAGAACACACATGCAATGAACTCTAGTGGATCCATATGCAATGACACCGGTGGATCCATGTGTGGTCTCTGAAAAGAACACACATTTCAATGACACTTGTGGATCCATATGTGGTTTGTGAAAAGAACACACATCCAGTGACTCTAGCTTTGGTTAATGAGAACATGCAATGACACTGGTGGATCCATATGTGGTCTGTGAAATGAATAGACATGAAATGATTCTAGATGTGGTTAATGAAAGTATACACATTTCAATGACAATGGTGGTTCCATATGTGGTTTGTGAAAAGAACACACATGCAATGACACTGGTGGATCCATAGGTGGATTGTGAAAAGAACACACATGCAATAAACTCTGGTGGATCCATATGCAATGACACTGGTGGATCCATGTGTGGTCTCTGAAAAGAACACATATTTCAATGACACTGGAGGATCCATATGTGGTCTGTGAAAAGAATAGACATGAAATGATTCTAGATGTGGTTAATGAAAGAATACACATTTCAATGACAATGGTGGTTCCATATGTGGTTTGTGAAAAGAACACACATGCAATGACACTGGTGGATCCATAGGTGGATTGTGAAAAGAACACACATGCAATGAACTCCGGTGGATCCATATGCAATGACATTGGTGGATCCATGTGTGGTCTCTGAAAAGAACACACATTTCAATGACACTGGTGGATCAATATGTGGTTTGTGAAAAGAACACACATCCAGTGACTCTAGCTTTGGTTAATGAGAAGAGCACACATGCAATGACACTAGTGGATCCATATGTGGTTAATGAAAATAACACACATGCAGTGACTCTAGCTGTTGTTAATGAGAAGAACACACAACCAATGATAATGGTGGTTCCATATGTGGTTTGTGAGAAGAACATACATCCAGTGACTCTAGATGTGCTTAATGAGAAGAACACACATGCAATGACATTGGTGGATCCATAGGTGGATTGTGAAAATAACACACATGCAATGACTCTAGATGTGGTTCATGAAAAGAACACACATGCAATGACACTGGTGGATCCATTGGTGGATTGTGAAAAGAACACACATGCAATGAACTCTAGTAGATCCATATGCAATGACACTGGTGGATCCATGTGTGGTCTCTGAAAAGAACACACATTTCAATGACACTGGTGGATCCATATGTGGTCTGTGAAAAGAATAGACATGAAATGATTCTAGATGTGGTTAATGAAAGAATACACATTTCAATGACAATGGTGGTTCCATATGTGGTTTGTGAAAAGAACACACATGCAATGACACTGGTGGATCCATAGGTGGATTGTGAAAAGAACACACATGCAATGAACTCTGGTGGATCCATATGCAATGACACCGGTGGATCCTTGTGTGGTCTCTGAAAAGAACACACATTTCAATGACACTTGTGGATCCATATGTGGTTTGTGAAAAGAACACACATCCAGTGACTCTAGCTTTGGTTAATGAGAAGAGCACACATGCAATGACACTGGTGGATCCATATGTGGTTAATGAAAATAACACACATGCAATGACTCTAGGTATTGTTAATGAGAAGAACACACATCCAATGACACTGGTGGATCCATATGTGGATTGTGAAAATAACCCACATGCAATGACTCTAGTTGTTGTTATCAAAAATAACACACATGCAATGACACTGGTGGATCCATATGTGGTATGTGAAAAGAGTAGACATGAAATGACTCTATATGTGGTCTCTGAAAAGAACAAACATTTCAATGACACTGGTGGATCCATATGTGGTTTGTGAGCAGAACATACATCCAGTGACTCTAGTTGTGGTTAATCAGAAGAACACACATGCAATGACACTGGTGGATCCATAGGTGGATTGTGAAAAGAACACGCATGCAATGAACTCTGGTGGATCCATGTGTGGTCTCTGAAAAGAACACACATTTCAATGACACTAGTGGATCCATATGTTGTTTGTGAAAAGAACACACATCCAGTGACTCTAGCTTTTGTTAATGAGAAGAACACACATGCAATGACACTGGTGGATCCATATGTGGTTAACGAAAATAACACACATGCAATGACTCTAGTTGTTGTTAGTAAAAAGAACACACATGCAATGACACCGGTGGATCCATATGTGGTTTCTGAAGAGAATACACATAGAATGACACTGGTGGATCCATATGTGGTCTGTGAAAAGAATATTCATGAAATGACTCCAGACGTGGTCTCTAAAAAGAAAACACATTCCAATGACATAGTGGATCCATATGTGGTTTGTGAAAAGAACATATATCCAGTGACGCTAGCTGTGGTTAATGAGAAGAACACACATGCAATGACACTGGTGGATCCATTTGTGGATTGTGAAAATAACACACATGCAATGACTCTAGTTGTTGTGAGTAAAAAGAACACACATGCAATGACACTGGTGGATCCATATGTGGTGTGTGAAGAGAACACACATGCAATGACACTGGTGGATCCATATGTGGTCTGTGAAAAGAATAGACATGCAATGACTCCAGATGTGGTTAATGAAATAATACATATTTCACTGACAATGGTGGTTCCATATATGGTTTGTGAAAAGAACACACATCCAGTGACTCTAGATGCGGTTAATGAGAAGAACACACATGTAATGCTATTGGTGGATCCATATGTGGTTAATGAAAATAACAAACATGCAATGAACTCTGGTGGAAGCATATGCAATGACACTGGTGTATCCATGTGTGGTCTCTGAATAGAACACACATTTCAATGACACTGGTGGATCCATATGTGTTTTGTGAAAAGAACACACATGCAATGACTCCAGATGTGGTCTCTGAGAAGAACACACATGCAATGACACTGGTGGGTCCATATGTGGTTAATGAAAATAACACACATGCAATGACTCTAGTTGTTAGTAAAAAGAAAACACATGCAATGACACTGGTGGATCCATATGTGGTGTGTGAAGAGAACACACGTGCAGCGACTCTGGTGGATCCATATGTGGTCTGTGAAAAGAATAGACATGAAATGACTCCATATGTGGTTAATGAATGAATACACATTTCAATGACAATGGTGGTTCCATATTTGGTTTCTGAAAAGAACACACATCTAGTGACTCTAGATGTGGTTAATGAGAACAACACACATGCAATGACACTGGTGGATCCATATGTGGTTAATGAAAATAACACACATGCAATGACTAGCTATTGTTAATGAGAAGAACACACATGCAATGACACTGGTGGATCCATATGTGGTCTCTGAAAAGAATATACATGCAATGACACTGGTGGATCTATATGTGTTCTGTGAAACGAATAGTCATGAAATGACTCCAGATGTGGTCTCTGAAAAGAACACACATTTCAAAGACACTGGTGGATCCATATGTGTTTTGTGAAAATAACACACATGCAATGACTCCAGATGTGGTCTCTAAGAAGAACATGCAATAACACTGGTGGATCCATATGTGGTTAATGAAAATAACACACTTGCAATGACTCTAGTTGTTGTTAGTAAAAAGAACACAAAGGCAATGACACTGGTGGATCCATATGTGGTGTGTGAAGAGAACACACATGCAATGACTCTTGTCGGGGGGATGACCTCTGGGTAGGCCAAGACGGGACCAACCGGCTGGCTCCAAGGAGCACATGCCACCTGGACCCAGATCACGAAACCATAGCCGGGTGGTATTCCCACCCGGTCCACACTCAAGTTTCCCGGGCTAGACTGTCTAGCCGGGTAGCCAAAAGAACCGGATGGGAGGCCACTCCTAGCCGGCCTCCTCAGATCCGCTGGACATTGTACGGTGGGGATGACGCTCTTTGCTGAGCGCACCCTTAACCGGACAGGCTGGCTAGCCTAGCGCCATCTTGGACAATCGCTGAAGTGGAGGCTGACGAGCAAAGCAAGGGATGACGAGCAAAGCCCCGGCTTACGCATAAAGAGCTGGCTGACGGATAAAGAGCCAGATGACAAGTAAAGCAGGGGCGCTGAGCGCTAAAGCATGGTCCTCCCCTAAACTGGAGGCCTGACTGGACCCGGGCCTACCGTTTGGTGCTGTCCAGCCGGCCCACTTTGTAAAGCCCAAATCCAAAAAGTAAACCCTAGAACCCATCTTGTAAGCTGCCTCCTCGACCTGTATATAAAGAGGGGAGCGCTAGGGTTCTAGGTAGGTTCAAGAAGAAGGAAAATAGACACCAGAAGAAGAACTTAGGGAATTCCTAGCAAGAAGTAGCTAAGGAAACAGCTCAAGGTGCACTTGTATTGGGCGTTCGCCCCCTTTGATAGAGATCCTTGCAGAAGTAGGAGTTTTACCTCGCCAAGAGTGCTCCGAACCTGGGTACATCGCTGTGTTTGCAGTATATGTTTCCAACCTGTTGCGAGTAGCCACCGATAGCAACCTGATTGTCCCCTTCAAGCCATCCCCGATGGCACTGCCGTGTTCCACACCACGACAGTTGGCGCCCATCGTGGGGCACATCGCTTGGGCTGGGACCATCTTTCACACGGGACTTCCGCTCGTCGCTGGTGAGCGAGTAGCCTCTAGACTCGTCCTCACTCTCGGCTCCTACGACTGCGTCCTCGACAACGCCTCCTACTTCCCTGGGGGACTTTCCCAAGCAGGAGCTCTATCATGCACTTCGGCGAGCATCGCGTCTACGTCGTCACTGTCCCTAAGGCTTTCCCTAGCAACGTAGTCACCATCTTCGACGCACCCCCTGGCTTCTCCACCTCGGGCATCACCCGCGGCAGCGTCGAGGTTTATGAGAGGAACAAACATGCAATGACACTTGCTGTGGTTCATGAAAAGAACACACATGCAATCACACTGGTGGATCCATGTTCAAACCTACCACATATGGCCCATGGGTTCTCCATTTGCTTGCTTTTAAATCACGCCCTTATTCTTATGTGTGGATCCCTCTATCTAAATTCACCATTTCAGAATCGAGTGCCTTAGCACTCTCTTTTTACCATCTGCTTGCATGTGCCTTTTCCCTCATTCTATTTTGAATTTAAGTAATATAATTGTTGGTCCTTGCTTAAACATAAAAAGTTTGTTTATTTTTTAATATAACTAAAAGTAGGCAAAAAGTCCGCCTAAACCTTTTACTCTAAACTAGCCCTATCTAGTCTACTTTGGACTATATAAATAGTCTAGTCCTTTTTTTCTATTCCCTAACCCTACCATCAAATTCAGCCAAAAATCTTTGAAACGTTTTTTATTTTCATTCTAAAATGCCTCACCCTCTTTTGTTTTGCTGGCACGTACTAGGTGCTATTCTTAGCTTCCTCTTTTTCAAAATTTGGATCTCGTTTCAAGCAGCAGCATGCAGATAGGCAGCGAGCAGCTTCAGGAAATGCAGAGAAACAAGCAACAGCGACTGTTTTCCTTCAGTCATCTTCAGTGCATCGTTTGGTTCAGTTTAAGGAGCAACAGCAGCAACCGCTACTCTAGACCAACGTTGCCAGACAGCCCACCCGGGACATCTGCATTTTCCCGGCTGAGCGGACACGCTCCCAGCGCTGCCCTGTTTCTCTTCCTATCGACCGAGCACGTGAACTGCCCCGCTCCATGCCAAGGACAGCACGCCAAGCGCGTGAGGGCCTGCCCCTCCTTATCTACTAGCCTCGCAGCGCATCTCACCAACCATCCCCGTTCCTCTTTTCCCCTTCTCCATGACACGCACTTCGATCCCCCACCTTCGCGCCATGGCCGCTGCTGTGCGCCGCTTTCCGCCGTCTTCTCGGTCGACGCCCGAGAACGTGGAGTGGCGGATGAGCTTCCTTGTCCTCGTACGCATCGAACCCGCCTGCGAGGAGGAGCCGGACCGGCCAAGAACTTCCTCCTCGTCGTTGTTCATGTTGAGTCCGAGCAGAGCGCCGCCGTCCACCGTCGCTCCCGCCTTCCCCGACCAACCCAAGGCCACCACGAGTTTCAGGGTGAGCTTATTGTCCTTCTCCCCAACTTCCTCATCCTCTGCCATGTCTGTATCGTTGTTCATCTTCCGCCCGCCGCCGTTCCGCTCACAGTACAGCGTCGCCACCTTGTCCTCTTGCCTCATATACCTCCAATGCACCTCCAACACGCTTTCTCGGTCAAGCAACGGCACCGGCGCTTCCTCCCCGTGCGATCCCCGCGCCTCTCGCTGTCAGTGTCGTCGACTGTCACGGGCGCGCGCACCGCTGTAGGTACCATCTGTTCCTGCGACCTCCCTTCCTGTACAGTTCATGCCCGGCGCTGATCTTCATACAATCGTAATATTGGCATATCCAGCTTCCTTTTTGCAGCAAACGTCTCCCCAAACAGAGTTCTAGATCTCGTGAAAACCTCCTCCAAATATCGGCCGATCTCACAGTACACCACTGTCAATTCGCGGTTCAGTTTCGACAGTTTGCTGTCAGTGCAATCTCTGTTTTGACCTCTATTCCTGACTTTCTCACAGCATCCAAAGTTCATATATGATCAATATCTTCACGGATATTCCATCTACACGTAGAAAAAGACGTCACTCAAATCGGAGGTCCGAGTCCTTCGGAATCATCCCGGGAAGTTAGCTCAAGCTAGAAGTTTTTCACGTTGATCACACCAGTTTTCTTCAGCAACTTCCGATCAGTTCATGTGGCTTTTCAAAAACAACCCTGGCCCTCTTTTCCTTTATAGCCCCGGTTTTATTTCAAAATAAGTGAACTCAATTCCAATTCAAACCAAGTCAAGCTAATTCAAAACTTTTGAAATAATTGGAATTTGGAAAAAGTTCAAACATCAAATTTGTTTGTTTTTAAATTCTGGACATGAATATAACCTTTGTTTCAACTGTGCCATGTTGGAATTTTATCTTTTAGGATATTAATGCCTTTATCTTAAATAAATTCATAACTTTAATTCCGTAATTTCAAATTAGACAAATAATATGTCTAAATCGATCAGCGCGACGAGCCTGTTCTAACTATGCTTTCCATAATATCAATTGTATCATGCATCATATAAATATTAAGTATACAACAATGTTTATGGGAGCAAAACATGACTAAAAATTTAATAAAATGCTTTGTTCTTGTAACCCACACCTCACCCATGCCATGCTATGCTATGCCATGTAAATTGTGCATCATTCCATCATGGCATACTTGTTTGCTTGTTGCATATTATTTATATGATTGTGCAATGTATTTATTTCGGCCCCTTGTGTGTTTATCCATATAGACACTGAGCAAGAAGAATACCAGGAGTCTCAGGAGTATTGTCCAGATCCGTCATATTCAGCAATAGAACTGCCAGGCAAGCAATTCCCCATGCTTGCATACATATAGTACCTATGCTTTTATCTTACTCTTGCACCATTGAGTCACGATTGCATTAAATTGAATCCCAAGTTTTGCATAGCCTTTACTTTTAAACCCCACCGAAGCTTGTACCTCCATCCCATGAGCCATTACTGCAGGAGTTGTTTGAGCCATCCGAGTCATAGAATTGCATGTGTAGGGTTTGTGCGAGTCTTTGGATAATGAGATACCTAAACAACTTAATATGAGTAGAGAACTAATGAAAGAGGCATCGGTGAGCATAATCTGTTATTTGGTTCTTTAAGCTCACTTGTGTCTCGTAGGACCCCGAGTACTTGATTCTTGTTCCTTGACTATCGCACTATCCGCATGTGGGACCATAAATCCCCTTCGCCTGAGCATGATTTGCACTTTATTTCTTGGGGCCACAAACTAGTTTGGGGCTTTATTACTATCATGTACTTATGTCATGCTTTACTGTTTTATTTATGATTGCGCGTAGAGCGCCTGTACTGTTTAGGAACCCCGTGCCACGTTTCCGCTGTATCGACAAGCCCAGTCAAACTTTCGGGTTCCCAGTCGTTTACAACTGTCGCCACACACGATGGGTCCATCGCGGAGCCGGACGACTTTGTAGCGGGTAGCTTATTGGGGGTGGCCCCCGTAAATGATTTATGAATCCTGTGAATGCTTTGTCGTGAGGCCTCGTTGCGTTTTATTTGGTTCTTCCCGAGGTTGATCGTGTGTGTTGCTATTTGTGCACCGCAGGTAAATCTTTCTGAAATCCGTGTCCGTGGTTATGGACGACTTGGAGCACAGTTTCTCGATCATAGACAAGCATAACTAAAGTACCGCCTTTAATTTGACTAAGACATGACTAGTAATTCGTACAACACTCATGGAATGGTTAATAAAATTGCCAACAGATGGGTTGTTCTTCTACCTTCTCGTCGGTAAACGAGAAGGAGGACGAGCGAGGTTATTTAAGTTGCTTATATAACTGTTGCTATTAATTAACGGGCGTCCGTCCATCCCTGGTTGGACAGATGTGTAGCGAGTCTCTATAGCTCTTTGTAGATATTATCTTTCGCTGCAATTGCATCACCCCCAGGTTGTTCCCTTTAGATGCATTAAGACTTGCTGAGTACCCCTAGGGTCTCACACGATAAATATTTAGTTTAGATGGACATGTATACTCTCAGGAAGGCTACTTGGTCGAAGATACCGATGATGGTGGCAATGACCATCAGGTGTAGAGATTCCGGGGATGGAGATCTGTGAGATCTTTGGGCGGGATGTGCTTCATTCTGTGGCATCTTATGCGTATTTGCTTCTTATCCGTACTCGGATCTTGTATTCTACTTCCGCTTGATACTCTGTTGTGTGATGTATGAGGAGATATCCTAAACTATTATATCTATTTAGGATATTTGGATTTTTCCGTATGGCGTTGAATATTCCTATTTCTATTTCTTTTAGATGGTGTGACTCTGATGTCTATTGTAAGTCGCATGCATACATACTCATTTGTGTATGTCGTGGTCGCGTTACCTGTCGCTTACGCCACTCGCTCTTGTCCTGATGTTCTTGAAAGTGGATAAGGTGGTAGGTCGGTACCGTCCCCTACTCCGCTTCGACGGGCCTACACCTGTGTGGCCTTGGGCCTCCGCGATAGAGTCACTTATCCACTTTTGGTTCGTCCAGGCTTGAACTTAGAGCGTAATGTCCGAGGTATTACAATTGGTATCAGAGCCATTCCGCCCTTCAGGGTCTTAGCCAGATGGTCGTTGTCAGTCTAGAAAATATTTTGGTAGCTATGTATACTAGGAAAAACTAAACGTGAGAGTAGGACAGCTTCCATTTTTCTTCTTACCCACCCACCCACCCTTTTCTGGTAAGGAAGTGTAACGTTTATCAATCCTCTTCTAAAAATTCAAACTAGGATTCACGTGTTTGGGGTTTCTGTAGTACCATAGGATGTGCGTGTAATTCTTTGTCTATTTGTTGCATCCAACCTTGTTGTCACAATCTGCCTTTGGTTATCAACTGTTGGTACATTCCGTACCGACAGGCTTTGTGTAAACTGACGTGATCTATCCGATTCTTTGTAAACCGATGCGATCTGTCTTACTCCTTGTTACCGACGCAATCTTGTTAAGGGTGTTCTTCCTTCCTGCATGTTTTCACAGAATGTGGAATTTCTAATATCTATCTGTTAAGTGGTTTTGCGCATCTAGTTGGTATTTTAATGCCAAAAATGCGGATTTTTTCTTTGATGCATCTGTGTTTTCACACTCCTTTTTAGTCGTGTGGGATACACTATCTATCTTCTTTTATCGGCATGTCCATGATAACTTGATCTTTGCTACCAGCGCTTGAATCCTGAAGTTTACTTCATCTTCAAATTCTTTTGGGGCTAAATACATAACTTGTGTCAATCCGATGCTTTTGATTGTAATTGGGTTCTTAGTATTGCTATATGACGCTTATCATGAGTGAATATGGTCAAAGCTATCAATCTAATCCTCCAAATGATGGCGGTTATCTCTTGTGATTTTGAGTTACACCGTGATCATATCTATATCATATTCTAGTATCTTTGGCAATCTGGAGGTTTCTTAAGGCACTATGGTGGATTACCATCCGTTGTCGCACTTCATATCTTTTGGAGCTCCATATCTGAAAAGTTCTCTTTGATACCGGAGGATCTCATCCTTTCATCTCTGATAGCTTTGAAATGGATCGTATGGGCACCTAGAGGGGGGGTGAATAGGTGCTACTTCAAATTTTAATGCTTTTTTAATTTTAGGCTTAGCACAAAGGGTAATTCTATAGATAAAGTATTAGGTGGAATTTCCCTATATGCAAATCTATCTACTAGCAAGTAAAGAGCGAGTGGAAGAGGAACGGGTAAACCGTAGTGAAGCACGTGGAGACACAGGGTTTGTTTGACCACAGTTCCTTCCTTGTTAAGGGAAGTACGTCTGCGTTGGAGGGGTGGGCGGTACTAAGACCACCACGCCACAATAGGCCTCACCCTGTTCTCCGATGGATCCCGCCACCAAAGGCCTGATCCACCTTTCCACTATAGGTACCCTTCGAGGCGGGTACCGGCGCCCTTACACAACTAGCGGGGCACAACTCCACAATCAACTTGGAGGCTCCTGAAATGACAACAAGCTGCCATAAGAACAAAGTTATCAAATACAACAAACAAGATCTAGATATTGACAAGAATACTAGATCAGGGATTTCTCCAAATGAATGGAGAGGAGTTGATGTGCTTGATTCGTGATGACGACGATGATTCTCTCCTCCTTCAATTCCCCCAAAGATCGAAGCCTTCGGGTGGTCGAAGTGGGCGATTATCCGGCCTGGGGAAAACTCCACCCCAGTCTCGGAATATACGGCAGAAAAACCGCCCCCTCTTTGAGTGTCGTGCAGAGCTTGCACTTCATCAACTTCTGGGGGCCGGATTATCCGGCCCCATGAGAAGGCCGGATTATCCGGCCTGGGGAGGAAAAACCGCCCCGGTTCAGATTTTCCAGGAGAAAATCCGACCGGACTCCGAGCGACGCGCCTTGGCTTGCTTTGCTCAAAAACTAGGGGCCGGATTATCCGGCCCATGCGACAGCCGGATTATCCGGCCTGGGGAAGAAAAACCGCCCCCAGTCCGGATTTTCCGGGAGATAATCTGCCCCCTCTCTGGGTGACGCGCCTTGGCAGTCTTTGAGCAATGAGGTAGGCCGGATTATCCGGCCATTGGTGGGGCGGATAATCCGCCCCCCTCAAAGCTTCCTACACACTTAGCGCACATGAATAATCTCCATAGTATTGTTATCTAACACGCAAAACACAGGAAAACATGAAATGTTCTTTCAATCTCTCCCCTTTTGGTGTTAGATGAAAATACTAGGATTTGCAGGAAAGGATCACAAGACAAACAACAATAAGTATGGAAGAGACTCCCCCTCAATGTGTGCATATTAGAAATTTGCATTTGAATACAAATGCACACAATGAGGTGAATCTATTCCATAGACATATGAGCAATAAAATCATATCACCGAGGTAGAAGAGAGGCATCCTTGAAATGGTCTCAATAATCAACGTGATAACCAATATAAGCGCCTTCCTTGATCAAGATTTCCAGCATAATAGGATATGAATAGATGAATCCATAAGCATAATCCATGAGATAAATCCAGACAACCACTGACATAGAGTCTCAAACAATCCATTAATAACAAATATAAAGTTCAACGCTAAATGGGCATAAGCGACAAAACGACGAATGGAAAAATGCAAGTGCTTATGCCCGACCCATGCAAATCCACGAATATCCTAATAGAACTACTTCTCCCTCTTTGGCATCGAGACACCAAAAAGGAAGAAGAGCGATGCTAGCATCCCAAGGGATCACTCGTAGTCCTCGTCCTCATCCTCGTCCTCGTCCTCGTCTTGATTATCATCCTCACACGAGGCAACCTCATGAGAAAACTGAAGGAGCTGGACAAGGTGACCACAGATGCTATCATTGTTGCCCCCACTCAGAGTGATGGAGTCACGGAATAGGCCCACTAAGGCAGCATAGATAGGAGCAAGACCAGCCAGAGTGCCCACAATGACATTGTCCACTGTGCAAGGAGAGAGAGTTGTATCTTTGTTGGGCTTTAGCTAGGTGATGATACGGTGGCCACTGGCTCAATCCCTGCTGCGGAAAGAGTATCCAAGAACCTCAGCAAACACATGGAAATCAGCAGTCATAGGCCTGTCGTGAGTCATCCACTTCATAGTGCGACGCTCATCTCCACAAATAACCAAAGTGGAAAAGAACTGCTTCACCACCTCAAAGTCATAAGAGCACTGGAGAGACATGAGATGGTGCAGCCCCATCCGCTCAGCCACAAACATTGCATCCACAAGGTGTGCCTTCTCCAAGGCTTCAACAAGAACTAGTGGGTGCATAGGCCTAATGTTCAGCCTGGCATACACATCTTCATAAATACCTTTCTGTTCAGCACACCAAAAACGAGCATCCCCCAGCTCATCATCACGAGGCAGCTTAGCAAACAAGTCACGATGGCGGATGGAGGAATAGGTGACTGCATCCAAAGCCTTGTAGTTGATCTTGGGCTCCTTGCCCTTCCTTTTGGACACTCCCTTCCTAGTTATCTTTGCTTGTTTAGCCATTCGCTTCGCTTCGTTCTTTCTCCTCCTCAACTCAACCTCGTCCACTAAGTTACCTTGTCCGTCGTCCCGGAAGTATTTACCGCGAGGGCGGCGCTTGTAGGTTTTGGGAACACTGGAACCACCTGTGAGGAGAACAAGAGTGATAGCATGGGGATAAGCATACACACAAGTCTAGGAGGGAGCATGGAAAAAGTAGTCAAAAAGTTCATAAGACAAATCTACGCAATGCATACTCCATAGTGAAACTAAACCAGAGTTGAATCGGTTAGGCCGGATTATCCGGCCTGGCCAGGGGAGGATAATTCGGCCTTGGCAAAAAAATTCGATTTCACCTAGATTGAATGCAAAAAAGTAGATCGGGCCTAGAAACTACAAGACTACGATTTCTATGCGAAAAAACATCCTTCTAGTCAACGTTCCACCCAACAAGTAACACATCTAGCCAAAGATGGGGAGAGAGGGAGTTACCCTCACTCATTGGAGGAAGAACGCGGAGGAGAAGGTACCGGAGGCGCGGAGAAGAAGATCCGGGGAGGCCCGGAAAATCCGGTGGCCCGAGAGGCTCCGGGGAGGGTGGGGGATGGCAGGCGGCGGTAGAGGAGGAGGAGAGGGTTGGGGGAGAAGTGCTGCTCGTTATGAGCCCTTCCCCCTGATCCCTGCCCTTTAAGATGAAATCCAGGCCAGATTTTCTGGCCTACACTTGGGCCGGATTATCCGGCCTCAAATCTGAAATTCTATTGTACACAGATTCAGGCCCGCGCGTCCCCAAACAACACCCGCACAAGGTGTACAAGGGACTTGTGTGCAAGAATAGATAGCTTAGGGGTAGGGAAAAGCTTAGGCTTAAGAGAACCAAACTGAGATGGTACTAGACACTCAAAATTGTAAGATCCAAATCAAATAAAAGCCAAGATTGAGTGTGATTCCCATAAGAACATGAGAGAGCAAAAGTAGCCAAAAAGATCCAATTCTCCTCAAGGGAGAGGGAGGTGGCCGAAGGCACCTTGTTCGAATGTATGGTGTGACACCGCGAAGATATATCTTGGATTCACGACCAATACTAATCAATAAGCTCACATATCACACAATGATATTAAGAGAAATGATTTATCTTGCTTTTGGCATTGTGGGGGGAGGGTTAGCCCAATGAGTTAGGACCACACTCCTCCTATATCCATGCCCACACCTAGACCAAATAGGACTGAGATGTATGAGTGAGTACATGGGTAATCAATACAAACTCCTGGAATCAATGATATTTAGCAAATTCCTCAAGTAGCAGAATCTTGCTTCATCAAGTGGCTTCGTAAAAATGTCCACAAGTTGGTTCTTCGTGCTCACAAAAGATAGATCAATATCGCCTTGAGCAACATGGTCTCGAATAAAATGATTCCGAATCTCAATATGCTTCGTCCTTGTATGTTGTATCGGATTGTACGCAATTTTGATTGCACTTAAATTATCACATAAAAGAGGCACTTTGTCACAATTGACACCGTATTCCTTTAATGTTTGCCTCATCCATAATAACTGAGTGCAAGCGCTGGCAGCAGTAACATATTCAGCTTCGGCGGTGGAGAGAGATATACAATTCTGGTTTTTAGATGACCAACACACAAGAGATCTTCCCAAAAATTGACAAGCTCCAGAAGTGGATTTCTGATCATCCTTATCACCAGCCCAATCTGAATCAGTGTAACCACATCGAGAGAAATTGGAGCCCTTGGGATACCAGAGACCAAAGTTAGGAGAATGAACCAAATATCGAAAGATCCTCTTGACCGCCACTAAGTGGCTTTCTTTAGGAGCTCCTTGATACCTTGCACACACCCCCACACTCAACACGATATCGGGTCTAGATGCGCAAAGGTAAAGAAGAGAGCCGATCATGGACCGGTATACCTTTTGGTCCACATCTTTACCATGTGGGTTAAGTTCAAGATAACATTTAGTTTGCATCGGAGTGGTGACACCATTAAGATCCGTCATCTTGAATCTCTTGAGCATGTCTTGGATGTACTTTGCTTGATTCGATGAAGGTTCCTTCTCTAAGTTGCTTGATCTCGAATCCAAGAAAGAACCGTAATTCCCCCATCATAGACATCTCAAACCTGTCAGTCATAAGCTTTGAAAATTCATCATTAAAAGCTTTCTTAGTAGAACCAAAGATGATATCGTCTACATATAGTTGGCATATGAAGAGCTCCCCCGTAACCTTCTTAGTAAAAAGAGTGGGATTGATTTGCCCAACTTCGAAGCCACGGTCTAGCAAGAGGTCTTTAAGGTGCTCATACCATGCACGTGGGGCTTGTTTAAGGCCATATAGTGCCTTATCGAGTTTGTAGACATGGTTTGGGAAGTTAGGATCCTCAAAGCCCGGGGGTTGCTTTACAAATACCAACTCATGTAGAGGACCATTAAGGAAAGCACTCTTGACGTCCATTTGCTGCAATTCAAAATTGTTATGGGCAGCATAAGCAAGAAGGATACGGATGGACTCAAGGCGAGCCACTGGAGCATAGGTCTCGCCGAAGTCAATGCCCTCGACCTGAGAGTAACCTTGTGCCACAAGTCTTGCCTTGTTCCTCACAACAATGCCATTCTCATCTTGCTTGTTTTTAAATATCCATTTGGTGCCGATAACATTGCGGCAATCTTTGGGTTTCTCCACGAGTTTCCAGACTTTGTTGCACTCAAAATTATTCAATTTTTCATGCATAGCAACAACCCAGTATGGATCTTCAAGAGATTCAAAGACCTTCTTAGGTTCCACCATTGAGATATGAGCTTGATGCTCACCAAAACTGGCCAATTCCTTTCTTGTAGAAACCCTTCGTCGAAGATCACCAACAACCTTGTCGAGGGTGTGACCCCTTAACTCAAGGTTCCGATCAGCCTGAGCCTTGCGATGAAGTTCAATAAGTTTGTTGTCTCTTGGTGGAGTAGTTTCATCACTTGAATCTTCATTGGAATCATTTGCTCGACCTTGATTAGAAACTGGGATAACAGCAGTAGGTGGTGATGAAGCGTGCCCTTAAGAAGACTTAGTAGTCGTAACAGGAGGCTGCTGAACAGGTGAGTTAGGGCCGGATAATCCGGCCGATGGAGAGGCCGGATAATCTGGCCTGGGAGTACTTATAGCAGCTTCATCAGGATGCCTGGGCTTGCATGAACTGGCGAGGGGCCGGATAATCTAGGGTTGGCCGGAAAATCCGGCCTGGAGCTTGCATCGATATCTTTAGCACTAGGAGCAATAGGGTCAGCAGGAGTGGGGTGGCCGGATAATCCGGTGCCCACCGGATAATCTGGCCTGGAGCTTTCTAGAACATCTTGACCTTCAGCAGTTGATGGAGATGGTGTAGAAGTTGCTCCCGTGGTTGGAACATGTTGAGAATGTGTAGATGAGGGCTCTTCATGAGTAGAGCATTGTCCTTCCCGATCCGCCACAAGGGGTTCCTCAATGGGGCGGAAAAATCCCACGCCCATTCTTCTTATGGCATCTTGGGGTATTTCAACATCTGCATCACAAACACCAACTTGCTCAAGACGGAACCGTTATTTTCCTCGAACACCACACTACAAGATTCTACAACAGTTCCGGAGAGCTTATTGTAGACTCTATAAGTGTGGGATTCGGCACCATAACCAACAAAAATACCTTCAAGAGCCTTAGATTCAAACTTAGATAAACGAACTCCCTTGATGAGAAAGAAACACTTAAACCCGAATACCCGAAAGTGTGAGATGTTTGGCTTTTTACCGGTAAGTATTTCATATGGAGTCTTGTCCAAGATCTTACGAAGGTATAACCGGTTGGATGAGTGACAAGCGGTAGAGATTGCTTCAGCCTAGAAGTTATATGGAGACTTGAATTCAGCTAGCATTAATCTTGCCATATCCATTAAAGTCTGATTCTTCCTCTCGGCTACACCATTTTGTTGAGGGGTGTACGCAGCGGAATATTGATGTCTTATCCCCTCTTCACTTAGGAACTCATTTAAGGTGTAGTTCTTGAACTCAGAGCCGTTATCACTTCTTATAGCCAATATAGGGACGTTGTGTTGATGTTGAACCTCGTTGGCGAAGTCGATGACAGTTTGTTGAGTTTCAATCTTCAACTTGAAGAAATAAACCCAAGTGTATCTTGAGTAATCATCAACAATTACTAGACAATACTTCTTCCCACCGAGGCTTGCATGAGATGGAGGTCCGAAGAGTCCACATGAAGGAGCTCTAAGATCCTTTTTGATGAGATAATAGTCTTCCTTCGATGAGGAGAGTCATGCATTTTCCCTTCAACACACGCCATGCAAACATGATCTTTGGCAAAGGAGACATTTTCTTTTAATCCAAGGATGTGGCCACCCTTGTGAAGGTTTTGCAAAGATCTCATATTGACGTGGGCTAGTCGGCGATGCCAAAGCCAACCCGCGTCAGCCTTTCCGAAAAGACACATCAGGCCTGTAGTGGTTTTCCCCGAAAAGTCCACCACGTACAGGTCATTTTCGACATATCCCACGAAAGCGACTTTTAGAGACTTGCTCCAAAAGAGTACCACCAAGTCAGCATCAATATAAACTGCAAATCCCATCTTACCAAGGGCGCGAACTGAAAGTAAGTTCTACCTGAGGGTCTCAACAAGCATGACGTCCATGAGAGAGTATCGTGAGCCACCACAACTTCGCCGATACCCAATACCTCAGATTTTGACTTGTCACCATAGGAGACGGTTATATGATCATGATTTGGTCGCATCTCTGTGATGATCTCCTTGCTTCCGGTCATATGACTCGTGCATCCGCTATCGAGTACCCATTTAGAACCACTGGAAGCATAGCCCTCGGACCCTCTTGCCATTAGGCAAGTAGCGTTGTTGTTGATGACGTTCTCGTTTGGCGAGTCGAAGAGAGATGATGGAGTTGATGTGGTGGCTATAGCAGCCACTTCACGAGAACTATTTTCATCCTCTTCATCTTCACTTGCAGAGGAGTATTCTTCTTGTGCCACTAAGACGATTTTGGGTTGCTTCTTTTAGGGGCCATTTTTCTTAATAAATGGCTTCTTTTTGGTGCTTTCGATTTTTCTTTAAGAATGAGCCTGCCACCATTGTCTTCTCTATTTTGATACGGACACTCGGCTACAAAGTGCATCCTATCTCCACAGTTGTAGCAAGTTCTCAGTTTGGGCCACTTTCTCTTCTTCCATTTGACCCGTTCTTGCGCTCGAGTTCCGACTTGGCCTTGTTAGGATCCTTCCAAAAGTTCCTTGCATAAAACGCCATGTACTCACCATGAGCACGTTTGACTTCATCTGGACAGTCCATGGAGGCCCCATCAAATGCTCTTTCATCTTCCACTTGCTCAACAACATTGGCTTTTAGAGCAACATTGACACCCTTTTGCATTCCAATGGCCGGAGCACGTGCATCTTCAGCATTCGTTGCCGCCACTTTGAATGACGCCATTTCTTGCATGACCTCATGGGATGTCATTTGATGGTAGTTATGTCTACCTTGCAGGCTCTTCATGTCCGTTGGCTCGAAAGCCATTAAGGCACTCACATATTTCCTTTTTATCCATGCATCATCAATGTGAGTGGCTCCATGCTTTCTAAATGTTGTTGCGATGCCCTTGAGTCTTCTATACATGTCTTCATGGTTTTCACCATCCAACATGTAGAATCCCTCAGCTTCATTACTAAGGGCATCATACCTATTCCTTCTCATGCTTTCATTCCCAACAAAGAGATCAGTAAGGGCATCCCAAGATTCTTTAGCTGTGTTGATATGTTCAATGTGTGGCATGTCCTTGGGACCCACACCAAGCTGTTATCATGTGGAGAGCAGTGGCATTCAATTGGCTATCCACTACTTATATTCTTGTTAGGTTGGTTTGATCTCCAATATGAAGACCCTCTTAAAAAATCCTCCAAAGTTCAATAGAGGAGCTGCAAACATGAGACTTCATTAAGAATTGCCATTGATTGAAAGAGGATGCAATGAGCTTGGGTGGGTCACCCCTATTGTTTATATGAGGATGAGGGATAGGTGGGTCGGGGGAATATACCTAACGAACCTCACTATATTCCTCCTCACCACTTCCCTTCTTGGAGGTGGAACCATTAAGTTTTTCACGCTCCGCATCATCATCCTTGGATCCGGTGTTAGCCTTTTCCATGGATGACGGTGTGGCTGCGTCAGAGGAGGATGGAGATGGGGCTATGGATGATGTGAGGCGAGCAATCATTTGATTCATCTCCTCCATCTTAGCCTCAAAGGATTTCAACAAGGTTGTTTCCAACGTCTTGAGGTCATCCATTGTGACCTTATCCACAGCCGCATTCCCATCACCCTTGGTACCCATACTACTCTTAGGCGATTAAGCCCGAATTAAGAGTCGGGGCTCTAATACGAATTGAAATAGATCGTATGGGAACCTAGAGGGGGGTGAATAGGTGTTACTTCAAATTTTAATGCTTTTTCAATTTTAGGCTTAGCACAAAGGGTAAATTCTCTAGATAAACTATTAGGTGGAATTTCCCTATATGCAAACCTATCTACTAGCGAGTAAAGACCGAGTGGAAGAGGAACGGGTAAACCGTAGTGAAGAACACGGAGACACAGGATTTGTTTGACCGCAGTTCCTTCCTTGTTAAGACTTGGAGGCTCCCGAAATGACAACAAGCTGCCACAAGAATAAAGTTATCAAATACAATGAACAAGATCTAGATATTGACAAGAATACTAAATCAGGGATTGCTCCAAATGAATGGAGAGGAGTTGATGCGCTTGATTCGTGATGATGACGATGATTCTCTCCTCCTTCAATTCCCCCAAAGATCGAAGCCTTCGGGTGGTTGAAGTGGGAGTTCGAGAATGAGAGCTCTTGCACAATGTCTGGACAATTTCGAATGAATCAAGAGTTCTAAACATTGGGGATGAAGGGGTACTTATACCCCCTTCCAAAACCAGCCGTTGAAGACTTTGGGAGCCGGATTATCCGACCCAAGTGAGGGCTGGATTATCCGGCCTGGGGAAAACTCCGCCCCAGTCTCGGAATATCCGGCAGAAAATCGCCCCCTCTCTGAGTGTCGTGCAGAGCTTGCACTTGATCAACTTCTGGGGCCGGATTATCCGGCCCCATGAGAAGGCCGGATTATCTGGCCTAGGGAGGAAAAACCGCCCCAGTTCAGATTTTCTGGGAGAAAATCCGACCGGACTCCGAACGACGCGCCTTGGCTTGCTTTGCTCAAAAACTAGGGGCCGGATTATCCGGCCCATGCGACAGCCGGATTGTCCGGCTTGGGGAAGAAAAAACGCCCCAGTCCGGATTTTCCTGGAGATAATCCGCCCCCTCTTGGGTGACGCGCCTTGGCAGTCTTTGAGCAATGAGGTAGGCCGGATTATCCGGCCATTGGTGGGGCGGATAATCTAGCCCCCCTCAAAGCTTCCTGCACACTTAGCGCACATGAATAATCTCCATAGTATTGTTATCTAACACGCAAAACACAGGAAAACATGAAATGTCCTTTCAAGCTTTGCTTAAATGCATAAGTTATCATCGCTTCTTTGTCCAACATCTCTTTATCTTTGCAACCGGTGATCCAATCGTCTATGTGAACACGTCAGCATCTTTTCTCATCAGAAGGGCCAGATAATCTATTCTTCCAATGCATGTCTCGAGCATTCCTTCGTTTCTCTCCTGCTTCATGAACTTCGTATTCTTGGAACATCTCGATAATTCATGGGGTAATATCTTTACGATATACTTGCATATTCTATATCAATGGAAGATCATCTTCTCCTTTTTCTCTCAAGCTTTGTGAATGCCGCCTGCGTGGAAAGTTCTAAAAGTGTAACTTCTGACTTTTTGAAGGCACCTATCTCAGCCACGTCCTTCTGCTGAAGGCATCACTACAATTCTGGAATCAGTAAGCCCAATGTAAATTCCATCCTCCACCTTCAATCAAATATGGAGTTTTCCTTGTTTTGCAAGTTATCATCATCGTTCCGCTGAAGTTTTCCTCAAGATTGCGATATCTCTCTCAGATCTTCTCGAGAAGGACATGAAGTTATTTTAGTATTCCGCACGTCAAGAAATCATTTGAAACCCTCAAATGTTATATTCTATCCTCAATCCGACGGATGCCATGAAGACTTTCCAGATCTTTCATAATTCTTCTATTCCAGTTTTGGGTGTTATCCTTAATCTGTCCGGTGAATCTTTCATATGTTTCTGTGATTCTTATTCTTATATTTTTCGATGGCCTAGGACTTCCAACGCGATGACAACCTAATCATCTTCATCTACTTGGATCCGATGAATCGTTGCATCAATCTTTGTGTTCTTACGAAGCATCATGAATTCTGCTTGTCAAGATCTTCAGCCTGTTTTGGGAGTTGGGTTGCATAGTTTTCCTATTCATGTGCGAAGTAATGCTTTGAGTGTGGGATGGAGTCATGACCATACCACTACTCTTATCATTCGCTCTTGTACATTGAATTGGTGGATTAATGTGATTTCACTCATTCCACGGAAGTCAGAAGTGGCATGTATCCTTTGAGACTTTTACTTCCGTCCTTGTTTTTCCAGAGTGTTCTCTCGTTGATCATGACCAACAATATCTTGTTGGTGGTCTCGTCTATTTCAAGATGGAGAAAATCTTCAATAATCTAGTGGAAAGAAATGCAAAATCGTACCTGATATCCTTCATTCAACCGGCGTTCTACATCGTCATACAAGATGGATGGTAGTTATATCTAACTTCTTTTCGGCAATTCCTTTCTCTTGGTAAAGCCAATTATGGTTGATGCCATCAAGTCGCAAAATCTATTGCAATAACCTTATGGTTAAGGATAGCAATAATCATCTCAACAATAACCTCCAGATCTTCAACATTCAACTTCTCACTATTCCACCATAATCTAGCATCACCCCCTTCTCTTGAAAATCAATCCACGCACCTCAATTTTGTGATCCTTGGTTCTTACCGGCGCAAGAAGAATCTAATCCGAGGAATCCTAACCCAAATCTTTCCGCTGACATCAAGGAATTCTATTGTTTGAAGACAATATTGTTTTCCGAACTTCATTCTTAAATCTAAGAGAAGAAACAGAGCTATTTTCATAGTGGTTGATAACTTCTCCAAAGTCGTTCTTTTCTTCCGGTGAGAGAAAGAATCATCTTCACGTGCATTTGTTCATCCTTAATCCTAATGATGTGTATTTCTTTTCTGTCCTCGATACATCGTCTTTTCAAATTCTTTCAAAAAGTGGTTCTATTCTTTTATCATGTTAATCGAGAGCACTGGTGCTATGTTTATCCTATCTTTCTCGTTTGACAACAAATTCTCCAGGTTCTTCAAGTCCTTTGTTTCGAAGAAGCAAAACATAGGACTCGCAACAAGTCTAGCAAGTTTTGCAAGGTGTATTGGTCGCACCATTCTGTTGATGAATCAACTTGGGAACGCGAGAACCACCTTCGTTCCGAACACCCGACTCCCCTTGTGCCTTTTTCTTTTTCCTAGGAATCTCGGGGCGAGATTCTTGTTTAGTGGGAGAGAGTTGTAGTATCCCAATTGTCTAACAATTGCAATGCTACTTGCATAGTCTATATATTACTACTTCCTACATATAATGAATTGCACCATCATTATATCATGCTCATGTCACCATGCCACCTTGCATTTGAGCATCATATAAAACCCCTTTCATTTGGTTCTTATCTCATATGCATTTCTATTAAATGTATGTGTCTCGTGATATATTGTAGTTGGGGCATCATATCTTAACCTATTGCTTGATTCCCAAATTGAGTTGGGGCATCATATCTTAAATTCTATCTATCTTTAACTCGCCAATCTATCTAGTCATTATATTCATGTTCAAACCTACCACATATGGCCCATGGGTTCTCCATCTTCTTGCTTTTAAATCACGCCCTTATTCTTATGTGTGGACCCCTCTATCTAAATTCACTATTTCAGAATCGAGTGCCTTAGCACTCTCTTTTTACCATCTGCTTGCATGTGCCTTTTCCCTCATTCTATTTTGAATTCAAGTAATATAACTGTCGATCCTTGCTTAAACATAAAAAGTTTGTTTATTTTTTAATATAACTAAAAGTAGGCAAAAAGTCTGCCAAATCTTTTAGTCTAAAACTAGCCCTATCTAATCTACTTTGGACTATATAAATAGTCTAATCCTCTTTTTGCTATTCCCTAACCCTACCATCGAATTCTGCCAAAAATCTTTCAAACTTTTTTTGTTTTCTTTCTAAAATGCCTCACCCTCTTTTGTTTTGCTGGCACGTACTAGGTGCTATTATTAGATTCCTCTTTTTCAAAATTTGCACATCGTTTCAAGCAACAGCATGTAGATAGGCAGCGAGCAGCTTCAGGAAATGCAGAGAAACAAGCAACGGCGACTGTTTTCCTTCAGTCATCTTCAGTGCATCGTTTGGTTCAGTTTAATGAGCAGCAGCAGCAGCGCTACTCTAGACCAACATTGCGAGACAGCCCACCCGGGACCTCTTCCTTTTCCTAGCTGAGCGGACACGCTACCAGCGCTGCGATGTTTCTCTTCCTATCGACCGAGCACGTGAACTGCCCCGCTCCATGATAAGGACAGCACGCCAAGCGCGTGAGGGCCTTCCCCTCCTTATCTACTATCCTCGTAGCGCATCTCACCAACTATCCCCGTTCCTCTTTTCCCCTTTCTCCATGACAGGCACTTCGATCCCCCACCTTCGTGCCATGGCCGCCGCCGTGCGCCACTTTCCGCCGTCTTCTCGGTCGACGCCCGAGACTGTGGAGTGGCGGATGAGCTTCCTTGTCCTCATACGCGTTGAACCCGCCTGCCAGGAGGAGCCAGACCAGCCAAGAACTTCCTCCTCGTCGTTGTTCATGTTGAGTCTGAGCAGAGCGCCGCCATCCGCCATCGCTCCCGCCTTCCCCGACCAACCCAAGGCCACCACGAGGTTCAGGGTGAGCTTATTGTCTTTCTCCCCAACAATCCCATCCTCTGCCGTGTCTGTATCGTCATGCATCTTCCGCCTGCTGCCGTTCCGCTCACCGTACGGCGTCGCCACCTTGTCCTCTTGCCTCATAAACCTCCAACATGCTTTCCCGGTGAAGCAGCGGCACCGGCGCTTCCTCCCCGTGCGATGCCCGCGCCTCTCGCTGTCAGTGTCGTCGACTGTCACGCGCACGCGCACTGCTGCAGGTACCATCTGTTCCTGCGACCTCTCTTCCTATACAGTTCATGCCCGGCGCTGATCTTCATACAATCGTAATATTGGCATATCCAGCTTCCTTTTTGCAGCAAACGTCTCCCCAAACGGAGTACAACACTGTCAATTCGCGGTTCAGTTTCGACAGTTTGCTATCAGTGCAATCTCCGTTTTGACCTCTGTTCCTGACTTTCTCATGGCATCCACAGTTCATATATGATTGATGTCTTCACGGATATTTCTTCTCCTTTGGTCCATCTACGCATAGAAAAAGACGTCACTCAAATCGGAGGTTCGAGTCGTTCGGAATCATCCCGGAAAGTTAGCTCGAGCAGGCAGATTTTCACGTTGATCAAACCAGTTTTCTTCAGCAACTTCCGATCAGCTCGTGTGGCTTTTCAAAAACAACCCTGTCCCTCTTTTCCTTTATAGCCCCGGTTTTATTTCAAAATAAGTCAACTCAATTCTAATTCAAACCAAGTCAAGCTAAGTCAAAACTTTTGAAATAATTGGAATTTGGAAAAAGTTCAAACATCAAATTTGTTTGATTTTAAATTCTGGACATAAATATAACCTCTGTTTCAATTGTGCCATGATGGAATTTTATCTTTTAGGATATTAATGCCTTTATCTTAAATAAATTCATAATTCTAATTCCGTAATTTCAAATTAGACAAATAATATGTCTAAATCGATCAGCGCGACGAGCCCGTTCTAACTGTGCTTTCCATAATATGAATTATAGCATGCATCATATAAATATTAAGTGTACAACAATGTTTATGGGAGCAAAACATGACTAAAAATTTAATAAAATGCTTTGTTCTTGTACCCCATACCTCACCCATTCCATGCTATGCTATGCCATGTAAATTGTGCATCATTCCATCATGGCATACTTGTTTGCTTGTTGCATATTATGTATATGATTGTGCAATGTATTTATTTCAGCCCCTTGTGTGTTTGGTTTTTATCCGGATAGACACTAGGCAAGAAGAATACTAGGAGCCTCAGGAGTATTGCCCGGATCCTTCATATTCAGCAACAGAACTATCAGGCAAGCAATTCCCCATGCTTGCATACATATAGTACCTATGCTTCGATCTTACTCTTGCATCATTCAGTCGCGATTGCATTAAATTGAATCTCAAGTTTTGCATAGCCTTTACTTTTAAACCCCACCGAAGCTTGTACCTCCATCCCATGAGCCATTACTACAGGAGTTGTTTGAGCCATGCGAGTCATAGAATTGCATGTGTAGGGTTTGTGCGAGTCTTTGGATAATGAGGTACCTAAACAACTTAATATGAGTAGAGAACTAATGGAAGAGGCATCAGTGAGCATAATCTGCTATTTGGTTCTTTAAGCTCACTTGTGTCCCGTAGGACCGCGAGTACTTGATTCTTGTTCCTTGACTATCGCACTATCCGCATGTGGGACCATGAATCCCCTTCGCCTGAGCATGATTTGCACTTTATTTCTTGGGGTCACAAACTACTTTGGGGCTTTATTACTATCCTATACTTATGCCACGCTTTACTATTTTATTTATGATTGTGTGTGGAGCGCCTGTACTGTTTAGGAACCCCGTGCCACGTTTCTGCTGTATCGACAAGCCAGGTCAAACTTTCGGGTTCCCAGTCGTTTACAGCTATCGCCACACACCCTAGGTCCGTCATGGAGCCGGCCGACTTCGTAGCGGGTAGCTTATTGGGGGTGGCCTCCTAAAATGATTTATGAATCCTGTGAATGCTTTGTCGTGAGGCCTTGTTGCGTTTTATTTGGTTCTTCCCGAGGTTGATCATGTGTGTGTTGCTATTTGTGCACCCATGCAGGGTAAATCTTTCTGAAAGCCGTGTCCGCCGTTATCGACGACTTGGAGCATAGTTTCTCGATCATAGACAAACATAACTAAAGTACCGCCTTTAATTTGACTAAGACATGACTAGTAATTCGTACAACACTCATGGAATGGTTAATAAAATTGCCAACAGATGGGTTGTTCTTCTACTTTCTCGTCAGTAAGCGAGAAGGAGGACGAGCGAGGTTATTTAAGTTGCTTATATAACTGTTGAAATTAATTAACGGGCGTCCGTCCATCCCTGGTTGGATGGATGTGTAGCGAGTCTCTATAGCTCTTTGTATATATTATCTTTCGCTGCAATTGCGTCACCCCCTAGGGTCTCACATGATAAATATTTAGTTTAGATGGACATGTATACTCTCAGGAAGGCTACTGGGTCGAAGATATCGATGATGGTGGCAATGACCATCAGGTGTAGAGATTCCAGGGATGGAGATCTATGAGATCTGTGGGCGGGATGTGCTTCATTCTGTGGCATCTTATGCCGATTTGCTTCTTATCCGTACTCGGATCTTTTATTCTGCTTCTGCTTGATACTCTGTTGTGTGATGTATGAGGAGATATCCTAAACTATTATATCTATTTAGGATATTTGGATCTTGCCATATGGCGTTGAATATTCCTATTTCTATTTCTTTTAGATGGTGTGACTGTAATGTCTATTGTAAGTTGCAGGCATACATACTCATTTGTGTATGTCGTGGTCGCGTTACCTGTCGCTTACGCCGCTCGCTCTTGTCCCGATGTTCTTGAAAGTGGATGAGGTGGTAGGCTGGTACCGTCCCCTACTCTGCTTCGACGGGCCTACACTTGGGTGGCCTTGGGCCTCCACGGTAGAGTCACTTATCCACTTTTGGTTCATCTATGCTTGAACTTGGAGCGTAATGTCCGAGGTATTACAATTGGTATCAGAGCCATTTCGCCCTTCAGGGTCTCAGCCAGATGGTCGTTGTCAGTCTAGAAAATATTTTGATAGCTATGTATACTAGGGAAAACTAAACGTGAGAGTATGACTGCTTCTATTTTTCTTCTTACCCACCCACCCACCCTTTTCTGGTAAGGAAGTATAACCTTTATCAATCGTCTTCTAAAAATTCAAACTACGATTCACGTGTTTGGGGTTTTTGTAGTACCATAGGATGTGTGTGTAATTCTTTGTCTATATGTTGCATCCAACCTTGTTGTCGCAATCTGCCTTTGGTTATCAACTGTTGGTACATTCCGTACCGACAGGCTTTGTGTAAACCGACGTGATCTATCCGATTCTTTGTAAACCGGTGCGATCTGTCTTACTCCTTGTTACCGACGCAATCTTGTTAAGGGTGTTCTTCCTTCCTACATGTTTTCACAGAATGTGGAACTGCTAATATCTATCTGTTAAGTGGTTTTGCGCATCTAGTTGGTATTTTAATGCCGAAAAATGCGGATTTTTTCTTTGATGCATCTGTGTTTTCACACTCCTTTTTAGTCGTGTGGGATACACTATCTATCTTCTTTTATCGGCATGTCCATGATAACTTGATCTTTGCTACCGGCGCTTTAATCCTGAAGTTTACTTCATCTTCAAATTCTTTTGGGGCTAAATACATAACTTGTGACGATCCGATGCTTGTGATTGTAATTGGGTTCTTAGTATTGCTATATGACACTTATCATGAGTGAATATGGTCAATGATATCAATCTAATCCTCCAAATTATGGCGGTTATCTCTTGTGATTTTGAGTTACACCGTGATCATATCTATATCATATTCAAGTATCTTTGGCAATCTGGAGGTTTCTTAAGGCACTATGGTGGATTACCATCTGTTGTCGCACATCATATCTTTTGGAGCTCCATATCTGAAAATTTCTCTTTGATACAGGAGGATCTCATCCTTTCATCTCTGATAGCTTTGAAATGGATCGTGTGGGCACCTAGAGGGGGGGTGAATAGGTGCTACTTCAAATTTTAATGTTTTTTTAATTTTAGGCTTAGCACAAAGGGTAAATTCTATAGATAAACTATTAGGTGGAATTTCCCTATATGCAAATCTATCTACTAGCGAGTGGAGGAGGAACGGTAAACCGTAGTGAAGCACGCGGAGACACAGGATTTGTTTGACCACAGTTCCTTCCTTGTTAAGGGAAGTGCATGCGTTGGAGGGTGGGCGGTACTAAGACCACCACGCCAAATAGGCCTCACCCTGTTCTCCGATGGATCCCGCCACCAAAGGCCTGATCCACCTTTCCACTATAGGTACACTACGAGGCGGGTACCGGCGCCCTTACACAACTAGCGGGCACAACTCCACAATCAACTTGGAGGCTCCCGAAATGACAACAAGCTGCCACAAGAACAAAGTTATCAAATAGAACGAACAAGATCTAGATATTGACAAGAATACTAGATCAGGGATTTCTCCAAATGAATGGAGAGGAGTTGATGCGCTTGATTCGTGATGACGATGATGATTCTCTCCTCCTTCAATTCCCCCAAAAATCGAAGCCTTTGGGTGGTTGAAGTAGGAGATCAAGAATGAGAGCTCTTGCACAATGTCTGGACAATTTCGAATGAATCAAGAGTTCTGAACGTTGGGGAAGAAGGGGTACTTATACCCCCTTCCAAAACCAACCATTGGAGACTTTGGGGACTGGATTATCCGGCCCAAGTAAGAGCCAGATTATCCGGCCTGGGGAAAACTCCGCCCTAGTCTCGGAATATCCGGCAGAAAAACCGCCCCCTCTCCGAGTGTCGCGCAGAGCTTGCACTTGATCAACTTCTGGGGGCCGGATTATCCGGCCCCATGAGAAGGCCGGATATCTGGCCTAGGGAGGAAAAAACGCCCCAGTTCAGATTTCTGGGAGAAAATCCGACCGGACTCCGAGCGACGCGCCTTGGCTTGCTTTGCTCAAAAACTATGGGCCGGATTATCCGGCCCATGCGACAGCCGGATTATCCGGCCCAGGGAAGAAAAACCGCCCCTAGTACGGATTTTCTGGGAGATAATCCGCCCCCTCTCTGGGTGACGCGCCTTGGCAGTCTTTGAGCAATGAGGTAGGCCGGATTATCCGGCCATTGGTGGGGCGGATAATCTGCCCCCCCTCAAAGCTTCCTGCACACTTAGCGCACATGACTAATCTCCATAGTATTGTTATCTAACACGCAAAACACAGGAAAACATGAAATGTTCTTTCAAGCTTTGCTTAAATGCATAAGTTATCATCGCTTCTTTGTCCAACATCTCTTTATCTTTGCAAGCGGTGATCCAATCGTCTATGTGAACACATCAGCATCTTTTCTCATCAGAAGGGCTAGATAATCTATTCTTCCAATGCATGTCTCGAGCATTCCTTCGTTTCTCTCCTTCTTCATGAACTTTTTGAAGGTACCTATCTCGGCCACATCCTTCTGCTAAAGGCATCACTACAATTCTGGAATCAGCAAGCCCAATGTAAATTCCGTCCTCCACCTTCAATCAAATATGGATTTTTGCTTGTTTTGCAAGTTATCATCATCGTTCCGCTGAAGTTATCCTCAAGATTGCGATCTCTCTCTCAGATCTTCTCAAGAGGACATGAAGTTCTTTTGGTCTTCCGCTCGTCAAGAAATCATTTGAAACCCTCATGCTTTATTTTCTATCCTCAATCATATGGATGCCATGAAGACTTTCCAGATCTTTCATAATTCTTCTATTCCAGTTTTGGGTGTTATCCTTAATTTGTCTGGTGAATCTTTCATATGTTTCTGTGATTCTTATTCTTATCTTTTTCGATGGCCTAGGACTTCCAACACGACGACAACCTCATCATCTTCATCTACTTGGATCCGATGAATCGTTGCATCAATCTTTGTGTTCTTACGAAGCATCATGAATTCTGGTTGTCAAGATCTTCAGCCTGTTTTGGGAGTTGGGTTGCATAGTTTTCCTATTCATGTGCGAAGTAATGCTTTGAGTGCGGGATGGAGTCATGACCATACCACTACTCTTATCATTCGCTCTTGTACATTGAATTGGTGGATTAATGTGATTTCACTCATTCCACAGAAGTCAGAAGTGGCATGTATCCTTTGAGACTTTTACTTTCGTCCTTGTTTTTCCGCAGTGTTCTCTCGTTGATCATGACCAACAATATCTTGTTGGTGGTCTCCTCTATTTCAAGATGGAGAAAATCTTCAATAACCTGGTGGAAACAAATGCAAGATGGATGGTAGTTATATCTAACTTCTTTTCGGCAATTCCTTTCTCTTGGTAAAGCCAATTCTGGTTGATGCCATCAAATCGCAAAATCTATTGCAATAACCTTATGGTTAAGGATAGAAATAATCATCTCAACAATAACCTCCAGATCTTCAACATTCATTCTCAGTATTCCACCATAATCTAGCATCACCCCCTTCTCTTGAAAATCAATCCACGCACCTCAATTTTGTGATCCTTGGTTCTTACCGGCACAAGAAGAATCTAGTCCGAGGACTCCTAACCCAAATCTTTCCGTTGACATCAAGGAATTCTATTGTTTGAAGACAATATTGTTTTCCGAACTTCATCCTTAAATCTAAGAGAAGAAACAGAGCTATTTTCATAGTGGTTGATAACTTCTGCAAAGTCGTTCTTTTCTTCCGGTGAGAGAAAAAATCATCTTCACGTGCATCTGTTCATCCTTAATCCTAATGATGTGTATTTCTTTTCTGTCCTCGATACATCGTCTTTTCAAATTATTTCAAAAAGTGGTTCTATTCTTTTATCATGTTAATCGAGAGTACCGGTGCTATGTTTATCCTATCTTTCTCGTCTGACAACAAATTCTCCAGGTTCTTCAAGTCCTTTGTTTCGAAGAAGCAAAACATAGGACTCGCAACAAGTCTAGCAAGTTTTGCAAGGTGTATTGGTCGCACCATTCTATTGATGAATCAACTTGGGAACGCAAGAACCACCTTCATTCCGAACACCCGACTCCCCTTGTGGCTTTTTATTTTTCCTAGGAATCTCGGGGCGAGATTCTTGTTTAGTGGGGGAGAGTTGTAGCATCTCAATTGTCTAATAATTGCAATGCTACTTGCCTAGTCTATATATTTCTACTTCCTACATATAATGAATTGCACCATCATTATATCATCATCATGTCACCATGCCACCTTGCATTTGAGCATCATATAAAACCCCTTTCATTTGGTTCTTATCTCATATGCATTTCTATTAAATGTATGTGTCTCGTGATATATTGTAGTTGGTTCTTGACCTATTGCTTGATTTCCAAATTGAGTTGGGGCATCATATCTTCAATTCTATCTATCTTTAACTCGCCAATCTATCTAGTCATTATATTCATGTTCAAACCTATCACATATGGCCCATGGGTTCTCCATTTTCTTTCTTTTAAATCATGCCCTTATTCTTATGTGTGGATCCCTCTATCTAAATTCACCATTTCAGAATCGAGTGCCTTAGCACTCTCTTTTTACCATCTGCTTGCATGTGCCTTTTCCCTCATTCTATTTTGAATTCAAGTAATATAATTGTCGGTCCTTGCTTAAACATAAAAAGTTTGTTTATTTTTTAATATAACTAAAAGTAGGCAAAAAGTCTGCCTAATCTTTTAGTCTAAAACTAGCCCTATCTAGTCTACTTTGGTTATATAAATAGTCTAATCCTTTTTTTTTCTATTCTCTAACCCTACAATCAAATTCTGCCAAAAATCTTTCAAATGTTTTTTGTTTTCTTTCTAAAATGCCTCTCCCTCTTTTGTTTTGCTGGCACGTACTAGGTGCTATTATTAGATTCCTCTTTTTCAAAATTTGGACATCGTTTCAAGCAGCAGCATGCAGATAGGCAGCGAGCAGCTTCAGGAAATGAAGAGAAACAAGCAACAGCGACTGTTTTCCTTCAGTCATCTTTAGTGAATCGTTTGGTTCAGTTTAAGGAGCAGCAGCAGCATCGCTACTCTAGACCAACGCTGCGAGACAGCCCACCCGGGACCTCTTCCTTTTGCCAGCTGAGCGGACACGCTCCCAGCGCTGCGCTGGTTCTCTTCCTATCGACCGAGCACGTGAACTGCCCCGCTCCATGCCAACGACAGCACGCTAAGCATGTGAGGGACTGCCCCTCCTTATCTACTAGCCTCACAGCGCATCTCACCAACCATCCCCGTTCCTCTTTTCCCCTTCTCCACGACAGGCACTTTGATCCCCCACCTTCGCGCCATGGCCGCTGCCGTGCGACGCTTTCCGCCGTCTTCTCAGTCAACGCCCGAGACCGTGGAGTGGCGGATGTGCTTCCTTGTCCTCGTACGCGTCGAACCCGCCTGCCAGGAGGAGTCGGACCAGCCAAGAACTTCCTCCTCGTCGTTATTCATGTTGAGTCCGAGCAGAGCACCGCCGTCCGCCGTCCCTCCCGCCTTCCCCGACCAACCCAAGGCCACAACAAGCTTCATGGTGAGCTTATTGTCCTTCTCCCCAACTTTCCCATCCTCTGCCATATCTGTATCGTCGTGCATCTTCGCCCGCCGCCGTTCCGCTCACCGTACGGCGTCGTCACCTTGTCCTCTTGCCTCATAAACCTCCAGCGCACCTCTAACACGCTTTCTCGGTCAAGCAACGGCACCGGCGCTTCCTCCCCGTGCGATGCCCGTGCCTCTCGCTGTCAGTGTCGTCGACTGTCACGCGCGCGCGCACCGCTGCAGGTACCATCTGTTCCTGCGACCTCTCTTCCTGTACAGTTCATACCCGGCTCTGATCTTCATACAATCGTAATATTGGCATATCCAGCTTCCTTTTTGTAGCAAACGTCTCCCCAAACGGAGTACAACACTGTCAATTCGCGGTTCAGTTTTGACAGTTTGTTATCAGTGCAATCTCCGTTTTCACCTCTGTCCCGACTTTCTCATGGCATCCACAGTTCATATATGATCAATATCTTCACGGATATTTCTTCTCCTTTGGTCCATCTACGCATAGAAAAAGACGTCACTCAAATCGGAGGTTCGAGTCGTTCGGAATCATCCCGGCAAGTTAGCTCGAGCTGGCAGTTTTTCACGTTGATCAAACCAGTTTTCTTCAGCAACTTCCGATCAGTTTATGTGGCTTTTCAAAAATAACCCGGCCCTCTTTTCCTTTATATCCCCGTTTTTATTTCAAAATAATTCAACTCAATTCCAATTCAAACCAAGTCAAGCTAAGTCAAAACTTTTGAAATAATTCGAATTTGAAAAAAGTTCAAACATCAAATTTGTTTGTTTTTAAATTCTGGACATGAATATAACCTCTGTTTCAATTGTGCCATGTTGGAATTTTATCTTTTAGGATATTAATGCCTTTATCTTAAATAAATTCATAACTTAAATTCCGTAATTCCAAATTAGACAAATAATATGTCTAAATTGATCAGCGTGACGAGCCCGTTCTAACTATGCATTCCATAATATGAATTGTAGCATGCATCATATAAATATTAAGTATACAGCAATGTTTATAGGAGCAAAACATGACTAAAAATTTAATAAAATACTTTGTTCTTGTACCCGACACCTCACCCATGCCATGTTATGCTATGCCATGTAAATTGTGCATCATTCCATCATGGCATACTTATTTGCTTGTTGCATATTATTTATATGATTGTGCAATGTATTTATTTTGGTCTCTTGTGTGTTTGGTTTTTATCCGGATAGACACTAAGCAAGAAGAATTCCAGGAGCCTCAGGAGTATTACCCGGATCCTTCACATTTAGCAACAGAACTGCCAGGCAAGCAATTCCCCATGCTTGCATACATATAGTACCTATGCTTCTATCTTACTCTTGCATCATTGAGTCGCGATTGCATTAAATTGAATCCCAAGTTTTGCATAGCCTTTACTTTTAAACTCCACCAAAGCTTGTACCTCCATCCCATGAGCCATTACTGCAGGAGTTGTTTGAGTCATGTGAGTCGTAGAATTGCAAGTGTAGGGTTTGTGCGAGTCTTTGGATAATGAGGTACCTAAACAACTTAATATGAGTAGAGAACTAATGAAAGAGGCATCGGTGAGCATTATCTGCTATTTTGTTCTTTAAGGTCACTTGTGTCCCATAGGACCCCGAGTACTTGATTCCTATTCCTTGACTATCGCACTATCCGCATGTGGGACCATAAATCCCCTTCGCCTGAGCATGATTTGCACTTTATTTTTTGGGGCCACAAACTAGGTTGGGGCTTTATTACTATCCTGTACTTATACCATGCTTTACTATTTTATTTATGATTGCGTGTGGAGCGCCTGTACTGTGGGTGTTGCTATTTGTGCACCCCTATAGGGTAAATCTTTCTGAAAGCCGTGTCTGCGGTTATGGACGACTTGGAGCATAGTTTCTCGATCATAGACAAGCATAACTAAAGTACTGCCTTTAATTTTACTAAGACATGACTAGTAATTAGTACAACACTCATGGAATGGTTAATAAAATTGCCAACTGATGGGTTGTTCTTCTGCCTTCTCGTCGGTAAGCGAGAAGCAGGACGAGCGAGGTTATTTATGTTGCTTATATAACTATTGCTATTAATTAACGGGCGTCCGTCCATCCCTGGTTGGGCGGATGTGTAGCGAGCCTCTATAGCTCTTTGTAGATATTATCTTTCGCTGCAATTGTGTCACCCTCAGGTTGTTCCCTTTAGATGCATTAAGACTTGCTGAGTACCCCTAGGGTCTCACACGATAAATATTTGGTTTAGATGGACAGGTATACTCTCAGGAAGGCTACTGGGTCGAAGATACCGATGATGGTGGCAATGACCATCAGGTGTAGAGATTCTGGGGATGGAGATCTTTGAGATCTATGGGCGGGATGTGCTTTGTTCTGTGGCATCTTATGCTGATTTGCTTCTTATCTGTACTCGGATATTGTATTCCGCTTCCGCTTGATACTATGTTGTGTGATGTATGAGGAGATATCCTAAACTATTATATCTATTTAGGATATTTGGTGGCAGAAAATGAGGCTTCTCAGCTAGAACTAGAGAAAGAGCAGCACGAAGACGAAGAACTTGAGGAAGTGTAGCAGGTGTAGGAAAACTGTGATGAGCACTCGGAGGAAAACGTACGTAAGCAACCAAGTTATGAAGAAGTGAAGGTGCCGGCGAGAAAATGGTGTGAAAAGAATCAAAAGGGTAAGCGAAACGAGGAGGAAAGGGCAAATAATGGAGGTGTATTAGAATATGAAGAAGTTGCAGGGGTGATTGAGGATGTTCTTGAGGATGTTCTTGAGGATCTTTCGGCTAAGTACAGGAGAAATAATAAATTCCTGCCAATTTCATCTTTGTACGATTCTCTAGATGAAAGGTAAGCTTAAAATTTGTTTTATTTGCCATTTTATCATTTTTTTATCCTCGTCAACTGTTGCTTAATGCAATGTGAGCTTAGCAGACTAATAAGAGGAGCAGAAATATGCAGGCACAGTAACATCGTATGTTGAATTATATCATTGAAACTAAACTAGTCGTGTCACCTTTACTTATATCTGGCGCGTGCAACGTGTCTGTGATGGGGTCATGTGGACCAGATTACAATTTTTTAAATATTATTATATTAATTTTTTACCTGCGTATGGACGCAACTACTACTTCCCATCTCCCTTGGATTCCCATCTCCTCTGGCGCACTTCAGAATTATGGTTGTGCCATCAAGTAGCAGAGTCAGCGTATTATCCCATCAGATGTGAATGCAATGACTTTGTTTGTTCAGAATTTGATGACTTTTGATTAGTTTGAAAGATAGATTAACCTAAAACATGTATCTAGACATATTTTGGGTATAGATACATTTCAATATCTAAAAAAACTAAGTTAGTTATATCTAGACAGGAGTAGTACACTAATACAACACGCTCGATCCCTTATCCTTTGGCGCACTCCAAATTATGGCTGTCCCATCAAGTGCTAGGAGAAGAGTCAGCGTATTGTCCCATCCGATATGCCAGGAACGCGTGAACTTTATTTTCAGGATCAGATGAGTTTCACTGGTTTCAAAGAAAAAGAACTAAAAATGGCCAACATATATAGATTAGGACCATAATCGACTATGACTCAAGTGGCCCAGATCCAAAGAGGGCATTAAGATACCGTACATAGATTTAATTTATGCTTAAGTGGCCCTAATCGACTATGACGCTCCCGCAGTCTCCATCATCGACGATGTTGTCCGCGTCGCCGCCAGCCTCCTCCGCATCGAAATTGATGCCGACGCCCAAAGAGCTGCTCCTCCTCCTCATGGATTCTTCACGCACGCCACATCGATAACGGTGGAGGTCATAACCCCTAACTTGAGCGCCTCCTCCCTTCGCGCGCAACCGAGTGGATCTCCCGGTGGATTCCGCATACTCAATCAATGTAACTTGCTCCTTCTTGAACATCTTCGCCAGATGCGCCGTGCACAAGTACTGCCATTGTTCGCCGCTCCAGAAGCGGCGGCGCCTCGATTCCGCTTCGCCAACGTGTTGTCATGCAAGAGCGGTAGCGATAGGAACCCTTGCGAAGCTAACCCAGAAGCTGGTCGGAAGCCTCACCAACAGCAGGCGTAGGCGTCATAGTGGGTGAACATCCGAGCCTCGCAAGCTGAGTTTGGGCCTCTCCCTCTCCATGGCGATGAAGGAACACGATCTGAGCCGGCCCGAGGTTATGGGATAAGGGCAGGGCGTGGCCCAACGTGGTTGCATCGCTAATCAGTTCACAAAACAGACTTCTCGGATCAACCTCAGGAAGGACATCCTTATCGTCCGCGCACCAAGATCCAACAACGCCTAACAATTGGGTATCGGGTCTTCTAGAAGACCGGAGTGGTTGCTGGTTAGCATTTCGTCCCGATTGTTTGTGGCCAACGGCTTTCGTTGAAAATAATACACATTTCAATGACAATGGTGGATCCATATGTGGTTAATGAAAGAACACACATGCAATGAACTCTGGTGGATCCATATGCCATGACACTTATGGATCCATGTGTCTCACGAAAAGAACACACATTTCAATGACACGGGTGGATCCATATGTGGTTTGTGAAAACAACACACATCCAGTGACTCTAGATTTGGTTAATGAGAAGAACACACATGCAATGACACCAGTGGATCCATATGTGGCTTAATGAAAATAACACACATGCAATGACTCTAGTTGTTGCTAGTAAATAGAACACACATGCAATGACACTGGTAGATCCATATGTGGTCTGTGACGTGAACACACATGCAATGAAACTTGTGGATCCATATGTGTTCTGTGAAAAGAATAGTCATGAAATGACTCCATATGTGGTTCATGAAAAAATACACATTTCAATGACAATGGTGGTTCCATGTGTGGTTTGTGAAAAGAACACATACAATGACTCTAGTTGTGGTTAATGAGAAGAACACGCATGCAATGACACCGGTGGATCCATAGGTGGATTGTGAAAAGAACATACATACAATGAACTCGTGGATCCATATGCAATGATACTGTGGATCCATGTGTTGTATCTGAAAAGAACACACATTTCAATGACAATGGTGATTCCATATTTGGTTTGTGAAAAGAACACACATCTAGTGACTCAATGTTGTTAATGAGAAGAAAACACATCCAATGACACCGGTGGATCCATATGTGGTTAATGAAAAGAACATACATGCAATGACTCTAGATGCGGTTAATGAAAGAACACACATGCAATGACACCGGTGGATCCATATGTGGTGAAGAGAACACATGCAATGACACTGGTGGATCCATATGTGGTCTGTGAAAGAATAGACATGAAATGATTCTATATGTGGTTAGTGAAAGTATACACATTTCAATGACAATGGTGGTTCCATATGTGGTTTGTGAAAAGAACACACAGGCCATGACACTGGTGGATCCATATGTGGATTGAGAAAAGAACACACATGCAATAAACTGTGTTGGATCCATATGCAATCACACTGGTGGATCCATGTGTGGTCTCTGAAAAGAACACACATTTCAATGACACCTGTGGATCCATATGTGGTCTGTGAAAGAATAGACATGAAATGATTCTAGATGTGGTTAATGAAAGAATACACATTTCAATGACAATTGGGGTTCCATATCTGGTTTGTGAAAAGAACACACATGCAATGACACCGGTGGATCCATAGGTGGATTGTGAAAAGAACACGCATGCAATGAACTCCGGTGGATCCTATGCAATGATGGTGGATCCATGTGGTCTCTAAAGAACACACACATTTCAATGACACTGTGGATCCATATGTGTTTGTGAAAAGAACACACATACAAAGTGACTCTAGCTTTGGTTAATGAAAAGAGCACACATGCAATGACACTGATGGATCCATATGTGGTTAATGAAAATAACACATGCAATGACTCTAGCTGTTGTTAATGAGAAGAACACACATCCAATAACAATGGTGGTTCTATATGTGGTTTGTGAAAGAACACACATGCAATGACTCTAGTCAGTGGTTAATGACAAGAACACACATGAAATGACACTGGTGGATCCATATGTGGATTGTGACAGTAACACACATGCAATGACTCTAGTTGTTGTTAGTAAAAAGAACACACATGCAATGACATTGGTGGATCCATATGTGGTCTGTGAAAAGAATAGACATGAAATGACTCCAGATGTGGTCTCTGAAAAGAACACACATTTCAATGAACTTGTTGATCCATATTTTGTTTGTTATAATAACATACATCCAGTGACTCTTGTTGTGCTTAATGAGAAGAACATGCAATGACACTGGTGGATCCATAGGTGGATTGTGAAAATAACACATGTAATGACTCTATATGTGGTTCATGAAAAGAACACATATGCAATGACACCGTGGATCCATAGGTGGATTGTGAAAAGAACACACATGCAATGAACTCTGGTGGATCCATATGCAATGACACTGGTGGATCCATGTGTGGTCTCTGAAAAGAACACACATTTCAATGACACTGGTGGATCCATATGTGGTTTGTGAAAAGAACACACATCAAGTGACTCTAGATTTGGTTAATGAGAAGAGCACACATGCAATGACATTGGTGGATCCATATGTGGTTAATGAAAATAACACACATGCAATGACACTGGTGGATCCATAGGTGGATTGTGAAAAGAACACACGTGCAATGAACTCTGGTGGATCCATATGCATTGACACTGGTGGATCCATGTGCAGTCTCGAAAAGAACACATTTCAATGACACTGGTGGATCCATATGTGGAATACATGAAAAGAATAGACATGAAATGATTCTAGATGTGGTTAATGAAAGAATACACATTTCAATGACAATTGTGGTTCCATATGTGGTTTGTGAAAAGAACACACATGCAATGACACTGGTGCATCCATAGGTGGATTGTGAAAAGAACACACATGCAATGAACTCTGGTGGATCCATATGCAATGACACTGGTGGATCCATGTGTGGTCTCTGAAAAGAACACACATTTCAATGACACGGGTGGATCCATATGTGGTTTGTGAAAAGAACACACATCAAGTGACTCTAGATTTGGTTAATGAGAAGAGCACACATGCAATGACATTGGTGGATCCATATGTGGTTAATGAAAATAACACACATGCAATTACTCTAGTTGTTAATGAGAAGAACACGCATCCAATGACAATGGTGGTACCATATGTGGTTTGTGAAAAGAACACACATGCAATGACTCTAGCTGTGGTTAATGAGAAGAACACACATGCAATGAGACTGGTGGATCCATATGTGGATTGTGAAAATAACACACGTGCAATGACTCTAGTTATTGTTATCAAAAAGAACACACATGCAATGACACTGGTGGATCCATAGGTGGATTGTGAAAAGAACACACATGCAATGAACTCTGGATCCATATGCAATGACACTATGGATCCATGTGTGGTCTCTAAAAGAACACACATTTCAATGAGACTAGTGGATCCATATGTGGTCTGTGAAAAGAATAGACATTAAATGATTCTAGATGTGGTTACTGAAAGAATACACATTTCAATGACAATGGTTGTTCCATATGTGGTTTGTGAAAAGAACACACATGCAATTACACTGGTGGATCCATAGGTGGATTGTGAAAATAACACACATGCAATGACTCTAGATGTGGTTCATGAAAAGAACACATATGCAATGACACTGGTGGATCCATAGGTGGATTGTGAAAAGAACACACATGCAATGAACTCGGTGGATCCATATGCAATGACACTAGTGGATCCATGTGTGTTCTCTGAAAAGAACACACATTTCAATGACACTGGTGGATCCATATGTGGTCTGTGAAAAGAATAGACATTAAATGATTCTAGATGTGGTTAATGAAAGAATACACATTTCAATGACAATGGTGGTTCCATATGTGGTTTGTGTAAAGAACACACATGCAATGACACTGGTGGATCCATAGGTGGATTGTGAAAGAACACACGTGCAATGAACTCTGGTGGATCCATATGCATGACACTGTGGATCCATGTAGTCTCTGAAAAGAACACACATTTCAATGACACTGTGGATCCATATGTGGTCTATGAAAAGAATAGACATGAAATGATTCTAGATGTGGTTAATGAAAGAATACACATTTCAATGACAATTGTGGTTCCATATGTGGTTTGTGAAAAGAACACATGCAATGACACTGGTGCATCCATAGGTGGATTGTGAAAGAACACACATGCAATGAACTCGGTGGATCCATATGCAATGACATCAGGATCCATGTGGTGTCTGAAAAGAACACACATTTCAATGACACGGCTGGATCCATATGTTTTTTGTGAAAACAAAACACATAAAGTACCTATAGCTGTGGTTAATGATAAGAACACACATGCAATGACACTTGTGGATCCATAAGTGTTTAATGAAAATAACACATGCAATTACTCTAGTTGTTAATGAGAAGAACACGCATCCAATGACAATGGTGGTACCATATGTGGTTTGTGAAAAGAACACACATGCAATGACTCTATTGGTTAATGAGAAGAACACACATGCAATGAGGCCAGTGGATCCATATGTGGATTGTGAAAATAACACGCAATGACTCTAGTTATTGTTATCAAAAGAACACACATGCAATGACACCGGTGGATCCATAGGTGGATTGTGAAAAGAACACACATGCAATGAACTCTGGTGGATCCATATGCAATGACACTTGTGGATCCATGTGTGGTCTCTAAAAAGAACACACATTTCAATGACACTAGTGGATCCATATGTGGTCTGTGAAAAGAATAGACATTAAATGATTCTAGATGTGGTTAATGAAAGAATACACATTTCAATGACAATGGTTGTTCCATATGTGGTTTGTGAAAAGAACACACATGCAATTACACTGGTGGATCCTTAGGTGGATTGTGAAAAGAACACACGTGCAATGACTCTAGATGTGGTTCATGAAAGAACACATATGCAATGACACTGGTGGATCCATATGTGGATTGTGAAAGAACACACATGCAATGAACTCGGTGGATCCATATGCAGCCCGGCACTAATGACACCAGGATCCAAGCAAAATCTCTGAAAAGAACACATATTTGAATTGACATTGGTAGGATCCAGCAATGTGAATATCTGAAAGAACACATTTCAATGACAACTGGTGGATCCGCTATGTGTGTTCTCTGAAAGAACACATTTCAGCCAACCTTTGGTGGATCCATAGCCAGTCCGTGAAAAGAACACAGCATTTAATGACACTGCGGAATCATAAAAATCAGTATGCATTAGACATGAAATGATTCTAGATGTATTAATGAAAGAATACACATTTCAATGACAATGGTGGTTCCATATGTGGTTTGTGAAAAGAACACATTCAATGACATTGGTGGATCCATAGGTGGATTGTGAAAAGAACACACTTGCAATGAACTCTGGTGGATCCATATGCAATGACACTGGTGGATCCATGTGTAGTCTCTGAAAAGAACACACATTTCAATGACACTGGTGGATCCATATGTGGTCTATGAAAGAATAGATATGAAGAAATGATTCCTAGATGTGGTTAATGAAAGAATACACATTTCAATGACAATTGTGGTTCCATATGTGGTTTGTGAAAGAACACACATGCAATGACACTTTAGCAGGTACATCCATAGGTGGATTGTGAAAAGAACACACATGCAATGAACTCGTGGATCCATATGCAATGACCTTTGGTGGATCCATGTGGTCTCTGAAAGAACACACATTTCAATGACAGTCAGCAGGATCCATATGGTTTGTGAAAAGAACACACATCAAGTGACTCTAGATTTGGTTAATGAGAAGAGCACACATGCAATGACATTGGTGGATCCATATGTGGTTAATGAAAATAACACACATGCAATGACTCAGCTGTTGTTAATGAGAAGAACACGCATCCAATGACAATGGTGGTACCATATGTGGTTTTGTGAAAAGAACACACATGCAATGACTCTTCCCATGTGGTTAAGGAGAAGAACACACATGCTTAATGAGACTGGTGGATCCATATGTGGATTTTCAGAAATAACACACGCGGCATCTTGATGACTCTAGTAGTTGTTGTTATCAAAAGAACAACATGCAAATGACACCTATGAGTGGATCCATAGGTGGATTGTGAAAAGAACACACATGCAATGAATTCTGGTGGATCCATACAGCAATGACATTGGTGATCCATGTGGTCTCTAAAAAGAACACACATTTCAATGACAGGACCTAGTGGATCCATATGTGGTTCATGAAAAGAATAGACATTAAATGATTCTAGATCCATGGTTACTGGAAAGAATACACATTTCAATGACAATGGTTGTTCCATATGTGGTTTGTGAAAAGAACACACATGCAACAGACACTTTGGTGGATCCATAGGTGGTTTGTGAAAAGAACACACATGCAATGAACTCGTGGATTCCATACATGCAATGACTGCTTGGTGGATCCATGTGTGGTCTCTGAAAAGAACGTGACACATTTCAATGACAGCCAGTGGATCCCATATGTGGTTTGTGAAAAGAACACACATCCAGTGACTCTAGCTTGGTTAATGAGAAGAGCACATGCAATGACACTGATGGGGTCCATATGGTGGTTAATGTGGTACAATAATACACATGCAATGATAACAGATCTAGCTGTAGTACAATGAGGAAGAACACACATCCAATGACAATGGTGGTTCCAGCATGTGGTTCAGGAAAAGAACACACATGCAATGACCTCTAGCCGTGGTCCATAAGTGCTTGTGAGCAAGAACACACATGCAATGACAATCGTGGATCTATATGTGATTTCAGGAAATAACAGTACATGCAATGACCTCTAGTGATCCATGTCTGTTTGTGAAAGAACACACACGCAATGATATTGGTGGATCCATATGTGGTCTGCTGTGAAAAGAATAGACATGAAAATGACATTGTGGATCCATGTAGTCTGTGAAGAACACATTGTTGTATTCTAAATGCATATCATGGATCCATATGTGGTTTGTGAGAAGAAATACATCCGATTGATTCTAGTGGATCCATATGTGCTTAATGAGGAAGTTCACACATGCAATGACACTAGGTGGGGATCCATAGGTGGATTTCGTGGGAAAATAACACACATGCAATGATTTATCGGGTAGATGTGTGTCTGCGGAAAGGAACACATATGCAATGACACATCGTAGATCCATATAGTGGATTGTGAAAAGAACACACATGCAATGAACTTATGATCCATATGTGGTTTGTGAAAGACACATTTGCAATTTCCAGTGGATCCATGTGTGGTCTCTGAAAAGAACACACATTTCTGGGCAATGATAATTGGTGGATCCATATGTGCTTTTGTGAAAAGAATACACATGAAATGATTCTGTGACTGCATTAGTGGTTAATGGAATAATACACATTTCCAACGCAATTTAGAACCCATATGTGTTTGTCAGAAAAGAACACACATGGGCACACTGGTAAAGGATCCATAAGGTGGATTGTGGAAAATAACACACGCAATAAACCTCTAGTGGATCCATATGTCAGGAAAAGAACACACATGCAGTAATGACCTCAGTGGATCCATTAGTGGTCTCTGAAAAGAACATGACATTTCAATGACACCGTGGATACATATGTGGTCTATTGAAAAGAATACAGGCATGAAAATGTGAAATTCTCATCCAGATGTGGTTAATGAAAGGAAATACACACTGCAATGACAACTGTGGTTCCAAGGACATGTGGTTTGTGAAAAGAACACACATGCAATGACTAATAGTGGATCTTATAGGTGGTTTCGCAGGAAGAAGAACACACATGCAATGAACCCCTGTAGGATCCATATGCAATGACATTGAGTGGATCCATGTGTGGTCTCTGAAAATGGAACACACATTTCAAATGACTTCTAGTGGGGTCCATACGTGGTTTGTAAAAAGAACACACATGCAAGTGACTTAGGTGATCTGGTATTTGGTTAATGAGAAAGATCACACATGCAAGTCGACATTGGTGGATCCATATGTGAACCATGAAAAGAACCACACATGCAATTGATTGGTGTGCATCTAGCTGTTGTTAATGAGACAGAATTGATGCATCCAATGACAAATGGTGGTTCCATATGTGGTTTGTGAAAAGAACACACATGCAATGACTCCTAGTGATCCATATGTGTTAATGAGAAGAACACACATGCAATTTCAGTGGGTATCCACATGTGGTTTTGTAGGAAAATAACACACATGCAATGACTCTAGTGGATCCATATGTGGTTTTTGTGTTAATACACATGCAATGACACTAGTCACAGGATCACATATGTGGTTTGTGAAAAGAACAATACATGCAATGAACTCTGGTGGATCCATATATGTAATGACACTGGTGGATCCATGTGTGTCTAAAAAGAAATCACACATTTCAAATGACACTAGTGGATCCATATGTGGTTCCCGTGGAAAATAACACACATTAAATGAAATTCTAGATCCATGTGTGTGGATTTGGGTGAAATGAATCACACATTTCAATGACATTAGTTGTGCACATATGTGGTTTGTGAAAAGAACACACATAGCAATGACACCCTATGGATCCATAGGTGGATTGTGAAATGAACACACATGCAATGAACTCATTTGTTGATCCATATGTGGTATTGTGAAAAGAACACATTCAATGACTTCTGGTGGATCCATATGTGGTCTATGAAAGGAACACACATGAAATGATTTTCGAGAGGATCCATGTGGCTTGTGGAAAGAAATACACATTTCAATGACAATGGGACGCATCCTTATATGTGGTTTGCAGAAAAGTTAAACACACATGCAACAAAATGGACACCGTGGGATCCATAGGGTGGATTTGTGTGGAAAGAACACACATGCAATGATCTCCGGTAGATCCATATGCAATGACATCGGTGGAGGATCCATGTGGTCTCTGGAAAAGAACACACATTTCAATGACTTCTAAGGTGGATCCACATATGTGGCTTCCGTAGAAAAAGTAAACACACACATCCAAAGGACTCTCAGAGGGACCCTTATGTGTACAATGAGAAGAATCAAAGGATGGATGCAATGACACTGATGGATCCATATGTGAAGTTCATGAAAATAACACACATGCAATGACATCAGGATCCATGTGTGGTTGTTAATGACATGAACACACATCTGCAATAACATTTGGTTGGTTCCGGCGCGTGGTTTGTGTGAAAAGAATACACATGCAATGACTCTAGGATCCATGTGGTTAATTGGACAAGAACACACATGCAATGACACTTGCAGGATTCCATGCGTGGGATTGTGGAAAATAACAATATTACATGCAAATTGACTCTAGTTGTTCCATTAGTAACAAGGAACACAATGACATGCAAAATAGACATTGGTGGATCCTATATGTGGTCAGGAAAAGAACAGACATGAAAGAATGACTCGGATCCAGATGTGTGGTTTGTGAAAAGAACACACATTTCCTGAATGGACACTCTATGGATCCATATGTTGTTTGTGAGAATAGGAACATACATCCAGTGACTCTCCGTTGATCCATGCTTTAATGAAGGAACACACATGCAATGACACTGGTGCGTATCCATAGGTGGATTGTGTGGAAAGAAACACACATGCAATGACTCTAGATGGATCCACATGGTTCATGAAAAGAACACATATGTGCAATGACTTTCGTGTAGGATTCCATAGGTGGATTGTGAAAAGAACACACATGCAATGAACTCTAGTGGATCCATATGGTTTAAACCATAAATACATACATGCAATGACCTAGTGGATCCATGTGTGGTCTCTGTCAAGAACACACATGCAAATGACACTGGTGGGATCCATATGTGGTCTGTGGAAAGAACAAACATGCAAATGACATTGGTGGATCCATGGTTAATGGAAAGAATATTTGGAATGACAATGGTGGTTCCATGGTGGTTTGTGAAAAGAACACACATGCAATGACATCTGGTGGATCCATAGGTGGATTGTGACAAGAACACACGTGCAATGAACCTCTTGCGGATCCATGTGGTTTTGGAAAGAACACATTTCAATGACACTGGTGGATCCATGTGTGGTTCCCTGTAGAAAGAAGACACATTTGCAATGACTCTAGTGGATCCATATGTGGTTCATGAAAATAATGCACATGGAAATGACTGTGGGTCTAGATGTGGTTTGCCTGGAAAGAAATACACATGGGTTCAATGACTCTCGTGGATTCCATATGTGGTTTTCCAGAAAAGTGTTCACAGCGCAATGACAATGGTGGATCCATAGGTGGATTGTGAAAGAACACACATGCAATGAACTCTGGTGGATCCATGTGGTTTGTGGAAAGAACATACATGCAATGACACTGGTGATGGATCCATGTGTGGTCTCTGAAAAGAACACACATTTCAATGACACTGGTGGATCCATATGTGGTTTGTGAAAAGAACACACATCAAGGACTCTAGCTGTGGTTACCGAGAAGAACACACATGCAATGACATTGTGGATCCATATGGTTAATGAAAATAACACACATGCACAATGACTCTAGTTGTTGTTAGTGTAATGAAGACACGCTATGCAATGACACTTTGTGGATCCATATGTGGTATGTGACGGAACACACATGCAATGAAACTTTAGTGGATCCATATGTGTTACTCAGAAAAGAATAAATATGAAGTGACTCAGTGGTACATATGTGGTCTATGGTGGAAAGAATACACATTTCAATTGCAATGAGTGGTTCCATATGTGGTTTGTGAAAAGAACACACATACAATGACTCTAGCTATGTGGTTAATGAGAAGAACACGCATGCAATGACCAACTGGTGGATCCAGTAGGTGGATTGTTGAAAAGAACACACATACAATGAACTCTCCATGGTGGATCCATATGCAATGATACTTTGGTGGATCCATGTGTTGTATCCAAAAAGAACACACATTTTCAATGACAATGAGTGATTCCATATTTGGTTTGTGAAAAGAACACACATCTAGTGACTCAATGTGGTTTAATGAGAAGAACACACATGCAATGCACACTGGTGGATCCATATATAGTTAATGAAAAGAACATACATGCAATGACTCTAGATCCATATGTGGTTAATGAAGAAGAACACCATATGTGGTTTGTGACCAGAGCATACATGCAATGACACTGGTGACGATCCATATGTGCTCTGTGAAGAGAACACACATGCAATGACACTGGTGGATCCATGTGGTTCCATGAAATGAATAGACATGAAATGATTCTAGATGTGGTTAATGAAAGTATACACATTTCAATGACAATGGTGATTCCATATGTGGTTTGTGAAAAGAACACATGCAATGACCTGGTGGATCCATAGGTGGATTATGAAAAGAACACACATGCAATAAACTGGTGGATCCATATGCAATGACATTGGTGGATCCATGTGTGGTTCTGAAAAGAACACACATTTCAATGACCTGGAGGATCCATATGTGGTCTGTGAAAGAATAGACATGAAATGATTCTAGATGTGGTTAATGAAAGAATACACATTTCAATGACAATGGTGGTTCCATATGTGGTTTGTGAAAAGAACACACATGCAATGACACTGTGGATCCATAGGTGGATTGTGAAAAGAACACATGCAATGAACTCCTTGGATCCATGCAATGACACTGGTGGATCCATGTGTGGTCTCGAAAAGAACACACATTTCAATGACAATTGGATCAATATGTGGTTTGTGAAAAGAACACATCCGTGAATCTATCTTTGGTTAATGAGAAGAGCACACATGCAATGACACTAGTGGATCCATATGTGGTTAATGAAAATAACACATGCAATGACTCTTTGTTGTTAATAGAAGAACACACATCCAATGATAATGGTGGTTCCATATGTGGTTTGTGAGAAGAACATACATCCAGTGACTCTAGATGTAGCAATGAGAAGAACACACATGCAATGACATTGGTGGATCCATAGGTGGATTGTGAAAATAACACACATGCAATGACTCTAGATGTGGTTCATGAAAAGAACACACATGCAATGACACTGGTGGATCCATTAGTGGATTGAGAAAAGAACACACATTCAATGAACTCTGGTGGATCCATATGCAATGACACTGGTGGATCCATGTGTGGTCTCTGAAAAGAACACACATTTCAATAACAGTGGATCCATATGTGATGCTGTGAAAAGAATAGACATGAAATGATTCTAGATGTGGTTAATGAAAGAATACACATTTCAATGACAATGGTGGTTCCATATGTGGTTTGTGAAAAGAACACACATGCAATGACACTGGTGGATCCATAGGTGGATTGTGAAAAGAACACACATGCAATGAACTCTGGTGGATCCATATGCAATGACACCGGTGGATCCATGTGTGGTCTCTGAAAAGAACACAAATTTCAATGACACTGGTGGATCCATATGTGGTTTGTGAAAAGAACACACATCCAGTGACTCTAGCTTTAGTTATGAGAAGAACACGCATCACATGACACTAGTGGATCCATAGGTGGATTGTGAAAAGAACACACATACAATGAACTCTGGTGGATCCATATGCAATGATCTTTGGTGGATCCATGTGTTGTATCTGAAAGAACACACATTTCAATGACAATGGTGATTCCATATTTGGTTTGTGAAAGAACACACATCTAGTGACTCAATGTGGTTAATGAAAAGAACACACATGCAATGACACTGGTGGATCCATATGTGGTTAATGAAAAGAACATACATGCAATGACTCTAGATGTGGTTAATGAGAAGAACACATGCAATGACACTAGTGGATCCATATGCTCTGTGAAGAGAACACACATGCAATGACAGGTGGATCCATATGTGGTCTGTGAAATGAATAGACATGAAATTATTCTAGATGTGGTTAATGAAAGTATACACATTTCAATCACAATGGTGGTTCCATATGTGGTTTGTGAAAGAACACACATGCAATGACACTGGTGGATCCATAGGTGGATTGTGAAAAGAACACACGTGCAATGAACTTGTGGATCCATATGCAATGACACTGGTGGATCCATGGTGGTCCTGAAAGAACACACATTTCAATGACCTTTGGTGGATCAATATGTGGTTTGTGAAAAGAACACACATCCGGTGACTCTAGCTTTGGTTAATGAAGAGCACACATGCAATGACACTAGTGGATCCATATGTGGTTAATGAAAATAACACACACAATGACTCTAGCTGTTGTTAATGAGAAGAACATACAACCAATGATAATGGTGGTTCCATATGTGGTTTGTGAGAAGAACATACATCCAGTGACTCTAGATGTGCTTAATGAGAAGAACACACATGCAATGACATTGGTGTATCCATAGGTGGATTGTGAAAATAACACACATGTAATGACTCTAGATGTGGTTCATGAAAAGAACACACATGCAAAGACCTGGTGGATCCATTGGTGGATTGTGAAAGAACACACATGCAACGAACTACGTGGTAAGATCCATATGCAATGACATGGTGGATCCATGTGTGGTCTCTGAAAGAACACACATTTCAATGACAACAGTGGATCCATATGGTCTGTGAAAAGAATAGACATGAAATGATTCTAGATGTGGTTAATGAAAGAATACACATTTCAATGACAATGGTGGTTCCATATGTGGTTTGTGAAAAGAACACACATGCAATGACAACGGTGGATCCATAGGTGGATTGTGAAAGAACACACTGCAATGAACTCTAGTGGATCCATATGCAATGACACCGGTGGATCCATGTGTGGTCTCTGAAAAGAACACACATTTCAATGACACTTGTGGATCCATATGTGGTTTGTGAAAGAACACACATCAGTGACTCTAGCTTTGGTTAATGAGAACATGCAATGACACTGGTGGATCCATATGTGGTGCAGAAATGAATAGACATGAAATGATTCTAGATGTGGTTAATGAAAGTATACACATTTCAATGACAATGGTGGTTCCATATGTGGTTTGTGAAAAGAACACACATGCAATGACCTGGTGGATCCATAGGTGGATTGTGAAAAGAACACACATGCAATAAACTCTGGTGGATCCATATGCAATGACACTGGTGGATCCATGTGTGGTCTCTGAAAAGAACACATATTTCAATGACACTGGAGGATCCATATGTGGTCTGTGAAAAGAATAGACATGAAATGATTCTAGATGTGGTTAATGAAAGAATACACATTTCAATGACAATGGTGGTTCCATATGTGGTGTGTGAAAAGAACACATGCAATGACCTGGTGGATCCATGGGTGGATTGTGAAAAGAACACACATGCAATGAACTCGGTGGATCCATATGCAATGACATTGGTGGATCCATGTGTGGTCTCTGAAAGAACACACATTTCAATGACACTGTGGATCAATATGTGGTTTGTGAAAAGAACACACATCCAGTGACTCTAGCTTTGGTTAATGAGAAGAGCACACATGCAATGACACTAGTGGATCCATATGTGGTTAATGAAAATAACACACATGCAGTGACTCTAGCTGTTGTTAATGAGAAGAACACACAACCAATGATAATGGTGGTTCCATATGTGGTTTGTGAGAAGAACATACATCCAGTGACTCTAGATGTGTAATGAGAAGAACACACATGCAATGACATTGGTGGATCCATAGGTGGATTGTGAAAATAACACACATGCAATGACTCTAGATGTGGTTCATGAAAAGAACACACATACAATGACACTGGTGGATCCATTGGTGGATTATGAAAAGAATACACATGCAATGAACTCTAGTAGATCCATATGTGATGACTGGTGGATCCATGTGTGGTCTCAAAGAACACACATTTCAATGACACTGTGGATCCATATGTGGTGCATGAAAAGAATAGACATGAAATGATTCTAGATGTGGTTAATGAAGAATACACATTTCAATGACAATGGTAGTTCCATATGTGGTTAGTGACAAGATCACACATGCAATGACACTGGTGGATCCATAGGTGGATTGTGAAAAGAACACACATGCAATGAACTCTGGTGGATCCATATGCAATGACACGGTGGATCCTTGTGGTCTCTGAAAGAACACACATTTCAATGACACTTGTGGATCCATATGTGGTTTGTGAAAAGAACACACATCCGATTGACTCTAGCTTTGGTTAATGAGAAGAGCACATGCAATGACATTGGTGGATCCATATGTGGTTAATGAAAATAACACATGCAATGACTCTAGGTATTGTTAATGAGAAGAACACATCCAATGACACTGGTGGATCCATATGTGGATTGTGAAAATAACCCACATGCAATGACTCTAGTTGTTGTTATCAAAAAATAACACATGCAATGACACTGGTGGATCCATATGTGGTATGTGAAAAAGTAGACATGAAATGACTCTATATGTGGTCTCTGAAAAGAACAAACATTTCAATGACACTTGGTGGATCCATATGTGGTTTGTGAGCAGAACATACATCCGGTGACTCTAGTTGTTAATCAGAAGAACACACATGCAATGACACTGGTGGATCCATAGGTGGATTGTGAAAAGAACACGCATGCAATGAACTCTGGTGGATCCATGTGTGGTCTCTGGAAAGAACACACATTTCAATGACACTAGTGGATCCATATGTTGTTTGTGAAAAGAACACACATCCAGTGACTCTAGCTTTTGTTACTTAGAAGAACACACATGCAATGACACTGGTGGATCCATATGTGGTTAACGAAAATAACACACATGCAATGACTCTAGTTGTTGTTAGTAAAAAGAACACACATGCAATGACACCGGTGGATCCATATGTGGTTTCTGAAGAGAATACACATAGAATGACACTGGTGGATCCATATGTGGTCTGTGAAAAGAATATTCATGAAATGACTCCAGACGTGGTCTCTAAAAGAAAACACATTCCAATGACATAGTGGATCCATATGTGGTTTGTGAAAAGAACATATATCCAGTGACGCTAGCTGTGGTTAATGAGAAGAACACACATGCAATGACACTGGTGGATCCATTTGTGGATTGTGAAAATAACACACATGCAATGACTCTAGTTGTTGTGAGTAAAAAGAACACACATGCAATGACACTTTGGTGGATCCATATGTGGTGTGTGAAGAGAACACATGCAATGACACTGGTGGATCCATATGTAGTCTGTGAAAAGAATAGACATGCAATGACTCCAGATGTGGTTAATGAAATAATACATATTTCACTGACAATGGTGGTTCCATATATGGTTTGTGAAAAGAACACACATCCAGTGACTCTAGATGCGGTTAATGAGAAGAACACACATGTAATGCTATTGGTGGATCCATATGTGGTTAATGAAAATAACAAACATGCAATGAACTCTGGTGGAAGCATATGCAATGACACTGGTGTATCCATGTGTGGTCTCACGAATAGAACACACATTTCAATGACCTTTGGTGGATCCATATGTGTTTTGTGAAAGAACACACATGCAATGACTCAGATGTGGTCTCGAGAAGAACACACATGCAATGACCTTTGGTGGGTCCATATGTAGTTAATGAAAATAACACACATGCAATGACTCTAGTTGTTAGTAAAAGAAAACACATGCAATGACCTGGTGGATCCATATGTGGTGTGTGAAGAGAACTACGTCAAGCTGACTACAGGTGGATCCATATGTAGTGGTGAAAAGAATAGACATGAAATGACTCCATATGTGGTTAATGAATGAATACACATTTCAATGACAATGGTGGTTCCATATTTGGTTTCAGAAAGAACACACATCTAGTGACTCTAGATGTAGTTAATGAAACACACACATACAATGACCTTTGGTGGATCCATATGTGGTTAATGAAAATAACACACATGCAATGACTAGCTATTGTTAATGAGAAGAACACACATGCAATGACACTGGTGGATCCATATGTGGTCTCTGAAAAGAATATACATGCAATGACACTGGTGGATCTATATGTGTTCTGTGAAACGAATAGTCATGAAATGACTCCAGATGTGGTCTCTGAAAAGAACACACATTTCAAAGACACTGGTGGATCCATATGTGTTTTGTGAAAATAACACACATGCAATGACTCCAGATGTGGTCTCTAAGAAGAACATGCAATAACACTGGTGGATCCATATGTGGTTAATGAAAATAACACACTTGCAATGACTCTAGTTGTTGTTAGTAAAAAGAACACAAAGGCAATGACACTGGTGGATCCATATGTGGTGTGTGAAGAGAACACACATGCAATGACTCTTGTCGGGGGGATGACCTCTGGGTAGGCCAAGACGGGACCAACCGGCTGGCTCCAAGGAGCACATGCCACCTGGACCCAGATCACGAAACCATAGCCGGGTGGTATTCCCACCCGGTCCACACTCAAGTTTCCCGGGCTAGACTGTCTAGCCGGTAGCCAAGAACCGGATGGGAGGCCACTCCTAGCCGGCCTCCTCAGATCCGCTGGACATTGTACGGTGGGGATGACGCTCTTTGCTGAGCGCACCCTTAACCGGACAGGCTGGCTAGCCTAGCCGGCGCTACTGGACAACTGCGCGAAAGCTGGAGGCTGACGAGCAAAGCAAGGGATGACGAGCAAAGCCCCGGCTTACGCATAAAGAGCTGGCTGACGGATAAAGAGCCAGATGACAAGTAAAGCAGGGGCGCTGAGCGCTAAAGCATGGTCCTCCCCTAAACTGGAGGCCTGACTGGACCCGGGCCTACCGTTTGGTGCTGTCCAGCCGGCCCACTTTGTAAAGCCCAAATCCAAAAAGTAAACCCTAGAACCCATCTTGTAAGCTGCCTCCTCGACCTGTATATAAAGAGGGGAGCGCTAGGGTTCTAGGTAGGTTCAAGAAGAAGGAAAATAGACACCAGAAGAAGAACTTAGGGAATTCCTAGCAAGAAGTAGCTAAGGAAACAGCTCAAGGTGCACTTGTATTGGGCGTTCGCCCCCTTTGATAGAGATCCTTGCAGAAGTAGGAGTTTTACCTCGCCAAGAGTGCTCCGAACCTGGGTACATCGCTGTGTTTGCAGTATATGTTTCCAACCTGTTGCGAGTAGCCACCGATAGCAACCTGATTGTCCCCTTCAAGCCATCCCCGATGGCACTGCCGTGTTCCACACCACGACAGTTGGCGCCCATCGTGGGGCACATCGCTTGGGCTGGGACCATCTTTCACACGGGACTTCCGCTCGTCGCTGGTGAGCGAGTAGCCTCTAGACTCGTCCTCACTCTCGGCTCCTACGACTGCGTCCTCGACAACGCCTCCTACTTCCCTGGGGGACTTTCCCAAGCAGGAGCTCTATCATGCACTTCGGCGAGCATCGCGTCTACGTCGTCACTGTCCCTAAGGCTTTCCCTAGCAACGTAGTCACCATCTTCGACGCACCCCCTGGCTTCTCCACCTCGGGCATCACCCGCGGCAGCGTCGAGGTTTATGAGAGGAACAAACATGCAATGACACTTGCTGTGGTTCATGAAAAGAACACACATGCAATCACACTGGTGGATCCATGTTCAAACCTACCACATATGGCCCATGGGTTCTCCATTTGCTTGCTTTTAAATCACGCCCTTATTCTTATGTGTGGATCCCTCTATCTAAATTCACCATTTCAGAATCGAGTGCCTTAGCACTCTCTTTTTACCATCTGCTTGCATGTGCCTTTTCCCTCATTCTATTTTGAATTTAAGTAATATAATTGTTGGTCCTTGCTTAAACATAAAAAGTTTGTTTATTTTTTAATATAACTAAAAGTAGGCAAAAAGTCCGCTAAACCTTTTACTCTAAACTAGCCCTATCTAGTCTACTTTGGACTATATAAATAGTCTAGTCCTTTTTCTATTCCCTAACCCTACCATCAAATTCAGCCAAAAATCTTTGAAACGTTTTTTATTTTCATTCTAAAATACCTCACCCTCTTTTGTTTTGCTGGCACGTACTAGGTGCTATTCTTAGCTTCCTCTTTTTCAAAATTTGGATCTCGTTTCAAGCAGCAGCATGCAGATAGGCAGCGAGCAGCTTCAGGAAATGCAGAGAAACAAGCAACAGCGACTGTTTTCCTTCAGTCATCTTCAGTGCATCGTTTGGTTCAGTTTAAGCAACAGCAGCAACCGCTACTCTAGACCAACGTTGCCAGACAGCCCACCAGGACATCTGCATTTTCCCGGCTGAGCGGACACGCTCCCAGCGCTGCCCTGTTTCTCTTCCTATCGACCGAGCACGTGAACTGCCCCGCTCCATGCCAAGGACAGCACGCCAAGCGCGTGAGGGCCTGCCCCTCCTTATCTACTAGCCTCGCAGCGCATCTCACCAACCATCCCCGTTCCTCTTTTCCCCTTCTCCATGACCGCGCCCGATCCCACCTTGCGCCATGGCGCTGCTGTGCGCCGCTTTCGCCGTCTTCTCGGTCGACGCCCGAGAACGTGGAGTGGCGGATGAGCTTCCTTGTCCTCGTACGCATCGAACCCGCCTGCGAGGAGGAGCCGGACCGGCCAAGAACTTCCTCCTCGTCGTTGTTCATGTTGAGTCCGAGCAGAGCGCCGCCGTCCACCGTCGCTCCCGCCTTCCCCGACCAACCCAAGGCCACCACGAGTTTCAGGGTGAGCTTATTGTCCTTCTCCCCAACTTCCTCATCCTCTGCCATGTCTGTATCGTTGTTCATCTTCCGCCCGCCGCCGTTCCGCTCACAGTACAGCGTCGCCACCTTGTCCTCTTGCCTCATATACCTCCAATGCACCTCCAACACGCTTTCTCGGTCAAGCAACGGCACCGGCGCTTCCTCCCGTCACGATCCCGCCTCTACTGTCAGTGTCAAATGGGCTGTCGGCGAGCGCACGCTGTAGGTACCATCTGTTCCTGCGACCTCCCTTCCTGTACAGTTCATGCCCGGCGCTGATCTTCATACAATCGTAATATTGGCATATCCAGCTTCCTTTTTGCAGCAAACGTCTCCCCAAACAGAGTTCTAGATCTCGTGAAAACCTCCTCCAAATATCGGCCGATCTCACAGTACACCACTGTCAATTCGCGGTTCAGTTTCGACAGTTTGCTGTCAGTGCAATCTCTGTTTTGACCTCTATTCCTGACTTTCTCACAGCATCCAAAGTTCATATATGATCAATATCTTCACGGATATTCCATCTACACGTAGAAAAAGACGTCACTCAAATCGGAGGTCCGAGTCCTTCGGAATCATCCCGGGAAGTTAGCTCAAGCTAGAAGTTTTTCACGTTGATCACACCAGTTTTCTTCAGCAACTTCCGATCAGTTCATGTGGCTTTTCAAAAACAACCCTGGCCCTCTTTTCCTTTATAGCCCCGGTTTTATTTCAAAATAAGTGAACTCAATTCCAATTCAAACCAAGTCAAGCTAATTCAAAACTTTTGAAATAATTGGAATTTGGAAAAAGTTCAAACATCAAATTTGTTTGTTTTAAATTCTGGACATGAATATAACCTTTGTTTCAACTGTGCCATGTTGGAATTTTATCTTTTAGGATATTAATGCCTTTATCTTAAATAAATTCATAACTTTAATTCCGTAATTTCAAATTAGACAAATAATATGTCTAAATCGATCAGCGCGACGAGCCTGTTCTAACTATGCTTTCCATAATATCAATTGTATCATGCATCATATAAATATTAAGTATACAACAATGTTTATGGGAGCAAAACATGACTAAAAATTTAATAAAATGCTTTGTTCTTGTAACCCACACCTCACCCATGCCATGCTATGCTATGCCATGTAAATTGTGCATCATTCCATCATGGCATACTTGTTTGCTTGTTGCATATTATTTATATGATTGTGCAATGTATTTATTTCGGCCCCTTGTGTGTTTATCCATATAGACACTGAGCAAGAAGAATACCAGGAGTCTCAGGAGTATTGTCCAGATCCGTCATATTCAGCAATAGAACTGCCAGGCAAGCAATTCCCCATGCTTGCATACATATAGTACCTATGCTTTTATCTTACTCTTGCACCATTGAGTCACGATTGCATTAAATTGAATCCCAAGTTTTGCATAGCCTTTACTTTTAAACCCCACCGAAGCTTGTACCTCCATCCCATGAGCCATTACTGCAGGAGTTGTTTGAGCCATCCGAGTCATAGAATTGCATGTGTAGGGTTTGTGCGAGTCTTTGGATAATGAGATACCTAAACAACTTAATATGAGTAGAGAACTAATGAAAGAGGCATCGGTGAGCATAATCTGTTATTTGGTTCTTTAAGCTCACTTGTGTCTCGTAGGACCCCGAGTACTTGATTCTTGTTCCTTGACTATCGCACTATCCGCATGTGGGACCATAAATCCCCTTCGCCTGAGCATGATTTGCACTTTATTTCTTGGGGCCACAAACTAGTTTGGGGCTTTATTACTATCATGTACTTATGTCATGCTTTACTGTTTTATTTATGATTGGCGTAGGCGCTTTATCTTGTTAGGAACCCGTGCCCGCGTTTCCGCTGTATCGACAAGCGATCAAACTTTCGGGTTCCCGATGCGTTTAACTGCCCAGCCACACCTGCGATGGGTCCATCGCGGAGCCGGACGACTTTGTAGCGGGTAGCTTATTGGGGGTGGCCCCCGTAAATGATTTATGAATCCTGTGAATGCTTTGTCGTGAGGCCTCGTTGCGTTTTATTTGGTTCTTCCCGAGGTTGATCGTGTGTGTTGCTATTTGTGCACCCCTGCAGGGTAAATCTTTCTGAAATCCGTGTCCGTGGTTATGGACGACTTGGAGCACAGTTTCTCGATCATAGACAAGCATAACTAAAGTACCGCCTTTAATTTGACTAAGACATGACTAGTAATTCGTACAACACTCATGGAATGGTTAATAAAATTGCCAACAGATGGGTTGTTCTTCTACCTTCTCGTCGGTAAACGAGAAGGAGGACGAGCGAGGTTATTTAAGTTGCTTATATAACTGTTGCTATTAATTAACGGGCGTCCGTCCATCCCTGGTTGGACAGATGTGTAGCGAGTCTCTATAGCTCTTTGTAGATATTATCTTTCGCTGCAATTGCATCACCCCCAGGTTGTTCCCTTTAGATGCATTAAGACTTGCTGAGTACCCCTAGGGTCTCACACGATAAATATTTAGTTTAGATGGACATGTATACTCTCAGGAAGGCTACTTGGTCGAAGATACCGATGATGGTGGCAATGACCATCAGGTGTAGAGATTCCGGGGATGGAGATCTGTGAGATCTTTGGGCGGGATGTGCTTCATTCTGTGGCATCTTATGCGTATTTGCTTCTTATCCGTACTCGGATCTTGTATTCTACTTCCGCTTGATACTCTGTTGTGTGATGTATGAGGAGATATCCTAAACTATTATATCTATTTAGGATATTTGGATTTTTCCGTATGGCGTTGAATATTCCTATTTCTATTTCTTTTAGATGGTGTGACTCTGATGTCTATTGTAAGTCGCATGCATACATACTCATTTGTGTATGTCGTGGTCGCGTTACCTGTCGCTTACGCCACTCGCTCTTGTCCTGATGTTCTTGAAAGTGGATAAGGTGGTAGGTCGGTACCGTCCCCTACTCCGCTTCGACGGGCCTACACCTGTGTGGCCTTGGGCCTCCGCGATAGAGTCACTTATCCACTTTTGGTTCGTCCAGGCTTGAACTTAGGCGTAATGTCGAGGTATTACAATTGGTATCGAGCCATTCCACCGCCGAGGTCTTAGCCCGGATGGTCGTTGTCGATCTAGAAAATATTTTGGTAGCTATGTATACTAGGAAAAACTAAGCGTGAGAGTAGACGACTTCCATTTTTCTTCTTACCCACCCACCCACCCTTTTCTGGTAAGGAAGTGTAACGTTTATCAATCCTCTTCTAAAAATTCAAACTAGGATTCACGTGTTTGGGGTTTCTGTAGTACCATAGGATGTGCGTGTAATTCTTTGTCTATTTGTTGCATCCAACCTTGTTGTCACAATCTGCCTTTGGTTATCAACTGTTGGTACATTCCGTACCGACAGGCTTTGTGTAAACTGACGTGATCTATCCGATTCTTTGTAAACCGATGCGATCTGTCTTACTCCTTGTTACCGACGCAATCTTGTTAAGGGTGTTCTTCCTTCCTGCATGTTTTCACAGAATGTGGAATTTCTAATATCTATCTGTTAAGTGGTTTTGCGCATCTAGTTGGTATTTTAATGCCAAAAATGCGGATTTTTTCTTTGATGCATCTGTGTTTTCACACTCCTTTTTAGTCGTGTGGGATACACTATCTATCTTCTTTTATCGGCATGTCCATGATAACTTGATCTTTGCTACCAGCGCTTGAATCCTGAAGTTTACTTCATCTTCAAATTCTTTTGGGGCTAAATACATAACTTGTGTCAATCGATGCTTTTGATTGTAATTGGGTTCTTAGTATTGCTATATGGCGCTTATCATGAGTGAATATGGTCAAGCTATCAATCTAATCCTCAAATGATGGCGGTTATCTCTTGTGATTTTGAGTTACACCGTGATCATATCTATATCATATTCTAGTATCTTTGGCAATCTGAGGTTTCTTAAGGCACTATGGTGGATTACCATCCGTTGTCGCACTTCATATCTTTTGGGCTCCATATCTGAAAAGTTCTCTTTGATCGGAGGATCTCATCCTTTCATCTCGATAGCTTTGAAATGGATCGTATGGGCACCTAGAGGGGTGAATAGGTGCTACTTCAAATTTTAATGCTTTTTAATTTTGGCTTAGCACAAAGGGTAATTCTATAGATAAAGTATTGGTGGAATTTCCTATATGCAAATCTATCTACTAACAAGTAAAGCGAGTGGAAGAGGCAGGTAAACCGTAGTGAAGCACGCGTGGAGACACAGGTTTGTTTGACCACAGTTCCTTCCTTGTTAAGGAAATACGTCTGCGTTGGAGGGTGGGCGGTACTAAGACCTGCACGCCACAATAAACCTCACCTGTTCTCAGATGGATCCATACCAAAGGCCTGATCCACCTTTCACTATAGGTACCCTTGGCGGTACGGCCCATACACAACTAGCGGGCACAACTCCACAATCAACTTGGGCTCCTGAAATGACAACAAGCTGCCATAAGAACAAAGTTATCAAATACAAACAAGATCTAGATATTGACAAGAATACTAGATCAGGATTTCTCAAATGAATGGAGAGGAGTTGATGTGCTTGATTACGTGATGGCGGCGATGATTCTCTCCTCCTTCAATTCCCCCAAAGATCGAAGCCTTCGGGTGGTCGAAGTGGGCGATTATCCGGCCTGGGGAAAACTCCACCCCAGTCTCGGAATATACGGCAGAAAAACCGCCCCCTCTTTGAGTGTCGTGCAGAGCTTGCACTTCATCAACTTCTGGGGGCCGGATTATCCGGCCCCATGAGAAGGCCGGATTATCCGGCCTGGGGAGAAAACGCCCGGTTCAGATTTTCGAGAAAATCCGGGGACTCAATGACGCCTTGGCTTCTTTGCTCAAAACTAGGGGCGGATTATCCGGCCCATAAACAGCGGATTATCCGCACAGGGAAAAAACCGCCCCCAGTCCGGATTTTCCGGGAGATAATCTGCCCCCTCTCTGGGTGACGCGCCTTGGCAGTCTTTGAGCAATGAGGTAGGCCGGATTATCCGGCCATTGGTGGGGCGGATAATCCGCCCCCCTCAAAGCTTCCTACACACTTAGCGCACATGAATAATCTCCATAGTATTGTTATCTAACACGCAAAACACAGGAAAACATGAAATGTTCTTTCAATCTCTCCCCTTTTGGTGTTAGATGAAAATACTAGGATTTGCAGGAAAGGATCACAAGACAAACAACAATAAGTATGGAAGAGACTCCCCCTCAATGTGTGCATATTAGAAATTTGCATTTGAATACAAATGCACACAATGAGGTGAATCTATTCCATAGACATATGAGCAATAAAATCATATCACCGAGGTAGAAGAGAGGCATCCTTGAAATGGTCTCAATAATCAACGTGATAACCAATATAAGCGCCTTCCTTGATCAAGATTTCCAGCATAATAGGATATGAATAGATGAATCCATAAGCATAATCCATGAGATAAATCCAGACAACCACTGACATAGAGTCTCAAACAATCCATTAATAACAAATATAAAGTTCAACGCTAAATGGGCATAAGCGACAAAACGACGAATGGAAAAATGCAAGTGCTTATGCCCGACCCATGCAAATCCACGAATATCCTAATAGAACTACTTCTCCCTCTTTGGCATCGAGACACCAAAAAGGAAGAAGAGCGATGCTAGCATCCCAAGGGATCACTCGTAGTCCTCGTCCTCATCCTCGTCCTCGTCCTCGTCTTGATTATCATCCTCACACGAGGCAACCTCATGAGAAAACTGAAGGAGCTGGACAAGGTGACCACAGATGCTATCATTGTTGCCCCCACTCAGAGTGATGGAGTCACGGAATAGGCCCACTAAGGCATAGATAGGAGCAAGACCAGCCAGAGTGCCCACAATGACATTGTCCACTGTGCAAGGAGAGAGTTGTATCTTTGTTGGGCTTTAGCTAGGTGATGATACGGTGGCCACTGGCTCAATCCCTGCTGCGGAAAGAGTATCCAAGAACCTCAGCAAACACATGGAAATCAGCAGTCATAGGCCTGTCGTGAGTCATCCACTTCATAGTGCGACGCTCATCTCCACAAATAACCAAAGTGGAAAAGAACTGCTTCACCACCTCAAAGTCATAAAACCTTTGGAGAGACATGAGATGGTGCAGCCCATCCTCGACCCACAAACATTGCATCCACAAGGTGTGCCTTCTCAAGGCTTCAACAAGAACTAGTGGGTGCATAGGCCTAATGTTCAGCATACACATCTTCATAAATACCTTTCATTCAAAAGCAAAGGCATCCCCAGCTCATCATCACGAGGCAGCTTAGCAAACAAGTCACGATGGCGGATGGAGGAATAGGTGGCTGCATCCAAAGCCTTGTAGTTGATCTTGGGCTCCTTGCCCTTCCTTTTGGACACTCCTTCCTAGTTATCTTTGCTTGTTTAGCCATTCGCTTCGCTTCGTTCTTTCTCCTCCTCAACTCAACCTCGTCCACTAAGTTACCTTGTCCGTCGTCCCGGAAGTATTTACATGAGGGCGCTTATGAATTTGGGAACACTTGGAACCACATGTGAGGAGAACAAGAGTGATAGCATGGGGATAAGCATACACACAAGTCTAGGAGGAGCATGGAAAAAGTAGTCAAAAGTTCATAAGACAAATCGCAATGCATACTCCATAGTGAAACTAAACCAGAGTTGAATCGGTTAGGCCGGATTATCCGGCCTGGCCAGGGGAGGATAATTCGGCCTTGGCAAAAAAATTCGATTTCACCTAGATTGAATGCAAAAAAGTAGATCGGGCCTAGAAACTACAAGACTACGATTTCTATGCGAAAAAACATCCTTCTAGTCAACGTTCCACCCAACAAGTAACACATCTAGCCAAAGATGGGGAGAGAGGGAGTTACCCTCACTCATTGGAGGAAGAACGCGGAGGAGAAGGTGGAATGGAGAAGAAGATCCGGGGAGGCCCGGAAAATCCGGTGGCCCGAGAGGCTCCGGGGAGGGTGGGGGATGGCAGGCGGCGGTAGAGGAGGAGGAGAGGGTTGGGGGAGAAGTGCTGCTCGTTATGAGCCCTTCCCCCTGATCCCTGCCCTTTAAGATGAAATCCGCCAGGGCCAGATTTTCTGGCCTACACTTGGGCCGGATTATCCGGCCTCAAATCTGAAATTCTATTGTACACAGATTCAGGCCCGCGCGTCCCCAAACAACACCCGCACAAGGTGTACAAGGGACTTGTGTGCAAGAATAGATAACAAGGGGTAGGGAAAAGCTTAGGCTTAAGAGAACCAAACTGAGATGGTACTAGACACTCAAAATTGTAAGATCCAAATCAAATAAAAGCCAAGATTGAGTGTGATTCCCATAAGAACATGAGAGAGCAAAAGTAGCCAAAAAGATCCAATTCTCCTCAAGGGAGAGGGAGGTGGCCGAAGGCACCTTGTTCGAATGTATGGTGTGACACCGCGAAGATATATCTTGGATTCACGACCAATACTAATCAATAAGCTCACATATCACACAATGATATTAAGAGAAATGATTTATCTTGCTTTTGGCATTGTGGGGGGAGGGTTAGCCCAATGAGTTAGGACCACACTCCTCCTATATCCATGCCCACACCTAGACCAAATAGGACTGAGATGTATGAGTGAGTACATGGGTAATCAATACAAACTCCTGGAATCAATGATATTGTAAATTCCTCAAGTAGCGAATCTTGCTTCATCAAGTGGCTAAAAATGTCCACAAGTTGGTTCTTCGTGCTCACAAAAGATAGATCAATATCGCCTGAGCAACATGGTCTCGAATAAAATGATTCCGAATCTCAATATGCTTCGTCCTTGTATGTTGTATCGGATTGTACGCAATTTTGATTGCACTTAAATTATCACATAAAAGAGGCACTTTGTCACAATTGACACCGTATTCCTTTAATGTTTGCCTCATCCATAATAACTGAGTGCAAGCGCTGGCAGCAGTAACATATTCAACCGGTGGAGAGATATACAATTCTGGTTTTAGATGACCAACACAAGAGATCTTCCCAAAATTGACAAGCTCAGTGGATTTCGATCATCCTTATCACCAGCCCAATCTGAATCGATGTAACCACATCGAGAGAAATTGGAGCCCTTGGGATACCAGAGACCAAAGTTAGGAGAATGAACCAAATATCGAAAGATCCTCTTGACCGCCACTAAGTGGCTTTCTTTAGGAGCTCCTTGATACCTTGCACACACCCCCACACTCAACACGATATCGGGTCTAGATGCGCAAAGGTAAAGAAGAGAGCCGATCATGGACAAGTATACCTTTTGGTCCACATCTTTACCATGTGGGTTAAGTTCAAGATAACATTTAGTTTGCATCGAATTGGTGACACCATTAAGATCCGTCATCTTGAATCTCTTGAGCATGTCTTGGATGTACTTTGATTCGATGAAGGTTCCTTCTCTAAGTTGCTTGATCTCGAATCCAAGAAAGAACCGTAATTCCCCCATCATAGACATCTCAAACCTGTCAGTCATAAGCTTTGAAAATTCATCATTAAAAGCTTTCTTAGTAGAACCAAAGATGATATCGTCTACATATAGTTGGCATATGAAGAGCTCCCCCGTAACCTTCTTAGTAAAAAGAGTGGGATTGATTGCCCAACTTGAAGCCACAGCAAGAGGTCTTTAAGGTGCTCATACCATGCACGTGGGGCTTGTTTAAGGCCATATAGTGCCTTATCGAGTTTGTAGACATGGTTTGGGAAGTTAGGATCCTCAAAGCCCGGGGGTTGCTTTACAAATACCAACTCATGTGAGGACCATTAAGGAAAGCACTCTTGGCGTCCATTTGCAATTCAAAATTGTTATGGGCGCATAAGCAAGAAGGATACGGATGGACTCAAGGCGAGCCTTTGGGCATAGGTCTCTTGAAGTCAATGCCCTCGACCTGAGTAACCTTGTGCCACAAGTCTTGCCTTGTTCCTCACAACAATGCCATTCTCATCTTGCTTGTTTTTAAATATCCATTTGGTGCCGATAACATTGCGGCAATCTTTGGGTTTCTCCACGAGTTTCCAGACTTTGTTGCACTCAAAATTATTCAATTTTTCATGCATAGCAACAACCCAGTATGGATCTTCAAGAGATTCAAAGACCTTCTTAGGTTCCACCATTGAGATATGAGCTTGATGCTCACCAAAACTGGCCAATTCCTTTCTTGTAGAAACCCTTCGTCGAAGATCACCAACAACCTTGTCGAGGGTGTGACCCCTTAACTCAAGGTTCCGATCAGCCTGAGCCTTGCGATGAAGTTCAATAAGTTTGTTGTCTCTTGGTGGAGTAGTTTCATCACTTGAATCTTCATTGGAATCATTGCTCGACCTTGATTAGAAAGCGGGATAACAGCGATAGGTGGTGATGAGCGTGCCCTTAAGAAGACTTAGTAAACGTAAGGAGGCTGCTGAGCGGGTGAGTTAGGGCGGATAATCCGGCCGATGGAAAGGCCGGATAATCTGGCACAGGAGTACTTATAGCAGCTTCATCAGGATGCCTGGGCTTGCATGAACTGGCGAGGGGCCGGATAATCTAGGGTTGGCCGGAAAATCCGGCCTGGAGCTTGCATCGATATCTTTAGCACTAGGAGCAATAGGGTCAGCAGGAGTGGGGTGGCCGGATAATCCGGTGCCCACCGGATAATCTGGCCTGGAGCTTTCTAGAACATCTTGACCTTCAGCAGTTGATGGAGATGGTGTAGAAGTTGCTCCCGTGGTTGGAACATGTTGAGAATGTGTAGATGAGGGCTCTTCATGAGTAGAGCATTGTCCTTCCCGATCCATACAAGGGTTCCTCAATGGGGCGGAAAAATCCCACGCCCATTCTTCTTATGGCATCTTGGGGTATTTCAACATCTGCATCACAAACACCAACTTGCTCCGCACGGGAACCGTTATTTTCCTCGAACACCACACTACAAGATTCTACAACAGTTCCGGAGAGCTTATTGTAGACTCTATAAGTGTGGGATTCGGCACCATAACCAACAAAAATACCTTCAAGAGCCTTAGATTCAAACTTAGATAAACGAACTCCCTTGATGAGAAAGAAACACTTAAACCCGAATACCCGAAAGTGTGAGATGTTTGGCTTTTTACCGGTAAGTATTTCATATGGAGTCTTGTCCAAGATCTTACGAAGGTATAACCGGTTGGATGAGTGACAAGCGGTAGAGATTGCTTCAGCCTAGAAGTTATATGGAGACTTGAATTCAGCTAGCATTAATCTTGCCATATCCATTAAAGTCTGATTCTTCCTCTCGGCTACACCATTTTGTTGAGGGGTGTACGCAGCGGAATATTGATGTCTTATCCCCTCTTCACTTAGGAACTCATTTAAGGTGTAGTTCTTGAACTCAGAGCCGTTATCACTTCTTATAGCCAATATAGGGACGTTGTGTTGATGTTGAACCTCGTTGGCGAAGTCGATGACAGTTTGTTGAGTTTCAATCTTCAACTTGAAGAAATAAACCCAAGTGTATCTTGAGTAATCATCAACAATTACTAGACAATACTTCTTCCACGAGGCTTGCATGAGATGGAGGTCAAGAGTCCACATGAAGGAGCTCTAAGATCCTTTTGATGAGATAATAGTCTTCCTTCGATGAGGAGAGTCATGCATTTTCCCTTCAACACCGCCATGCAAACATGATCTTTGGCAAGAGACATTTTCTTTTAATCCAAGGATGTAGCCACCCTTGTGAAGGTTTTGCAAAGATCTCATATTGGCGTGGGCTGGTCGTGATGCAAAGCCAACCAGCGTCGACCTTTCGAAAAAGACACATCAGGCCTGTAGTGGTTTTCCCGAAAAGTCCACCACGTCGGGTCATTTTCGACTTATATCCTGGCGACTTTTAGAGACTTGCTCCAAAGAGTACCACCAAGTCGACATCAATATAAACTGCAAATCCCATCTTACCAAGGGCGAACTGAAAGTAAGTTCTACGAGGGTCTCAACAAGCATAGCGTCCATGAGAGAGTATCGTGAGCCACCACAACCGCCGATACCCAATACCTCAGATTTTGACTTGTCACCATAGGAGAGCGGTTATATGATCATGATTTGGTGCATCTACATGATGATCTCCTTGCTTCCGGTCATATTTCGTGCATCCGCTTCTCAGTACCCATTTAGAACCACTGGAAGCATAGCCCTCGGATCCTCTTGCCATTAGGCAAGTGGCGTTGTTGTTGATGGCGTTCTCGTTCGGCGAGTCGTAGAGAGAGGAGGGAGTCGATGTGGTGGCTATAGCAGCCACTTCCGAGAACTATTTTCATCCTCTTCATCTTCACTTACAGAGGTATTCTTCTTGTGCCACTAAGACGATTTTGGGTTGCTTCTTTTAGGGGCCATTTTTCTTAATAAATGGCTTCTTTTTGGTGCTTTCGATTTTTCTTTAAGAATGAGCCTGCCACCATTGTCTTCTCTATTTTGATACGGACACTCGGCTACAAAGTGCATCCTATCTCCACAGTTGTAGCAAGTTCTCAGTTTGGGCCACTTTCTCTTCTTCCATTGACCCGTTCTTGCGCTCGAGTTCCGACTTGGCCTTGTTAGGATCCTTCCAAAAGTTCCTTGCATAACGCCATGTACTCACCATGAGCACGTTTGACTTCATCTGGACAGTCCATGGAGGCCCCATCAAATGCTCTTTCATCTTCCACTTGCTCAACAACATTGGCTTTTAGAGCAACATTGACACCCTTTTGCATTCCAATGGCCGGAGCACGTGCATCTTCAGCATTCGTTGCCGCCACTTTGAATGACGCCATTTCTTGCATGACCTCATGGGATGTCATTTGATGGTAGTTATGTCTACCTTGCAGGCTCTTCATGTCCGTTGGCTCGAAAGCCATTAAGGCACTCACATATTTCCTTTTTATCCATGCATCATCAATGTGAGTGGCTCCATGCTTTCTAAATGTTGTTGCGATGCCCTTGAGTCTTCTATACATGTCTTCATGGTTTTCACCATCCAACATGTAGAATCCCTCAGCTTCATTACTAAGGGCATCATACCTATTCCTTCTCATGCTTTCATTCCCAACAAAGAGATCAGTAAGGGCATCCCAAGATTCTTTAGCTGTGTTGATATGTTCAATGTGTGGCATGTCCTTGGGACCCACACCAAGCTGTTATCATGTGGAGAGCTGGCATTCAATTGGCTATCCACTACTTATATTCTTGTTAGGTTGGTTTGATCTCAATATGAAGACCCTCTTAAAAATCCTCCAAAGTTCAATAGAGGCTGCAAACATGAGACTTCATTAAGAATTGCCATTGATTGAAAGAGGATGCAATGAGCTTGGGTGGGTCACCCCTATTGTTTATATGAGGATGAGGGATAGGTGGGTCGGGGGAATATACCTAACGAACCTCACTATATTCCTCCTCACCACTTCCCTTCTTGGAGGTGGAACCATTAAGTTTTTCACGCTCCGCATCATCATCCTTGGATCCGGTGTTAGCCTTTTCCATGGATGACGGTGTGGGCTAACGTCGAGGAGGATGGAGATGGGGCTATGGATGATGTGAGGCGAGCAATCATTTGATTCATCTCCTCCATCTTAGCCTCAAAGGATTTCAACAAGGTTGTTTCCAACGTCTTGAGGTCATCCATTGTGACCTTATCCACAGCATTCCCATCACCTTGGTACCCATACTACTCTTAGGCGATTAAGCCCGAATAAGAGTCGGGGCTCTAATCTAATTGAAATAGATCGTATGGGAACCTAGAGGGGTGAATAGGTGTTACTTCAAATTTTAATGCTTTTCAATTTTAGGCTTAGCACAAGGTAAATTCTCTAGATAAACTATTAGGTGGAATTTCCCTATGCAAACCTATCTACTAGCGAGTAAAGACCGAGTGGAAGAGGAACGGTAAACCGTAGTGAAGAACACGGAGACACAGGATTTGTTTGACCGCAGTTCCTTCCTTGTTAAGACTTGGAGGCTCCCGAAATGACAACAAGCTGCCACAAGAATAAAGTTATCAAATACAATGAACAAGATCTAGATATTGACAAGAATACTAAATCAGGGATTGCTCCAAATGAATGGAGAGGAGTTGATGCGCTTGATTCGTGATGATGACGATGATTCTCTCCTCCTTCAATTCCCCAAAGATCGAAGCCTTGAATTGGTTGAAGTGGAGTTCGAGAATGAGCTCTTGCACAATGTCTCTGGACAATTTGAATGAATCAAGAGTTCTAAACATTGGGGATGAAGGTACTTATACCCCCTTCCAAAACCAGCCGTTGAAGACTTTGGGAGCCGGATTATCCGACCCAAGTGAGGGCTGGATTATCCGGCCTGGGGAAAACTCCGCCCCAGTCTCGGAATATCCGGCAGAAAATCGCCCCTCTCGAGTGTAAATGCGAGCTTGCACTTGATCAACTTCTGGGGCCGGATTATCCGGCCCCATGAGAAGGCCGGATTATCTGGCCTAGGGAGGAAAAACCGCCCCAGTTCAGATTTTCTGGGAGAAAATCCGGACTCGAGCAGACGCTACTTTGGCTTGCTTTGCTCAAAAACTAGGGCGGATTATCCGTATGCGACAGCCGTTGTCCGCTTGGGAAGAAACGCCTCTATCCCGGATTTTCACGGAGATAATCCGCCTCTTGGGTGACGCCTTGGCGAGTCTTTGAGCAATAAGGTAGGCCGGATTATCCGCCATTGGTGGGCGGATAATCTAACCCCCTCAAAGCTTCTGCACACTTAGCGCACATGAATAATCTCCATAGTATTGTTATCTAACACGCAAAACACAGGAAAACATGAAATGTCCTTTCAAGCTTTGCTTAAATGCATAAGTTATCATCGCTTCTTTGTCCAACATCTCTTTATCTTTGCAACCGGTGATCCAATCGTCTATGTGAACACGCGTGACATCTTTTCTCATCGGGCAGATAATCTATTCTTCCAATGCATGTCTCGAGCATTCCTTCGTTTCTCTCACCTATGAACTTCGTATTCTTGGAACATCTCGATAATTCATGGGGTAATATCTTTACGATATACTTGCATATTCTATATCAATGGAAGATCATCTTCTCCTTTTTCTCTCAAGCTTTGTGAATGCCGCCTGCGTGGAAAGTTCTAAAAGTGTAATTTGGATTTTTGAAGGCACCTATCTCAGCCACGTCCTTATCGGGCATCACTACACAATTCTGAATCAGTAAGCCCAATGTAAATTCCATCCTCCACCTTCAATCAAATATGGAGTTTTCCTTGTTTTGTATTATCATCATCGTTCAATGAAGTTTTTCCTCAAGATTGCGATATCTCTCTCAGATCTTCTCGAGAAGGACATGAAGTTATTTTAGTATTCCGCACGTCAAGAAATCATTTGAAACCCTCAAATGTTATATTCTATCCTCAATCCGACGGATGCCATGAAGACTTTCCAGATCTTTCATAATTCTTCTATTCCAGTTTTGGGTGTTATCCTTAATCTGTCCGGTGAATCTTTCATATGTTTCTGTGATTCTTATTCTTATATTTTTCGATGGCCTAGGACTTCCAACGCGATGACAACCTAATCATCTTCATCTACTTGGATCCAGATGAATCGTTGCATCATCTTTGTGTTCTTACGAAGCATCATGAATTCTGCTTGTCAAGATCTTCAGCCTGTTTTGGGAGTTGGGTTGCATAGTTTTCCTATTCATGTGCGAAGTAATGCTTTGAGTGTGGGATGGAGTCATGACCATACCACTACTCTTATCATTCGCTCTTGTACATTGAATTGGTGGATTAATGTGATTTCACTGTTCCACGAAGTGAGAAGTGGCATGTATCCTTTGAGACTTTTATCTTCCTTGTTTTTTCAGTGTTCTCTCGTTGATCATGACCAACAATATCTTGTTGGTGGTCTCGTCTATTTCAAGATGGAGAAAATCTTCAATAATCTAGTGGAAAGAAATGCAAAATCGTACCTGATATCCTTCATTCAACCGGCGCCCACATGGTCATACAAGATGGATGGTAGTTATATCTAACTTCTTTAGGCAATTCCTTTCTCTTGGTAAAGCCAATTATGGTTGATGCCATCAAGTCTTAAAAATCTATTGCAATAACCTTATGGTTAAGGATAGCAATAATCATCTCAACAATAACCTCGGATCTTCAACATTCAACTTCTCACTATTCCACCATAATCTAGCATCACCTTCTCTTGAAAATCAATCCACGCACCTCAATTTTGTGATCCTTGGTTCTTACCGGTAAGAAGAATCTAATCCGAGGAATCCTAACCCAAATCTTTCCGCTGACATCAAGGAATTCTATTGTTTGAAGACAATATTGTTTTAGAACTTCATTCTTAAATCTAAGAGAAGAAACAGAGCTATTTTCATAGTGGTTGATAACTTCTCCAAAGTCGTTCTTTTCTTCGGTGAGAGAAAGAATCATCTTCCGTGCATTTGTTCATCCTAATCCTAATGATGTGTATTTCTTTTCTGTCCTCGATACATCGCTCTTTTCAAATTCTTTCAAAAAAGTGGTTCTATTCTTTTATCATGTTAATCGAGAACTGCGGTGCTATGTTTATCCTATCTTTCTCGTTGACAACAAATTCTCCAGAGTTCTTCAAGTCCTTTGTTTCAAGAAGCAAAACATAGGACCTAACAACAAGTCTAGCAAGTTTTGCAAGGTGTATTGGTCGCACCATTCTGTTGATGAATCAACTTGGGAGCGAGAACCACCTTCGTTCGAACTTTTGACTCCCTTGTGCCTTTTTCTTTTTACTAGGAATATCGGGGCGAGATTCTTGTTTAGTGGGAGAGAGTTTTAGTATCCCAATTGTCTAACAATTGCAATGCTACTTGCATAGTCTATATATTACTACTTCCTACATATAATGAATTGCACCATCATTATATCATGCTCATGTCACCATGCCACCTTGCATTTGAGCATCATATAAAACCCCTTTCATTTGGTTCTTATCTCATATGCATTTCTATTAAATGTATGTGTCTCGTGATATATATTGTAGTTGGGGCATCATATCTTAACCTATTGCTTGATTCCCAAATTGAGTTGGGGCATCATATCCAAATTCTATCTATCTTTAACTCATAATCTATCTAGTCATTATATTCATGTTCAAACCTACCACATATGGCCCATGGGTTCTCCATCTTCTTGCTTTTAAATCACGCCCTTATTCTTATGTGTGGACCCCTCTATCTAAATTCACTATTTCAGAATCGAGTGCCTTAGCACTCTCTTTTTACCATCTGCTTGCATGTGCCTTTTCCCTCATTCTATTTTGAATTCAAGTAATATAACTGTCGATCCTTGCTTAAACATAAAAGTTTGTTTATTTTTAATATAACTAAAGTAGGCAAAAGTCTGCCAAATCTTTTAGTCTAAACTAACCCTATCTAATCTACTTTGGACTATATAAATAGTCTAATCCTCTTTTGCTATTCCTAACCCTACCATCGAATTCTGCCAAAAATCTTTCAAACTTTTTTTGTTTTCTTTCTAAAATGCCTCACCCTCTTTTGTTTTGCTGGCACGTACTAGGTGCTATTATTAGATTCCTCTTTTTCAAAATTTGCACATCGTTTCAAGCAACAGCATGTAGATAGGCAGCGAGCAGCTTCAGAAATGCAGAGAACAAGCAACGGCGACTGTTTTCCTTCAGTCATCTTCAGTGCATCGTTTGGTTCAGTTTAATGAGCAGCAACAGCAGCGCTACTCTGAACCAACATTGCGAGACAGCCCACCCGGGACCTCTTCCTTTTCCTAGCTGAGCGGACACGCTACCAGCGCTGCGATGTTTCTCTTCCTATCGACCGAGCACGTGAACTGCCCCGCTCCATGATAAGGACAGCACGCCAAGCGCGTGAGGGCCTTCCCCTCCTTATCTACTATCCTCGTAGCGCATCTCACCAACTATCCCCGTTCCTCTTTCCCTTTCTCCATGACAGGCACTTGATCCCCGTTGCCATGGCGTACACTGGCACGCGCCACTTTCGCCGTCTTCTCGGTCGGCGCCGAGACTGTGGAGTGGCGGATGAGCTTCCTTGTCCTCATAATGCTGAACCCGCCTGCGAGGAGCCAGACCAGCCAAGAACTTCCTCCTCGTCTGGTGTTCATGTTGAGTCTGAGCAGGCGCCGCCATCCGCCATCGCTCCCGCCTTCCCCGACCAACCCAAGGCCACCACGAGGTTCAGGGTGAGCTTATTGTCTTTCTCCCCAACAATCCCATCCTCTGCCGTGTCTGTATCGTCATGCATCTTCCGCTGCCGTTCCGCTCCACCGTCTGGCGTCGCCACCTTGTCCTCTTGCCTCATAAACCTCCAACATGCTTTCGGTGAAACAGCGGCACCGGCGCTTCCTCCGTCGCGATGCGGCGCCTCTACGCTGTCGGTGTAAATCGACTGTCGCGCCGCCGCACTGCTGCAGGTACCATCTGTTCCTGCGACCTCTCTTCCTATACAGTTCATGCCCGGCGCTGATCTTCATACAATCGTAATATTGGCATATCCAGCTTCCTTTTTGCAGCAAACGTCTCCCCAAACGGAGTACAACACTGCTAATTCGCGGTTCAGTTTCGACGGTTTGCTATCGGCAATCTCCGTTTGACCTCTGTTCCTGACTTTCTCATGGCATCCACAGTTCATATATGATTGATGTCTTCACGGATATTTCTTCTCCTTTGGTCCATCTACGCATAGAAAAGACGCTACTCAAATCGGAGGTTCGAGTGTTCGAATCATCCGGAAAGTTAGCTCGAGCAGGCAGATTTTCACGTTGATCAAACCAGTTTTCTTCAGCAACTTCCGATCAGCTCGTGTGGCTTTTCAAAAACAACCCTGTCCCTCTTTTCCTTTATAGCCCCGGTTTTATTTCAAAATAAGTCAACTCAATTCTAATTCAAACCAAGTCAAGCTAAGTCAAAACTTTTGAAATAATTGGAATTTGGAAAAGTTCAAACATCAAATTTGTTTGATTTTAAATTCTGGACATAAATATAACCTCTGTTTCAATTGTGCCATGATGGAATTTTATCTTTTAGGATATTAATGCCTTTATCTTAAATAAATTCATAATTCTAATTCCGTAATTTCAAATTAGACAAATAATATTCTAAATCCCGATCAAATAGCGACGACCCCGTTCTAACTATGCTTTCCATAATATGAATTATAGCATGCATCATATAAATATTATGTACAACAATGTTTATGGGAGCAAAACATGACTAAAAATTTAATAAAATGCTTTGTTCTTGTACCCCATACCTCACCCATTCCATGCTATGCTATGCCATGTAAATTGTGCATCATTCCATCATGGCATACTTGTTTGCTTGTTGCATATTATGTATATGATTGTGCAATGTATTTATTTCAGCCCCTTGTGTGTTTGGTTTTATCCGGATAGACACCAGGCAAGAAGAATACTAGAGGGGTATTGCCGGATCCTTCATATTCAACAATGAACTATCCAGCAAGCAATTCCCCATGCTTGCATACATATAGTACCTATGCTAGATCTTACTCTTGCATCATTCAACGATTGCATTAAATTGAATCTCAAGTTTTTGCATAGCCTTTACTTTTAAACCCCACCAAGCTTGTACCTCCATCCCATGAGCCATTACTACAGGAGTTGTTTGAGCCACAGAGTCATAGAATTGCATGTGTAGGGTTTGTGCGAGTCTTTGGATAATGAGGTACCTAAACAACTTAATATGAGTAGAGAACTAATGGAAGAGGCATCGGTGAGCATAATCTGCTATTTGGTTCTTTAAGCTCACTTGTGTCCCATCAGGACCGAGTACTTGATTCTTGTTCCTTGACTATCGCACTATCGCATGTGGGACCATGAATCCCCTTCGCCTGAGCATGATTTGCACTTTATTTCTTGGGGTCACAAACTACTTTGGGGCTTTATTACTATCCTATACTTATGCCACGCTTTACTATTTTATTTATGATTGTGTGTGGGCGCTTTATCGCATTTAGGAACCCGTGCCGCGTTTTCTGTATCGACAAGCGGTGTCAAACTTTCGGTCGTTCTGATATCGCCATACACCCTAGAACTCGTCATGGAGCCCGACTTAATGGCAGGTATTATTAGGGTGGCCTCTAAAATGATTTATGAATCAGTGAATGCTTTGTCGTGAGGCCTTGTTGCGTTTTATTTGGTTCTTCCCGAGGTTGATCATGTGTGTGTTGCTATATGAGCACCCATGCAGGGTAAATCTTTCTGAAAGCAGATACCGCCGTTATCGACGACTTGGAGCATAGTTTCTCGATCATAGACAAACATAACTAAAGAACCTCCATTAATATCACTAAGACATGACTAGTAATCGTACAACACTCATGGAATGGTTAATAAAATTGCCAGATGGGTTGTTCTTCTACTTTCGTCGAAGTGAAGGAGGACGAGCGAGGTTATTTAAGTTGCTTATATAACTGTTGAAATTAATTAACGGGCGTCCGTCCATCCCTGGTTGGATGGATGTGTAGCGAGTCTATATAGCTCTTTTTATATATTATCTTTCGCTGCAATTGCGTCACCACCTAGGGTCTCACATGATAAATATTTAGTTTAGATGGACATGTATACTCTCAGGAAGGCTACTGGGTCGAAGATATCGATGATGGTGGCAATGACCATCAGGTGTAGAGATTCCAGGATGGAGATCTATGAGATGCAATGGGGGATGTGCTTCATTCTGTGGCATCTTATGCCGATTTGCTTCTTATCCGTACTCGGATCTTTTATTCTGCTTCTGCTTGATACTCTGTTGTGTGATGTATGAGGAGATATCCTAAACTATTATATCTATTTAGGATATTTGGATCTTGCCATATGGCGTTGAATATTCCTATTTCTATTTCTTTTAGATGGTGTGACTGTAATGTCTATTGTAAGTTGCAGGCATACATACTCATTTGTTGTATGTCGTGGTTTACATGGCTGCTGCTCTTGTCCCGATGTTCTTGAAAGTGGATGAGGTGGTAGTTTGGTATCCCCTACTCTCGACGGGCCTACACTTGGGTGGCCTTGGGCCTCCACGGTAGAGTCACTTATCCACTTTTGGTTCATCTATGCTTGAACTTGGAGCGTAATGTCCGAGGTATTACAATTGGTATCAGAGCCATTTCGCCCTTCAGGGTCTCAGCCAGATGGTCGTTGTCAGTCTAGAAAATATTTTGATAGCTATGTATACTAGGGAAAACTAAACGTGAGAGTATGACTGCTTCTATTTTTCTTCTTACCCACCCACCCACCCTTTTCTGGTAAGGAAGTATAACCTTTATCAATCGTCTTCTAAAAATTCAAACTACGATTCACGTGTTTGGGGTTTTTGTAGTACCATAGGATGTGTGTGTAATTCTTTGTCTATATGTTGCATCCAACCTTGTTGTCGCAATCTGCCTTTGGTTATCAACTGTTGGTACATTCCGTACCGACAGGCTTTGTGTAAACCGACGTGATCTATCCGATTCTTTGTAAACCGGTGCGATCATGCCTTACTCATATTCTGACGCAATCTTGTTAAGGGTGTTCTTCCTTCCTACATGTTTTCGCAGAATGTGGAACTGCTAATATCTATCTGTTAAGTGGTTTTATGATCTAGTTGGTATTTTAATGCCGAAAAATGCGGATTTTTTCTTTGATGCATCTGTGTTTTCACACTCCTTTTTAGTCGTGTGGGATACACTATCTATCTTCTTTTATCGGCATGTCCATGATAACTTGATCTTTGCTACCGGCGCTTTAATCCTGAAGTTTACTTCATCTTCAAATTCTTTTGGGGCTAAATACATAACTTGTGACGATCCGATGCTTGTGATTGTAATTGGGTTCTTAGTATTGCTATATGACACTTATCATGAGTGAATATGGTCAATGATATCAATCTAATCCTCCAAATTATGGCGGTTATCTCTTGTGATTTTGAGTTACACCGTGATCATATCTATATCATATTCAAGTATCTTTGGCAATCTGGAGGTTTCTTAAGGCACTATGGTGGATTACCATCTGTTGTCGCACATCATATCTTTTGGAGCTCCATATCTGAAAATTTCTCTTTGATACAGGAGGATCTCATCCTTTCATCTCTGATAGCTTTGAAATGGATCGTGTGGGCACCTAGAGGGGGGGTGAATAGGTGCTACTTCAAATTTTAATGTTTTTTTAATTTTAGGCTTAGCACAAAGGGTAAATTCTATAGATAAACTATTAGGTGGAATTTCCCTATATGCAAATCTATCTACTAGCGAGTGGAGGAGGAACGGTAAACCGTAGTGAAGCACGCGGAGACACAGGATTTGTTTGACCACAGTTCCTTCCTTGTTAAGGGAAGTACGTCTGCGTTGGAGGGGTGGGCGGTACTAAGACCACCACGCCAAATAGGCCTCACCCTGTTCTCCGATGGATCCCGCCACCAAAGGCCTGATCCACCTTTCCACTATAGGTACACTCTGGTACGAATGGCGCGCTTTACACAACTAGCGGGCACAACTCCACAATCAACTTGGAGGCTCCCGAAATGACAACAAGCTGCCACAAGAACAAAGTTATCAAATAGAACGAACAAGATCTAGATATTGACAAGAATACTAGATCAGGGATTTCTCCAAATGAATGGAGAGGAGTTGATGCGCTTGATTCGTGATGACGATGATGATTCTCTCCTCCTTCAATTCCCCCAAAAATCGAAGCCTTTGGGTGGTTGAAGTAGGAGATCAAGAATGAGAGCTCTTGCACAATGTCTGGACAATTTCGAATGAATCAAGAGTTCTAACGTTGGGGAAGAAGGGTACTTATACCCCTTCCAAAACCAACCATTGAGACTGTGGGGGCTGGATTATCCGGCCCAAGTAAGAGCCAGATTATCCGGCCTGGGGAAAACTCCGCCCTAGTCTCGGAATATCCGGCAGAAAAACCGCCCCCTCTCCGAGTGTCGCGCAGAGCTTGCACTTGATCAACTTCTGGGGGCCGGATTATCCGGCCCCATGAGAAGGCCGGATTATCTGGCCTAGGGAGGAAAAACCGCCCCAGTTCAGATTTTCTGGGAGAAAATCCGGACTCGAGCGACGCCGCCTTGGCTTGCTTTGATCAAAAACTATGGGCCGGATTATCCGGCCCATGCGACAGCCGGATTATCCGGCCCGGGGAAGAAAAAACGCCCCAGTCCGGATTTTCCTGGAGATAATCCGCCCCCTCTCTGGGTGACGCGCCTTGGCAGTCTTTGAGCAATGAGGTAGGCCGGATTATCCGGCCATTGGTGGGGCGGATAATCTGCCCCCCCTCAAAGCTTCCTGCACACTTAGCGCACATGACTAATCTCCATAGTATTGTTATCTAACACGCAAAACAGGAAAACATGAAATGTTCTTCAAGCTTTGCTTAAATGCATAAGTTATCATCGCTTCTTTGTCCAACATCTCTTTATCTTTGCAAGCGGTGATCCAATCGTCTATGTGAACACATCAGCATCTTTTCTCATCAGAAGGGCTAGATAATCTATTCTTCCAATGCATGTCTCGAGCATTCCTTCGTTTCTCTCCTTCTTCATGAACTTTTTGAAGGTACCTATCTCGGCCACATCCTTCTGCTAAAGGCATCACTACAATTCTGGAATCAGCAAGCCCAATGTAAATTCATCCTCCACCTTCAATCAAATATGGATTTTGCTTGTTTTGCAAGTTATCATCATCGCCTGGCTGAAGTTATCCTCAAGATTGCGATCTCTCTCCAGATCTTCTCAAGAGGACATGAAGTTCTTTTTGGTCTTCCGTCACAAGAAATCATTTGAAACCCTCATGCTTTATTTTCTATCCTCAATCATATGGATGCCATGAAGACTTTCCAGATCTTTCATAATTCTTCTATTCCAGTTTGGGTGTTATCCTTAATTTGTGGTGAATCTTTCATATGTTTCGTGATTCTTATTCTTATCTTTTTCGATGGCCTAGGACTTCCAACACGACAACCTCATCATCTTCATCTACTTGGATCCGATGAATCGTTGCATCAATCTTTGTGTTCTTACGAAGCATCATGAATTCTGGTTGTCAAGATCTTCAGCCTGTTTTGGGAGTTGGGTTGCATAGTTTTCCTATTCATGTGCGAAGTAATGCTTTGAGTGCGGGATGGAGTCATGACCATACCACTACTCTTATCATTCGCTCTTGTACATTGAATTGGTGGATTAATGTGATTTCACTCATTCCACAGAAGTCAGAAGTGGCATGTATCCTTTGAGACTTTTACTTTCGTCCTTGTTTTTCCGCAGTGTTCTCTCGTTGATCATGACCAACAATATCTTGTTGGTGGTCTCCTCTATTTCAAGATGGAGAAAATCTTCAATAACCTGGTGGAAACAAATGCAAGATGGATGGTAGTTATATCTAACTTCTTTTCGGCAATTCCTTTCTCTTGGTAAAGCCAATTCTGGTTGATGCCATCAAATCGCAAAATCTATTGCAATAACCTTATGGTTAAGGATAGAAATAATCATCTCAACAATAACCTCCAGATCTTCAACATTCATTCTCAGTATTCCACCATAATCTAGCATCACCCCCTTCTCTTGAAAATCAATCCACGCACCTCAATTTTGTGATCCTTGGTTCTTACCGGCACAAGAAGAATCTAGTCCGAGGACTCCTAACCCAAATCTTTCCGTTGACATCAAGGAATTCTATTGTTTGAAGACAATATTGTTTTCCGAACTTCATCCTTAAATCTAAGAGAAGAAACAGAGCTATTTTCATAGTGGTTGATAACTTCTGCAAAGTCGTTCTTTTCTTCCGGTGAGAGAAAAAATCATCTTCACGTGCAACTGTTCATCCATAAACCAAATGATGTGGATTTCGTTTCTGTCCTCGATACAACGTCTTTTAAAATTATTTCAAAAGTGGTTCTATTCTTTTATCATGTTAATCGAGAGTACCGGTGCTATGTTTATCCTATCTTTCTCGTCTGACAACAAATTCTCCAGGTTCTTCAAGTCCTTTGTTTCGAAGAAGCAAAACATAGGACTCGCAACAAGTCTAGCAAGTTTTGCAAGGTGTATTGGTCGCACCATTCTATTGATGAATCAACTTGGGAACGCAAGAACCACCTTCATTCCGAACACCCGACTCCCCTTGTGGCTTTTTATTTTTCCTAGGAATCTCGGGGCGAGATTCTTGTTTAGTGGGGGAGAGTTGTAGCATCTCAATTGTCTAATAATTGCAATGCTACTTGCCTAGTCTATATATTTCTACTTCCTACATATAATGAATTGCACCATCATTATATCATCATCATGTCACCATGCCACCTTGCATTTGAGCATCATATAAAACCCCTTTCATTTGGTTCTTATCTCATATGCATTTCTATTAAATGTATGTGTCTCGTGATATATTGTAGTTGGTTCTTGACCTATTGCTTGATTTCCAAATTGAGTTGGGGCATCATATCTTCAATTCTATCTATCTTTAACTCGCCAATCTATCTAGTCATTATATTCATGTTCAAACCTATCACATATGGCCCATGGGTTCTCCATTTTCTTTCTTTTAAATCATGCCCTTATTCTTATGTGTGGATCCCTCTATCTAAATTCACCATTTCAGAATCGAGTGCCTTAGCACTCTCTTTTTACCATCTGCTTGCATGTGCCTTTTCCCTCATTCTATTTTGAATTCAAGTAATATAATTGTCGGTCCTTGCTTAAACATAAAAAGTTTGTTTATTTTTTAATATAACTAAAAGTAGGCAAAAAGTCTGCCTAATCTTTTAGTCTAAAACTAGCCCTATCTAGTCTACTTTGGTTATATAAATAGTCTAATCCTTTTTTTTTCTATTCTCTAACCCTACAATCAAATTCTGCCAAAAATCTTTCAAATGTTTTTTGTTTTCTTTCTAAAATGCCTCTCCCTCTTTTGTTTTGCTGGCACGTACTAGGTGCTATTATTAGATTCCTCTTTTTCAAAATTTGGACATCGTTTCAAGCAGCAGCATGCAGATAGGCAGCGAGCAGCTTCAGGAAATGAAGAGAAACAAGCAACAGCGACTGTTTTCCTTCAGTCATCTTTAGTGAATCGTTTGGTTCAGTTTAAGGAGCAGCAGCAGCATCGCTACTCTAGACCAACGCTGCGAGACAGCCCACCCGGGACCTCTTCCTTTTGCCAGCTGAGCGGACACGCTCCCAGCGCTGCGCTGGTTCTCTTCCTATCGACCGAGCACGTGAACTGCCCCGCTCCATGCCAACGACAGCACGCTAAGCATGTGAGGACTGCCCTCCTTATCTACTAGCCTCACAGCGCATCTCACCAACCATCCTCCTCTTTTCCCTTCTCCACGACAGGCACTTTGATCCCCCACCGGCGCCATGGCGCTGCCGTCGACGCTTTCCGCCGTCTTCTCAGTCAACGCCCGAGACCGTGGGTGGCGGATGCTTCCTTGTCCTCGTGCGTCGAACCCGCCTGCCGGAGGAGTCGGACCAGCCAAGAACTTCCTCCTGCGTTATTCATGTTGAGTCCGAGCAGAGCACCGCCGTCGCCGTCCCTCCGCCTTCCCGACCAACCCAAGGCCACAACAAGCTTCATGGTGAGCTTATTGTCCTTCTCCCCAACTTTCCCATCCTCTGCCATATCTGTATCGTCGTGCATCTTCGCCCGCCGCCGTTCCGCTCACCGTACGGCGTCGTCACCTTGTCCTCTTGCCTCATAAACCTCCAGCGCACCTCTAACACGCTTTCTCGGTCAAGCAACGGCACCGGCGCTTCCTCCCCGTGCGATGCCCGTGCCTCTCGCTGTCGGTGTCGTTGTCGGCATCACTGTGGCCGCATGCCGCAGTACCATCTGTTCCCTGCGACCTCTCTTCCTGTACAGTTCATACCCGGCTCTGATCTTCATACAATCGTAATATTGGCATATCCAGCTTCCTTTTTGTAGCAAACGTCTCCCCAAACGGAGTACAACACTGTCAATTCGCGGTTCAGTTTTGACAGTTTGTTATCAGTGCAATCTCCGTTTCACCTCTGTCCCGACTTTCTCTGGCATCCACAGTTCATATATGATCAATATCTTCACGGATATTTCTTCTCCTTTGGTCCATCTACGCATAGAAAAAGACGTCACTCAAATCGGAGGTTCGAGTCGTTCGGAATCATCCCGGCAAGTTAGCTCGAGCTGGCAGTTTTTCACGTTGATCAAACCAGTTTTCTTCAGCAACTTCCGATCAGTTTATGTGGCTTTTCAAAAATAACCCGGCCCTCTTTTCCTTTATATCCCCGTTTTTATTTCAAAATAATTCAACTCAATTCCAATTCAAACCAAGTCAAGCTAAGTCAAAACTTTTGAAATAATTCGAATTTGAAAAAAGTTCAAACATCAAATTTGTTTGTTTTTAAATTCTGGACATGAATATAACCTCTGTTTCAATTGTGCCATGTTGGAATTTTATCTTTTAGGATATTAATGCCTTTATCTTAAATAAATTCATAACTTAAATTCCGTAATTCCAAATTAGACAAATAATATGTCTAAATTGATCAGCGTGACGAGCCCGTTCTAACTATGCATTCCATAATATGAATTGTAGCATGCATCATATAAATATTAAGTATACAGCAATGTTTATAGGAGCAAAACATGACTAAAAATTTAATAAAATACTTTGTTCTTGTACCCGACACCTCACCCATGCCATGTTATGCTATGCCATGTAAATTGTGCATCATTCCATCATGGCATACTTATTTGCTTGTTGCATATTATTTATATGATTGTGCAATGTATTTATTTTGGTCTCTTGTGTGTTTGGTTTTTATCAGGATAGACACTAAGCAAGAAGAATTCCAGAGCCTCGGAGTATTACCCGGATCCTTCACATTTAGCAACAGAACTGCCAGGCAAGCAATTCCCCATGCTTGCATACATATAGTACCTATGCTTCTATCTTACTCTTGCATCATTGAGTCGCGATTGCATTAAATTGAATCCCAAGTTTTGCATAGCCTTTACTTTTAAACTCCACCGAAGCTTGTACCTCCATCCCATGAGCCATTACTGCAGGAGTTGTTTGAGTCATGTGAGTCGTAGAATTGCAAGTGTAGGGTTTGTGCGAGTCTTTGGATAATGAGGTACCTAAACAACTTAATATGAGTAGAGAACTAATGAAAGAGGCATCGGTGAGCATTATCTGCTATTTTGTTCTTTAAGGTCACTTGTGTCCCATAGGACCCCGAGTACTTGATTCCTATTCCTTGACTATCGCACTATCCGCATGTGGGACCATAAATCCCCTTCGCCTGAGCATGATTTGCACTTTATTTTTTGGGGCCACAAACTAGGTTGGGGCTTTATTACTATCCTGTACTTATACCATGCTTTACTATTTTATTTATGATTATGTGGGCCTGCATCTGTGGGTGTTGCTATTTGTGCACCCCTATAGGGTAAATCTTTCTGAAAGCCGTGTCTGCGGTTATGGACGACTTGGAGCATAGTTTCTCGATCATAGACAAGCATAACTAAAGTACTGCCTTTAATTTTACTAAGACATGACTAGTAATTAGTACAACACTCATGGAATGGTTAATAAAATTGCCAACTGATGGGTTGTTCTTCTGCCTTCTCGTAATTTGATGGCGAAGCGGAAGCGAGGTTATTTATGTTGCTTATATAACTATTGCTATTAATTAACGCGTCCATCATCCCTGGTTGGCGGATGTGTGGCCTCTATAGCTCTTTGTAGATATTATCTTCGCTGCAATTGTGTCACCTCTGGTTGTTCCCTTTAGATGCATTAAGACTTGCTGAGTACCCTAGGGTCTCACACGATAAATATTTGGTTTAGATGGACAGGTATACTCTCAGGAAGGCTACTGGGTCGAAGATACCGATGATGGTGGCAATGACCATCAGGTGTAGAGATTCTGGGGATGGAGATCTTTGAGATCTATGGGCGGGATGTGCTTTGTTCTGTGGCATCTTATGCTGATTTGCTTCTTATCTGTACTCGGATATTGTATTCCGCTTCCGCTTGATACTATGTTGTGTGATGTATGAGGAGATATCCTAAACTATTATATCTATTTAGGATATTTGGTGGCAGAAAATGAGGCTTCTCAGCTAGAACTAGAGAAAGAGCAGCACGAAGACGAAGAACTTGAGGAAGTGTAGCAGGTGTAGGAAAACTGTGATGAGCACTCGGAGGAAAACGTACGTAAGCAACCAAGTTATGAAGAAGTGAAGGTGCCGGCGAGAAAATGGTGTGAAAAGAATCAAAAGGGTAAGCGAAACGAGGAGGAAAGGGCAAATAATGGAGGTGTATTAGAATATGAAGAAGTTGCAGGGGTGATTGAGGATGTTCTTGAGGATGTTCTTGAGGATCTTTCGGCTAAGTACAGGAGAAATAATAAATTCCTGCCAATTTCATCTTTGTACGATTCTCTAGATGAAAGGTAAGCTTAAAATTTGTTTTATTTGCCATTTTATCATTTTTTTATCCTCGTCAACTGTTGCTTAATGCAATGTGAGCTTAGCAGACTAATAAGAGGAGCAGAAATATGCAGGCACAGTAACATCGTATGTTGAATTATATCATTGAAACTAAACTAGTCGTGTCACCTTTACTTATATCTGGCGCGTGCAACGTGTCTGTGATGGGGTCATGTGGACCAGATTACAATTTTTTAAATATTATTATATTAATTTTTTACCTGCGTATGGACGCAACTACTACTTCCCATCTCCCTTGGATTCCCATCTCCTCTGGCGCACTTCAGAATTATGGTTGTGCCATCAAGTAGCAGAGTCAGCGTATTATCCCATCAGATGTGAATGCAATGACTTTGTTTGTTCAGAATTTGATGACTTTTGATTAGTTTGAAAGATAGATTAACCTAAAACATGTATCTAGACATATTTTGGGTATAGATACATTTCAATATCTAAAAAAACTAAGTTAGTTATATCTAGACAGGAGTAGTACACTAATACAACACGCTCGATCCCTTATCCTTTGGCGCACTCCAAATTATGGCTGTCCCATCAAGTGCTAGGAGAAGAGTCAGCGTATTGTCCCATCCGATATGCCAGGAACGCGTGAACTTTATTTTCAGGATCAGATGAGTTTCGACTGGTTTCAAAGAAAAAGAGAACTAAAAAATGGCCAACATATATAGATTATGACGATAATCGACTATGACTCAAGTGGCCCAGATCCAAAGAGGGCATTAAGATACCGTACATAGATTTAATTTATGCTTAAGTGGCCCTAATCGACTATGACGCTCCCGCAGTCTCCATCATCGACGATGTTGTCCGCGTCGCCGCCAGCCTCCTCCGCATCGAAATTGATGCCGACGTTCCCAGCAGCGTTCCTCCTCCTCATGGATTCTTCACGGCACGCCACATCGATAACGGTGGAGGTCATAACCCTAGGCACTGCCCAGAAGCGCTGCCTCCCTTCGGGGTTGCGCAAATCCGAGTGGATCTCCTGCCGGTGGATTCCGCACAGCTCAATCAATGTAACCTGCTCCTTCTTGAACATCTTTCGCCAGTATGCGCTCGTGCACAAGTACCGTGCCATTGCCCGCTTCTGCTCCGGTAGCTAGCGGCGCTCCTCGATCTGCCTCGCCAACGTGTTGTCATGCAAGAGCGGCGCGATAGGAACCCCGGCGTAGCTAACCTAGAAGCTGGTCGGAAGCCTCACGAACAGCAGTGCGAGTATGTCATAGTGGGTGAACATCTGAGCCTCGTGCAAGCTGAGTTTGGGCCTCTCCCTCTCCATGGCGATGAAGGAACACGATCTGAGCTTCGGCCCCGAGGTTAAGGGGATAAGGGCAAGGACGTAGGCCCAACGTGGTTGCCACTGCTAATCAGTTCACAAAACAGACTTCTCGCGGATCAACCTCAGGAAGGACATCCTTATCGTCCGCGCACCAAGATCCAACAACGCCTAACAATTGGGTATCGGGTCTTCTAGAAGACCGGAGTGGTTGCTGGTTAGCATTTCGTCCCGATTGTTTGTGGCCAACGGCTTTCGTTGAAAATAATACACATTTCAATGACAATGGTGGATCCATATGTGGTTAATGAAAAGAACACACATGCAATGAACTCTGGTGGATCCATATGCCATGACACTTATGGATCCATGTGTGGTCTCTGAAAAGAACACACATTTCAATGACACGGGTGGATCCATATGTGGTTTGTGAAAACAACACACATCCAGTGACTCTAGATTTGGTTAATGAGAAGAACACACATGCAATGACACCAGTGGATCCATATGTGGCTTAATGAAAATAACACACATGCAATGACTCTAGTTGTTGCTAGTAAATAGAACACACATGCAATGACACTGGTAGATCCATATGTGGTCTGTGACGTGAACACACATGCAATGAAACTTGTGGATCCATATGTGTTCTGTGAAAAGAATAGTCATGAAATGACTCCATATGTGGTTCATGAAAAAATACACATTTCAATGACAATGGTGGTTCCATGTGTGGTTTGTGAAAAGAACACACATACAATGACTCTAGTTGTGGTTAATGAGAAGAACACGCATGCAATGACACTGGTGGATCCATAGGTGGATTGTGAAAAGAACATACATACAATGAACTCTGGTGGATCCATATGCAATGATACTGGTGGATCCATGTGTTGTATCTGAAAAGAACACACATTTCAATGACAATGGTGATTCCATATTTGGTTTGTGAAAAGAACACACATCTAGTGACTCAATGTTGTTAATGAGAAGAAAACACATCCAATGACACTGGTGGATCCATATGTGGTTAATGAAAAGAACATACATGCAATGACTCTAGATGCGGTTAATGAAAAGAACACACATGCAATGACACTGGTGGATCCATATGTGGTCTGTGAAGAGAACACACATGCAATGACACTGGTGGATCCATATGTGGTCTGTGAAAAGAATAGACATGAAATGATTCTATATGTGGTTAGTGAAAGTATACACATTTCAATGACAATGGTGGTTCCATATGTGGTTTGTGAAAAGAACACACATGCCATGACACTGGTGGATCCATAGGTGGATTGAGAAAAGAACACACATGCAATAAACTCTGTTGGATCCATATGCAATCACACTGGTGGATCCATGTGTGGTCTCTGAAAAGAACACACATTTCAATGACACTGGTGGATCCATATGTGGTCTGTGAAAAGAATAGACATGAAATGATTCTAGATGTGGTTAATGAAAGAATACACATTTCAATGACAATTGGGGTTCCATATCTGGTTTGTGAAAAGAACACACATGCAATGACACTGGTGGATCCATAGGTGGATTGTGAAAAGAACACGCATGCAATGAACTCCGGTGGATCCCTATGCAATGACACTGGTGGATCCATGTGTGGTCTCTGAAAAGAACACACATTTCAATGACACTGGTGGATCCATATGTGGTTTGTGAAAAGAACACACATACAGTGACTCTAGCTTTGGTTAATGAAAAGAGCACACATGCAATGACACTGATGGATCCATATGTGGTTAATGAAAATAACACACATGCAATGACTCTAGCTGTTGTTAATGAGAAGAACACACATCCAATAACAATGGTGGTTCTATATGTGGTTTGTGAAAAGAACACACATGCAATGACTCTAGCTGTGGTTAATGACAAGAACACACATGAAATGACACTGGTGGATCCATATGTGGATTGTGACAGTAACACACATGCAATGACTCTAGTTGTTGTTAGTAAAAAGAACACACATGCAATGACATTGGTGGATCCATATGTGGTCTGTGAAAAGAATAGACATGAAATGACTCCAGATGTGGTCTCTGAAAAGAACACACATTTCAATGCACTGGTGGATCCATATGTTGTTTGTGAGAATAACATACATCCAGTGACTCTTGTTGTGCTTAATGAGAAGAACGCACATGCAATGACACTGGTGGATCCATAGGTGGATTGTGAAAATAACACACATGCAATGACTCTATATGTGGTTCATGAAAAGAACACATATGCAATGACACCGGTGGATCCATAGGTGGATTGTGAAAAGAACACACATGCAATGAACTCTGGTGGATCCATATGCAATGACACTGGTGGATCCATGTGTGGTCTCTGAAAAGAACACACATTTCAATGACACTGGTGGATCCATATGTGGTTTGTGAAAAGAACACACATCAAGTGACTCTAGATTTGGTTAATGAGAAGAGCACACATGCAATGACATTGGTGGATCCATATGTGGTTAATGAAAATAACACACATGCAATGACACTGGTGGATCCATAGGTGGATTGTGAAAAGAACACACGTGCAATGAACTCTGGTGGATCCATATGCATTGACACTGGTGGATCCATGTGCAGTCTCTGAAAAGAACACACATTTCAATGACACTGGTGGATCCATATGTGGTCTATGAAAAGAATAGACATGAAATGATTCTAGATGTGGTTAATGAAAGAATACACATTTCAATGACAATTGTGGTTCCATATGTGGTTTGTGAAAAGAACACACATGCAATGACACTGGTGGATCCATAGGTGGATTGTGAAAAGAACACATGCAATGAACTGGTGGATCCATATGCAATGACATCAGGATCCATGTGTGGTCTCTGAAAAGAACACACATTTCAATGACACGGGTGGATCCATATGTGGTTTGTGAAAAGAACACACATCAAGTGACTCTAGATTTGGTTAATGAGAAGAGCACACATGCAATGACATTGGTGGATCCATATGTGGTTAATGAAAATAACACACATGCAATTACTCTAGCTGTTGTTAATGAGAAGAACACGCATCCAATGACAATGGTGGTACCATATGTGGTTTGTGAAAAGAACACACATGCAATGACTCTAGCTGTGGTTAATGAGAAGAACACACATGCAATGAGACTGGTGGATCCATATGTGGATTGCGAAAAGAACACACATGAAGTGACTCTAGTTATTGTTATCAAAAGAACACACATGCAATGACACTGTGGATCCATAGGTGGATTGTGAAAAGAACACACATGCAATGAACTCGTGGATCCATATGCAATGACATCGGTGGATCCATGTGTGGTCTCTAAAAAGAACACACATTTCAATGACACTAGTGGATCCATATGTGGTCCGTGGAAAAGAATAGACATTAAATGATTCTAGATGTGGTTACCGAAAGAATACACATTTCAATGACAATGGTTGTTCCATATGTGGTTTGTGAAAAGAACACATGCAATTACACTGGTGGATCCATAGGTGGATTGTGAAAATAACACACATGCAATGACTCTAGATGTGGTTCATGAAAAGAACACATATGCAATGACACTGGTGGATCCATAGGTGGATTGTGAAAAGAACACACATGCAATGAACTCTGGTGGATCCATATGCAATGACACTAGTGGATCCATGTGTGGTCTCTGAAAAGAACACACATTTCAATGACACTGGTGGATCCATATGTGGTCTGTGAAAAGAATAGACATGAAATGATTCTAGATGTGGTTAATGAAAGAATACACATTTCAATGACAATGGTGGTTCCATATGTGGTTTGTGTAAAGAACACACATGCAATGACACTGGTGGATCCATAGGTGGATTGTGAAAAGAACACACGTGCAATGAACTCTGGTGGATCCATATGCAATGACACTGGTGGATCCATGTGCAGTCTCTGAAAAGAACACACATTTCAATGACACTGGTGGATCCATATGTGGTCTATGAAAAGAATAGACATGAAATGATTCTAGATGTGGTTAATGAAAGAATACACATTTCAATGACAATTGTGGTTCCATATGTGGTTTGTGAAAAGAACACACATGCAATGACACTGGTGCATCCATAGGTGGATTGTGAAAAGAACACACATGCAATGAACTCTGGTGGATCCATATGCAATGACACTGGTGGATCCATGTGTGGTCTCTGAAAAGAACACACATTTCAATGACACGGGTGGATCCATATGTGGTTTGTGAAAAGAACACACATCAAGTGACTCTAGATTTGGTTAATGAGAAGAGCACACATGCAATGACATTGGTGGATCCATATGTGGTTAATGAAAATAACACACATGCAATTACTCTAGCTGTTGTTAATGAGAAGAACACGCATCCAATGACAATGGTGGTACCATATGTGGTTTGTGAAAAGAACACACATGCAATGACTCTAGCTGTGGTTAATGAGAAGAACACACATGCAATGAGACTGGTGGATCCATATGTGGATTGTGAAAATAACACACGTGCAATGACTCTAGTTATTGTTATCAAAAAGAACACACATGCAATGACACTGGTGGATCCATAGGTGGATTGTGAAAAGAACACACATGCAATGAACTCTGGTGGATCCATATGCAATGACACTTGTGGATCCATGTGTGGTCTCTAAAAAGAACACACATTTCAATGACACTAGTGGATCCATATGTGGTCTGTGAAAAGAATAGACATTAAATGATTCTAGATGTGGTTAATGAAAGAATACACATTTCAATGACAATGGTTGTTCCATATGTGGTTTGTGAAAAGAACACACATGCAATTACACTGGTGGATCCTTAGGTGGATTGTGAAAATAACACACATGCAATGACTCTAGATGTGGTTCATGAAAAGAACACATATGCAATGACACTGGTGGATCCATAGGTGGATTGTGAAAAGAACACACATGCAATGAACTCTGGTGGATCCATATGCAATGACACTAGTGGATCCATGTGTGGTCTCTGAAAAGAACACACATTTCAATGACACTGGTGGATCCATATGTGGTCTGTGAAAAGAATAGACATGAAATGATTCTAGATGTGGTTAATGAAAGAATACACATTTCAATGACAATGGTGGTTCCATATGTGGTTTGTGAAAAGAACACACATTCAATGACACTGGTGGATCCATAGGTGGATTGTGAAAAGAACACACGTGCAATGAACTCTGGTGGATCCATATGCAATGACACTGGTGGATCCATGTGTAGTCTCTGAAAAGAACACACATTTCAATGACACTGGTGGATCCATATGTGGTCTATGAAAAGAATAGACATGAAATGATTCTAGATGTGGTTAATGAAAGAATACACATTTCAATGACAATTGTGGTTCCATATGTGGTTTGTGAAAAGAACACACATGCAATGACACTGGTACATCCATAGGTGGATTGTGAAAAGAACACACATGCAATGAACTCTGGTGGATCCATATGCAATGACACTGGTGGATCCATGTGTGGTCTCTGAAAAGAACACACATTTCAATGACACTGGTGGATCCATATGTGGTTTGTGAAAAGAACACACATCAAGTGACTCTAGATTTGGTTAATGAGAAGAGCACACATGCAATGACATTGGTGGATCCATATGTGGTTAATGAAAATAACACACATGCAATGACTCTAGCTGTTGTTAATGAGAAGAACACGCATCCAATGACAATGGTGGTACCATATGTGGTTTGTGAAAAGAACACACATGCAATGACTCTAGCTGTGGTTAAGGAGAAGAACACACATGCAATGAGACTGGTGGATCCATATGTGGATTGTGAAAATAACACACGTGCAATGACTCTAGTTGTTGTTATCAAAAAGAACACACATGCAATGACACTGGTGGATCCATAGGTGGATTGTGAAAAGAACACACATGCAATGAATTCTGGTGGATCCATATGCAATGACACTGGTGGATCCATGTGTGGTCTCTAAAAAGAACACACATTTCAATGACACTAGTGGATCCATATGTGGTCTATGAAAAGAATAGACATTAAATGATTCTAGATGTGGTTACTGAAAGAATACACATTTCAATGACAATGGTTGTTCCATATGTGGTTTGTGAAAAGAACACACATGCAATGACACTGGTGGATCCATAGGTGGATTGTGAAAAGAACACACATGCAATGAACTCCGGTGGATCCATATGCAATGACACTGGTGGATCCATGTGTGGTCTCTGAAAAGAACACACATTTCAATGACACTGGTGGATCCATATGTGGTTTGTGAAAAGAACACACATCCAGTGACTCTAGCTTTGGTTAATGAGAAGAGCACACATGCAATGACACTGATGGGTCCATATGTGGTTAATGAAAATAACACACATGCAATGAGTCTAGCTGTTGTTAATGAGAAGAACACACATCCAATAACAATGGTGGTTCCATATGTGGTTTGTGAAAAGAACACACATGCAATGACTCTAGCTGTGGTTAATGACAAGAACACACATGCAATGACACTGGTGGATCTATATGTGGATTGTGAAAATAACACACATGCAATGACTCTAGTTGTTGTTATTTAAAAGAACACACATGCAATGATATTGGTGGATCCATATGTGGTCTGTGAAAAGAATAGACATGAAATGACTCCAGATGTGGTCTCTGAAAAGAACACACATTTCAATGCACTGGTGGATCCATATGTTGTTTGTGAGAAGAGCATACATCCATTGAATCTAGCTGTGCTTAATGAGAAGAACACACATGCAATGACACTAGTGGATCCATAGGTGGATTGTGAAAATAACACACATGCAATGACTCTAGATGTGGTTCATGAAAAGAACACATATGCAATGACACTGGTGGATCCATAGGTGGATTGTGAAAAGAACACACATGCAATGAACTCTGGTGGATCCATATGCAATGACACTGGTGGATCCATGTGTGGTCTCTGAAAAGAACACACATTTCAATGACACTGGTGGATCCATATGTGGTCTGTGAAAAGAATAGACATGAAATGATTCTAGATGTGGTTAATGAAATAATACACATTTCAATGACAATGGTGGTTCCATATGTGGTTTGTGAAAAGAACACACATGCAATGACACTGGTGGATCCATAGGTGGATTGTGAAAAGAACACACGTGCAATAAACTCTGGTGGATCCATATGCAATGACACTGGTGGATCCATGTGTGGTCTCTGAAAAGAACACACATTTCAATGACACCGGTGGATCCATATGTGGTCTATGAAAAGAATAGACATGAAATGATTCTAGATGTGGTTAATGAAAGAATACACATTTCAATGACAACTGTGGTTCCATATGTGGTTTGTGAAAAGAACACACATGCAATGACACTGGTGGATCCATAGGTGGATATGAAAGAACACAGATGCAATGAACTCTGGTGGATCCATATGCAATGACACTGGTGGATCCATGTGTGGTCTCTGAAAAGAACACACATTTCAATGACACTGGTGGATCCATATGTGGTTTGTGAAAAGAACACACATCAAGTGACTCTATATTTGGTTAATGAGAAGATCACACATGTAATGACATTGGTGGATCCATATGTGGTTAATGAAACTAACACACATGCAATGACTCTAGCTGTTGTTAATGAGAAGAACATGCATCCAATGACAATGGTGGTTCCATATATGGTTTGTGAAAAGAACACACATGCAATGACTCTAGCTGTGGTTAATGAGAAGAACACACATGCAATGAGAGTGGTGGATCCATATGTGGATTGTGAAAATAACACACGTGCAATGACTCTAGTTGTTGTTATCAAAAAGAACACACATGCAATGACACTGGTGGATCCATAGGTGGACTGTAAAAAGAACACACATGCAATGAACTCTGGTGGATCCATATGCAATGACACTGGTGGATCCATGTGTGGTGTCTAAAAAGAACACACATTTCAATGACACTAGTGGATCCATATGTGGTCTGTGAAAATAATAGACATTAAATGATTCTAGATGTGGTTGAAAGAATACACATTTCAATGACATTGGTTGTTCCATATTTTGTTTGTGAAAAGAACACACATGCAATGACACTGGTGGATCCATAGGTGGATTGTGAAAGAACACACATGCAATGAACTCAGTGGATCCATTTGTGGTCTCTGAAAAGAACACACATTTCAATGACACTGGTGGATCCATATGTGGTCTATGAAAAGAATAGACATGAAATGATTCTAGATGTGGTTAATGAAAGAATACACATTTCAATGACAATGGGGGTTCCATATGTGGTTTGTGAAAAGAACACACATGCAATGACACTGGTGGATCCATAGGTGGATTGTGAAAAGAACACACATGCAATGATCTCCGGTAGATCCATATGCAATGACACTGGTGGATCCATGTGTGGTCTCTGAAAAGAACACACATTTCAATGACACTGGTGGATCCATATGTGGTTTGTGAAAAGAACACACATCCAGTGACTCTAGCTTTGGTTAATGAGAAGAGCACACATGCAATGACACTGATGGATCCATATGTGGTTAATGAAAATAACACACATGCAATGACTCTAGCTGTTGTTAATGAGAAGAACACACATCCAATAACAATGGTGGTTCCATATGTGGTTTGTGAAAAGAACACACATGCAATGACTCTAGCTGTGGTTAATGACAAGAACACACATGCAATGACACTGGTGGATCCATATGTGGATTGTGAAAATAACACACATGCAATGACTCTAGTTGTTGTTAGTAACAAGAACACACATGCAATGACATTGGTGGATCCATATGTGGTCTGTGAAAAGAATAGACATGAAATGACTCCAGATGTGGTCTCTGAAAAGAACACACATTTCAATGCACTGGTGGATCCATATGTTGTTTGTGAGAAGAACATACATCCAGTGACTCTAGTTGTGCTTAATGAGAAGAACACACATGCAATGACACTGGTGGATCCATAGGTGGATTGTGAAAAGAACACACATGCAATGACTCTAGATGTGGTTCATGAAAAGAACACATATGCAATGACACTGGTGGATCCATAGGTGGATTGTGAAAAGAACACACATGCAATGAACTCTGGTGGATCCATATGCAATGACACTGGTGGATCCATGTGTGGTCTCTGAAAAGAACACACATTTCAATGACACTGGTGGATCCATATGTGGTCTGTGAAAAGAATAGACATGAAATGATTCTAGATGTGGTTAATGAAAGAATACACATTTCAATGACAATGGTGGTTCCATATGTGGTTTGTGAAAGAACACACATGCAATGACACTGGTGGATCCATAGGTGGATTGTGAAAAGAACACACGTGCAATGAACTCTGGTGGATCCATATGCAATGACACTGGTGGATCCATGTGTGGTCTCTGAAAAGAAGACACATTTCAATGACACTGGTGGATCCATATGTGGTCTATGAAAATAATAGACATGAAATGATTCTAGATGTGGTTAATGAAAGAATACACATTTCAATGACAATTGTGGTTCCATATGTGGTTTGTGAAAAGAACACACATGCAATGACACTGGTGGATCCATAGGTGGATTGTGAAAACAACACACATGCAATGAACTCTGGTGGATCCATATGCAATGACACTGGTGGATCCATATGTGGTCTCTGAAAAGAACACACATTTCAATGACACTGGTGGATCCATATGTGGTTTGTGAAAAGAACACACATCAAGTGACTCTAGATTTGGTTAATGAGAAGAGCACACATGCAATGACATTGGTGGATCCATATGTGGTTAATGAAAATAGCACACATGCAATGACTCTAGCTGTTGTTAATGAGAAGAACACGCATCCAATGACAATGGTGGTACCATATGTGGTTTGTGAAAAGAACACACATGCAATGACTCTAGCTGTGGTTAATGAGAAGAACACACATGCAATGAGACTGGTGGATCCATATGTGGATTGTGAAAATAACACACGTGCAATGACTCTAGTTGTTGTTATAAAAAAGAACACACATGCAATGACACTGGTGGATCCATAGGTGGATTGTGAAAAGAACACACATGCAATGAACTCTGGTGGATCCATATGCAATGACACTGGTGGATCCATGTGTGGTCTCTAAAAAGAACACACATTTCAATGACACTAGTGGATCCATATGTGGTCTGTGAAAAGAATAGACATTAAATGATTCTAGATGTGGTTACTGAAAGAATACACATTTCAATGACAATGGTTGTTCCATATGTGGTTTGTGAAAAGAACACACATGCAATTACACTGGTGGATCCATAGGTGGATTGTGAAAATAACACACATGCAATGACTCTAGATGTGGTTCATGAAAAGAACATATATGCAATGACACTGGTGGATCCATAGGTGGATTGTGAAAAGAACACACATGCAATGAACTCTGGTGGATCCATATGCAATGACACTAGTGGATCCATGTGTGTTCTCTGAAAAGAACACACATTTCAATGACACTGGTGGATCCATATGTGGTCTGTGAAAAGAATAGACATGAAATGATTCTAGATGTGGTTAATGAAAGAATACACATTTCAATGACAATGGTGGTTCCATATGTGGTTTGTGAAAAGAACACACATGCAATGACACTGGTGGATCCATAGGTGGATTGTGAAAAGAACACACGTGCAATGAACTCTGGTGGATCCATATGCAATGACACTGGTGGATCCATGTGTAGTCTCTGAAAAGAACACACATTTCAATGACACTGGTGGATCCATATGTGGTCTATGAAAAGAATAGACATGAAATGATTCTAGATGTGGTTAATGAAAGAATACACATTTCAATGACAATTGTGGTTCCATATGTGGTTTGTGAAAAGAACACACATGCAATGACACTGGTACATCCATAGGTGGATTGTGAAAAGAACACACATGCAATGAACTCTGGTGGATCCATATGCAATGACACTGGTGGATCCATGTGTGGTCTCTGAAAAGAACACACATTTCAATGAAACTGGTGGATCCATATGTGGTTTGTGAAAAGAACACACATCCAGTGACTCTAGCTTTGGTTAATGAGAAGAGCACACATGCAATGACACTGATGGGTCCATATGTGGTTAATTAAAATAACACACATGCAATGACTCTAGCTGTTGTTAATGAGAAGAACACACATCCAATAACAATGGTGGTTCCATATGTGGTTTGTGAAAAGAACACACATGCAATGACTCTAGCTGTGGTTAATGACAAGAACACACATGCAATGACACTGGTGGATCTATATGTGGATTGTGAAAATAACACACATGCAATGACTCTAGTTGTTGTTAGTAAAAAGAACACACATGCAATGATATTGGTGGATCCATATGTGGTCTGTGAAAAGAATAGACATGAAATGACTCCAGATGTGGTCTCTGAAAAGAACACACATTTCAATGCACTGGTGGATCCATATGTTGTTTGTGAGAAGAGCATACATCCATTGACTCTAGCTGTGCTTAATGAGAAGAACACACATGCAATGACACTAGTGGATCCATAGGTGGATTGTGAAAATAACACACATGCAATGACTCTAGATGTGGTTCATGAAAAGAACACATATGCAATGACACTGGTGGATCCATAGGTGGATTGTGAAAAGAACACACATGCAATGAACTCTGGTGGATCCATATGCAATGACACTGGTGGATCCATGTGTGGTCTCTGAAAAGAACACACATTTCAATGACATTGGTGGATCCATATGTGGTCTGTGAAAAGAATAGACATGAAATGATTCTAGATGTGGTTAATGAAATAATACACATTTCAATGACAATGGTGGTTCCATATGTGGTTTGTGAAAAGAACACACATGCAATGACACTGGTGGATCCATAGGTGGATTGTGAAAAGAACACACGTGCAATAAACTCTGGTGGATCCATATGCAATGACACTGGTGGATCCATGTGTGGTCTCTGAAAAGAACACACATTTCAATGACACCGGTGGATCCATATGTGGTCTATGAAAAGAATAGACATGAAATGATTCTAGATGTGGTTAATGAAAGAATACACATTTCAATGACAATTGTGGTTCCATATGTGGTTTGTGAAAAGAACACACATGCAATGACACTGGTGGATCCATAGGTGGACTGTGAAAAGAACACAGATGCAATGAACTCTGGTGGATCCATATGCAATGACACTGGTGGATCCATGTGTGGTCTCTGAAAAGAACACACATTTCAATGACACTGGTGGATCCATATGTGGTTTGTGAAAAGAACACACATCAAGTGACTCTATATTTGGTTAATGAGAAGATCACACATGTAATGACATTGGTGGATCCATATGTGGTTAATGAAACTAACACACATGCAATGACTCTAGCTGTTGTTAATGAGAAGAACATGCATCCAATGACAATGGTGGTTCCATATATGGTTTGTGAAAAGAACACACATGCAATGACTCTAGCTGTGGTTAATGAGAAGAACACACATGCAATGAGAGTGGTGGATCCATATGTGGATTGTGAAAATAACACACGTGCAATGACTCTAGTTGTTGTTATAAAAAAGAACACACATGCAATGACACTGGTGGATCCATAGGTGGACTGTAAAAAGAACACACATGCAATGAACTCTGGTGGATCCATATGCAATGACACTGGTGGATCCATGTGTGGTCTCTAAAAAGAACACACATTTCAATGACACTAGTGGATCCATATGTGGTCTGTGAAAATAATAGACATTAAATGATTCTAGATGTGGTTACTGAAAGAATACACATTTCAATGACATTGGTTGTTCCATATGTGGTTTGTGAAAAGAACACACATGCAATGACACTGGTGGATCCATAGGTGGATTGTGAAAAGAACACACATGCAATGAACTCCGGTGGATCCATGTGTGGTCTCTGAAAAGAACACACATTTCAATGACACTGGTGGATCCATATGTGGTCTATGAAAAGAATAGACATGAAATGATTCTAGATGTGGTTAATGAAAGAATACACATTTCAATGACAATGGGGGTTCCATATGTGGTTTGTGAAAAGAACACACATGCAATGACACTGGTGGATCCATAGGTGGATTGTGAAAAGAACACACATGCAATGATCTCCGGTAGATCCATATGCAATGACACTGGTGGATCCATGTGTGGTCTCTGAAAAGAACACACATTTCAATGACACTGGTGGATCCATATGTGGTTTGTGAAAAGAACACACATCCAGTGACTCTAGCTTTGGTTAATGAGAAGAGCACACATGCAATGACACTGATGGATCCATATGTGGTTAATGAAAATAACACACATGCAATGACTCTAGCTGTTGTTAATGAGAAGAACACACATCCAATAACAATGGTGGTTCCATATGTGGTTTGTGAAAAGAACACACATGCAATGACTCTAGCTGTGGTTAATGACAAGAACACACATGCAATGACACTGGTGGATCCATATGTGGATTGTGAAAATAACACACATGCAATGACTCTAGTTGTTGTTAGTAACAAGAACACACATGCAATGACATTGGTGGATCCATATGTGGTCTGTGAAAAGAATAGACATGAAATGACTCCAGATGTGGTCTCTGAAAAGAACACACATTTCAATGCACTGGTGGATCCATATGTTGTTTGTGAGAAGAACATACATCCAGTGACTCTAGCTGTGCTTAATGAGAAGAACACACATGCAATGACACTGGTGGATCCATAGGTGGATTGTGAAAAGAACACACATGCAATGACTCTAGATGTGGTTCATGAAAAGAACACATATGCAATGACACTGGTGGATCCATAGGTGGATTGTGAAAAGAACACACATGCAATGAACTCTGGTGGATCCATATGCAATGACACTGGTGGATCCATGTGTGGTCTCTGAAAAAACACACATTTCAATGACACTGGTGGATCCATATGTGGTCTGTGAAAAGAATAGACATGAAATGATTCTAGATGTGGTTAATGAAAGAATACACATTTCAATGACAATGGTGGTTCCATATGTGGTTTGTGAAAAGAACACACATGCAATGACACTGGTGGATCCATAGGTGGATTGTGAAAAGAACACACGTGCAATGAACTCTGGTGGATCCATATACAATGACACTGGTGGATCCATGTGTGGTCTCTGAAAAGAAGACACATTTCAATGACACTGGTGGATCCATATGTGGTCTATGAAAATAATAGACATGAAATGATTCTAGATGTGGTTAATGAAAGAATACACATTTCAATGACAATTGTGGTTCCATATGTGGTTTGTGAAAAGAACACACATGCAATGACACTGGTGGATCCATAGGTGGATTGTGAAAACAACACACATGCAATGAACTCTGGTGGATCCATATGCAATGACACTGGTGGATCCATATGTGGTCTCTGAAAAGAACACACATTTCAATGACACTGGTGGATCCATATGTGGTTTGTGAAAAGAACACACATCAAGTGACTCTAGATTTGGTTAATGAGAAGAGCACACATGCAATGACATTGGTGGATCCATATGTGGTTAATGAAAATAGCACACATGCAATGACTCTAGCTGTTGTTAATGAGAAGAACACGCATCCAATGACAATGGTGGTTCCATATGTGGTTTGTGAAAAGAACACACATGCAATGACTCTAGCTGTGGTTAATGAGAAGAACACACATGCAATGACACTGGTGGATCCATATGTGGATTGTGAAAATAACACACGTGCAATGACTCTAGTTGTTGTTATAAAAAAGAACACACATGCAATGACACTGGTGGATCCATAGGTGGATTGTGAAAAGAACACACATGCAATGAACTCTGGTGGATCCATATGCAATGACACTGGTGGATCCATGTGTGGTCTCTAAAAAGAACACACATTTCAATGACACTAGTGGATCCATATGTAGTCTGTGAAAAGAATAGACATTAAATGATTCTAGATGTGGTTACTGAAAGAATACACATTTCAATGACAATGGTGGTTCCATATGTGGTTTGTGAAAAGAACACACATGCAATGACACTGGTGGATCCATAGGTGGATTGTGAAAAGAACACACATGCAATGAACTCCGGTGGATCCATATGCAATGACATTGGTGGATCCATATGTGGTCTCTGAAAAGAACACACATTTCAATGACACTGGTGGATCCATATGTGGTTTGTGAAAAGAACACACATCAAGTGACTCTAGATTTGGTTAATGAGAAGAGCACACATGCAATGACATTGGTCGATCCATATGTGGTTAATGAAAATAGCACACATGCAATGACTCTAGCTGTTGTTAATGAGAAGAACACGCATCCAATGACAATGGTGGTTCCATATGTGGTTTGTGAAAAGAACACACATGCAATGACTCTAGCTGTGGTTAATGAGAAGAACACACATGCAATGACACTGGTGGATCCATATGTGGATTGTGAAAATAACACACGTGCAATGACTCTAGTTGTTGTTATAAAAAAGAACACACATGCAATGACACTGGTGGATCCATAGGTGGATTGTGAAAAGAACACACATGCAATGAACTCTGGTGGATCCATATGCAATGACACTAGTGGATCCATGTGTGGTCTCTAAAAAGAACACACATTTCAATGACACTAGTGGATCCATATGTAGTCTGTGAAAAGAATAGACATTAAATGATTCTAGATGTGGTTACTGAAAGAATACACATTTCAATGACAATGGTTGTTCCATATGTGGTTTGTGAAAAGAACACACATGCAATGACACTGGTGGATCCATAGGTGGATTGTGAAAAGAACACACATGCAATGAACTCCGGTGGATCCATATGCAATGACACTAGTGGATCCATGTGTGGTCTCTGAAAAGAACACACATTTCAATGACACTGGTGGATCCATATGTGGTTTGTGAAAAGAACACACATCAAGTGACTCTAGCTTTGGTTAATGAGAAGAGCACACATGCAATGACATTGGTGGATCCATATGTGGTTAATGAAAATAACACACATGCAATGACTCTAGCTGTTGTTAATGAGAAGAACACGCATCCAATGACAATGGTGGTTCCATATGTGGTTTGTGAAAAGAACACACATGCAATGACTCTAGCTGTGGTTAATGAGAAGAACACACATGCAATGACACTGGTGGATCCATATGTGGATTGTGAAAATAACACATGTGCAATGACTCTAGTTGTTGTTATCAAAAAGAACACACATGCAATAACACTGGTGGATCCATAGGTGGATTGTGAAAAGAACACACATGCAATGAACTCTGGTGGATCCATATGCAATGACACTAGTGGATCCATGTGTGGTCTCTAAAAAGAACACACATTTCAATGACACTAGTGGATCCATATGTAGTCTGTGAAAAGAATAGATATTAAATGATTCTAGATGTGGTTACTGAAAGAATACACATTTCAATGACAATGGTTGTTCCATATGTGGTTTGTGAAAAGAACACACATGCAATGACACTGGTGGATCCGTAGGTGGATTGTGAAAAGAACACACATGCAATGAACTCCGGTGGATCCATATGCAATGACACTAGTGGATCCATGTGTGGTCTCTGAAAAGAACACACATTTCAATGACACTGGTGGATCCATATGTGGTTTGTGAAAAGAACACACATCAAGTGACTCTAGCTTTGGTTAATGAGAAGAGCACACATGCAATGACATTGGTGGATCCATATGTGGTTAATGAAAATAACACACATGCAATGACTCTAGCTGTTGTTAATGAGAAGAACACGCATCCAATGACAATGGTGGTTCCATATGTGGTTTGTGAAAAGAACACACATGCAATGACTCTAGCTGTGGTTAATGAGAAGAACACACATGCAATGACACTGGTGGATCCATATGTGGATTGTGAAAATAACACATGTGCAATGACTCTAGTTGTTGTTATCAAAAAGAACACACATGCAATAACACTGGTGGATCCATAGGTGGATTGTGAAAAGAACACACATGCAATGAACTCTGGTGGATCCATATGCAATGACACTAGTGGATCCATGTGTGGTCTCTAAAAAGAACACACATTTCAATGACACTAGTGGATCCACATGTAGTCTGTGAAAAGAATAGACATTAAATGATTCTAGATGTGGTTACTGAAAGAATACACATTTCAATGACAATGGTTGTTCCATATGTAGTTTGTGAAAAGAACACACATGCAATGACACTGGTGGATCCATAGGTGGATTGTGAAAAGAACACACATGCAATGAACTCCGGTGGATCCATATGCAATGACACTAGTGGATCCATGTGTGGTCTCTGAAAAGAACACACATTTCAATGACACTGGTGGATCCATATGTGGTTTGTGAAAAGAACACACATCAAGTGACTCTAGCTTTGGTTAATGAGAAGAGCACACATGCAATGACATTGGTGGATCCATATGTGGTTAATGAAAATAACACACATGCAATGACTCTAGCTGTTGTTAATGAGAAGAACACGCATCCAATGACAATGGTGGTTCCATATGTGGTTTGTGAAAAGAACACACATGCAATGACTCTAGCTGTGGTTAATGAGAAGAACACACATGCAATGACACTGGTGGATCCATATGTGGATTGTGAAAATAACACATGTGCAATGACTCTAGTTGTTGTTATCAAAAAGAACACACATGCAATAACACTGGTGGATCCATAGGTGGATTGTGAAAAGAACACACATGCAATGAACTCTGGTGGATCCATATGCAATGACACTGGTGGATCCATGTGTGGTCTCTAAAAAGAACACACATTTCAAGGACACTAGTGGATCCATATGTAGTCTGTGAAAAGAATAGACATTAAATGATTCTAGATGTGGTTACTGAAAGAATACACATTTCAATGACAATGGTTGTTCCATATGTGGTTTGTGAAAAGAACACACATGTAATGACACTGGTGGATCCATAGGTGGATTGTGAAAAGAACACACATGCAATGAACTCCGGTGGATCCATATGCAATGACACTAGTGGATCCATGTGTGGTCTCTGAAAAGAACACACATTTCAATGACACTGGTGGATCCATATGTGGTTTGTGAAAAGAACACACATCAAGTGACTCTAGCTTTGGTTAATGAGAAGAGCACACATGCAATGACATTGGTGGATCCATATGTGGTTAATGAAAATAACACACATGCAATGACTCTAGCTGTTGTTAATGAGAAGAACACACATCCAATGACAATGGTGGTTCCATATGTGGTTTGTGAAAAGAACACACATGCAATGACTCTAGCTGTGGTTAATGAGAAGAACACACATGCAATGACATTGGTGGATCCATATGTGGATTGTGAAAATAACACATGTGCAATGACTCTAGTTGTTGTTATCAAAAAGAACACACATGCAATAACACTGGTGGATCCATAGGTGGATTGTGAAAAGAACACACATGCAATGAACTCTGGTGGATCCATATGCAATGACACTGGTGGATCCATGTGTGGTCTCTAAAAAGAACACACATTTCAATGACACTAGTGGATCCATATGTGGTCTGTCAAAAGAATAGACATTAAATGATTCTAGATGTGGTTACTGAAAGAATACACATTTCAATGACAATGGTTGTTCCATATGTGGTTTGTGAAAAGAACACACATGCAATGACACTGGTGGATCCATAGGTGGATTGTGAAAAGAACACATATGCAATGAACTCCGGTGGATCCATATGAAATGACACTAGTGGATCTATGTGTGGTCTCTGAAAAGAACAAACATTTCAATGACACTAGTGGATCCATATGTGGTTTGTGAAAAGAACACACATCTAGTGACTCTAGCTTTGGTTAATGAGAAGAGCACACATGCAATGACACTGGTGGATCCATATGTGGTTAATGAAAATAACACACATGCAATGACTCTAGCTGTTGTTAATGAGAAGAACACACATCCAATGACAATGGTGGTTCCATATGTGGTGTGTGAAAAGAACACACATGCAATGACTCTAGATGTGGTTAATGAGAAGAACACACATGCAATGACACTGGTGGATCCATATGTGGATTGTGAAAATAACACACATGCAATGACTCTAGTTGTTGTTAGTAAAAAGAACACACATGCAATGACACTGGTGGATCCATATGTGGTCTGTGAAAAGAATAGACATGAAATGACTCCATATGTGGTCTCTGAAAAGAACACATATTTCAATGACACTAGTGGATCCATATGTGGTTTGTGAGAAGAACATACATCCAGTGACTCTAGCTGTGCTTAATGAGAAGAACGCACATGCAATGACACTGGTGGATCCATAGGTGGATTGTGAAAATCACACACATGCAATGACTCTAGCTGTTGTTAATGAGAAGAACACACATCCAATGACAATGGTGGTTCCATATGTGGTTTGTGAAAAGAACACACATGCAATGACTCTAGCTGTGGTTAATGAGAAGAACACACTGCAATGACACTGGTGGATCCATATGTGGATTGTGAAAACAACACACATACAATGACTCTAGTTGTTGTTATCAAAAAGAACACACATGCAATGACACTGGTGGATCCATATGAGGTCTGTGAAAAGAATAAACATGAAATGACTCCAGATGTGGTGTCTGAAAAGAACACACATTTCAATGACACTGGTGGCTCCATATGTGGTTTGTGAGAAGAATATACATCCAGTGACTCTAGCTGTGGTTAATGAGCAGAACACACATGCAATAACACTGGTGGATCCATAGGTGGATTGTGAAAAGAACACACATGCAATGAACTCTGGTGGAACCATATGCAATGACACTGGTGGATCCATGTGTGGTCTCTGAAAAGAACACACATTTCAATGACACTAGTGGATCCATATGTGGTTTATGAAAAGAACACACGTCCAGTGACTCTAGCTTTTGTTAATGAGAAGAACACACATGCAATGACACTGGTGGATCCATATGTGGCAAACGAAAATAACACACATGCAATGACTCTAGTTGTTGTTAGTAAAAAGAACACACATGCAATGACATTGGTGGATCCAGATGTGTTTTCTGAAGAGAACACACATACAATGACACTGGTGGATCCATATGTGGTCTGTGAAAAGAATAGTCATGAAAGGACTCCAGATGTGGTCTCTGAAAAGAAAACACATTCCAATGACACAGTGGATCCATCTGTGGTTTGTGAAAAGAACATACATCCAGTGACGCTAGCTGTGGTTAATGAGAAGAATACACATGCAATGACACTGGTGGATCCATTTGTGGATTGTGAAAATAACACACATGCAATGACTCTAGTTGTTGTTAGTAAAAAGAACACACATGCAATGACACTCGTGGATCCATATGTGGTGTGTGAAGAGAACACACATGCAATGACACTGGTGGATCCATATGTGGTCTGTGAAAAGAATAGACTTGAAATGACTCCAGATGTGGTTAATGAAATAATACATATTTCAATGACAATGGTGGTTCCGTATATGGTTTGTGAAAAGAACAAACATCTAGTGACTCTAGATGCGGTTAATGAGAAGAACACACATGTAACGACACTGGTGGATCCATATGTGGTTAATGAAAATAACAAACATGCAATGAACTCTGGTGGAAGCATATGCAATGACACTGGTGTATCCATGCGTGGTCTCTGAAAAGAACACACATTTCAATGACTATGGTGGTTCCATATGTGGTTTTTGAAAACAACAGACATCGAGTGACTCTAGCTATGGTTAATGAGAAGAATACACATGCAATGACACTGGTGGATCCATATGTGGTTAATGAAAATTATACACATGCAATGACTCTAGTTGTTGTTAATGAGAAGAACACACATGCAATGACACTGGTGGATCCATATGTGGTCTCTGAAAAGAACACGCATGCAATGACACTGGTGGATCCATATGTGGTCTATGAAAAGAATAGTCATGAAATGACTCCAGATGTGGTCTCTGGATAGCACACACATTTCAATGACACTAGTGGATCCATATGTGTTTTGTGAAAAGAACACACATGCAATGACTCTAGATGTGGTCTCTGAGAAGAACACACATGCAATGACACTGATGGATCAATATGTGGTTAATGAAAGTAACACACATGCAATGACTCTAGTTGTTGTTAGTAAAAAGAACACACATGCAATGACACTGGTGGATCCATATGTGGTGTGTGAAGAGAACACACATGCAACGACTCTGGTGGATCCATATGTGGTCTGTGAAAAGAATAGACATGAAATGACTCCATATGTGGTTAATGAAAATATACACATTTCAATGACAATGTTGGTTCCCTATTTGGTTTGTGAAAAGAACACACATCAAGTGACTCTAGATGTGGTTAATGAGAAGAACACATATGCAATGACACTGGTGGATCCATATGTGGTTAATGAAAATAACACACATGCAATGACTAGCTATTGTTAATGAGAAGGACACACATGCAATGACACTGGTGGATACATATGTGGTCTCTGAAAAGAATATACATGCAATGACACTGGTGGATCCATATGTGGTCTGTGAAGAGAATAGTCATGAAATGACTCCAGATGTGGTCTCTGAAAACAACACACATTTCAAAGACACTGGTGGATCCATATGTGGTATGTGAAAATAATAGTCATGAAATGACTCCAAATGTGGTCTCTGAAAATAACACACATCTCAAAGAAACTGGTGGATCCATATGTGTTTTGTGAAAAGAACATCTCAATGACAGCACGCCAAGCGCGTGAGGGCCTGCCCCTCCTTATCTACTAGCCTCGCAGCGCATCTCAGCAACCATCCCCGTTTCTCTTTTCCCCTTCTCCATGATAGGCACTTCGATCCCCCACCTTCGCGCCATGGCCGCCGCTGTGCGCCGCTTTCCGCCGTCTTCTCGGTCGACGCCCGAGACCGTGGAGTGGCGGATGAGCTTCCTTGTCCTCGTACGTGTCGAACCCGCCTGCCAGAAGGAGCCGGACCGGCCAAGAACTTCCTCCTCGTCGTTGTTCATGTTGAGTCCCAGCAGAGCGCCGCCGTCCGCCGTCGCTCCCGCATTCCCCGACCAACCCAAGGCCACCATGAGCTTTAGGGTTAGCTTATTGTCCTTCTCCCCAACTTCCCCATCCTCTGCCGTGTCTGTATCGTCGTGCATCTTCCGCCCTCCGCTGTTCCGCTCACCGTACAGCGTCGCCACCTTGTCCTCTTGCCTCATAAACCTCCAGCGCACCTCCAACACGCTTTCTCGGTCAAGCAACGGCACCGGCGGTTCCTCCCCATGCGAGGCCCGCGCCTCTCGCTATCAGTGTCGTCGACTGTCACGCGTGCGCGCACCGGTGTAGGTACCATCTGTTCCTGCGACCTCCCTTCCTGTACAGTTCATGTCTAGCGCTGATCTTCATACAATCGTAATATTGGCATATCCAGCTTCCTTTTTGCAGCAAACGCCTCGCCAAATGGAGTTCTAGATCTCGTGAAAACCTCCTCCAAATATCGGCCGATCTCATAGTACAACACTGTCAATTCGCGGTTCAGTTTCGACAGTTTGCTGTCATTGCAATCTCCGTTTTGACCTCTGTTCCTGACTTTCTCACAACATCCACAGTTCATCTATGATCAATATCTTCACGGATATTTCTTCTCCTTTGGTCCATCTACGCGTAGAAAAATACGTCACTTAAATCGGAGGTCTGAGTCGTTCGGAATCATCCCGGGAAGTTAGCTCGAGCTGGCAGTTTTTCACGTTGATCAAACCAGTTTTCTTCAGCAACTTCCGATCAGTTCGTGTGGCTTTTCAAAAAGAACCCTGGCCCTCTTTTCCTTTATAGCCCCGGTTTTATTTCAAAATATGTCAACTCAATTCCAATGCAAACCAAGTCAAGCTAAGTCAAAACTTTTGAAATAATTGGAATTCGGAAAAAGTTCAAACATCAAATTTGTTTGTTTTTAAATTCTGGACATGAATATAACCTCTGTTTCAATTGTGCCATGTTGGAATTTTATCTTTTAGGATATTAATGCCTTTATCCTAAATAAATTCATAACTTTAATTCCGTAATTTCAAATTAGACAAATAATATGTCTAAATCGATCAGCGCGACGAGCCCGTTCTAACTATGCATTCTATAATATGAATTGTAGCATGCATCATATAAATATTAAGTATACAACAATGTTTATGGGAGCAAAACATGACTAAAAATTTAATAAAATGCTTTGTTCTTGTACCCCACACCTCACCCATGCCATGCTATGCTATGCCATGTAAATTGTGCATCATTCCATCATGGCATACTTGTTTGCTTGTTGCATATTATTTATATGATTGTGCAATGTATTTATTTCGGCCCTTTGTGTGTTTGGTTTTTATCCGGATAGACACTGAGCAAGAAGAATACCAGGAGCCTCAGGAGTATTACGTGGATCCTTCATATTTAGCAACAGAACTGCCAGGCAAGCAATTCCCCATGCTTGCATACATATAGTACCTATGCTTATATCTTACTCTTGCATCATTGAGTCGTGATTGCATTAAATTGAATCCCAAGTTTTGCATAGCCTTTACTTTTAAACCCCACCGAAGCTTGTACCTCCATCCCATGAGCCATTACTGCAGGAGTTGTTTGAGCCATGCGAGTCATAGAATTGCATGTGTAGGGTTTGTGCGAGTCTTTGGATAATGAGGTACCTAAACAACTTAATATGAGTAGAGAACTAATGAAAGAGGCATCGGTGAGCATAATCTGCTATTTGGTTCTTTAAGCTCACTTGTGTCCTGTAGGACCCCGAATACTTGATTCTTGTTCCTTGACTATCGCACTATCCGCATGTGGGACCATGAATCCCCTTCGCTTGAGCATGATTTGCACTTTATTTCTTTGGGCCACAAACTAGTTTGGGGCTTTATTACTATCCTGTCCTTATGCCATGCTTTACTATTTTATTTATGATTGCGCGTGGAGCGCCTGTACTGTTTAGGAACCCCGTGCCACGTTTTCGCTGTATCGACAAGCCCAGCCAAACTTTCGGGTTCCCAGTCGTTTACAGCTGTCGCCACACACCCTGGGTCCGTCGCTGAGCCGGCCGACTTCGTAGCGGGTAGCTTATTAGGGGTGGCCCCCTGAAATGATTTATGAATCCTATGAATGCTTTTTCGTGAGGCATCGTTGCGTTTTATTTGGTTCTTCCCGAGGTTGATCGTGTATGTGTTGCTAATTGTGCATCCCTGCAGGGTAAATCTTTCTGAAAGTCGTGTCCGCGGTTATGGACGACTTGGAGCACAGTTTCTCGATCATAGACAAGCATAACTAAAGTATCGCTTTTAATTTGACTAAGACATGACTAGTAATTCGTACAACACACATGGAATGGTTAATAAAATTGCCAACATATAGGTTGTTTTTCTGCCTTCTCGTCGGTAAGCGAGAAGGAGGACGAGCGAGGTTATTTAAGTTGCTTATATAACTGTTGCTATTAATTAACGGGCGTCCGTCCATCCCTGGTTGGACAGATGTGTAGCGAGTCTCTATAGCTCTTTGTAGATATTATCTTTTGCTGCAATTGCGTCACCCCCAAGTTGTTCCCTTTAGATGCATTAAAACTTGCTGAGTACCCCTAGGGTCTCACATGATAAATATTTGGTTTAGATGGACATGTACACTCTCAGGAAGGCTACTGGGTCGAAGATACCGATGATGGTGGCAATGACCATCAGGTGTAGAGATTCCGGGGATGGAGATCTGTGAGATCTGTGGGCGGGATGTGCTTCATTCTATGGCATCTTATGCCGATTTGCTTCTTATCCGTACTCGGATCTTGTATTCTGCTTCCGCTTGATAATCTATTGTGTGATGTATGAGGAGATATCCTAAACTATTATATCTATTTAGGATATTTGGATCTTGCCGTATGGAGTTGAATATTCCTATTTCTATTTCTTTTAGATGGTGTGACTCTGATGTCTATTGTAAGTCGCAGGCATACATACTCATTTGTGTATGTCGTGGTCGCGTTACCTGTCGCTTACGCCGCTCGCTCTTGTCCCGATGTTCTTGAAAGTGGATAAGGTGGTAGGCCAGTACCGTCCGCTACTCCGCTTCGACGGGCCTACACGTGGGTGGCCTTGGGCCTCCGCGGTAGAGTCACTTATCAACTTTTGGTTCGTCCAGGCTTGAACTTAGAGCGTAATGTCTGAGGTATTACAATTGGTATCAGAACCATTCCGCCCTTCAGGGTCTCAGCCAGATGGTCGTTGACAGTCTAGAAAATATGTTGGTAGATATGTATACTAGGGAAAACTAATCGTGAGAGTAGGACTGCTTCCATTTTTCTTCTTACCCACCCACCCACCCTTTTCTGGTAAGGAAGTGTAACGTTTATCAATCTTCTTCTAAAAATTCGAACTAGGATTCACGTGTTCGGGGTTTCTCTAGTACCCTAGGATGTGTGTGTAATTCTTTGTCTATCTGTTGCATCCAACCTTGTTGTCGCAATCTGCCTTTGGTTATCAACTGTTGGTATATTCCGTACCAACATGCTTTGTGTAAACCGACGTGATCTATCCGATTCTTTGTAAACCGATGCGATCTATCTTACTCCTTATTACCAACGCAATCTTGTTAAGGGTGTTCTTCCTTCCTGCATGCTTTCACAGAATGTGGAATTGCTAATATCTATCTGTTAAGTGGTCTTGCGCATCTAGTTGGTATTTTAATGCTGAAAAATGCAGATTTTTTCTTTGATGCATCTGTGTTTTCACACTCCTTTTTAGTCGTGCGGGATACACTATCTATCTTCTTTTATCGGCATGTCCATAATAACTTGACCTTTGCTACCGGCGCTTTAATCCTGAAGTTTACTTCATCTTCAAATTCTTTTGGGGCTAAATACATAACTTGTGTCGATCCGATGCTTGTGATTGTAATTGGGTTCTTAGTATTGCTATATGACTCTTATCATGAGTGAATATGGTCAATGCTATCAATCTAATCCTCCAAATGATGGCGGTTCTCTCTTGTGATTTTGAGTTACACCGTGATCATATCTATATCATATTCAAGTATCTTTGGCACTATGGTGGATTACCATCCGTTGTCGCACTTCATATCTTTTGGAGGTCCATATCTAAAAAGTTCTCTTTGATACAGGATGATCTCATTCTTTCATCTCTAATAGCTTTGAAATGGACCGTATGGGCACCTAGAGGGGGGTGAATAGGTGCTACTTCAAATTTTAATGCTTTTTTAATTTTAGGCTTAGCACAAAGGGTAAATTCTCTAGATAAACTATTAGGTGGAATTTCCCTATATGCAAATCTATCTACTAGCGATTAAAGAGCGAGTGGGAGATGAACAGGTAAACCGTAGTGAAGCACGCGGGGACACAGGATTTGTTTGACCATAGTTCCTTCCTTGTTAAGGGAAGTACGTCTGTGTTGGAGGGGTGGGCGGTACTAAGACTACCACGCCACAATAGGCCTCACCCTGTTCTCCGATGGTTAATAAAATTGCCAACATATAGGTTGTTTTTCTGCCTTCTCGTCGATAAGCGAGAAGGAGGACGAGCGAGGTTATTTAAGTTCCTTATATAACTGTTGCTATTAATTAACGGGCGTCCGTCCATCCCTGGTTGGACAGATGTGTAGCGAGTCTCTATAGCTCTTTGTAGATATTATCTTTTGCTGCAATTGCGTCACCCCCAAGTTGTTCCCTTTAGATGCATTAAGACTTGCTGAGTACCCCTAGGGTCTCACATGATAAATATTTGGTTTAGATGGACATGTACACTCTCAGGAAGGCTACTGGGTCGAAGATACCGATGATGGTGGCAATGACCATCAGGTGTAGAGATTCCAGGGATGGAGATCTGTGAGATCTGTGGGCGGGATGTGCTTCATTCTATGGCATCTTATGCCGATTTGCTTCTTATCCGTACTCGGATCTTGTATTCTGCTTCCGCTTGATAATCTATTGTGTGATGTATGAGGAGATATACTAAACTATTATATCTATTTAGGATATTTGGATCTTGCCGTATGGCGTTGAATATTCCTATTTCTATTTCTTTTAGATGGTGTGACTCTGATGTCTATTGTAAGTCGCAGGCATACATACTCATTTGTGTATGTCGTGGTCGCGTTACCTGTCGCTTACGCCGCTCGCTCTTGTCCCGATGTTCTTGAAAGTGGATAAGGTGGTAGGCCAGTACCGTCCCCTACTCCGCTTCGACGGGCCTACACGTGGGTGGCCTTGGGCCTCCGCGGTAGAGTCACTTATCCACTTTTGGTTCGTCCAGGCTTGAACTTAGAGCGTAATGTCTGAGGTATTACAATTGGTATCAGAGCCATTCCACCCTTCAGGGTCTCAGCCAGATGGTCGTTGACAGTCTAGAAAATATTTTGGTAGCTATGTATACTAGGGAAAACTAAACGTGAGAGTAGGACTGCTTCTATTTTTCTTCTTACCCACCCACCCACCCTTTTCTGGTAAGGAAGTGTAACATTTATCAATCTTCTTCTAAAAATTCGAACTAGGATTCACGTGTTTGGGGTTTATCTAGTACCCTAGGATGTGTGTGTAATTCTTTGTCTATCTGTTGCATCCAACCTTGTTGTCGCAATCTGCCTTTGGTTATCAACTGTTGGTATATTCCGTACCAACATGCTTTGTGTAAACCGACGTGATCTATCCGATTCTTTGTAAACCGATGCGATCTGTCTTACTCCTTATTACCAACGCAATCTTGTTAAGGGTGTTCTTCCTTCCTGCATGCTTTCATAGAATGTGGAATTGCTAATATCTATCTGTTAAGTGGTCTTGCGCATCTAGTTGGTATTTTAATGCCGAAAAATGCGGATTTTTTCTTTGATGCATCTGTGTTTTCACACTCCTTTTTAGTCGTGTGGGATACACTATCTATCTTCTTTTATCGGCATGTCCATGATAACTTGACCTTTGCTACCGGCGCTTTAATCCTGAAGTTTACTTCATCTTCAAATTCTTTTGGGGCTAAATACATAACTTGTGTCGATCCGATGCTTGTGATTGTAATTGGGTTCTTAGTATTGCTATATGACTCTTATCATGAGTGAATATGGTCAATGCTATCAATCTAATCCTCCAAATGATGGCGGTTCTCTCTTGTGATTTTGAGTTACACCGTGATCATATCTATATCATATTCAAGTATCTTTGGCACTATGGTGGATTACCATCCGTTGTCGCACTTCATATCTTTTGGAGGTCCATATCTAAAAAGTTCTCTTTGATACAGGAGGATCTCATCCTTTCATCTCTGATAGCTTTGAAATGGATCGTATGGGCACCTAGAGGGGGGGGGGGGTGAATAGGTGCTACTTCAAATTTTAATGCTTTTTTTAATTTTAGGCTTAGCACAAAGGGTAAATTCTCTAGATAAACTATTAGGTGGAATTTCCCTATATGCAAATCTATCTACTAGCGATTAAAGAGCGAGTGGAAGATGAACGGGTAAACCGTAGTGAAGCACGCGGGGACACATGATTTGTTTGACCACAGTTCCTTCCTTGTTAAGGGAAGTACGTCCGCGTTGGAGGGGTGGGCGGTACTAAGACTACCACGCCACAATAGGCCTCACCCTGTTCTCCGATGGATCCCGCCACCAAAGGCCTGATCCACCTTTCCAATATAGGTACCCTTCGAGGTGGTTTGGCGCCCTTACACAACTAGCGGGGCACAACTCCACAATCAACTTGGAGGCTCCCGAAATGACAACAAGCTGCCACAAGAACAAAGTTATCAAATACAACGAACAAGATCTAGATATTGACAAGAATACTAGATCAGGGATTTCTCCAAATGAATGGAGAGGAGTTGATGCGCTTGATTCGTGATGACGATGATGATTCTCTCCTCCTTCAATTCCCCCAAAGATCGAAGCCTTCGGGTGGTTGAAGTGGGAGATCAAGAATGAGAACTCTTGCACAATGTCTGAACAATTTCGAATGAATCAAGAGTTCTGAACGTTGGGGAAGAAGGGGTACTTATACCCCCTTCCAAAACCAGCCATTGGAGACTGTGGGGGCTGGATTATCCGGCCCAAGTGAGGGCCAGATTATTCGGCCTAGGGAAAACTCCGCCCTAGTCTCAGAATATCCGGCAGAAAAACCGCCCCCTCTCTGAGTGTCGCGCAGAGCTTGCACTTGATCAACTTCTGGGGGCCGGATTATCCGGCCTAGGGAGGAAAAATTGCCCCATTTCGGATTTTTCGGGAGAAAATCCGACCGAACTCCGAGCGACGCGCCTTGGCTTGCTGTGCTCAAAAACTAGGGGCCGGATTATCCGGCCCATGCGACAGCCGGATTATCTGGCCTGGGGAAGAAAAACCGCACCCAGTCCGGATTTTCTGGGAGATAATCCGCCCCCTCTCTGGGTGACGGGCCTTGGCAGTCTTTGAGCAATGAGGTAGGCCGGATTATCCGGCCATTGGTGGAGCGGATAATCCGGCCCCCCTCAAAGCTTCCTACACACTTAGCGCACATGAATAATCTCCATAGTATTGTTATCTAACACGCAAAACACAGGAAAACATGAAATGTTCTTTCAATCTCCCTGTTTTTGGTGTTAGATGACAATACTAGGATTTGCAGGAAAGAATCACTAGACAACCAGCAATAAGTATGGAAGAGACTCCCCCTCAATGTGTGCATATTAGAAATTTGCATTTGAATAGAAATGCGCACAATCAGGTGAATCTATTCCATAGACATATGAGCAATAAAATCATACCACCGAGGTAGATGAGAGGCATCCTTGAAATGGTCTCAATAATCAACGTGATAACCAATATAAGCGCCTTCCTTGATCAAGATTTTTAGCATAATAGGATATGAATAGATGAATCCATAAGCATAATCCATGAGATAAATCCAGACAAACACTGACATAGAGTCTCAAACAATCCACAAATAACAAATATAAAGTTCAATGCTAAATGGGCATATGCGAGAAAACGACGAATGGAAAAATGCAAGTGCTTATGCCCGACCCATGCAAATCCACGAATATCCTAATAGAACTACTTCTCCCCCATTGGCATCGAGACACCAAAAAGGAAGAAGAGCGATGCTAGCATCCCAAGGGATCACTCGTAGTCCTCGTCCTCATCCTCGTCCTCGTCTTCATTATCGTCCTCACACAAGGCAACCTCATGAGAAAACTGAAGGAGCTGGACAAGGTGACCACAGATGCTATCATTGTTGCCCCCACTCAGAGTGATGGAGTCACGAAATAGGCCCACTAAGGCAGCATAGATAGGAGCAAGACCAGCCAGAGTGCCCACAATGACATTGTCCACTGTGCAAGGAGAGAGAGCTGTATCTTTGTTGGGCTTTAGCTAGGTGATGATACGGTGGCCACTGGCTCAATCCCTGCTGCAGAAAGAGTATCCAAGAACCTCAGAAAACACATGGAAATCAGCAGTCATAGGCCTGTCGTGAGTCATCTACTTCATAGTGCGACGCTCATCTCCACAAATAACCAAAGTGGAAAAGAACTGCTTCACCACCTCAAATTCATAAGAGCACTGGAGAGACATGAGATGGTGCAGCCCCATCCGCTCAGCCACAAACATTGCATCCACAAGGTGTGCCTTCTCCAAGGCTTCAGCAAGAACCAGTGGGTGAATAGGCCTAATGTTCAGCCTGGCATACACATCTTCACAAATACCTTTCTGTTCAGCACACCAAAAAGAGCATCCCCCAGCTCATCATCACGAGGCAGCTCAGCAAACAAGTCACGGTGGCAGATGGAGGAATAGGTGACTACATCCAAAGCCTTGTAGTTGATCTTGGGCTCCTTGCCCTTCCTTTTGGACACTCCCGTCCTAGTTCGCTTTGCTTGTTCAGACATTCGCTTCGCTTCGTTCTTTCTCCTCCTCAACTCAACCTCGTCCACTAAGTTACATTGTCCGTCGTCCCAGAAGTATTTACCGCGAGGGCGGTGCTTGTAGGTCTTGGGAACACTAGAACCACCTGTGAGGAGAACAAGAGTGATAGCATGGGGATAAGCATACACACAAGTCGAGGAGGGAGCATGGAAAAAGTAGTCAAAAAGTTCATCAGACAAATCTACGCAATGCATACTCCATAGTGAAACTGAACCAGAGTTGAATCTGTCAGGCCGGATTATCCGGCCTGGCCAGGGGCGGATAATTCAGCCCTGGCAGAAAATTTTGATTTCACCTAGATTGAATGCAAAAAAGTAGATCGGGCCTAGAAACTGCAAGACTACGATTTCTATGCGAAAAAACATCCTTCTAGTCAACGTTCCACCCAACAAGTAACACATCTAGCCAAAGATGGGCAGAAAGGGAGTTACCCTCACTCATTGGAGGAAGAACACAGAGGAGAAGGTACCCGGAGGCGCGGAGAAGAAGATTCGGGGAGGCCCAGAGAATCCGGTGGCCGGAGAGGCTCCGGGGAGGGTGGGGGATGGCAGGCGGCGGCAGAGGAGGAAGAGAAGGTTGGGGGAGAAGTGCTGCTCGTTATGAGCCCTTTAAGACAAAATCCGCCAGGGCCGGATTATCTGGCCTACACTTGGGCCGGATTATCCGGCCTCAAATCTGAAATTCTGTTGTACACAGATTCAGGCCCGCGCGTCCCCAACCAACACCCCCACAAGGTGTACAAGGGACTTGTGTGCAAGAATAGATGGCTTAGGGGTAGGGAAAGGCTTAGGATTAAGAGAACCAAACTAAGATGGTACTAGACACTCAAAATTGCAAGATCTGAATCAAATAAAATCCAAGATTGAGTGTGATTCCCATAAGAACATGAGAGAGCAAAAACAGCCAAAAAGATCCAATTCTCCTCAAGGGAGAGGGCGGTGGCCGAAGGCACCTTATTGGAGTGTATGGTGTGACACCGCGAAGATATATCTTGGGTTCACGACCAATACTCATCAATAAGGTCACATATCACACAATGATATTAAGAGAAATGATTTATATTGCTTTTGGCATTATGGGGGGAGGGTTAGCCCAATGAGTTAGGACCACACTCCTCCTATATGCATGCCCACACCTAGATCAAATAGGACTGAGATGTACGAGTGAGTGCATGGTTAATCAAGACAAACTCCTAGAATCAATGATATTTAGCTCATTCCTCAAGTAGCAGATTCTTGCTTCATCAAGTGGCTTCGTAAAAATGTCCGCAAGTTGGTTCTTCATGCTCACAAAAGATAGATCAATATCGCCTCGAGCAACATGGTCTCGAATAAAATGATTCCGAATCTCAATATGCTTCGTCCTTGTATGTTGTACCGGATTATACGCAATTTTGATTGCACTTTCATTATCACATAAAAGAGGCACTTTGTCACAATTGACACCGTATTCCTTTAATGTTTGCCTCATCCATAATAACTGAGTGCAAGCGCTGGCAGCAGCAACATATTCAGCTTTGGCGGTGGAGAGAGATATACAATTCTGCTTTTTAGATGACCAAGACACAAGAGATCTTCCCAAAAATTGACAAGCTCCAGAAGTGGATTTCTGATCATCCTTATCACCAGCCCAATCTGAATCAGTATAACCACATAGAGAGAAATTGGAGCCCTTGGGATACCAGAGCCCAAAGTTAGGAGAATGAACCAAATATCAAAAGATCCTCTTGACCGCCACTAAGTGGCTTTCTTTAGGAGTTGCTTGATACCTTGCACACACCCACACACTCAACACAATATCGGGTCTAGATGCGCAAAGGTAAAGAAGAGAGCTGATCATGGACCGGTATACCTTTTGGTCCACATCTTTACCATGTGGGTTAAGTTCAAGATCACATTTAGTTTGCATCGGAGTGGCGACACCATTAAGATCCGTCATCTTGAATCTCTTGAGCATGTCTTGGATGTACTTTGCTTGATTGATGAAGGTTCCTTCTGTAAGTTGCTTGATCTCGAATCCAAGAAAGAACCGTAATTCCCCCATCATAGACATCTCAAACTTGTCAGTCATAAGCTTTGAAAATTCATCATTAAAAGCTTTATTAGTAGAACCAACGATGATATCGTCTACACATAGTTCTCATATGAAGAGCTCCCCCTTAACCTTCTTAGTAAAAAGAGTGGGATCAATTTGCCCAACTTCGAAGCCACGGTCTAGCAAGAGCTCTTTAAGGTGCTCATACCACGCACGTGGGGCTTGTTTAAGGCCATATAGTGCCTTATCGAGTTTGTAGACATGGTTCGGGCAGTTAGGATCCTCAAAGCCCGGGGGTTGCTTTACATATACCAACTCATGGAGAGGACCATTAAGGAAAGCACTCTTGACGTCCATTTGCTGCAATTTAAAATTGTTATGGGCAACATAAGCAAGAAGGATATGGATGGACTCAAGGCGAGCCAATTGAGCATAGGTCTCGCCGAAGTCAATGCCCTCGACTTGAGAGTAACCTTGTGCCACAAGTCTTGCCTTGTTCCTCACAACAATGCCATTCTCATCTTGGTTGTTTTTAAATATCCATTTGGTGCCGATAACATTGCGGCAATCTTTGGGTTTCTCCACGAGTTTCTAGACTTTATTGCACTCGAATTATTCAATTCCTCATGCATAGCAACAACCCAGTCTGGATCTTCAAGAGCTTCAAAGACCTTCTTAGGTTCCACCAATGAGATGAGCTTGATGCTCACCAAAACTGGCTAATTCCTTTCTTGTAGAAACCCTTCGTCGAAGATCACCAACAACCTTGTCGAGGGTGTGACCCCTTAACTCAAGGTTCCGATCAGCCCGAGCCTTGCGACGAAGTTCAGTAAGTTTTTTGTCTCTTGGTGGAGTAGTTTCATCACTTGAATCTTCATTGGAATCATTTGCTTGACCTCGATTAGAAACTGGGATAACAGCAGTAGGTGGTGATGAAGCATGCCCTTGAGAAGAGTTAGTAGCCATAACATGTGGCTGCTGAACAACAGGTGAGTCAGGGCCGAATAATCCGGCTGAGGGAGAGGCCGGATAATCTGGCCTGGGAGTACTTGTAGCAGCTTCATCAGGATGCCTGGGGCTTGCATGAACTGGCGAGGGGCCGGATAACCCGGGGTTGGCCGGAAAATCCGTCCTGGAGCTTGCATCGATATCTTCAGCACCAGGAGCAATAGGGTCAGCATGAGTGGGGTGGCCGGATAATCCGGTGCCACCGGATAATCCAGCCTGGAGCTTTCTAGAACATCTTGACCTTTAGCAGTTGATGGAGATGGTGTAGAAGTTGCTCTCGTGGTTGGAACATGTTGAGAATGTGTAGATGAGGGCTCTTCATGAGTAGATCATTTTCCTTCCCGATCCGCCACAAGGGGTTCCTCAATGGGGCGGAAAAATCCCACGCCCATTCTTCTTATGGCATCTTGGGGTATTTCAACATCTGCATCACAAACACCAACTTGCTCCGCACGGGAACCGTCATTTTCCTCGAACACCACACTACAAGATTCTACAACAGTTCCGGAGAGCTTATTGTAGACTCTATAAGTGTGGGATTCGACACCATAACCAACAAAAATACCTTCAAGAGCCTTAGATTCAAACTTAGATAAACGGACTCCCTTGATTAGAAAGAAACACTTAAACCCGAGTACCCTAAAGTATGAGATGTTTGGCTTGTTACCGGTAAGTATTTCATACGGAGTCTTGTCCAAGATCTTACGGAGGTATAACCGGTTGGATGAGTGACAAGCGGTAGAGATTGCTTCAGCCTAGAAGTTATATGGAGACTTGAATTCGGCTAGCATTGATCTTGCCATATCCATTAAAGTCCGATTCTTCCTCTCGGCTACACCATTTTGTTGAGGGGTGTACACCGCGGAATATTGATGTCTTATCCCCTCTTCACTTAGGAACTCATTTAAGGTGTTGACGTTGAACCTCGTTGGCGAAGTCGATGACAGTTTGTTGAGTTTCACTCTTCAACTTGAAGAAATAAACCCAAGTGTATCTTGAGTAAGCATCAACAATTACTAGACAATACTTCTTCCCACTGAGGCTTGCATGAGATGGAGGTCCGAAGAGGTCCACATGAAGGAGCTCTAAGATCCTTTTTGATGAGATAATAGTCTTCCTTCGATGAGGAGAGTCATGCATTTTACCTTCAACACACGCCCTGCAAACACGATCTTCCGCAAAGGAGACATTTTCTTTTAGTCCAAGGATGTGGCCACCCTTGTGGAGACTTTGCAAAGTTCTCATATTGACGTGGGCTAGTCGGCGATGCCAAAGCCAACCCGCGTCAGCCTTTCCGAAAAGACACATTAGGTCTGTAGTGGTTTTCCTCGAAAAGTTCACCACGTCCAGGTCATTTTCGACATATCCCACGAAAGCGACTTTTAGAGACTTGCTCCAAAAGAGTACCACCAAATCAGCATCAATATAAACTGCAAATCCCATCTTACCAAGGGAGCGAACTGAAAGTAAGTTGTACCCGAGGGTCTCAACAAGCATGACGTCCACGAGAGAGTATCCTGAGCCACCACAACTTTGCCGAGACCCAATACCTCAGATTTTGACTTGTCACCATAGGAGACAGTTATATGATCATGATTTGGTCGCAACTTCGTGATGATCTCCTTGCTTCCGGTCATATGACTCGTGCATCCGCTATCGAGTACCCATTTTGAACCACCGGAAGCATAGCCCTCGGACCCTCTTGCCATTAGGCAAGTAGCGTTGTTGTTGATGACGTTCTCGTTTGGCGAGTCGAAGAGAGATGATGGATTTGATGTGGTGGCTATAGCAGCCACTTCACGAGAACTATCTTCATCCTCTTCATCTTCACTTGTAGAGGAGTATTCTTCTTATGCCACTAAGACGATCTTGGGTTGCTTCTTGTAGGGGCCATTTTTCTTAATAAATGACTTCTTTTTGGTGCTTTGGATTTTCTTTAAGAATGAGCCTGCCACCATTGTCTTCTCTATTTTGATACGGACACTCGGCTACAAAGTGCATCCTATCTCCACAGTTGTAGCAAGTTATCAGTTTTGGGCCACTTTCTCTTCTTCCATTTGACCCGTTCTTGCGCTCGAGTTCCGACTTGGCCTTGTTAGGATCCTTCCAAAAGTTCCTTGCATAAAACGCCATGTACTCACCGTGAGCATGTTTGACTTCATCGGGACAGTCCATGGAGGCCCCATCAAACGCTCTTTCATCTTCCTCTTGCTCAACAACATTGGCTTTTAGAGCAACATTGACACCCTTTTGCATTCCAATGGCCCGAGCATGTGCATCTTCAGCATTCGTTGCCGCCACTTTGAATGACGCCATTTCTTGCATGACCTCATTGGATGTCATTTGATGGTAGTTATGTCTACCTTGTAGGCTCTTCAAGTCCGTCGGCTCGAAAGGCATTAAGGCACTCACATATTTCCTTTTTATCCATGCATCATCAATGTGAGTGGCTCCATGCTTTCTAAATGTTGTTGCGATGCCCTTGAGTCTTCTATACATGTCTTCATGGTTTTCACCATCCAACATGTAGAATCCCTCAGCTTCATTACTAAGTGCATCATACCTATTCCTTCTCATGCTTTCATTCCCAACAAAGAGATCAGTAAGGGCATCCCAAGCTTCTTTAGTTGTGTTGAGATGTTCAATGTGTGGCATGTCCTTGGGACCCACACCAAGTTGTATCATGTGGAGAGTAGTGGCATTCAATTGGCTATCCACTACTTCTCTTCTTGTCAGGTTGGTTTGATCTCCAATATGAAGACCCTTTTCAATAATCCTCCAAAGTTCAATAGAGGAGCTGCAAACATGAGACTCCATTAAGAATTGCCATTGATTGAAAGAGGATGCAATGAGCTTGGGTGGATCACCCGGATGAGGGATAGGTGGGTCGGGGGAATATACGTGACGAACCTCACTATATTCCTCCTCACCACTTCCCTTATTAGAGGTGGAACCATTAAGTTTTTAACCCTCCGCATCATCATCTTTGGATCCGGTGTTAGCCTTTTCCTTGGATGACGGTGTGGCTGCCTCAGAGGAGGATGGAGATGGGGCTATGGATGATGTGAGGCGAGCAATCATTTGATCCATCTCCTCCATCTTAGCCTCAAAGGATTTCAACAAGGTTGTTTCCAACGTCTTGAGGTCATCCATTATGACCTTATCCACAGCCTCATTCCCATCACCCTTGGTACCCATACTACTCTTAGGCGATTAAGCCCGAATTAAGAGTCAGGGCTCTGATACTAATTGAAATGGATCGTATGGGAACCTAGAGGGGGGCTGAATAGGTGCTACTTCAAATTTTAATGCTTTTTCAATTTTAGGCTTAGCACAAAGGGTAAATTCTCTAGATAAACTATTAGGTGGAATTTCCCTATATGCAAACCTATCTACTAGCGAGTAAAGAGCGAGTGGAAGAGGAACAGGTAAACCATAGTGAAGCACACGGAGACACAGGATTTGTTTGACCGCAGTTCCTTCCTTGTTAAGGGAAGTACGTCTGCGTTGGAGGGGTGGGTGGTACTAAGGCCACCACGCCACAATAGGCCTCACCCTGTTCTCCGATGGATCCCGCCACCAAAGGCCTGATCCACCTTTCCACTATTGGTACCGTTCGAGGCGGGTACCGGCGCCCTTACACAACTAGCAGGGCACAACTCCACAATCAACTTGGAGGCTCCTGAAATGACAATAAGCTGCCACAAGAACAAAGTTATCAAATACAATGAACAAGATTTAGATATTGACAAGAATACTAGATCAGGGATTTCTCCAAATGAATGGAGAGGAGTTGATGCGCTTGATTCGTGATGATGACGATGATTCTCTCCTCCTTCAATTCCCCCAAAGATCGAAGCCTTCGGGTGGTTGAAGTGGGAGATCGAGAATGAGAGCTCTTGCACAATGTCTGGACAATTTCGAATGAATCAAGAGTTCTGAACATTGGGGAAGAAGGGGTACTGATACCCCTTCCAAAACCAGTAGTTGGAGACTTTGGGGGGCGGATTATCCGGCCCAAGTGAGGGCTGGATTATCCGGCCTGGGGAAAATCCGCCCCAGTCTCGGAATATCTGGTAGAAAAACCGCCCCCTCTCTGAGTGTCGCGCAGAGCTTGCACTTGATCAACTTCTGGGGACCGGATTATCCGGCCCCATGAGAAGGCAGGATTATCTGGCCTAGGGAGGAAAAACCGCCCCACTTCAGATTTTCCAGGAGAAAATCCGACTGGACTTCGAGCGACGCGCCTTGGCTTGCTTTGCTCAAAAACTAGGGGCCAGATTATCCGGCCCAGCGACAGCTAGATTATCCGGCATGCGGAAGAAAAACCGTCCCCAGTCCGGATTTTCTGAGAGATAATCCGCCCCCTCTCTAGGTGACGCACCTTGGCAGTCTTTGAGCAATGAGGTAGGCCGTATTATCCGGCCATTGGTGGGGCGGATAATCCGTACCCCCTCAAAGCTTCCTGCACATTTAGCGCACATGAATAATCTCCATAGTATTGTTATCTAACACGCAAAACATAGGAAAACATGAAATGTTCTTGCAAGCTTTTCTTAAATGCATAAGTTATCATCGCTTCTTTGTCCAACATCTCTTTATCTTTGCAACTGGTGATCCAATCGTCTATGTGAACACGTCAGCATCTTTTCTCATCCGAAGGACCAGATAATCTATTCTTGCAATGCATGTCTCGAGCATTCCTTTGTTTCTCCCCTGCTTCGTGAACTTGGTATTCTTGGAACATCTCGATAGTTCATGGGGTAATATCTTTACGATATACTTGCATATTCTATATCAATGGAAGATCATCTTCTCCTTTTTCTCTCAAGCTTTGTGAACGCCGCCTACATGGAAAGTTCTAAAAGTGTAACTTCTGACTTTTTGAAGGCACCTATCTCGGCCACGTCCTTCTGCTAAAGGCATCACTACAATTCTGGAATCAGCAAGCCCAATGTAAATTCCATCCTCCACCTTCAATCAAATATGGAGTTTTCCTTGTTTTGCAAGTTATCATCAGTGTGCCGCTAAAGTTTTCCTCATCGTCACGATATCTCTCTCAGATCTTCTCAAGAAGGACATGAAGTTCTTTTGGTCTTCCGCTCGTCAAGAAATCATTTGAAACCCTCACGCTTTATCTTCTATACTCAATCCGACGGATGCCATGAAGACTTTCCAGATCTTTCGTAATTCTTCTATTCCAGTTTTGGGTGTTATCCTTAATCCGTCTGGTGAATCTTTCATATGTTTCTGTGATTCTTATTCTTATCTTTTTCGATGGCCTAGGACTTCCAACACGACGACAACCTCATCATCTTCATCTACTTGGATCCGATGAATCATTGCATCAATCTTTGTGTTCTTACGAAGCATCATGAATTCTGCTTGTCAAGATCTTCAGCCTGTTTTGGGAGTTTGGTTGCATAGTTTTCCTATTCATGTGCGAAGTAATGCTTTGAGTGCGGGATGGAGTCATGACCATACCACTACTCTTATCATTCACTCTTGTACATTGAATTGGTGGATTAATGTGATTTCACTCATTCCACGGATGCCAGAAGTGGCATGTATCCTTTGAGACTATTACTTCCGTCCTTGTTTTTCCGGAGTGTTCTCTCATTGATCATGACCAGCAATATCTTGTTGGTGGTCTCGTCTATTTCAAGATGGAGAAAATCTTCAATAACCTGGTGGAAACAAATGCAAAATCTTACCTGATATCCTTCATTCGACCGGCGTTCTACATCATCATACAAGATGGATGGTAGTTATATCTAACTTCTTTTCGGCAATTCCTTTCTCTCGGTAAAGCCAATTATGGTTGATGCCATCAAATCGCAAAATCTATTACAATAACCTGATGGTTAAGGATAGCAATAATCATCTCAATAATAACCTCCAGATCTTCAACATTCAACTTCTCAGTATTCCAACATAATCTAGCATCACCCCGTTCTCTTGAAAATCAATCCACGCACCTCAATTTTGTAATCCTTGGTTCTTACCGGCGCAAGAAGAATCTAATCCAAGGACTCCTAACCCAAATCTATTGTTTATCCTATCTTTCTCGTCTCACAACAAATTCTCCAGGTTCTTTAAGTCCTTTGTTTCGAAGAATCAAAACACAGGACTCGCAACAAGTCTAGCAAGTTTTGCAAGGTGTATTGGTCGCACCATTCTGTTGATGAATCAACTTGGGAACATGAGAACCACCTTCCTTCCGAACACCCGACTCCCCTTGTGCCTTTTTCTTTTTCCTAGGAATCTCGGCGCAAGATTCTTGTTTAGTGGGGGAGAGTTGTAGCATCCCAATTGTCTAACAATTGCAATGCTACTTGCCTAGTCTATATATTGCTACTTCCTACATATAATGAATTGCACCATCATTATATCATGCTCATGTCACCATGCCACCTTGCATTTGAGCATCATATAAAACCCCTTTTATTTGGTTCTTATCTCATATGCATTTCTATTAAATGTATGTGTCTCGTGATATATTGTAGTTGGTTCTTGACCTATTGCTTGATTCCCAAATTGAGTTGGGGCATCATATCTTCAATTCTATCTATCTTTAACTCGCCAATCTATCTAGTCATTATGTTCATGTTCAAACCTACCACATTTGGCCCATGGGTTCTCCATTTGCTTTGTTTTAAATCACGCCCTTATTCTTATGCGTGGATCCCTCTATCTAAATTCACCATTTCAGAATCGAGTGTCTTAGCACTCTCTTTTTACCATCTGCTTGCATGTGCCTTTTCCCTCATTCTATTTTGAATTCAAGTAATATAATTGTTGGCCCTTGCTTAAACATAAAAAGTTTGTTTATTTTTTAATATAACTAAAAGTAGGCAAAAAGTCTGCCTAATCTTTTAGTCTAAAACTAGCCGTATCTTGTCTACTTTGGACTATATAAATAGTCTAATCCTTTTTTTTGCTATTCCCTAACCCTACCATCAAATTCTGCCAAAAATCTTTCAAATGTTTTTTGTTTTCTTTCTAAAATGCCTCACCCTCTTTTGTTTTGCTGGCACGTACTAGGTGTTATTCTTAGATTCCTCTTTTTCAAAATTTGGACATCGTTTCACGCAGAAGCATGCAGATAGGTAGCGAGAAGCTTCAGGAAATGCAGAGAAACAAGCAACAACGACTGTTTTCCTTCAGTCATCTTCAGTGGATCGTTTGGTTCAGTTTAAGGAGCAGCATCGCTACTCTAGACCAACGTTGCGAGACAGCCCACCTGGGACCTCTTCCTTTTCCTAGCTAAGCGGACACGCTCGCAGCGCTGCGCTGTTTCTCTTCCTATCGACCGAGCACGTGAACTGCCCCGCTCCATGCCAAGGACAACACGCCAAGCGCGTGAGGGCCTGCCCCTCCTTATCTACTAGCCTCGCAGCGCATCTCACCAACCATCCACGTTCCTCTTTCCCCTTCTCCATGACAGGCACTTCGATCCCCCACCTTCGCGCCATGGCCGCCGCCGTGCGCCGCTTTCTGCCGTCTTCTCGGTCGACTCCCGAGACCGTGGAGTGGCGGATGAGCTTCCTTGTCCTCGTACGCGTCGAACCCGCCTGCCAGGAGGAGCCGAACCAACCAAGAACTTCCTCCTCCGCCGTCGCTCCCGCCTTCCCCGACCAACCCAAGGCCACCACGAGCTTCAGGGTAAGCTTATTGTCCTTCTCCCTAACTTTCCCATCCTCTGTCGTGTCTGTATCGTCGTGCATCTTCCGCCCGCCGCTGTTCCGCTCACCGTACGGTGTCACCACCTTGTCCTCTTGCCTCATAAACCTCCAGCGCACCTCCAACACGCTTTCTCGGTGAAGCAACGGCACCGACGCTTCCTCCTCGTGCGATGCCCGCGCCTCTCGCTGTTAGTGTCGTCGACTGTCACGCGCGCGCGCACCGCTGCAGGTACCATCTGTTCCAGCGACCTCCCTTTCTGTACAGTTCATGCCCGGCGCTGATATTCATACAATCGTAATATTGGCATATCCAGCTTCCTTTTTGCAGCAAACGTCTCCCCAAACGGAGTACAACACTTCAATTCGCGGTTCAGTTTCGATAGTTTGCTATCAGTGCAATCTCCGTTTTCACCTCAGTTCCCGACTTTCTCATGGCATCCAAAGTTCACCTATGATCAATATCTTCACGGATATTTCTTCTCCTTTGGTCCATCTACGCATAGAAAAAGACGTCACTCAAATCGGAGGTTCGAGTCGTTCGGAATCATCCCGGGAATTTAGCTCGAGCTGGCAGTTTTTCACGTTGATCAAACCAGTTTTCTTCAGCAACTTCCGATCAGTTCATGTGGCTTTTCAAAAATAACCCTGGCCCTCTTTTCCTTTGTAGCCCCGGTTTTATTTCAAAATAAGTCAACTCAATTCCAATTCAAACCAAGTCAAGCTAAGTCAAAACTTTTGAAATAATTCGAATTTGGAAAAAGTTCAAACATCAAATTTGTTTGTTTTTAAATTCTGGACATGAATATAACCTCTATTTCAATTGTGCCATGTTGGAATTTTATCTTTTAGGATATTAATGCCTTTATCTTATATAAATTCATAACTTAAATTCCGTAATTCCAAATTAGACAAATAATATGTCTAAATCCATCAGCGCGACGAGCCCGTTCTAACTATGCATTCCATAATATGAATTGTAGCATGCATCATATAAATATTAAGTATACAACAATGTTTATGGGAGCAAAACATGACTAAAAATTTAATAAAATGGTTTGTTCTTGTACCCCACACTTCACCCATGCCATGCTATGCTATGCCATGTAAATTGTGCATCATTCCATCATGGCATACTTGTTTGATTGTTGCATATTATTTATATGATTGTGCAATGTATTTATTTTGGTCCCTTGTGTGTTTGGTTTTTATCCGGATAGACACTGAGCAAGAAGAATACTAGGAGCCTCAGGAGTATTACCCGAATCCTTCATATTCAGCAACAGAACTGACAGGCAAGCAATTCCCCATGCTTGCATACATATAGTACCTATGCTTCTATCTTACTCTTGCATCATTGAGTCGCGATTGCATTAAATTGAATCCCAAGTTTTGCATAGCCTTTACTTTTAAACTCCACCGAAGCTTGTACCTCCATCCCATGAGCCATTACTGCAGGAGTTGTTTGAGCCATGCGAGTCATAGAATTGCATGTGTAGGGTTTGTGCGAGTCTTTGGATAATGAGGTATCTAAACAACTTAATATGAGTAGAGAACTAATGAAAGAGGCATCGGTGAGCATAATCTGCTATTTGGTTCTTTAAGCTCACTTGTGTCCTGTAGGACCCCGAGTACTTGATTCTTGTTCCTTGACTATCGGACTATCCGCATGTGGGACCATGAATCCCCTTCGCTTGAGCATGATTTGCACTTTATTTCTTTGGGACACAAACTAGTTTGGGGCTTTATTACTATCTTGTACTTATGCCATGCTTTACTATTTTATTTATGATTGCGCGTGGAGCGCCTGTACTGTTTAGGAACCCCGTGCCACGTTTTATTTGTGTCGACAAGCCCGAAACTTCGGGTTCCTCGTTCTGCTATCACACACCACAGGTCCGTCGCGGAACCGGCCGACTTCGTAGCGGGTAGCTTATTGGGGGTGGCCCCCTGAAATGATTTATGAATCCTATGAATGCTTTGTCGTGAGGCATCGTTGCGTTTTATTTGGTTCTTCCCGAGGTTGATCGTGTATGTGTTGCGATTTGTGCACCCCTGCAGGGTAGATCTTTCTGAAAGCCGTGTCCGCGGTTATGGACGACTTGGAGCACAGTTTCTCGATCATAGACAAGCATAACTAAAGTACCGCCTTTAATTTGACTAAGACATGACTAGTAATTCGTACAACACACATGGAATGGTTAATAAAATTGCCAATAGATGGGTTATTCTTCTGCCTTCTCGTCGGTAAGCGAGAAGGAGGACGAGGGAGGTTATTTATGTTGCTTATATAACTGTTGCTATTAATTAACGGGCGTCCGTCCATCCCTGGTGGGGCGGATGTGTAGCGAGTCTCTATAGCTCTTTGTAGATATTATCTTTCACTGCAATTGCTTCACCCCCAGGTTGTTTCCTTTAGATGCATTAAGACTTGCTGAGTACCCCTAGGGTCTCACACGATAAATATTTGGTTTAGATGGACAGGTATACTCTCGGGAAGGCTACTGGGTCGAAGATACCGATGATGGTGGCAATGACCATCAGGTGTAGAGATTCCGGGGATGGAGATCATTGAGATCTGTGGGCAAGATGTGCTTCGTTTTGTGGCATCTTATACCGATTTGCTTATTATCCGTAATCGGATATTGTATTCCGCTTCCTCTTGATACTATGTTGTGTGATGTATGAGGAGATATCCTAAACTATTATATCTATTTAGGATATTTGGATCTTGCTGTATGGCATTGAATATTCCTATTTCTATTTCTTTTAGATGGTGTGACTCTGATGTCTATTGTAAGTCGCAGGCATACATACTCATTTGTGTATGTCATGGTCGTTACACATGCCGCCAGCTCCTCTTGTCCCGATGTTCTTGAAAGTGGATAAGGTGGTAGGCCGGTACCGTGCCCTACTCCGCTTCGACGGGCCTACACGTGGGTGGCCTTGGGCCTCCGCGGTAAAGTCACTTATCCACTTTCGGTTCGTCCAGGCTTGAATTTAGAGCGTAATGTCCGAGGTATTACAGAACACACATGCAATGACTCTAGATGTGGTTCATGAAAACAACACACATGCAATGACACTGGTGGATCCATGTGTGGTTTGTGAGAAGATCACACATCCAATGACTCTAACTGTGGTTAATGCAAAGAGCAAACATGCAATGACACTGGTGGATCCATGTGTGGTTTGTGAGAAGAACACACATGCAATGACACTGGGTGTGGTTCATGAAAAGAACAGACATGCAATGACACCGGCGATCCTTGTGTGGTTTGTGAGAAGAATAGACATGCAATGACTCTAGATGTGGTTCATCAAAAGAACACACATGCAATGACACTGGTGGATCCATGTGTGGTTTGTGAGAAGAACAGACATGCAATGACTCTAGATGTGGTTCATGAGAAGAACACACATGCAATGACACTGGTGGATCCATGTGTGGTCTATGAGAAGAACACACATGGAATGACACTGGGTGTGGTTCATGAAAAGAACACACATCCATTGACACTGGTGGATCCTTATGTGGTTTGTGAGAAGAACAGACATGCAATGACTCTAGATATGGTTCAGGAGAAGAACACACATGCAATGACAATGGTGGATCCATGTGTGGTTTATGAGAGGAACAAACATGCAATTACACTGGCTGTGGTTCATGAAAATAAGAGACATGCAATGACACTGGTGGATCCATATGTGGTTTGTGAAAAGAACAGACATGCAATCACACTGGGTGGATCCATGTGTGGTTCATGAGAAGAACAGACATGCAATGACACTGGTGGATCCTTATGTGGTTTGTGAGAAGAACAGACATGCAATGACACTGGTTGTGGTTCATGAGAAGAAGACACATCCAATGACACTAGATGTGGTTCCTGAGAAGAACAGACATGCAATGACACCGGTGTATACCTATGTAGTTTGTGAGAAGAACAGACATGCAATGACACTGGGTGTGGTTCATGAAAAGAAAAGACGTGCAATGATACTGGTGGATCCATGTGTGGTTTGTTTAAAAAACACACATGCAATAACACTGGTGGATCCATATGTGGTTTGAGAGAAGAACAGACATGCAATGACTCTAGATGTGGTTCATGAAAAGAACACACATGCAATGACACTGGTGGATCCATGTGTGGTCTGTGAGAAGAACACACATGCAATGACACTGGGTGTGGTTCATTAAAAGAACACACATCCAATGACACTAGTGGATCTTTATGTGGTTTGTGAGAAGAACAGACATGCAATGACTCTATATGTGGTTCATGAGAAGAATACACATGCGATGACACTGGTGGATCCATGTGTGGTTTATGAGCGGAACAGACATGCAATGACACTGGTGTGGTTCATGAAAAGAATAGACATGCAATGATTCTAGATGTGGTTCATGAGAAGAACACACATGCAATGACACTGGTGGATCCATGTGTGGTCTATGAGAAGAACACACATGGAATGACACTGGGTGTGGTTCATGAAAAGAACACACATCCATTGACACAGGTGGATCCTTATGTGGTTTGTGAGAAGAATAGACATTCAATGACTCTAGATGTGGTTCATGAGAAAAACACACATGCAATGACAATGCTGGATCCATATGTGGTTTATGAGAGGAACAAACATGCAATTACACTGGTTGTGGTTCATGAAAAGAAGAGACATACAATGACACTGGTGGATCCATATGTGGTTTGTGAATAGAACAGACATGCAATCACACTGGGTGGATCCATGTGTGGTTCATGAGAAGAACAGACATGCAATGACACTGGTGGATCCTTATGTTGTTTGTGAGAAGAACAGACATGCAATGACACTGGTTGTGGTTCATGAGAAGAACACACATCCAATGACACTAGATGTGGTTCATGAGAAGAACAGACATGCAATGACACTGGTGTATACATATGTAGTTTGTGAGAAGAACAGACATGCAATGACACTGGGTGTGGTTCATGAAAAGAACAGACATCCAATGATACTGGTGGATCCATGTGTGGTTTGTTTAGAAAAACACACATGCAATGACACTGGTGGATCCATATGTGGTTTGAGAGAAGAACAGACATGCAATGACTCTAGCTGTGGTTCATGAAAAGAACATACATGCAATGACACTGGTGGATCCATGTGTGGTTTATGGTAATAACACGCATCCAATGACACTGGTGTGGTTCGTGAAAAGAACACACATCCAATGACACTAGTGGATCCATGTGTGGTTCATCAAAAGAACACACATCCAATGACACTGGTGGATCCAAGTGTGGTATGTGAGAAGAACAGACATGCAATGACTCTAGATGTGGTTCATGAAAACAACACACATGCAATGACACTGGTGGATCCATGTGTGGTTTGTGAGAAGATCACACATCCAATGACTCTAACTGTGGTTAATGCAAAGAGCAAACATTCAATGACACTGGTGGATCCATGTGTGGTTTGTGAGAAGAACACACATGCAATGACACTGGGTGTGGTTCATGAAAAGAACAGACATGCAATGACACCGGCGATCCTTGTGTGGTTTGTGAGAAGAATAGACATGCAATGACTCTAGATGTGGTTCATCAAAAGAACACACATGCAATGACACTGGTGGATCCATGTGTGGTTTGTGAGAAGAACAGACATGCAATGACTCTAGATGTGGTTCATGAGAAGAACACACATGCAATGACACTGGTGGATCCATGTGTGGTCTATGAGAAGAACACACATGGAATGACACTGGGTGTGGTTCATGAAAAGAACACACATCCATTGACACTGGTGGATCCTTATGTGGTTTGTGAGAAGAACAGACATGCAATGACTCTAGATATGGTTCAGGAGAAGAACACACATGCAATGACAATGGTGGATCCATGTGTGGTTTATGAGAGGAACAAACATGCAATTACACTGGCTGTGGTTCATGAAAATAAGAGACATGCAATGACACTGGTGGATCCATATGTGGTTTGTGAAAAGAACAGACATGCAATCACACTGGGTGGATCCATGTGTGGTTCATGAGAAGAACAGACATGCAATGACACTGGTGGATCCTTATGTAGTTTGTGAGAAGAACAGACATGCAATGACACTGGTTGTGGTTCATGAGAAGAAGACACATCCAATGACACTAGATGTGGTTCCTGAGAAGAACAGACATGCAATGACACCGGTGTATACCTATGTAGTTTGTGAGAAGAACAGACATGCAATGACACTGGGTGTGGTTCATGAAAAGAAAAGACGTGCAATGATACTGGTGGATCCATGTGTGGTTTGTTTAAAAAACACACATGCAATAACACTGGTGGATCCATATGTGGTTTGAGAGAAGAACTGACATGCAATGACTCTAGATGTGGTTCATGAAAAGAACACACATGCAATGACACTGGTGGATCCATGTGTGGTCTGTGAGAAGAACACACATGCAATGACACTGGGTGTGGTTCATGAAAAGAACACACATCCAATGACACTAGTGGATCTTTATGTGGTTTGTGAGAAGAACAGACATGCAATGACTCTATATGTGGTTCATGAGAAGAATACACATGCGATGACACTGGTGGATCCATCTGTGGTTTATGAGCGGAACAGACATGCAATGACACTGGTGTGGTTCATGAAAAGAACAGACATGCAATGACTCTAGATGTGGTTCATGAGAAGAACACACATGCAATGACAATGGTGGATCCATGTGTGGTCTATGATAAGAACACACATGGAATGACACTGGGTGTGGTTCATGAAAAGAACACACATACATTGACACAAGTGGATCCTTATGTGGTTTGTGAGAAGAACAGACGTGCAATGTCTCTAGATGTGGTTCATGAGAAGAACACACATGCAATGACAATGGTGGATCCATGTGTGGTTTATGAGAGGAACAAACATGCAATTACACTGGTTGTGGTTCATGAAAAGAAGAGACATGCAATGACACTGGTGGATCCATATGTGGTTTGTGAAAAGAACAAACATGCAATCACACTGGGTGGATCCATGTGTGGTTCATGAGAAGAAAACAGACAATGACACTGGTGGATCCTTATGTGGTTTGTGAGAAGAACAGACATGCAATGACACTGGTTGTGGTTCATGAGAAGAACACACATCCAATGATACTAGATGTGGTTCATGAGAAGAACAGACATGCAATGACACTGGTGTATACATATGTAGTTTGTGAGAAGAACAGACATGCAATGACACTGGGTGTGGTTCATGAAAAGAACAGACATCCAATGATACTGGTGGATCCATGTGTGGTTTGTTTAGAAAAACACACATGCAATGACACTGGTGGATCCATATGTGGTTTGAGAGAAGAACAGACATGCAATGACTCTAGCTGTGGTTCATGAAAAGAACACACATGCAATGACACTGGTGGATCCATGTGTGGTTTATGGTAAGAACACGCATCCAATGACACTGGTGTGGTTCGTGAAAAGAACACACATCCAATGACACTAGTGGATCCATGTGTGGTTCATCAAAAGAACACACATCCAATGACACTGGTGGATCCATGTGTGGTTTGTGAGAAGAACAGACATGCAATGACTCTAGATGTGGTTCATGAGAAGAACACACATGCAATGACACTGGTGGATCCATGTGTGGTCTGTGAGAAGAACACACATGCAATGACACTAGGTGTGGTTCATGAAAAGAACACACATCCAATGACACTAGTGGATCTTTATGTGGTTTGTGAGAAGAACAGACATGCAATGACTCTATATGTGGTTCACGAGAAGAATACACGTGCAATGACACTGGTGGATCCATGTGTGGTTTATGAGCGGAACAGACATGCAATGACACTAGTGTGGTTCATGAAAAGAACAGACATGCAATGACTCTAGATGTGGTTCATGAGAAGAACACACATGCAATGACACTGGTGGATCCATGTGTTGTCTATGAGAAGAACACAAATGGAATGACACTGGGTGTGGTTCATGAAAAGAACACACATCCATTGACACAGGTGGATCCTTATGTGGTTTGTGAGAAGAACAAACATGCAATGACTCTAGATGTTGTTCATGAGAAGAACACACATGCAATGACAATGGTGGATCCATGTGTGGTCTATGAGAGGAACAAACATGCAATTACACTGGTTGTGGTTCATGATTAGAAGAGACATGCAATGACACTGGTGGATCCATATGTGGTTTGTGAAAAGAATAGACATGCAATCACACTGGGTGGATCCATGTGTGGTTCATGAGAAGAACAGACATGCAATGACACTGGTGGATCCTTATGTGGTTTGTGAGAAGAACAGACATGCAATGACACTGGTTGTGGTTCATGAGAAGAACACACATCCAATGACACTAGATGTGGTTCATGAGAAGAACAGACATGCAATGACACGGGTGTATACCTATGTAGTTTGTGAGAAGAACAGACATGCAATGACACTGGGTGTGGTTCATGAAATGAACAGACGTGCAATGATACTGGTGGATCCATGTGTGGTTTGTTTAGAAAAACACACATGCAATGACCACATGCATTGACACTGGTGGATCCATATGTGGTTTGAGAGAAGAACAGACATGCAATGACTCTAGATGTGGTTCATGAAAAGAACACACATGCAATGACACTGGTGGATCCATGTGTGGTTTATGGGAAGAACACACATCCAATGACACTGGCCTGGTTCATGAAAAGAACAAACATCCAATGACACTAGTGGATCCATGCGTGGTTCATCAAAACAACACAAATCCAATGACACTGGTGGATCCATGAGTGGTTTGTGAGAAGAACAAACATGCAATGACTCTAGATGTGGTTCATGAGAAGAACACACATGCAATGACACTGGTGGATCCATGTGTGGTCTGTGAGAAGAACACACATGCAATGACACTGGGTGTGGTTCATGAAAATAACACACATCCAATGACACTAGTGGATCTTTATGTGGTTTGTGAGAAGAACAGACATGCAATGACTCTATGTGGTTCATGAGAAGAATTCACATGCAATGACACTAGTGGATCCATGTGTGGTTTATGAGCGGAACAGACATGCAATGACACTGGTGTGGTTCATGAAAAGAACAGACATGCAATGACTCTAGATGTGGTTCATGAGAAGAACACACATGCAATGACACTGGTGGATCCATGTGTGGTCTATGAGAAGAACACACATGGAATGACACTGGGTGTGGTTCACGAAAAGAACACACATCCATTAACACAGGTGGATCCTTATGTGGTTTGTGAGAAGAACAGACATGCAATGACTCTAGATGTGGTTCATGAGAAAAACACACATGCAATGACAATGGTGGATCCATGTGTGGTTTATGAGAGGAACAAACATGCAATTACACTGGTTGTGGTTCATGAAAATAAGAGACATACAATGACAAAGGGGATCCATATGTGGTTTGTGAAAAGAACAGACATGCAATCACACTAGGTGGATCCATGTGTGGTTCATGAGAAGAAAAGACATGCAATGACACTGGTGGATCCTTATGTGGTTTGTGAGAAAAACAGACATGCAATGACACTGGTTGTGGTTCATGAGAAGAACACACATCCAATGATACTAGATGTGGTTCATGAGAAGAACAGACATGCAATGACACTGGTGTATACATATGTAGTTTGTGAGAAGAACAGACATGCAATGACACTGGGTGTGGTTCATGAAAAGAACAGACATCCAATGATACTGGTGGATCCATGTGTGGTTTGTTTAGAAAAACACACATGCAATGACCACATGCAATGACACTGGTGGATCCATATGTGGTTTGAGATAAGAACAGACATGCAATGACTCTAGCTGTGATTCATGAAAAGAACACACATGCAATGACACTGGTGGATCCATGTGTGGTTTATGGTAAGAACACGCATCCAATGACACTGGTGTGGTTCGTGAAAAGAACACACATCCAATGACACTAGTGGATCCATGCGTGGTTCATCAAAAGAACACACATCCAATGACACTGGTGGATCCATGTGTGGTTTGTGAGAAGAACAGACATGCAATGACTCTAGATGTGGTTCATGAGAAGAACACACATGCAATGACACTGGTGGATCCATGTGTGGTCTGTGAGAAGAACACACATGCAATGACACTAGGTGTGGTTCATGAAAAGAACACACATCCAATGACACTAGTGGATCTTTATGTGGTTTGTGAGAAGAACAGACATGCAATGACTCTATATGTGGTTCACGAGAAGAATACACATGCAATGACACTCGTGGATCCATGTGTGGTTTATGAGCGGAACAGACATGCAATGACACTAGTGTGGTTCATGAAAAGAACAGACATGCAATGACTCTAGATGTGGTTCATGAGAAGAACACACATGCAATGACACTGGTGGATCCATGTGTTGTCTATGAGAAGAACACAAATGGAATGACACTGGGTGTGCTTCATGAAAAGAACACACATCCATTGACATAGGTGGATCCTTATGTGGTTTGTGAGAAGAACAAACATGCAATGACTCTAGATGTTGTTCATGAGAAGAACACACATGCAATGACAATGGTGGATCCATGTGTGGTCTATGAGAGGAACAAACATGCAATTACACTGGTTGTGGTTCATGATTAGAAGAGACATGCAATGACACTGGTGGATCCATATGTGGTTTGTGAAAAGAATAGACATTCAATCACACTGGGTGGATCCATGTGTGGTTCATCAGAAGAACAGACATGCAATGACACTGGTGGATCCTTATGTGGTTTGTGAGAATAACAGACATGCAATGACACTGGTGGTGGTTCATGAGAAGAACACACATCCAATGACACTAGATGTGGTTCATGAGAAGAACAGACATGCAATGACACGGGTGTATACCTATGTAGTTTGTGAGAAGAACAGACATGCAGTGACACTGGGTGTGGTTCATGAAATGAACAGACGTGCAATGATACTAGTGGATCCATGTGTGGTTTATGAGAGGAACAAACATGCAATTACACTGGTTGTGGTTCATGAAAATAAGAGACATACAATGACATTGGGGAGCCATATGTGGTTTGTGAAAAGAACAGACATGCAATCACACTGGGTGGATCCATGTGTGGTTCATGAGAAGAAAAGACATGCAATGACAATGGTGGATCCTTATGTGGTTTGTGAGAAGAACATACATGCAATGACACTGGTTGTGGTTCATGAGAAGAACACACATCCAATGACACTAGATGTGGTTCATGAGAAGAACAGACATGCAATGACACTGGTTGTGGTTCATGAGAAGAACACACATCCAATGATACTAGATGTGGTTCATGAGAAGAACAGACATGCAATGACACTGGTGTATACATATGTAGTTTGTGAGAAGAACAGACATGCAATGACACTGGGTGTGGTTCATGAAAAGAACAGACATCCAATGATACTGGTGGATCCATGTGTGGTTTGTTTAGAAAAACACACATGCAATGACCACATGCAATGACATTGGTGGATCAATATGTGGTTTGAGAGAAGAACAGACATGCAATGACTCTAGTTGTGATTCATGAAAAGAACACACATCCAATGACACTAGTGGATCTTTATGTGGTTTGTGAGAAGAACAGACATGCAATGACTCTATATGTGGTTCACGAGAAGAATACACGTGGAATGACACTCGTGGATCCATGTGTGGTTTATGAGCGGAACAGACATGCAATGACACAAGTGTGGTTCATGAAAAGAACAGACATGCAATGACTCTAGATCTGGTTCATGAGAAGAACACACATGCAATGACACTGGTGGATCCATGTGTTGTCTATGAGAAGAACACAAATGGAATGAAACTGGGTGTGGTTCATGAAAAGAAGACACATCCATTGACACAGGTGGATCCTTATGTGGTTTGTGAGAAGAACAAACATGCAATGACTCTAGATGTTGTTCATGAGAAGAACACACATGCAATGACAATGGTGGATCCATGTGTGGTCTATGAGAGGAACAAACATGCAATTACACTGGTTGTGGTTCATGATTAGAAGAGACATGCAATGACACTGGTGGATCCATATGTGGTTTGTGAAAAGAATAGACATGCAATCACACTGGGTGGATCCATGTGTGGTTCATGAGAAGAACAGACATGCAATGACACTGGTGGATCCTTATGTGGTTTGTGAGAAGAACAGACATGCAATGACACTGGTTGTGGTTCATGATAAGAACACACATCCAATGACACTAGACGTGGTTCATGAGAAGAACAGACATGCAATGACACGGGTGTATACCTATGTAGTTTGTGAGAAGAACAGACATGCAATGACACTGGGTGTGGTTCATGAAATGAACAGACGTGCAATGATACTGGTGGATCCATGTGTGTTTTGTTTAGAAAAACACACATGCATTGACCACATGCAATCACACTGGTGGATCCATATGTGGTTTGAGAGAAGAACAGACATGCAATGACTCTAGATGTGGTTCATGAAAAGAACACACATGCAATGACACTGGTGGATCCATGTGTGGTTTATGGGAAGAACACACATCCAATGACACTGGCCTGGTTCATGAAAAGAACACACATCCAATGACACTAGTGGATCCATGAGTGGTTCATCAAAACAACACACATCCAATGACTCTGGTGGATCCATGAGTGGTTTGTCAGAAGAACAAACATGCAATGACTCTAGATGTGGTTCATGAGAAGAACACACATGCAATGACACTGGTGGATCCATGTGTGGTCTGTGAGAAGAACACACATGCAATGAAACTGGGTGTGGTTCATGAAAAGAACACACATCCAATGACACTAGTGGATCTTTATGTGGTTTGTGAGAAGAACAGACATGCAATGACTCTATGTGGTTCATGAGAAGAATTCACATGCAATGACACTGGTGGATCCATGTGTGGTTTATGAGCGGAACAGACATGCAATGACACTGGTGTGGTTCATGAAAAGAACAGACATGCAATGACTCTAGATGTGGTTCATGAGAAGAACACACATGCAATGACACTGGTGGATCCATGTGTGGTCTATGAGAAGAACACACATGGAATGACACTGGGTGTGGTTCACGAAAAGAACACACATCCATTAACACAGGTGGATCCTTATGTGGTTTGTGAGAAGAACAGACATGCAATGACTCTAGATGTGGTTCATGAGAAAAACACAGATGCAATGACAATGGTGGATCCATGTGTGGTTTATGAGAGGAACAAACATGCAATTACACTGGTTGTGGTTCATGAAAATAAGAGACATACAATGACACTGGGGATCCATATGTGGTTTGTGAAAAGAACAGACATGCAATCACACTGGGTGGATCCATGTGTGGTTCATGAGAAGAAAAGACATGCAATGACACTGGTGGATCCTTATGTGGTTTGTGAGAAGAACAGACATGCAATGACACTGGTTGTGGTTCATGAGAAGAACACACATCCAATGACACTAGATGTGATTCATGAGAAGAACAGACATGCAATGACACTGGTTGTGGTTCATGAGAAGAACACACATCCAATGATACTAGATGTGGTTCATGAGAAGAACAGACATGCAATGACACTTGTGTATACATATGTAGTTTGTGAGAAGAACAGACATGCAATGACACTGGGTGTGGTTCATGAAAAGAACAGACATCCAATGATACTGGTGGATCCATGTGTGGTTTGTTTAGAAAAACACACATGCAATGACACTGGTGGATCCATATGTGGTTTGAGAGAAGAACAGACATGCAATGACTCTAGCTGTGATTCATGAAAAGAACACACATGCAATGACACTGGTGGATCCATGTGTGGTTTATGGTAAGAACACGCATCCAATGACACTGGTGTGGTTCGTGAAAAGAACACACATCCAATGACACTAGTGGATCCATGCGTGGTTCATCAAAAGAACACACATCCAATGACACTGGTGGATCCATGTGTGGTTTGTGAGAAGAACAGACATGCAATGACTCTAGATGTGGTTCATGAGAAGAACACACATGCAATGACACTGGTGGATCCATGTGTGGTCTGTGAGAAGAACACACATGCAATGAAACTAGGTGTGGTTCATGAAAAGAACACACATCCAATGACACTAGTGGATCTTTATGTGGTTTGTGAGAAGAACAGACATGCAATGACTCTATATGTGGTTCATGAGAAGAATACATGTGCAATGACACTGGTGGATCCATGTGTGGTTTATAAGCGGAACAGACATGCAATGACACTGGTGTGGTTCATGAAAAGAACAGACATGCAATGACTCTAGATGTGGTTCATGAGAAGAACACACATGCAATGACACTGGTGGATCCATGTGTGGTATATGGGAAGAACACACATGGAATGACAGTGGGTGTGGTTCATGAAAAGAACACACATCCATTGACACTGGTGGATCCTTATGTGGTTTGTGAGAAGAACAGACATGCAATGACTCTAGAAGTTGTTCATGAGAAGAACACACATGCAATGACAATGGTGGATCCATGTGTGGTCTATGAGAGGAACAAACATGCAATTACACTGGTTGTGGTTCATGAAAAGAAGAGACATACAATGACCCTGGGGGATCCATATGTGGTTTGTGAAAAGAACAGACATGCAAGCACACTGGGTGGATCCATGCGTGGTTCATGAGAAGAATAGACATGCAATGACACTGGTGGATCCTTATGTGGTTTGTGAGAAGAACAGACATGCAATGACACTGGTTGTGGTTCATGAGAAGAACACACATCCAATGACACTAGATGTGGTTCATGAGAAGAACAGACATGCAATGACACTGGTGTATACCTATGTAGTTTGTGAGAAAAACAGACATGCAATGACACTGGGTATGGTTCATGAAATGAACAGACGTGCAATGATACTGGTGGATCCATGTGTGGTTTGTTTAGAAAAACACACATGCAATGACACTGGTGGATCCATATGTGGTTTGAGAGAAGAACAGACATGCAATGACTCTAGCTGTGGTTCATGAAAAGAACACACATGCAATGACACTGGTGGATCCATGTGTGGTTTATGGGAAGAACACACATCCAATGACACTGGCGTGGTTCATGAAAAGAACACACATCCAGTGACACTAGTGGATCCATGCGTGGTTCATCAAAACAACACACATCCAATGACCCTGGTGGATCCATGAGTGGTTTGTGAGAAGAACAAACATGCAATGACTCTAGATGTTGTTCATGAGAAGAACACACATGCAATGACACTGGTGGATCCATGTGTGGTCTGTGTGAAGAACACACATGCAATGACACTGGGTGTGGTTCATGAAAAGAACACACATCCAATGACACTAGTGGATCTTTATGTGGTTTGTGAGAAGAACAGACATGCAATGACTCTATATGTGGTTCATGAGAAGAATTCACATGCAATGACACTGGTGGATCCATGTGTGGTTTATGAGCGGAACAGACATGCAATGACACTGGTGTGGTTCATGAAAAGAACAGACATGCAATGACTCTAGATGTGGTTCATGAGAAGAACACACATGCAATGACACTGGTGGATCCATGTGTGGTCTATGAGAAGAACACACATGGAATGACACTGGGTGTGGTTCATGAAAATAACACACATCCATTGACACAGGTGGATCCTTATGTGGTTTGTGAGAAGAATAGACATTCAATGACTCTAGATGTGGTTCATGAGAAAAACACACATGCAATGACAATGCTGGATCCATATGTGGTTTATGAGAGGAACAAACATGCAATTACACTGGTTGTGGTTCATGAAAAGAAGAGACATACAATGACACTGGTGGATCCATATGTGGTTTGTGAATAGAACAGACATGCAATCACACTGGGTGGATCCATGCGTGGTTCATGAGAAGAATAGACATGCAATGACACTGGTGGATCCTTATGTGGTTTGTGAGAAGAACAGACATGCAATGACACTGGTTGTGGTTCATGAGAAGAACACACATCCAATGACACTAGATGTGGTTCATGAGAAGAACAAACATGCAATGACACGGGTGTATACATATGTAGTTTGTGAGAAGAACAGACATGCAATGACACTGGGTATGGTTCATGAAATGAACAGACGTGCAATGATACTGGTGGATCCATGTGTGGTTTGTTTAGAAAAACACACATGCAATAACCACATGCAATGACACTGGTGGATCCATATGTGGTTTGAGAGAAGAACAGACATGCAATGACTCTAGCTGTGGTTCATGAAAAGAACACACATGCAATGACACTGTGGATCCATGTGTGTTTTATTGGTAGAACACACATCCAATGACACTGGCGTGGTTCATGAAAAGAACACACATCCAATGACACTAGTGGATCCATGCGTGGTTCATCAAAACAACACACATCCAATGACCCTGGTGGATCCATGAGTGGTTTGTGAGAAGAACAAACATGCAATGACTCTAGATGTGGTTCATGAGAAGAACACACATGCAATGACACTGGTGGATCCATGTGTGGTCTGTGTGAAGAACACACATGCAATGACACTGGGTGTGGTTCATGAAAAGAACACACATCCAATGACACTAGTGGATCTTTATGTGGTTTGTGAGAAGAACAGACATGCAATGACTCTATATGTGGTTCATGAGAAGAATTCACATGCAATGACACTGGTGGATCCATGTGTGGTTTATGAGCGGAACAGACATGCAATGACACTGGTGTGGTTCATGAAAAGAATAGACATGCAATGATTCTAGATGTGGTTCATGAGAAGAACACACATGCAATGACACTGGTGGATCCATGTGTGGTCTATGAGAAGAACACACATGGAATGACACTGGGTGTGGTTCATGAAAAGAACACACATCCATTGACACAGGTGGATCCTTATGTGGTTTGTGAGAAGAATAGACATTCAATGACTCTAGATGTGGTTCATGAGAAAAACACACATGCAATGACAATGCTGGATCCATATGTGGTTTATGAGAGGAACAAACATGCAATTACACTGGTTGTGGTTCATGAAAAGAAGAGACATACAATGACACTGGTGGATCCATATGTGGTTTGTGAATAGAACAGACATGCAATCACACTGGGTGGATCCATGTGTGGTTCATGAGAAGAACAGACATGCAATGACACTGGTGGATCCTTATGTGGTTTGTGAGAAGAACAGACATGCAATGACACTGGTTGTGGTTCATGAGAAGAACACACATCCAATGACACTAGATGTGGTTCATGAGAAGAACAGACATGCAATGACACGGGTGTATACCTATGTAGTTTGTGAGAAGAACAGACATGCAATGACACTGGGTGTGGTTCATGAAATGAACAGACGTGCAATGATACTGGTGGATCCATGTGTGGTTTGTTTAGAAAAACACACATGCAATGACCACATGCAATGACACTGGTGGATCCATATGTGGTTTGAGAGAAGAACAGACATGCAATGACTCTAGATGTGGTTCATGAAAAGAACACACATGCAATGACACTGGTGGATCCATGTGTGGTTTATGGGAAGAACACACATCCAATGACACTGGCCTGGTTCATGAAAAGAACACACATCCAATGACACTAGTGGATCCATGCGTGGTTCATCAAAACAACACACATCCAATGACACTGGTGGATCCATGAGTGGTTTGTGAGAAGAACAAACATGCAATGACTCTAGATGTGGTTCATGAGAAGAACACACATGCAATGACACTGGTGGATCCATGTGTGGTCTGTGAGAAGAACACACATGCAATGACACTGGGTGTGGTTCATGAAAAGAACACACATCCAATGACACTAGTGGATCTTTATGTGGTTTGTGAGAAGAACAGACATGCAATGACTCTATATGTGGTTCATGAGAAGAATTCACATGCAATGACACTGGTGGATCCATGTGTGGTTTATGAGCGGAACAGACATGCAATGACACTGGTGTGGTTCATGAAAAGAACAGACATGCAATGACTCTAGATGTGGTTCATGAGAAGAACACACATGCAATGACACTGGTGGATCCATGTGTGGTCTATGAGAAGAACACACATGGAATGACACTGGGTGTGGTTCGTGAAAAGAACACACATCCATTGACACAGGTGGATCCTTATGTGGTTTGTGAGAAGAACAGACATGCAATGACTCTAGATGTGGTTCATGAGAAAAACACACATGCAATGACAATGGTGGATCCATATGTGGTTTATGAGAGGAACAAACATGCAATTACACTGGTTGTGGTTCATGAAAAGAAGAGACATACAATGACACTGGTGGATCCATATGTGGTTTGTGAAAAGAACAGACATGCAATCACACTGGGTGGATCCATGTGTGGATCATGAGAAGAACATACATGCAATGACACTGGTGGATCCTTATGTGGTTTGTGAGAAGAACAGACATGCAATGACACTGGTTGTGGTTCATGAGAAGAACACACATCCAATGACACTAGATGTGGTTCATGAGAAGAACAGACATGCAATGACACTGGTGTATACCTATGTAGTTTGTGAGAAGAACAGACATGCAATGGCACTAGGTGTGGTTCATGAAAAGAACAGACATGCAATGATACTGGTGGATCCATGTGTGGTTTGTTTAGAAAAACACACATGCAATGACCACATGCAATGACAATGGTGGATTCATATCTGGTTTGAGAGAAGAACAGACATGCAATGACTCTAGCTATGGTTCATGAAAAGAACACACATGCAATGACACTGGTGTATCCATGTGTGGTTTACGGGAAGAACACACATCCAATGACACTGGTGTGGTTCATGAAAAGAACACACATCCAATGACACTAGTGGATCCATGCGTGGTTCATCAAAATAACACACATCCAATGACACTGGTGGATCCATGTGTGGTTTGTGGGAAGAACAGACATGCAATGACTCTAGATGTGGTTCATGAGAAGAACACACATGCAATTACACTAATGGATCCATGTGTGGTCTGTGAGAAGAACACACATGCAATGACACTGGGTGTGGTTCATGAAAAGAACACGCATCCAATGACACTAGTGGATCTTTATGTGGTTTGTGAGAAGAACAGACATGCAATGACTCTATATGTGGTTCATGAGAAGAATACATGTGCAATGACACTGGTGGGTCCATGTGTGGTTTATGAGCGGAACATACATGCAATGACACTGGTGTGGTTCATGAAAAGAACAGACATGCAATGACTCTAGATGTGGTTCATGAGAAGAACACACATGCAATGACACTGGTGGATCCATGTGTGGTATATGGGAAGAACACACATGGAATGACACTGGGTGTGGTTCATGAAAAGAACACACATCCATTGACACTGGTGGATCCTTATGTGGTTTGTGAGAAGAACAGACATGCAATGACTCTAGATGTGGTTCATGAGAAAAACATACATGCAATGACAATGGTGGATCCATGGGTGGTCTATGAGAGGAACAAACATGCAATTACACTGGTTGTGGTTCATGAAAAGAAGAGACATGCAATGACACTGGTGGATCCATATGTGGTTTGTGAAAAGAACAGACATGCAATCAAACTGGGTGGATCCATGTGTGGTTCATGAGAAGAACAGACATGCAATGACACTGGTGGATCCTTATGTGGTTTGTGAGAAGAACAGACATGCAATGACACTGGTTGTGGTTCATGAGAAGAACAAACATGCAATGACTCTAGATGTGGTTCATGAGAAGAACACACATGCAATGACACTGGTGGATCCATGTGTGGTCTGTGTGAAGAACACACATGCAATGACACTGGGTGTGGTTCATGAAAAGAACACACATCCAATGACACTAGTGGATCTTTATGTGGTTTGTGAGAAGAACAGACATGCAATGACTCTATATGTGGTTCATGAGAAGAATTCACATGCAATGACACTGGTGGATCCATGTGTGGTTTATGAGCAGAACAGAAATGCAATGACACTGGTGTGGTTCATGAAAAGAACAGACATGCAATGACTCTAGATGTGGTTCATGAGAAGAACACACATGCAATGACACTGGTGGATCCATGTGTGGTCTATGAGAAGAACACAAATGGAATGACACTGGGTGTGGTTCATGAAAAGAACACACATCCATTGACACAGGTGGATCCTTATGTGGTTTGTGATAAGAATAGACATTCAATGACTCTAGATGTGGTTCATGAGAAAAACACAGATGCAATGACAATGCTGGATCCATATGTGGTTTATGAGAGGAACAAACATGCAATTACACTGGTTGTGGTTCATGAAAAGAAGAGACATACAATGACACTGGTGGATCCATATGTGGTTTGTGAATAGAATGACATGCAATCACACTGGTGGATCCATGTGTGGTTCATGAGAAGAATGTACATGCAATGACACCGTGGATCCTTATGTGGTTTGTGAGAAGAACACATGCAATGACACTGGTTGTGGTTCATGAGAAGAACACACATCCAATGACACTAGATGTGGTTCATGAGAAGAATGACATGCCATGACACTGCTGTATACCTATGTAGTTTGTGAGAAGAACAGACATGCAATGACACTGGGTGTGGTTCATGAAATGAACAGACGTGCAATGATACTGGTGGATCCATGTGTGGTTTGTTTAGAAAAACACACATGCAATGACCACATGCAATGACACTGGTGGATCCATATGTGGTTTGAGAGAAGAACAGACATGCAATGCCTCTAGATGTGGTTCATGAAAAGAACACACATGCAATGACACTGGTGGATCCATGTGTGGTTTATGGGAAGAACACACATCCAATGACACTGGCCTGGTTCATGAAAAGAACACACATCCAATGACACTAGTGGATCCATGCGTGGTTCATCAAAACAACACACATCCAATGACACTGGTGGATCCATGAGTGGTTTGAGAAGAACAAACATGCAATGACTCTAGATGTGGTTCATGAGAAGAACACATGCAATGACACTGTGGATCCATGTGTGGTCTGTGAGAAGAACACATGCAATGACACTGGTGTGGTTCATGAAAAGAACACACATCCAATGACACTAGTGGATCTTTATGTGGTTTGTGAGAAGAAGACATGCAATGACTCTATATGTGGTTCATGAGAAGAATTCACATGCAATTACACTGGTGGATCCATGTGTGGTTTATGAGCGAACACATGCAATGACACCGGTGTGGTTCATGAAAAGAGCACATGCAATGACTCTAGATGTGGTTCATGAGAAGAACACACATGCAATGACATTGGTGGATCCATGTGTGGTCTATGAGAAGAACACACATGGAATGACACTGGTGTGGTTCGTGAAAAGAACACATCCATTGACACAGTGGATCCTTATGTGGTTTGTGAGAAGAAGACATGCAATGACTCTAGATGTGGTTCATGAGAAAAACACACATGCAATGACAATGGTGGATCCATATGTGGTTTATGAGAGGAACAAACATGCAATTACACTGGTTGTGGTTCATGAAAAGAAGAGACATACAATGACACTGGTGGATTCATATGTGGTTTGTGAAAAGAACAGACATGCAATCACACTGGGTGGATCCATGTGTGGTTCATGAGAAGAACATACATGCAATGACACCGTGGATCCTTATGTGGTTTGTGAGAAGAACAGACATGCAATGACACTGGTTGTGGTTCATGAGAAGAACACACATCCAATGACACTAGATGTGGTTCATGAGAAGAACAGACATGCAATGACACTGGTGTATACCTATGTAGTTTGTGAGAAGAACAGACATGCAATGGCACTAGGTGTGGTTCATGAAAAGAACAGACATGCAATGATACTGGTGGATCCATGTGTGGTTTGTTTAGAAAAACACACATGCAATGACCACATGCAATGACACTGGTGGATCCATATGTGGTTTGAGAGAAGAACAGACATGCAATGACTCTAGCTATGGATCATTAAAATAACACACATTCAATTACACTGGTGGATCCATGTGGTTTAATGGAAGAACACACATCCAATGACACTGGTGTGGATCATGAAAAGAAGACACATCCAATGACACTAGTGGATCCATGCGTGGTTCATCAAAATAACACACATCCAATGACACTGGTGGATCCATGTGTGGTTTGTGGGAAGAACAGACATGCCATGACTCTAGATGTGGTTCATGAGAAGAACACACATGCAATTACACTAGTGGATCCATGTGTGGTCTGTGAGAAGAACACACATGCAATGACACTCGGTGTGGTTCATGAAAAGAACACGCATCCAATGACACTAGTGGATCTTTATGTGGTTTGTGAGAAGAACAGACATGCAATGACTCTATATGTTGTTCATGAGAAGAATACATGTGCAATGACACTGGTGGGTCCATGTGTGGTTTATGAGCGGAACAGACATGCAATGACACTGGTGTGGTTCATGAAAAGAACAGACATGCAATGACTCTAGATGTGGTTCATGAGAAGAACACACATGCAATGACACTGGTGGATCCATGTGTGGTATATGGGAAGAACACACATGGAATGACAGTGGGTGTGGTTCCTGAAAAGAACACACATCCATTGACACTGGTGGATCCTTATGTGGTTTGTGAGAAGAACAAACATGCAATGACTCTAGATGTGGTTCATGAGAAAAATACACATGCAATGACAATGGTGGATCCATGGGTGGTCTATGAGAGGAACAAACATGCAATTACACTGGTTGTGGTTCATGAAAACAAGAGACATGCAATGACACTGGTGGATCCATATGTGGTTTATGAAAAGAACAGACATGCAATCACACTGGGTGGATCCATGTGTGGTTCATGAGAAGAACAGACATGCAATGACACTGGTGGATCCTTATGTGGTTTGTGAGAAGAACAGACATGCAATGACACTGGTTGTGGTTCATGAGAAGAACACACATCCAATGACACTAGATGTGGTTCATGAGAAGAACAGACATGCAACGACACTGGTGTATACCTATGTAGTTTGTGAGAAGAACAGACATGCAATGACACTGGGTGTGGTTCATGAAATGAACAGACGTGCAATGATACTTGTGGATCCATGTGTGGTTTGTTTAGAAAAACACACATGCAATGACCACATGCAATGACACTGGTGGATCCATATGTGGTTTGAGAGAAGAACAGACATGCAATGACTCTAGCTGTGGTTCATGAAAAGAACACACATGCAATGACACTGGTGGATCCATGTGTGGTTTATGGGAAGAACACACATCCAATGACACTGGCGTGGTTCATGAAAAGAACACACATCCAATGACACTAGTGGATCCATGCGTGGTTCATCAAAACAACACACATCCAATGACACTGGTGGATCCATGAGTGGTTTGTGAGAAGAACAAACATGCAATGACTCTAGATGTGGTTCATGAGAAGAACACACATGCAATGACACTGGTGGATCCATGTGTGGTCTGTGAGAAGAACACACATGCAAGGACACTGGGTGTGGTTCATTAAAAGAACACACATCCAATGACACTAGTGGATCTTTATGTGGTTTGTGAGAAGAACAGACATGCAATGACTCTATATGTGGTTCATGAGAAGAATTCACATGCAATGACACTAGTGGATCCATGTGTGGTTTATGAGCGGAACAGACATGCAATGACACTGGTGTCGTTCATGAAAAGAACAGACATGCAATGACTCTAGATGTGGTTCATGAGAAGAACACACATGCAATGACACTGGTGGATCCATGTGTGGTCTATGAGAAGAACACACATGGAATGACACTGGGTGTGGTTCGTGAAAAGAACACACATCCATTGACACAGGTGGATCCTTATGTGGTTTGTGAGAAGAACAGACATGCAATGACTCTAGATGTGGTTCATGAGAAAAACACACATGCAATGACAATGGTGGATCCATATGTGGTTTATGAGAGGAACAAACATGCAATTACACTGGTTGTGGTTCATGAAAAGAAGAGACATACAATGACACTGGTGGATCCATATGTGGTTTGTGAAAAGAACAGACATGCAATCACACTGGGTGGATCCATGTGTGGTTCATGAGAAGAACATACATGCAATGACACTGGTGGATCCTTATGTGGTTTGTGAGAAGAACAGACATGCAATGACACTGGTTGTGGTTCATGAGAAGAACACACATCCAATGACACTAGATGTGGTTCATGAGAAGAATGACATGCAATGACACTGTATACCTATGTAGTTTGAGAAGAACAGACATGCAATGGCACTGGGTGTGGTTCATGAAAAGAACAGACATGCAATGATACTGGTGGATCCATGTGTGGTTTGTTTAGAAAAACACACATGCAATGACCACATGCAATGACAGTGGTGGATCCATATGTGGTTTGAGAGAAGAACAGACATGCAATGACTCTAGCTATGGTTCATGAAAAGAACACACATGCAATGACACTGGTGGATCCATGTGTGGTTTACGGGAAGAACACACATCCAATGACACTGGTGTGGTTCATGAAAAGAAGACACATCCAATGACACTAGTGGATCCATGCGTGGTTCATCAAAATAACACACATCCAATGACACTGGTGGATCCATGTGTGGTTTGTGGGAAGAACAGACATGCCATGACTCTAGATGTGGTTCATGAGAAGAACACACATGCAATTACACTAGTGGATCCATGTGTGGTCTGTGAGAAGAACACACATGCAATGACACTCGGTGTGGTTCATGAAAAGAACACGCATCCAATGACACTAGTGGATCTTTATGTGGTTTGTGAGAAGAACAGACATGCAATGACTCTATATGTGGTTCATGAGAAGAATACATGTGCAATGACACTGGTGGGTCCATGTGTGGTTTATGAGCGGAACAGACATGCAATGACACTGGTGTGGTTCATGAAAAGAACAGACATGCAATGACTCTAGATGTGGTTCATGAGAAGAACACACATGCAATGACACTGGTGGATCCATGTGTGGTATATGGGAAGAACACACATGGAATGACAGTGGGTGTGGTTCCTGAAAAGAACACACATCCATTGACACTGGTGGATCCTTATGTGGTTTGTGAGAAGAACAGACATGCAATGACTCTAGATGTGGTTCATGAGAAAAATACACATGCAATGACAATGGTGGATCCATGGGTGGTCTATGAGAGGAACAAACATGCAATTACACTGGTTGTGGTTCATGAAAAGAAGAGACATGCAATGACACTTGTGGATCCATATGTGGTTTATGAAAAGAACAGACATGCAATCACACTGGGTGGATCCATGTGTGGTTCATGAGAAGAACATACATGCAATGACACTGGTGGATCCTTATGTGGTTTGTGAGAAGAACAGACATGCAATGACACTGGTTGTGGTTCATGAGAAGAACACACAGCCAATGACACTAGATGTGGTTCATGAGAAGAACAGACATGCAACGACACTGGTGTATACCTATGTAGTTTGTGAGAAGAACAGACATGCAATGACACTGGGTGTGGTTCATGAAATGAACAGACGTGCAATGATACTGGTGGATCCATGTGTGGTTTGTTTAGAAAAACACACATGCAATGACCACATGCAATGACACTGGTGGATCCATATGTGGTTTGAGAGAAGAACAGACATGCAATGACTCTAGCTGTGGTTCATGAAAAGAACACACATGCAATGACACTGGTGGATCCATGTGTGGTTTATGGGAAGAACACACATCCAATGACACTGGCGTGGTTCATGAAAAGAACACACATCCAATGACACTAGTGGATCCATGAGTGGTTCATCAAAATAACACACATCCAATGACACTGGTGGATCCATGAGTGGTTTGTGAGAAGAACAAACATGCAATGACTCTAGATGTGGTTCATGAGAAGAACACACATGCAATGACACTGGTGGATCCATGTGTGGTCTGTGAGAAGAACACACATGCAAGGACACTGGGTGTGGTTCATGAAAAGAACACACATCCAATGACACTAGTGGATCTTTATGTGGTTTGTGAGAAGAACAGACATGCAATGACTCTATATGTGGTTCATGAGAAGAATTCACATGCAATGACACTAGTGGATCCATGTGTGGTTTATGAGCGGAACAGACATGCAATGACACTGGTGTCGTTCATGAAAAGAACAGACATGCAATGACTCTAGATGTGGTTCATGAGAAGAACACACATGCAATGACACTGGTGGATCCATGTGTGGTCTATGAGAAGAACACACATGGAATGACACTGGGTGTGGTTCGTGAAAAGAACACACATCCATTGACACAGGTGGATCCTTATGTGGTTTGTGAGAAGAACAGACATGCAATGACTCTAGATGTGGTTCATGAGAAAAACACACATGCAATGAAAATGGTGGATCCATATGTGGTTTATGAGAGGAACAAACATGCAATTACACTGGTTGTGGTTCATGAAAATAAGAGACATACAATGACACTGGTGGATCCATATGTGGTTTGTGAAAAGAACAGACATGCAATCACACTGGGTGGATCCATGTGTGGTTCATGAGAAGAACATACATGCAATGACACTGGTGGATCCTTATGTGGTTTGTGAGAAGAACAGACATGCAATGGCACTGGTTGTGGTTCATGAGAAGAACACACATCCAATGACACTAGATGTGGTTCATGAGAAGAACAGACATGCAATGACACTGGTGTATACCTATGTAGTTTGTGAGAAGAACAGACATGCAATGGCACTGGGTGTGGTTCATGAAAAGAACAGACATGCAATGATACTGGTGGATCCATGTGTGGTTTGTTTAGAAAAACACACATGCAATGACCACATGCAATGACACTGGTGGATCCATATGTGGTTTGAGAGAAGAACAGATATGCAATGACTCTAGCTATGGTTCATGAAAAGAACACACATGCAATTACACTGGTGGATCCATGTGTGGTTTACGGGAAGAACACACATCCAATGACACTGGTGTGGTTCATGAAAAGAAGACACATCCAATGACACTAGTGGATCCATGCGTGGTTCATCAAAATAACACACCTCCAATGACACTGGTGGATCCATGTGTGGTTTGTGGGAAGAACAGACATGCAATGACTCTAGATGTGGTTCATGAGAAGAACACACATGCAATTACACTAGTGGATCCATGTGTGGTCTGTGAGAAGAACACACATGCAATGACACTGGGTGTGGTTCATGAAAAGAACACGCATCCAATGACACTAGTGGATCTTTATGTGGTTTGTGAGAAGAACAGACATGCAGTGACTCTATATGTGGTTCATGAGAAGAATACATGTGCAATGACACTGGTGGGTCCATGTGTGGTTTATGAGCGGAACAGACATGCAATGACACTGGTGTGGTTCATGAAAAGAACAGACATGCAATGACTCTAGATGTGGTTCATGAGAAGAACACACATGCAATGACACTGGTGGATCCATGTGTGGTATATGGGAAGAACACACATGGAATGACAGTGGGTGTGGTTCCTGAAAAGAACACACATCCATTGACACTGGTGGATCCTTATGTGGTTTGTGAGAAGAACAGACATGCAATGACTCTAGATGTGGTTCATGAGAAAAACACACATGCAATGACAATGGTGGATCCATGGGTGGTCTATGAGAGGAACAAACATGCAATTACACTGGTTGTGGTTCAGGAAAAGAAGAGACATGCAATGACACTGGTGGATCCATATGTGGTTTGTGAAAAGAACAGACATGCAATCACACTGGGTGGATCCATGTGTGGTTCATGAGAAGAACAGACATGCAATGACACTAGTGGATCCTTATGTGGTTTGTGAGAAGAACAGACATGCAATGGCACTGGTTGTGGTTCATGAGAAGAACACACATCCAATCACACTAGATGTGGTTCATGAGAAGAACAGACATGCAATGACACTGGGTATGGTTCATGAAATGAACAGACGTGCAATGATACTGGTGGATCCATGTGTGGTTTGTTTAGAAAAACACACATGCAATGACCACATGCAATGACACTGGTGGATCCATATGTGGTTTGAGAGAAGAACAGACATGCAATGACTCTAGCTGTGGTTCATGAAAAGAACACACATGCAATGACACTGGTGGATCCATGTGTGGTTTATGGGAAGAACACACATCCAACGACACTGGCGTGGTTCATGAAAAGAACACACATCCAATGACACTAGTGGATCCATGCGTGGTTCATCAAAACAACACACATCCAATGACACTGGTGGATCCATGAGTGGTTTGTGAGAAGAACAAACATGCAATGACTCTAGATGTGGTTCATGAGAAGAACACACATGCAATGACACTGGTGGATCCATGTGTGGTCTGTGAGAAGAACACACATGCAATAACACTGGGTGTGGTTCATGAAAATAACACACATCCAATGACACTAGTGGATCTTTATGTGGTTTGTGAGAAGAACAGACATGCAATGACTCTATATGTGGTTCATGAGAAGAATTCACATGCAATGACACTGGTGGATCCATGTGTGGTTTATGAGCGGAACAGACATGCAATGACACTGGTGTCGTTCATGAAAAGAACAGACATGCAATGACTCTAGATGTGGTTCATGAGAAGAACACACATGCAATGACACTGGTGGATCCATGTGTGGTCTATGAGAAGAACACACATGGAATGACACTGGGTGTGGTTCATGAAAAGAACACACATCCATTGACACAGGTGGATCCTTATGTGGTTTGTGAGAAGAACAGACATGCAATGACTCTAGATGTGGTTCATGAGAAAAACACACATGCAATGACAATGCTGGATCCATATGTGGTTTATGAGAGGAACAGACATGCAATTACACTGGTTGTGGTTCATGAAAAGAAGAGACATACAATGACACTGGTGTATCCATATGTGGTTTGTGAATAGAACAGACATGCAATCACACTGGGTGGATCCATGTGTGGTTCATGAGAAGAACAGACATGCAATGACACTGGTGGATCCTTATGTGGTTTGTGAGAAGAACAGACATGCAATGACACTGGTTGTGGTTCATGAGAAGAACACACATCCAATGACACTAGATGTGGTTCATGAGAACAACAGACATGCAATGACACTGGTGTATACCTATGTAGTTTGTGAGAAGAACAGACATGCAATGACACTGGGTGTGGTTCATGAAATGAACAGACGTGCAATGATACTGGTGGATCCATGTGTGGTTTCTTTAGAAAAACACACATGCAATGACCACATGCAATGACACTGGTGGATCCATATGTGGTTTGAGATAAGAACAGACATGCAATGACTCTAGCTGTGGTTCATGAAAAGAACACACATGCAATGACACTGGTGGATCCATGTGTGGTTTATGGGAAGAACACACATCCAATGACACTAGCGTGGTTCATGAAAAGAACACACATCCAATGACACTAGTGGATCCATGCGTGGTTCATCAAAACAACACACATCCAATGACACTGGAGGATCCATGAGTGGTTTGTGAGAAGAACAAACATGCAATGACTCTAGATGTGGTTCATGAGAAGAACACACATGCAATGACACTGGTGGATCCATGTGTGGTCTGTGAGAAGAACACACATGCAATGACACTGGGTGTGGTTCATGAAAAGAACACACATCCAATGACACTAGTGGATCTTTATGTTGTTTGTGAGAAGAACAGACATGCAATGACTCTATATGTGGTTCATGAGAAGAATTCACATGCAATGACACTGGTGGATACATGTGTGGTTTATGAGCGAAGGACATGCAATGACACTGGTGTGGTTCATGAAAAGAACAGACATGCAATGACTCTAGATGTGGTTCATGAGAAGAACACACATGCAATGACACTGGTGGATCCATGTGTGGTCTATGAGAAGAACACACATGGAATGACACTGGGTGTGGTTCATGAAAAGAACACACATCCATTGACACAGGTGGATCCTTATGTGGTTTGTGAGAAGAACAGACATGCAATGACTCTAGATGTGGTTCATGAGAAAAACACACATGCAATGACAATGGTGGATCCATATGTGGTTTATGAGAGGAACAAACATGCAATTACACTGGTTGTGGTTCATGAAAATAAGAGACATACAATGACACTGGTGGATCCATATGTGGTTTGTGAAAAGAACAGACATGCAATCACACTGGGTGGATCCATGTGTGGTTCATGAGAAGAACAGACATGCAATGACACTGGTGGATCCTTATGTGTTTTGTGAGAAGAACAGACATGCAATGACACTGGTTGTGGTTCATGAGAAGAACACACATCCAATGACACTAGATGTGGTTCATGAGAAGAACAGACATGCAATGACACTGGTGTATACCTATGTAGTTTGTGAGAAGAATAGACATGCAATGACACTGGGTGTGGTTCATGAAATGAATAGACGTGCAATGATACTGGTGGATCCATGTGTGGTTTGTTTAGAAAAACACACATGCAATGACACTGGTGGATCCATATGTGGTTTGAGAGAAGAACAGACATGCAATGAATCTACTGTGGTTCATGAAAAGAACACACATGTAATGACACTGGTGGATCCATGTGTGGTTTATGGGAAGAACACACATCCAATGACACTGGTGTGGTTCATGAAAAGAACACACATCCAATGACACTAGTGGATCCATGCGTGGTTCATCAAAAGAACACACATCCAATGACACTGGTGGATCCATGTGTGGTTTGTGGGAAGAACAGACATGCAATGACTCTAGATGTGGTTCATTAGAAGAACACACATGCAATGACACTGGTGGATCCATGTGTGGTCTATGAGAAGAACACACATGCAATGACACTGGGTGTGGTTCATGAAAAGAACACACATCCAATGACACTAGTGGATCTTTATGTGGTTTGTGAGAAGAACAGACATGCAATGACTCTATATGTGGTTCACGAGAAGAATACACGTGCAATGACACTGGTGGATCCATGTGTGGTTTATGAGCTAATGACATGCAATGACACTGGTGTGGTTCATGAAAAGAACAGACATGCAATGACTCTAGATGTGGTTCATGAGAAGAACACACATGCAATGACACTGGTGGATCCATGTGTGGTATATGAGAAGAACACACATGGAATGACACTGGGTGTGGTTCCTGAAAAGAACACATATCCATTGACACTGGTGGATCCTTATGTGGTTTGTGAGAAGAACAGACATGCAATGACTCTAGATGTGGTTCATGAGAAAAACACACATGCAATGACAATGGTGGATCCATATGTGGTTTATGAGAGGAACAAACATGCAATTACACTGGTTGTGGTTCATGAAAAGAAGAGACATACAATGACACTGGTGGATCCATATGTGGTTTGTGAATAGAACAGACATGCAATCACACTGGGTGGATCCATGTGTGGTTCATGAGAATAACAGACGTGCAATGACACTGGTGGATCCTTATGTGGTTTGTGAGAAGAACATACATGCAATGACACTGGTTGTGGTTCATGAGAAGAACACACATCCAATGACACTAGATGTGGTTCATGAGAACAACAGACATGCAATGACACTGCTGTATACCTATGTAGTTTGTGAGAAGAACAGACATGCAATGACACTGGGTGTGGTTCATGAAATGAACAGACGTGCAATGATACTGGTGGATCCATGTGTGGTTTGTTTAGAAAAACACACATGCAATGACCACATGCAATGACACTGGTGGATCCATATGTGGTTTGAGAGAAGAACAGACATGCAATGACTCTAGCTGTGGTTCATGAAAAGAACACACATGCAATGACACTGTGGATCCATGTGGTTTATGGGAAGAACACACATCCAATGATGATGGCGTGGTTCGTGAAAAGAACACACATCCAATGACACTAGTGGATCCATGTGTGGTTCATCAAAACAACACACATCCAATGACACTGGTGGATCCATGAGTGGTTTGTGAGAAGAACAAACATGCAATGACTCTAGATGTGGTTCATGAGAAGAACACACATGCAATGACACTGGTGGATCCATATGTGGTGAGAAGAACACATGCAATGACACTGGGTGGTTCATGAAAAGAACACACATCCAATGACACTAGTGGATCTTTATGTTGTTTGTGAGAAGAACAGACATGCAATGACTCTATATGTGGTTCATGAGAAGAATTCACATGCAATGACACTGGTGGATCCATGTGTGGTTTATGAGCGGAACAGACATGCAATGACACTGGTTGTGGTTCATGAAAAGAATGTACATGCAATGACTCTAGATGTGGTTCATGAGAAGAACACACATGCAATGACACTGGTGGATCCATGTGTGGTCTATGAGAAGAACACACATGGAATGACACTGGGTGTGGTTCATGAAAAGAACACACATCCATTGACACAGGTGGATCCTTATGTGGTTTGTGAGAAGAACAGACATGCAATGACTCTAGATGTGGTTCATGAGAAAAACACACATGCAATGACAATGGTGGATCCATATGTGGTTTATGAGAGGAACAAACATGCAATTACACTGGTTGTGGTTCATGAAAATAAGAGACATACAATGACACTGGTGGATCCATATGTGGTTTGTGAAAAGAACAGACATGCAATCACACTGGGTGGATCCATGTGTGGTTCATGAGAAGAACAGACATGCAATGACACTGGTGGATCCTTATGTGTTTTGTGAGAAGAACAGACATGCAATGACACTGGTTGTGGTTCATGAGAAGAACACACATCCAATGACACTAGATGTGGTTCATGAGAAGAACAAACATGCAATGACACTGGTGTATACCTATGTAGTTTGTGAGAAGAACAGACATGCAATGGCACTGGGTGTGGTTCATGAAAAGAACAGACGTGCAATGATACTGGAGGATCCATGTGTGGTTTGTTTAGAAAAACACACATGCAATGACACTGGTGGATCCATATGTGGTTTGAGAGAAGAACAAACATGCAATGAATCTACTGTGGTTCATAAAAAGAACACACATGCAATGACACTGGTGGATCCATGTGTGGTTTATGGGAAGAACACACATCCAATGACACTGGTGTGGTTCATGAAAAGACCACACATCCAATGACACTAGTGGATCCATGCGTGGTTCATCAAAAGAACACACATCCAATGACACTGGTGGATCCATGTGTGGTTTGTGGGAAGAACAGACATGCAATGACTCTAGATGTGGTTCATGAGAAGAACACACATGCAATGACACTGGTGGATCCATGTGTGGTCTGTGAGAAGAACACACATGCAATGACACTGGGTGTGGTTCATGAAAAGAACACACATCCAATGACACTAGTGGATCTTTATGTGGTTTGTGAGAAGAACAGACATGCAATGACTCTATATGTGGTTCACGAGAAGAATACACGTGCAATGACACTGGTGGATCCATGTGTGGTTTATGAGCGGAACAGACATGCAATGACACTGGTGTGGTTCATGAAAAGAACAGACATGCAATGACTCTAGATGTGGTTCATGAGAAGAACACACATGCAATGACACTGGTGGATCCATGTGTGGTCTATGAGAAGAACACACATGGAATGACACTGGGTGTGGTTCATGAAAAGAACACACATCCATTGACACAGGTGGATCCTTATGTGGTTTGTGAGAAGAACAGACATGCAATGACTCTAGATGTGGTTCATGAGAAAAACACACATGCAATGACCACATGCAATGACACTGGTGGATCCATATGTGGTTTGAGAGAAGAACAGACATGCAATGACTCTAGCTGTGGTTCATGAAAAGAACACACATGCAATGACACTGGTGGATCCATGTGTGGTTTATGGGAAGAACACACATCCAATGACACTAGCGTGGTTCATGAAAAGAACACACATCCAATGACACTAGTGGATCCATGCGTGGTTCATCAAAACAACACACATCCAATGACACTGGTGGATCCATGAGTGGTTTGTGAGAAGAACAAACATGCAATGACTCTAGATGTGGTTCATGAGAAGAACACACATGCAATGACACTGGTGGATCCATGTGTGGTCTGTGAGAAGAACACACATGCAATGACACTGGGTGTGGTTCATTATAAGTAAACACATACAATGACACTAGTGTATCTTTATGTTGTTTGTGAGAAGAACAGACATGCAATGACTCTATATGTGGTTCATGAGAAGAACACACATGCAATGACACTGGTGGATCCATGTGTGGTCTATGAGAAGAACACACATGGAATGACACTGGGTGTGGTTCATGAAAAGAACACACATCCATTGACACAGGTGGATCCTTATGTGGTTTGTGAGAAGAACAGACATGCAATGACTCTAGATGTGGTTCATGAGAAAAACACACATGCAATAACAATGGTGGATCCATATGTGGTTTATGAGAGGAACAAACATGCAATTACACTGGTTGTGGTTCATGAAAAGAAGAGACATACAATGACACTGGTGGATCCATATGTGGTTTGTGAATAGAACAGACATGCAATCACACTGGGTGGATCCATGTGTGGTTCATGAGAAGAACAGACATGCAATGACACTGGTGGATCCTTATGTGGTTTGTGAGAAGAACAGACATGCAATGACACTGGTTGTGGTTCATGAGAAGAACACACATCCAATGACACTAGATGTGGTTCATGAGAACAACAGACATGCAATGACACTGCTGTATACCTATGTAGTTTGTGAGAAGAACAAACATGCAATGACACTGGGTGTGGTTCATGAAATGAACAGACGTGCAATGATACTGGTGGATCCATGTGTGGTTTGTTTAGAAAAACACACATGCAATGACCACATGCAATGACACTGGTGGATCCATATGTGGTTTGAGAGAAGAACAGACATGCAATGACTCTAGCTGTGGTTCATGAAAAGAACACACATGCAATGACACTGGTGGATCCATGTGTGGTTTATGGGAAGAACACACATCCAATGACACTGGCGTGGTTCATGAAAAGAACACACATCCAATGACACTAGTGGATCCATGCGTGGTTCATCAAAACAACACACATCCAATGACACTGGTGGATCCATGAGTGGTTTGTGAGAAGAACAAACATGCAATGACTCTAGATGTGGTTCATGAGAAGAACACACATGCAATGACACTGGTGGATCCATGTGTGGTCTGTGAGAAGAACACATGCAATGACACTGGTGTGGATCATGAAAAGAACACACATCCAATGACACTAGTGGATCTTTATGTTGTTTGTGAGAAGAACAGACATGCAATGACTCTATATGTGGTTCATGAGAAGAATTCACATGCAATGACACTGGTGGATCCATGTGTGGTTTAGGAGCGGAACAGACATGCAATGACACTGGTGTGGTTCATGAAAAGAACAGACATGCAATGACTCTAGATGTGGTTCATGAGAAGAACACACATGCAATGACACTGGTGGATCCATGTGTGGTCTATGAGAAGAACACACATGGAATGACACTGGGTGTGGTTCATGAAAAGAACACACATCCATTGACACAGGTGGATCCTTATGTGGTTTGTGAGAAGAACAGACATGCAATGACTCTAGATGTGGTTCATGAGAAAAACACACATGCAATAACAATGGTGGATCCATATGTGGTTTATGAGAGGAACAAACATGCAATTACACTGGTTGTGGTTCATGAAAAGAAGAGACATACAATGACACTGGTGGATCCATATGTGGTTTGTGAATAGAACAGACATGCAATCACACTGGGTGGATCCATGTGTGGTTCATGAGAAGAACAGACATGCAATGACACTGGTGGATCCTTATGTGGTTTGTGAGAAGAACAGACATGCAATGACACTGGTTGTGGTTCATGAGAAGAACACACATCCAATGACACTAGATGTGGTTCATGAGAACAACAGACATGCAATGACACTGCTGTATACCTATGTAGTTTGTGAGAAGAACAGACATGCAATGACACTGGGTGTGGTTCATGAAATGAACAGACGTGCAATGATACTGGTGGATCCATGTGTGGTTTGTTTAGAAAAACACACATGCAATGACCACATGCAATGACACTGGTGGATCCATATGTGGTTTGAGAGAAGAACAGACATGCAATGACTCTAGCTGTGGTTCATGAAAAGAACACACATGCAATGACACTGGTGGATCCATGTGTGGTTTATGGGAAGAACACACATCCAATGACACTAGCGTGGTTCATGAAAAGAACACACATCCAATGACACTAGTGGATCCATGCGTGGTTCATCAAAACAACACACATCCAATGACACTGGTGGATCCATGAGTGGTTTGTGAGAAGAACAAACATGCAATGACTCTAGATGTGGTTCATGAGAAGAACACACATGCAATGACACTGGTGGATCCATGTGTGGTCTGTGAGAAGAACACACATGCAATGACACTGGGTGTGGTTCATGAAAAGAACACACATCCAATGACACTAGTGGATCTTTATGTTGTTTGTGAGAAGAACAGACATGCAATGACTCTATATGTGGTTCATGAGAAGAATTCACATGCAATGACACTGGTGGATCCATGTGTGGTTTATGAGCGGAACAGACATGCAATGACACTGGTGTGGTTCATGAAAAGAACAGACATGCAATGACTCTAGATGTGGTTCATGAGAAGAACACACATGCAATGACACTGGTGGATCCATGTGTGGTCTATGAGAAGAACACACATGGAATGACACTGGGTGTGGTTCATGAAAAGAACACACATCCATTGACACAGGTGGATCCTTATGTGGTTTGTGAGAAGAATGACATGCAATGACTCTAGATGTGGTTCATGAGAAAACACACATGCAATAACAATGGTGGATCCATATGTGGTTTATGAGAGGAACAAACATGCAATTACAGGTTGTGGTTCATGAAAGAAGAGACATACAATGACACTGGTGGATCCATATGTGGTTTGTGAATAGAAATGACATGCAATCACACTGGGTGGATCCATGTGGTTCATGAGAAGAACAGATGCAATGACACTGGTGGATCCTTATGTGGTTTGTGAGAAGAACAGACATGCAATGACACTGGTTGTGGTTCATGAGAAGAACACACATCCAATGACACTAGATGTGGTTCATGAGAACAACAGACATGCAATGACACTGCTGTATACCTATGTAGTTTGTGAGAAGAACAAACATGCAATGACACTGGGTGTGGTTCATGAAATGAACAGACGTGCAATGATACTGGTGGATCCATGTGTGGTTTGTTTAGAAAAACACACATGCAATGACCACATGCAATGACACTGGTGGATCCATATGTGGTTTGAGAGAAGAACATATGCAATGACTCTAGTGGTTCATGAAAAGAACACACATGCAATGACACTGGTGGATCCATGTGTGGTTTATGGGAAGAACACACATCCAATGACACTGGTGTGGTTCATGAAAAGACCACACATCCAATGACACTAGTGGATCCATGCGTGGTTCATCAAAACAACACACATCCAATGACACTGGTGGATCCATGTGTGGTTTGTGGGAAGAACAGACATGCAATGACTCTAGATGTGGTTCATGAGAAGAACACACATGCAATGACACTGGTGGATCCATGTGTGGTCTGTGAGAAGAACACACATGCAATGACACTGGGTGTGGTTCATGAAAAGAACACACATCCAATGACACTAGTGGATCTTTATGTGGTTTGTGAGAAGAACAGACATGCAATGACTCTATATGTGGTTCACGAGAAGAATACACGTGCAATGACACTGGTGGATCCATGTGTGGTTTATGAGCGGAACAGACATGCAATGACACTAGTGTGGTTCATGAAAAGAACAGACATGCAATGACTCTAGATGTGGTTCATGAGAAGAACACACATGCAATGACACTGGTGGATCCATGTGTGGTATATGAGAAGAACACACATGGAATGACACTGGGTGTGGTTCCTGAAAAGAACACATATCCATTGACACTGGTGGATCCTTATGTGGTTTGTGAGAAGAACAGACATGCAATGACTCTAGGTGTGGTTCATGAGAAGAACACACATGCAATGACAATGGTGGATCCATGGGTGGTTTATGAGAGGAACAAACATGCAATTACACTGGTTGTGGTTCGTTATAAGAAGAGATATGCAATGACACTGGTGGATCCATATGTGGTTTGTGAAAAGAACAGACATGAAATCACACTGGGTGGATCCATGTGTGGTTCATGAGAAGAACAGACATGCAATGACACTGATGGATCCTTATGTGGTTTGTGAGAAGAACAGACATGCAATGACACTGGTTGTGGTTCATGAGAAGAACACACATCCAATGACACTAGATGTGGTTCATGAGAAGAACAGACATGCAATGGCACTGGTGTATACCTATGTAGTTTGTGAGAAGAACAGACATGCAATGACACTGGGTGTGGTTCATGAAAAGAACAGACGTGCAATGATACTGGTGGATCCATGTGTGGTTTGTTTAGAAAAACACACATGCAATGACCACATGCAATGACACTGGTGGATCCATATGTGGTTTGAGAGAAGAACAGACATGCAATGACTCTAGATGTGGTTCATGAAAAGAACACACATGCAATGACACTGGTGGATCCATGTGTGGTTTATGGGAAGAACACACATCCAATGACACTGGCCTGGTTCATGAAAAGAACACACATCCAATGACACTAGTGGATCCATGCGTGGTTCATCAAAACAACATACATCCAATGACACTGGTGGATCCATGTGTGGTTTGTGAGAAGAACAGACATGCAATGACTCTAGATGTGGTTCATGAGAAGAACACACATGCAATGAAACTGGTGGATCCATGTGTGGTCTGTGAGAAGAACACACATGCAATGACACTGGGTGTGGTTCATGAAAAGAACACACATCCAATGACACTAGTGGATCTTTATGTGGTTTGTGAGAAGAACAGACATGCAATGACTCTATATGTGGTTCATGAGAAAAATACACGTGCAATGACACTGGTGGATCCATGTGTGGTTTATGAGCGGAACAGACATGCAATTACACTGGTGTGGTTCATGAAAAGAACATACATGCAGTGACTCTAGATGTGGTTCATGAGAAGAACACACATGCAATGACACTGGTGAATCCATGTGTGGTATATGAGAAGAACACACATGGAATGACACTGGGTGTGGTTCCTGAAAAGAACACACATCCATTGACACTGGTGGATCCTTATGTGGTTTGTGAGAAGAACAGACATGCAATGACTCTAGGTGTGGTTCATGAGAAGAACACACATGCAATGACAATGGTGGATCCATGGGTGGTTTATGAGAGGAACAAACATGCAATTACACTGGTTGTGGTTCGTGAAAAGAAGAGACATGCAATGACACTGGTGGATCCATATGTGGTTTGTGAAAAGAACAGACATGCAATCACACTGGGTGGATCCATGTGTGGTTCATGAGAAGAACAAACATGCAATGACACTGATGGATCCTTATGTGGTTTCTGAGAAGAACAGACATGAAGTGACACTGGTTGTGGTTCATGAGAAGAACACACATCCATTGACACTAGATGTGGTTCATGAGAAGAACAAACATGCAATGACACTGGTGTATACCTATGTAGTTTGTGAGAAGAACAGACATGCAATGACACTGGGTGTGGTTCATGAAAAGAACAGACGTGCAATGATACTGGTGGATCCATGTGTGGTTTGTTTAGAAAAAACACATGCAATGACACTGGTGGATCCATATGTGGTTTGAGAGAAGAACAGACATGCAATGACTCTAGCTGTGGTTCATGAAAAGAACACACATGCATTGACACTGGTGGATCCATGTGTGGTTTATGGGAAGAACACACATCCAATGACACTGTGTGGTTCATGAAAAGAACGCACATCCAATGACACTAGTGGATCCATGCGTGGTTCATCAAAAGAACACACATCCAATGACACTGGTTTGTGAGAAGAACAGACATGAAATGACTCTATATGTGCTTCATGAGAAGAATACACATGCAATGACACTAGTGGATCCATATTCGGTTCATGAGCGGAACAGACATGCCATGATACTGGTGTGGTTCATGACAAGAACAGACATGCAATGACTCTAGATGTGGTTCATGAGAAGAACACACATCCATTGACACTGGTGGATCCTTATGTTTTTTGGAGAAGAACAGACATGCAATGACTCTAGATGCGGTTCATGAGAAGAACACGCATGCAATGACAATGGTGGATCCATGTGTGGTTTATGAGAGGAACAAACATGCAATTACACTGGTTGTGGTTCATGAAAAGAAGAGACATGCAATGACACTGGTGGATCCATGTGTGGTTTGTGAGAAGAACAGACATGCAATGACTCTAGATGTGGTTCATGAGAAGAATACACATGCAATGACACTGGTGGATCCATGTGTGGTCTATGAGAAGAACACACATGGAATGACACTGGGTGTGGTTCATGAAAAGAACACACATCCATTGACACTGGTGGATCCTTATGTGGTTTGTGAGAAGAACAGACATGCAATGACTCTAGATGTGGTTCAGGAGAAGAACACACATGCAATGACAATGGTGGATCCATGTGTGGTTTATGAGAGGAACAAACATGCAATTACACTGGCTGTGGTTCATGAAAATAAGAGACATGCAATGACACTGGTGGATCCATATGTGGTTTGTGAAAAGAACAGACATGCAATCACACTGGGTGGATCCATGTGTGGTTCATGAGAAGAACAGACATTCAATGACACTGGTGGATCCTTATGTGGTTTGTGAGAAGAACAGACATGCAATGATACTGGTTGTGGTTCATGATAAGAACACACATCCAATGACACTAGATGTGGTTCCTGAGAAGAACACACATGCAATGACACCGGTGTATACCTATGTAGTTTGTGAGAACAACAGACATGCAATGACACTGGGCGTGGTTCATGAAAAGAACAGACGTGCAATGATACTGGTGGATCCATGTGTGGTTTGTTTAAAAAACACACATGCAATAACACTGGTGGATCCATATGTGGTTTGAGAGAAGAACTGACATGCAATGACTCTAGATGTGGTTCATGAAAAGATCACACATGCAATGACACTGGTGGATCCATGTGTGGTCTGTGAGAAGAACACACTTGAAATGACACTGGGTGTGGTTCATGAAAAGAACACACATCCAATGACACTGGTTTGTGAGAAGAACAGACATGCAATGACTCTATATGTGGTTCATGATAAGAATACACATGCGATGACACTGGTGGATCCATGTGTGGTTTATGAGCGGAACAGACATGCAATGACACTGGTGTGGTTCATGAAAAGAACAGACATGCAATGACTCTAGATGTGGTTCATGAGAAGAACACACATGCAATGACACTGGTGGATCCATGTGTGGTCTATGAGAAGAACACACATGGAATGACACTGGGTGTGGTTCATGAAAAGAACACACATCCATTGACACAGGTGGATCCTTATGTGGTTTGTGAGAAGAACAGACATGCAACGTCTCTAGATGTGGTTCATGAGAAGAACACACGTGCAATGACAATGGTGGATCCATGTGTGGTTTATGAGAGGAACAAACATGCAATTACACTGGTTGTGGTTCATGAAAAGAAGAGACATGCAATGACACTGGTGGATCCATATGTGGTTTGTGAAAAGAACAAACATGCAATCACACTGGGTGGATCCATGTGTGGTTCATGAGAAGAACAGACATGCAATGACACTGGTGGATCCTTATGTGGTTTGTGAGAAGAACAGACATGCAATGACACTGGTTGTGGTTCATGAGAAGAACACACATCCAATGATACTAGATGTGGTTCATGAGAAGAACAGACATGCAATGACACTGGTGTATACATATGTAGTTTGTGAGAAGAACAGACATGCAATGACACTGGGTGTGGTTCATGAAAAGAACAGACATCCAATGATACTGGTGGATCCATGTGTGGTTTGTTTAGAAAAACACACATGCAATGACAACATGCAATGACACTGGTGGATCCATATGTGGTTTGAGAGAAGAACATACATGCAATGACTCTAGCTGTGGTTCATGAAAAGCACACATGCAATGACACTGGTGGATCCATGTGTTGTTTATGGTAAGAACACACATCCAATGACACTGGTGTGGTTCGTGAAAAGAACACACATCCAATGACACTAGTGGATCCATGCGTGGTTCATCAAAAGAACACACATCCAATGACACTGGTGGATCCATGTGTGGTTTGTGAGAAGAACAGACATGCAATGACTCTAGATGTGGTTCATGAGAAGAACACACATGCAATGACACTGGTGGATCCATGTGTGGTCTGTGAGAAGAACACACATGCAATGACACTAGGTGTGGTTCATGAAAAGAACACACATCCAATGACACTAGTGGATCTATATGTGGTTTGTGAGAAGAACATACATGCAATGACTCTATATGTGGTTCACGAGAAGAATACACGTGCAATGACACTGGTGGATCCATGTGTGGTTTATGAGCAGAACAGACATGCAATGACACTAGTGTGGTTCATGAAAAGAACAGACATGCAATGACTCTAGATGTTGTTCATGAGAAGAACACACATGCAATGACACTGGTGGATCCATGTGTGGTCTATGAGAAGAACACAAATGGAATGACACTGGGTGTGGTTCATGAAAAGAACACACATCCATTGACACAGGTGGATCCTTATGTGGTTTGTGAGAAGAACACACATGCAATGACTCTAGATGTTGTTCATGAGAAGAACACACATGCAATGACAATGGTGGATCCATGTGTGGTCTGTGAGAGGAACAAACATGCAATTACACTGGTTGTGGTTCATGATTAGAAGAGACATGCAATGACACTGGTGGATCCATATGTGGTTTGTGAAAAGAACAGACATGCAATCACACTGGGTGGATCCATGTGTGGTTCATGAGAAGAACAGACATGCAATGACACTCGTGGATCCTTATGTGGTTTGTGAGAAGAACAGACATGCAATGACACTGGTTGTGGTTCATGAGAAGAACACACATCCAATGACACTAGATGTGGTTCATGAGAAGAACAGACATGCAATGACACGGGTGTATACCTATGTAGTTTGTGAGAAGAACAGACATGCAATGACACTGGGTGTGGTTCATGAAATGAACAGACGTGCAATGATACTGGTGGATCCATGTGTGGTTTGTTTAGAAAAACACACATGCAATGACCACATGCAACGACACTGGTGGATCCATATGTGGTTTGAGAGAAGAACAGACATGCAATGACTCTAGATGTGGTTCATGAAAAGAACACACATGCAATGACACTGGTGGATCCATGTGTGGTTTATGGGAAGAACACACATCCAATGACACTGGCCTGGTTCATGAAAAGAACACACATCCAATGACACTAGTGGATCCATGCGTGGTTCATCAAAACAACACACATCCAATGACACTGGTGGATCCATGAGTGGTTTGTGAGAAGAACATACATGCAATGACTCTAGATGTGGTTCATGATAAGAACACACATGCAATGACACTGGTGGATCCATGTGTGGTCTGTGAGAAGAACACACATGCATTGACACTGGGTGTGGTTCATGAAAAGACACACATCCAATGACACTAGTGGATCTTTATGTGGTTTGTGAGAAGAACAGACATGCAATGACTCTATATGTGGTTCATGAGAAGAATTCACATGCAATGACACTGGTGGATCCATGTGTGGTTTATGAGCGGAACAAACATGCAATGACACTGGTGTGGTTCATGAAAAGAATAGACATGCAATGACTCTAGATGTGGTTCATGAGAAGAACACACATGCAATGACACTAGTGGATCCATGTGTGGTCTATGATAAGAACACACATGGAATGACACTGGGTGTGGTTCATGAAAAGAACACACATCCATTAACACAGGTGGATCCTTATGTGGTTTGTGAGAAGAACAGACATGCAATGACTCTAGATGTGGTTCATGAGAAAAACACACATGCAATGACAATGGTGGATCCATGTGTGGTTTATGAGAGGAACAAACATGCAATTACACTGGTTGTGGTTCATGAAAAGAAGAGACATACAATGACACTGGGGGATCCATATGTGGTTTGTGAAAAGAACAGACATGCAATCACACTGGGTGGATGTATGTGTGGTTCATGAGAAGAAAAGACATGCAATGACACTGGTGGATCCTTATGTGGTTTGTGAGAAGAACAGACATGCAATGACACTGGTTGTGGTTCATGAGAAGAACACACATCCAATGACACTAGATGTGGTTCATGAGAAGAACAGACATGCAATGACACTGGTGTATATCTATGTAGTTTGTGAGAAGAACATACATGCAATGACACTAGGTGTGGTTCATGAAAAGAACAGACGTGCAATGATACTGGTGGATCCATGTGTGGTTTGTTTAGAAAAACACACATGCAATGACCACATGCAATGACACTGGTGGATCTATATGTGGTTTGAGAGAAGAATATACATGCAATGACTCTAGCTATGGTTCATGAAAAGAACACACATGCAATGACACTGGTGAATCCATGTGTGGTTTATGGGAAGAACACACATCCAATGACACTGGTGTGGTTCATGAAAAGAACACACATCCAATGACACTAGTGGATCCAGGCGTGGTTCATCCAAAGAACACACATCCAATGACACTGGTGGATCCATGTGTGGTTTGTGGGAAGAACAGACATGCAATGACTCTAGATGTGGTTCATGAGAAGAACACACATGCAATGACACTAGTGGATCCATGTGTGGTCTGTGAGAAGAACACACATGCAATGACACTGGGTGTGGTTCATGAATAGAACACGTATCCAATGACACTAGTGGATCTTTATGTGGTTTGTGAGAAGAACAGACATGCAATGACTCTATATGTGGTTCATGAGAAGAATACACGTGCAATGACACTGGTGGGTCCATGTGTGGTTTATGAGCGGAACAGACATGCAATGACACTGGTGTGGTTCATGAAAAGAACAGACATGCAATGACTCTAGATGTGGTTCATGAGAAGAACACACATGCAATGACACTGGTGGATCCATGTGTGGTATATGGGAAGAACACACGTGGAATGACAGTGGGTGTGGTTCCTGAAAAGAACACACATCCATTGACACTGGTGGATCCTTATGTGGTTTGTGAGAAGAACAGACATGCAATGACTCTAGATGTGGTTGATGAGAAAAACACACATGCAATGACAATGGTGGATCCATGGGTGGTCTATGAGAGGAACAAACATGCAATTACACTGGTTGTGGTTCATGAAAAGAAGAGACATGCAATGACACTGGTGGATCCATATGTGGTTTGTGAAAAGAACAGACATGCAATCACACTGGGTGGATCCATGTGTTGTTCATGAGAAGAACAGACATGCAATGACACTAGTGGATCCTTATGTGGTTTGTGCGAAGAACAGACATGCAATGACACTGGTTGTGGTTCATGAGAAGAACACACATCCAATGAAACTAGATGTGGTTCATGAGAAGAACAGACATGCAATGACACTGGTGTATACCTATGTAGTTTGTGAGAAGAACAGACATGCAATGACACTGGGTGTGGTTCATGAAATGAACAGACGTGCAATGATACTGGTGGATCCATGTGTGGTTTATTTAGAAAAACACACATGCAATGACCACATGCAATGACACTGGTGGATCCATATGTGGTTTGAGAGAAGAACAGACATGCAATGACTCTAGCTGTGGTTCATGAAAAGAACACACATGTAATGACACTGGTGGATCCATGTGTGGTTTATGGGAAGAACACACATCCAATGACACTGGTGTGGTTCATGAAAAGAACACACATCAAATGACACTAGTGGATCCATGCGTGGTTCATCAAAAGAACACACATCCAATGACACTGGTGGATCCATGTGTGGTTTGTGGGAAGAACAGACATGCAATGACTCTAGATGTGGTTCATGAGAAGAACACACATGCAATGACACTGGTGGATCCATGTGTGGTCTGTGAGAAGAACACACATGCAATGACACTGTGTGTGGTTCATGAAAAGAACACACATCCAATGACACTAGTGGATCTTTATGTGGTTTGTGAGAAGAACAGACATGCAATGACTCTATATGTGGTTCATGAGAAGAATACACGTGCAATGACACTGGTGGATCCATGTGTGGTTTATGAGCGGAACAGACATGCAATGACACTGGTGTGGTTCATGAAAAGAACAGACATGCAATGACTCTAGATGTGGTTCTTGAGAAGAACACACATGCAATGACACTGGTGGATCCATGTGTGGTATATGAGAAGAACACACATGGAATGACACTGGTGTATACCTATGTAGTTTGTGAGAAGAACAAACATGCAATGACACTGGGTGTGGTTCATGAAAAGAACAGACGTGCAATGATACTGGTGGATCCATGTGTGGTTTGTTTAGAAAAACACACATGCAATGACCACATGCAATGACACTTGTGGATCCATATGTGGTTTAAGAGAAGAACAGACATGCAATGACTCTAGATGTGGTTCATGAAAAGAACACACATGCAATGACACTGGTGGATCCATATGTGGTTTATGGGAAGAACACACATCCAATGACACTGGCCTGGTTCATGAAAAGAACACACATCCAATGACACTAGTGGATCCATGCGTGGTTCATCAAAAGAACACACATCCAATGACACTGGTGGATCCATGTGTGGTTTGTGAGAAGAACAGACATGCAATGACTCTAGATGTGGTTCATGATAAGAACACACATGCAATGACACTGGTGGATCCATGTGTGGTCCGTGAGAAGAACACACATGCAATGACACTGGGTGTGGTTCATGAAAACAACACACATCCAATGACACTAGTGGATCTTTATGTGGTTTGTGAGAAGAACAGACATGCAATGGCTCTATATGTGGTTCATGAGAAGAATACACGTGCAATGACACTGGTGGATCCATGTGTGGTTTATGAGCGGAACAGATATGCAATTACACTGGTGTGGTTCATGAAAAGAACAGACATGCAATGACTCTAGATGTGGTTCATGAGAAGAACACACATGCAATGACACTGGTGAATCCATGTGTGGTATATGAGAAGAACACACATGGAATGACACTGGGTGTGGTTCCTGAAAAGAACACACATCCATTGACACTGGTGGATCCTTATGTGGTTTGTGAGAAGAACAGACATGCAATGACTCTAGGTGTGGTTCATGAGAAGAACACACATGCAATGACAATGGTGGATCCATGGGTGGTTTATGAGAGGAACAAACATGCAATTACACTGGTTGTGGTTCGTGAAAAGAAGAGACATGCAATGACACTGGTGGATCCATATGTGGTTTGTGAAAAGAACAGACATGCAATCACACTGGGTGGATCCATGTGTGGTTCATGAGAAGAACAGACATGCAATGACACTGATGGATCCTTATGTGGTTTGTGAGAAGAACAGACATGCAGTGACACTGGTTGTGGTTCATGAGAAGAACACACATCCAATGACACTAGATGTGGTTCATGAGAAGAACAAACATGCAATGACACTGGTGTATACCTATGTAGTTTGTGAGAAGAACAGACATGCAATGACACTGGGTGTGGTTCATGAAAAGAACAGACGTGCAATGATACTGGTGGAACCATGTGTGGTTTGTTTAGAAAAAAACACATGCAATGACACTGGTGGATCCATATGTGGTTTGAGAGAAGAACAAACATGCAATGACTCTAGCCGTGGTTCATGAAAAGAACACACATGCATTGACACTGGTGGATCCATGTGTGGTTTATGGGAAGAACACACATCCAATGACACTGGTGTGGTTCATGAAAAGAACGCACATCCAATGACACTAGTGGATCAATGCGTGGTTCATCAAAAGAACACACATCCAATGACACTGGTTTGTGAGAAGAACAGACATGCAATGACTCTAAATGTGCTTCATGAGAAGAATACACATGCAATGACACTAGTGGATCCATGTTCGGTTCATCTGCGGAACAGACATGCAATGATACTGGTGTGGTTCATGACAAGAACAAACATGCAATGACTCTAGATGTGGTTCATGAGAAGAACACACATCCATTGACACTGGTGGATCCTTATGTGGTTTGTGAGAAGAACAGACATGCAATGACTCTAGATGTGGTTCATGAGAAGAACACACATGCAATGACAATGGTGGATCAATGTGTGGTTTATGAGAGGAACAAACATGCAATTACACTGGTTGTGGTTCATGAAAAGAAGAGACATGCAATGACACTGGTGGATCCATATGTGGTTTGTGAAAGGAACAGACATGCAATCACACTGGGTGGATCCATGTGTGGTTCATGAGAAGAACAGACATGCAATGACACTGATCGATCCTTATGTGGTTTGTGAGAAGAACAGACATGCAATTACACTGGTTGTGGTTCATGAGAAGAACACACATCCAATGACACTAGATGTGGTTCATGAGAAGAATAGACATGCAATGACACTGGTGTATACCTATGTAGTTTGGGGGAAGAACAGACATGCAATAACACTGGGTGTGGTTCATGAAAAGAACAGACGTGCAATGATACTGGTGGATCCATGTGTGGTTTGTTTAGAAAAACAGACATGCAATGACCACATGCAATGACACTAGTGGATCCATATGTGGCTTGAAAGAAGAACAGACATGCAATGACTCTAGTTGTGGTTCATGAAAAGAACACACATGCAATGACACTGGTGGATCCATGTGTGGTTTATGGGAATAACACACATCCAATGACACTGGTGTGGTTCATGAAAAGAACACACATCCAATTACACTACTGGATCCAAGCGTGGTTCATAAAAAGAACACACATGCAATGACACTGGTGGATCCATGTGTGGTTTGAGAGAAGAACATACATGCAATGACTCTAGATGTGGTTCATGAAAAGAACACAGATGCAATGACACTGGTGGATCCATGTGTGGTCTGTGAGAAGAACACACATGCAATGACACTGGGTGTGGCTCATGAAAAAAACACACATCCAATGACACTAGTGGATCTTTATGTGGTTTGTGATAAGAACAGACATGCAATGACTCTAGATGTGGTTCATGAGAAGAATACACATGCAATGACACTGGTGGATCCATGTGTGGTTTATGAGCGGAACAGACATGCAATGACACTGGTGTGGTTCATGGAAAGAAGAGACATGCAATGACACCGGTGGATCCATATGTGGTTTGTGAAAAGAACAGACATGCAATCACACTAGGTGGATCCATGTGTGGTTCATGAGAAGGACACACATGCAATGACACTAGTGGATCCTTATGTGGTTTGTGAGACGAATAGACATGCAATGACACTCGCTATGGTTCATGAGAAGAACACACATCCAATGACACTAGTTGTGGTTCATGAGAAGAACAGACATGGAATGACACTGGTGTATCCCTATGTGGTTTGTGAGAAGAACAGACATGCAATGACACTGGGTGTGGTTCATGAAAAGAACAGACGTGCAATGATACTGGTGGATCCATGTGTGGTTTGTTTAGAAAAACACACATGCAATGACCACATGCAATGACACTGGTGGATCCATATGTGGTTTGAGAGAAGAACAGACATGCAATGACTCTAGGTGTGGTTCATGAAAAGAAAACACATGTAATGACACTGGTGGATCCATGTGTGGTTTGTGGGAAGAACACTAATCCAACGACACTTGGTGTGGTTCATGCAAAGAACACACATCCAATGACACTGGTGGATCCTTATGTGGTTTGTGAGAAGAACACACATGCAATCACACTGGGTGGATCCATATGTGGTTTATGAGTGGAACATACATCCAATGACACTGCTGGATCCTTATGTGGTTTATGAGAAGAACAGACATGCAATGACTCTAGCTGTGGTTCATGAGAAGAACACACATGCAATGACAGTGGTGTATCCTTATGTGGTTTGTGAGAAGAACACACATGCAATGACTCTAGATGTGGTTCATGAGAACAACACACATCCAATGACACAGGTGGATCCATATGTACACTGTGAGAGGAACACAGATGCAATGGCACTGGGTGTGGTTCATGAGAAGAACACACATCCAATGACACTGGTGGATCCTTATGTGGTTTGTGAGAGGAACAGACATGCAATGACTCTAGATGTGGTTCATGAGAAGAACACATATGCAATGACACTGGTGGATCCATGTGTGGTTTATGAGATGAACAGACATCCAATGACACTGGGTGTGGTTCATGAAAAGAACACACATGCAATGACACTGGTGGATCCATATGTAGTTTGTGAAAAGAACAAACATGAAATCACACTTGGTGGATCCATGTGTGGTTTGTGAGAAGAACACACATCCAATGACACTGGGTGTGGTTCATGAAAACAACACACATCCAATGACACTGGTGGATCCTGATGTGGTTTGTGAGAAGAACAGACATGCAATGACTCTATCTGTGGTTCATGAGAAGAACACACATGCAATGACAACAGTGTATCCTTATGTGGTTTGTGAGAAGAACTCACAGGCAATGACTCTAGCTGTGGTTCATGAAAAGAACACACATCCCATGACTCTAGCTGTGGTTCATGAGAAGAACACACATGCCATGACACTGGTGGATCCATGTGTGGAACAAACATGCAATGACACTGTGTGGTTCATGAAAACAACACACATCCAATGGCAGTAGTGGATCCTTATTTGGTTTCTAAGAAGAACACACATGCAATGACTTTGGTGGATCCTTATGTGGTTTGTGAGAATAACAGACATGCAATGACTCTAGATGTGGTGCATGAGAAGAAAAATGATACTGGTGTATCCTTATGTGGTTTGTGAGAAGAACACACATGCAATGACTGTAAATTTGGTTCATGAAAAGAACACACATCCAATGACTCTAGCCATGGTTCATGAGAAGAACACACATGCAATGACACTGGTGGATCCATGTGTGGTCTGTGAAAGGAACAAACATGCAATGACACTGGGTGTAGTTCATGAAAAGAACACACATCCAATGACACTGGTGGATCCTTATGTGGTTTTTGAAAAGAACACACATCACATCACACTAGTGGATCTATATGTGGTTTGTGAAAAGAACAGACATGGAATCACACTGGGTGGATCCATGTGTGGTTCATGAGAAGAACACACATCCAATGACACTGGTGGATCCATATGTGGTTTGTGAAAAGAATAGTCATGCAATCACTCTAGCTGTGGTTCATGAAAAGAACACACATCCAATGACTCTAGATGTGGTTCATGAGAAGAACACACATGCACTGACACGGGTGGATCTATGTGTGGTTTGTGAGAGTAACAAACATGCAATGACACTGGGTGTGGTTCATGAAAACAACACACATGCAATGACACTGGTGGATCCTTATGTGGTTTGTGAGAAGAACAGACATGCAATGACACTAGTGGATCCATATGTGGTTTGTGAAAAGAACACACATGCAATGACACTAGTGGATCCATATGTGGTTTGTGAAAAGAACAGACATGCAATCACACTGGGTGGATCCGTGTGTGGTTCATGAGAAGAACGCACATACAATGACACTGGTGATATTTGGTGTGTGAAGAGAACAGACACGCAATGGCTCTAACTGTGGTTACTGAAAACACCAGACATGCAATGACAATGGTGGATCCATGTGTGGTTTGTGAGAAGAATACACATCCAATGACACTGGTAGTCCTTATGTGGTTCGTATGAAGAACAAACATGTAATGACTCTAGTTGTAGTTCATGAGAAGAACACACATGGAATAACACTGGTGTATCCTTACGTGGTTTGTGATAAGAACACACATGCAATGACTCTAGATGTGGTTCATGAAAAGAACAGACATGCAATGACACTAGTGGATCCATATGTGGTTTGTGGAAAGAACAGACATGCAATGAATCTAGCTGTGGTTCATGAAAAGAACACACATGCAATGACACTAGTGGATCCATGTGTGGTTTGTGAGAAGAACAGACATCCAATGACACTGGGTGTGGTTCATGAAAAGAACACACATCCAATGACACTAGTGGATCCTTATGTGGTTTGTGAGAAGAACAGACATGCAATGACACTAGTGTATCCCTATGTGGTTTGTGAGAAGAACAAACTTGCAATGACACTTGGTGTGGTTCATGAAAAGAACAGACATGCAATGATACTGGTGGATCCATGTGTGGTTTGTTTAGAAGAACACACATGCAATGACTCTAGCTGTGGTTCGTGAAAAGAACACACATGCAATGACACTAGTGGATCCATGCGTGGTTTGTGAGAAGAACACACATCCAATGACACCAGGTGTGGTTCATGAAAAGAACACACATCCAATGACACTAGTGGATCCTTATGTGGTTTGTGGAAAGATTAGACATGCAATGACTCTAGCTGTGGTTCATGAAAAGAACACACATGCAATGACACTAGTGGATCCTTATGTGGTTTGTGAGAAGAATAGACATGCAATGACTCTAGCTGTGGTTCATGAAAAGAACACACATGCAATGACACTAGTGGATACATGTGTGGTTCATGAGAAGAACACACATCCAATGACACTAGCTGTGGTTCATGAAAAGAACACACATCCAATGACACTGGTGGATCCATGTGTGGTTTCTGAAAAGAACACACATCCAATGACACTAGTGGATCCTTATGTGGTTTGTGAGAAGAACACACATGCAATCACACTGGGTTGATCCATATGTGTTTTATGAGAGGAACACACATGCAATGACACTAGTGATATGTGGTTTCTAAAAAGAACACACATACAATGACTCTAACTGTGGTTAATGAAAAGAGCAGACATGCAATGGCACTGGTGGATCCATGTGTGGTTTGTTAGAAGAACACACATGCAATGACACTGGCTGTGGTTCATGAAAAGGACAAACATGCAATGACACTGGTGGATCCTTGGTTGGTTCGTGAGAAGAACAGACATCAAATGAATCTAGCTGTGGTTCATGAAAAGAATAGACATGCAATGACACAGGTGGATCCATGTGTGGTTTGGGAGAAGAACAGACATGCAATGACTCTAGATGTGGTTCATGAGAAGAACACACACGCAATGACAATAGTGGATCCATGTGTGGTCTGTGAGAAGAACACACATGTAGTGACACTGGGTGTGGTTCATGAAAAGAACACACATCCAATGACACTGGTGGATCCTTATGTGGTTTGTGAGAAGAACATACATGCAATGACTCTAGCTGTGGTTCATGAAAAGAACAGACATGCAATGACACTGGTGGATCCATGTGTTGTTTGTGAGAAGAACAGACAAGCAATGACTCTAGATGTGGTTCATGAGAAGAACACACATGCAATGACACTGGTGGATCCATGTGTGGTTTATGAGAGGAACACACATGCAATGACACCGGGTGGTTCATGAAAAGAAGAGACATGCAATGACACTGGTGGATCCATATGTGGTTTGTGAAAAGAACAGACATGCAATCACATTGGGTGGATCCATGTGTGGTTCATGAGAAGAACACACATGCAATGACACTGGTGGATCCTTATGTGGTTTGTGAGAAGAACAGACATGCAATGACACTGGCTATGGTTCATGAGAAGAACACACATCCAATGACACTAGATATGGTTCATGAGAAGAACATACATGTAATGACACTGGTGTATCCCTATGTGGTTTGTGAGAAGAACAGACATGCAATGACACTGGGCGTGGTTCATGAAAAGAGCAGACATGCAATGATACTGGTGGATCCATGTGTGGATTGTTTATAAAAACACACAAGAAATGACCACATGCAATGACAGTGGTGGATCCAGATGTTGTTTTTGAGAAGAACAGACATGCAGTGACTCTAGCTGTGGTTCATGAAAAGAACACACATGCAATGACACTGGTGGATCCATGTGTGGTTTGTGGGAAGAACACACATCCAATGACATTGGGTGTGGTCATGAAAAGAACACACATCCAATGACACTAGTGGATCAATGAGTGGTTCATCAAAACAACACACATCCGATGACACTGGTGGATCCATGAGTGGTTTGTGAGAAGAACAAACATGCAATGACTCTAGATGTGGTTCATGAGAAGAACACACATGCAATGACACTGGTGGATCCATGTGTGGTTTGTGAGAAGAACACACATCCAATGACTCTATCAGTGGTTCATGAAAAGAACACGCATGCAATGACTCTAGCTGTGGTTCATGAGAAGAACACACATGCAATGACACTGGTGGATCCACGTGTGGTTTGTGAGAGGAACATACATGCAATGACACTTGGTGTGGTTCATGAAAAGAACACACATCCAATGACACTGGTGGATCCTTATGTGGTTTGTGAGAAGAACACACATGCAATGACTCTGGTGGATCCTTATGTGGTTTGTGAGAATAACAGACATGCAATGACACTGGTTGTGGTTCTTGAAAAGAACAGACATACAATGATACTGGTGGATCCATGTGTGGTTTGTTTAGAAGAACACACATGCAATGACACTGGTGGATCAATATGTGGTTTGTGAGAAGAACAGAGATGCAATGACTCTAGCTGTGGTTCGTGAAAAGAACACACATGCAAAGACACTGGTGGATCCATGTGTGGTTTGTGAGAAGAACACACATCCAATGACACTAGGTGTGGTTCATGAAAAGAACACACATCCAATGACACTAGTGGATCCTTATGTGGTTTGTGGAAAGATTAGACATGCAATGACACTGGCCGTGGTTCATGAAAAGAACACACATCCAATGACACTAGTGGATCCTTATGTGGTTTTTGAGAAGAATAGACATGCAATGACTCTAGCTATGGTTCATGAAAATAACACACATGCAATGACACTGGTGGATACATGTGTGGTTCATGAGAAGAACACACATCCAATGACACTGGCTGTGGTTCATGAAAAGAACACACATCCAATGACACTGGTGGATCCATGTGTAGTTTCTGAAAAGAACACACATCCAATGACACTAGTGGATCCTTATGTGGTTTGTGAGAAGAACACACATGCAATCACACTGGGTTGATCCATATGTGGTTTATGAGAGGAACACACATGCAATGACACTAGTGATATGTGGTTTCTGAAAAGAACACACATACAATGACTCTAACTATGGTTAATGAAAAGAGCAGACATGCAATGGCACTGGTGGATCCATGTGTGGTTTGTTAGAAGAACACACATGCAATGACACTGGCTGTGGTTCATGAAAATAACAAACATGCAATGACACCGGTGGATCCTTGGTTGGTTCGTGAGAAGAACAGACATGCAATGAATCTAGCTGTGGTTCATGAAAAGAATAGACATGCAATGACACAGGTGGATCAATGTGTGGTTTGGGAGAAGAACAGACAAGCAATGACTCTAGATCTGGTTCATGAGAAGAACACACATGCAATGACACTAGTGGATCCATGTGTGGTCTATGAGAAGAACACACATGCAATGACACTGGGTGTGGTTCATGAAAAGAACACACATCCAATGACACAGGTGGATGCTTATGTGGTTTGTGAGAAGAACAGACATGCAATTACTCTAGCAGTGGTTCATGAAAAGAACAGACATGCAATGACATTGGTGGATCCATGTGTGGTTTGTGAGAAGAACAGACAAGCAATGACTCTAGATGTGGTTCATGAGAAGAACACACATGCAATGACACTGGTGGATCCATGTGTGGTTTATGAGAGGAACATACATGCAATGACACTGGGTGTGGTTCATGAAAAGAAGAGACATGCAATGACACTGGTGGATCCATATGTGGTTTGTGAAAAGAACAGACATGAAATCACATTGGGTGCATCCATGTGTGGTTCATGAGAAGAACACACATGCAATGACTCTAAATGTGCTTCATGAGAAGAATACACATGCAATGACACTAGTGGATCCATGTTCGGTTCATCAGCGGAACAGACATGCAATGATACTGGTGTGGTTCATGACAAGAACAGATATGCAATGACTCTAGATGTGGTTCATGAGAAGAACACACATCCATTGACACTGGTGGATCCTTATGTGGTTTGTGAGAAGAACAGACATGCAATGACTCTAGATGTGGTTCATGAGAAGAACACACATGCAATGACAATGGTGGATCAATGTGTGGTTTATGAGAGGAACAAACATGCAATTACACTGGTTGTGGTTCATGAAAAGAAGAGACATGCAATGACACTGGTGGATCCATATGTGGTTTGTGGAAGGAACAGACATGCAATCACACTGGGTGGATCCATGTGTGGTTCATGAGAAGAGAAGACATGCAATGACACTGATCGATCCTTATGTGGTTTGTGAGAAGAACAGACATGCAATTACACTGGTTGTGGTTCATGAGAAGAACACACATCCAATGACACTAGATGTTGTTCATGAGAAGAATAGACATGCAATGACACTGGTGTATACCTATGTAGTTTGGGGGAAGAACAGACATGCAATAACACTGGGTGTGGTTCATGAAAAGAACAGACGTGCAATGATACTGGTGGATCCATGTGTGGTTTGTTTAGAAAAACAGACATGCAATGACCACATGCAATGACACTAGTGGATCCATATGTGGCTTGAAAGAAGAACAGACATGCAATGACTCTAGTTGTGGTTCATGAAAAGAACACACATGCAATGACACTGGTGGATCCATGTGTGGTTTATGGGAATAACACACATCCAATGACACTGGTGTGGTTCATGAAAAGAACACACATCCAATTACACTACTGGATCCATGCGTGGTTCATAAAAAGAACACACATGCAATGACACTGGTGGATCCATGTGTGGTTTGAGAGAAGAACAGACATGCAATGACTCTAGATGTGGTTCATGAAAAGAACACAGATGCAATGACACTGGTGGATCCATGTGTGGTCTGTGAGAAGAACACACATGCAATGACACTGAGTGTGGTTCATGAAAAAAACACACATCCAATGACACTAGTGGATCTTTATGTGGTTTGTGATAAGAACAGACATGCAATGACTCTAGATGTGGTTCATGAGAAGAATACACATGCAATGACACTGGTGGATCCATGTGTGGTTTATGAGCGGAACAGACATGCAATGACACTGGTGTGGTTCATGAAAAGAAGAGACATGCAATGACACCGGTGGATCCATATGTGGTTTGTGAAAAGAACAAACATGCAATCACACTAGGTGGATCTATGTGTGGTTCATGAGAAGGACAGACATGCAATGACACTAGTGGATCCTTATGTGGTTTGTGAGACGAATAGACATGCAATGACACTCGCTATGGTTCATGAGAAGAACACACATCCAATGACACTAGTTGTGGTTCATGAGAAGAACAGACATGGAATGACATTGGTGTATCCCTATGTGGTTTGTGAGAAGAACAGACATGCAATGACACTGGGTGTGGTTCATGAAAAGAACAGACGTGCAATGATACTGGTGGATCCATGTGTGGTTTGTTTAAAAAAACACACATGCAATGACCACATGCAATGACACTGGTGGATCCATATGTGGTTTGAGAGAAGAACAGACATGCAATGACTCTAGGTGTGGTTCATGAAAAGAAAACACATGTAATGACACTGGTGGATCCATGTGTGGTTTGTGGGAAGAACACTAATCCAACGACACTTGGTGTGGTTCATGCAAAGAACACACATCCAATGACACTGGTGGATCCTTATGTGGTTTGTGAGAAGAACACACATGCAATCACACTGGGTGGATACATATGTGGTTTATGAGTGGAACATACATCCAATGACACTGCTGGATCCTTATGTGGTTTATGAGAAGAACAGACATGCAATGACTCTAGCTGTGGTTCATGAGAAGAACACACATGCAATGACAGTGGTGTATCCTTATGTGGTTTGTGAGAAGAACACACATGCAATGACTCTAGATGTGGTTCATGAGAACAACACACATCCAATGAGACGGGTGGATCCATATGTACACTGTGAGAGGAACACAGATGCAATGGCACTGGGTGTGGTTCATGAGAAGAACACACATCCAATGACACTGGTGGATCCTTATGTGGTTTGTGAGAGGAACAGACATGCAATGACTCTAGATGTGGTTCATGAGAAGAACACATATGCAATGACACTGGTGGATCCATGTGTGGTTTATGAGATGAACAGACATCCAATGACACTGGGTGTGGTTCATGAAAAGAACACACATGCAATGACACCGGTGGATCCATATGTAGTTTGTGAAAAGAACAAACATGAAATCACACTTGGTGGATCCATGTGTGGTTTGTGAGAAGAACACACATCCAATGACACTGGGTGTGGTTCATGAAAACAACACACATCCAATGACACTGGTGGATCCTGATGTGGTTTGTGAGAAGAACAGACATGCAATGACTCTATCTGTGGTTCATGAGAAGAACACACATGCAATGACACTGGTGTATCCTTATGTGGTTTGTGAGTAGAACTCACAGGCAATGACTCTAGCTGTGGTTCATGAAAAGAACACACATCCCATGACTCTAGCTGTGGTTCATGAGAAGAACACACATGCCATGACACTGGTGGATCCATGTGTGGAACAAACATGCAATGACACTGTGTGGTTCATGAAAACAACACACATCCAATGGCAGTAGTGGATCCTTATTTGGTTTCTGAGAAGAACACACATGCAATGACTTTGGTGGATCCTTATGTGGTTTGTGAGAATAACAGACATGCAATGACTCTAGATGTGGTGCATGAGAAGAAAAATGATACTGGTGTATCCTTATGTGGTTTGTGAGAAGAACACACATGATTTGGTTCATGAAAAGAACACACATCCAATGACTCTAGCCATGGTTCATGAGAAGAACACACATGCAATGACACTGGTGGATCCATGTGTGGTCTATGAAAGGAACAAACATGCAATGACACTGGGTGTAGTTCATGAAAAGAACACACATCCAATGACACTGGTGGATCCTTATGTGGTTTTTGAAAAGAACACACATCACATCACACTAGTGGATCTATATGTGGTTTGTGAAAAGAACAGACATGGAATCACACTGGGTGGATCCATGTGTGGTTCATGAGAAGAACACACATGCAATGACTCTAACTATGGTTAATGAAAAGAGCAGACATGCAATGACACTGGTGGATCCATGTGTGGTTTGTGAAAGAACACACATCCAATGACACTGGTGGATCCTTATGTGGTTTGTGAGAAGAACATACATGCAATGACTCTAGATGTGGTTCATGAGAAGAACACACATGCAATGACACTGGTGTATCCTTATGTGGTTTGTGAGAAAAACAGACATGCAATGACTCTAGATGTGGTTCATGAGAAGAACACACATGCAATGACACTAGAGGATCCATGTGTGGTTTATGAGAAGAACAGACATGCAATGACACTGGGTGTGGTTCATGAAAAGAACAGACATGCAATGACACTGGTGGATCCATATGTGGTTTGTGAAAAGAATAGTCATGCAATCACTCTAGCTGTGGTTCATGAAAAGAACACACATCCAATGACTCTAGATGTGGTTCATGAGAAGAACACACATGCACTGACACGGGTGGATCTATGTGTGGTTTGTGAGAGTAACAAACATGCAATGACACTGGGTGTGGTTCATGAAAACAACACACATGCAATGACACTGGTGGATCCTTATGTGGTTTGTGAGAAGAACAGACATGCAATGACACTAGTGGATCCATATGTGGTTTGTGAAAAGAACACACATGCAATGACACTAGTGGATCCATATGTGGTTTGTGAAAAGAACAGACATGCAATCACACTGGATGGATCCGTGTGTGGTTCATGAGAAGAACGCACATACAATGACACTGGTGATATTTGGTGTGTGAAGAGAACAGACACGCAATGGCTCTAACTATGGTTACTGAAAACACCAGACATGCAATGACAATGGTGGATCCATGTGTGGTTTGTGAGAAGAATACACATCCAATGACACTGGTAGTCCTTATGTGGTTCGTATGAAGAACAAACATGTAATGACTCTAGTTGTAGTTCATGAGAAGAACACACATGGAATAACACTGGTGTATCCTTACGTGGTTTGTGATAAGAACACACATGCAATGACTCTAGATGTGGTTCATGAAAAGAACAGACATGCAATGACACTAGTGGATCCATATGTGGTTTGTGAAAAGAACAGACATGCAATGAATCTAGCTGTGGTTCATGAAAAGAACACACATGCAATGGCACTAGTGGATCCATGTGTGGTTTGTGAGAAGAACAGACATCCAATGACACTGGGTGTGGTTCATGAAAAGAACACACATCCAATGACACTAGTGGATCCTTATGTGGTTTGTGAGAAGAACAGACATGCAATGACACTAGTGTATCCCTATGTGGTTTGTGAGAAGAACAAACTTGCAATGACACTTGGTGTGGTTCATGAAAAGAACAGACATGCAATGATACTGGTGGATCCATGTGTGGTTTGTTTAGAAGAACACACATGCAATGACTCTAGCTGTGGTTCGTGAAAAGAACACACATGCAATGACACTAGTGGATCCATGCGTGGTTTGTGAGAAGAACACACATCCAATGACACCAGGTGTGGTTCATGAAAAGAACACACATCCAATGACACTAGTGGATCCTTATGTGGTTTGTGGAAAGATTAGACATGCAATGACTCTAGCTGTGGTTCATGAAAAGAACACACATGCAATGACACTAGTGGATCCTTATGTGGTTTGTGAGAAGAATAGACATGCAATGACTCTAGCTGTGGTTCATGAAAAGAACACACATGCAATGACACTAGTGGATACATGTGTGGTTCATGAGAAGTACACACATCCAATGACACTAGCTGTGGTTCATGAAAAGAACACACATCCAATGACACTGGTGGATCCATGTGTGGTTTCTGAAAAGAACACACATCCAATGACACTAGTGGATCCTTATGTGGTTTGTGAGAAGAACACACATGCAATCACACTAGGTTGATCCATATGTGGTTTATGAGAGGAACACACATGCAATGACACTAGTGATATGTGGTTTCTAAAAAGAACACACATACAATGACTCTAACTGTGGTTAATGAAAAGAGCAGACATGCAATGGCACTGGTGGATCCATGTGTGGTTTGTTAGAAGAACACACATGCAATGACACTGGCTGTGGTTCATGAAAAGGACAAACATGCAATGACACTGGTGGATCCTTGGTTGGTTCGTGAGAAGAACAGACATCAAATGAATCTAGCTGTGGTTCATGAAAAGAATAGACATGCAATGACACAGGTGGATCCATGTGTGGTTTGGGAGAAGAACAGACATGCAATGACTCTAGATGTGGTTCATGAGAAGAACACACACGCAATGACAATAGTGGATCCATGTGTGGTCTGTGAGAAGAACACACATGTAGTGACACTGGGTGTGGTTCATGAAAAGAACACACATCCAATGACACTGGTGGATCCTTATGTGGTTTGTGAGAAGAACATACATGCAATGACTCTAGCTGTGGTTCATGAAAAGAACAGACATGCAATGACACTGGTGGATCCATGTGTTGTTTGTGAGAAGAACAGACAAGCAATGACTCTAGATGTGGTTCATGAGAAGAACACACATGCAATGACACTGGTGGATCCATGTGTGGTTTATGAGAGGAACATACATGCAATGACACTGGGTGTGGTTCATGAAAAGAAGAGACATGCAATGACACTGGTGGATCCATATGTGGTTTGTGAAAAGAACAGACATGCAATCACATTGGGTGGATCCATGTGTGGTTCATGAGAAGAACACACATGCAATGACACTGGTGGATCCTTATGTGGTTTGTGAGAAGAACAGACATGCAATGACACTGGCTATGGTTCATGAGAAGAACACACATCCAATGACACTAGATATGGTTCATGAGAAGAACATACATGTAATGACACTGGTGTATCCCTATGTGGTTTGTGAGAAGAACAGACATGCAATGACACTGGGCGTGGTTCATGAAAAGAGCAGACATGCAATGATACTGGTGGATCCATGTGTGGATTGTTTATAAAAACACACAAGAAATGACCACATGCAATGACAGTGGTGGATCCAGATGTGGTTTTTGAGAAGAACAGACATGCAGTGACTCTAGCTGTGGTTCATGAAAAGAACACACATGCAATGACACTGGTGGATCCATGTGTGGTTTGTGGGAAGAACACACATCCAATGACATTGGGTGTGGTCATGAAAAGAACACACATCCAATGACACTAGTGGATCCATGAGTGGTTCATCAAAACAACACACATCCGATGACACTGGTGGATCCAAGAGTGGTTTGTGAGAAGAACAAACATGCAATGACTCTAGATGTGGTTCATGAGAAGAACACACATGCAATGACACTGGTGGATCCATGTGTGGTTTGTGAGAAGAACACACATCCAATGACTCTATTAGTGGTTCATGAAAAGAACACGCATGCAATGACTCTAGCTGTGGTTCATGAGAAGAACACACATGCAATGACACTGGTGGAGCCACGTGTGGTTTGTGAGAGGAACATACATGCAATGACACTGGGTGTGGTTCATGAAAAGAACACACATCCAATGACACTGGTGGATCCTTATGTGGTTTGTGAGAAGAACACACATGCAATGACTCTGGTGGATCCTTATGTGGTTTGTGAGAATAACAGACATGCAATGACACTGGTTGTGGTTCATGAAAAGAACAGACATGCAATGATACTGGTGGATCCATGTGTGGTTTGTTTAGAAGAACACACATGCAATGACACTGGTGGATCAATATGTGGTTTGTGAGAAGAACAGAGATGCAATGACTCTAGCTGTGGTTCGTGAAAAGAACACACATGCAAAGACACTGGTGGATCCATGTGTGGTTTGTGAGAAGAACACACATCCAATGACACTAGGTGTGGTTCATGAAAAGAACACACATCCAATGACACTAGTGGATCCTTATGTGGTTTGTGGAAAGATTAGACATGCAATGACACTAGCCGTGGTTCATGAAAAGAACACACATCCAATGACACTAGTGGATCCTTATGTGGTTTTTGAGAAGAATAGACATGCAATGACTCTAGCTATGGTTCATGAAAATAACACACATGCAATGACACTGGTGGATACATGTGTGGTTCATGAGAAGAACACACATCCAATGACACTGGCTGTGGTTCATGAAAAGAACACACATCGAATGACACTGGTGGATCCATGTGTAGTTTCTGAAAAGAACACACATCCAATGACACTAGTGGATCCTTATGTGGTTTGTGAGAAGAACACACATGCGATCACACTGGGTTGATCCATATGTGGTTTATGAGAGGAACACACATGCAATGACACTAGTGATATGTGGTTTCTGAAAAGAACACACATACAATGACTCTAACTATGGTTAATGAAAAGAGCAGACATGCAATGGCACTGGTGGATCCATGTGTGGTTTGTTAGAAGAACACACATGCAATGACACTGGCTGTGGTTCATGAAAATAACAAACATGCAGTGACACCGGTGGATCCTTGGTTGGTTCGTGAGAAGAACAGACATGCAATGAATCTAGCTGTGGTTCATGAAAAGAATAGACATGCAATGACACAGGTGGATCAATGTGTGGTTTGGGAGAAGAACAGACAAGCAATGACTCTAGATCTGGTTCATGAGAAGAACACACATGCAATGACACTAGTGGATCCATGTGTGGTCTATGAGAAGAACACACATGCAATGACACTGGGTGTGGTTCATGAAAAGAACACACATCCAATGACACAGGTGGATGCTTATGTGGTTTGTGAGAAGAACAGACATGCAATTACTCTAGCTGTGGTTCATGAAAAGAACAGACATGCAATGACATTGGTGGATCCATGTGTGGTTTGTGAGAAGAACAGACAAGCAATGACTCTAGATGTGGTTCATGAGAAGAACACACATGCAATGACACTGGTGGATCCATGTGTGGTTTATGAGAGGAACATACATGCAATGACACTGGGTGTGGTTCATGAAAAGAAGAGACATGCAATGACACTGGTGGATCCATATGTGGTTTGTGAAAAGAACAGACATGAAATCACATTGGGTGGATCCATGTGTGGTTCATGAGAAGAACACACATGCAATGACACTGGTGGATCCTTATGTGGTTTGTGAGAAGAACAAGCATGCAATGACACTGGCTATGGTTCATGAGAAGAACACACATCCAATAACACTAGATATGGTTCATGAGAAGAACAGAAAAACGACTGACACTGGTGTATCCCTATGTGGTTTGTGAGAAGAACAGACATGCAATGACACTGGGCGTGGTTCATGAAAAGAGCAGCCATGCAATGATACTGGTGGATCCATGTGCGGTTTGTTTATAAGAACACACAAGAAATGACCACATGCAATGACAGTGGTGGATCCATATGTGGTTTTTGAGAAGAACAGACATGCAATGACTCTAGCTATGGTTTATGAAAAGAACACACATGCAATGACACTGGTGGATCCATGTGTGGTTTGTGGGAAGAACACACATCCAATGACATTGGGTGTGGTTCATGAAAAGAACACACATCCAATGACACTGGTGGATCCATGCATGGTTTGTGAGAAGAACATACATCCAATGACACAGGTGGATCCTTATGGGGTTTGTGAGAAGAACAGCCATGCAATGACTATAGATGTGGTTCATGAGAAGAACACACATGCAATGACACTGGTCGATCCATATGTGGTTTGTGAGAAGAACACACATCCAATGACTCTATGAATGGTTTGTGAAAAAAACACGCATGCAATGACTCTAGGTGTGGTTCATGAGAAGAACACACATGCAATGACACTGGTGGAGCCATGTGTGGTTTGTGAGAAGAACACACATGGAATGACACTGGGTGTGGTTCATGAAAAGAACACACATCGAATGACACTGGTGGATCCTTATGTGGTTTGTGAGAAGAACACACATGCAATGACTCTGGTGGATCCTTATGTGGTTTGTGAGAATAACAGACATGCAATGCCACTGGTTGTGGTTCATGAGAAGAAAACACATGCAATGTCACTAGTGTATCCTTATGTGGTGTCAACACCCGGATTTGTAACCCCAGATGCCTGTTATGTCATTCATCGCAATCCCAGGATTACCATTTTTGCGAGACATAACAGATTGGATATCACAGTACATCATCCATTAGAAACCATAAATAAGGTCTTACACAAATAAGGATCTCATGATCTAGTCTTAATAAAACAAGCAGCGGAATAAATAATAAGCATAGCGGTGGGGTCCATCTTCAGGGCACATGCAATGTGGCGTATAGTCCTAGTTATCATAGCCGTCCTGCTGGCCGTCATCTTGGTAGTATCCTTCATAGTATGGCCATGAGAATAGCCAGGGACAAAAGCCATGAGTACTCTTTAAGTACTCGCAAAATACCACTAACAAGTAGTATAGTTCTAGTGTAAATGCTAACTCTAAGTTTAACTAACAAGTTAAGTTTGAAACCTAAGCTGAGTTTAGAAACAAAGAAAGATAAAAATAAAGTTCTAGAATCACTTAAGGTGGGAAGCTATTGTCATAGTCACAACCCTGTTGTGGTCAAGTCAAGGTTCATCATTCATTTCATAAGTCATTTAGAAAATATCTGACAACGAAACTGTATGGCCACTCCAACTGTCCATAACCACGGTGGCTCCCACGGTGTTTTGTCCACACTTTGGAGTAATTTTCATATGATTTCTTGGACTAACCTATTAACAAGATGCCACGGTGCCAGATGCCTGTTTTCTGCTGTTTTTGGTTCCAGGAAGTCAGAAAATGAATATTCTCAGAATTGGACGGGATAAAAGCCAAAGTTCCTAGTTTACCGGAAGACTGACGGAGCCAGAATACGAGACGGAGGAGGGCCAGGGCCTGCATGCACCACTGGTAGGTGGATCCCACGTTCGTTAGCCCGAAGGGCATTGTGTTGTAGCAGAACACACCAAAGGGCGTTGTAAACGCTTTTTTCTCTTGGTCTTTCTCCTTCATTCGAATCTGATTATAGCCTGAGTAGGCGTCGAGGAAGCAGAGGTGCTCACATCCCACAGTGGAGTCGATGATCTGGTTGATGCGCGGCAACGGGAAGTGATCCTTTGGGCAGTGCTTATTTAGAGAGGTGAAGTCCACACACATCCGCAGGATATCTGTGTCCTTTTTTGGTACCAGCACCGTGTTGGCGAGCCAAGTGCTTTCCTTGATCTCGCGTATGAACTTGGCGTCGAGGAGTCTATTGATCTCCATTCCGATTGCCTGCGCTCGTGGCTCACACAATCGCCGAATTGTTTGCTTGACTGGCCTTGCGTCGAGGTGACGTTGAGTGCTGATACATTGCAAATGTATCTATAATTTTTGATGTTCCATGCTTGGTTTTATCTACTTTCTTGTGTTTTGTCCACACTTTGGAGTAATTTTCATATGATTTCTTGGACTAACCTATTAACAAGATGCCACGGTGCCAGATGCCTGTTTTCTGCTGTTTTTGGTTCCAGGAAGTCAGAAAATGAATATTCTCAGAATTGGACAGGACAAAAGCCAAAGTTCCTATTTTACCGGAAGACTGACGGAGCCAGAATACGAGACGGAGGAGGTCCAGGGACTGTCCACACCCTCCCAGGCGCGGGCTAGCCCTACCCGCGCCACCCGGTGGTGTGGGCCCCCTAGCACTCCACCGACCTTGCCCTCTGGCCTATAAGAAGCCTCCCGAAGCCAAAACCCTAAATCGTCCTGCCTCCAGCCACGAAAAGTTCCGCAACACCGCCGCCACTGAAGGGGAGATTCGGGGGATAGAAAGTCTCGGTTCCGGCACCCTGCCGGGACGGGGAAGTGCCCCCGGAGCCATCTCCATCACCATTGCTGATTCCCATGATGAGGAGGGAGTAGTTCTCTCTCGAGGCTAAGGGTTCTACCGGTAGCTATGTGTTCATCTCTCTCTCTCTCTATGCATGATCTTATTGAGATCATGAGTTTGTAATCTATAGATGTACCTTGCTACTCAAGTACTTAATAGATCTCTGCTCTCCCCATGTGTGTGAAAGTGACAGCGTGCTCACCATGGTCGCACTTAGGCTAGAGATTACAAATACTTGTTATGAGTTATATTTGGAGTTGGATGTCTTTATGAAATTGTGGTGTTTGTTGGACTCATCTAGTACTCAAGGTGACAGTGTGGGGTTTTCTAGATGGGAAAGGCTTACTTTGAGGTGTGCTATTATAGCCCTACCGTTGATTAGAGTGTCCAACCGGAGAGTAGTTCAGCGTAGTATCATAAAGAGAAGATATTTATATGAGAGTGTTCAGTAGTGAAAGTATGATCCCTAGGCCTTGTTTCTAAGCATTGAAACACCGTTTGCAACTAGATCTGTTACATGTTTGCTTGCTTCCATCTTTCTTTCAGTTTTACTTTAGACTTTTCCACGCCTTTAAGCTTCTTTGTATCACCGTTACCACTTATAATTATCCATACCACTTGTATTTCACTATCTCTTCGCCGAACTAGTGCACCTATACACCTGACAAGTGTATTGGGTGTGTTGGGGACACAAGAGACTTCTTGTATCTTGATTGTGGGATTGCTTGAGAGGGGATACCTTTGACCACTTCCTTCCTGAGTTCGATAAACCTTGGGTGATCCACTTAAGGGAAAACATGCTGCTGTTCTACAAACCTCTGCACTTGGAGGCCCAACAACTGTCTACAAGAATAGAAGTGCGTAGACATCAAGCTATTTTCTGGCGCCGTTGCCGGGGAATTCGACGAGCGTGAGTTCCTATGCGGGACTCAAGTTGTTGGCGATGAGGGCCGTCTTGGCTGGATCCGATGGGTGGACATGCACTTTCTTTGTGTGCACCGATGAGTCGAAAGATAGATCGGGCGAGTTGGCCGGCTCAGGGGGGCAGACTATTGTCTGTTGACTCTTTCAGTCTTGCGAGTTCTTCCTGCATGCCGAAGGACTGGGAAATTCTGTTGAATTCCCTGTCGCAGCTGTTGGATCTCTCGAAGTTCCCGTTGATCGTGATGACGCCATTGGGACCTAGCATTTTCATCTGCAGGTAGGCGTAGTGTGGCACTGCCATGAACCTAGCGAACGCGACACGTCCGAGGATGCAGTGGTATTGTGAGGGCCAGTCGACGACCTCGAAGTCGATGCGCTCACGCCGGAAGTTCTTCGGCGTGCCGAAGATGACGTCGAGGTTGATTTTTCCCAGGGGATATACGCCTTTTCCTGGGACGATGACGTGGAATGTTGTGTCCGAGGCCTCCAAGCAAGTTAGAGGGATCCTCATTGCTCGCAATGTACTCGCGAATATAAGGTTGATGCTGTTTCCGCCATCCATGAAGACGCGGCTCATGTCGAAGCCTCCGATTTGCGCCTCGAGTACGAGGGGACAATGGCCTGGACGAGGTACTTGAGGCGGGTGGTCGCGTTTGACGAAGGTGATGCATGACTCGCTTCCACTGAGGTACTCAGTGGTAGATGGTGGCGAGTGTGTGGCCAAGTTGACTTGGCGAGTGATGGCCTTCTGCACCCGATTGGAGGGGCGTCCTTTTTGGATCATCATGGTACCCATGGCCCTTGGGTAGATTTCGCCTCCCTGGTGCTGGTCCGGTGCAGCTGCGTTTGGGGGCATTCCAGGTGGTGGTGGCGGAGCGCCATGTGCCACGGCGCCTGTGGCGGCCCCGTAGCCTCTTTCGACTGCATTGCGGTTCATCCGAGCTAATCCCTCGTGTAGTTTGAGGAACTCGCGGCAGTCCTTGAGGAGGTGGCTGGACTTCTTCTTCCCATCATGCTTGTCGATGTAGAAGTGCACCGTCCATGGCCCAGACAGTTTGTCTTCAATGGATGTTGCGGGTGCTTCCTCATGATCGCGACGTTGCCACACTTGCGTGGTCTTCCCGAAGTCACGGTATCCACCGTTACGGTATCCGTTGTTACGGTTGTCGTCGCGCCTGTCGGCGTAGTCGCCTGCGACCATGTTGACGTCGTCGCGGTCATCGTAGATGCGCATACGGCGTTTGCCTCGACGGTTGTGTCTGCGCTCGAGTTCTACCTCCTCGTCAGAGTGCACGCGATTTTTCACCGAATCTTGTCCGTCAGCCCACCGATTCGTGATTTCCATCAAGTGATCAATGGTCTTGGGCTTCGAGCGGCCCAGCTCCTCCCTGAGCTCTATGCGGCGGCCGCCGCCGTTGAATGTATCAATCGCGCGATCCTCCGAGATGTTCTCTACAGAGTTCTTGATGATGGACCACCTTTGGATGTAGGAGCGTAGCAATTCGCCCGATCGTTGCTGGCAGCATCTTAGCTCTTCGATTGATGTAGGCCGCTTGTACGTGCCCTTGAAATTGCACACGGACCTGTAAACCAGCTCATCCCAGCTGCGAATGGATCCGCGTGGGAGGTTGTTGAGCCATGCTCGGGCGGCGCCCTACATCTGTAGCTGTAAGAATTTCATGGCCATGCTTCGACTGCCTCCGTGGAGCCTAACGAAGGAGATGTGGTCCTCTAGCCAGATTTTTGGGTCCTGTAGGACGTCGAACTTTGGGTTCTCCGACGGGAGTTTAAACCCCTTAGGCATTCGCTTCTTCCTGATGGATCTGCTGAAGCATCTGGCGCCGCAGAGCTCCACATCTTCCTCTTCTGAGTCAGTCGACTGAGCGTTTCGCGCCCTTGATTTGTCAATCTTGTGCTACGTGAGATCATCGCGCACATCGTAGTCGCGGTCGTGTCAATGTGAGTGGCGGCGTCGAGAAAGATCATGACTGTCGTCGCTAGATGAGGGCGAGGAGTAGCGCTTTGCCAGCGCTTTGCCCTTTTCGGCTCTGGTATTGGGTCCTTGTCGAGGGCGGCCTCGATTAATCCCAAGCCCGCGATCATAGATCGGTGCATGGCGGCTCGGGGATCTCCAGCTGGCGGCTGGTTGTTAAGGAGGTACATGGTGGCAGCTGTCACCGCAGTCTGCGGCGTCTCGGGGACCACATTGCCCCATGTGTTGACTGTCATAGAGCTGAAGTCGAGGACCTTTGCAGCTTCTATGCGTTCTTGCTCGGTGAGATGGGGCATCCGAGATTACCTCTTTTTGGCAATGTACTCGTTGCCTCTTGAGGAGGATCCTCCGTAGGAGGAGAGCCCTGCACGACAAAGGCTCGAATCGTCTGCTGCTTTTTTGCGCACCTCGAGTTGCGCGATTGTTTGCACTTGGCGCTTGAATTTTTCCTTCACGAGCCAATGGTAGCCCATTAGCAGTTCTTGCGGAGATCCGAAGGGTAGAGGAGTGCCTCATAGGGCCACGCGGCAACGAGCCCATTCTTGCTCGTTGAGCTTGATCACGACGCGTTCGCCGGTTTGTTCGTTTATTATGGTTGGAGGTTCGACTGCTCCTCCATTGTTGGCGTTGGTGCGATCGCCACCGTTACCGCCATTAGCTTCGTTGCCGCTGTTGCCGCCGTTTGGCAGGTCGGTTCCATTACCGCGATTGCCCATGTTGTCACGGTTGGCGGAGGTGTCGCCTGCGTTGATGACAATGCACATGAAGTGATTAGGGAAGCTGCTGCTCCCACAACTCTCAGATCCGGAACCATAGATTCTGTCTTTAGTGGCCAGGTCACCCAGATCGGAGTTGCGACTGCTATCGCTGTCCGTGTTTTCAACTGCTGTCAGGGTGTTGAGCTCACTGAGTGTGCCGATCGATGGAGGGAACCATGATGCTGGAGCAATCGACGGTGCCATCGGCTGATCAGGCATGCGAAGCGTGCCCATCTGACCAACTTGGAAGCGGAAGCTCCCTATTGCCAGGCTGATCCCGTCGCCTACGGACTCAAAAGCCAGGCGAGTGGCTGGCGTGTGGATGGTGAAGTCGAACACGCCGAAGAGTTAGTGAATCTCCGCCATTGCAGAGTTGTAGATCACGGTTGATGGGGCCGAAGAAGCCGCAACATCAGAAGTCCCAATTCCCACAGACGGTGCCAATTGACGAGGGTTTAACTCATCAATGCCCATTGTTATGGACTTGGGTTTTGGAGAAGGAGGGAGAGCTGGATACATCTATCGGCTAGCAAACAAGCACACAGGGGACTCAAAGATTTACCTAGGTTCAGGCCTCGTAGAGGTCCCTACTCCTGCTTGTCTGCTCGTGGAATTATCAAAGGAATCGAAGGTTACAATGGTGCGCAGATGCAATCTGGCGAGGGTTGTGGAAACTAGGGTTGCGTGTGTCCTCCTCACTGCCCCCTCCTAGCCTTTATATAGGTAGGCTAGGTCTCGGGTAGCAGGTCGAGTCGGTTACAAGTTAGGGTTTTCCCCTTCACACTTTCTATCTTTAGCTTCTTCTTATTCTTCAAGCAATCGAGAGTCCGTAAGTTACTCGAGTCCTTCATTTGGGACTTCGCGACACCGTGGGCCTTTACGTTTTTACACCGTATATACCAATCTCGAGTACCTGTAGGGTATACCCATGTCACAACTCAAAAGCCATGATGGTTGATTTTATAAAAATGTTTGAATGTGCAAAATCTTCTATCTTGTTATTTTTACTAGGAGATATCTCTAACTCTAAATGAATTAAATCCAACGGGCTTGGATAGATGTTTTCAGTAGCTTTCTAACAAAATTTGAATCACTCAATTTGGTTTAGTAGATCTTTTGGAATTGATTTTCAAACTAAGGGACAGAAGTGAGTTCAAACTAAAATGGAAAAATACATATTTGAATTCACGGGCTAGCGCCGGAAAACTAATGGGCCGGCCCAGTGGCGCTCCACGATGCGAATGACAACTGCCAGGGGGTCCTGCAGGTCAGTGACACATCAAACGCGAAGTGGTACGGGGCAATCTAGGCGTTACGATTAGAACACAGATCGACGGCTCACAGTCTTCGTCGACGACAGACTCATCGCCGGCGAGACCAAACCCTAAACGGCCAGTGGAGGTCTACTAGGGACGTACCAGGGCTCTAGCTACTACGGCAAGGCAGGCAAACAAACTGGTGGACGACGGCGAGCTCAGGCGAGGTCGCGGCAGGGGCTGCGGTGGACGGAATCAACGACAGCTTCTCCTCCTCTACAGCGGGCTCCTCTGGCGCAATTCAGGCGAACTATGGCTCGAGCGGCACCGGCGAGAGGTGGGGAAGGATCAGTGATGAGAGGGGAGTGGATTGGTGTGAGGAGTTTGTGCTGGGAAGGGCTCCTTTCATAGGGCGATGAGGGGACCAAATGGCACGACGGTGAGCTCATCGGTGACGTTGATACAGGCGGCTAGAGGCATGGACGGCGTAGGCAGACGGTGGCCTGCCTCATAGCGGTGCTCTACGGCTTCAATGCGCGGCTAGGGGCGGTGGAGTTTGGTCGGGAGCGTCCCGCGCTCTGGGAGACAGAGACGATGCTCGACACGGTGCACGATGACTGTGCGTCGCGCGGCGGCGCAAAGCCGTGGCTGGCAGGGTGCTAGGGTCGAGGCGGAGCGACATGCACGATATTGGGTCGAGGGGCGGTCAGTGGCATGCTGGCGGCTAACACGCTCTGGCACGCTCTAGGGAGCTCACAGAGAAAATGGGAGGCGGTGCTTTGGTGTGGTCCAGGGGCTTCCTGGGCTTGGGGAAGGGGCAGGGAGGTGCGGTAGGGTTAGGCGGAGCTAGTGGTGGTGCTGGAATGGTGCGGCGCTGTCTGTGGCGCTTTTACCTCTTCTGGCCGGCGGCGACCACAAAGCGGCGGCGCTCTAATGCTGCTGCGGCTTAGGGGTAGGCCGGTGAGGGTCTGGTTTGTCTCAGGAGGGACAAGAGTGATCAATCCAGCTCTAATTGCTCGACAAGGTTTGATTCTGCCTGCAAGGTGTTCGACACAATGGCCGCATGAAAATTTTATTTGAATTTTGGGCTGAATTTTGGTGGAGTGGTTGATCACATGCTTGAGCTTCTAAGTGTGCTTGGGTTTTGAAAGTGGCAGTCATTTCAGTGGTTTTTTAATAAGTGGGATCTTCTCATATGAACTACATTCAATTTTCAAATTCCATTTAAAACTAGTGTTTGAAAGTTTTTGGGCTGAAACAAAGTGGGGCTTACTACATCACTACTTGTACTAGCAAGGGCTGCAAAGATCCACATTTGTTTCTGTTAAGAAATGTGTTCTAGGAATTGCCAAAGTAGGTATGTTGATTAAAATGGCACAAATGACCATTTGGTTATTTTATTCATTTTGATTTGTTTTTCATTGGGATTTGTTTGGGAACGATCTAGATGATGTTTATTTCACCTACAAATAATTTTACAAGTAATGGGACACTTAATCATGGCAATTCAAATCAACTCCTAATTTAGATGCACACTCATATGAATGCTTTAATAATTTTAATTGGACAAGTTTTTGTTGACTCTAAATTTGATGATTTGGAACTTGATCACTTGGATTAAAGATTTGGGATGTTACATGTGGTTTGTGAGAAGAACACACATGCAATGACTCTAGCTGTGATTCATGGAAAGAACACACATCCAATGACTCTAGTCGTGGTTCACGAGAAGAACACACATGCAATTACACTGGTGGATCCATGTGTGGTCTATGAGAGGAAAATACATGCAATGACACTGGGTGTGGTTCATGAAAAAACACACATCCAATGACACTAGTGGATCCTTGTGTGGTTTGTGAAAAGAACACACATCCAATGACACTGGTGGATCCATGTGTGGTTTGTGAGAAGAATACACATGCAATGACACTGGTGGATCCATGTCTGCTTTGTGAGAAGAACACACATCCAATGACTCTATTAGTGGTTTGTGAAAAGAACACACATGCACTGACTCTAGCTGTGGTTCATGAGAAGAACACACATGCAATGACACTGATGCAGCCATGTGTGGTTTGTGAGAGGAACAAACATGCAATGACACTGGGTGTGGTTCATGAAAACAACACACATCCATTGACACTGGTGGATCCTTATGTGGTTTGTGAGAAGAACGGACATGCAATGACTCTAGATGTGGTTCATGAGAAGAAGACATATGCAATGACACTGGTGGATCCATGTATGGTTTGTGAGAAGAACACACATCCAATGACTATATCAGTGGTTTGTGAAAAGAACACACATCCAATGACTCTAGCTGTGGTTGATGAGAAGAACACAGATGCACTGACACTCGTGGATCCATGTGTGGTTCATGAAATAGACATGCAATGACACTAGGTGTGGTTCATGAAAAGAACACACATCCAATGACACTGGTGGATCCTTATGTGGTTTGTGAGAAGAACACACATGCAATGACCACATGCAATGACACAGGTGGATCCAAATGTGGTTTGTGGAAGGAACAGACATGCAATGACTCGCTGTGGTTCATGAAAAGAACACACATGCAATGACACTGGTGGATCCATGTATGGTTTGTGAGAAGAACACACATCCAATGACACTGGTGGATCCTTATGTGGTTTGTGAAATGAACACACATCCAATGACACTAGTGGATCCTTATGTGGTTTGTGAGAAGAAGACACATGCAATGATACTAGTGATATGTGGTTTGTGAAAAGAACACACATGCAATGACACTAGTGGATCCATAGGTGGTTTGTGAAAAGAACAGACATGTAATCACACTGCGTGGATCCATGTGTGGTTCATGATAAGAACACACATGCAATGACACTAGTGATATGTGGTTTGTGAAAAGAACAGACATGCAATGACTCTAACTGTGGTTAATGAAAAGAGCAGACATGCAATGACACTGGTGGATCCATGCGTGGTTTGTGAGAAGAACAAACATGCAATGACTCTAGGTGTGGTTCATGCGAAGAACACACATGCAATCAAACTCGTGTATCCTTATGTGGTTTGTGAGAAGAACACACATGCAATGACTCTAGATGTGGTTCATGAGAAGAAAACACATCCAATGACACGGGTGGATCCATGTATACACTATGAGAGGAACAGTCATGCAATGACACTAGGTGTCGTTCATGAGAAGAACACATATTCAATGACACTAGTGTATTCTTATGTGGTTTGTGAGAATAACAGACATGCAATGACTCTAGCTATGGTCCATGAGAAGAACACACATCCAATGACACTAGTGGATCCATGTGTGGTTTGTGGAAATAACAGACTTGGAATGGCTCTAGCTGTGGTTCATGAAAAGAACACACATGCAATGACACTGGTGGATCCATGTGTGGTTCATGAGAAGAACACACATCCAATGACACTGGGTGTGGTTCATGAAAAGAACACACATCCAATGACACTGGTGGATCCATGTGTGGTTTGTGAGAAGAACACACATGCAATGACACTGGTGATATGTGGTTTGTGAAAAGAACAGACATGCAATGACTCTAACTATGGTTTGTGAAAAGAGCAGACATGCAATCACACTGGTTGATCCATGTGTGGTTTGTGACAAGAACACACATGCAATGACATTGGTTGTGGTTCATGAAAAGAACAGACATGCAATGACACCGGTGGATCCTCGTGTGGTTTGTGAGAATAACAGACATGCAATGACTCTAGCTGTGGTTCATTGAAAGAACAGACATGTAATGACACAGGTGGATCCATGTGTGGTTTGTGAGAGGGACAGACATGCAATGACACTGGGTGTGGTTCATGAAAACAACGAACATCCATTGACACTGGTGGATCCTGACGTGGTTTGTGAGAAGAATAGACATGCAATGACTCTAGATGTGGTTCATGAGAAGAACACACATGCTATAACACTGGTGGACCCATATGTGGTTTGTGAGAAGAACACACATCCAATGACTCTATCAGTGGTTTGTGAAAAGAACACACATGCAATGACTCTAGTTGTGGTTCATGAGAAGAACACAAATGCAATGACACTGGTGGAGCCATGTGTGGTTTGTGAGAGGAACATACATGCAATGACACTAGGTGTGGTTCATGAAAAGAACACACATCCAATGACAGTGGTGGATCCTTATGTGGTTTGTGAGAAGAACACACAGGCAATGACTCTAGCTGTGGTTCATGAAAAGAACACACATCCAACGACTCTAGATGTGGTTCATGAGAAGAACACACATGTAATGACACTGGTGGATCCATGTGTAGTTTATGAGAAGAACAGACATGCAATGACACTGGCTATGGTTCATGAAAAGAACAGACATGCAATGACACTGGTGGATCCATATGTGGTTTGTGAAAAGAACAGACATGCAATCACTCTAGCTGTGGTTCATGAAAAGAACAGACATCCAATGTCTCTAGCTGTGGTTCATGAGAGAACACGCATGCACTAACACTCGTGGATCCATGTGTGGTTTGTGAGAGGAACAAACATGCAATGACACTGGGTGTGGTTCATGAAAAGAACACACATGCAATGACACTGGTGTATCCTTATGTGGTTTGTGAGAAGAACACACATGCAATGACCACGTGCAATGACACTAGTGGATCCATATGTGGTTTGTGGAAATAATAGACATGCAATGACTCGTTGTGGTTCATAAAAAGAACACACATGCAATGACACTGGTGGATCCATGTGTGGTTTGTGAGAAGAACACACATCCAATGACACTGGCTGTGGTTCAAGAAAAGAACACACATCCAATGACACTGGTGGATCCTTATGTGGTTTGTGAAAAGAACACACATCCAATGACACTAGTGGATCCTTATGTGGTTTGTGAGAAGAACACACATGCAATGACACTAATGATATGTGGTTTGTGAAAAGAACACACATGCAATGACACTAGTGGATCCATATGTGGTTTGTGAAAAGAACAGACATGCAATCACATTGGGTGGATCCATGTGTGGTTCATGAGAAGAACACACATGTAATGACACTGGTGATATGTGGTTTGTGAAAAGAACAGACATGCAATGACTCTAACTGTGGTTAATGAAAAGAGCAGACATGTAATGACACTGGTGGATCCATGTGTGGTTTGTGAGAAGAACACACATCCAATGACACTAGTGGATCCTTATGTGGTTTGTGAGAAGAACAGACATGCAATGACTCTAGCTATGGTTCATGAGAAGAACACACATGCAATGACACAGGTGTATCCTTATGTGGTTTGTGAGAAGAACACACATACAATGACTCTAGATGTGGTTCATGAGAAGAACACACATCTAATGACACAGGTGGATCCATGTGTACACTGTGAGAGGAACACACATGCAATGACACTTGGTGTGGTTCATGAGAAGAACACACATCCAATGACACTAGTGTATTCTTATGTGGTTTGTGAGAATAATAGACATGCAATGACTCTAGCTATGGTTCATGAGAAGAACACACATCCAATGACGCTAGTGGATCCATGTGTGGTTTGTGGAAATAATAGACATGCAATGACTCTAGCTGTGGTTCATGAAAAGAAGACACATGCAATGCCACTGGTGGATCCATGTGTGGTTCATGAGAAGAACACACTTCCAATGACACTGGGTGTGGTTCATGAAAAGAACACACATCCAATGACACTGGTGGATCCATGTGTGGTTTGTGAGAAAAACACACATGCAATGACACTAGTGATATGTGGTTTGTGAAAAGAACACACATGCAATGAATCTAACTGTGGTTTGTGAAACGAACAGACATGCAATAGCACTGGAAGATCCATGTGTGGTTTGTGAGAAGAACACACATGCAATGACACTGGTTGTGGTTCATGAAAAGAATAGACATGCAATGACACCAGTGGATCCTCGTGTGGTTTGTGAGAATAACAGACATGCAATGACTCTAGCTGTGGTTCATTGAAAGAACAGACATGTAATGGCACTGGTGGATCCATGTGTGGTTTGTGAGAAGAACACACATGGAATGAGACTAGATGTGGTTCATGAGAAGAACACACATGCAAAAACACTGGTGGATCCATATGTGGTTTGTGTGAAGAACACACATCCAATGACTCTATCAGTGGTTTGTGAAAAGAACACACATGCAATCACTCTAGCTCTGGTTCATGAGAAAAACACACATGCAATGACACTGGTGGAGCCATGTGTGGTTTGTGATAGGAACATACATGCAATGACACTTGGTGTGGTTCATGAAAAGAACACACATCCAATGACAGTGGTGGATCCTTATGTGGTTTGTGAGAAGAACACACGTGTAATGACTTTAGTGGGTCCTTATGTGGTTTGTGAGAATTACAGACATGCAATGACATTGGTTGTGGTTCATGAGAAGAAAACACATGCAATGGCACTGGTGTATCCTTATGTGGTTTGTGAGAAGAACACACAGACAATGACTCTAGCTGTGGTTCATGAAAAGAATACACATCCAATGACTCTAGATGTGGTTCATGAGAAGAACACACATGCAATCACACTCGTGGATCCATGTGTGGTTTATGAGAAGAACAGACATGCAATGACACTGGCTATGGTTCATGAAAAGAACAAACATGCACTGACACTGGTGGATCCATATGTGGTTTGTGAAAAGAACAGACATGCAATCACTCTAGTTGTGGTTCATGAAAAGAACAGACATCCAATGACTCTAGCTGTGGTTCATGAGAGAACACACATGCACTAACACTCGTGGATCCATGTGTGGTTTGTGAGAGGAACAAACATGCAATGACACTAGGTGTGGTTCATTAAAATAACACACATGCAATGACACTGGTTTATCCTTATGTGGTTTGTGAGAAGAACACACATGCAATGACCACATGCAATGACACTGGTGGATCCTTATGTGGTTTGTGGAAAGAATAGACATGCAATGACTCGTTGTGGTTCATAAAAAGAACACACATGCAATGACACTAGTGGATCCATGTGTGGTTTGTGAGAAGAACACACATCCAATGACACTGGGTGTGGTTCAAGAAAAGAACACACATCCAATGACACTGGTGGATCCTTATGTGGTCTGTGAAAAGAACACACATCCAATGACACTAGTGGATCCTTATGTGGTTTGTGAGAAGAACAGACATGCAATGACTCTAGCTGTGGTTCATGAGAAGAACACACATGCAATGACACTGGTGTATCCTTATGTGGTTTGTGAGAAGAACACACATGCAATTACTCTAGATGTGGTTCATGAGAAGAACACACATCCAATGGCACGGGTGGATCCATGTGTACACTGTGAGAGGAAGACACATGCAATGACACTTGGTGTGGTTCATGAGAAGAACACACATCCAATGACACTGGTGTATTCTTATGTGGTTTGTGAGAATAATAGACATGCAATGACTCTAGCTATGGTTCATGAGAAGAACACACATCCAATGACGTTGGTGGATCCATGTGTGGTTTGTGGAAAGAATAGACATGCAATGACTCTAGCTGTGGTTCATGAAAAGAACACACATGCAATGACATTGGTGGATCCATGTGTGCTTCATGAGAAGAACACGCATCCAATGACACTGGGTGTGGTTCATGAAAAGAACACACATCCAATGACACTGGTGGATCCATGTGTGGTTTGTGAGAAAAACACACATGCAATGACACTAGTGATATGTGGTTTGTGAAAAGAACACACATGCAATGACTCTAACTGTAGTTTGTGAAAAGAACAGGCATGCAATCACACTGGTAGATCCATGTGTGGTTTGTGAGAAGAACACACATGCAATGACACTGGTTGTGGTTCATGAAAAGAACAGACATGCAATGACACCGGTGGATCCTCGTGTGGTTTGTGAGAATAACAAACATGCAATGACTCTAGCTGTGGTTCATTGAAAAACAGACATGTAATGGCACTGGTGGATCCATGTGTGGTTTGTGAGAAGAACACACATGCAATGACACTAGATGTGGTTCATGAGAAGAACACACATGCAAAAACACTGGTGGATCCATATGTGGTTTGTGAGAAGAACACACATCCAATGAATCTCTCAGTGGTTTGTGAAAAGAACACACACGCAATGACTCTAGCTGTGGTTCATGAGAAAAACACACATGCAATGACACTGGTGGAGCCATGTGTGGTTTGTGAGAGGAACATACATGCAATGACACTTGGTGTGGTTCATGAAAAGAACACACATCCAATGACAGTGGTGGATCCTTATGTGGTTTGTGAGAAGAACACACGTGAAATGACTCTGGTGGATCCTTATGTGGTTTGTGAGAATTACAGACATGCAATGACACTGGTTGTGGTTCATGAGAAGAAAAAACATGCAATGGCACTGGTGTATCCTTATGTGGTTTGTGAGAAGAACACATAGGCAATGACTCTAGCTGTGGTTCATGAAAAGAACACACATCCAATGACTCTAGATGTGGTTCATGAGAAGAACACAGATGCAATCACACTGGTGGATCCATGTGTGGCTTATGAGAAGAACAGACATGCAATGACACTGGCTATGGTTCATGAAAAGAACAGACATGCAATGACACTGGTGGATCCATATGTGGTTTGTGAAAAGAACAGACATGCAGTCACTCTAGCTGTGGTTCATGAAAAGAACAGACATCCAATGACTCTAGCTGTGGTTCATGAGAGAACACAGTTGCACTAACACTCGTGGATCCATGTGTGGTTTGTGAGAGGAACAAACATGCAATGACACTGGGTATGGTTCATGAAAAGAACACACATGCAATGACACTGGTGTATTCTTATGTGGTTTGTGAGAAGAACACGCATGCAATGACCACATGCAATGACACTGGTGGATCCATATGTGGTTTGTGGAAAGAATAGACATGCAATGACTCGTTGTGGTTCATGAAAAGAACACACATGCAATGACAATGGTGGATCCATGTGTGGTTTGTGAGAAGAACACATATCCAATGACACTGGGTGTGGTTCAAGAAAAGAACACATATCCAATGACACTGGTCGGTCCTTATGTGGTCTGTGAAAAGAACACACATCCAATGACACTAGTGGATCCTTATGTGGTTTGTGAGAAGAACAGACATGCAATGACTCTAGCTGTGGTTCATGAGAAGAACACACATGCAGTGACACTGGTGTATCCTTGTGTGGTTTGTGAGAAGAACACACATGCAATGACTCTAGATGTGGTTCATGAGAAGAACACACATCCAATGGCACGGGTGGATCCATGTGTACACTGTGAGAGGAAGACACATGCAATGACACTTGGTGTGGTTCATGAGAAGAACACACATCCAATGACACTGGTGTATTCTTATGTGGTTTGTGAGAATAATAGACATGCAATGACTCTAGCTATGGTTCATGAGAAGAACACACATCCAATGACACTTGTGGATGCATGTGTGGTTTGTGGAAAGAATAGACATGCAATGACTCTAGCTATGCTTCATGAAAAGAACACACATGCAATGACACTGGCGGATCCATGTGTGGTTCATGAGAAGAACACACTTCCAATGACACTGGGTGTGGTTCATGAAAAGGACACACATCCAATGACACTGGTGGATCCATGTGTGGTTTGTGAGAAAAACACACATGCAATGACACTGGTGATATGTGGTTTATGAAAAGAACACACATGCAATGACTCTAACAGTGGTTTGTGAAAAGAGCAGACATGCAATCACACTCGTAGATCCATGTGTGGTTTGTGAGAAGAACACACATGCAATGACACTGGTTGTGGTTCATGAAAAGAACAGACATGCAATGACACCAGTGGATCCTCGTATGGTTTGTGAGAATAATAGACATGCAATGACCACATGCAATGACACTGGTGGATCCATATGTGGTTTGTCGAAAGAATAGACATGCAATGACTCATTGTGGTTCATAAAAAGAACACACATGCAATAACACTAGTGGATCCATGTGTGGTTTGTGAGAAGAACACACATCCAATGACACTAGGTGTGGTTCAAGAAAAGAACACACATCCGATGACACTGGTGGATCCTTATGTGGTCTGTGAAAAGAACACACATCCAATGACACTAGTGGATCCTTATGTGGTTTGTGAGAAGAACAGACATGCAATGACTCTAGCTGTGGTTCATGAGAAGAACACACATGCAATGACACTGGTGTATCCTTATGTGGTTTGTGAGAAGAACACACATGCAATGACTCTAGATGTGGTTCATGAAAAGAACACACATCCAATGGCACGGGTGGAACCATGTGTACACTGTGAGAGGAAGACACATGCAATGACACTTGGTGTGGTTCATGAGAAGAACACACATCCAATGACACTAGTGTATTCTTATGTGGTTTGTGAGAATAATAGACATGCAATGACTCTAGCTATGGTTCATGAGAAGAACACACATCCAATGACGCTGGTGGATCCATGTGTGGTTTGTGGAAAGAATAGACATGCAATGACTCTAGCTGTGGTTCATGAAAAGAACACACATGCAATGACACTGGTGGATCCATGTGTGGTTCATGAGAAGAACACACCTCCAATGACACTGGGTGTGGTTCATGAAAAGAACACACATCCAATGACATTGGTTGATCCATGTGTGGTTTATGAGAAAAACACACATGCAATGACACTAGTGATATGTGGTTTGTGAAAAGAACACACATGCAATGACTCTAACTGTGGTTTGTGAAACAAACAGGCATGCAATCACACTAGTAGATCCATGTGTGGTTTGTGAGAAGAACACACATGCAATGACGCTGGTTGTGGTTCATGAAAAGAACAGACATGCAATGACACTGGTGGATCCTCGTGTGGTTTGTGAGAATAATAGACATGCAATGAGTCTAGCTGTGGTTCCTTGAAAGAACAGACATGTAATGGCACTGGTGGATCCATGTGTGGTTTGTGAGAAGAACACACATGCAATGACACTAGATGTGGTTCATGAGAAGAACACACATGCAAAAACACTGGTGGATCCATATGTGGTTTGTGAGAAGAACACACATCCAATGACTCTCTCAGTGGTTTGTGAAAAGAACACAGATGCAATGACTCTAGCTGTGGTTCATGAGAAAAACACACATGCAATGACACTGGTGGAGCCATGTGTGGTTTGTGAGAGGAACATACATGCAATGACACTTGGTGTGGTTCATGAAAAGAAAACACATCCAATGACAGTGGTGGATCCTTATGTGGTTTGTGAGAAGAACACACGTGCAATGACTCTGGTGGATCCTTATGTGGTTTGTGAGAATTACAGACATGCAATGACACTGGTTGTGGTTCATGAGAAGAAAACACATGCAATGGCACTGGTGTATCCTTATGTGGTTTGTGAGAAGAACACACAGGCAATGACTCTAGCTGTGGTTCATGAAAAGAACACACATCCAATGACTCTAGATGTGGTTCATGAGAAGAACACACATGCAATCACACTGGTGGATCCATGTGTGGTTTATGAGTAGAACAGACATGCAATGACACTGGATATGGTTCATGAAAAGAACAAACATGCAATGACACTGGTGGATCCATATGTGGTTTGTGAAAAGAACAGACATGCAGTCACTCTAGCTGTGGTTCATGAAAAGAACAGACATCCAATGACTCTAGCTGTGGTTCATGAGAGAACACAGATGCACTAACACTCGTGGATCCATGTGTGGTTTGTGAGAGGAACAAACATGCAATGACACTGGGTGTGGTTCATGAAAAGAACACACATGCAATGACACTGGTGTATCCTTATGTGGTTTGTGAGAAGAACACGCATGCAATGACCACATGCAATGACATTGGTGGATCCATATGTGGTTTGTGGAAAGAATAGACATGCAATGACTCGTTGTGGTTCATGAAAAGAACACACATGCAATGACAATGGTGGATCCATGTGTGGTTTGTGAGAAGAACACATATCCAATGACACTGGGTGTGGTTCAAGAAAAGAACACATATCCAATGACACTGGTCGGTCCTTATGTGGTCTGTGAAAAGAACACACATCCAATGACACTAGTGGATCCTTATGTGGTTTGTGAGAAGAACACACATGCAATGACTCTAGCTGTGGTTCATGAGAAGAACATACATGCAATGACACTGGTGTATCCTTATGTGATTTGTGAGAAGAACACACATGCAATGACTCTAGATGTGGTTCATGAGAAGAACACACATCCAATGGCACGGGTGGATCCATGTGTACACTGTGAGAGGAAGACACATGCAATGACACTTGGTGTGGTTCATGAGAAGAACACACATCCAATGACACTGGTGTATTCTTATGTGGTTTGTGAGAATAGTAGACATGCAATGACTCTAGCTATGGTTCATGAGAAGAACACACATCCAATGACACTTGTGGATGCATGTGTGGTTTGTGGAAAGAATAGACATGCAATGACTCTAGCTATGCTTCATGAAAAGAACACACATGCAATGACACTGGTGGATCCATGTGTGGTTCATGAGAAGAACACACTTCCAATGACACTGGGTGTGGTTCATGAAAAGAACACACATCCAATGACACTGGTGGATCCATGTGTGGTTTGTGAGAAAAACACACATGCAATGACACTGGTGATATGTGGTTTATGAAAAGAAGACACATGTAATGACTCTAATAGTGGTTTGTGAAAAGAGCAGACATGCAATCACACTGGTAGATCCATGTGTGGTTTGTGAGAAGAACACACATGCAATGACACTGGTTGTGGTTCATGAAAAGAACAGACATGCACTGACACCAGTGGATCCTCGTATGGTTTGTGAGAATAATAGACATGCAATGACTCTAGCTGTAGTTCATTGAAAGAACAGACATGTAATGACACTGGTGGATCCATGTGTGGTTTGTGAGAAGAACAGACATGCAATGACTCTAGATGTGGTTCATGAGAAGAACACACATGTAAAAACACTAGTGGATCCATGGGTGGTCTATGAGAAGAACACACATGCAATGACACTGGGTGTGGTTCATGAAAAGAACACACATCAAATGACACTTGTGGATCCTTATGTGATTTGTGAAAAGAACACACATCCAATGACACTGGTGGATCCTTATGTGGTTTGTCAGAAGAACACACATGCAATGACACTGGTGATATGTGGTTTGTGAAAAGAACACACATGCAATGACACTGGTGGATCCATATCTGGTTGGTGAAAAGAACAGACATGCAATCACATTGGGTGGATCCATGTGTGGTTCATGAGAAGAACACACATGCAATGACACTTGTGATATGTGGTTTGTAAAAATAACATACATGCAATGACTCTAACTATGGTTAATGAAAAGAGAATACATGCAATGACACTGGTGGATCCATGTGTGGTTTGTGAGAAGAACACACATCCAATGACACTGGTGGATCCTTATGTGGTTTGTGAGAAGAACAAACATGCATTGACTCTAGCTGTGGTTCATGAGAAGAACACACATGCAATGACACTTGTGTATCCTTATGTGGTTCGTGAGAAGAACACACATGCAATGACTCTAGATGTGGTTCATGAGAAGAACACACATCCAATGACACTGGTGGATCCATGTGTACACTGTGAGAGGAACACACATGCAATGACACTGAGTGTGGTTCATGAGAAGAACACACATGCAATGACACTGGTGTATCCTTATATGGTTTGTTCTAATAACAGACATGCAATGACTCTAGCTGTGGTTTATGAGAAGAACACACATCCAATGCCATTGGTGGATCCATGTGTGGTTTGTGGAAAGAACAGACATGCAATGACTCTGGTTCATGAAAAGAACACACATGCAATGACACTGGTGGATCCATGTGTTGTTCATGATAAGAACACACATGCAATGACACTGGGTGTGGTCCATGAAAAGAACACACATCAAGTGACACTGGTGTTTACATGTGTGGTTTGTGAGAAGAACACACATGCAATGACACTGGTGATATGTGGTTTGTGAAAAGAACACATATGCAATGACTCTAACTATGGTTTGTGAAAAGATGTAGCATCCCAATTGTCTAACAATTGTAATGCTACTTGGTCTAGTAATATAATGGCTATTTCAAATATATAATTGTTGCATCATCATTATATCATGCTCATGTCATCATGCCACCTTGCATTTGAGCATCATATAAAACCCTTTCTCATTTGGTTCTTATCTCATATGCATTATTAATTGTATTTGCCTCTTGATATTGTATTTGGTTCTTGATATATTGTTTCAATGCCCAAGTTGAGTTGGGGGCATATCTCTTATTAACTCCACCACCTTTTTCTTTCACCACCTTATAATTCCACCATCCAACTAAATATGAGCTTGGCACTTATTGGTTTTACCTCTAGCTCATGTGGGTTGGGATGGATCCAATTCTTGTCCACATGCTCTCATCTTAGCATCATGTTGTTTTCACATCATTGATATATGAGAGCCACATGGCCACCTTTGCATGCCTTGTGAGTGGAACCTTTCTCCTAGCTTCCATATGGTTTATCATGGAATTATGCTAATGTTGGAATATTTTGGGACTATTGATCATCAAGTGGAACATACACACTAGCATGTCCCATTCTATTTCAAACATGGCTATCTCCATCTATTCCACTTGGAATTCTTTCTAGATTCTTTTGCTTGGGCCTTACTCCAATTTTGGGAATGCATAATAATAATGCCATGTAATAACATTGTTTTCACAAGAATCAACATGGCATTAAATATTTGCATGGGCCATGCAAGTACCACCTTTTGCTTGTCATTTGGTTTTTACTTGTTTTTGGTTGGATCATGCCATCTCTCATCTATCTCTCGCCCCTTTTAGCTTGATCTTAATTTGATCTAGCTTAAACCCTATCATCACATCCCTCTCTCTTTTCTTGTCTTGTTTTTGTTTGATCTTGGTTAGTCTTGGCTTGTCCTTGTCCATAGCAAACCCTAGCTACAAATCTCTCCATCTCCTCTAATCTACCCATACCCCCATCTAAGCAAAACCCTAATCCACACCTAATCTAGACCAAACCCTAAACCTACCTCTCTCTCTCGGCCTCTCTCCTTCTCTCTCACTGGCCCCACCATGCCACCTAGCTGCTCCACCCCAGCACCCTAGCTACACCGAGCCATACCTAACCCTAACCCGAGCCTAGCTCTAACCCTACCCGAGGCTACCCCCTCTCCCTCTAGCTCTCCCTCTCCCTGCCATGAGGCCCCTACCCGAGCCTCCCCTGCCTCCTTGGCCTCACCCTGCCGTCCCCACCTGCCACCGCCGCCTGCCTGCCCGAGCACATGAGGGTGGAGGAGGAAAAGGTGGCCGAGCCACCTTTATCTCCAACCACTCCCCCACGGCAGCCTCTCCTCCCTCTGCTTATATCCTGCCTCTCGCCGCATGAGACCATCCCAGATCCACCCCAAGGGCCCTGCTCCCTCCCTCTCTCCTCCACCACCGCCTACCCCCCAGGAAAACCCTCGGCCTCCACCTGACTCAAACCAGCCGGTGGCGTGTGCCTTAGGTGTCGAGGAAGATCGAGGAGGCTCCTGGCAACGCCCAAAGCCGCCACAGAAGGAGGAGTACAGAACCACCAGGCCGGCTGCAGACCGAGAAACCCTAGTCTGCTCGGCCCCTGCATCACCGTCGATCGCCTGCGCCTCGAGCCGAACCACCGCCACCGACAGCCTCGCGGTGAGCCCCTCTCCCTCCCTGACACGGTCCGCCTTGCCGTGCCGCCCTAGATTCACGGACGTTTAGTGCACGCCTCCGGCGTCGCCTTCGGTCCGCCTCATTGTGGCGCCAGAAGCCCTAGCTAGGCCGCGCCCACCTCTCGTCACCTAGCCCAAGCCACATAGCGGTAGCGCTTCCACATGAGCCCAGTCGAGAGATCGATCCCGCCAAGGCGCTCTGTCGCGCATCGACCGCTCGTTAGAGATGCAGAGAAGAGAATCAGTGCGCGCGTGGTCGTCTTGCGCATACCCCCCCCCCACGTTTTGTCTGCGTCAACCCGCGATCCTAACGGACCCACTAGTCAGCCGCGCCAGCGTTTTTGCAGAGAACCCCCTGGCCTCTAGTAATCTCAACCCGCGCTCCATCTAGGCCCCATCTGCTGATTTCGCCTTCGCCACGACACACGTGGTTCGCGAGGTTGGCCCACCTGCCCGCCTCCTTGGCTAGCTATCTGCAAGTGAGAAACGCCTTTCGCACGCTGTGATGCTGAGTCAGCCTGGCCCCACCTGTCAGCGATAGTGGCTAGGACTGCCTGGGTATAAAAAGTAATTCAGTCTATCTGCTTAAATTCAAATATTTTTTTCAAATTAATTCAAATTCAATTTAAATTCTGTTTTCAAATATCTTTTCAATTATTAATCCAAATAATACAATTAATATATGTTTTCAAATCAGAAAAATGTGAGGATTTCAAATATGCAATCCAAAATATATTTTGAACATTCAAAATTCCAAGTTTATTTAAATTACAATAAAATGCCCCTTTTCTTTAATAAATTAATAACTTTTGTTTTATAACTCCAAATTTAATAAATGATATGTCTAAAATGATTAGCTCGACGAGACCTTTCTGTTTAGGCATTCCATTATCTGTTTTGCAGCATGCATCATATAAATATATTGTATACAGCAACTAATATGAGGATAAAATGTGACGAAAACTCAATAAAATGATTTAATCTTGTATTCCACACCTCACCCATGCCATGCTACCTTATTGCCATGCAAATTGTGCATCATTCGTCATGACATTAATGTTTGCTTGATGCATTTAATTCATATGCTTGTGCACTTTATTTATATTGGCCCTTGTTTGTTTGGTTCTTCTTCGAATAGACGCGGAGCAGGGGATATATCAAGAGAACCAGGAGCACTACCCAGATCCATCACTTGCTTCAATCGAGCTGTGCCAGGCAAGCACTACCACATGCTTGCATACATATAGTACCTATTGCCTCTATCTTATTCTTGCATCATTGAGTCGCGATTGCACTAATCTGAATCCCAAGTATTGCATAGCCTTTACTTTTAAACCCCACCGAAGCTTGTTCCTCCACCCCATGAGCCATTACTACAGGAGTTGTTTGAGCCATGCGAGTCGTAGAACAACATGTGTAGGGTTTGTGAGTGTTTGATGAATAACGAGGTACCTAAACAACTTAACCTGAGTAGTAATGGGATAACTAATGAAAGTGGCATCGGTGAGCCATATTCGCTATTTGGTTTTTCAGGCTCACTTGTGTCCCGTAGGACCCCGAGTACTTGATTCCTGTTCCTTGAATATTCGCGCTTATCCACATCCGGAGGATTATGAACCCCTGAGCGAGCTTGATTCATTCTTATTTCTTGGGGCCACGAACTAGTTTGAGGTTTTATTTACTATCATGTACTTATGCCATGCTTTATCGCTTTATTTAAATTGTGCAGGTCTCGCACACTATCGCTTAGGTCCGTGACCGTTTTATGCTGTCGACAAGCCCACCACACTTTCGGGTTCCCAACGTTACCCGGCCATTAAACCTTGAGTCCGTCTCAGTCGGCCAGCTTCGCTATGGTAGCTTAATGGGGTGGCCCCCTGAAATATTTCTGAATCCTGCAATTGCTTTGTCGTGACTATCTCGTTGGGTTTTGATTTGGTTTTTCCGAGGCATATCGAGTGTGTGTTGCTATTTGTGCACCCCTGCAGGGTAAAACTTTCTGAAAGCCGTGTCCACGGTTATGGACGACTTGGAGCATTCTCGATCATAGACAAGCATAACTAAAGTACCGCTTTTAATTTGACTAGACTAGGTACCGACTAGTAAATAGTGCAACACTCACGGAATGGGTAATAAAACTGCCAACGGATGGAGGGTTGTTCGTCCGCCTCGCCGGGTAAGTTTAGGAGGAGGATGGATCTGTGGATATTACCGTTATAACTGTTATAACTGTTGTTATTAATTCACGGACATCCGTCTATCTCTGGTTAGGCGGATGGTTAGCGAGTATCTATAGAACTGTTAGGGTTTATCTTTTGCTGCAATTGCGTCACCCTGTGTTGAGTCCCTTTAGAGGCATAAAGACTTGCCGAGTACCCCTAGGGTCTCACACGATAAATTATTGGTTCGGATGAACAGTACACTCACAAGATGGATCTTGGGTGGAAGAGACGGACGATGGGCAACGATCATTCGTGTAGAGATTCCGGGAACGGGATCCGTGAGATCTGTGGGCGGGATGTGCTTATTTATGGGGCATCTTATGCCGATTTGCTTCTTATCCGCATCAGATTTTGTCTTCCGTTCCGCTTGATACTGCTGATTGATGTATGAGGAGATATCCTAAACTATTATATCTATCTAGGATATTTGGATCTTGCCGTATGATGCTATATTTCCTTTCTTTTTAGATGGAATGGCTCGATGTCTGTTGTATGGTGGCTTGCATACATACTCATTTGTGTATGTAGTTGATCCCTTCGCCGACACGCCGCCCGTTCTTGTCCCGATGTTTGGAAATGGTTGGGACGGCCGAAAGGTCTACCTGTGAGTGGCACTTGGGCCCCACCGTACTATTTCAACCATTTCTGAACATCCAGGCTTGTACTAGGAGCGTAATTCACCGAGGTAGTTACAAAAGAGCAGACATGCAGAGACACTGGTGGATCCATGTGTGGTTCATGAGAAGAACACACATCCAATGACACTGGGTGTGGTCCATGAAAAGAACACACATCAAGTGACACTGGTGTTTACATGTGTGGTTTGTGAGAAGAACACACATGCAATGACACTGGTGATATGTGGTTGGTGAAAAGAACACACATGCAATGACTCTAACTATGGTTTGTGAAAAGAGCAGACATGTAGAGACACTGGTGGATCCATGTGTGGTTTGTGAGGAGAACACACATGCAATGACACTGGTTGTGGTCCATGAAAATAACAGACATGCAATGACACCGGTGGATCCTTGTGTGCTTTGTGAGAAGAACAAACATGCAATGACTCTAGCTGTGGTTCATGAAAAGAACAGACATGCAATGACACTTGTGGATCCATGTGTGATTTGTGAGAAGAACAGACATACAATGACTCTAGATGTTGTTCATGAGAAGAACACACATCCAATGACACTTGGTGTGGTTCATGAAAAGAACACACATCCAATGACACTAGTGGATCCTTAAGTGGTTTGTGAGAAGAATAGACATGCAATGACTCTAGATGTGGATCATGAGAAAACACACATGCAATGACACTGGTGGATCCATGTGTGGTTTATGAGAGGAACAGACATGCAATGACACTGGGTGTGGTTCATGAAAAGAAGAGACATGCAATGACACTGATGGATCCATATGTGATTTGTGAAAATAATAGACATGCAATAACACTGGGTCGATCCATGTGTGGTTCATGAGAATTACACACATGCAATGACACGGGTGGATCCATGTGTGGTTTGTGAGAAGAACACACATCCAATGACACTGGGTGTGGTTCATGAAAAGAACACACATGCAATGCCACTGGTGTATCCTTATGTGGTTTGTGAGAATAACTGACATGCAATGACTCTAGTTGTGGTTCATGAGGAGAACACACATGCAATGACACTGGTTAATTCTTATGTGGTTTGTGAGAAGAACACACATGCAATGACTCTAGCAGTGGTTTCTGAAAAGAACACACATGCAATGACTCTAGTTGTGGTTCATAAGAAGAACACACATGCAATGACACTGGTGGATCCATGTGTGGTTTGTAAGAGGAACACACATGCAATGACTCTGGTGGATCCTTATGTGGTTTGTGAGAATAACAGACATGCAATGACACTGGTTATGGTTCATGAGGAGAAAACACATGCAATGGCACTATTGTATCCTTATGTGGTTTGTGAGAAGAACACACATGCAAAGACTCTAGACGTGGTTCATGAGAAGAACACACATCCAATGACTCTATCCGTGGTTCATGAGAAGAACACACATGCAATGACACTGGTGGATCCATGTGTGGTCTGTCAGAGGAACAGACATGCAATGACACTGGGTGTGGTTCATGAAAAGAACAAACATCCAATGCACACTGATGGATCAACATGTGGTTTATGGAAAGAACACACATGCAATGAACTATAGTGGGTCCATGTGGTTTATGAGAAGAACACACATCCAATGAACTCTAGTGGATCTATCTTGGCATAATTTGATGTATGCCATGATGTATTTTATTGTACAAGAAACTCACTTTCCGTTTTTATACTACTCAATTTTGTCCTTGGTTTTTTGATACTACTCAGTTTTGCCCCCCTCTCTCTATCTTTCGTAGAAGCCCAAACCTATGCTCACCCTGTCTGCTACTCCCTGATTGGTTGTCATAGTTGTCACGCGGATCGTGCGTACCAACCGTTGATCCTGTGCGATCCAACGATGATTGTTGCACATGTCGTGCCCTTCAAAGTACAGCGTGAGACAGCACGGACGTCTCCCTCAGCGAGACTTCTACAAGAAGGAACACGATGTCGTCCATGGAAAAAGTCGATGAGCGGTCATGTCATGTTTAATCAAGTCTGAAAAGCCTACTACTGCTACTACTACGCCACAACGCATGCGTCATCGAGTGCATGGTCCTCGATGGACAGCTGCAATTTATTGCCACTTGATTTTAATAAGACATATCCCATTTTTACGCAACGGCTCTCAATCTCACTTCCAAGTGGGCCCGACCGTAAGAAACTTGCACGCGCTAGCCGGAGGCCGAAGAGCTGAGCTCGATGAGACCTAACGTCCCCGCCTTCATCGAGTCACTCGTAGTCATCAACACATCCCTCTACCCGATCTAGCACAACCCCAAAAATCTCACCATACAACCACCTACCTTCCCCTCTACATTTCCACTTTTAACTATCGCCAATTTTAGGGCCGTGTCAAACATCGTACATAGAAATCGTGTATGCGCCCTTTGCATGCGGCTCAATACAGAACTGCCTTGCATGGCCCGGGAAAAAAACGTGACGCATCGCGGCGGCGTGTTGCGTGCACGGCAAGAGATCGCGTATGCGTTGCACGGTGGTGGAATGAAACGTGCCTTGCTTCCATCCACCTTAAATATAGAGCCCCTCTATGCACACCCACTCTCACTCTCGCTCACTATCCCCACGCAACCGTCTCCATTGTCCCACCAGCATCCGCAAACTCCTGAGAATACCCTGTCCGCGCTGGAGGTAGCGGAGGATAAGGTGGCCATCATCGCTTTCGAGGCTACCGGCGAGGAGGCCCCCCGTCTCCTTGCCGGTCCCCCTCAACGCGTTGAAAGCAGTCGCCGTCCCTGTCTAGGCCCTAGTCGAGGCATCAATGGTAGCCGCCGTTCCCGTCCAGGCCCCCGTCCTCGCTATCGACGGAGCTGCCGAAGAGGAGTCCCCCACCGGCGAGGAGGGCCCCGCCGGTCACAAGCAGATCAAGCACTTCCCGGGCACCTACAATCCATAAAATTACATCGCTCTGTTGAACCCCTACGACACCAGCATCGACGACCCATGGTCAGAGGTAACTAGGGTTTGCTCCCCTCCCATGGTTCTTCTACCATTCCCATCGTTGGATGCTAGATCTTGGTTTATCAGGATTCGGTTGTTTGCATTTCGATTGCTCGATCTTCTTACATCATCTACTCCCCCATTTTCCTTTTATTCCAATAGGTTTCCGGCAGCGATGTCTGCAGCGATGACGAGCCCATGCACACCAAGACTCGTCACGTGCTGAGGAGGCTGCGGGCCGGCTAGTACGACGCCTTCTTCAGGGGCGGCGACTACAGCTGCCCCTTCTGCAAGGGGATCGCCTTCTGTCGGGTGAGTCTCGCCAGCACCGACTTCAACTCCTTACCGAAGCATGTAGAGGCCCCGGGCTCCGGCATCCACAAAGGCGGCGAGCGCAAGACCGTGAACATCAATGCCTACATCGCTGAACACCGGGCCCTCAGCATTCACCTCCAAAACCTCCAGCGGGTGGGCATCAAAGAGCATCGCATGCCTCTAATCAGGCCCAAGGCCCCCAAGATCAAGGGACTGGGTAGCAAGAAGTGGAGGAAGCGCCGAAGTGAGGAGGCGGAGGCGCAGGCGCATGAAGGACGGGTTGGATGGGTCCTTGAATGTATCTGCATCTACGACGGCTGCTGCTGCTAAGCAACTTCTTTTGATTTTCTATATTTTGCTTGCATCCAATTTCTAGCTGAATGCATCGAACCTCGTTAAGCAACCTACTTTCTATCGCTATATCCTATTTAGCTGCGCATAGCTATATCTACATTTGTTTTGTTTTCTGAATGAATGTATTCTTCCTGGTGTGATTTGCTGCTCTAGATTTTCTACCTGATCGGAGGCAAAAAGAGGTCCAAAAGGGAACGAATTATCGAAGAGAGAATCTTCTCTAGATTTGCTACCAATTTGGGGAAATGAAACATATATATTTAGAGAGATAGGAAAAGGGTACTCTTTCAAACTGCCAGTTAACGAGCTACCATCTTGACGAGGGCCCATCTTGATGTCTCCCTCTACAAGAAGGAACACGATGCCGTCCATGGAAAAAGTCGTCGAGTGGTCATGTCACATTTAATCAAGTCTGAAAAGCCTACTACTGCTACTACAACACATGCACAAGGCAACAAGGTCATCGAGTGCACGGTTGTCGACGGCACGCTGCAATTTATTGCCACTTGATTTTAATAAGACATATCCCATTTTTACGCAGCGCTCCCAATCTCACTTCCAACTGGGCCCTACCGCTAGTAACTTCCATGAGTCAAGGGTGCCCCTCGAGTAGATCTAATGTTGCTAGAATTTGGTTCCGTGCCACTTGCATGCAGTGGAATCGAGGTTTGCCATGAGCGTGTTTTCAATGCAGCTCTAAAGTGGAGATCGTGGCTATTTCAAAAAAAAGGGAACCCAAAAAAAAGGTGGAGATCGTGGTAGCCCCCTGCCCCTGCCCACCACACGTGTCCACTCGAGTACTACGAACAGTCCGGTGTTTATAACCCCCCTCGACCTTCTTCTTCCATGTGCTCGTGTAATTTTCCCCCAGTCTGTCTAGTCCCACGACCCCAATCTGCACCTACCGCGCACGCCAAAGCTCCCTCTCTTGCACTACCTCCTTCCCTTGGTGCGCCATGAAGCGTACGCATGGAGACGAGCTGGAGGTGAAGCCAGACGAAGGCACAACAGTAGATAGCTCGGTCGTTGCTAACTAGGCGGAGGCGTCTTCTCTGGGAACGAATGCCGCTCGTCGCCGTGCCTTCAAGGGTGCGAGCTCATCCGTCCAGCCAGTAGCCATCACCGCCGAGCAGCAGGTGGCCGACAACATCGTGGTGCCAGCGGCAGATTTGGATGGGGGGCAGGCGGCAGGCGGAGGCAATCCGTTGCTCCACATCAATGACCCTATCTCCATACAAGAAATCTTCGACGCAATCGCGGAGAATGACGAGTTTGAGGAGGAGGTCCCTGATGAGGAGTCCGAGGTACTACATAGCTAGCTTCTCTAGTCGCAGCCGCAGATTTCACTGTTCATCAATAGGATTTGCTCAATCGTGTACATATATTTTGCTGTTGAAGTAGGGTAGTATATATATGGTTCGATCGGTCGATTGATGCATCTGTCATCTAGTCACAAAACCCCAATCCGTCTAGTCACAAAACCCCAATCTGCTCATCTGCCATCTAGTTGAGTTGGCTAGTTGAGTGTTGATTTTGATACACAGCATGCCTATAACATTACATTTCTATTTCTTACTCAGCCCAATGATTCAATTTTGCCCCAAAATAGTGCAAGGGCATCTGATGGTGTCGTTTTCTTAGGGATGGTTAGTGAACCTGAGGCAGCAATGCACATAGACAATATAGGTTGTGTTGTTGGTATTTTGGTTCTCCGACTCCATCGCTGAAAAAAATGAGGCCCTAATTTTTTTCTCATATGGAACCTATATATAATCTTTGTATTGTTTCTGATCTATGAATGCGTTGTATGATACATATGTATATCCCTGAATATTGTTTTGTATGATTACATTTCAATTTCTTATTGTGGCCAATGATTCAAATTTGCCCCAAAGAGGTGCAGACACATTGATGTCAGATTTTTTCAGGGATGAGTTAGCGAACCTGGGCCATGTACAAGATCATTATGAGCTATGCAATTGTTATTTGGTTCGCTTACGCCATCCCTGTAGAAACTTATGAGGCCGTAATCTTTATTCTACATTCATAGAACTATGATATTTGAATTATCTATTCCATGCATTCATAGTGTATAAGAGTTACATTTTAGTTTGTCACCGAGGCCGATGATTCAAATTTGCCCTAAAATAGTTCAAGGGGAGACACGTATGATGGTGTCGTGTTTTAGGGATGGGTTGGTGAACCTGAGGCAGCAATGCACACAAACAATATAGGTTGTGATGTTGGTACTTTGGGTATCCAACTCCATCTCTAAAACAAATTATGAGGCCCTTGATTTATTCTCATATGGAACTACATATATGATCCTTGATTTCTTTCTGATCTTTTAATGATTGGTATGATGCATATGTATATGAATGGTTTTGATCATAAGTATTGTTTAACATGTACCTGAAGATTAATTGTTTGGTTTTCTATTTATAATTACAATATTTAGGCTTGTTTTTGTACCTGACTATGTATATCCCTGAATATTGTTTTGTACGATTACATTTCAATTTCTTATTGTGGCCAATGATTCAAATTTTCCCCGAAGAGAGGCAGACACATTGGTATCAGATTTTTTTCAGGGATGAGTTAGCGAACCTGGGGCCATGTACAAGATCAATATAAGCTGTGCAATTGTTACTTGGTTCGCATACGCCATACCTGTAGAAACTTATGAAGCCATGATGTCTACGCACTTCTATTCTTGTAGACAGTTGTTGGGCCTCCAAGTGCAGAGGTTTGTAGAACAGCAGCAAGTTTCCCTTAAGTGGATTACCGATGGTTTATCGAACTCAGGGAAGAAGTGGTTGAAGGTATCCCCATCAAGCAACCCTGCAATCAAGATACAAGTAGTCTCTTGTGTCCCCAACACACCCAATACACTTGTTAGGTGTATAGGTGCACTAGTTCGGCGAAGCGATAGTGAAATACAAGTGGTATGGATATAAGACAATGGTGCCAGAAAATAGCTTGATGGCATGGAAGAGACTAAAGGCAAACTAAAATAAAGATGACAACAAGCAAACATGTAACAAATCTAGTTGCAAACGGTGTTTCAATGCTTAGAAACAAGGTCTAGGGATCATACTTTCACTAGTGAACACTCTCATATAAATATCTTCTCTTTATGATACTACTCTGAACTATTCTCCGGTTGGACACTCTAATCCATGGTAGGTGTAACATCCCAATTTTAGCAACCCTGATTAGTTGTTCAGAATGCAAAAATCAGGGGGAACAAAAACTTTTTCTTGTGCATTGGTGCAGTGCTTGCTTATTGTTTGTCTACACTTGTCCTTATGAGAGTGTATCTTATGATACTCCTTACCTCACCCTAAGTTGACAAAAGCTATTTACCCAAAACTATCCTGGCTCATTTTACATATTCTCAAACGTTCTGGCATTTCAAAACAAGAGCCAAGATGCCTATGTAACCAAAACTATTTTTGGTAGCTTCTATTGACAAAACTATGGAGAGATATTTAATACAATCTCCTTAGTTTTTCAAGATAGAATCCTCAGCTCATCTTATCTCTAGTTTCCCCAAAACACCTTTTCCAAGCATTTGAATTCTACTATTGGTAGGGATACCAAGGACTCTCACCTTATTCAAAACTCAACCTCTTCAAAATGCCCCAACCCTACCTCAAGCTAAGCTTGATGGTAACCCTAGAGTAGTTGATTTGTTTACAAGATGAGTTGCCTTGATCTGCGGTCTGATGAGTTGTTTTGATCTGCTGTTTTACTTGTTTGTTTAGGAAGTAGTATGAGCTACTAAAGGAGCTCATCACTAGGATCAAGATGTTTCCAAATCATCAATCCCTAAGCAATAATACAAACCTAGGTATGATCCCTAGCCACTAGGTGATCATCTAAAACCCTTAACCAGATCAATTCTGAGGATCTCCATTCTAGATGTTTCCAAGTCATTGAAGACCAATATTCAGCTTGGAACCCTTCCACTCAATCTACTCTTCAACATCATCCATTTATTGATGCTCTGAAACTTTGCAACTCCTCCAAGAACATTCCCTCTCATACTCTAGTCAAAATCTTCAAAACTGCCAAATTTGACTAAGTCTAGAAACAGTTTCAACGTCACCTTTTTGAATGCCTCCTTTTCTCAAACCTTGTGATTTTTTGGAAATGAACTTGAACCATATTATTAAACATCCTAATGACTACCAAGGCCCACATTGTCCCCTGGTTATATACTCCTCCAATTCACTTGCCCATGATGGTTTTGCATACAAGAAAATAACATTTCCTGCAAAACTAGTCATCATGCCTACTTTGGTAGAGCTCACACCCTCATACAACCTCCTGTGGACCAACTCTCTTCATGGTTGTGATCTACTAATTGATGTCTATCAAGACCTACTTCACTTGCCCCAAGTGGATCTCTGTGCTGCTTAAACCCACATGGTTTATAAGGCATCATGACTCATTTTGCATGACAGTCTTATTTTCGACAAAGTTTGCCATCATTTCTAGATCACCTCACATGCATTTATTTCAAACTCCTCATACCATGATCATCTATAGGACTTGGTATAACCATCCATCCAACCCTTGCATAAAGGTGAACTCTGAGCTCCAAGATGCAAGCATGTTTTGGTGGTATCAAAATAACACCCCCAAGATCACCAACTGCTTGTTTTCCACCTTATTCAAGTTGGAATTCCATTCCTCAAGGTTGAAACTGCTTGCTACACCTTTTATATCTCATCTACATTGATCCTCAAGATTTATCAATAATTCTCCAAAATTATTATGGCCCCAAAACTATTTAATTCTTTTAATAGTCAAAATATCCAAAACTCCCTCCATAAAGGAAAGTTAGGTTTTTGCCAAAACATTTCTCCAACTCTTGGCTCAAGTGAGTTCCATATATCCTACTCTATCTTCCCATCTCAAAAATAAATATTTTTGAGAAGCTTTATTATTTCTTTTTGCCCATTTCCTTAAATGGCTGAATTGGAATAATAATGGTTTTAAATACTTCTAGTCCCCAATAAATCTTGGGAAAATTCCCCTAAGTGTGTATTCACATCTGTGACCGTTCCACATAAAAAACCAACCTTGTCCAATGGAAACTTACCAAATGATATTCTAGAAATCACTTCTGTCCTTTTTGAGTCAATGGATTTAAGTAGACTAAAACCCCACATAAAAATCTCAATTAAATCCTAGGAGTCTACCTCGACCTCATCTATCTACCAGCACCATTTCCTCCTCTGTGCCAATGCAAGTTTGTGGACTTCCTTCATAACCATCAATTGGATCACAATGGCTAATTAAGCAAATCCATTACTCAAACCACTTTCAAATCTCACCCAAACTTGCTTATTACACCTCATCAGCACCAGGAAAAACCCCTGGTCGACCAATACTGTAGCACCACCTCAGCCCTTCCCATTTTTCCCTTGTACTAGTAGAGAGAGAGAGAGATAAAAAAATCTTACAAGGATCTACTCCACATAATTACCACAGTTGCCCCCACCTCCCTCTCTGATCCAGCCTGACCAAATAACCTTCCTACCCCTCTCCGCCGACCCCTGGACCAATCCCTGGCCAGCAATCCTCTCCCCCTTGTCCTAAATGGTCATTTACATCACCTACCCCTCCCTCCTTGGTATATAGGCTAGAGGCCACCCCCAGCTCGCCTCTGCCCCTCATTTGCTCCCTCACCCCTCCACTCACTCTCCCCAGGCTCCACTCCCACTGCCCTGCCCTGTGCTGACCAGAGGAAAAAGAAGAAGGAGAAGCTCGGCCTCCTTCAAAAGTCGAGCAAGGCTCCTTCTCCCCTGCTCCATTCCCTCTGCATGTCAGCTCATGTGCTCCCCTCCTCCTCCTCTACCTGACAGTACCTTTCTTTTGGCTCAGGACCTACTCCTCCGTCCTCGCCAGCGAGCTCCGACGAGGTCGCTCTCGGCTGCCATCGCGCGAGCTGCTTCTAGTGGACCACCGCCACCGTACTGCCCATCGATCTGCTCGCCATCTTCGACTCCGTTGCCCTGTAGCCTCCACGACCTCCCTCGAGCCCTCAGGTTAGCTCCCAGCCCTGCGCCACCCTCTGCTAGGGTTAGCATCCTTCGTCGGTGAGCCCAGGTGGACGACGACGCTCCGTCATCCATCGCCCCTTAAGCCAACGGCCAGATTTGGCCGATACCGCTTCGGCCGTCCCCTCTCGCGGACCGCCAGGCCCCGCTTGCCAGGTTCAAGCGCTGGCTCCCGCACGCCGCATCGCCTCGCCGTGGGCTGAATCTCCTCAGCGCGGCCCAGTAGCCCTAGATCCCAGCCTGCAAACCTTTTCTTTTATTCATTTCTGTCTAGATCCAGAAACTATCCCCCAGTTTAAATCCTTTTGAAAATAAATCACTCCAGGAGTTTGGCAGCTCCAAATAGAGTGAATACAATTTCTACAGAAAGGAATTTTAAATGCCTACCACATTCCCTTGGAATAAACTCAATAGCGTCTATAGAATTAATCTGGTAAAAAGGAGAAAAACTATACAGAACTGTCTTTGGGAATTTCCTATGGGCATTCTGATAATTATTTTGACAAGATTCCAACTCTAAGTGGTTCAGTACATCAAACACTACCCAACCATCCAAGGAAATAATTTTTGGAACTTCAGATACCTTCTGGTCAATTATTTCCTCAAACTAGAGTTTAATCCACTATAAAAAGCAGAACTAAATCTAGGAATTGGATAATCAAGTGGAACCACTTGTGGGGGGTTTATTTTGGCAAGACCTATCTAAGGATATCATGGTTACCCTTTGGTAGCCTACTTACCTCAGAACCCTAATACAAATGCTTTGTGTCTAGCATTGACAACTATCTTCCAAGAGAAAACACTATAGTGGCAATCTAGTAAATTCACACCAATAAAACCCAACTTCTCCAAAACCTCCCAAGTTCAGTAGTATTCCTTATGTTAGCTCGTTGTATGGTGTGATGCTTGTATTCCTTGTACTGATTGTGGTATTGTCTTCTTGCATGTTTACCCGATGACGACGATAGTGTGAGAGTCTGACGACAAGAAGGAAGGGGCTTCTTATTATTATTTATTGGTTATTCTTGGTTATCTAAAGAAGTCCAGGGACTTATTGCTAATCATAGGCAAGCCACCATTCCTGAACTCTGATATATGTCCTACTCTCTTTTACCTGTTTTGTGTCCTCTTTATAAATTGCATTATCCACCTGCATGTCTTGTTTTACAAATGCTGCGATAGTAACTTGGCTCCCCCAAGTTATGACTTTGTGTCCTTCGAGGTATCACCCCGATGTACCTACCATTTTATCCCCTTAGATTGAGAGTATGATGGATAGCATCCTACCTCCTTGGAAACCTCCGGTTTTGCTAAAATAAACTGCCTTGGGGAATTACCCCACCACAAAGGTTTTTAAAACTGTTTTGTAAAACCCTTGGGAAGAGGCATCGTTCCAAGCGGATGTTTTAACGAAAGAAATGGTGATGATGAGAAATGAGAATGTGATGGTATGTTCTACGCCTTTAACGGAACACTTTTTATCCGCACAACCACATTACCCCAGGTGGTGGGGCTTAGCTCGTAGTTTGTCCGCATTAGCTGAGGCAGCTTCTACCATGCTTATAGGGAGAGATCCCTGGAATTCCGGGCAGGCGCCACCAGATCACGGATCTGAAGCCTGTCGCTTGCTTCGGCAAGAGTGAGCCTGTACTGGCAGGAGGCCGGCGCAACAATTGGGTCTCCCGCGGACGGTATGACTTGGAGTACGGAAGGAAGTGGAGTCACCAGATTTAAGGTATACGCCAAGTCACGTCTTGGGTATACGGATGTACGAAAGACAGGACTATGGCTGGGAGCCACATACTTGTTGTCGGGGAGAACAAACCCAAAAGGAAGAGCATGTCTTTACTTGGGTAGACAAGCGAAAGGTTAGGTTTGATTATCCGGACCCCCATCTACTTTGGTAGTGGGCCGTGGTTGTATCCCGGCGGATGTATTGATTCTTGTGGGGAAAGTGCGCAAACTCTACAGAGTATAATCTATTCCAATAGCCGTGTCCATGGTCACGGACAGTTGTAAAGGTGTTGGCTAGGAGTACCCAAACTGTGCTTGTTTGGGAAACAAGGACGAAGAGGACGAAGGTTCTGGGGGAACCCGAGTTCAAAAGTTTTGTTTTGACCCAAGGTGGTCAAAGAGGTTTAAAAAGGGTTTTTACTCCAAAACTGTTTTCAAAACTCTTTTTCAACAAAGATATGGAGATGTCTTGACTTATAAAACAAAGGCATGTTTTCAAACTCTTTTTCAACAAAGATATGGAGATGCCATACCTACAAAAGGAAGTCTATGTTTTCTTCAAAAACAACCCCAGATAAAGCTATCTCGCCACCGCCAGATTTGCAGTTCCTTATTTCGTATATCCTGGTGGTTTGCGAGTGCATTCAAAAGTACTCACGGCTTTGTCCCTGGCTTTTTACTTCGCCAGTCTTTCAGAGGTTCAACATCGGAGGATTCAGGTGACGTCTAGAGAACTAGGCCGTCTTCCTAGTCAGCTGCCTGTAGGTTGAGGCACGATTGGGCTCTGCGCTTGAGATTGCTCCGCTGCTAAGGATGTTGTAGCCAAAATGGCATTTATGTAAGTCTTGTAACTCGTTATGTTTCGGATGACGTAATGATAGCTGTCGGTTATGTTCCACGGCTCACTGATCATGGGAACATGGATGTATGCATAACAGGGATTTCTCGGATGAATAATCTGGCGAGCCCATAGACTTGGTATCAGAGCCATCCTGACTGTAGGAGACCTTAGTTAGCATGGACGTTAGACAGGAAACGACAAACCTATTTTCCAAAAGACAAGGGAGAAAATATGACTATTTGCAAAAGTGATTATGTCTTATCCCCTCCATTTTGAAAACTACTTGCATTAATATGATTTCATAATCACAAAATCATGCACACCTGTCAATAACCCAACCTGACCCTAAACCCTTCTATAGATGGAACCTATTGATGAAGAGTTGTTGGAGATTGGATTTCCGCAAATCCTATGGGACTCGATGCAACTGTGTGATTACCAGCAGAAAACTACCTACACCCTCCACAAGGGACTGGAATCAGTAGATTATGTGGGACATATTGTCATACTAGCCAAGCTAGGAACCAATGGAAGCCTTATCTACCCCACAGGACGCCGGATGCCTAGTCCCGTACTTGCTATTGACTTGGTATCCAGAGAATCTTTGATGCGCATTCGTAGTTCCCTCCCAGAGATGAGACAGCCCACAACCTTCTACCTTCCCATGAAGGGAAATGTCGACTCCACCGGAGGAACTCAAGTCCCCAGTTGGCGTAGCTTGGTCTCTCCTTTAAGACCCGTTACAGCTACTCTATCAATGAGGTGTTAACCGCAGTTATTGACGAATGCCGCCACTCCCAAATGGATCTCCGTAGCCTACAAGCCATTCTCACCCGTAAGGAAGCTCAGGAAGCCCTACAAGGGAATTGAACCCGAACCACCGCCACTGAAGGAACATCGAGGGAAGCCGCCCCCAAGAGAAGCAGGAAGTGCACCACCGCTAGTCAGTACCTTCGTAGATTCAAGCCCATAAAACATGCACAGGGAACCTCCGCTGATCTGCCAGAAGCCAGCCACGACTCCACAGATGCACCCTCCGAGTAGCCACTAGGTGATCATCTAAAACCCTTAACCAGATCAATTCTGAGGATCTCCATTCTAGATGTTTCCAAGTCCTTGAAGACCAATATTCAGCTTGGAACACTTCCACTCAATCTACTCTTCAACATCATCCATTTGTTGATGCTTTGATACTTTGCAACTCCTCCAAGAACATTCCCTCTCATACTCTAGTCAAAATCCTCAAAACTGCCAAATTTGACAAAGTCGGGAAACAGTTTCAACATCACCTTTTTGAATGCCTCCTTTTCTCAAACCTTGTGCATTTTTGTAAATGCACTTGAACCATCTTATTAAATATCCTAAGGACTACCAAGACCCACATTGTCCCCTGGTTATATAATCCTCCAACTCACTTGCCCATGATGGTTTTGCAAACAGGAAAATAACATTTCCTGCAAAACTAGTCATCATGCCTACTTTGGTAGAAGATCACACCCTCATACAACCTCATATGTACTAACTATATTCATGGTTTTGATCTACTCATTCATGTCTATCAAGACCTACTTCACTTGCCCCAAGTGGATCTCTGTGCTGCTTAAACTCACATGGTTTATAAGGCATCATGACACATTTTGCATGACAGTCTTATTTTCAACAAAGTTTGCCATCATTTCTAGATCAACTCACATGCATTTATTTCAAAATCCTCATACCATGATCATCTATAGGACTTGGTCTAACCATCCATCCAACCCTTGCATCAAGGTGAACTCTGAGCTCCAAGATGCAAGCCTGTTTTGGTCGTATCAAAATAACACCACCCAAGATCACCAACTCCTTGTTTTCCACCTTATCCAAGTTGGAATTCCATTCCTAAAGGTTGCAACTGCTTGCTACACCTTTTATATCTCATCTACATTGATCCTCAAGATTTATCAATAATTCTCCAAAATTATTATGGCCCCAAAGCTATTTAATTCTTTTAATAGTCAAAATCTCCAAAACTCCCTCCATAAAGGAAAGTTTGGTTTTTGCCAAAACATTTCTCCAACTCTTGGCTCAAGTGAGTTCCATATATCCTACTCTATCTTCCCATCTCAAAAATAAATATTTTTGAGAAGCTTTATTATTTGTTTTTCCCCATTTCCTTAAATGGCTGAATTGGAATAATAATGGTTTTAAATACTTCTAGACCCCAATAATTCTTGGGAAAATTCCCCTAAGTGTGTATGCACATCTGGGACCCTTCCACTTCAAAAACCAACCTTCTCCAATGGAAACTTACCAAATGATATTCTAGAAATCACTTCTGTCCTTTTTGAGTAAATAGATTTAAGTGGACTAAAACCCCACATAAAAATCTCAATTAAATCCTAGGAGTCTACCTTGACCTCATCTATCTACCAGCGCTATTTCCTCCTCTGGTCCAATGCAAGTTTGTGGACTTCCTTCATAACCATCAATTGGATCACAATGGTTAATTAAGCAAATCCATTACTCAAACCACTTCCAAATCTCACCCAAACTTGCTTATTAGACCTCATCAGCACTGTAGCACCACCTCAGCCCTTCCCATTTTTCCCTTATACTAGTAGAGAGAGAGAGAGACAACAAAATCTTACAAGGATCTACTCCACTTAATTACCACAGCTGCCCCCACCTCCCTCTCTGATCTAGCCCGACCAAATACCCTTCCTACCCCTCTCCGCCAACTCCTGGACCAATCCTTGGCTAGCAATCCTCTCCCCCTTGTCCTAAATGGTCATTTACATCACCTACCCCTCCCTCCTTGGTATATAGGCCAGAGGCCACCCCCAGCTCGCCTCTGCCCCTCATTTGCTCCCTCACCCCTCCACTCACTCTCCCTAGGCTCCACTCCCACTGCCCTGCCCTGTGCTGACCAGAGGAAGAAGAAGAAGGAGAAGCTCGGCCTCCTTCAAAAGTCGAGCAAGGCTCCTTCTCCCCTGCTCCATTCCCTCTGCATGTCAGCTCATGTTCTCCCCTCCTCCTCCTCTACCTGACAGTACCTTTCTTTTGGCCTAGGACCTACTCCTCCGTCCTCGCCAGCAAGCTCCGACGAGGTCGCTCTCGGCTGCCGTCGCGTAGCTGCTTCTAGTGGACCACCGCCGCCGTGCCGCCCATCGATCTGCTCGCCGTTGTCGACTGCGTCGCCCTGCAGCCTCCACGACCTCCCTCGAGCCCTCAGGTGAGCTCCCTTCCCCGTGCCACCCTCTGCTGGGGTTAGCACCCTTCGTTGGTGAGCCCAGGTGGACGGCGACGCTCCACCGTCCATCGCCTCTTAAGCCAACGGCCAGATCTGGCCGATACCACTTCGGTCGTCCCCTCTTGCTGACCACCGGGACCCGCTTACTGTGTTCAAGGCTGGCTCACACAAGGCTGTTCGCTGTGGCTGAATCTCTCAGCTGCCCAGTATCCCTAGATCCCAGCCCGCAAACCTTTTCTTTTATTCATTTCTGTCCAGATCCAGAAATTGTCCCCCAGTTTAAATCCTTTTGAAAATGAAAATAAAATGTAATGGCCAAGATCAAAAATTCTGGTAGTAACCTGTTGTTTTCTCAGACATGCAGAACCTGTCCCTTGCCAAAATTAATCTTCATTATTTGTTGGCAATTAATCGAATAAAATGTATCTGGTACACTAATTAAATTCCTCTGTGAGATAGCCTTACCCATTTGAGTTGAAACAAAGCCCTATGGAGAGGTATTTGATATACCTACCATCTAGCACAGGTCCTATGCCAAGGTGAACAGAGGTGTGCCTTTGAGAAGAATAACCAAACCAGCCTTTATTTGCCTTGGATAATTTCTCCAGGTCAAACCAAATGTGGTATTGACCTGATTCCAGCTCCCATTACCTCCTAGTACCAGCATCTATCAAATCCTAGCAGCTCAAAATTGTTTGAGCTCTGATTGAATTTTTGTGATTTAAATACTCCTGTAGGGGGTATCTTCACTAAATAAATCACTCCAGTAGTTTGGCCACTCCAAATAGAGTGAATACAATTTCTACAGAAAGGTATTTTAAATTCCTAACACATGCCCTTAGAATCAACTCAATAGCATTTGTAGAATTACTCTGGTAAAAAGGAGAAAACTATACAAAACTGCCTTTGGGAATTTCCTGAGGGCATTCTGTTAATTATTTTGACAAGATTCCAACTCTAAGTGGTTCAGTACATCAAACAATACCCAATCATCCAAGGAAATAATTTTTGGAACTTCAGATACCTTCTGGTGAATTATTTCCTCAAACTAGAGTTTAATCCACTATAAAAAGCAGAACTAAATCTAGGAATTTGATAATCAAGTGAAACCACTTGTGGGGGTTTTGTTTTGGCAAGCCCTATCTGAGGATATCATGGTTACCCTTTGGTAGACTACTGACCTCAGAACCCTAATCCAAATGCTTTGTGTCTAGCCTTGACAACTATCTTCCAAGAGAAAACACTATAGTGGCAATCTAGTAAATTCACACCACTAAAACCCAACTTCTCCAAAACCTCCCAAGTTCAGTAGTATTCCTTGTTAGCTTGCTGTATGGTGTGATGCTTGGATTCCTTGTATTGATTGTGGTATTGTCTGCTTGCATGTTTACCCGATGACGACGATAGTGTGAGAGTCTGACGACAAGAAGGAAGGGACTTCTTAATATTATTTATTGGGTATTCTTGGTTATCTAAAGAAGTCCAGGGACTTATTGATGATCACAGGCAAGCCACCATTCATGAACTCTAATATATGTCCTACTCTCTTTTACCTGTTTTGTGTCCTCTTTATAAATTGCATTATCCACCTGCATGTCTTGTTTTACAAATACTGCGATAGTAACCTGGCTCCTCCAAGTTATGACTTTGTGTCCTTCTAGGTACCACCCCGATGTACCTACCATTTTATCCCCTTAGATTGAGAGTATGATGGATAGCATCCTACCACCTTGGAAACCTCCGGTTTTGCTAAAATAAACTGCTATGGGGAATTAGCCCACCACAAAGGTTTTTAAAACTGTTTTGTAAAACCCTTGGGAAGAGGCATCGTTCCAAGCGGATGTTTTAACGAAAGGAACGGTGATGATGAGAAATGAGAATGTGATGGGATGTTCTACGCCTTTACCGGAACAATTTTTATCCGCGCAACCACATTACCCCGGGTGCTGGGGCTTAGCTCGTAGTTTGTCCGCATTAGCCAAGGCAGCTTCTACCATGCTTATAGGGAGAGATCCCTGGAATTCCGGGCATGCGCCACCAGATCACGGATCTGAAGCCTGTCGCTTGCTTCGGCAAGAGTGAGTCTGTACTGGCAGGATGCCGTTGCAACAATTGGGTCTCCCGCGAACGGTATCACTTGGAGTACGGAAGGAAGTGGAGTCACCAGATTTAAGGTATACGCCAAGTCGTGGCTTGGGTATGCGCATGTACGGAAGGCAGGACTATGGCTGGGAGCCACATACTTGTTGTCAGGGAGAACAAACCCAAAAGGAAGATCATGGCTTTGCTAGGGTAGACAAGCGAAAGGTTAGGTTTGATTATCCGGACCCCATCTACTGTGGTAGTGGGCTGTGGTTGTATCCCGGCGGATGTATTGATTCTTGTGGGGAAAGTGCGCAAACTCTGCAGAGTATAATCTATTCGAATAGCCGTGTCCACGGTCACGGATAGTTGTAAAGGTGTTGGCTAGGAGTACCCAAACTGTGAGGACGAAGGTTCCGGGGGAACCCGAGTTCGAAAGTTTTGTTTTGACCCGAGGTGGTCAAAGAGGTTTAAAAAGGGTTTTTACTCCAAAACTGTTTTCAAAACTCTTTTTCAACAAAGCTATGGATATGTCTTGACTTATAAAACAAAGGCATGTTTTCAAACTCTTTTTTAACACCTACAAGAGGTAGTCTATGTTTTCTTCAAAAACAACCCAGATAAAGCTATCTCACCACTGCCAGATTTGTACTTCCTTATTTCGTATATCCTGGTGGTTTGCGAGTACATTTAAAAGTACTCACGGCTTTCTCCCTAGCTTTTTACTTGGCCAGTCTTTTAGAGGTTCGACATCAGAGGATTCAGGTGACGTCCTGCAAACTAGGCCGTCTTCCTAGTCAGCTTCCTGTAGGTTGAGGCATGATTGGGTTCTGCGCTTGAGGTTGTTCCGCTGCTAAGGATGTTGTAGCCAGAATGGCATTGATGTAAGTCTTGTAACTCGTTATGTTTCGGATGATGTAATGATACCTGTCGGTTATGTTCCACGGCTCACTGATCATGGGAACATGGATGTATGCATAACAGGGATTTCTCGGATGAATAATCCGGGGAGCCCACATACTTGGTATCAGAGCCATCCTGACTGTAGGAGACCTTAGTTAGCATGGACGTTAGACAGGAAACGACAAACCTATTTTCCAAAAGACAAGGGAGAAAATATGACTATTTGCAAAAGTGCTTATGTCTTCTCCCCTCCATTTTGAAAACTACTTGCATTAATATGATTTCATAATCACAAAATCATGCATACCTATCACTAACCGAACCTGACCCTAAACCCTTATGTAGATGGAACCTATTGATGAAGAGTGGCTAAAGATTGGATTTCCCCAAATCCTATGGGACTCGATGCAACTGTGTGATTACCAGCTGAAACCTACCTACACCCTCCACAAGGGACTGGAATCAGGAGATTATGTGGGACAGATTGTCATACTAGCCAAGCCAGGAACCAATGGAAGCCCTATCTACTCCACAGGACCCCGGATGCCTAGTCCCATACTTGCTATTGACTTGGTAGCCAGAGAAGCTTTGATGTGCATTCGTAGTTCCCTCCCAGAGATGAGAAAACCCACAACCTTCTACCTTCCCATGAAGGGAAATGTCGACTGCACCGGAGGAACTCAAGACCCCAGCCTGGCGTACCCTGATCTCTCCTTTAAGACCCGTTACGACTACTCTAGCAATGAGGTGTTAATAGCAGTTATTGACGAATACTGCCAGTCCCAAATGGATCTCCATATCCTACAAGCCATTCTCACTCATAAGGAAGCTCAGGAAGACCTACAAGGGAATCGAACCCGAACCACCGCCACTGAAGGAACATCGAGGGAAGCCGCCCCCAAGAGAAGCAGGAAGTGCACCACCGCTAGTCAGTACCTCCATAGATTCAAGCCCATCAAAGAGGCGCAGGGAACCTCCGCTGATCTGCTAGAAGCCAGCCACGACTCCACAGATGCACCTTCCGAGTAATCACCCGCGTTGCGATATTCGCCCGTTTAGCAATAGGGTAGAGTCATGTATCTTCCCTGAACGCGTTTTGTAATGCTTAAGTACTATTGGCACCCTCGGGTGCAGATTTGGTTGCCATGTAATAACTTCCTTGGATTGTTGTGCTTGCCTTGATTTGTTTTCCCCTTTTTGCGTGTTTTACCCAAGTCGTTGCATTAGACCCAACCCGAAATGCGTACCACCAACAGGACCCCCCCCCCAAGATGGCCATGAAGACTGGAAGCTCGAAGAAGGCATGTAGCCAACTCAGCTTATCAATTGTTTCCTCTGCGAAGGCCAAGACCATGTCCCTGTCAAATGCCCAATATATCCCCTCATTGGCAAGTCGTGCCAACCTCCCGATGTCAGCATAGAAAAGTCGTTAACTCCGCCACGCTAGAAGAAAAGCCCATGCTTCACGTGTGGACTACCCGGTCACTTCAGCCGAGAATGCCCCCAGAGAAAACCCGTCAAGACTTCCGCAACTGAGAAGCGTGAAAGCACCCATGGCTCTTATCTTCAGAAAAGATGGTCACCCTACCGCTCGCTACCCCGCAACTCAAGACTAAAGATTTCCCGCAGTTCCCTAGGCGATAGCGCCCCGTGGAAGTAAAGATCAAAAGAGAAGTTCCTTAACTCACTCTAGGACTCCCCGAATGTAGACAAGTGAAACCTATAAATAAAACTAGCCCATGTTCCCCCCTGGAAAGACATCTATGATGCCACCCTCCCTTATGTTGTCCTCTTCTACCTTAAGAACCGTCTTTTGTCACCCTCATAAGGATTCCCCCAACTGGTAATTCTTCGCTCTACCCAAGTCCAATCCTAAGGGGGAAAGACTGCGTCTTTCCCGCATAATGGAATAACCGTCCGCCAGAAGCACTCTAACAACTGGACCCGAAGACACAGACTTGGCATCCCACTTAAGAGAAACGCCGTAGACCCTTACAGAAGGACGACCCCTCCCCGCAATTTATGGTTGAACCCAGCTCGACCCCCGAGTTTCAAGAAGATTGAAGTTCAACCCCACTGTCGAGGTGTCTTTGTTCGAAGACAAAATCGACAAGTTAGTATGCAACAATAAAATAGCACTAACTCAAAGACGAAACCCCTAAACTTACTCTCCCGAATCTCGGGACGAGATTCCTTTAAGGGGGAAATGTCTGTAACATCCCAATTTTAGCAACCCTGATTAGTTGTCCAGAATGCAAATATCAGGGGGAACAAAAACTTTTTCTTGTGCATTGGTGCAGTGCTTGCTTATTGTTTTTCTACACTTGTGCTTATGAGAGTGTATCTTATGATAGTCCTTACCTCACCCTCAGTTGACAAAAGCTATTTACCCAAAACTATCCTGACTCATTTTACATATTCTCAAACGTTCTAACATTTCAAAACAAGAGCCAAGATGCCTATGTAACCAAAACTATTTTTGGTAGCTTCTATTGACAAAACAATGGAGAGATATATAATACAATCTCCTTATGTTTTCAAGATAGAACCCTTAGCTCATCTTATCTCTAGTTTCCCTGAAACACCTTTTCCAAGCATTTGAATTCTACTCATGGTATAGATACCAAGGACACTCACCTTATTCAAAACTCAACCTCTTCAAAATGCCCCAACCCTACCTCAAGCTAAGCTTGATGGTAACCCTAGAGTAGTTGATTTGTTTACAAGATGAGTTGCCTTGATATGCGGTCTCATGAGTTGTTTTGATCTGCTGTTAGACTTGTTTGTTTAGGAAGTAGTATGAGCTACTCTAGGATCTCATCACTAGGATCAAGTTGTTTCCAAATCATCAATCCCTAGGCAAGAATACAAACCTAGGTATGATCCCTAGCCACAAGGTGACCATCTAAAACCCTTAACCAGATCAATTTCGAGGATCTCCATTCTAGATGTTTCCAAGTCCTTGAAGACCAATATTCAGCTTGGACCCTTCCACTCAATCTACTCTTCAACATCATCCATTTGTTGATTCTATGATACTTTGCAACTCCTTCAAGAACATTCCCTCTCATACTCTAGTCTGGAAACAGTTTCAACATCACCTTTTTGAATGCCTCCTTTCCTCAAACCTTGTGCATTTTTGGAAATGCACTTGAACCATATTGTTAACCATCCTAAGGACTACCAAGTCCCACATTGTCCCCTGGTTATATCCTCCTCCAACCCACTTTCCCATGATGGTTTTGCATACAAGAAAATAACATTTCCTGTAAAACTAGTCATCATGCCTACTTTGGTAGAAGCTCACACACTCATACAACCTCCTATGGACCAACTCTCTACATGGTTGTGATCTACTCATTGATGTCTATCAAGACCTACTTCACTTGCCCCAACTGGATCTCTGTGTTACTTAAACCCACATGGTTTATAAGGCATCATGACTCATTTTGCATGATAGTCTTATTTTGAACAAAGTTTGCCATCATTTCTAGATCACCTCACATGCATTTATTTCAAACACCTCCTACCATGATCATCTATAGGACTTTTTCTAACCATCCATCCAACCCTTGCATCAAGGTGAACTATGAGCTCCAAGATGCAAGCATGTTTTGCTGGTATCAAAATAACACCACCCAAGATCACCAACTCCTTGTTTTCCACCTTATTCAAGTTGGAATTCCATTCCTCAAGGTTGAAACTGCTTGCTACACCTTGTATATCTCATATACATTGATCCTCAAGATTTATCAATAATTCTCCAAAATTATTATGGCCCCAAAACTATTTAATTCTTTTAATAGTCAAAATCTCCAAAACTCCCTCCATAAAGGAAAGTTTGGTTTTTGCCAAAATATTTCTCCAACTCTTGGCTCAAGTGAGTTCCATATATCCTACTCTATCTTCCCATCTCAAAAATAAATATTTTTGAGAAGCTTTATTATTTCTTTTTGCCCATTTCCTTAAATGGTTGAATTGGAATAATAATGGTTTTAAATACTTCTAGTCCCGAATAAATCTTGGGAAAATTCCCCTAAGTGTGTATTCACATCTCGGACCCTTCCACATAAAAAACCAACCTTGTACAATGGAAACTTACCAAATGATCTTCTAGAAATCACTTCTATCCTTTTTGAGTAAATAGATTTAAGTGGACTAAAACCCCACATAAAAATCTCAATTAAATCCTAGGAGTCTACCTTGACCTCATCTATCTACTAGCACCATTTCCTCCTCTGGTCCAATGCAAGTTTGTGGACTTCCTTCATAACCATCAATTGGATCACAATGGCCAATTAAGAAAATCCATTACTCAAACCACTTCCAAATCTCACCCAAACTTGCTTATTACACCTCATCAGCACCAGGACACACCCCTGGTCGACCAGCACTGTAGCACCACCTCAGCCCTTCCCATTTTGCCCTTGTACTAGTAGAGAGAGAGAGAGAGACAACAAAATCTTACAAGGATCTACTCCACTTAATTACCACATCTGCCCCACCTCCCTCTCTGATCCAGCCCGACCAAATAACCTTCCTACCCCTCCCCACCGACCCCTGGACCAATCCCTGGCCAGCAATCCTCTCCCCCTTGTCCTAAATGGTCATTTACATCACCTACCCCTCCCTCTTGGGTATATAGGCCAGAGGCCACCCCTAGCTCGCCTCTGCCCCTCATTTGCTCCCTCACCCCTCCACTCACTCTCCCAGGCTCCACTCCCACTCCCACTCTCCTGCCATGTGCTGACCATAGGAAGAAGAAGAAGGAGAAGCTCGGCCTCCTTCAAAACTCGAGCAAGGATCCTTCTCCCCTACTCCATTCCCATTGCATGTCAGCTCATGTTCTCCCCTCCTCCTCCTCTACCTGACAGTACCTTTCTTTTGGCCGCGGACCGTGGGGCTTGGTGCGGCTCCTCCGTCACGGAGGACCACATCGTGAAGTATTGCGCCACCCGCGTTCTCCTGCCGTCGGAGGAGGTGGTGGTGCGGTTGGCGCCGGCGGGGGAGGTGTCATCACACCCGGCGGAGGGAGAGCGCGTCATCTTCCTCTCCCATCTGGCGCGCCGATTTGCCTTGCCGGTGCACCCGTTCTTCTTGACCTTCGTCGCCTTATTCGACCTCCGCATCCACCACCTCGGCGCCAACGCAATCGGGACATTGGCGTATTTCATGGCGTTCTGTGACAGCTACCTCGGGATCCAGCCGGATCTCAGGCTCTGGTGCCGGCTCTTCCGAGTCTGGCCGCTGGTGCAGTACACGAAGGGGACGCTAGTCGTCTGCGGCGGCGCCTCCATCTACTCCCGCTCCCAATCTGGCTACCCCAAGTTCTAGCTTCAGGACACGGTACAGTTGTGGCAGCAGTCGTACTTCTACGTCAAGAATGTCACCAACGTCGACCGGATCAATCTTCCGGCTTTCCAGGATGTCGAGTCCAGCCGACAGAACTGGGAGCTGAAGATCCATGGTGACAAGGTGGAGACGGATGCGATGTTGCAGCGCATGCGCTCCCTCGTCACCTGCCGGCTAACCGGCCTGGACATCACCCTCAGCTGGATGTCCCGGCTGATGATGCCGATGCAGCAGCGGGCGCACAAGATGTGCTATTACTCCGGCCGGCTGGACCCGACCCGGATGTCACGCCACGATCCCCGCTACCACAACTTGAAGGAGTGGGTGTGGACGATCACCAAGGAGCGGCTGCCGGAGAACTGGAAGTTCAGTCTGGCACCCTACAACCGGGAGAACCGCGCGCCCCGGGTAAGTTGTTGTAGCCGGAAATTTCATTTGTTCTTCCCGCATTTTTCTTGTTCTTACCGGCTGACTTCGTGTATTCGGCAGATGTTCGCTTGCATCCTTCGCGAGGAGGGTGAGGCTCCCCTTGAGGAGTTCACGCCTGACTTGCCCAAGTCGCGCGCTCGGCGGTCCGGCGAGGAGTCGAACAGGGATGGCGATGCCTTTCCCAGCCGGAATGATGAGCCGGCTGCTGACCCCTGCGCGGAGGTTCATGAGGAGGAGGAGGCCGCACCAGCGACGCCATTGACAGCTCCGGCCGCCCGACGGGCTCGCTGACGGAGGAGCCGGCTCCCGAGAGGAGTCGGTCCAGCGCCCTGCCGCCGAGCCGCCTTGGCCAGAAGAAGGGGCCACCCCCAGTTGTGCCGGGGTACGTCCCTTCTCCCTCCTTTTCTTTCAGCGTTTTCTGTCTGCTTCCCTTTTTTCTCCTTTTTCTAACTTTGGTTTATTTTCCATTGCCTTGTCCTCCTTCTTCTTAGCACATTGGTTTCTTTTGGAGCCGCGAACCTAGCTCGAGCTCCAACCGGGTCGCTGCCCCATGCTCCGACTATATCGGCCAGCGTCCCCCTTCCTCCGAAGTGCCGCCTCCGTCTCCCCTCGAGCTAAACCGGCTGCCCCGACCGGATCGGGGGGTCCTCAGCCGGAGGAGGAGTCCTCGCAGCCGGATGGATCTTCCGTGGGCGCGCGGGGGGCGCTGCCGGCAAGGAGCTCGTGGTTGTCGGCGATGACAACTCCGACGAGGAGCCCAGGGAGGAGTGGCGAACGGTGGTGGCCGCGGCGAAGGAGTCCTTGGCCATCAATGCTGTGGACGCCGATGCTTCCTCCGCCGCCTCGCTGACGGACCTAGCCACCACGCTCGAGCTGGCGGTGAAGGAGATCCGGCTGCTGGAGGCCACAGCCGGCAGGAACCGGTCCCTGGAGTAGAAGTTAGCCGCTGCTAACAGGACTTCCCAGAGTGAGTTAGCTTCATCTGTCTTTGCTTTTTTTGTACTAATAGCCGATTTTGTTGCAGCCATCCTCGTGTGCGCTCAATGCGAGATCGATCGCTTGAAGGAAGCGAACAACCGACTGAGCAAGTCCAATTCCACTCTGCGGCTGCAGAATAAGGATTAGCACGCGAGGGTAGACGGTCTGGAGGCCACCATCAAGGAGCGCGACGCCTCGCTCGAGGCCCAGAAAAAGGACCAAGAGAATGAGATCAAATGGCTGGCGACAAAGGAGAAGGCTCTGGTGGAGGAGCTGATGCAAGTCGGCCACACGGCTAAGGGTAAGTTCCCTTTTTCCGCCTTCTTTTCTTTCCGGATCCGATAGCCGGATCTGACCATTTTTTCTGACAGCCTTTTACCCCGGCATAGACCTGCTGGCCTACAACCGGCTACAGGAGAACTAGCCGGGAGCGCAGCCAACGGCTTAGGAGCTTGTTGTCCTTCTTGGCGAAGAGGCTGCCAAGCTTCGCCAAGCGGCACGGGACGTCTTCTCCTTCGTGTGGCCGGATGCTCCGGTTCCGAAGACGATGGCGCAGCTGGCAGCGAAGGTGGGGGAGGTGCCGGCTGTGGTGGACCAGCTGTGGGACCTGGCAGCGCAAGCCGGAGCGGAGATGGCTCTGGCCCTCATGCTCTCCTGGTACAAGGACGCCCGCGTCGAGAAGATCGATGGAGGCTTCCGTGCCGGCGCTGACCTTGCCGCCATCCACCAAGCCCATCCGGAGCTCCGCGGGTTTGCCATCAAGATTGTCGACTACGTGGACCCCGAAGAGGTGCTCACTGACTCAGAGTCCGTCGGTACTCCTGATGCGGAAGGCTCGATGCCGCTGCCTGCAGGTGCCGGAACCGGATCGAGCTCCGCGCCTCCTCCTCCGCCCGAAGCTTCTGCTGGTCAAGGTTCTCCTCATGGCAAGGGTCTTACCGCTTAGCTACTGCCCCGGGATGCCGGGTGTATTTGTATTGCTTTTGTTATGCATAAAACTTGTCTGTCAGCGCCGGCTATCTCTGATGCCGGGTAACTTATGGGAGCTTCGCCTCCTTTTTGTTTGTTAATATTGAACTCTTGCATTTCCTTTAACTTGTGCGTTTTGAATTTTCTTTCAATATTTCGCCGGCTAACTTCGTCCGGCTACACACCTTTAGACGGAGGAGCTACACCTCTAGTGGGGGCGCGCTTAGCCCCCGAGATTCGGAGTAGCTGGCGTAGCTAGGTGCTTCGAATCTTCCTTATTTTTCCCAAGTCTTCTAACTTTATCCGATTAGCCTCGTCCTAGTCGGCTTCTTTCGTCGGCTGAACGCCTTCAGCCGGGGGAACTAACATTCCAGTGGGGGCGCGCGAGCGCACCCACTAGGTGTAGCCCCCGATATTCGGAGTAGCTAGTGTAGCCAGGTGCTTCGAATCTTCCTTGTCTTCTCTTGCTCCTTCCCTTGCCCTCACCTGGGCTCCGAATGGCCGGCTAAACGCCCTTAGCCGGTCAGGAACTACAAGATTCCACTGGGGCACGCGAGCGCACCCAATGGGTGTAGCCCCCGAGATTCGGAGCGCTTGATGAAGGCAAGGACTTCGAATCTTCTTCCCTTTTCCTGAATTCCGACTCGAAGTAGTCGGGCAAGAATATACATATACATACACATGCATCCTCACAGGTTAATAGGTTAGTGTGTCAAATTGTAGCCGGAAAACTACTTGCTTTTTCGAAAACTGGCATGTGCCTCTCCAGACACTTAGTCGGTTTCCCGTGTGCTCTGTTGTTCTCGCTACATCCTTGCCAGGCAGCCGGGTTGTGGTCTGCAGCCAGAATCGAAGGGAGCTAACAGTACATTGCGCACGGTACTAACGGCTTAGTAGCCAGATTGGTTCGGGCTAGTTGCAAGGCTGGAACGCCCGGTCTGTCGCGGCTCCTCCCTGTTTTTTCGTGTGGGATGCCTCAGGGTTTTGCTCTTGCTAGCCGGACAGCCGGGTTGCGGTCTGTAGCTGAGACGAAGAGTGGGCCTCTGACATCATCACAATCTACTCGGTCGGTTTGTTGACTTAGCAGGCCGGGCCAGCCGGCAAACCCCCGGGTAGGGGTTGCCGGAGCCGGAAAATCAGAACCGGAAAAGTAGATGCGAAAACACATTTCTAGCAAGGAGCCCCTGAGATTCTCGCAGGGGTCCGCATTTTTATTCATGGGGTGTTCAGAATACATACACTGCCTGGCGACTAGGTGTAAAACGGGCGCAGCAGGGCCGCGTTCCAGGGACGCTCGGTCTCTTCGTCTGACTTGTCCATCTTGTTCTTGCACGGCTGCTGCGCGTTGATGATGTAATAGGAGTCGTTGGGCAACGCCCGGCTGAGGATGAAGGGTCCCTCCCAGGGTGGCGATAACTTGTGCATGCCCTTCGTGTCTTGCACCAGCCGGAGAACCAGGTCGCCCTCGCGAAACGCGACTGGGTGAATCCGGCTTGAATGGTAGCGACGTAGTCGCTACTGGTACAGGGCTGACCTGGACAGAGCCATCTCATGGGCCTCCTCCAGGAGGTCCACTCCATCCTCCCGCACCTCCTGGTTGGCTTTTTCGTCATATAGGAGCTTGCGCGGGGAGTCGAACTCGATTTCAGCAGAGAGGACGGCTTTCGATCCGTAGACCTGGAAGAACAGCGTGTAGCCGGTTGATCTATTCGGTGTGGTGCGGGGGCTCCACAACACAGCCGAAAGTTCTTCGATCCAACATCCGGGTGACCCGCTCTAACGGCTCGATGAGGCGTGGCTTGATGCCGGCTAGCACCAAGCCATTTGATCTTTTGACTTTCCCGTTGGACTGCGGGTGCGCGACGAAGGCAAGGTCCAGCCGGATGCCCTTGTTGCTGCAGAACCGGACGAAGGCCCCCTTGGCGAAATCCGTGCCATTGTCGGTGATGATGCTGTTGGGGTATCCGAATCGGTTGATGATGTCGGTGAAGAAGGTGACGAATGTCGCCCCGTCCAGCTTCCGGATGGGCTTAGCCTCGATCCACTTCGTGAACTTGTCCACCGCTACCAGCAGATGGGTCATGCCCGCGTGCGCCCGCTTGAAGGGACCGACCATGTCGAGGCCCCAAACCGCGAAGCGCCAGGTGATCGGTATGGTCTTGAGCACCAAAGTTGGCATGTGCCTGAGCTGCCCGAAGCGCTGGCATCCATTGCACGCGCGGACTAGCTGCTCAGCATCCTCGAGGGCGGTGGGCCAATAGAAACCATGGCGGAACGCCTTGGTGACTATCGCCCTTGATGAAGCGTGATGCCCACACTCGCCCTGGTGGATGTCCTTAAGTAGCCGGTAGCCCGTGTCTACTTCGACACATCTCTGGAAGATGCCGGATACACTGCACTTGTAAAGTTCGCCGTTTATGATGGTGTACGTGTGCGCGCGGCGCCGGATTTGACTGGCTTCCACCTCGTCATCCGGAAGTTCTCTGTTGGCGATATAGCTCATGAAGGGTTGTGCCCAGGACTGTACTTCTCGAATGCAAGGACGCTCCCGTCCTCCGGTTAATGGATGTCGGGGGGTCATCCGGGTGGCGTGCCCGGGACGGCATCCCCCGAGCTGCTTGATAAACCGACAGCCCTCGGGACCTGCGAGCCGGAGGGCACGGCCTTGCCGAAATTGGTGCGGGTCTTCTTCTTCGGTCGCTCTGTCGGCTCCGCTTCTGCCATTCTGCCAGCCGGAACGCTCCCTGCCCAGATGATGGAGTCCGATTCTGGTGACGGGTAGATGGACGGCTTGCATAGGTGCTCCAAGGAGACCCCTGGTGGGATCGCCTGCCTGGTGGATCCGATCTTGGAGAGCGAATCGGCTGCCTCGTTGTTGACGCGAGGGACGTGGTGAAATTCGCACCCGTCGAAGGAGGCGCTGAGCTTCTGGATGTGGAATCGGTAGAGGGCCATGTTTGCATCTCTGGCATCCCATTCTCCGGATACTTGCTGCACCACCAGATCCGAATCACCGAAGCATAGGATCCGGTTGACACCTATCTCCTTGGCCAGCCAAAGCCCGTGCACCAGTGCCTCGTATTCGGCTACGTTGTTGGAGGCCTTGAAGTGGATCTACAGCACGTACTCCAGCCGGTCTCCCTTGGGCGAGGTAAGCACGATGCCGACTCCCAAGCCCCTGAGCATCTTCGACCCGTCGAAGTGCATCTTCTAGTGGTCCGAATCCGGAACGGGTGGGAGATACTGGGTCTCAGCCCAGTCGACAAGGAAGTCCGCCAATGCCTGTGACTTGATCATGAGCCGGGGCTCGTACTGGATGGAGTAGGTGGCGAGCTCGATGGCCCATTTGGCGACTCGGCCGGTGGTGTCTTTGTTGCCGATGATTTCCGAAAGGGGTGCAGTGCACACGACCTTAATCGGATGCTCCTGGAAGTAGTCCTCGAGCTTCTTGCATGCTAGGTACACGCCGTAGCACATCTTTTGGTAGTGGGGGTAGTTCTGCTTGGAGAGGGAGAGAACCTCGCTGAGGTAGTAGACGGGCCTCTGAACCGGCTGAGCCTGGCCTTCCTCGGGGCGCTCCACCACCAGGACGACACTGACAACCCGGCTGATGGTTGCTATATAGAGCAACATCGGCTCCTTGCTAGCCGGCGTGGCTAGAACCGGTGTTGTGGATAGCATGCGCTTGAGGTCGTGAAATGCGGTGTCGGCTTGCATAGTCCAGGAGAACTTGTCTGTCTTCTTCATCAGCTGGTACAACGGGAGTGCCTTCTCCCCTAGCCGGCTGACGAAGCGACTGAGGGAGGCCAAGCATCCGGCAAACTTCTGGACCCCCAGCAGGTTCCTAGGCGGTTGCATCCTCTTGATGGCTGCGATCTTCTCCAGATTCGCCTCGATACCTCGTTGCAATACGAGGAAACCAAGTAGCTGACCGGATGGTACTCCGAAGACGCACTTCTCCAGGTTCAGCTTCATCTGGTACTGGCAGAGGTTGCCAAATGTTTCTCCCAGATCCTTGAGGACGGTGCGCTTCTCCTTGGTCTGTGAGTGCAAGCACTTCTGCATGCAGCGCTGGTAGGTAGCGCCTGCATTCTTTAGACCAAAAGGCATGGTTACGTAGCAGAAAGCCCTATAGGGGGTGATAAATGATGTCTTAATCTGATCAGCCGGGTTTAGCCGCATCTGCTTGTACCCGGAATAGCAATCTAGAAAAGACAACAAATCACAGCCGGCCGTGGAATCGATGACTTGATCGATACGGGGCAAGGCGAAGGGGTCTTTCGGGCACGCCTTGTTCAGGCTCGTGTAGTCGATACACATGCGGCAGGTCTTGTTCTTCTTCAGCACCAGGACTGGGTTTGCCAACCAGTCCGGGTGGTACACTTCCATGATGAACCCGGCTGCAAGGATCCGGGTGATCTCATCACCGATTATCTTCCTCTTATCCTCTGCGAACCGGCGCAGAGGTTGCTTGACCGGCTTGGAATCCGGACGCACATGAAGTGAGTGCTCGGCGAACTCCCTCGGTACACCCGGCATGTCCTTGGGGGACCATGCAAAGATGTCCCGATTCTCATGGAGGAAGTCGATGAGCGCGCCTTCCTATTTGCTGTCCAAGCCGGCACCAATGGTGACGAACTTAGTCGGGTCAGAGGGGTCGAGCAGAATCCTGTTTGTCTCCTTTGCCGGCTAGAAAGTTCCTTCTCCAGCCGGTTTGCTGCTAGCCGGCATGTCCTGCTGGGCCATGGCCACGTCGCGCATGATCACACGCTTCTCCTCGGCTATGATGAGGGCCTCTGCCAGCTTGGAACCGGCTGAGGCACACTCCATTGACCTCCTGAAGCAGCCGGCGACGGTGATCACGCCGCGGGGTCCTGGCATCTTCGTCTTGTGGTACGCATAGTGGGGGACAGCCATAAACTTGGCGAGGGCAAGGCGCCCGAGGAGAGCATGGTAGGAGATCGTCAGGTTTACCACCTCGAACCAGATTGATTCGTGGCGGAAGTTCTCCTCAGTCCCGAAGATGACCTCCAGCTGGATTTTCCCCAGCGGGGCGCAGGCTGGCCCCGGCAATACGCCATGAAACGTTGTGGTAGTCGGGCGCAGGTCACTTTCGCGAATGCCCAGCTTCTCAAGTGAGGACTGGTAAAGGAGGTTGAGGCCGCTGCCTCCATCGATGAGGACGCGCGAGAATCGGCAGGTACGCACGTTATAGACAATGAGGGGGTCGAACACCATGGCGTAGCCCCCGAGAGTCGGCAGATGCTCCGGCTGATCTGCATGGCTCCAGGTGATGGGGGTTTCCGACCAGTTTAGGTACTGGGGGACCGGAGAGACGATGGCATTGACCTCCTTGGAGCGTCGCCTGCGGTTGTACTTGTCGTCCTACTCCGTCTCGAAGATGTGGTAGGCGACGTGCGGTTGTGTGTAGCCGTTGTTGTTGTTGCCGCCGTTGCCGCCGTTACCATCATTGTCGGCCCCCCTAGCCGGTGGTGGAGGTCCACCGGGAGGGGGAGGGGGGAGACGAGGCTGGTTACCCTGGTCTTTTAACTGGCGAGTCCAGCTGCAATTCCGGGTGGTGTGCGTAGCCGGTTTGAAGGGACCGCTGTGCCACTTGCACGGGCCGTCAAACATCTGGTCGAAGGTAAGTCGTGTCTTTTGCCTCCTTGCGTCGTTAGCCGGTGCGTCGGGCGCACCCTCCGCAGCATTGACCTGCCGTGCGTGGTAGCGGGGCTTCTGTTGCCTGGCTTGGCGGTCCCCATGGAACCGGTTGTCGTAGCCGTGGCGCCTGGAGGATCCGGCTTCGCCAGCCGGGTTGCTTGGACGGTCGCGAGCCGGTTCCGTAGGAGTCGGACGCCCGTCAGCATTTACTCGGAGGGGCTTCTTCATGGCGGCATCCGCCATGGCGTACTGGTCCGCAACCATCATGAGCTCCGCCATGGTTTTTGGCTCATCATATAGTAGCCGGTGGCGAAGCATGGTGCCCTCTCGACAACCCTCGATGAAGAAGCCGATGGCCTAGCTCTCCAGGATGCCCTCACAGGTGTTGCGCAACTCCGTCCACTTGGCGAGGTATTCGCGGTCGGTCTCGCGGTCACCTTGGACGCACAAGGCCAGGTCGCGCGGGCGCTCTGGACGCTTGTACGTGTCGTTGAAGTTGCGGACGAACACATTCTCAAAGTCCGGCCAGGCGTTGATGCTATTGGGCGCGAGGCTGTTGAGCCACATCCTTGCCGACCCGGTTAGCATGAGGGGGACGTAGCGTACGGCTGTGCGCTTGTTCCCATGGGCGATGCCGACTGGCGTAGCATAGTCGGTCAGCCAATCTTACGGTTTCATGCTACTGTCGTACTTGGGTGTGTCCCTGGGCAGGGAGAACTTATCCGGAAACGGCTCATTCCGGATGCAGGGCCCGAAACAAACCGGGCCGATAGAATCTTCCTCCTCCGTGACGCGCGCTTGAGCGAGGAGCTCGATGCGGTCATGGGCATCCGGACAATCCGGGTTGGGCGCTCCCACCTGCCCACGGAGACGGGATCCGGCTGGTCTGGGCGCTCTGGTTGGTGGAGGGGGAGGCGGTGGGTTGATGTTCACCGTCTGCTCCTAGCGCGGTTGGCCCCTGTTGCCAGAGCTGCGACGTCTGCTGCGGGCCTTAGCCGGATGCCGGGAGGACGTCTACTAGGTGTCGCGCGGCGCGCCCCTGCTGTTGGCAGGCAGGTTGCTCCCCCTAGAGTACCTGGGGTCCTCCTGCATCTGCCGGTTGGCGTCGGCCTGCTCGTCCGCGATGCGGAGGAGCTCCTGCACGCGAGCGTGCTGGCGGGCTCGCTCCTCTCCCTCCAGACTAGGCAGCTCTTCTACCGCGGCCCGTGCCGCGCGCAGGTTCCTGATGGGCGTGCTGTAGGTGGGCCGGATGAGGGCGGGTGCAGGGTCCGGCTCCCCATCCTTTTCCATCCTACCGCCTAGCTCGCCGCCCCGGCGCCACACCTGGCCGCACCGTCTCGGCTCCGCGGTAGCTTGAGTGAAGCCGTGCGCGCGGTCGTACTCGCGCCGGGTGATCTCGAGTTGCTTGCGGGCTGCCGCTAGCTCCATGGCCTCTTGGAGGAGGATCTGTCTCTCCATGGAGAAGTTGGCCTCCTTTTCCTCCAGGTTATCCCCAAGGTTGCCGGCGTCTAGAGCCGATCGATGGCATCCTCCACCGGGTTCCAAGGCTGCGGGGGGGGGGGGGAAGGGGGGGAAGAGCTGGAGCCAGCCATCATGACCTCCACGCCGCAGGGTGCGACGGAGGTGCCACCGCCTGGACGCGGCAGCCCCGCGACAGAGACGATTTCCCTAGGGAAACGCTCCGGAACGGTGGCGACGTAGAAAGGGAGGTCGCCGAATAGCAGGACGGTGCCGTTCGTCGGGAAGGAGGTTCCGGCGAAGCAGAAATCGTTGGCGATGACGCAGTCGAATTTGCCGAGCGTTAGCACCAGGGCAGTGTCCATGCGCTCACCTGCTGAAGTGCGGGGTCCCGTGCGGAACGTGACTCCGGTCGAAGCCATATAGCCCCACGGTGGGCGCCAACTGTCATTGTATTGGGAACGGCAGTACCTAAGGAGGTTAGATAGAGGTGTGGGGACTGGCAGGGAAGCTATCGACGGCGTCCGCAGGCGGGATTGGATACAAGCGAGCGTAGCTGGACGCAAGAAGTACCCAGGTTCGGGGCCCTCGTGATGAGGTAAAGCCCCTACTCCTGCCGAGTCTGACTATCAGGGATATACGAACTACAAGTGCTCCTCGAGCTGTATTCTCTAGCTACTGCCTTAAATGCAATGAGACCAACCCTTTCTACTGAGGCCTTGCCTCTCCTTATATAGGCAGAGAGGCAACGGTCTCACTGGCCAATCCGACTGGCGGGCCCCACATGCGGGTCCCAGCCGGCTGGTCATCTACAGTGTCCGGTATGGTGTGTCTCATCGGAGTATGAGCGGTATGGCTGTCGTAGGCACAGTGGACGCCGTGCGAGCCTGTCGTCAGCATCGGGCCACTGTTCCTGCGTCATCCCCACAAAGTCTTCGGTATGGCCGGGTGGTTGCCAGTCTTGTCATCGTACAGGGCGTACCGTGCACTGATACGCACGTCGTCCTGTCTCACTGATTGGGTCCGGCTACGTCGCCGTAGCCGGCTACTTCTTGCTGACCCGGCTACCGAACGGTAGCCGGCCTGTCTTGCCCTGTCCGGCTGTGCTTGGTCAGCCGGACGCGATCCGACTGCTTGGTTCTTGTCCGGTTGGGGTACCTGGGGATCATCCCCCTGACAAGTGCAGGCACGACCGCCGAAGCAAATGCCGTATGCGCATCTACGATGACCGCGACGACGTCAACATGGTCGCAGCTGGCTACGCCGACAGACGCGACGACAATCGCAACAGTGGATACCGTAACAGTTGATATCGCGACTCCGGGAAGACCATGCAAGTGTGGCAACGCCGCGATCGTGATGAAGCACCCGCAACAACCATTGAAGACAAACTGTCTGGGCCATGCACGGTGCACTTCTACATCGACAAGCATGATGGGAAGAAGAAGTCCAGCCACCTCCTCAAGGACTGCCGCGAGTTCCTCAAACAACATGAGGGATTAGCTCGGATGAAACGCAACGCAGTCGAAAGAGGTTACGTCGCCACCCCAGGCGCCGTGGCACATGGCGCTCCGCCACCACCACCTGGGCCACCACCGAATGTAGCCGCGCCGGACGAGCACCACGGAGGTGAACCCTACCCAAGGGCCATGGGTACCATGATGATCCAAAAAGGACGTCCCTCCAATCGGGTGCAGAAGGCTATCACTCGCCAAGTCAACTTGGCCACACACTCGCCACTATCTACCACTAAGTACCTCAGTGGAAGCGAGTCATGCATCACCTTCGATAAAAGTGACCACCCGCCTCAAGTACCTCATCCATGCCATTGTCCTCTCGTACTCGAGGCGCAAATTGGAGGCTTTGACATGAGCCACGTCTTCATGGACGGCGGCAGCGGCATCAACCTCATATTCGCGAGTACCTTACGAGCAATGAGGATCCCTCTAGCCTGCCTGGAAGCCTCGGACACAACATTCCACGGCATCGTCCCAGGGAAAGGCGTATATACCCTAGGAAAAATCAACCTCGACGTCATCTTCGGCATGCCGAAGAACATCCGGCGCGAAAGCATCGACTTTGAGGTCGTCGACTGGCCCTCACAATACCAGTGCATCCTCGAATGTGTCGCGTTCGCTAGGTTCATGGCAGTGCCGCACTACGCCTACCTGCAGATGAAAATGCCATGTCCCAATGGTGTCATCATGATCAATGGGAACTTCGAGAGATCCGACAACTGCGATAGGGAATTCAATAGAATTTCCCAGTCCTTCGGCATGCAGGAAGAACTCGCAAGACTGAAAGAGTCAATAGACAACAGTCTGCCTCCCCCGAGCCGGCCGAGCTCGCCCAATCTATCCTTCGACTCATCGGTGCACACCAAGAAAGTACAGGTCTACCCATCGGATCCCGCCAAGACGGCCCTCATCGCCAACAACTTGAGTCCCGCATAGGAATCGTGCTCGTCGAATTCCTCCGTGAGCACTGGTAAATTTTCGCCTGGTGTCCTGCGGACATGCCAGGAGTTCCCAGGGAATTCGCCGAGCACGCACTCAACGTCAACCCCGACACAAGGCCAGTCAAGCAAACAATTCGGCGATTGTCCGAGCCACAAGCGCAGGAAGTTGGCATGGAGATCAATGGACTCCTTGACGCCAAATTCATACGCGAGATCAAGGAAAGCACTTGGCTCGCCAACATAGTGCTGGTACCAAAAAAGGACACGGATATCCTGCGGATGTGCATGGACATCACCTCTCTGAATAAGCATTGCCCAAAGGATCACTTCCCGTTGCCACGCATCGACCAGATCATCGACTCCACTGCGGGATGCGAGCGCCTCTGCTTCCTCGACGCCTACTCAGGCTATAATCAGATTGAAATGAAGAAGGAAGATCAAGAAAAACAGCGTTTACAACGCCCTTTGGTGTGTTCTGCTACAACACAATGCCCTTCGAGCTAAACAACGCGGGAGCTACCTACCAGCGGTGCATGCAGACTTGCCTCAAGGAACAACTGGGTCGCAATATCCAAGTCTATGTCGACGACATAGTAATCAAGACCAAGGAGGAAGCCTCGTTAATCGACGACCTGCGCGAAACCTTCGCCAACCTCGACCGCTACCGGATCAAGCTCAATCCGGACAAATGCGCCTTCGGCGTGCCATCTGGGCAACTACTCGGGTACCTCATCTCCGCGAGGGGAATCGAGGCAAACCCGAAGAAAATAAAAGCCATACTGGCCATGGAGAAGCCGAAAAATATACGGGGCGTTCAGCAGCTGGCTGGGCGAATCGTAGCCCTCAGTCGATTCATCAGTCGGATGGGTGAAAAGGCGCTGCCCTTCTACCAACTCCTCCGCAAAGCCGAAAAGTTTGAGTGGACCAACGAACCGTGGGAAGCATTCGAAGACCTCAAGCGCCTTCTATCCACCTCGCCAGTACCCGTGACCCCACGGGAAAGGGAACCATTGTTGTTATATATCTCCGCCACCAACCAGGTGGTCAGCATAGTGCTCGTCGTCGAACGAGCTGAGGAAAACAAGGCCCACGGGGTACATCACCCAGTATACTACCTCGGTGAGGTCCTCACACCAACAAAACAGCAGTACCCGCACTACCAGAAACTAGCATATGATGTCTTCATGACCGCCCGGCGACTGTGCCATTACTTCCAGGAACACCCAATCGTGGTGGTCAACGACGCCCCGTTGGGGCATATCCTCAATAACCCTGATGCCACGGGACAAGTCGCTCTTTCGGGAATAGAATTTTCTCCACGAGACATCACATACGAAAAGCGCGACGCCATCAAGTCGCAGGTTCTCCCTGACTTCCTCATGCACTAGATGCAGAATCAGCTCCCGGACAAACCAGATATGTCCTACCTCTAGACAATGCACTTCGATGGGTCCAAGCGGAAGGACAGGGCAGGCAGAGGTGTCATACTGACATCACCTCAAGGGGACAACTTGAGATATATCTTGTGAATGCAGTTCACAGCCTCCAACAACGAGGCTGGATACGAGGCCCTGTTGCACGGGATGAGGATGGCAAAAGCCTGCGGCGCCAAGAGGCTCATCATATACGGCGAATCCAAGATGGTCTTCAACCAAACAATGCATGAGTGCGATGCACTGAACGACAACATGATCGCGTACCGCGACCTCTACGACACACTCGAAGGAGACTTCGACGGTTGCGAGCTGCGGCACGTAGGTCGTGAAAGCAACGAAGAGGCGGACGCACTCGCCAACATAGGCTCTACCTGCGCCCCCATACCACCCGGGGTATTTCTCGAGTGCATCTGCGAACGCTCCATCAAGCCAAAGGCAGCAGAGAAGAAAACAAGTGCAGCAACGAACTCGGGGACTACGCCGCCCAATGAGTCAATGGCACTCGATGACTTGGAGCTGGACATAGGACTCGAGGGACCAATGAGCGTCATGATGATTGAGCAATCCTGGACGCAACCGTACATCACATACCTCCTCAGCAAAAGGCTACCGGACGATCCGACTAATGCATGGCACATCATGCGGCGATCCAAGGCATTCGCTGTTATCAACGACGAACTGTATAAACGCAGTATCATAGGAGTACTGCAACGATGCGTCTCCATGGCTGACAGAAGAGCTGTTCTCCTCGACATCCATGAGGGAACCTGCGGACACCACGCCGGCAGTCACGCCCTCATCGCCAAAGCTCTACGAGCTGGGTTCTATTGGCCTACGACCATGCGCAATGCCAAGGACATCGTCCAAAAATGCAACGCTTGCCAACGATTCGCGGATAAGCCGCATGCGCCGGGCGCAGAGCTCCGACCAATCCCATTGGCCTGGCCCTTCGCACAATGGGGACTCGACATGGTCGGCAAACTCCCAAGGTCCTCACGAGGAGGCTACGTCTACCTCTTGGTCACAGTCGACAAGTTCACCAAGTGGATTGAAGCCATTCCAGTGACCAACCAATCAGGACAAAACACAGTCAAGTTCTTCGAATCCATCGTCTACCGCTTCGGAGTACCGCACAGCATCATCACCGACAATGGGACGAACTTCACATCCAGAGAGTTCCAAGAATTCTGCGACAAACTGGGGATCAACATCAGCTATGCCTCTGTAGCACATCCACAGACCAACGGTCAGGTGGAAAAAGCAAACGGGCTTGTCTGCGGCGGCATGAAGAAGCGACTCCTCCGACCACTCGAACAGGCCGCGGTCTGCTGGCCAAACGAACTACAATCCGTACTTTGGAGCCTACGCACAACTCCACACAGTGCCACGGGCTACACGCCATTCTTTATGGTGCACGGAGCCGAGGCAGTGCTACCCGTCGAGGTACGGTACAAGGTGCCATGCGCGGTCGCTTACAGCGAACAAGAGTCATCCCTCACACTCGAAGACTCCGTCGGTCTCCTTGATGAGGCAAGAGAAATCGTCGCGGAAAGATCAACGATCTACCAGCAGAACCTGCACAACTACCACAGTAGGAGGCTATGCCCCAGATCCTTCGTCGAAGGCGACTTGGTCCTGCGACTGAAGCAGCAAGGACATCTCAAACTTGAGTCCCCCTGGGAAGGACCATACGTGATTACAAAAGTAATCCCAGGTGGCGCCTATCGCCTTCAAGATTTAGATATAGGAGTCGCATACTCCAACCCCTGGAACGTCGCACAACTGCGACGCTTCTACCCTTAGTCGTTTTACTTTTGCATCGCAAATAAGGCACTCAGCCAGTGAAAAGAACAAACATTGGTGGATCCATATATGGTTTGTGAATGGTGGTTCCATATATGGTTTGTGAAAGGAACACACATCCAGTGACTCTAGATGTGGATAATGATAAGAACACACATGTAATGACACTGGTGGATCCATATGAGGGTAATCAAAATAACACACATGCAATGAAATCTGGTGGATTCATATGCAATAACACTGGTGTATCCACGTATTGTCTCTGAAAAGAACAGACATTTCAATGACAATGGTGGTTCCATATGTGGTTTGTGAAAATAACACACATCAGTGACTCTAGCTGTGGTTAATGAGAAGAACACACATGCAATGACACTGGTGGATCCATATGTGGTTAATGAAAATAACACACACGCAATGACTCTAACTGTTGTTAATGAGAAGAACACACATGCAATGACACTGGTGGATCCATGTATGGTCTCTAAAAATAACACACATGCAATGACATTGGTGGATCCATATGTGGTCTGTGAAAATAATAATCATGAAATGACTCCAAATGTGGTCTCTAAAAAGAACACACATTTGAATGACACTGGTGGATCCATATGTGGTTTGTGAAAAGAACACACATCCAGTGACTCTAGCTGTGGTTAATGAGAAGAACACACATGCAATGACACTGGTGGATCCATATGTGGATTGTGAAAATAACACACATGAAATTACTCTAGTTGTTGTTAGTAAAAATAACACACATGCAATGACACTAGTGGATCCATATGTGGTGTATGAAGAGAACACACATGCAATGACACTGGTGGATCCATATGTGTTCTGTGAAAAGAATAGACATGAAATGACTCCAGACGTGGTTAATGAAAGAATGCACATTTCAATGACAATGGTGGTTCCATATATGGTTTGTGAAAAGAACACACATCAAGTGACTCTTGATGTGGTTAATGAGAAGAACCCACATGTAATGACACTAGTGGATCCATATGTGGTTAATGAAAATAACAAACATGCAATGAACTCTAGTGGATCCATATGCAATGACAGTGGTTGATCCATGTGTGGTCTCTGAAAAGAACACAAATTTCAATGACAATGGTGGTTCCATATGTGGTTTGTGAAAAGAACACACATCCACCGTCTCTAGTTGTGGTTAATGATAAGAACACACATGCAATGACACTGGTGGATCCATATGTGGTTAATGAAAATAACACACATGCAATGACTCTAGCTGTTGTTAATGAGAAGAACACACATGCAATGACACTGGTGGATCCATATGTGGTCTCTGAAAAGAACACACATGCAATGACATTAGTGGATCCATATGTGGTCTGTGAAAAAAATAGTCATGAAATGACTCCAGATGTGGTCTCTGAAAACAACACACATTTCAATGACACTGGTGGATCCATATGTGGTTTGTGAAAAGAACACACATCCAGTGACTCTAGCTGTGGTTAATGAGGAGAACACAAATGTTGTGACACTGGTGGATCCATATGTGGATTGTGAAAATAACACACATGCATTGATTCTAGTTGTTCTTACTAAAAAGAACACAGATGAAATGACACTGGTGGATCCATATGTGGTGTGTGAAGAGAACACACATGCAATGACACTGGTGGATCCATATGTGGTCTGTGAAAAGAATAAACATGAAATGACTCCAGATGTGGTTAATGAAAGAACACACGTTTCAATGACAATGGTGGTTCCATATAAGGTTTGTGAAAAGAACATACATGCAATGACTCTAGCTGTGGTTAATGAGAAGAACGCACATGCAATGACACTGGTGGATCCATAGGTGGTTAATGAAAATAACACACATGTAATGAACTCTAGTGGATCCATATGCAATGACACTAGTGGATCCATGTGTGGTCTCTGAAAAGAACACACATTTCAATGACAATGGTGGTTCCATATGTGGTTTGTGAAAAGAACACACATCTAGTGACTCTAGATGTGGTTAATGATAAGAACACACATGCAATGACACTGGTGGATCCATATGTGGTTAATGCAAATAACAAGCATATAATTTCTCTAGCTGTTGTTAATGAGAAGAACACACATGCAATGACACTGGTGGATCCATATGTGGTGTTTGAAAAGAATACACATGTAATGACACTGTTGGATCCATATGTGGTCTATGAAAAGAATAGTCATGAAATGACTCTAGATGTGGTCTCTGAAAAGAACACACATTTAAATGACACTGGTGGATCCATATGTATTTCGTGAAAAGAACACACATGCAATGACTCTAGATGTGGTTAATAAGAAGAACATACATGCAATAACACTGGAGGATCCATAGGTGGATTATGAAAAGAACACACATGCAATGAACTCTGGTGGACCCATATGCAATGACAATGGTGGATCCATGTGTGGTCTCTAAAAAGAACACACATTTCAATGACACTGGTGGATCCATATGTGGTTTGTGAAAAGAACAAACATCCAGTGACTATAGCTGTGGTTAATGAGAAGAACACACATGCAATGACACTGGTGGTTCCATATGTGGTCAATGAAAATAACACACATGCAATGACTCTAGTTGTTGTTAATGAGAGAACACACATGCAATGACACTGGTGGATCCATATGTGGTCTGTGAAAAGAATAGTCATGCAATGACTCTAGATGTGGTCTCTAAAAAGAACACAGATCCAATGATAATGGTGGTTCCATATGTGGTTTGTGAAAAGAACACACATGCAATGACTCTAGCTGTGGTTAATGAGAAGAACACACATGCAATGACACTGGTGGATCCATATGTGGATTGTTAAAAGAACACACAGGCAATGACTCTAGTTGTTGTTAGTAAAAAGAACACACATGCAATGCCACTAGTGGATCCATATGTGGTCTATGAAGAGAACACATATCCAATGACACTGGTGGATCCATATGTGGTCTGTGAAAAGAATATACATGAAATGACTCCGGATGTGTTCTCTGAAAAGAACACACATTTCAATGACAGTGGTGGATCCATACGTGGTTTGTGAGAAGAACATGCAAATAGTGACTCTAGCTGTGGTAATGAGAAGAACACACATGCAATGACACTGGTGGTTCCATAGGTGGATTGTGAAAAGAACACAGATCCAATGAACTCTGGTGGAACCATATGCCATGACACTTATGGATCCATGTGTGGTCTCTAAAAAGAACACACATTTCAATGACACTGGTGGATCCATATGTGGTTTGTGAAAAGAACACACATCCAATGACTCTAGCTTTGGTTAATGAGAAGAACACACATGGAGTGACAATGGTGGATCCATATGTGGTTAATGAAAATAACACACATGCAATGACTCTAGTTGTTGTTAGTAAAAAGAATACACATGCAATGACACTGGTGGATCCATATGTGGTCTCTGAAGAGAACACACATGCAATGACACTGGTGGATCCATATGTGGTCTGTGAAAAGAATAGACATGAAATGACTCCAGATGTGGTTAATGAAAGAATACACATTTCAATGACAATGGTGGTTCCATATATGGTTTGTGAAAAGAACACACATCCAGTGACTCTAGATGTGGTTAATGAGAAGAACACACGTGCAATGACACTGGTGGATCCATATGTGGATTGGGAAAATAACACGCATGTAATGACAGTAGTTGTTGTTAGTAAAAAGAAAACACATGCAATGATACTGGTGGATCCATATGTGGTTAATGAAAATAACACACATGCAATGAACTCTGGTGGATCCATATGCAATGACACTGGTGAAACCATGTGTGGTCTCTTAAAAGAACACACATTTCAATGACACTGGTGGATCCATATGTGGTTTGTGAAAAGAACACACATCCAGTGACTCTAGTTGTGGTTAATGAGAAGAACACACATGCAATGACACTGGTGGGTCCATATGTGGATTGTGAAAATAACACACATGCAATGACTCTAGTTGTTAGTAAAAAGAACACACGTGCAATGACACTGGTGGATCCATATGTGGTATGTGAAGAGAACACACATGCAATGACGCTTGTGGATCCATATGTGGTCTGTGAAGAGAATAGACATGAAATGACTCTAGATGTGGTCTTTGAAAAGAAACCACATTTCAATGACAATGGTGGTTCCATATGTGGTTTGTGAAAAGAACAGACATGCAATGACTCTAGTTGTGGTTAATGAGAAGAACACACATGCAATGACACTGGTGGATCCATAGGTGGATTGTGAAAAGAACACACATGCAATGAACTCTGGTGGATCCATATGCAATGACACTGGTGGATCCATATGTGGTTTCTGAGAAGAACACACATGCAATGACTCTAGATGTGGTTAATAAGAAGAACATACATGCAATAACACTGGTGGATCCATAGGTGGATTATGAAAAGAACACACATGCAATGAACTCTGGTGGAACCATATGCAATGACACTAGTGGATCCCTGTGTGGTCTCTAAAAATAACAAACATTTCAATGACACTGGTGGATCCATATGTGGGTTGTGAAAAGAACAAACATCCAGTGACTATAGCTGTGGTTAATGAGAAGAACACACATGCAATGACACTGGTGGATCCATATGTGGTCAATGAAACTAACACACATGCAATGACTCTAGTTGTTGTTAATGAGAGAACACACATGCAATGACACTGGTGGATCCATATGTGGTCTTTGAAAAGAACACACATGCAATGACACTGGTGGATCCATATGTGGTCTGTGAAAAGAATAGTCATGCAATGACTCTAGATGTGGTTTCTAAAAAGAACACACATCCAATGACAATGGTGGTTCCATATGTGGTTTGTGAAAAGAACACACATGCAATGACTCTAGCTATGGTTAATGAGAAGAACACAAATGCAATGACACTGGTGGATCCATATGTGAATTGTTAAAAGAACACACATGCAATGACTCTAGTCGTTGTTAGTAAAAAGAACACACATGCAATGCCCCTGGTGGATCCATATGTGGTCTATGAAGAGAACACATATGCAATGACACTGGTGGATCCATATGTGGTCTGTGAAAAGAATAGACATGAAATGACTCCGGATGTGTTCTCTCAAAAGAACACACATTTCAATGACAGTGGTGGATCCATATGTGGTTTGTGAGAAGAACATACAAATAGTGACTCTAGCTGTGGTAATGAGAAGAACGCACATGCAATGACACTGGTGGATCCATAGGTGGATTGTGAAAAGAACACAGATGCAATGAACTCTGGTGGAACCATATGCCATGACACTTGTGGATTCATGTGTGGTCTCTAAAAAGAACACACATTTCAATGACACTGGTGGATCCATATGTGGTTTGTGAAACGAACACATATCCAATGACTCTAGCTTTGGTTAATGAGAAGAACACACATGCAATTACAATGGTGGATCCATATGTGGTTAATGAAACTAACACACATGCAATGACTCTAGTTGTTGTTAGTAAAAAGAATACACATGCAATGACACTGGTGGATCCATATGTGGTCTCTGAAGAGAACACACATGCAATGACACTGGTGGATCCATATGTGGTCTGTGAAAAGAATAGACATGAAATGACTCCAGATGTGGTTAATGAAAGAATACACATTTCAATGACAATGGTGGTTCCATATATGGTTTGTGAAAAAACACACATCCAGTGACTCTAGATGTGGTTAATGAGAAGAACACACATGCAATGACACTGGTGGATCCATATGTGGTTAATGAAAATAACACACATGCAATGAACTCTGGTGGATCCATATGCAATGACACTGGTGGATCCATGTGTGGTCTCTGAAAAGAACACACATTTCAATAACAATGGTGGTTCCATAATTGGTTTGTGAAAAGAACACACATCCGGTGACTCTAGATGTGGTTAATGAGAAGAACACACATGCAATGGCACTGGTGGATCCATATGTGGTTAATGAAAATAATACACAGGCAATTACTCTAGTTGTTGTTAATGAGAAGAACACACATGCAATCACACTGGTGGATCCATATGTGGTCTCTGAAAAGAGACACATGCAATGACATTGGTGGATCAATATGTGTTCTGTGAAAAGAAAAGTCATGAAATGATTCCAGATGTGGTATTTGAAAAGAACACACATTTCAATGACACTGGTGGATCCATATGTGTTTTTTGAAAATAACACACATACAATGACTCCAGATGTGGTCTCTGAGAAGAACACACATGCAATGACTATAGTTGTGGTTAATGAGAAGAACATACATGCAATGACACTAGTGGATCCATAGGTGGATTGTGAAAAGAACACACATGTAATGAACTCTGGTGGAACCATATGCAATGACACTGGTGGATCCATGTGTGGTCTCTAAAAAGAACACACATTTCAATGACACTGGTGGATCCATATGTGGTTTGTGAAAATAACAAACATCCAGTGACTCTAGCTTTGGTTAATGAGAAGAACACACATGCAATGACACTGGTAGATCCATATGTGGTTAATGAAAATAACGCACATGCAATGACTCTAGTTGTTGTTAGTAAAAATAAAACACATGCAATGATACTGGTGAATCCATACGTGGTCTCAGAAGAGAACACACATGCAATGACACTGGTGGATCCATATGTGGTCTGTGAAAAGAATAGTCATGAAATGATTCCAGATGTGGTCTCTGAAAAGAACACACATTTCAATGACGCGGGTGGATCCATATGTGGTTTGTGAAAAGAACATACATCCAGTGACTCTAGCTGTGGTTAATGAGAAGAACACACATGCAATGACACTTGTGAACAAACATCCAGTGACTCTAGGAAAATAACACGCATGCAATGACTGTAGTTGTTGTTAGTAAAAAGAAAACACATGCAATGATATTGGTGGATGCATATGTGGTTAATGAAAATAACACACATGCAATGAACTCTGGTGGATCCATATGCAATGACACTGGTGGATCCATGTGTGGTCTTTTGAAAAGAACACACATTTCAATGACATTGGTGAATCCATATGTGGTTTGTGAAAAGAGCACACATCCAGTGACTCTAGCTGTGGTTAATGAGAAGAACACACATGCAATGACAGTGGTGGATCCATATGTGGTTAATGAAAATAACACACATGAAATGACTAGCTGTTGTTAATGAGAAGAACACACATGCAATGATACTAGTGGATCCATATGTGGTCTCTGAAAAGAATACACATGCAATGACACTGGTGGATCCATATGTGGTTTGTGAAAAGAATAGTCATGAAATGACTCTAGATGTGGTTAATGAGAAGAACACACATGCAATGACACTGGTGGATCCATAGGTGGATTGTGAAAAGAACACACATCCAATGAACTCTGGTGGATCCATATGTGGTTTGTGAAGAGAACACACATGCAATGAACTCTGGTGGATCCATATGTGGTCTGTAAAAAGAATATGTATGGAATTTCTCTAGATGTGGTTAATGAAAGAATACACATTTCAATGACAATGGTGGTTCCATATGTGGTTTGTGGAAAGAGATCTTCCCTCTCTCTCGGTCACAAATCTCACAAAAGCCCAAACGTGTGCTCACTCTGGGTGCTACGCCCTGATTGGATGACACAGATGTCACGCGGATCGTCTCCACCAACTGTTGATCCTATGTGATCTAACGGGCAGTATAACCCCTCCCTTCTCCACTTTTTTTATGCATGGTCTATCTGTGCCACCTCTCTATCCGTGCCACCGATACTTTACCTCCGTAAACAAGTGAAAATCCATCTATCTAAATAAAATAAATGATCATATTTTGAAGAAGCTATCGTCTTCATCTTCCGGTTTGTCCTTGTCTTCGTCAATGCCATGGTCCCTGCCATCGCCGCCGTTGGTGTCCTCCTCTAATGACTCAACATCGCCCCCTTCCTCGAATAAGCGTGCTATCTCCTCGTCGGAGTCCTCCTCCACCTCTTTGTAGTCCCACAGGTCCACATCACTCTCCTCCGCTTTTGCCTCCAACTGATTGATGAATGCCTCCTCGTTGGCCGAGTCGGACTCGTCCAAATAGCTATCTCCTCTCTTCTTCCTAGTCTTCTTCTTGTTCCTCTTATTGTCCATACTCGCCGATGCACCACGCGCCCCTGTCTTGGCTGCTACTTTGCGCTCGTCCATCGTTGCAGGTACCCCACGATTCTCCTGTGCGGCTAGTACGAGCTTTGACATCACGGTGTCCTCGAGTGCCGATGTCGATGGATCCTAGTGCGGTGGAACACGACATGCTGCCTCAGCAGGCGACTCGCGAGCGTGAACGATGCAGCGAAGAGCCGGGGATGTAGGACGGTTAGTGGACGGCTTGGACCTGCCATTGCCACGACGAGGGGGCATCGTGCTCGAGGTAGTTGTTTCGAATGGTCGATGGCGTGTACACAGAGTGGGGTGCCGATCTGATCAAGGATGAACAGCGATTTCGTGCGCCGTATCCACACATGCATTTATTGATTATAAAAAAAGTAATATCTCGCGTACTGAACATAATTTGATCACAACAAAAGTGGCACAACGTATTCTAGGCTCGTAAATATCCCATGCGTGCATGTCGACGTGGAGTTCGACGCGCCGACGTGATCATGCAGCAGGTGCGCGCGTCATTGCCCCATCAACACATGACACACACACGCGGGACGTGCGCGCCGATGCCCGTGATGACCACCTGGGTTGCACTCCTCTTATTATATATTGAATTGTCCATCGGAATAAGGACAAGTCCCATTGATTCCCTACCCCTGCCTCCTTGCCTTCTTTGAGAAGGTAGACCATACACGGTGGTCTTGTATAATAGTAGTAGTACTACTGGACCACGGCATGTACTCTTTGACTCTTCGCCCACACTAATAACTATCTTCTTCCTCTTGCCGCCGCCACCCTCACCCTTTAAGCCATGGCTCCCGTGAGGAGGGGGAGAGGCCGGTCGACGATCCTCGTGGAGAAAAGGGAGATATCTCGCCACGAGGCACTTCTTGCTCTACCAGCCGCTCAAGCCCCCCTCTCACTGAGGCCCAATCTCCCCCGATAATGGTGCCGAATGTTCTAGTAGGCGAGGGCTCCTCCCGGTACGGTCTTCTTGTTCTACTTCTTCTCCATCTCCCTCTCCATCATGATCTTATTCAGCTTCTTCTTGTTTTTCTTCTTCTTTTTGCTCTTCCTCTTCTACGTATTATAGACCGGCCATGGAGCCAGAATCCACCACGAAGGAGGCCTTGTAGGACCCGTTTGGCTCTGTTCCACGTCTCAGCGAGGTAGCAAATCTCCACACTATTATTTCTTCGAGTTGTGATGTTGATTTCTTAGATCGGGTCCGCCCCGCATTGTTTTTTCTTCTTCTTTTGAGAGTTGTATTAGTTTTCATGAATATGACTAGATCTCTTGGTCTTTCCTTAATACCGCTATTCATAGATTCACTATGGATTTTTTGTGATTAGGATTAGTTTATCATGGTCATGAATAGATCTCTAGGTCCATTTAACAACCAACATGAGCTTGCATGCTCCCTCACCCAAGCTAATGAGAGCCTACGCAAGCAATTATCTGTGCAGAAGGAGATCTCACTAGATTTTGCAGGTGACATCGTGAGGCTGCAGAAAGTGCTCGATCATAACTTGAACAGGCAAGAACAGGCCATCAAGATAATCAACGAGCTCATGGAGGAGAAGAAGAATCTCGTGGAAAGGTGCACTCTCCTGCAGGACGAAGTCACCGAGGCACTCAGAGGACGCGTCGAGGAAACCAAGGCTACCATCCGAGCCTACCATGACAGGAACCGTTGCCTGGATGCAGTGAAAGAGATGAAGGAGGACATGAGCAGAGGGATCACCGTACTCGAGGTTGTTCGGAAAGAGAACAAGGAGCTAAGGGTTTGTCTGGAGGCGTATCGGAGCAATGCCCAAGTCTGATTCCCGTTAGAGGGGACACAAATATCAGTTCGTGCTCCACTCCTTTTGTAATGTTTAGGGTTCAGGGAACAATGCCCAAGTCTACTTACCATTATAGGGTGCAATAAGAATCCTAGGGAAACTCCTTATCTATCTGGATATGTGTTGGTGTTCATGTTCATGAATGGGCACTATGTGCTCTTTCCATTATGTATCTGGATATGCGTTTCTGCATTATGAGTTTTCCACTAGGCCACTACTATTTGGTGATGTTGGGAAAAACCCACAGCACACTAAACTGTAGATAAACCTTATTTGTCTTTGAAATTGAAATTATGACAGCGCCACTAGTCGATTCATAAACTGTTGATTAGTCCTAGATTGCTTCTTCCTTGAAATTATGACAGTGCCACTAGTCGATTCAGTTAATTATGGAAACTAACTAGCTTGTCCTAGTGAACTGAACAAACCATACTATGTATTTTTGTTGTAGGGAAAGAGGCGAAAGCTCGACCAGGACCTGGTGACCTGGCTAAATGACAAGATAGAAATCCAAAAGGAGAAGCAGAATTCCCAGAAACTGGCCTTTGACCACCTGCGTGCTGAACTCACGGTCCTTTCTGACAAGTGCCAGAAACTGAAGGAGTTAAACACTGGCTGGGCGAAGTTTCATAGTGAAGGTCGCACCTCGGCTAGGAAGCAGATGGAGATCATGAAAGGGATCTTGAAGGAAAATCGTATGGCGATGGACCAACTTCTCCAATCCGTGACAGAGCGCTTGAACCTACAGCTAGCACACGACAAAGTACTGAAGGAGCTGGCCGATCTTAGGGAGGAAAACAAGCAGCTCCGGGCCAGGATCACTTGAACACAACATATGTCTATTTAGTACTGAACTGCCTAGTTTATCCTCTGCAGTGGTGATTTTGTAAGAGTGAACTTAACTCTATGCACGATATGTGTGTTCGTCTGAAATTAATTTGCTCAAGGATTGAGTTTGGCTTAGTTAAGAAAGCGCAACTGCAAGTCTTACAGTTAACTAGTTTCAGGCATTGGCACAACATAAATTATTCATCTCGAATTTCCTTTATCCTCTGTAGTCTATCCTTGATCACCCTCACGCGCCTTCTTTAGTTTCTTCAACAGATCCACAATGAAATACTCTAGCTTCTTCTTGTCTTCCCTGAGCCGATCCCTCTCCTTTTCTGCATTATGAATCAGCAACCTGTGACTATCCTGAAGCTTCTTTGCAGTTCCAACAACCAAGATCCCATTGATTATGTCAGTTAGCTCTGACTGCAAATTCTTGATTTCTTGTTCCAGCTCCTTATTTCGTACCGATAGCTTGTAATTTTTTTCAGCTGCATCACTTACATCAGTAAATCTCCCCGACCTTTCCAACTCATACATATCCCATAACTGTGCCAAACATTTCTGAAGTGCATCTGGCCACTCAAGATCCACCCAATCTACTGCTTTACACACCGGGCCAACCTAAAAACACACACATGATATGTCCAAAACGTATCTACTTTCCCGAACACTTTTGCTATTGTTTCTCCTCTAAACTTGTGTGATTTGGATGCAACTAACGCGGACTGACACTGTTTTTAGCAGAATTGCCTTGGTGTCTACTTTTTGTGCAGAAAATCAACTATCAGGAAAAATCCCGGAAAATATGCGAAAAATCCTATCTCACCACAAGACTCCCGGAGCCATAATACGAGACAGTGGGGGGCTTGGCCCAGGCCACACCACCTGGCCGCGCGGGCTAGCCCAGGTCGCGCCAGGCGGTGGTCTGGCCACCCTAGACACCCCCTCGGTCTCCCTCTTTTCCTATAAGAAGCCTTCTGACCTGAAAACTCTGGGGGTTCGACGTTTTTCCAGAAGGAGTTCACTCTGTCGCCACCACCAGATTCCACAAACAGCACCAGAAACTCCGTTCTGGCACCCTGCCGGGACGGGGAATTGGAGGAGATCATCGCCATCATCATCACCATCGCTTCTCCATCAACCATCCATGTTCCCCCCATCTATGAGTGAGTAATCCCTCGCTGTAGGCTACTAGGATGGTAGGGATTGGATGAGATCGTTCATGTAATGGCATCAGATTGTTAGGGCATGGTGCCTAGTATCTACTATTAGTGCTTGCTGACTTTGTTGCAACTTGTTATGCTTAATGCTTGTCACTAGGGCCCGAAGGCCATGATTTCAGATCTGAACATGTTATTGATTCACTATGATAGTATTGTTTATGGTCTTACGTGCAAGTTGTATACACACGTTGTTGTCCGGAATGGCTTTGATGTGAGGATCACATGTGTTCATGGAGTGTTAATGCTTTGCTCCGGTGCTCTATTAAAAGGAGCACCTTAATTGCCAGTAGTTCCCTTGAGGCCCCGCTGCAAACGGGCTGGCAGGACAAAAGATGTTGTGCAAGTTCTCATTGCGAGCACGTATGACTATATATGGAACACATGCCTAGGATTATCTAGTACTTGGATGCTTTATCTTATTTATCTGCAATTTCCCTATGTTCTGATTGCTATGTGAATTGTCTTGTCCATGCAACGCCCGTCCATCCATCCCTATGCCTACCGCACTCGAATCCTACTGTTTACTGCTATTGTTACTGCTGTCTTTATTTTACTACTGCTGCTACTTTACTACTGCTACTACAAAACCATTGCTACTGATAAACTGCTGTGAGAAAGATTGTTTCCAGGTGTAGCTGAATTGACAACTCAGCTGTTAAGGCTTATAAATATTCTTTGGCTCCTCTTGTGTCGAATCAATAAATTGGATTTCACTTCCCTCGAAAATACTGCGATACACCCCCTATACTTGTCGGTCATAAACACACTATAGTGTTATGAACATACACGATACATTTTACTTCATGTCACCGTTGCACATAATGTAAACAAACCTGATTTGTACAGCCCAAAAACCTTCTCCCAGTGTTACTGCCTTTGAATGCAACATATCTCCTTAGTTTTAGACCATGGTCACATGGCAGTTCTCCATCGAGATCTAGGCCCTCCCATTCAGGGTCGTAGATCGTCCGTGGTACCTATAGGTAAACGCAAAGCTAGAATTGAACACAATTGCATGCACATATGGATCTCAGATCGAGAGATTTACCATTGCCTAACGCTAGCCCGAGAAAACAGAGGAACTCACATCATGGAAGGAATACTCGATGTCAGAGAGAAGTCCATCGTTACTTGACTGGTCGTCCTCGTCGTCCAAGGACAACATGGCGAATGTGTCATCGCCGACGACACCGTCGGCATCGGTGAGGAGAGAGAGAGAGAGAGAGAGAGAGAGAGAGAGAGAGAGAGAGAGAGGAGCCCTTCTACCACTACAACAATGACTAAATTGGCATGTTACAATAGTTTAATGGATACCATGCCCTTTCCCTGGATTACTGTCTCCTGCCTAAAATGGATTCTCTTCATACATTCTTATTTCAAATATCAAACCTGTACTCCCTCCATCCCAATTTCCTTGCCTAACGAAAACATACCAGTATATTACATCATCTAAAGAAACAAAATAATGTCAACTACAAGGTACTTATGCATCACTTCTTTAGTCATGGTTTCCCAAAACATTACATTACAATCTCTCAACAAACATAATCATATCATGGTTTCACAAAACATCACATTACAATCTCTCAACAAACATAATCACAGAAATAACTATATTACATCAACTCAAGAAACAAAATCATGTCGACTACAAGGTACTTACGCATCACTTGTCCAATCATGGTTTCGCAAAACATTACATTACAATCTCTCAACAAACAAAATAACAGAAACAAGTACAGTACATCATCTCAAGAAACATAATCATGTCAACTATAATGTATTTATGCATCACTTGTCCAGTCATGGTTTCACAAAACATTACATTACAATGTCCCAACAAACATAATAACAGAAACAAGTACGGTACATCATCTTAAGAAACATAATCATGTCAACTACAATGTACTTATGTCTTATTACAACAATGATGGTTTCAGTGAGTGACATGTCCGAAAATATCAACAACCCACACAGCATTAGATCGCAATCTCTCACCAAACATAATGACAAAAACACGCTCTAAATGCAACAGCAGGAAATATTACAAATACAGGCAGGGAAACCCGCGGTCCATATGACAAGCCTAGGGTAGCAACTCTCATCAGATCTCATCAATGTCGGCCACCTCATTTTGTTCAGCCACTACAGGAGCCTCTACATCCACTATAACCTATTCAACAACATCAGAAATGGTAACAACGAAGAACACCTTCCTGGTTTGCTTCTTTCGTTGCATAATCTGCATAAGATCTTCAGTATCCAAAACATCTATGAATTGCTGCTTCTTATGATGCCACCACTGGATTTGTGCCATCTGCTTAGGACCAATACTGATTTCCTCACTGATCATCTCTCTCATTTCATCAAGAGTTATGTTTTTGGAATCGACAGTGATCTCCACAGTACATGACGAAACTGGCTTATTAACTCCCTCATCAAGTTTTGCCATGTATGAATCCACCTCTATGCGTATACTGAACTTATCTAGATCAGCATCTATTGGTCCATATTCTCTAGCAGCAGAAGCTCTGGCAGCAAGATCTCCAGCATCTGCATACATATCATCCATCATCGCTTCAACTTTCACCTTACGATCAGCTACACAACACTCCCAAACCATCTGAAGCTCATGGGAGTGCTCAATTTGCTGATAGGTATCATTCATGTTGCACCACACCAATTTTGTCCTCTGTCTAGAACCCCAGGGAATCCTAGCGGCAAGCATATCTACCAGCTGCGAAACAGTCACAACCTCTTTGCAATTCACATGAAGATGCACATCTTGCCTGAGCACAACCCTCTCGCAACCAAAATCAAGTTTTGCAGTGTACTGGCGAACATGAACTGTGAACTCATATAGGTCCCTTGTATCAAAGCTGTGCCTAATGTGATTAAAAAGGGGAACTTTTGAGTTCATTCGATTCTATTATGCCGTAACTAATCTACTTGTAAGATAAGGCACTGATAAGAAAAATTCACCTCTCTCTCTTTGCCTGGGTTTTTTCTTCGAGATCTAGGTGCCGCATCCGCCCACAGGAGCCGAACAATCCGCTGTCGGCCTTGCTTTTCTCTTCAACCCGCTGCTCATAGGTACCTTTGGAGCAGAATCCTTGCTGACCTCCTCGCTAATCGGGGCTGAAGACCTCGCCGCTGCTTCGTGTTGAGCCCTAGACTATGGCCCCGATGGACCCGAATCAGTCGGCGATGTAGCTACAATCTTTTCCTTGCACGACATGCTGGGCCTCCGTCGTCGATTCGGTCGGGGAGGGAGAAAAGGTCCTCGCTTGGCAGATTGAAGTCGGGGAAGGGAAGAAAAGGGACCGCCGCTGCAGCAAGATTCAGTGTCGAGAGTTAGGAAAGTACAGTAATGGATTTGCCCCTACGACATGTGCAGGGTGGCTAAGAAGAGTGACCGGCGAAGAAGGGGCACAACAGGAACTAGTGTAATGGAATATCCTGACTTAACGGGCACGATTTGAAAATATTGGGTTTGGCCATCATTCACTCGAAACACCCCTCTCAGCAATTGGCGCCCCAAATTTTCAAATCGTGGTGATTAAAATCAACTCGGGTACTGCATTGCCTGGGCGCCCCAACTTTCGGGCCGCAAAATGATATTCTCATGATTCACGCCCTAAGGAGATGCCGCTGTAACGAGTCAAGTCCCGAAGTCGGTCCCTAGAGATGTGCGCAGGGTTCAAGATTACGGAGGCCGTTCCTCTCTTGTTCCCGGCCACGCTTACCTACTTGTATGAATGCACCTCATCCACCTCCTTCAAGAACGACCAGAATGCATATGTCGAATGGAACGCCCGAGCTACGTGAATCATGGAATCTACTAGGCAAGTTAGTTGGTCGAGGGGGTTTCCAGGCCCCCGTGTGGCTATACGCTCGTCTTGGTTCAAGAGGCAAGAACTCAGGTCCTAGTAAACTGCAAAAACCACAACCCAACATGGCCTCCCATACAAGCCTTAGCATGTTTAACTTTCATATCTGATCATACCACGTCATCCTATCATACCAGGTTCATTCGTAGCTCTGATTCAGCAACCGGGTGGACCAGCGGTAACATTAAAGAATGGCTAAGCACAACAGATATAACAGCTCGAGCGAAGGTCATAAGCCAAACCCTAGTTATGCTAGGAGCGGTGGATCAGGGAATATAGACTACAAAAGGGAACATGAGGATTAGTGTATCTATCGATAGAAGACTTTGGAATCATATGCACATGGCAGGAATGAATTACTTTGAAAGCATAGGATTTTATCATGTGTGGGGCTATGCTTGCCTTTGCCTTTTGATACCCAGATAGAGAACTTCAGGTTCATCTGCTTGGCGTCATTCGTCGATAACCTTCGATGGTGTTGATCTTGGTGTTCAATGTTGGACTCGATCTCGTTGCTCACATCAACTCCGAGATCTACCGAGAAGAAGCAGAAACATCGGAAAGGAAAGCAACAATCAACACATGGCATTTGTGCAATTCTCAAGCAAGGATGATGATATGACAAGTTAAATTATACTGAAATGAATCCTATTACATGCTTTCCCAAATTAAACAGGGTCTGAGGGGTGCAAACCCTAATTTGGAGAAACCCCGGATGCATATGAGAGGGGTTATTTTGTTCTTCTAATTAAACTTGTCATGTAAGTTGCTTAACAATTCATGACTATGAGTCTATTATGTAGATCTCATTTTTCAGAACAATTTGATATATTATACATATTTTTCTGACTTAAAATTAATTAGTTATGATTTTTCCCAATTTTAATCCATTTTTAAATAATTAAACATTTATGGAATTAATAAAATTATTTTCCATCTGGCCCCACATGTCAGATATTTAATCATTTCAGAAAATATTTCAAAAAATATTAAAAACCTGATAGACTGGGCCCACATGTCAGCAATTTCATTTATTAAATCAATTACAGAAAACATTTTAAATAAAAGAAATGGCTTTATGGCGTCAGCATGACATCATGCTGACGTCAGCTGAGCCATTTCTCCCAGGTCGAGCTCAGGTACGACGTTATAGGCGATTCGGGGCTGCGGGAGGGGGCACGTTCGATGCACCAGATCGAGGCGAGTCAAACCGTGGCTGCGCCGCTCCGGATTGGTCACCGGAGTGACCTCTCCGATGGCGAGTTGCGGAGGAGCTTGCAGTTGCTCGCGGCGGTGACGACACATTAAGCGCACAGCAGATCTGAGGGGTCCAACCAAGAGCGTGTAGAGGCCGGTGGCGAGGCGAGGAGGAGGACGGTTCGACGGTGAGCGGCGGTGACGGGCATCAGCTGGAGGTCTCGATTCTGGCGATTGACAGCGTGACGGCTTGCCAATCTTGGCAGGGAGGAACGAGGAGACGATGGCAGTCCCAGCGGTGGCCTTATTGGAGCCTGGGGCGGCCGGAGATGGCAGGGACAATGGCGATCGAGGGCTAGGGTTCGTTAGCCAGGGTGGGAGAGGATAAGGGAGAGGAGGAGAGTGATGTGCGAGGGTGCCCTGGCGGCAGCAGAGGCGGCTTATAGACGACCGGGGGCGGCGACGCATCTTGGCACACGGTGACGCGGCGGAGCTCGACAGCGAGCAGCTTCGTCAATCGACCGGCGAGGAGAAAGACGACGCTGGGATGAGTGAAGGGGTATGGGTTGGCTACAGGCTACGCCTTGGGCCAGGCTGGGCCATGGAAAGGTTGTGCCGAGACTGTTGGATGCTACGCATGGGTGGTACAGAAGAGGAGAAGAGAAGCTGGGCTCGGCCCAGTTAGGCTAGGTGTAGTTTTTATTTCATAAATTGTCACACCCCCGGGATTAATGCAAGACAAATCCCAGACCTCTGTCTGATATAAGCCTAACCTAAATCACGGAAGCATATATAGGAAGAATTAGTAACATTACAGTGACCCTACGACTCAAAAGTTATTACAGCAAGCTCATATCTGAGCGAAGAACCAAATTATTACAAGCAGAGGTCACTGACCACAAACATCAAACAACGGAAGGAAAATTATGCTATTAAGTATCGCAAACTTAATAAATGGCCTAAGAGGCCTAAAGCATAACGATGACGTCCCAATACATAGATTCCAGGCTATCGACCGGGAATCCCAAGCTACTCGTCGATGTCGATGTTGTAACAAACTTATCTTCTGTGGTTACACTTACCTGCTGCAAAAGTATCAACAAAGCAAGGCTGAGTACAAGGTGTACTACATAAGACTTATGGCTAGTGGGGTTACTTTGCATGAAGCTAACTTTCTTTGTAAAATAGAGAGGAGAAGCTCGGCTAATGGAACCTTTTTAAAAGGGGATAAGAAAAACGATATCACTAGCTTTGATCTTCTTTTAATATCCATCGAATGTTTATCAGCTAAACCTACTAACTAGGATCACCCCCTCGATCCCTGAGGAAGCATCCTTAAGCACACCTCACATCTCTTGTCAAGTTTTACGATTAGGTTATAGTTCTCTATGATCATCACGTCCGTTCCCAAGTCGTCCATAACCGTGGACACGGCTTTTCGAAAATATTAATAGCCTTGCATGGGTGCACAACTTTACCCACACGTACCAACCGATCCTTGATGCCACTTAAGATTACCCCTCTTCCTTGGAAGCCCGGCAGAGAGTGGTTCACCACGACCTTTAACTTTCTTTCGCCGAGACCATGAGTCACGCCCTAAGGAGATGCCGCCATAACAGGTCAAGTCCCGAAGTCGGTCCCTAGAGATGTGAACTGGGTTTGAGATTACGGAGGCCGTTCCTCTCCCATTCCCTGCCACGCTTACCTACCTGTATGAATGCACCTCCTCCACCTCCTTCAAGAACGACCAAAATGCATATGTCGAATGGAACGCCCGAACTATGTGACTCATGGAATCTACAAGGAAAGTTAGTTGGTCGAGGAGTTTTCCAGGCACCGTGTGGTTGTACGCTCGTCTTGGTTCAAGAGGCAAGAACTCAGATCCTAGTAGTGGCAAGTATGTGACTGCAAAAACCACAACCCGACGTGTCCTCCCATACAAGCCCTAGCATGTTTAACTTTCATCTCTGATCATACAACGTCATCCTGTCCAACTAGGTTCATTTGCAGCTCTGATTCATCAACCGGATGGACCAGCGGTAACAACTAAGCTTGGCTAAGCACAACAGATATAAATAGCTCTAGCGAAGCTCATAAGCCAAACCATAGTTATGCTAGGAGCAGTGGATCAGGAAATCTAGGCTACAAAGGTAACATGCATCTGATAGGATTACTGTATATATCGATAAAAGACATTGGAATCGTATGCACATGACAAGAATGAAATACTTTGAAATCATAGGATTTTATTATGTGTGGGGTTTTGCTTGCCTTTGCCTATTGATACTCAACTGTACATCTTCAGGTTCATCTTCTTGGCATCGTTTGTCGATAGCCTTTGATGGTGTTGATCTCGGTCTTCAATGTTGGACTCGATCTCGTTGCTAACATCATCTCCGAGGTCTACCGAGAAGAAGCAGAGACACCAGAAAGGAAAGCAACAATCAACACATGGCATCAATGCAATGCTTTAGAAATGATGATGATATGGCAAGTTAAATTGTATTGAAGTTAAATCGTATAACATGCTTGGTCATTTTTTAAACAGGGTCCAAGGGGTACAAACCCTAAAATAGGGAGAACCTCGGAGTAACTTGTGGGTTTCAATTGATTCTTCTACTTAAACTTATGACTAAAGTTGCTTAACAATGCATGAGTATGAGTCTATTGTGTAGATCTCATTTTTCTGAACAATTTGATATATTATACATATTTTTCTAATTTAAAATGAATTAGTTATGATTTTTCCCAATTTTAATCTATTTTAAATCATTTTTAAAAATGATTAAACATTTTTGGATATTATAAATTATTTTATAACCTGGACCCACATGTGAGACTTTTATTAATTTCAGAAAACATTTCCAAAAATATTAAAAACCTGACAGATAGGGCCCACAGGGTTATTTTTATTTCCAGAAATAATTTACAAAAACATTTGAATAAATAAAAGGGAATTACTGCATCACTATGACCTCACCACGGGGAGGGGCTATTTTCACTGGGGCTTTGTCTAGCCCAAGCCCCAGAGGCTGACGACTAGACCAGGCGCCACGTCGACGCCACATGGGTGCGACGTCGGCTCGCTGGCAACCACGCCAGACAATGGCGGGGACGGCGGCATCGTGTAGGCGGGGATGCGGGAGTGCTTGCGTTAGAACCACGAGAGTGAGGGATCCTATTAGGGGCAGTGCTACCATGAAATGGCTGTCGAAGCTTGGTCAGCGTCGAGGCCAAGCGGCAGTGGGCGGTGGTCTGCGTCGCGAAACCAGATCAACGTGAGAGGGAGGAGGCGGGGAGGTTCAGAAGAACCAGGAGGTCAACCTGAATGCAAGGGTGGAGTCGGTGTAGCCAGAGAGGGTCGGAAACAACGACAAGGTCGGCAGCGAGCGGCGGCCAGAGATGGGGATGACGGGTCGATGTCGACGATTCGGAGTACTCGGGGCCGATTTATACGGTGGAGATGATATATGCGACGAGGCGGTTCCCATAGAAAGGCTTGATCTTAATTCCATGATACATCATAAATTTGTTTCCTCGTGGGCTAGTTTGAGAGAGTTGTCTTATGAAATAACCTTTCTCAAAGCTGGTTGGAGAAGGAGCAAGTCCAAGCGTGTTGTTCTTTTGCCTGCACCTGTTTTGTTTAACCTTGATAACAGGGTAGGATGGTCTCTCACGGAGGAGGAGTTTGATACGTATTTGGGAGAGCTCTCTCAGCAGGAGCAAGATACTAGAAGGGAGGTCACGGATGATTCGGTCCAGCCCTTGAATGAGGGGGAGTCTTCATATCAGCAGCCTGCTTATGATTGGGGAGCTTCTTCTTCTTCCCATGGGCCCAACTACGATCATTCTTATCATGACCCGCCTGCTTAGAACCCTTTTTCGTACATGGATTGATACCCACTTAGGCCAAAAGCCTAAGCTTGGGGGGAGGTACGCCGACATCACACTCATCTCTATATCATTTTGCGTCGGTACTTTGTATATTCATGTTTCATTCTCTTTTTAGTTTTCGTTCTTTCTTTGCTTTTGCTTTCTAAAACACAAAAAGACCAAAAATATTTCTGTTGTTTCTCTTTGGTTTGCTTCTTCTTCTTTTTTCCTTGGTTTGGTTTTCCCTTTTTGTTTTGTTTGAACTATTCAAAAAACCCAAAAAGATTTTGCTTTGCTTGTTCTTCCTTTTTGGTTCTTGCTTTAAAAATTCGAAAACACCAAAAATATTTGTTGTTCTTCTTTGGATTTGTGATTTTGTTGCAGGGTTTAGCAGTCCTTAGTGGGATTTTGTTTCATATTATTATTCAAGCCACACAAGTGAAGGGCAATAATGACAACTTGAGGTGTGGTAAGAGGCTGGTAATGAACTCTATTTGTTTTCATTTTTGTACATATACTCATCATTGTGGGCATGCTTAGTCTGTTCATGTAGGGTGTATGTTATTTATGGATGCTTAGTAGTTCTTACTTTCATATGATTAGTTCCAGCTTGCTAATAGTTTGTAGCATGTCTGATGAATGTTTGCTTGCATTACTCTATTCATAACTTGGTATGACACCATGGTACCCTCCTCTGAATGTTTCATTTGAATTGACTTGGCACATGCTCACGCATGCATATGACTGAAATAATCAGTTGAGCCTTGATGAATTATTTTGCCTTGAGGGTCTTGAATCACTTTCATGCCATGATTAGTCCTGTTTTGTTGCAAGCATGATTATGACAGCTATTGCTCTCTTGTTTGTCGCTCCCTTACTATTGCTAGCCTTCACTTTCACTGAGTATGTTTTACTCATGTTTCCAACTCCCTAAAACCAAATATTGCCAAAGATTCCACCATACCTACCTATTAGCATCATTTGCTATTTCCGTACATATTCAATATGCCTTGTTTTCTTCCGAATAAAATGTTTGCTTGTTATGAGAAAGTTAGTCAGTAAAGCTCTCACGAACTTGATGGCACACTTTATTTTCTGCACTTAATAAACCTGAACCATTGTGATTGTCCATGAAAGTTATATGCTTGCAAATTATAGGCTGGGGATTAGCAGAACCGTGCTGTCACGGGGAACGCTTTTAACACCTGTAAATATATACCCAATTGATACCATGCTCTTTTGTTTGCGGATGTCGTCGATGTGAAATAAAATGGGAGCCTGTAAGTCCATGGAGTTATGTATTTGTGTTAGAGAAACGCCTGGGCCGCCGGTCTAATCCATGCCATCATGGTGGAAACCTGCAGTGTAACCATAATGATATCTATGAAGCATTCTTCTTATAAAAAAGAGAGAGATAGCTATTGAGAAAAAGAAAAAAAGAGATTTGAGAAAAGAGGCAAGAGAGAAAAATCACCATTTTCCCATGGTAAATAAGAAGATTGCTGAGTTACTCATTGTCTGCTTGCCTTGTCATTTTGATATGGGGATTCATCCGTATCATCGGGCAAGGGGTATCCCGTTGGCGGTTCTCTATGATACGCACGTATCTACGATGACAAGAACTTATAGGTAACTAAAGTTGAGTAGCATGAGGAACGGCCCTCATACTCAAGGGACATGGGGTTTCCAGTTTATAGTCTGTCAAGCATATAACTCAGATTGGACCTCACTTTCACCTTAACCATAATAAAGATGCTTATGATAGGGACAGTGAGAGCTCAGAGCTAATGAGCACCATACTTTCAGCATTTGGAAGCCTTTCAAACTATTCAAAACCTTTTCATTTCCTTGTTGAGTCTCCACTTATTCTATGAGCACTTCCTTGAGAGCATAGTTGTCATTCTTTGTTCCTGTCTCATTACTTGATTATTTGTGTTATGACTTTGATGCTTGTACCTTTGATATCTTTACTTCTAGTCTTCACCTGAACTTCAGAGGTGCCTTCGCATTCACAATAAAAAGGCAAACAAGTTACCACACTAACATACCTTGTTATGAGCATTGTAATGTTGATTATATTTATACTTCATGCTACTTATTATTTTTAGGTTGGAATCTCCTCATAGCTTGCAATGCCTATTAAGTAAACTTAGTTGCATACTCTTTATTATGAATTGTCTAAGTAGTTGATCACATGCTGAGAATATATACATCATATGAAGCAAATGTGTTCGTGAAAGTTTCTTTTGTCGCACTCAGTTTTCAACTGAATTGCTTGAGGACAAGCAATAAGCTAAGCTTGGGGGAGTTGATACGTCCAAAACGTATCTACTTTCCCGAACACTTGTGCTAATGTTTCTCCTCTAAACTTGTGTGATTTGGATGCAACTAACGCAGACTGACGCTGTTTTCAGCAGAATTGCCTTGGTGTCTACTTTTTGTGTTCAGAAAATCAACTATCAGGAAAAATCCCGGAAAATATGCCAAAAATCCTATTTCACCAGAAGACTCCCGGAGCCAGAGTACGAGACGGAGGGGGGTTGGGCCCAGGCCACACCACCTGGCCGCGCGGGCTAGCTCAGGCCACGCTAGGGGGTGGTCTGGCTGCCCCAGACACCCCCTCGGTCTCCCTCTTCGCCTATAAGAAGCCTTCTGACCTAAAAACTCTGGGGGGGTCGACGTTTTTCCAGAAGGAGTTCCGCTCCGCCGCCACCACCATATTCCACAAAACAGCACCGGAAACTCCATTTTGTCACCCTATCGGGACGGGGAATTGGAGGATATCATCGCCATCATCATCACCATCGCTTCTCCATCGACCATCCATGTTTCCCCCATCTATGAGTGAGTAATCCCCCACTATAGGCTATGGGGATGGTAGGGATTGAATGAGATCGTTCATGTAATGGCATCAGATTGTTAGGGCATGGTGCCTAGTATCTACTATTAGTGCTTTTTGACTTTGTTGCAACTTGTTATGCTTAATGCTTGTCACTAGGGCCCGAGTGCCATGATTTCAGATCTGAACATGTTATTGATTCATTATGATAGTATTGTTTATGGTCTTACCTGCAAGTTGTATACACACGTTGTTGTCCGGAACCAAAGGCCCCGAAGTGACAAAAATCGGGATAACTGGAGGGAATGGCTTTTACGTGAGGATCACATGTGTTCATGGAGTGTTAATGCTTTGCTCTAGTGCTCTATTAAAAGGAGCACCTTAATTGCTAGTAGTTCCCTTGAGGCCTCGCTACAAACGGGCTGGCAGGACAAAAGATGTTGTGCATGTTCTCATTGCGAGCACGTATTCCTATATATGGAACACATGCCTAGGATTATCTAGTACTTGGATGCTTTATCTTATTTATCTGCAATTTCCCTATGTTCTGATTGCTATGTGAATTGTCTTGTCCATGCAACGCCCGTCCATCCATCCCTATGCCTACCGCACTCAAATCCTACTGTTTACTGCTATTGTTACTGCTGTCTTTATTTTACTACTGCTTCTACTTTACTACTGCTACTACAAAACTGTTGCTACTGATAAACTACTGTGAGAAAGATTGTTTCCAGGTGCAGCTGAATTGACAACTCGGCTGTTAAGGCTTATAAATATTCTTTGGCTCGCCTTGTGTCGAATCAATAAATTGGGTTTCACTTCCCTCGAAAATACTGCGATACACCCCCTATACTTGTGGGTCATCAACACACTATAGTGTTATGAACATACGCGATACATTTTACTTCATGTCACCGTTGCACATAATGTAAACAAACCTGATTTGTACAGTCCAAAAACCTTCTCCCAGTGTTACTGGCTTTGAATGCAACATATCTCCTCAGTTTTAGCCCATGGTCACATGGCAGTTCTCCATCGAGATCTAGGCCCTCCCATTCGGGGTCGTAGATCATCCGTGGTACCTATAGGTAAACGCAAAACTGGAATTGAACACAATTGCATGCACACATGGAGCTCATATCGAGAGATTTACCATTGCCTAACCCTAGCCCGAGAAAACAGAGGAACTCACATCATGGAAGGAATACTCGATGTCAGAGAGAAGTCCGTCGCTACTTGAGTGGTCGTCCTCGTCGTTCAAGGACAACATGGAGAATGCGTCGTCGCCGACGACGCCGTTGGCATCGGTGAGGAGAGAGAGAGAGAGCAGCCCTTCTACCACTGCAACAATGACTAAATTGGCATGTTACAATAGTTTAATGGATACCATGCCCTTTCCCTGGATTACTGTCTCCTGCCTAAAATGGATTCTCTTCATACATTCTTATTTCAAATATTAAACCTGTACTCCCTCCATCCCAATTTCCTTGCCTAATGAAAACATACCAGTATATTACATCATCTAAAGAAACAAAATAATGTCAACTACAAGGTACTTATGCATCACTTCTTCAGTCATGGTTTCACAAAACATTACATTACAATCTCTCAAGAAACATAATCATATCATGGTTTCACAAAACATCACATTACAATCTCTCAACAAACATAATCACAGAAACAACTATATTACATCAACTCAAGAAACAAAATCATGTCGACTACAAGGTACTTACGCATCACTTGTCCAGTCATGGTTTCGCAAAACATTACATTACAATCTCTCAACAAACAAAATAACAGAAACAAGTACAGTACATCATCTCAAGAAACATAATCATGTCAACTACAATGTATTTATGCATCACTTGTCCAGTCATGGTTTCACAAAACATTACATTACAATGTCCCAACAAACATAATAACGGAAACAAGTACGGTACGTCATCTTAAGAAACATAATCATGTCAACTACAATGTACTTATGTCTTATTACAACAACGATGGTTTCAGGAGTGACATGTCCGAAAATATCAACAACCCGCACAGCATTAGATCGCAATCTCTCACCAAACATAATGACAGAAACACGCTCTAAATGCAACAGCAGTAAATATTACAAATACAGGCAGGGAAACCCGTGGTCCATATGACAAGCCTAGGATAGAAACTCTCATCAGATCTCATCAACGTCGGCCACCTCATTTTGTTCAGACACTACAGGAGCCTCTACATCCACTATAACCTGTTCAACAACATCAGAAATGGTACCAACGAAGAACACCTTCCTGGTTTGCTTCTTTCATTGCATAATCTGCATAAGATCTTCAGTATCCAAAACATCTATGAATTGCTGCTTCTTACGATGCCACCACCGGATTTGTGCCATCTGCTTAGGACCAATACTGATTTCCTTACCGATCATCTCTCTCATTTCATCAAGAGTTATGTTTTGGGAATCGACAATGATCTCCACGGTACATGACAAAACTGGCTTATTAACTCCCTCATCAAGTTTTGCCATGTATGAATCCACCTCTATGCGTATACTGAACTTATGTAGATCAGCATCCATTGGTCCATATTCTCTAGGAGCAGAAGCTCTGGCAGCAAGATCTCCAGCATCTGCATACATATCATTAATCATTGCTTCAACTTTCACCTTACGATCAACTACACAACACTCCCAAACCATCTGAAGCTCATGGGAGTGCTCAATTTGATGATAGGTATCATTCATGTTGCACCACACCAATTTTGTTCTCTGTCTAGAACCCCAGGGAATCCTAGCGGCAAGCATATCTACCAGCTGCGAAACAGACACAACCTCTTTGCAATTCTCAAGCAGATGCACATCTTGCCCAAACACAACCCTCTCGCAACCAAAATCAAGTTTTGCAGTGTACTGGCGAACATGAACTGTGAACTCATATAGGTCCCTTGTATCAAAGGTGTGCCTAATGTGATTAAAAAGGGGAACTTTTCAGTTCATTCGATTCTATTATGGCGTAACTAATCTACTTGTAAGATAAGGCACTGATAAGAAAAATTCACCTCTCTCTCTTTGCCTGGGTTTTTTTCTTCGAGATCTGGGTGCCGCATCCACCCACCGGAGCCGAACAATCCACCGTCGGCCTTGCTTTTCTCTTCAACCCCTTGCTCATAGGAACCTTGGGAGCAGAATCCTTGCTGACCTCCTCGCTAACCGAGGCTAAAGACCTCGCCGCTGCTGCATGTTGAGGCCCAGACTATGGCCCCGATGGACCCGAATCAGTTGGCGATGTAGCTACAACCTTTTCCTTGCAAGACATGCTGAGCCGCCGTCGTTGGATTCAGTGTCGGGGGAGGGAGAAAAAAGGTCCTCCGCCGGCGGCAGATTCAGGGTCGGGGAAGGGAAGAAAAGGGACCGCCACCGCAGCAAGATTCAGTGTCGAGAGTTAGGAAAGTACAGTAATGGATTTGCCCCTACGACATGTGTAGGATGGCTAAGAAGAGTGACCGGCGAAGAAGGGGCACAACAGGAACTAGTGTAATGGAATATCCTGACTTAACGGGCGCGATTTGAAAATATTGGGTTTGGCCATCATTCACTCGAAACACCCCTCTCAGCAATTGGCGCCCCAACTTTTCAAATCGTGGTGATTAAAATCAACTCGGGTACTGCGTTGCCTGGGTGCCCCAACATTCGGGCCGCCAAATGATATTCTCAGGATTCACGCCCTAAGGATATGCCGTTGTAACGATTCAAGTCCCGAAGTCGGTCCCGAGAGATATGAACAGGGTTTGAGATTAAGGAGGCCATGCCTCTGCCGTTCCCTGACACGCTTACCTACCTGTATGAATGCACCTCCTCCACCTCCTTCAAGAACGACCAAAATTCATATGTCGAATGGAATGCCTGAAATATGTGACTCATGGAATCTCCTAGGCAAGTTAGTTGGTCGAGGGGGTTTCCAGGCCCCCGTGTGGCTATACGCTCGTCTTGGTTCAAGAGGCAAGAACTCAGGTCCTAGTAGATTACAAAAACATAACCCGATGTGTCCTCCCATACAAGCCTTAGCATGTTTAACTTTCATCTTTGATCATGCAACATCATCCTGTCATACCAGGTTCATTCGTAGATCTGATTCATCAACCGGATGGGACAGCGGTAACATTAAAGAATGGCTAAGCACAACGGATATAACAGCTCTAGCAAACGTCATAAGCCAAACACTAGTTATGCTAGGAGTGGTGGATCAGGGAATATAGGCTACAAAGGGGAACATGACGATTAGTGTATCTATCGATAGAAGACTTTGGAATCGTATGCACATGGCAGGAATGAAATACTTTGAAAGCATAGGATTTTATCATGTGTGGGGCTATGCTTGCCTTTGCCTTTCGATACCCAGATAGAGAACTTCAGGTTCATCTACTTGGCGTCATTCGTCGATAACCTTCGATGGTGTTGATCTCGGTGTTCAATGTTGGACTCGATCTCGTTGCTCACATCAACTCCGAGATCTACCGAGAAGAAGCAGAAACATCGGAAAGGAAAGCAACAATCAACACATGGCATTTGTGCAATTCTCAAGCAAGGATGATGATATGACAAGTTAAATTATACTGAAATGAACCCTATTACATGCTTTCCCAAATTAAACAGGGTCTGAGGGGTGCAAACCCTAATTCAGAGAAACCCCGGATGCATATGAGAGGGGTTATTTTGTTCTTCTAATTAAACTTGTCATGTAAGTTGCTTAACAATTCATGATTATGAGTCTATTATGTAGATCTCATTTTTCTGAACATTTTGATATATTATACATATTTGTTTGACTTAAAATTAATTAGTTATGATTTTTCCCAATTTTAATCCATTTTTAAATAATTAAACATTTTTGGAATTATTAAAATTATTTTGCATCTGGCCCCACATGTCAGATATCTAATCATTTCAGAAAATATTTCAAAAAATATTAAAAACCTGATAGACTGGGCCCACATGTCAGCATTTTCATTTATTCAATCAATTACAGAAAACATTTCAAATAAAAGAAATGGCTTTATGGCGTCAGCATGACGTCATGCTGACGTCAGCTGAGCCATTGCTCCCAGATCGAGCTCAGGTACGACGCTATAGGCGATACAAGGCTGCGGGAGGGGGCACGTTCGATGCACCAGATCGAGGCGAGTCAAACAGTGGCTGCGCCGCTCTGGATTGGACACCGGAGTGACCTCTTCGACGGCGAGTAGCGGAGGAGCTTGCAGTTGCTCGCGGCGGCGACGATACAACAAGCACACAGCAGATCTGAGGGGTCCAAGCAACGTAGGAGCTCACCAGGAGCGTGTAGAGGCCGATGGCGAGGCGAGGAGGAGGACGGTTCGACGGTGAGCGACGGTGACCGGCATTAGCCGGAGGTCTTGATTCTGGCAATTGAGAGCGCGATGGCTTGCGAATCTTGGCGGGGAGGAACAAGGAGACGATGGCAGTCCCAGCGGTGGCCTCATTGGAGCCTGGGGTGGATGAAGATGGCGGGGACGATGGCGACTGAGGGCTAGGGTACGTCGGCCAGGGTGGGAGAGGATAAGGGAGAGGGGAAGAGTGACGTGCGAGGGTGCCCTAGCGGAGGCAGAGGCGGCTTATAGACGACCGGGGGCGGCGACGCGCATCTTGGTGCACGGTGACGTGGCGAAGCTCGACAGCGAGCAGCTTCGTCGATCGACCGGCAAGGAGAAAGACGATGCTGGGATGAGTGAAGGGGTATGGGCTGGCTGCGGGCTACGCTTGGGCCAGGCTGAGCCGTGGAAAGGTTGTGCCGAGACTGTTGGATGCTGTGCGTGGGTGGTAGAGAAGAGGAGAAGAGAAGCTGGGCTCGGCCCAGTTAGGCTAGGAGTAGTTTTTATTTCAGAAATTGTCACTCCACCGGGATTAATGCAAGACAAATCCCACACCTCTGTCTGATATAAGCCTAACCTAAATCTCGAAAGCATACAGAGGAAGAATCAGTAACATTACAGTGATCCTACGACACAAAAGTTATTACAGCAAGCTCATATCTGAGCGAAGAACTAAATTATTACAAGCAGAGGTCACTGACCACAAACATCAAACAACGGAAGGCAAATTATGCTATTAAGTATAGCAAACTTAATAAATGGCCTAAGAGGCCTAAAGCATAATGATGACGTCCCAATCCATAGATTCTAGGTTGTTGACCGGGAATCCCAAGCTACTTGTCGATGTCGATGTTGTAACAAACTTATCTTCTGTGGTAACACTTACCTACTGCAAAAGTATCAACAAAGCAAGGCTGAGTACAAGGTGTACTCCACAAGACTTATTGCTGGTGGGGTTACTTTGCATAAAGCTAACTTTCTTTGTAAAATAGAGAGGAGAAGCTCGGCTAATGGAACCTTTTTAAAAGGGGATAAGGAAAACGATATCGCTAGCTTTGATCTTCTTTTAATATCCATCGAATGTTTATCAGCTAAACCTACTAACTAGGATCACCCCCTCGATCCCTGAGGAAGCATCCTTAAGCACACCTCACATCTCTTGTCAAGTTTTATGATTAGGTTATAGTTCTCTATGATCATCACGTCCGTTCCCAAGTCGTCCATAACCGTGGACACGGCTTTTCGAAAATATTAATAGCCTTGCAGGGGTGCACAACTTTACCCACACGTACCAACCGATTCTTAATGCCACTTAAGATTACCCCTCTTCCTTGGAAGCCCGGCAGAGAGTGGTTAACCACGACCTTTAACTTGCTTTCGCTGAGACCATGAGTCACGCCCTAAGGAGATGCCGCCATAACGGGTCAAGTCCCGAAGTTAGTCCCTAGAGATGTGAACAGTGTTTGAGATTACGGAGGCCGTTCCTCTCCCATTCTCTGCCACGCATACCTACCTGTATGAATGCACCTCCTCCACCTCCTTCAAGAACGACCAGAATGCATATGTCGAATGGAATGCCCAAACTATGTGACTCATGGAATCTACAAGGAAAGTTAGTTGGTCGAGGGGTTTTCCAGGCACCGTGTGGTTGTACGCTTGTCGTGGTTCAAGAGGCAAGAACTCAAATCCTAGTAGTGGCAAGTATGTGACTGCAAAAACCACAACCCAACGTGTCCTCCCATACAAGCCTTAGCATGTTTAACTTTCATCTCTGATCATGCAACGTCATCCTGTCCAGCTAGGTTCATTTGCAGCTCTAATTCATCAAATGGATGGACCAACGGTAACAACTAAGCTTGTCTAAGCACAACAGATATAAATAGCTCTAGCGAAGCTCATAAGCCAAACCCTAGTTATGCTAGGAGCAGTAGATTAGGAAATCTAGGCTACAAAGGTAACATGCATCAGATAGGATTACTGTATATATCGATAAAAGACTTTGGAATTGTATGCACATGACAAGAATGAAATACTTTGAAATCATAGGATTTTATTATGTGTGGGGTTTTGCTTGCCTTTGCCTATTGATACTCAACTGTACATGTTCAGGTTCATCTTCTTGGCATCATTCGTAAATAACCTTTGATGGTGTTGATCTCGGTCTTCAATGTTGGACTCGATCTCGTTGCTAACATCATCTCCCAGGTCTACCAAGAAGAAGCAGAGACACCAGAAAGGAAAGCAACAATCAACACATGGCATCTATGCAATGCTTTAGAAATGATGATGTTATGGCAAGTTAAATTGTATTGAAATTAAATCGTATGACATGCTTGGTCATTTTTTAAACAGGGTCCGAGGGGTACAAACCCTAAAATAGGGAGAACCTCGGAGTAACCTGTGGGGTTCAATTGATTCTTCTACTTAAACTTATGACTAAAGTTTCTTAACATTGCATGAGTATGAGTCTATTGTGTAGATCTCATTTTTCTGAACATTTTGATATATTATACATATTTTTCTAATTTAAAATGATTTAGTTATGATTAAACATTTTTGGATATTATAAATTATTTTACAACCTAGACATTTCCAAAAATATTAAAAACCTGACAGATAGGGCCCACAGGATTATTTTTATTTCCAGAAATAATTTATAAAAACATTTGAATAAATAAAAGGGAATTACTACATCACTATGACGTCACCACGGGGAGGGACTGTTTTTCACTGGGGCTTTGCCTAGCCCAAGCCCCAGAGGCTGACGACTAGACCAGGCGCCACGTCGACGCCATAGGGGTGCCATGTTGGCTCGCCGGCAACCACGCCAGACAATGGCGGGGACGGCGGCAGTGTGCAGGCGGGGATGCGGGTGTGCTTGCGTTAGAACCACGAGAGTGAGGGATCCTATTAGGGGCGGCGCTGCCATGAAATGGCTGTCGAAGCTTGGTCAGCGTCGAGGCCAAGCGGCAGTGGGCGATGGTCTGCGTCGCGAAACCAGATCAATGCGATAGGGAGGAGGCGGGGAGGTTCAGAAGAACCAGGAGGTCAACCTGAATGTGAGGGTGGAGTCGGTGTAGCCGAAGAGGGTCGGGAACAACGACAAGGTCGGCAGCGAGCGGAGGCCAGAGATGGGGATGACAGGGTCGATGTCGACGATTCAGAGTACTCGGGGCCGATTCATACGGTGGAGATGATATATGCGACGAGGCGGTTCCAAAGGTGGGCTCAGCTGGGCGTGGGGTGGCCAGGGACGGCAAGGACAACCGGTGGCCGGAACTAGGGTTTAGGCCACTTCAGAGGGAGTGAGAGAGAGAGGAAGGAGGGAAGTGGGGCACGGCTAGGGTTCTCCAGCGGCAGACAGGGGGGTCTTGTAGGCACTGGAGGGTGGCGGCAGTCATCTTGGCGCAGGGTCGTCGGCGGATGGCATCGGTCGTGACAGCGAGGCAGTTCTTCGTCGGGGACGAAGACGACGACGTACATATGGGGCCAAAGTGGTATGGGCTCCAGTTGGGCTGACTTGGGCCTGGTTGGGCAAGAAAATATTGCCAGCGCTCTCTGCTGGCTCTAATCGGCTAAGGTAAGGTAGAATAAGAAGAGAGGGAGGGGTCTGAGCTGCGACATCGCCTTCTTTCTCTTCTATTTTTTAGCAAAACATTTTGTCCAACTCTGTTTTTCTATTATCTTTTGTATTTTGAACGAAGCGCTCATTTCTTCAAGGCAGGGAGGTTCAGAAGAACCAGGAGGTCAACCTGAACGTGAGGTGGAGTCGGTGTAGCTGGAGAGGGTCGTAGAAGACGACAAGGTCAGCGGCGAGCAGCGGCCAGAGACGGGGATGATGGGGTCGATGCCGACGATTCGGAGCACTCGGGGCCGATTCCTACGATGGAGATGATCTACACGACGAGGCGGTTCACAAGGTGGCCTCAGCTGTGCGTGGGGTGGCCAGGGACGGAGAGGACAACCGGTGGCCACAGCTAGGGTTCAGGACGGTTCAGAGGGAGCGAGAGAGAGGAAGGAGAGAAGTGGGGCACGGCTAGGGTTATCCAGCGGCGAACAGTGGGGGTCTTGTAGGCACTTGAGGGCGGCGACGGTCAACTTGGCACGGGGTCAGCGGCGGATGGCATCGGCCGTGACAGCGAGGCAGTTCTTCGTCGGGGACAAAGATGACGATGTATAGACGGGGCCGAAGCTGTATGGCCTCCAGTTGGGTTGACTTGGGCCTGGTTGGGCTGCAGAAAATATTGCCAGGCAGCTACTACAGGCTGCTAACTGCTGCGCGTAGGCAGAGAATAAGAATAGAGGAGAGTGGGCTGCTGGGCTGCGACTGCTGCTCTCTTTCTCTTCTATTTTTTAGCAAAACATTTTGTCCAATTATGTTTTCTATTATCTTTTGTATTTTGAATTTCAAAATTGTTTTGAGTATTCTCAAATACCAGAGGTTTTTGTAAACATTTAAAATACTATGGAGACCCTTTATAACCATTTGGGATCCATAAGGCTTTGTAGTTTCCAAATATACAAAACCATTTAGAGGTTTTCAAGAAGAGAGAAGGGAAAAAGGGTTTTTTAATCTTGTTTGAATTTTATCTTATCAAGATTACATGATGCTCATGATACACAAAACGTTTTACTAATTTCTTTTAGTAAAACTAGGGGTGTTACAGCTCTATCCCCCTTAACAGAATCTCGTCCCGAGATTCCTAGGTAGGAAGATAAAAGGACAGGGTTACTCTAGACTTCGACGATCTTTTCGAAGAGGTTGATCCATGCCACCATTATTGAATGAATGAAGCGCTCATTTCTTCGAGGTAGCTGCACACACTAAAGACAAGAGGGAAAGACACAGAACTGCAAACAGAGTATCTCATGCTCAACTCATGGATAGATATTTCATAACATCTCTAGAGCCAACAACCATGAAACACGTCAAGGTAAAGGAGGAACAAAAGGAGATGGTTTCAAAGTGTTAGATAGATGGTATTCATAAGGATTGAGACCATGGAGCTTCAGAAGATTTTAAGCTTCTGAAAAGGAGAGCGTACAACGGAAAGAACAGGACCACGGACTTTGAAGGATGAAACTCTACTAGACGTTTTAAGAGAGCTTCCAAGGATATAGAGATACGGATAACCAAGTTGTTAAACTACTTTTCATACAGAAGAATCACTCTTCATTCAACAAAAGGTCAAGACAAAAAGGTATTTTGGTGTAGAGGACTCATAAGAGTCACAAGGAACACGTAACAAGAGGAACTTTTGATTAACAAAATCATAGTCACTCTTTAAACATGTAAGGGAAACCAAAGGAAACTCTTAATTCATCCAGGTTTATCAAAATCTTTGACATCGATCATGATATCACTTTACACCAATAAGATGAATCTATAAGAAGATTCCTGATGACACGAGGAAAAAGAAACTTCATTCTCAGACTTCAATTACTTGGCTTAACATGATGCTTGCCAACATAAAATGTTTGGAGATCGACCCAGAGACATTTAGCAACACTTCTTTAAATTTTCTCCTTGATGTTCGAGAAAGCATACATCAAGTAAAGGTCGGACTTCAGATACAAAGGAAACCATAAGCGCAACTCCTATAACAAATCATAGAAGAAGCCTCATGAGGAGTGGTTGATATTTGGTAACTCAAGATAATATGGCAATAGGTCTTCTGGCTAATTGTGTCAACCACTACATCAATTTTATCGGATTTTCTAAGAGACCTACGTTAAAAACCTTGATGAACACTAACCATCATATCTGCTTGAGATTCAGATTTGGTTAGGTGGAATGATAATTCGGACTCAACGTTTCCGAATACAAAGGTTGCAACATTTACCGCAAAGATAAAGTTACTAGAGTCTCAAGACATGGACTACATTGTCAAGCTCCAAATGAATGAGCTAGGTTGCGGATCCCATGCATTAGCAAGTTTTCAAAAGATAATTTCTCCTACATAAATTGATTGCAACGAAACACAAATGCATCCTTTTTTGGGAAACATTTAGGAAGATATTGAAGTTTGTAAGACTTCTTCTCTTCCCTGGCAAATCATCAGTGGCTCAAGATGTGAAGGTATCATCCTACCATATCAAGAATACTTCGTACATGCTTGACTAACTTGAAATGATTCTCGAGGAGTTAAAGATAACTCTTCTCAAATCCACGATGACATCTTTCAACATTTGCACGTGAACTAGAGAAGGTCACTTCTAACATCCGGAAAACATGATTTGAGATAACACGAGGATGGTTCTCAAAAGTTTGCAACATTAATGTTAATTGTTCCTCGTGAATCCAATCTAGCATGGAGGAAATAAGGATGTCATCGATGGGCTCAATGACAAACTTATCATGATACTCCAAGAAGATAGACTCGCATGTGGTATGAATAAACAACAATATTGGTCAAACCAAAGGACATGAAGATGTACCCAGGTGAAACATCACAAGTAAATACATCATCAGGATAGTCCTCAGAACTGAGTTTGATTTGACGATAGGCCGTATCAAATCAAAGGTGGGTACAGTAACATTTCCACGAAGCAAACACTATCTTTCTTCATCACGAACAAAACTAGACAACATCCCTTTAGGAGGGACAAGTCCGATAGATTTTTTGTCTTACAACATGGTCACATGGCAACATGGACATACTTCTAGAAAGACGTCTAGAATATCACGAACCACCGTTATGTCACATAGTTCGAGAGGAAACTTGCTTGTCAAGGCAAGAAGTTGTAGTCTCAGAGCTTCAGCACAAGCTTAACTCTTTGACCGAGGAGAGTGTACCAGAATAACGGATGTTGTAGCACAGTCAAACTTCGCTTAGTGATAGGTTAACCATCACGCTCAGAATGACACAAATGTCCTTGAGAATCAAAGCGATATGAATTGCTAAGAATCTCAGATGACCACATTATTACGCATATGCATCATTCACGAGCACAAAAACTTGGAGAAAGGGTGGGTAAATATGTGTAAGAGCATCACTTCAATAAGGGGTCATAAAACTCAGCATAACCTCTTAGTATAGAAGAGTGTGCTACTTTAAGGTAGAACAGATAGAAGCTAATCAATGCTTATCGATCTACAGATTACAACACTTCGTCCTGGTCCTAGAAATGACGAGGTAATGGAATTTGTTTCTCCTGACATCCCAAAATGGTTTGTCTAGATGAATGATGTCGACGCACTTCTATTCTTGTAGATAGTTGTTGGGCCTCCAAGTGCAGAGGTTTGTAGAATAGCAGCAAGTTTCCCTTAAGTGGATTACCCAAGGTTTATCGAACTCAGGGAGGAAGTGCTCAGAGGTATCCCTCTCAAGCAACCCTGCAATCAAGATACAAGAAGTCTCTTGTGTTCCCAACACACCCAATTCACTTGTCAGGTGTATAGGTGCACTAGTTATGCGAAGACAGAGTGAAATACAAGTGGTATGGATAATTATAAGTGGTAACGGTACCAGAAAAGAGCTTGACGGGTAGGAAGAGACTAAAAGCAATCTGAAATAAAGATGGAAGCAAGCAAACATGTAACAGATCTCGTTGTAAACGGTGTTTCAATGCTTAGATATAAGGCCTAGGGATCATACTTTCACTAGTGAACACTCTCATATAAATATCATCTCTTTATGATACTACTCTGAACTACTCTCCGGTCGGACACTCTAATCCATGGTAGGGCTATAACAACACTCCTCAAAGTTCGCTTTTCCCATCTAGATAACCCCACACTGTCATCTTGAGCACTAGATGGTTCCAACAAACACCACAATTTCATAGAGACATCCAACTCCAAATATAACTCATAACAGGTATTTGTCATCTCTAGCCTAAGTGCCACCATGGTGTGCATGCTGTCACTTTCACACACATGGGGAGAGCAGAGATCTATTAAAGCACTTGAGTAGCAAGGTAGATCTACTTGATTACAAAGCTCATGATCACAATATGATCATGCATAGAGAGAGAGATGAACACATAGCTACCGGTAGAATCCTTAGCCTCGAGGAAGAACTACTCCCTCATCATCATGTGAATCAGCAACGGCGATGGAGATGGTGGTGGAGTCGATCAAGATGGCTCCGGGGGCACTTCCCCGTCCCGGCGGGGTGCTGGAACAGAGACTTTCTGTCCCCTGAATCTCCCCTTTGGTGGTGGCGGCGTTGCGGAACTTTTCGTGGCTAGAGGCTAGACGATTTCGGGTTTCTGCATTGGGAGGCTTCTTATAGGCAAAGAGGCAAGGTCGATGGGTGGACCAGGGGCCCACACCACCTGGTGGCGCGGCCAGGGCTAGCCCGCGCCACCACATGGTGTGTCCACCCCCTGGCTCCTCACCGTCTCGTCTTCTGGCTCCGTGAGTCTTCCGGTAAAATATTGACTTTGGCTTTTGTCCTGTCCAATTTCGAGAATATTCATTTTCTGACTTTTCTGGAACCAAAAACAGCAGAAAATGGGCAACTGGCACTATGGCATCTTGTTAATAGGTTAGTTCCAGAAAATGTGTAAAAGTACTCCAAACTGTGGACAAAACATAAGAAAGTAGATATAAAACAAGCATGGAACATCAAAAATTATAGATACGTTAGCAACGTATCAACGGACCACAAGAGTATCTTGCATCGAAAGACATCGATGCGCATTTACTACTTGGCTACCAACTGATAGACAATGGTCAAAAACAACAAGGGAAAAGGGAACATGCTTAGGATAGAATCCCAAGATGTGGATGCATAAGTCAGCAATCTTCCGAGGACCGATGCAGAAAAGGGAAATGTGGCAGAGTCACGAATATAGAAATGAGACTCATGAGGAGTACTCTTGTCGTGATCTACTTGGTTCCATTAAAGAACACTTGCCATAACATGTGGCAGGGGAAGTCCTTTGTTTGTCATAATTTAATCACAAATATAACCATAAGCTTGAAGGCTGTACTAGAAGGTACTAGCCATCCTGAGGTAATGTTTGAACATTAACAACATGGGTCAATAAAATGGATCTTGGGTTAAAGGCCATCTTCATGTACAAGATTCACAACACTAGAATCAAGCACACTCAGGGATCTTCGGTTCAAGTCTAGGGGTTAAAACCCAAATAAAGGAGTAACTACTATCTTAGTAATACAGAGGGTACTACAAGGTAGTAACCACGAGGCAGCTTCCAAGAGAAGAGAGAACTTCTGAAGTACCCAAACAAATGAAAAGGAGGCACCCGAGGCGAAAGGAAACTTCGAGGCCTAGAAAAGATCACTGTGGAACCATCAACATGATGTTGTGGGACCAAAAGATAGATAGATCATGATGGAAAGGAATCTATCAGTTGAAGAAGAGCAAAGGGAAACAAGGAACACACACAACTGAATATAGAGGACTCAACACTAGGTCAACTGGTTGAGAAACGACATGCCAAAAAGGAACCTAAGATTTGAAAGACGAGAAGAGATATCAAAACTTCTCAAAGTCAACACAAGATAAGATGACCCAGAGTTAGAGCGAAATTGGATAAGGAGAAAAAGAAGCATACCAGAGTTTTAGTAATTACTTTTCATCTTTTAAAATAGTTTTCCCAAACACTAGACTCAACATCGAACAATAGAAAGGTTTTTATACAATCAGTACTGCTCTGATACCAAAACCTGTCACACCCCTAGGATTAAGGCTAGACAAATCCTAGACCTCTTTCTGATATAAGACTAACCTAAATCTCGGAAGCATACACAGGAAGAATCAGTAACATTACAGTGACCCTATGACTCAAAAGTTTTACAGGAAGCTCATATCTGAGCGAAGAACCAAATTATTACAAGCAGAGGTCACTGACCACAAACATCAAACAACGGAAGGTAAATTGTGCTATTAAGTATAGCAAACTTAACAAATGGCCTAAGAGGCCTAAAGCATAATGATGACGTCCCATTCCAGAGATTCCAGGCTGCCCACCGGGAATCCCAAGCTACTGGTCGATGTCGATGTTGTAACAAACTTATCTTCTATGGTAACACTTACCTTCTGCAAAATTATCAACAAAGCAAGGCTAAGTACAAGGTGTACTGCGTAAGACTTATGGCTGGTGGGGTTACTTTGCATAAAGCTAACTTTCTTTGTAAAAGAGAGAAGAGAAGCTCGACTAATGGAACCTTTTTAAAAGGGGATACAAAAAATATATCACTAGCTTTAATCTTCTTTTAATATCCACCAAATCTTTATCAGCTGAACCTACTAACTAGGATCACCCCCTCGAACCCTGAGGAAGCATCCTTAAGCACACCTCACATCTCTTGTCAAGTTTTATAATTAGGTTAGTTCTCTATGATCATCATGTCCATTCCCAAGTCGTCCATAACCATGGACACAGCTTTTCGAAAAGATTAACAATCCTGAAGGGGTGCACAACTTTATCCACACGTACCAACCGATTCTTAATTCTACTTAAGATTGGCCCTCTTCCTTGGAAGATCGGCATAGAGTGGTTGACCACGACCTTTACCTTGCTTTCGCTGAGACCATGAGTCACGCCCTAAGGAGATGCCACCGTAACGGGTCATGTCCTGAAGTCGGTCCCGAGAGATGTGAACAAGGTTTGAGATTATGGAGGCCATGCCTCTGCTATTCCCTGACACGCTTACCTACCTGTATGAATGCACCTCCTCCACCTCCTTCAAGAACGTCCAAAATTCATATGTCGAATGGAATGCCTGAAATATGTGACTCATGGAATCTACTAGGCGAGTTAGTTGGTCGAGGGGTTTTCCAGGCCCCGTGTGGTTGTACGCTCGTCTTCGTTCAAGAGGCAAGAACTCAAGTCCTAGTAGTGGCAAGTATGGGACTGCAAAAACCACAACCCGACCTGGCCTCCCATACAAGCCTTAGCATGTTTAACTTTCATCTCTGATCATACCACATCATCCTAAGGAACTAGGTTCATTCACACCTCTGATTCATCAACCGAATGGACCAGCGGTAACAACTAAGCTTGGCTAAGGACAACCGATATAAATAGCTCTAGCGAAGCTCATAAGCCAAACCCTAGTTATGCTAGGAGCAGTGGATCAGGAAATCTAGGCTACAAAGGTAACATGCATTAGATAGGATTACTGTATCTATCAATAAAAGACTTTGGAATCGTATGCACATGACAAGAATGAAATACTTTGAAATCATAGTGTCAACACCCGGATTTTTAATCCCAGATGCCCGTTTTGCCATACCTCGCAATCCCAGGATTACCATTTTTGCGAGACATAACGGATTGGATATCACAGTACATCATCCATTACAAACCATACATAAGGTCTTACACAAATAAGGATCTCATGATCCAGTCTTAATACAACAAGAAGTGGAAATAAAAGATAAGCGTAGTGGTAGGGTCCATCTTCAGGGGCACAGGCAATGCTGACAAAGGCAGATAGTCCTAGTTATCATAGTCGTCCTGCTGGCCATCATCTTGGTAGTCTCCTTCATAGTCTGGCCATGAGAATAGCCAGGGACAAATCCATGAGTACTCTTTAAGTACTCACGAACTACCACTATCAAGTAGTATAATGCTAAGTTAAAGTGCTAAATCTAAGTTTAACTATAAAGTTAAGTTTGAAACCTAAGCTGAGTTCTGAAGCAAAGAAAGATAGAATAAAGTTCTAGAATCACTTAAGTTGGGAAGCTAGTGTCATAAACACAACCTTGTTGTGGTCAAGTCAAGATTCATCATTCCTTTCATAAGTCATTTTGAAAACATCTGACAACGAAACATTATGGCCATTCCAACTGTCCATAACCGCGGACGCGGCTATTCGAATAGTTTGACACTCTGTAGAGGTGGTATGGGTCATTGGATTAGAACAGGTATCAACGGCTGGGGATCATCGTCGACGACGAACTGGTCGCCGGCGAACTCTAACCCAAGCAGCTCAGTGGGGGTGCATAGGGGGCGTACCAGGGCTCCAGCGACAATGGCGATGGTGGCAAACGGACTGGTGGTCGACGGCGAGCTTAGGGACGGTCGAGGCAGCTCCGGGCGTGGTCGCAATCAGCGACGCCCTTCTCCTCCAGAGGAGGCCTGCTCTGGTGCAATTCCGGCGTACTACTGCTCGCCTTGCTCCGGCTAGATGGTCAGTGAGGTGAGGGGAGGTGAGTGGTGTGCTGCAAATGGCTGGGGGTGCCCTCCTTTTTTAGGCTCGACGATGGGACAGCGCGACATGGCCAGGCGATGGTGGCGACATGGCTACGGGCTGCTAGCGGCTTGGCTGCGAGCGGCGATCGACACGCGGTCTCCTGGCGGTGCTCTACGGCTTTAATGCGGGCTTAGGGGCGGTGGTATGCGGTCGGGCGGAGCTGGCGCTCTGAGCGGCAGAGACGGCAGTGCGTGCGCACGTGTCGGGCGCGACACTCTGGCGCGTGCTCGGCATGGCACAGTCGCACTAGGGATGGTGGTTTGGCGGTGGTCCATGCTCTGGCCTAGCTTGGGGACGGGACAGAGAGTGGCGGTGAGGTCCTGGCTAGCTGCTAGACATGGCGAGAGAGGGGGAGATGGTCTCTTGGGGTGATGGCATGGTCGTCCGGCGAGTTGGTGCTCGGCATGGATTGGCCTTGCCACTAGGGGGTAGGAAATGGGGTAGTTAGGTCTTGGTTAGATCATTTGGAGACAGTGGGAGCAAATGGGGGTCAAATGGGGGCAAAACCCTGTTGCAAACAGTAAGCTAATTACTAGGTGTAAACTTTGCCTGCCAAGTGTTTGATGAAATGGCCTCAAGAAAATTATTTTTGAATTTTGCAAAGATTTTTGGTGGGTGTTCTAGTACTAAGCTTGAGACACTGTGGGTTCTTGGGTTTTGAAAATTGAGCTGGTTTGAGTGGTTTTTCAAATAGTGGGATCTTCCCATATGAAATAGATTCAATTTTCAAATGTCAATTAAAATTAGGATTTGAATGTTTTTGGCAGATCACAAAGTGGGTCTTTGTACCTCATTACGTGTACTATCAAGGGGTGCAAAGATACATAATTGTTTCTGTCAGGTTTTGAGTACTAGGAATAGCCAAAGTAGGCATGATAGTTAATTTGGCAAAAATGACCATTCACTTTATTTATTCATTTTGAGTTGTTTTTCTTTGGGAAAAGTTTGGAATGATTTAGATGATGTTTATTTCACCTAAGAATCATTTTAGAAGCAATGGATCACTTAAACATGGCAATTCAAACAACTCCTATTTTTAAATGCACACACATATGAATCCTTTCATAATTTCAATTGAAAAAGTTTTTGTTAACCCTAATTTTGATTATTTGGATCTTAATAACCTTGGATTGAAGTTTTGGGATGTTACAAACCTTCCCCCCTTAAACGAAATCTCGTCCCAAGATTTACAAAGAAAACTAGGAAGTAAAGAGATCTAGGAACTCCGTCCTAATGTAATCTTCGCGCTCCCAAGTGGCTTCCTCCTCGGTATGGTTGCTCCACTGAATCTTGACAAACTTGATACTCCTGGTGCTGGTGGTTCTATAAGCTTCTTCTAAGATACGGATGGGCACTTCACGATATGTCAGGTCATTGTTGATCTCTATAGTTCTATGATCGATGTTCTTGAAAACTTCAGTCTTCTCTGGCACTTCCAGGCATTTGCGAAGTAACGAGATATGGAACACATTGTGGATGGCTAACATCTCTTCAGGTAGTTCCAGTTGATCCAATACTTCTCCTCGACGGTTCAGAATCTTGAATGGCCCGATATATCTGGGGGCTAACTTTCCTTTCCGACTAAAGCATTGGGTTCCTTTCAATGGAGAAACCTTGAGATATACAAAATCTTCGACATTGAAAGTTAGGTCTCTCCTTATCTTGTCAGCATAACTCTTCTGTCTGGACTGGGCGGTCTTGAGGTGTTCATGGACTCTGTGAACTTTCTCTTCGGCTTCTCGGAGAATGTCGGGTCCAAAGATCTGACTCTCTCCTACTTGCGACCAATTCAAAGGGGTACGACACTTTCTTCTGTATAGGAATTCAAATGGTGCCATCTCCAAACTAGCTTGATAACTATTGTTATATGAGAATTTTGCAAAAGCCAGGCAGTCTTCCCATTTTGATCCGTATTCCAACACACAAGCTCTTAACATATCCTCTAGGATCTGGTTGACTCTCTCAGTATGTCAATCAGTTTGCGGATGATAAGCGATAGTGAAGTTCAACTTGGTTCCCAATCCTTCTTGGACTTTCTGCCAAAATCTCGAGGTAAACTGGGTTCCTCGATTTGATACTATGGTCTTAGGGGTTCCATGCAGACTAATAATCCTAGCAATGTACAGTTCTGCTAACTTTGCACTCTGGTAGGTTGTCTTGACAGGTATAAAGTGGGCTACCTTGGACAGTCTATCAACTATGACCCAGATTGAGTCATTTCCCCTACTAGAAGTAGGTAAACCGGTGATAAAGTCCATTCCGATGGAATCCCATTTCCATTCCGGAATCTGCAATGGTTGCAACAGTCCTGCAGGTCTCTGATGTTCTGTTTTGACTCTTTGACAGATGTCACACTTGGCGATGTAGCTTCCGATTTCGCACTTCATCTTGTGCCACCAAAGTTGCTCTTTCAAATCTTGATACATCTTTGTTCCTTCGGGGTGGATAGAATAAAGAGTATCATGAGCTTCCTTCATGATAACTTGCTTCAGCTCCGAATCTGCTGGCACACAGATACGTCCTTTTTACCACATAACTCCTTCTTCATCTTCAGTGAATCCTGGTACCTTTCCTGTACCAATACGATGTTTGATTCCATCGATACTTTCATTCCCCTTCTAGGCTTCCTTGATTTGGCTAATCAAAGTGGGCTGAAGTTGAATGCTAGATAAGAATCCTTTGCTAACTAATTCAGTTCTGAACTACTCCAACTCCTCATATAAACTTGGCTGCTTCTTCTTGATCATGGTTTTAAGCCTACACGGCAATCTGCTAAGAGCATCCGCTACCACATTGGCTTTGTCGGGGTGATAGTGAATGTCAAGGTCATAATCCTTGATTAACTCTATCCATCTCCTTTGCCTCATATTCAGCTCCTTCTGAGTGAAAATATATTTCAAGCTCTTGTGATCTGAGTAAATCTCACAGCGATTACCCATCAGATAATGACGCCATGTCTTCAATGCCAAAACTACGGCTGCTAATTCGAGATCATGGGTCGGATAGTTCTACTCATGCTGCTTCAGTTGTCGAGACAGATACACGATGACTTTGCCTTCTTGCGTCAATACACATCTGAGACCAATCTTGGATGCATCACAATATACATCAAACAACTTCTTGATGTTTGGCATGATCAATATTGGGTTGAGAATCCTTCGACGAACTTGAGGTAGTATCCCGCTAATCTGAGGAATGCACGGACTTGGGTTTGAGTGGTTGGGGCTTTCCATTCTTCGACATCTTTGATCTTGGCACGATCAATAGAGACTCCTCTGATAGACACAATATGTCCTAGGAATCCTACTTCTTTCAGCCAAAACTCACACTTGCTGAACTTGGCATATAACTGATGTTCTCTCAGGGTTTCTAGGATGATTCTGAGATGTTGCTCATGCTCTTCTTCTGACTTGGAGTAGATAAGGATGTCGTCGATAAACACAACTACAAACTTATCTAGGAAATTCATAAAGATCTTATTCATGAGATTCATGAAATAAGCAGGGGCATTGTTTAATCCAAAAGACATAACCGTATACTCGTATAAACCATAGCGAGTAGTAAAGGCGGTCTTCGGAATATCCGTTGCACGAATCTTAAGTTGGTGATAACCAGTCCTAAGATCAATCTTTGAGAATACCTGGGCTCTAGTCAACTGATCAAATAGATCCTCTATCTTTGGCAAGGGGTACTTATTCTTGATAGTGACGTCATTCAACTTTCTGTAATCTGTGCACAAACGATTTCCTCCATCTTTCTTGTCGACGAATAACACTGGTGATCTCCATGGCAAAGCGCTTGGCTAAATCAAGCCTGTTGCTAACATGGCATATAACTGCTTCTTCAACTCAACTAACTCTGAGGGATTCATGCTATAGGGTCTCTAGGCTATGGGTCCGCTTCCGGGGATTAGTTCGATAATGAACTCAATATCCCTATCCGGGGGCATACCTGGCAATTCATCTGGGAATACGTCGGGGTATTCACAGACTACTCTTACTTGGTCTATGGTGGGTAGGGCTAGACTCTTCTTGCACTTGAATTGACGAGGTAAGGTTTCAGAGATATGCTCTACTATTACTCCAGAGCTACTGGTCATGGTGATGGCTTTCTTAGCACAGTCTATCAGTCCTTTATGCCTTGACATCCAGTCCATACCTAGTACTACTTCCAATCCTTTGGTTCCAAGTACAATTAGGTTGGTATAAAAATCTATCCCATGTATTCTGATAGGTACTGTTTTGCAAATTTTTATAGCTTTTGTAGTTGATCCGAGGATTTGAACTATCATGACATGCTTCAGGTTGGTTGGGTGAATCTTACTAGTGCATGCAAATTCTTTGGTGACAAATGAATGCGATGCTCCCAAATCAAACAATACTCTTGCTAAAACTGAGTTGACAGAAAACATATCCAGCACTACATCTGGCGCTTCCTAGGCTTCTTCTGCGTTCATGTGGAAGAGACGACCGTTGCGGTTGTGAGGGTTCCCGGGGGCAAACCTTCTTCCTGGTTGAACACGACGTTGTTGTTGAGCTGGGGCATTCATATTGGTAGTGGCGGCAGTTTTCTTGGGACACTCATTGGAATAGTGGCCCCTCACTCCACACTCGAAACAAGTGATCTGGGATTTGTCCTTAGCTGCGACAGGCACATCATTGCTGCCAGTTCTGGGTGCGGTGTGGTTGTTGTTGCTGCTCTTGGGAGGTGCACGGTGGAAATTGTTGGCGTTGCCGGAGTTGTGGTTGTTTCCTCCGGACTTCACATTCTCTCCGCTACGGTTGGGGTAGCTTGGGCGAGACATTGGGGGTCGATTGTTTCTTGGTGCATATCCTGGTGAGGGGTTGGGACGGTACTTCTGGTGACTGCTGGATCCAGATTGTTGCATCATATGACGCTTGCGGTTGTCGTTTGCCTGGTTAATCTTCCCTTCCATCTGAATGGCAGAGTCGACTAGCTCTTCGAGATCATCGAAACGGATGTTGACGAGGACAGTCTGCATCTCATCATGCAGTCCGTTCCAGAATCTCTCCTTCTTCTTTGCCTCCGTGTTGATCTCGTCAGGTGCATATCTGGCAAGTGACAGGAATCTATCACAGTACTCCACCACAGTCATTATTCCTTGCTTCAACTCTCGGAACTCATCCCTCATTCGGCTGACTAAACCTTGCGGCACGTGGGTGCGGCTGAACTTGACTTTGAATGCTTCCCATGTCATAACTTGACCATGGTTCATCAGGCGGATACTGTTCCACCACGCTCTTGCATCTCCCGCCAGATAGTGGGTGGCGAAGAGAACTTTCTCGTTGTCATCAACTCTGGCTACCTCCAAGTTATTCTCCATCGTCTACAACCAGTCATCAGCATCTAATGGGTTTTCTGACGTGCTAAAGATTGGGGGATTTGTATTCTGGAAGTTCTTCAGCTTGGATCCTTGATGATCCTGATTCCCATGCCCTTGGTTGTTGAGAGCCATCTGGGCGATATGCTACAAGGTTGCTAAGTTGGCTTGGCGCTCTGCCCTGCTAGCTTCACGGTCTGCGATGAGATTCTGCAAGATCTGCAGCATTGGGTCTTGCGACGAGCTGCTCCCTCCTTGGTTTCCACGAGTCATCTGAAGATTGAGATAGATATAGGGGTAAGAGGAAAATTCTAAGGTTTATGGTTTTGGTTTAAAATCTAAAACTTTGAGTTAGACTCAGGTTTTCCAACTAACTCCATTTCATTCATGCAAACAAGCATCCGATACAACACACACCACAACAATCAAAAGAAAATAGATGGTTTGAAGAACCATTCTGCAAGCTACGATACAGTGGGATCGATACATCTCATGCTACGACAGTGCTCTAGTACATCTACTCATCGTCGATGAAGTCGTAGTCCTCATCGTCAGTGTAGGAGTCCATAGCATCCTCGTCCAGGAAGTCATCATCGTTGCTGAGGTAAGAATCCATGTCTCCTTGGATGTCTTCACCCTCATCTTCTTCTTCCTTTGCTGCAAGCTGAGCTTCCTGCTCCTTGATAGTCTTCTCGAGTTCGGCCACCTTATTGCAAAGACGGATGATGGTGCGATCCTTCTTTGCATGCTGGAGGCGAAGAGACTAGCGATCTTGGACGAGTAGTGCGAAAGTCTGGGCCTTCTGGTCGGCAATGCCACGATTCTGGTTCGCTAACTCCCTGGTATTGTCTAGTTCCTGCTGTCTGTCGTGCAACAAGAAGTCAAGATTATCCACTTGACGCCTCAACTCTAGGTGACTTCGCATCTCCATCGGCATTCCCATGAAGTCGCGTCTTGCATAGTGAGAAAAACGGGTTCCCTGGAGTTGGTTGACACTGAGGGCACATAGACGTGCGAGAGCTTCATGCATTTCCCTGGCTAATCCATCTAGCCAGTTATTCTCTCTCACGGAGAACTGGATTCTCCCAGAAGTTGGTGCTTCGATGCTTCCTCTAAGATCCGCGGTGACTAGCCACTGTAGGTCTCCTCCTGGGGGTCCTGGAAGTTGACCTCCAAGAAACTCCGGATGTGGGCGTCCCAGTAACTCCGACAGTGAATCCAGATCCCTCTCGAAGATCAGCTGACCTCCGTTTCCCACTGGTAGAACTTGCTGAACTGAGTCTCCATCTACAAGAATTAAGGATGAGGAAATTAGTGTTGTGATCAAGTGTGTCAAATTTTTAAGTCGTAATGTAAGAATTTTGAGGACATGAATTTTTTGAGAGAGAATAAATTCCCAAGGGTAAGAGAGGAAATAGTTTTTCATAAATACTCACTTTGGTTTTGAAACTAAGTTTTTGTTTGGACGTCCATTCTAACTAGGGTCTCCTATGGTCAGGATGGCTCTGATACCAACTTGTCAACACCCGGATTTTTAATGCCAGATGCCCGTTATGCCATACCTCACAATCCCAGGATTACCATTTTTGCGAGACATAACGGATTGGATATCACAGTACATCATCCATTACAAACCATACATAAGGTCTTATACAAATAAGGATCTCATGTTCCAGTCTTAATACAACAAGCAATGGAAATAAAAGATAAGCGTAGCGGTGGGGTCCATCTTCAGGGGCACAAGCAATGCTGACGAAGGCAGATAGTCCTAGTTATCATAGTCGTCCTACTGGCCATCATCTTGGTAGTCTCCTTCATAGTCTGGCCATGAGAATAGCCAGGGACAAAAGCCATGAGTACTCTTTAAGTACTCGCAAACTACCACTAACAAGTAGTATAGTGCTAAGTTAAAGTGCTAAATCTAAGTTTAACTATAAAGTTAAGTTTGAAACCTAAGCTTAGTTCTGAAGCAAAGAAAGATAAAATAAAGTTCTAGGATCACTCAAGTCAAGATTCATCATTCCTTTCATAAGTCATTTTGAAAACATCTGACAACGAAACAGTATGGCCATTCCAACTGTCCATAACCGCAGACACGGCTATTCGAATAGTTTGACACTCTGCGGAGGTGGTACACATTCACCACAAGATTCGATACATCTATCAGGGATAACCCTGAATCATCATACTTAGTATGCAGATAATCAAACATAACCTTTCCTTTACACACCCTAGTATAAGCACCTCTCCTATGATTATGGCCTCCCAACCATGACCATTTGTCATCTTGGGCACTGCATAGGTGGACAACATTGAGAGGTAGCCTTAGCTCAAACCTCTCCCGCGACGGAACTAATACCAATGCATATAAACTTCCAGCTAAGCCTTACCCAATTCAGGTATTGTGGTTGTACGGTAAATTTGGAATGGTATCGCATCCGAATCCAACCATCAGTTTTATAAAAGGGCTAAGGCTCATGCCTCAACATTTTCATCATCATAAACCATCTGTGTTTCTCAACACATGTCAAAACATCTCAATAGAATGACTCATCATTCCAAGGTTTTCATAATTCATTTTCACCAAGTGTTCCCATCTAAAGTGACTCGAGTTTTTATCTACTCTAAACTACTAAGCGAAGAGTGTTCACTAAGGTTGAAAAGATGGGATCAATCTCATGCCATAGAATGACATCTAAAGTTTATGTAAATAGGTCAAGTTTTATACTCTTTATGCTACCTTTAAAACAAGTAAGGTACTTTGGTAAAGTAAAGGAAGTAAAGCTTGAAAATAAGACTTGGGGTAAATAGTAGTCAAAGTGGTATAGTCAAAGCATGCCTAAAGCATCTTTGCTAAACCATCTAGTTTAATCCTAGCTTCCTAAGCATTATACTTGCAAGTGTTAGCTTGCATTGTTAATGGTGGCATGCCTTGATTGGTGCAGTGGTTGAAGTTTTCTTCTTCTTCTTGGTAGAACTCCTCCTCCTCGTATACTTGGTCGGTACTATCGTCTATAAATACATACGGAGTACACAATCACCAAACAATGCTTAACTAGTCTAAATAGCATTCTAAGACACACATTTGATGATCTATTATCATCACAAACATCACAAGTTTAATTCAATAGCTTCATTCTTTTTATTTTAGAAAAGTAATTTCTACTCATTGAAAATTAACTAAGATTTAATATTCACCACTTCAAATATGGGATCATGTGGACACATGTCATCACCACATATCCTAATCTTGTGGGAATGTGATTTAAGGGTTGGATCATAATTACTTTGGTTTATGTTCATTATTTAATGATTTAAAGTGACTAGAAATGCATATATAGCATTATTTTGGTACTAGTCCAAAGTCACTACATGTAAACCTTAATATTATTACATATTCAGATAGATATGGTTAAATGTGATTTTTGAGAGTTGGAATCAACTCAAAAGCTAACTTGGTTGATTTTATAAAAATGTTGCAAGGTGCAAATGCTTCTGTCTTGTTATTTTTACTAGGAGAGATCTCTAAATCTAATTGAATTAAATCCAACGGGCTTGGGTAGATCTTTTCAGTAGCTTTCGAAAAAATTGGAATCACTCCATTTCGATTTGTAAATCACTCTGAATTGAATTGTAAACTAAGGGACAGAACTAGGTTTAACTAAAATAGAAAAATCCTAATTTGAATTTACTGGGTCGCGCAGGAAGGCTAATGGGTCGGCCCAGTGACACTCCGTGGCGCGGGGCTCAGCTATCAGGGGGGTCCATAGGTCAGCGGCTCATAACGTGCGAAACGGTACGGGGCGATATGGGTCGTTGGATTAGAACAGGGATCAATGGCTGGGGATCATCATCGACGACGAACTGGTCGCCGGCGAACTCTAACCCTAGCGGCTTAGTGGGGGTGCATAGGGGGTGTACCAGGGCTCCAGCGACGACGGCGATGGGGGCAAACGGACTGGTGGCCGACGGCGAGCTCAGGGATGGTCGAGGCAGCTCCCGGGGTAGTCGCAATCAGCAACGCCCTTCTCCTCCAGAGGCGGCCTGCTCCGGTGCAATTCCGGCGAATTGCTGCTCGCCTTGCTCCGGCTAGAGGTGTGGGACGGTCAGTGAGGTGATGGGAGGTGAGTGGTGTGCTGCAAATGGCTGGGGGTGCCCTCCTTTTATAGGCTCGACGACAGGATAGCGCGGCATGGCCAGGCGACGGTGGCGACATGGCTATAGGCTGCTAGCGGCATTGCTGCGATCAGCGATCGACACGCGGTCTCCTGGCGGTGCTCTACAGCTTTAATGTGGGCTTAGGGGTGGTGGTATGCGGTCAGGCGGAGCTGGCGCTCTGAGCAGCAGAGACGGCAGTGCGTGCGCACGTGTTGGGCGCGGCGCTCTGGCGCGTGCTCGCCATGGCGCATCACACTGGGCATGGTGGTTTGGCGGTGGTCCATGCTCTGGCCTGGCTCGAGGAGGGGACAGAGAGTGGTAGTGAGGTCCTAGCTAGCTGCTAGACATGGCGAGATGGTCTGCTCGGGTGATGGCATGGTCGGTCGGCAAGTTGGTGCTCGGCATGGCTTGGCCTTGCCACTAGAGGGTAGGAGATGGGGTAGTTAGGTCTTGGTTAGATCATTTGGAGACAGTGGGAGCAAATGGGGGTCAAATGGGGGCAAAACCCTGTTGCGAACGGTAAGCTAATTACTAGGTGTAAACTTTGCCTGCCAAGTGTTTGATGAAATGGCCGCAAGAAAATTATTTTTGAATTTTGCAAAGATTTTTGGTGGGTGTGCTAGTACTAAGCTTGAGACACTGTGGGTTCTTGGGTTTTGAAAATTGAGCTGGTTTGAGTGGTTTTTGAAATAGTGGGATCTTCCCATATGAAATAGATTCAATTTTCAAATGTCAATTAAAATTAGTATTTGAATGTTTTTGGCGGATCACAAAGTGGGCCTTGGTACCTCATTATGTGTACTATCAAGGGGTGCAAAGATCCATAATTGTTTCTGTTAGGTTTTGAGTACTAGGAATAGCCAAAGTAGGCATGATATTTAATTTGGCAAAAATGACCATTCACTTTATTTATTCATTTTGAGTTGTTTTTCTTTGGGAAAAGTTTGGGAATGATTAGATGATGTTTATTTCACCTAAGAATCATTTCACAAGCAATGGATCACTTAAACATGGCAATTCAAACAACTCCTATTTTTAAATGCACACACATATGAATGCTTTGATAATTTCAATTGAAAAAGTTTTTGTTAACCCTAATGTTGATGATTTGGATCTTAATAACCTTGGATTTAAGTTTTGGGATGTTACACATAGGATTTATTATGTGTGGGGTTTTTCTTGCCTTTGCCTGTTGATACTCAACTATAGATCTTCAGGTTCATCTGCTTGGCATCGTTCGTCGATAACCTTCGATGGTGTTGATCTCGGTCTTCAATGTTCGACTCGATCTTGGTGCTCACATCAACTCCGAGGTCTACCGAGAAGAAGCAGAGACATCAGAAAGGAAAGCAACAATCAACACATGGCATCGATGCAATGCTCAAGCAATGATGATGATATGGCAAGTTAAATTGTATTAAAATTAAACCCTATGACATGCGTGGTCATTTTCTAAATAGGATCCGAGGGGTACAAACCCTAAAATAGGGAGAACCTCGGAGTCACCTGCGGGGTTCGATTGATTCTTCTAGTTAAAATTATGATTAAAGTTGCTAAACAATGCACGAGTATGAGTCCATTGTGTAGATTTTTCCTATGTTTTATACATTTTAAATGATTTTTAAAAATAATTAAACATTTTTGGACATTATAAATTATTTTACAACCTGGACCCACATGTCAGACTTTTATTAATTTCAGAAAATATTTCCAAAAATATTAAAAACCTGACAGATGGGGCCCACATGGTTATTTTTATTTCCAAAAATAATTTACAAAAACATTTGAATAAATAAAAGGGAATTGCTGCATCATTTTGATGTCACCACGGGGAGGGGCTGTTTTTCACTAGGGCTTTGTCTAGCCCCAGAGGCTGACGACTGGGCCAAGCGCCACGTCAACCGCACACGGGCGCCACGTCAGCTCGCCGGCAACCACACCAGAGGACAGCGGGGATGGCGACAGCGTGCGTGCGGGGCTGCGGGGGTGTTTGCGTTATAACCGGGAGAGCGAGACAATCCTATTAGGGGCGGTGCTGCCATGAAATGGTTGCCGGAGCTTGGTCAGCATCGAGGCCAAGCGGCGGCGGGCGGTGGTCTGCATCATGAAACCAGAGCAAGGCGAGAGGGGGGAGGCAGGGAGGTTCAGAAGAAACAGGAGATCAACCTGAACGCGAGGGTGGAGTCGGTGTAGCTGGAGAGGGTCGGAGAAGACGATAAGGTCAGCAGCGAGCAGCAGCCAGAGACGGGGATGATGGGGTCGATGCTGACGATTCGGAGCACTCGGGGCCGATTCATATGGTGGAGATGATCTACATGACGAGGCGGTTCACAAGGTGACCTCAGCTGGGCGTGGGGTGGCCAGGGACGGAGAGGACAACCGGTGGCCAGAGCTAGGGTTCAGGCCGGTTCAGAGGGAGCGAGAGAGAGAGAGAAAGGAGGGAAGTGGGGCACGGCTAGGGTTCTCCAGCAGCGAACGGGGGGTGGGGGGTCTTGTAGGCACTTGAGGGCGGCGGCGGTCAACTTGGCACGGGGTCAGCGGCAGACGGCATCGGCCGTGACAGCGAGGCAGTTCTTCGTCGGGGACGAAGATGACGATGTACAGAAGGGGCCAAAGTTGTATGGTCTCCAGTTGGGTTGACTTGGGCCTGGTTTGGCTGCAGAAAATATTGCCAAGCAGCTAATCGCTGCGCAGAGGCGTAGAGAATAAGAATAGAGGGAGTGGTCACTGGGTCATTGCTGCTCTCTTTCTCTTCTATTTTTTTAGCAAAACACTTTGTCCAATTATGTTTTCTATTATCTTTTGTAGTATTTTGAACTTCAAAACTGTTTTGAGTATTCTCAAATACCAGAGGTTATTGTAAACATTTAAAATACTATAGAGACCCTTTATAACCATTTGGGATCCATAAGGCTTTGTAGTTTCCAAATATTCAAAACCATTTAGAGGTTTTCAAGAAGAGAGAAGGGAAACAGGGTTTTGTTAATCTTGTTTGAATTTTATCTTATAAAGATTACATGATGCTCATTATGCATAAAACAAACCCTAATTTCTATTAGTAAAACTAGGGGTGTTACATATCAGCGCGGCACCGCCTCTCTGCCGTGGTCCCCTCTGCGCCTCACCGTTAAGCTTCGCCGGCAGCAGCGCCACCCTCGACCTTGTTGCTGCTGTGTTCCTCTGGCCTCACGCACGCTCTTGCCGACTGCGTCGCCTCTGCACTGCTATGCACCATCTTCCTCAGCACCACCGGCCGTGTCCTCGCCCTCTATGACCTCCTCCTTTCCTATGCACCCTCGTCGCCCCTTCTATGGCCGCCAGAGCGTGCGACCCTAACGCCTTCTGCTACGGACAATGCTGCAACCGCGTATCCTACTGCCAGGAGCTTCTCATGTGTGTGATCGTGCCTGTGTTGGCATGCACCTAGTGGCTTGCATAACCGTGTGCCGTGCTGGTTCACGTTGTGTAGCTGCTTGGTGATCCGTCTTGTGGTGCCGATTGTGTCCCTCCATGCAAGTTCAAGGCAATAGTGTCGGAAATCTTCCTCATGTTTGTGTACGATGTCTTCAACAAGTTCTAACGACTCCATAAGAGGTCCACCGACATCAAGATCTTCTACACAGAACGATAAGACCTCCTTCCACGATCTGATGACCGAGAGCTCGGATGCCAAGACCCCCACATGGAGACCGAAGACCCCCAATCCACGGATCCAGTGGTGCCGAACACCATGTTCTCCAACACGAACCAGATGGCTGAAATCTAAAAGACCGATCCCATCGGACCCAAACCAAATCAAACCAAGATCACCGAGTCCCCCATGTGTGACCCTTATCTGAGCCCTTATTTTTATTAAATGATATATACTTGTTGGATTTAATTCTTCATGCTCCCATACATATTCATTTGTTTGGGGGTATTTCGTCGACTTACCAAATAATTAAATACAAAGACTATATGTGGGCTATTCTAGTCTTATATTGGCTCCATTTAAATTTGTGCTTTGAACCGATGACATGTTTTGCCTTGTTAAGCCAACATTTAAAATGCGGGGTGACTAAACAACATGAACCTATTAATTAATCGTCGGGACCTTGGTTCCGCTTAATATGGCCTAGTCGCATCATATCTTTGCCATCTCATACATCATACATGTATCATGTCTGATCTCTGTCATAGTATTAAATAGTGCATCCAGTGTTTCTTTTAGTGCTTTGCTTCTTTGTGGATTAGGTCATTGACTTGATGCAAGTATCGAGAAGTCCCTCGGATAATGTATCTTCCGCATTGTTTCCCATGTGAGCATTCTCGCCCTTTCTACCTATTTTTCATTTATAGTCTTTACTTCCTCATGTTGCTCTATTGCTATCTGTGTTGTCGATTCTTTAGTTTTCCGTACCAGTTATATCCCCTGCAGCATATATTGCCTTGGACACCTCCTATTACATGTTGTTTGATAGACAGTCGGCCTTGCGAGTTGTAGTTGCTTTCTCAGGAGCTGTTTCACGTCATCGATGTTAAATAACTGTTGGTAGGTTCGCACATGCTTAATGGTGGATATGATCATGGCTTTAATTATAACTTGTTAAATAAAATGTTGGGAATAGATATAACTAATGTAGAGGCATCGGTAGACAAAAGCTAATATTTTGTTTTTAACTGCTCACTTGTGTTCCGTAGGCCCCGAGTACTTGATTCCTGTTCCTTGACTATCGCACTATCCGCATGTGGGACCATGAATCCCCTTAGCCATAGCTTGATTCATTTCTTATTTCTTGGGGCCACAAACTTGTTTGGGGCTTTATTACTATCCTGTACGTGTGCCATCCTTTACTTCTTTATTTACGATTGCGCGTGGAGCGTCTGTACTGTTTAGGATTGCGACACAATTGCCTGGTATCGATAGTCACACTTTCGGGTTCCCAGTCGTCTACAGCCATTCTCGAAAACCCTGGATCTGTCTCGGAGGCGGCCAACTTCGTTGCGGGTAGCTTATTAGGGTGGCCCGCTGAAATTTTTTATGAATCTTGTGATTGCTTTGTCATGATGCCTCGTTGGGTTTTATTTAGTTTTTCCAAGGTTAATCGTGCGTGTTTTGCTATTTGTGCACCCCTGCAGGGTAAATCTTTCTGAAAGTTGTGTCCGCGGTTATGGATAACTTGGAGCAAAGTATCTCGATCATAGACAACCATAACTAAAGTAGTGATATAAATTTGACTTTGCCATGTCTAGTACTCAGAGAAAATACAAGTGCCAACAACTGTTGGATTTGGGATGTCTCATGCTAATGGTATCTGACTACTAAGTATTGCAACTACAACGGAATGGTTAACTAAAACTGCCCACTGCTTATGATATCCAGATGACTCATGTTATCTATATCTGACTAGTAAGTGCTGCAACTATAATGGAATGAATAAAATAGCCAACTGTGTGAGTTCCTTGGTTTGACTTCCTCATTTGGTGTCGAGGGGGAAATACCAGGCTGAGTATGTTTGGTGTTAGTATCAGGTTTGATCCGAATAGGCCTTTCTTATCCCTCTCTGATAACCAATAGTTGTATTGAGTCTCTATAGGTTGTTTAGTGAATGTTTCGCTGCCGCTTCAGTCCACCATACCGATGTAGGCGAGAGTCGCCGAGTTCTCGACTCGCCGTGTACTAGCCTCAGTACCAACTGCTATCTTTTTCCTTTACCCTTTGTCGTCACCCCTTTTGTTTAACAGGTATAAGTTCGATGTTTTTAATAGGGTTACCCTTCTAGCTTGGCCTGGGTCGGGTTATGGACGGCATTGGTTATTCTTCAGGGCTCTTAGCCCCATTTGCATCTTGTCCGTACTCGGATGTTGTATCATTTTTAAGGTGATTTGGCTCTTTGTACTGTATATTTGTATTCTTGACCGAGTCGTTGTTGTATATATTAGTTATGGGAGATCCATTGTGAACTATTTTGTAATGATATTACCTTGTTTTCCACCCGCACGAAAGTGCCTGGTGGGCATCTTTGAATCATTTCTATGCAGGTTTGGCGGCAAGTGCTAAAATCTGCATAGGACTGATTCGAGGGTGTTATAAAGTGGTATCAGAGCTCAGCAGTTATGATGCCCCACTAGTCCGGCCTGTAGCATAACCTAGTAAACGGACGATGTAGAGTGTCAAAATTATTTTGCAAAATCGGTTGGATAGATCAGATTAGGTCTGCTTTTACTCCTTACCTCCATGGTATTCTCCTCTTACCCTTGTGAGTTTTAATCTTCCCTCTTATCTTTTCTTTCCCTCCAAGAATTCTCGTGGTTGGGTTTCTGGTGTACCTTTAGGGTTTCGCCTTCTTCTTTTTGCAATGGTGTTTCTATATCCAGTTTTCATGCTATATGAGGAACCTTTCTCTGTGTACCTTCCAAGTGATCCAAAGTCACTAAATTTTTTCCTTGTATCTCCCGAAGTTTTCCAACATGATAACATCATCTACGCGAGATCTGATGAAGACCCTACATCACTCCTTTATTCCAAACATCTCTTGGCGAGATCCTCAGTCTGAATTCCGAGAGTTGGTTGCATCATTCTCCTATTCGTGTCTAGGGTAATGCTTTGGGTGCGCGATGGACTGATCCCCATCTGACTACTCTTATAATTTGCTTTGTACATTGAATTTGTGGATCAATGCAATTTTACTCCTCTCATGGAAGCTAGAGGTGGCCTTATCTGTTGATACCTCTACCTTCGCCTTTTGTTTTCTACGGAGTGTTATCTCGACGAACGTGAACAAAAACCTTTTGTTGGTGGTGTTGATGATTTCGAGATGGAGCTAGAATCCCTGTTAGTGGTGTCGCGTAGATCTACACGAAGCAAGAAGAATGTGATTATCATCCTTCTCCCCCGCACCATGAGGTGGATCTTGAGGGTGAGATCACTTGTTAGTGGTGTCGAATTGTAGAACCCCGGGTAAAACCACTACTAGAAAATCGCTTGTTGTTTTATGCATCATCATTACAGCATACTCATTTTATCATATCACATTGCATTTGAGCATCGTCATCATCATGCATATGTTTTCCTAAAGTACTTTCTATAAGTCTGTCCTTGTTTTCTATTTACCTCCCTTTTAGTTCAAATATAAAACCCGTTACTTCTGGATATTTTGTTTTGAATAAAAATAATTTGCAAAAGTGTTTTAAAAATAAATGTTTTATTAATTAGGGTAGGCAGCCGGCCATGCCCGAAGGCCTAGCCAGCCAGCCTACTACCCAAACCCTAGACTAACCTAACCTAGTTCCAACACAGCCTCCAACCTGCTGCAACCACCCTGCGGTACACGATGCAAGAACCACCCTGCCCCGCGCACGTGACCTGCCCGACATGATGCAGCCCTGCTCCCCGCCTGGCCCACCTACAACACCACGCCAGCGCGTGACCCCACCGATGGATAGCAACCCGCCTCACGATTCCCCCTTGCCCAGCTCATCTCCTCTCGCAAGCACGCAAGCATACACGCACGTGTCCCACACAACCCCACCCCGACACGGCCCACCTACACCCGCGACCCCGATCCATTTCTTCCCATGGCTTCCTCGATCCCCACCTTCGCCTCGTACGACCCCACGATGCACGTGCCTCCCTCTGCCTCATCCACCCGCCCCGCCGTAGCTCTCTGCAGCACGCCACCCATCGCCAGATGCATCGCTACGCTGGACCCGCGTGCCGGCGCCCGCGTCACCACCTTCCTCCTCAGCCGGCCCGACCTCACCCCGCCTTCGTCCTTGACCTAGGCCGCCCTTGCACCGTCTTCCTCTGGACCCCGAGCCGCTGGTAGCGACCCCGATGGTCCTGCCCCCCGAGCTCGCTGCCTCCGAGCGCGGCATCGCCTCTATGTCGTGGTCCCGCCTCCCCCTTCGCCTGCAAGCCCGCACAAACGGAGCCCCCCTCTCTATGCCTCACCGTTCAGTTCCGCCGGCAGCAGCGCCGCCCGTGACCCTGCTGCTGTTGTGTTCCTCTGGCCTCACACGCTCCCTCGCCAACTGTGCCGCCTCTGCACCATTGTGCACCATCTTCCTCAGTACCGCCGGCTGTTTCCCCGCCCTCTGCGACCTCCTCCTCGCCCAGGCACCCTCGTCGCCCTTCTCTGGCCGCTGGAGCATTCGCCCCTGATGCCTTGTGCTATGGACAGTGCTGCAACCGTGTCTCCTGCTTCCAGGAGCTTCTTCTGTGTGTGCTAGTGCCTGTGTTGGCATGCACTTAGATGCTTGCATAACCGTGTGTCGTGTTGGTTCATGTTGTGTAGTTGCTTGGAGATCCATCCTATGGTGCCGATTGTGTTCCTTCGTGTAAGTCCAAGGCAATAGTGTCGGAAATCTTCCTCGTGTTTGTGTACCATGTCTTCAATAATTTCTAACGACGCCATAAGAGGTCCACCGACACCAAGATGTTCTACACTGATGACCGAGAGCCTAGACGCTAAGATCCCCACACGTAGACCGAGGCACCCCGATCCACGGAACCGGTGATGCTGAACACTAAGTTCTCTAACACGGACCCGGTAGTCGAAACCCCGAAGACCGATCCCACCGAAGCCGAACCACATCGAACCAAGATCTCCCCCATGTGTGACCCTTATATGAGATCTTATTTTTATTAGATGATATATACTTGTTGCAGTTAATTGTTCATTCTAGCATACATATTCATTTAATTGGGGATCTTTCGTCGACTCACCTAATAATTAAATATGGAGACTATATGCAGGCGATTCTAGTCTTTTATTTGGTCCATTTAAGTTTGTGTTTTGAACTGATGCATGTTTTGCCTTGTTAAGCCAACATTTAAAATGTGGGGTAACTAAACAACATGAACCAATTAATTAACAGTCAGGACCTTGGTTCTGCTTAATATTGCCTAGTCGCATCGTACCTTTCCCATGTCATACATCATACATGCATCATGCCCGATCTCTACCGTAGTATTAAATAGTGAATCTGGTGTTTTTTAGTGCTTTGCTTCTTCACAGATTAGGTCGTTGAGTTGATGCGAGTGTCGACAAGTCCTTCGGATAATGTATCTTCGGTAGTGTTTCCCAGGCGAGCATGCTCCCCCTTTATACCTATTTTGCATTTATAGTCTTTACTTTCTCCTATTTATCTATTACTATCTATATTGTCTATGCTTTAGTTTTCCATACCAGTTATATCCCCTGCAGCCTATATTGCCTTGGACACCTCCTATTACCTATTGTTTGATATACAGTCGGCCTTGTGAGTCATAGTTTCTTGATCAGGTGCTACTTCGTATCGTTGATGTTTCAGAGTTGTGGGGACGTTGGCACATGCTTAATGGTGGAGATGATCATGGCTTTAATTACAACTTGTTAAATAAAGTTCTAGGAATAGATATAATTAATGTACAGGCACTGGTGGGCAATAGCTAATATTTGGTTTTTAACTGCTCACTTGTGTCCCGTAGGCCCCCGAGTACTCGATACATGTTCCTTGACTATCGCACTATCCGCATGTGGGACCATGAATCCCCTTAGCCAGAGCTTGATTCATTTCTTATTTCTTGGTGCCACAAACTAGTTTGGTGCTTTATTACTATAATGTACTTATGCCATGTTTTACTGCTTTATTTACAATTGTGCGTGGAGCGCCTGCACTATTTAGGATCGTGGCACGATTTCGCGGTATTGACAAGCCCAGTCACACTTTCGGGTTCTTAGTCGTTTACATCCGTTCTCGCAAACCCTGGGTCCATCTCAGAGCCAACCAACTTTGTTGCGGGTAGCTTATTGGGATGACCCCCTGAAATATTTTATGAATCTTGTGATTGCTAGGTTATGATGCCTCGTTGGGTTTTATTTGGTTTTTTCGAGGTTGATCGTGCGTTTGTTGCTATTTGTGCACCCCTGCAGGGTAAATCTTTATGAAAGTCGTGTCCACGGTTATGGATGACTTGGAGCAAGGTATCTCGATCATAGACCACCAGAACTAAAGTAGTGATATAAATTTGACTTTGAAATGTCTAGTAATCAGTTTCACTACAACGAATGAGAAAATAAAAGTGTTAACAATTGCTGGTTTTCGGATGTCTCATGCTAATGGTATCTGAGTAGTAAGTATTGCAACTACAATGGAATGGTTAACTAAAACTACCCACTAATTATGATATCAGGATGACTCATGATATCTATATATGACTAGTAAGTGCTGCAACTATAATGGAATAATTAAAACTGCCAACTGTGTGAGTTCCTCGGTTTGACTTCCTCATTTGGTCTTGAGGGGGAAATACCAGGATGGGTATGTTTGGTGTTAGTATCAGGTTTGATCCACATAGGCCTTTCTTATACCTCTATGATAGCTGACAGTTGTATCGAGTCTCTATAGGTTGTTTAGTGCATGCTTCATTGCCGCTTCAGTCCACCATACCTATGTAGGCGAGAGACGCGAATTCTAGACTTGCCGTGTACTGGCCTCAGTACTGACCGCTCGCTTTCCTTTTCCCTTTGTCGGCACCCCTTTTGTTTAACAGGTTTAACTTTGACGTCGTTAGAAGGACTACCCTTCCGGCTTGGGCTTGGCAGGGTTATGGATGCCATTGGTTATTCTGCAGGGCTCTTAGCCCCATTTTCATCTTGTCCTTACTTGGATGTTGTATCATTTTTAAGGTGATTTGGATCTTTATACTGTATATCCGTATTCTTGACTCGTTTAGTCGTTGTTGTGTATATATATATGTTCTGTGGGCTCCATTGTGAACTATTGTGTGATGATATTACTTCATTTTCCACCCGCACGAAAGTTCCAGGTGGGCATCTTTGAATCGTTTCTATGCGGGTTTGGCAAAAACCGCTAAAATCTAAATACGGTTGATTCGAGGGTGTTACATCATCGGTAGCATTCTACAAAGTGAGAGCAGGTCGAAGGGGATATCCAGAAGGACCGTGTTATCACCTTGAGCAATGTCAAGGTTGATTCTAGCGAGCAGAGGGCTCCCTAGCATGCGTGCTTTGGCAGGGAGCACTAGGGCGGCGAGGTGAAGCTCCTTGGATGGATGGCGAGGCTCTAGACGGCCTCCAATGGCCGAACCGGTATGGTTCGGCTATCGGATGGCTGGGCCACTGCTAGGCCGCGACAAAGGTTCTGAAGCGGGCTCCTCGCAGCTACACTGCGCTTCAGATAGAAAGGAGAAAGAAATGGGCTATGGCCCGATTAGGTTTAGCAGCAGGCTTTTATTCCGAAAACCTTTTCCTTTTGATGTTTCTATTTCTTTGTTTGTATTTTCAATTTCAAATCTATTTTTAACATTTCCAAAATACCAGAACTTTGCAAACATATTAAAATATTGTATGGGCCTTTATAATTAATTTGGGGTCCATACATTTTTGTAATTTTCATAATTCAAAACTATTTGAATGTATTTTAGAGAGGGGCAAAATAGGTTTTAGGGTTTCTTTTTCTCTCTTGGTAGAATTCAGATTTTCTTTAGTTCAAATGCATGCATGCAATGCTTATGATGCACAAAAGCAAGCCCTCATTAGGATAAGCAAAGCTAGGGTTTGTTACAACAATGATGCTGACTACCTCATCGACGTCCGTGGTGATGGCAGGCGCGATGTCGAGCAATCATGGAACATCAACCTCCTACACAAGTTCTATGTATAAAACTAAGACTTGTAAACCACTATGTTGATTATCAATAAAGATGCATCTCTCTCCACATTCGTGTCAAATTCCCAATATTTTGTGATCACACGCACTCGCTCTCATATAATGAGCTACTCACCATCTTAAACCCTTGGAAGCGACTTTCTACGGTCAAGTAGTGCAACCAAAGGGCATCGAGGCCACTCAAGTCTTATGTCATCCATGAAAAATACCTACCGAGACCCACCATCAGAGTTTCCTTGCTCGACTAGCTTTATGAGTCAAGATGATTGGCCATGATTTCTACAACACCCCGTCCTCCTCAACCTCGGGCAAGGCGACTCACATGGCTAAGTACTACAGATGAGCACTCCCTAAATGAGCCTCATTCTATCTAGGAAGATGCCAGTCCAAGAGCCACCCCTGGAGTCGCCACGCGACTGGCCCCTTGGGCCAAGAGGAGAGACTCACTAAAACTAAAACAACGTAACATGTCCTTGCCAACCTTGGGCCTATGACTCGCACGGGTAAGTAACACGCTCGGGGACTCGACCATCAAACCCGCACGCGCCTTGTGAAAATGCCAAGTATAGAGTATCCCTTGTAGTCACCACAAGACTGACCCCCCGTGCCAAGGCTAGTCGATCTAAGAAGCTATAAAAAAGCTAAAAAAACTATCAAGTCCCCTCTAACCACGTGTGCATGACCCAATCGCCAAACAAATATGCTTTGGGACTCGCAAAAGGAACCCTGACACGTCAGGCGAGACATCACAATAACAAAGCGACCAACTCCACGAGTCAATACGAGTCAACTAGGAAAAAAGCACAACATGCAAATCAAACAGAATTCGCAAAATGCATAAGTCTTTACCAATCCATGGGCCATTACAAAAATTGTTTCATATTATAGGCTAACCCGCTACTCGGTCGCCTACAAAGAAGAATCACCCTCCAAACCCTTGGCCCACATGAACGGCTTCCACCTGTTGATGGGCTATGTCAATAGCGACTTTGCAATAGCCGAGTGAAACAGATGCTCCAATGTCATGTTTCGCTGCACTAGAGTGGCGTCCCCTAGCGCGACAAGACTCTCCTGGTAGGGGAGCAGATCGCTCATCACTAGCACACGGTCCACAAAGGGAGCGGCCTTTGCATTCAGTGCCAACACATCGGCAATCTGAATGACCCCCGTCTAGGAGGGGAAGCCGCTCATCACGTCGTCTAGATCAAAGTCATCTAGGAAATGTGTGAGCCCTAGGCTTAATCCGTAGTTGCCCCGTGATGAAATGCGGAGCGCATCATCTAGTCGACGACGACGGGCACTTCCTCCAAGTACTTCCAACCTTCGGTGAAGCCCGAAGGAATCACTTCAATCAGAGAAATACCTTGAAGGATGCCATAGACGCACATCACCGATGCTGTCATCGCACCCAGCACCGCCTTGACACAATCGGTGGCCCCATACTCCATCTCCGTCAGATCCTTTAGACATGTAACATCTGCAAAGTTTTAGCATGCAGGATTCAAATGCTCGACTCGCTCAGGGACTCCACCTGCTTGGGGACTCAACTCACCAAAAAGAAGAAAGGGCACTCACCGAGTAATTTTTGGCAGTTCATGATGACGAACTTCTTAGTGACGAGACCTTCCCTTGAATATCCATAATGGTGGACTCAGAGGCTTTGTGATCATTTTTATGTCTTCTAGCGCCTCCGTGGACTTCTCCTCAGTCGAGACCATCGTGGATTGTGTGCCTTCTAGTTCTGGGACCAGCATGTAACCCTCCCGGGACATCGCCAACAGGCACACATGGTTCTCTACAAACACAAAGAGCAATCAGCTCACCGACAAATCAAACACGCAAGAAAAGAAAGATGTATACAAGCAACATTGTCGGACTATTGGTACCGGGGATACCCTGTCCTGTAGGGTTATCGGGCTCGGCATAGATGACCACTCGAGGGCTCTCGAAGAGAGTGGGCCTCTAAAGGAGGGGAGATGCCAGAACTCTCCACGGGTGCTCAAGACTATAACAGCTAGGCGACGAGACCCCCCGTCACGACCTCTAGAGGGAAACATCGCAAGACCCGAGCGTGTTCTGCAAGGTGACGCCCCAACGGTCGGTCCAAGTGATGATCGGTCCACCCGAACAAAGCAAGGCACGCAGGGGGAGTGGGATGACATAGGACAAATGCAGCTTCTAACACAGTCGTTTTGGTGCAAGAAGAATAGGATGGTGACATAAAGTGGAGGGGCAGTGGACCACCCCCTGACACGGCAGCCACTCGGTGGTCATAAGAAGACAAGCCGGGACCAAATCCATGGGCGGGAATGTGGTGCCCCTTCCCACCCAAGAGCTGGGGGAAGAGGCCCACGCCACCCTATATAAGAAGCCCTTCTCCTACCTTGTAAGAGACGGATCCTAGAGATATAAAACCCTAGACTTTCATCCACCATTGTAACCTCGCGAGGCAAGCGAGCAGTACAACCAAGCATGAGTAGGGGCTTTACCTCTTCACGAGGGTCCCAAACCTAGGTAAAAAACCCCGGTGTCAACTGTCCCCTCACAAACCAAGGGATCATGGCACCCTAGCTCCTTCACGGGACAAATCTCCGACATTTGGCGCACCAGGTAGGGGGTTGAGGAGAGACTCGGAGGACTTCATCTAGAGACGCCATCATGGTCGCTCGCAGCAAGCCTCAAGACGGTCGCTCTCAGCGGGAGCAGGCGAAGAGGCTTGGGTTCTTGCGGTGGGCTTCCCCCACTCACCCGTCCCGCTCCGGGGCCGGTAGGGGGCCCCGCCCACGCCCTTCCACACGGACGCTAGGAGAGTTATCTTCATCGAGCGCTTCACCGACCCGGGCGCCTAGCGCCCCCTCTCCCCGGAGATGGCCCGCCTCATGGCAAAAGAGCTCCTTCACTACTCGCCTATGGAGGGCTCTAGGGAAGAGTGGTAGATGCGCCTTGCGGCCCTGATGGACGTCGCCTGGGATAACCTCACGACTCTCGAGGCGAGACCGGGCGATGTAGCCTACGGTGTGCCTCCGCGTCCATCTCTCCGCGGTTGGCCTAGGGGCTCGCGCAAGGAGAAGCCGCCCGGTGCGACGAGCCCGACACGGGTTCAAGCCTGGGCAGACGTCGTCCGCTCGGCGGAGGACGCACGGGTCACCTTGGCTAGGTGTAGGGGCCGTGAGACCTGGACCCTCCAGGCCATCTCGGCCGCAGGGTTACAGAACCGGGCAAAACTCGGTGGTAGTGTGGAGACCCGTAGCTCCATCTGCCCCGCCCTCACCGAGCGCCTCCAACGGGTGGTATGGCCGCCCAAGTTCAAGCCGGAGATGACTCCTAGTACGACGGAGTCACCAACCCCGTGGAGTTCATTCATCTCTACACCACGGGCATAGAAGAGTCGGAGGAGATGACCGCGTCCTTGCCAACTGGTTCCCTATGGGTCTGGGTCCGGAGGCATGCGCATGGCTCCTTAACCTCCCCGAGGAGTCCATTGGCTCATGGTACAAACTATGTGGCCTCTTTGTCGCGAAGTTTGGGAAGGTGAATGAGTCTATGTACACATGCGAGGACCTCCAGAGTGTGTGCCAAGGGCCTGAAGAGACCTTGCGAAAGTGCCTACAGTTTTCTCACGAAAACCTCTTCAGGGTCAGCAGAGCCACCAACGCAGATATCATCGTGGCTTTTGCGGGCGGGGTATTCGATGCGCAAGTGCTCGACAAGATCAGCCATCGCAGGGAGAACCTGTCCATGGTAGCCGAGGTCTTTGCAGTGGCCGACCGCTATGCCAAGGTAGAAGCTGGGGACATGTTCGACCATGGCCGGACCGGCCTCACAGACCCCACCAAGAAGGGTGAGTCAAGCCCCACCAGGCGGCCAACAAAGGGCGGCAAGCTATGCCTCCTCAGAAGAGGAATGGACAACTCTACCGATTCGCACTAGTACGACGCCTTCCATTAGAGGGAAAGCCATGATACTGACCAATGCGTCAAGCTCAGGGAGGTTAGGGAGGAGTACGCCAGCAAGAGGAGGCGCGAATGGAGCATCAAGAGAAACAAATCCCGGTGCCCCCAAGACCCCAGACCTACGGCCCTGACAGAGGGCCCGGGGGCTAGGCAGGCATCAGAGCCAGAAGATCTGATCCCCCTGTGAGGAGCCTAGAGAATCAGAGACAACCCGCTCCCTAGGCGCACACACCTCTATAGGGATCTACCCCCATGGTGACCCACCTCCCTCATTCCTCCCCCGCTGGATGACGTTCTTTGCGCCCCTCACCAGGGCACCCGGGAATGGAAATAGCTGGTGTTAACGATGATTTCTGCCTATTTTTGGATAAATCACTCTGTTCTTCTGGGTTTTTCTTTGCCCATGTGCTGGCCTCCTCCCTTAGTCCATCATGCTAGCGGGGGCTAGGGTGGTGCATATCACCTGATCGCCTCCGTTGGTGTCGGCGACTGTAGAAGGGAGCTTTGAACTTACAGACTAGCTCCGATGATAAGTCACCTCGCTCGCAAATCCCTAACGCTCGAGGCCCTCGTATGATGTACTAACGAGACGGGGCGACGTTGGGAACGCGGCTCGGCCAGGACACACACGTGCTCGGCCTGGACCGCCGCAACACGCGACACCTACGATCTCCTTTTCGAGAAGATCCCGGGCTAGCACGGGCCCCAAGATGCACTCCTCGAGAAGCTTACGGGTTGCTCGTGAGGCACTTCCCTCTAGCAGCCTTAAGTTGCCAGGGCCTAAAGTGTCGAGCTCTGAAGTTGTGGACCATTCCTCAGCCACAAGTTACCTCACCCACGGTCCCTGGCACTAGAAGAACATTGCTATGACGGCTCACGAGGCCCTGTCCATCTGCGGCCCGAGCTCCTAAGGGTCTAAAGTGTCGAGCTCTGAACTTTTGACCCGTACCTTGGCCACAAGTTACCTCACCACTGTCCCTGGAATGATATAAACATCGCCATGACGGCTCGCGAGGCCCTGTCCATCCTCGGCCCGAGCTCCTAAGGGCCTAAAGTATCGAGCTTTGAACTTGTAACCCATTCCTCGGTTGAGAGTCACCTCACCCACGGTTCCTAAACTAAAACAAACATGTACACACCTTGCTATGATGGCTCACGAAGCCCTGTTCATATGCGGCTCGAGCTCCATAGGACCTAAAGTGTAGAGTTCTAAACCTACGACCCGTCCCTCGGTCATAAGTCACCTCACCCACGGTTCCTGGCCATCAGAAGTCTAAAAATCCTTGTGCCAAACAAGACAACCTCTCCTCGAGAGGACAGCAGAACGGATCACGAGTTACCGGCCCCTCGGCCGATTAAAAGATTCAGCTGGATGGGCGCTGAACTTACCAATCGATCAAGGATACAAGTCACCCCCCTGGAGACACAAACTCTAATGGGTTCGTAGCATGGAAAACAAAAAATTTCTACCGCAAGAACGAACAAAACCTAGATCTAATCTAGATAAAAGCGAAGATCTAATCTATTAGACATGAGCAACGAGATAGATCTTGTACTAACCCTCGTAGAACCGAAAGCGTTACGAGATTAGATCTCGGGGTCGATGTAGTCGATCACTTGCCGATCTCAAGATCGTGTGGACGATCCTTCCGGCGCCGCGTTCCGGCAGCGCTTCCGTAGTCGGTCACACATGCGGAGACGAAGCAGACCTTCCTCTCCCTGTTCCAGCGAGCAGCGGAGGTAGTAGATCTTCTCCACGGAATCCCAGCAGCACGACGGTGTGGTGGTGGTGGTGGAGAGAATTCTGTAGGGCTTCGCCTAAGCCGGAGCAGAGCGAAGGTAGACGAGAGAGGCGGCGGCTAGAGCTTGTTATGAGAGAGGGCTGGGAGGGGGCGCCCCCTCCCTTCTATTTAAAGGAGGGAGGCGCGCCTGGGGAGGGGGAGTCCTAGTAGGACTCCCCTCCTATGGCCGGCGGGTTGGGAAGGGGGGAGGAGTCCTCCTCCCCCACGAATCCGTGTCTCGCCCCACAAGGTTTCCTTTGACCCTTTCTTGGTTTCAAGTAAACACCAAGAACTCTTCTAGAACCTTCCAGAACATTCCCGAACCTTCTAGAATCTCCATACAAACACTCTGGAACATTTCCTAACTTAGAAAATGATCCCCAATATATGAATCTTATTCTCCGGACCATTCCGGATCTCCTTAAAACAACATTCGGTTTCCAACGCACATTCCATATCTACTTAAAACAACTTCGAACCTTAAGTATGTCACCCTACGGTTCGTGAATATCCAGACATGATGAAGACACCTCTCCGATCATCCAATGTCCATGATCAGGAACCCATGATCATCTATTAATCAACAAGCTAGTTCAACAAGAGGCTTACTAGGGACTCTGTTACGTTTATAAAACACACATGTACTAGTGTTTCCTTATAATACAATTATAGCATGGGATGTAAACATTCATCATAAACACAAAGATATAATAATATCCACTCTTATTATTGCCTCTTGGGCATATCTCCAACAAACTCTTACACCTAGACAAGAGCATGGACAAGTAAACACCACAAAAAGACATCAGGTTTGGGACATGGCTGCTGTGCCAATTCACTTTACACGGAGTATAGTCGACAAGGCCCTTCAGGCCAATGGATCTAAAGCTCTATCTCCCATAGATGGCTTGTCACTCCCCCCGGCACCAGGCAAACCAGCCGGGGAGCCTCCGTCCACATCGCCGGAGGGATCAGCGGCCTTAGTGCTTTCTCCCTCTTTGGTCAGCATGAAGACTACAAGGAACGCATAAACGTGTTCCCCCATGAGCTGGTTGAACCGCACGATCTCGTCAAGCGGGGTTCCCATGGGGTGTGTCACCTTATCCAGGAGAACCCTCCAGGGAAAGTTAGCGTCATACTGGTAGAGGAAGGAGAGAACATCGGTCGCTATGACCCACATCATCTTGCGGCACTCCTCCAGGTGATACCCATGGTGAAGCATGGCCCGCCCCTCCAACACTGTCGTGATCCGGTTGAAGAGCGTCAGGAAAGCACCATATGTGATAGCATCGGCGAGGGGCCTGGTGTAGAAATAGGTCACCCAAAGTCCTGTAGAGTGGCAACCGCACGCTAGGCGAGCGCCCGGTACACCTTGCACCTCTCTTTCTCTAATACCTGGAGGTATCGCTCCATCCGGTCACGAAGATTCGAGCGCTTCTGGAGCTCCTCGTGAGCAGCTCATAGCTCCCTCAGGGCATCTTGGTCAGCAAGGGCATGGGCCAGCCGCTCCTCCACTAAGTGGAGAGAAGCTTGCAACTCCTCCCAACTCTTCATGAAGAGGGACTCCTGGAATTCCGCTTTCCCATGCCATTCTGCCCAACAGGCCTGGCGAAGCTACAAGAGCGCCACCTTGCTCTCCTTCTTCATCTGTTCTCGCTCGGCGGCGACCTGGTGTAGCACTGCGATGATCGACATCAAGCGTGTGCTCCTCGAGTCGTTCCTAGGCCATAACCAGCTAGGCCTCAAACGCCTCCAGATGGCTCCTCTCCAGCTGAGCTTTGTCCTCGTGAAGCCGGACTACCTCTTCATGAAGGGCCATGTCTCCCTCCCTCTAAGCGACTCTCTAACGATCCTCCTTGGTCTCCTACTCAAAAAAGGAAAGCGCGCGTTCACGCACAGAGAAGTCCTAGGTGACGCCGGCCAGGCCTGCAGGGTAGTCCTCAGGAGGCAGAGCACGGCCTCGGACTGCCCCTAGAGCTCGTGGCCTCGCTGTGGTTTCTCCATTGCTCATGCGCCTGTTTGAGAGCGGCCCGCTCTAGGTGAAGGTGGCACTACGCCCCGGCTAGATGATGCTCCTATGCGGCGATATAAACAAGGAACTGGTCGAGGCCGGCGCGAGAAGTTGCGACAATGCCTCGCAGGCGCCCCAACCGACTCAAGGATCTACCCTCAGGGCGCGAGAAGTTGCACACTCGTCCTCGCTACCTCAGGGGCTTGGGGGCTACCTCCCGCGAACTCCTCCCGGCCGTCACGGGATGGCGACAGGGTCCTGCCTTCCGCTCCTACCGAGGTGTCGGGGAGGGGAGCCTGACTATGCCTAAGAGCCACCACCAGATCTGGAGGGATCTCATCTGCCAAGCTCTCCCCCACCACGTTGAATTCCTAGGCAGACACGGAGGTAGAGCTGCCCCCAACGCGCTCTCCTTTTTCAACCAAATCGTTCTTTGCCGCCTCTACTTTCGTTTTCCCCTCACGCTTGCGTCGATAGAGCGAGGCGGTGTCGTGAGGAAAGAGGCAAGAAAATAACGGGATTTACACGAAGGTGTCTCACATCTTCAGTCCTTCCCCCGCCAAGGATGAATTGTCCCTCCTCGCACCGGGAGGGAGGAAGGAGCTGCTACCACCCCACCCCAGGCACTTCTCGACCGACAGCGCCGGCACTAGGGTGACCGAAGCCTCAGGTTTGGCTCGCTTCTTGTAGAATCCTCTGCTAGGAGAGCCATCGGCTCTAGCATGATGAGGCTCCTCGACGTCCTCCTCCTTAGAAGACGACACGCTATTGATCATCCTCCTGCGCCACACGCGCTAGAGCAGCTCGGGGCCTTGGCTTGGTCCCTCGTCCTCGTCATCTAGGTCGACCAAGGGACATACCCCCGAGGATCGAGGCGGGGAGACCCGCCTGGTGTTGCTTGTGCTGCCCATCGAGTACAAGGGACGCACGCCCGTCAGAAACTCCACCACCATTGCCAAGGAGTAGCAGCATGAGCGCGGACACGGTGTCCTCCGCACGGGGCCCTACAGAGAGTCGGACCGAGTCATGGTCGGGCGATGCTGACCACACGGGCCTTCTGCGCTCCTGAAGGGGGCAATCTGTTACCACAGGAACTCCCTTACCACCATCACACCGGACAGCCCCAGGATCCTCAGATACGCCATGTGCCTCGAGTGGGGTTCGGGACTCATGCAGGTGGCCGCCTCGCGAGGCCAGCCTAGGTTCTCCAGCACCACCCTAGAAGGAGCGCGGAGCGGGGGCCAGGCCCGCCCAGCGTGCACCAGGACCAAATTGTAGCGGAATTCCGACACCATGCCAAGGATAGAGATTTGCAGGAAGTATCCCTCCTCCCCGCGAAGAAACCAAAACCATCGAGGATGTCCCCTAGTATGAGGACGTGAAGGCTGTAGAAGTGTCGAAACAATTCTAAGGACGGGGCCACCCCGACAAAGGCCTCTAACCAGAACGTGAAAGCGGCCAGGAGGGTCACGCTCTGCGGATGGAGGTAGAGGAGCTGGATACGGTAATGGTCTAGGACAGACATGAAGAAAGGGGGAAAAGACAGAACTAGGCCCACGGTGATGGAATGGGTGAAGACGGGGGTCGTGGTGGCGACCCACCCATCTCTCCCAACACCGTTGCACCACATGCTGAGGCGCCCCATGATGAGTGCATAATTGCATCATGTTTTATATTATTATTTTGCATTGTAGTTGTAGGATCTTGGTATTTTGCGGCGTTCACGCGCACATTTTATGTCAGTTTTCACAAGGATCAGGACATATGATGGATACAATGGACACAATTCTTGGAGCAGTTGTACTGGGGAGAAAAGGAGTCAAAAACAATATAAATCGCTTATTTGGGAAATATCAATAACACCAGAAGTAAACCTGAAGCAATCGAGGCATCCAGAGAGTTTGACGACCAACTATACGGCGAGAATAATTTTTTCGGCCGTATAGTTGGTGCCGCCACCGCATCCTCAAATAGTTTCACCCCGTGCAACTAGATCGGAGAGACAACATACAGAACAATCAGAAATCGCTGAAACCTCACCTTCTGAAGGCATCAGGAGGGGTAACTCATCCACCGGGGATCCATCTTCACCCTGCGCAGATCCGGGAGGATAGGGCATCGATCTTCGTCATCAACCGCTGCATCACCACCATCTCCATCCATCCCATCTACATATTGTCTAGATCTTATTTTAATTTCCGTACTCGTTGTGGATTTATGCAAGTACTATTCATCTATGATAGATTCCATTGTTATTTCCATGATGTTGATTGCCTCCATGTCTAAGTAGATCATTAGTTCCTGGGGAGATCAAGAAACCCTAGTACGAGATTGAAATAAAATAATGTTTATTATGATATTCATCGTTGTGACCAGGTGTTAGATTGTCTTCATCTTGATGTTGGGAGAAGTCGACCTTTCGATATTTGCCTCTTATGGGGACTTGATGGAGGGAACTACTTGTTGGTAGATGGAGGTATGTTAGCACTTACAGTGACTATAAAGCTGTTAGCACCCCTTACGTATCAACTTGGGAACTGAGGAAACTCACGGAACACTATCCATGCCATGGGATACGTCATACGGGATTAAGTCCCTTAATAGCACAGTAATTTAATTGATGTTGATTGCTGACTGCTTTGGTTATGAGGATGATCTAAGCAGTGGTTCCTGCCTATTTTTCCAAATACGGAGTTCCTCCCACACATACATAGTCGAGAATGTTCATGATAGTAATCTTTACCTTAGTTCCTTATAATGCTAGAGGTGTATCCGCTAGTCTCTGAGAAAGCCTTTTTCCCTATTGTAGTTCCAATCTCTTTTACATACGTGATACTTATTTTCTGTATTCAGTTCTTTTACTTTACTTATTGTTTCTCTTATACAAATAACCCAAAAACACCTTTTTACACGATATTCGTAGTTTATCTTGTTACTTAGAACTTTATTTAGCATTTCTATTGTAGTATTTATTTCAAGAGTTATTAGACTTCAGACTCCTGTTCCCTATGGGATCGATATCTTTATTTTGAAACTAGCTAGAAATGATTTGTGCACTTGCAGCCATCAAGCTATTGTCTAGCGCCATTGCCGGGGAGCTAGGCGTTGTAGGTATTTTAGTTTTTCCTTATTTATTTTTTTCTTGTTAAGTTTTGTTTTGAGTTACAGGTTTCCACCAACATGATGAAGTTTGAGCATATGACTAGTGCTAACCCACTCAGCCACTTTGGGAAGCCCTATGATATTTATCAAAGAGACAACTCCAACGAGAAGACAAACGGGTTTGAAATAAATCCTCTACTACTTGGTATTCTACACAAGAAGAATTTTACTGGAGATGAAGAAGATCCTGATCCATATGAGCATATTTGATTTTTCAAAGATATATGTGGCACTTTCCAATTACCGGGATATACCGCTAATGAGGTAAGGGTTAAACTTTTTAGTCAGACTTTGACTAGTACAACTCTCTCATGTTATAGATCTCTACCCCAGAAGCCACTACTACTTGGAATAATTTAGCCAGTGAATTTCTAGCAAAATATTATCCATTATTAAAATCGTTTAGAATCAGGCGTCTTATAATGACTTGGAGGAACCGTACTAATGAAGGAATGGTAAGAGCTTATATCAGATTTAAAGGTTTAATTAATCAATGTCCTCAACATGATTTGCCTGAATGGTATTTATTAGATATCTTTTATGTCGGTTTAATTGAACCTAATAAAATTGAACTAGACTCTTGTGCGAGAGGAGCTTTTATGAATCTTCCTATAACTAAAGATTGGGCTTTACTTAATAGAATTCGTGATCATAGAGTTCCATGGAATTTTGGTCTAGGAAGCGAAGGACACGTAGAAATAGATTATGATTGTATTCATGACTATAATAAAAAGGGCCATGTTAAAGAATTATCTAAGAAACTTTATTTGGATTCAGATCTTGTGTTGCATGTTGTTAAAGCTTTTACATAACACATCAAAGCTCCAAAAGAGGGTTTGGTCAAGTATGATCCACCACCCGAACCTGAGAAGAAAGAAGTTAAAGCAACACTAGCCTCCCTAGAACCAATATATGAGATACCTTTCCCTAACACTACACAAAAGCATATTTTTGAATATGAATAGGTCAAAGCATTATAGGAGAAGAAGGAAGAGGAAAGTATGCCAGAAGTTGTGGAACATCTAGAAGAAACCAAAGATGAAGATGTAACCAAGGAAGCAATTATGGCTATGTATGCACATTGTAACATAATTGAACTTGATAAAGAGACTTCCTTATTGGTTGAAGGTAAAGCAAAGGTAAAAGCTGTGGGTAAGCCTATTCTTCCCTGCATATTTAAGGAAACCTTGCATTATGGTTTATGTTATCTTGGAACCAAAGTTAATGTTATATCTTATGATTTTTATTTAGAAATAAAAGATGAAATAGAACCGGCTACAATTGAAAAATACTGATATGACAATCATGTTAGCCAATAAAACTCTTAGAATTCCAATGGGAGTAGTTGAAGATGCAACTATCACAATTGGCAATACAAACTTTCCTATCGATTTTGTAGTTGTTGATATGCCAGCTAACACTCTTTGCCCAATTATATTTGGAAGAAACTTTTTGAGTGATGTAGGTGCCAAAATTGATTTCAAAAAGGAGATTGTGTCTCTTAAGCTTGGGGAAGCGGAAAAAGAATTCCACTTTTCCAAATTTAAAGACAAACCTCTAATACAAGAAGAAGAGAAAGATAAAACTATTGAGGAAATGGTAGCTCTCTTCTTTAGTGATCAAAAACAAGAAATAAATGAAGACTTAAATTATGAAGAAATAGTTATGGAGGAAAGGTCCCTAGAAGAACTAGAAGGTGAATTCGATTCACTTCCCATTATAGGGCCTCCAACTAATGAGGCTTTTGAAGAGCCAGAAAAGAGAGGGGACGAGGAATTACCACCCCCAGAATTGAAGACCCTACCAGATAATCTTAAATACAGATTTTTAGATTATACAAATAAATTTCCTGTTATTTTTATTAGGGCTAAACTTTCAGGAGAAGAAGAACTCATGAAAATACTTAAGGAGCATCGCAAGGTCTTTGGTTACTCCATGGATGATTTGAAGGGCATTAGTCCCATGATAACCGTCCATTGAATATTCATGGAGGAAGGTGCTAAACCAGTTGTGCAATTTAATAGAAGACTGAAGCCCGAAATGAAGGAAGTATTAATAAAAGAAATAGTATGTCTATTGGACGCAGGTATAGTCTATCCTGTAAAAGAAAGTGAATGGGTAAGTCATGTACATTGTGTCCCTAAGAAGGGCGGTTTTACTGTTGTTGCTAATGAAAACAATGAATGTATACCTACTAGAACTATTGTTGGACATAGGATCTGCATAGATTTCAGGAAATGGAATAAAAAAACTAGGAAAGATCACTATCCTTTACCATTCATAGATTAGACTTTAGAAAGGTTAGCATACCACACCCATTTTTGCTACTTGGATGGATACTCTGGTTTTTCTCAAATAGTTGTTCATCCTGATGACCAACTTAAAACAACTTTCATTAGCCCTTATGGTTTACATGCTTATCGTCGTATGCCTTTTGGTTTATGTAATACTCCAGCTACTTTTCAAAGATGCATGACTGCTATTTTGCGGATTTTATAGAACTAATAGTGGAAGTATTTATGGATGACTTTTCTGTCTATGGAACTTCATTTACTAGTTTCTTGGATAATCTCAAAAGAGTTTTGCAGCGTTGCAAATAAACCAATCTTTTTCATAACTAGAAGAAGTGCCATTTTATGGACAAAGATGGTATAGTCCTTGGACATAAGGTATCAGGTAAGGGAATTGAAGTGTATAGAGCTAAGGTTGAGGCCATAGAGAGAATGCCACAACCTAGGGATATAAAAGGTATAAGAAGTTTCCTTGGTAATGTGGGTTTTTATAGAAGGTTCATTAGAATTTTTTTTGGAAATCTAAACCTTTGACTAACCTTCTGCAAAGCGGAGTAAGATTTAATTTTGATGATAAATTTCTTGTATCCTTTGATAAACTTAAATATTCTTTATCCCATGCTCCTATCATTAAACCACCTATCTGAGATATGACATTTGACTTAATATGGGAAGCTAGTGATGATGCTGTAGGAGTAACTCTAGGACAACATATAGGTCGCAGATTTAATATTATACATCATGCTAGTAGAACTCTCAATAGTGCTCAAAATAATTATCCTAAGGAAGAGAGGGAACTTTTTGCTGTATTTTTCTCTTGCGATAAATTTCATTCTTATATAGTTGATGCAAAAGTAAGAGTTCCATGAAATTGTGATGGTTTAAAATAACTCCTTGAGAGGAAAAATCATAAGCCAAGAGTGATCCATTGGATCCTTTTACTTCAAGAATTTGAGTTGCAGATTATGTAGAGGCGAGAAATAAAGATGTTGGATGCAGTGTCCATATTCGCCCAGCAAGACACCAATCTTATTGAGAGGAACTTTAGTCCTAGTGATTTTCATTTACGAGAATTATTAAATGAACTAAGGTCAATTACTCTAGAAAAAGAAGTATTTGTTGTTGGAGGATCTTGTCATCCCCGAATAAGTAAACGGTAAAGGCAAGGTAAGTGTTCCTACTCAAATAAGTTATTTGTTTTCACAATTTTTACTTCTAATTTTTTTGCCTTTGAATTCCTCGTGTTTTCTGAAGTTTCTGAAGGTTTTTACCAATTATACAGTCGCAACTATACGACCGGAGAAAAATCTCTAGCTGTATACTTGGTCGTTAAACCTTCTGTGATGAGGATATCCCTACAATTACACCTACCCCAATGACTACTGAAGATGCTACAACTGTTGCAAGAAAGGATTAGTCCAATGAGATAAGAATTGGACCTATTATAAGAGCTCGTGCTAAGATACTTGAACAATAGGTGAATTTACTCCTAAACGAATCTGGTACTTTGATTGATGAGAACTTTATACTGCCTAAGTCTATGCATTTATGTATGGTCAGGTTCGTTGGAGAAACAAGCATGGAGCGAGGAGGAGAAGGGCTACAAGAGAAGCCCACCATGATGATCGCTCAAGGATGTGTGAGGGAGGAGCGGGAGGAAGGCGCAATACAAGCAAGGGAGATCATCGAAGAGAAGGAACGTTCAATTCGGACAGACAGAAGTCCTGAAATTCAAACGGACGTGGATTCCTCATACGAACTCCAAATCAAGCAAATAAGCACTTGTTGGATAGATAATTCCAATATCTTTCCAATGTGTACTTCCACGTCTAATATACCCCGGATAATCTGGCCCCCACACCACAGATAATACGGCCCTACTTTCGAGATTCTGCAAAGGACTTCGTGCCCGACATTCAGTACCGGGGCGGATATTTGACCGGACTTTTCCCCCGAAAAAGCCAGCCCCCAGATAATCCGGCCCAAAAAGTTCCCATCAGATCCGAACGGATTTGACTGTATTAGACACATTTTCGTTTCGCGTTTTTCGGATGTTCCGGTGGCCATATAAGCCTGGGAACGCCCTCTAGTTTAGGCTAGACCATGTTAAAACTATTTTGGAGTTGTTTCTTTCATAGAACCTCTGGAATTACCCTATGATCGATTTTACCAACTATAATTGAGTGTGATCTGTTGTTCCATCGGGAATTAGTAGATTGCAAACTACCGTTCGTGGTCGACGGCTGCGTGTGCAAGAGCGTGGTGTTGTGAATATCCTACAAGGTTCGAGAGCTGTTGCATTGGCATCAGGGATCGAGCGGGAGAGTTCATAGCTATAGGCTAGTTATCTATCATCCACCATCACCACCGCCATCCGCTAACTGAGAAGATCGGGCCACCTCATATCATCTTGGTATCAGATTTCCAGTGTTGCCTCGGTAAGCATCCACAAATCCATCCATAGATTAGAGAGTGTTTTTCGTCCTATACAGAAAAATCCTTACAATTTTTTTTGCCATAGACTAGATTGCATCGTTTTCGAGTTTTAGTTGTTGATTGTATCTTCTCGTAGATCCGATATGCAGGTTTTTCCTCGTAGGAGTCTAGTTTTTTTGTTTGTGTCTAGGTTTAGGGTTTGATGTTGTTATCCGCCGTGTCAACCATCACCGTGTTCCGCAAGTTTTCCTCGTTTGTCCGAGTCCACATAGCGTACCTTTGTTTGCATACCATAGGCATAGCCTATCTACAGCATCCGTGCCTAGGAATGTACCCACGAGACTAGTTGCTTTGCTCCGACAGGATACTCATTAGGGTTTGAAGTGCAAATTTTTCGTCCAGGTAGACCGGATTATCCGGCCCCTGACAAACCAGAATATTTGGCCCATAATTGCTCAGAATTGTTGCATCATGTATTGCATTGTGTCAGATAGTTGAAAAATCAAAAAAAAGAGAAAGAAGAGAAAAAAAGTTGTTAAGAAAAGAGAAAAGAAAAGGGATACAAATGTAAACAACAAAAGGGAGATATCAAGGTTGATTGGAGGACTAGTTTTATAATAGCACTAGTAGATTGAGCAATCTTGTGCCTGTTCTATTTGAGCTATTACTAGTGTCTCTCTTATGCATTGCAATATTCCTTTTCATAAGTTGCTTTGCCACGTTTATCTCCACCGTGTGTGTTTCTTGGGTTTTTGTACGATCAGCACTAGGACTTGTTTGCGGTGTAGATAAGATACCATACCTATAGCTCCACCATAAATAACCTATGTGCCCTGTGATCGTTCTCTATACTTTTGATATTCACTTCATCACATCAGTGCATCTGTCTTTGATTTCATTTGGTAGAGCATCTCTATTCACTTTGGAACGGTAAGATCTCCTTTCTTATTAGTTATGAGTGAGTTGTGAGAGTTTCCACCATACAGATTTTGATTTTTGCACTAACCTACTTATCATGTCTTCTAGTGATGATGATGTTGTGTTGTAGAAAAAGAAGGATGAGGAGCTTGTCAATTGGCGGGAATATGAGGCTTTGAAATACCACTTGACACGTGTGTTCACTAACACGACCGATGCCATTGACAAGAATCTCCAAGATATGAATATGAGATTAGATCAGCATGTTGGGATGGTTGATACTATCCAAAAGCAAGTGGCTACGCTCAATGTCAATGTCACCACGTTGCAGCGTTCCATTGAGGGTTTGACAGCCGCCTTACATAGAAGGGAAGAGCCTCAACATGATGATGCCTTTGATGAGGGTAGCGTTGTTGATGTTGCTCCACATGTTGGCAGGGGATGTGCTATTCCCCATGTCCATGCACCTGCTCATGGCCGTGGGTTTGCTCCTCTTGGGCGTGCTCAACGTGTTCCCAACCAAGCTGCCGATGATGGTTTGGGCAAGCCAAAATTCTCGATTCCCAAGTTTGATGGTTCTATTGACCCTGAAGATTACCTCACATGGGAGTTGAAGATTGAGAAGCTCTAGCGTTTATTTGACTATCCTGAAGACAAGAAGGTTAAGCTTGTAGCATCTGAATTTGATGGTTATGCTTTGTGTTGGTGGGATGCTCTTGTGCAGCATAGAAGGGAGGACATTGAACTTCCTGTGATGGATTGGCGCGAGATGAAGCAAAACATGAAAGCTCGTTTCGTACAAACCAACTACTTGCAATCAGTTTTTGATAAATTGACGCAATTGAAGCAAGGCACCATGACAGTTGATGAGTACTACATGGAGATGGAGATGCTTATGCAGCATGCTGGAATTCGTGAGTCCATTGAGATGACCATGCAGCGATTCCTAAACAATTTGAAGTTACCGATCAAGAGCATTGTTCGTCATCACAAGTATGAGACCATGAATGAGTTATTGCATCATGCTAGAGAGGCCGAATCCCAGTTGGCAGAAGAGGCGAAGTCACATGCTCGTTTTCCGTCATCCAGCAGATTTTCGGCCAGGTCTACACCTCCTACAATCACGCCACCAGCTACTGCTCCTTTTACACCATTCGCCAAACCAGCAAGTACACCTTCATTTGGTTCTAATGCTCGGAAACCCGTTGCTCCTGCTGCTAGCTCGGGTTCCAACATGTCTACTGGCCGTACTCATGATGTGGTGTTCCATACTTGTGGAGGTAGAGGACATTACAAGAAGGATTGTCCAAACAACAAGGTTATGTTTGTTAACGAACAAGGCGAAGTAGAGAGTGGAGATGAAGCTTCTGATGATGATATTGATGACGGCGAGGATGGTGCTGATGCATATGCTGAGCATGCACCCACTATTGTCGTATCTTCACGTGTACTTAGTGTGCAACCAGTTGAGGAATCCCAGCGTTGCAACTTGTTCCAAACAAAAGCTCTAGTTGCACCAAACAAAGCTTGCAAGGTAATTATTGATCGAGGTAGCTGCAGAAATATTGCAAGTAAGGAACTATGTGCCAAACTGAATTTGACATACTTACCTCATCCCAAGCCATACTACATACAATGGTTGAGCAACAATGGTGAGATGAAGATAAATCATATGGTACGTGTGAATTTTCAAATAGGGCCATACAAAGATTCTATTGATTTTGATGTGGTTCCTATGACTGTTTGTCACCTACTATTGGGTCAGCCTTGGCTTTATGATCGCCATGTGCAACACAATGGCCGAGCCAATACATATCATTTGGAATTCAAAGGGAAGAAGATTACTATGCAGCCAATGACACCACAAGATATTGTGAATGATTCTCGCCAGAAAATAGAGGTGAATTTGAAGGAACATCCTACAACTCGGCGAGATTGTGTGATAGCTATTCCTGATGTAATTGAGCCTAAATTGAGTGATATAACAAAAAGTGAGAGAGTTCCTGGTTTATTGATATTGGCCACTAAGGAAGATATGAGAGAATTTCGTGAGGATCCTACAACCATGCCAGTTGTGCTCATGTATAAGGGTGAGGTATTGGGTTCTAACGACATGACCCCTGTTTCTCTTGGTGTCTCTTCTATTTTGCAGGACTTTGGGGATGTGTTTCCAGAAGATGTACCCATAGGCTTACCTCCATTGCGTGGTATAGAACATCAAGTGGACCTAATTTCTGGCGCCACACTTCCCAACCATGCACCCTACAGGACTAGTCCCGAAGAAACTAAGGAAATTCAGAAGCAAGTACAAGCGTTGCTGGATAAAGGGTAGATTCGTGTTTCTCTTAGCCCTTGTGTTGTTCCTATTATTTTAGTTCCTAAGAAAGATGGTACATGGCGCATGTGTGTAGATTGTAGAGCGATTAATAACATCACTATTTGATATCGTCATCCTATTCCACGCTTAGAGGATATGCTAGATGAATTGAGTGGTGTTGTTGTTTTCTCTAAAATTGACTTGCATAGTGGTTATCATCAAATTAGGATGAAAGAAGGGGGTGAGTGGAAAACTGCTTTCAAAACAAAATTTGGCTTGTATGAGTGGTTAGTCATGCCGTTTGGTCTTACTAATGCACCTGGTACATTTATGCGATTAATGAATCATGTTCTGAGAGATTTTATTGGTCGTTTTGTGGTTGTATACTTTGATGATATACTTATATACAGTCACACTGAAACTGAAAATTGCACTCATATTCGACAAGTTTTGGAAGTGTTGTGTGATAATAAATTGTATGCTAATCTTGAGAAGTGCACATTTGCAAAAGATAAGGTCATATTCCTTGGATCTGTTGTATCTAAGCCTGGGGTAGAGGTAGATCAATGTAAAATTGAATCAATTCAGAATTGGCCTATTCCCATGAATGTAAGTCAAGTGTGTAGTTTCCACCGCTTAGCTGGTTTCTATAGGCGCTTTGTGAAAGATTTTAGCACCTTTGAATGATTTGACAAAGAAAGGTGTTCCTTTTGTATGGGGCACGGCCCAAGACATTGCATTTGATACATTGAAACGTCTACTTACTTCTACACCATTACTTGCATTACCTGATTTTTCGAAGCAATTTGAAGTTCAATGTGATGCTAGTGGTATAGGCATAGGTGGCGTTTTGATGCAACAAGGTCGGCCTATAGCTTAATTTTCTGAGAAATTGACTGGTGCTCGTTTGAATTATTCTATCTATGCTAAAGAATTGTATGCACTTGTTAGAGTACTTGAGGTTTGGCAACATTATTTGTGGCCAAAGGAATTTATCATACATTCTGATGATGAAGCATTGAAATACTTGAAAGCTCAATCAAACTTGCAAAGAAGATTAGCTAAATGGGTTGAGTTCACTGAGTCTTTTCCTTACATCATTAATTATAAGAAGGGAAAAGAGAATGTTGTTGCTGATGCTTTGTCTAGGAAGAACATGCTATTAACCAATCTTGATGTTAAAATTCCTAGATTAGAAGCTATTTGTGCACTTTATGCAACTGACCATGATTTTCCTGAACCATATCGTTTGTGTGCTCTTAGAAACGCATGGGATAAGTATCATATACATGATGGATATTTGTTTCGAGCTAACAAACTATGTATTCCAGAATCGTCGTTGCATTTGTTCTTAGTCCAGGAATCACATGCTGGTGGTTTGGTGGATCACTTTGGGCGTGAGAAGACGTTGCTCATGCTTGCTGATCACTTTTATTAGCCCAAGATGAGGCGTGATGTGTACAGATTTGTGAGTCGATGTATTACATGCCACAAATCGAAATCTAAGCTGAAGCTTCACGGTTTGTATACACCTGTCTCTGCACCTACTACTCCATGGGAAGACATTAGTATGGATTTTGTGCTAGGTCTGCCTAAAACTCAGAGAGGTCATGATTCTATATTTGTGGTAGTGGATAGGTTCTCTAAGATGGCTCATTTCATTGCCTGCCACAAAAGTGACGATGCGTCGCATGTTGCTAACCTGTTTTTCAGGGACATCGTGAGATTTCATGGAGTACCAAAACGATTGTTTCTGACCGTGATGTGAAGTTCATGAGCTACTTTTGGAAGACCTTATGGGGGAAGCTAGGAACAAAGCTGCTGTTTAGTACTACATGTCATCCCCAAACATATGGTCAAACGGAGGTGGTGAATCGAACATTGTCACAGCTTCTAAGGACCATGATTAAAAAAATCTGCGGGAGTGGGAAGAGTGTTTGACACATGTTGAGTTTGCTTACAACAGGGCGGTGCATTCAACTACTCAGCTTTGTCCTTTTGAGGTGGTGTATGGTTTCAAGCCATTGACGATTATGTGAAGAAAATACATGAGAAGACTCGAGAGGCTATTGAGAAGAAAGGCAAAAACATTGCTGCTACAAGGAATCAAGCAAGGAAAGAAGTGTTGTTCGAACCTGGAGATATGGTTTGGGTGCATCTACGCAAGGATAGGTTCCCACTACTTCGAAAGTCAAAATTGAAGCCACGTGGTGCTGGTCCTTACAAGGTGTTAGCCAAGATTAATGATAACGCCTACTCGGTTGATATACCTATTGAGGAGTTTGGTGGACTTAGCAACAGCTTCAATGTTGCTGATTTGTCACCATATGCTGGAGAAGACCTTGGAGCGTCGAGGTTGACGCCTTTTGAAGGGGGGAGATGATGAGGACATCCCTATAATTACACCTACCCCAATGACTACTGAAGATGCTACAACTGTTGCAAGAAAGGATCAGTCCAATGAGATTAGAATTGGACCTATTACAAGAGCTCGTGCTAAGATACTTGAACAACAGGTGAATTTAGTCCTAAACAAATCTTGTACTTTGATTGATGAGAACTTTATACCGCCTAAGTATATGCATTTATGTATGATCAGGTTTGTTGGAGAAACAAGCATGGCGCGAGGAGGAGAAGGGCTACAAGAGAAGCCCAACATGATGATCGCCCAAGGATGTGCGAGGGAGGAGTGGGAGGAAGACGCAATACGAGCAAGGGAGATCATCAAAGAGAAGGAACGTTTAATTCGGACAGACAGAAGTCTTAAATTTAAACAGGCGTGGATTCCTCATACGAACTCCAAATCAAGCAAATAAGCACTTGTTGGATAGATAATTCCAAGATCTTTCCAATGAGTACTTCCACATCTAAAAGACCCCGGATAATCCGGCCCCCACACCCCGGATAGTCCGGCCCTGCTTTGGAGATTCTGCAAATAACTTCATGCGCAACGTTCAGTACCGGGGCGGACATTTGACCGGAATTTTCCCCCGGAATATCCGGCCCTCTTAGACCGGATAATCCGGCCCAACAGTTCCTATCAGATCCGGATGGCCATATAAGCCTGGGAACACCCTCTAGTTTAGGTTAGACCATGTTAAAAATATTTTGGTGTTGTTTCTTTCATAGAACCTTTGGAATTACCCTGTGATCGATTTTACCAACTATAATTGAGTGTGATCTGTTGTTCCATCGGGAATTAGTAGATTGCAAACTACTGTTCATGGTCGACGCCTGCGTGCGCAAGAGTGTGGTGTTGTGAATATCCTACAAGGTTCGAGAGTTATTGCATTGGCATCAGGGATCGAGCGAGAGAGTTCATAGGTACATGCTAGTTATCTATCATCCACCATCACCACCGCCATCCGCCTACTAATAAGATCGGGCCACCCCATATCATTCTGTATCCTGTTTGCGAAATTGTCTGGAAACTATATGGTCACAACTATACGGCCAGAGAAAATCCTCCTGCCGTATAGTTGGTCATTAAACTCTCAGACATTTTTCATTTTCCTTTTCGTTTTTATGTCTGGATCTATATGGTCGCAACTATACAGACGGAGAAAATCCTCACGCCATATAGTTGGTCGTTAAACTATCAGGCATTTTCTATTTTGATGTCTGTATCTATACGGTCGGAACTATACTGCAGGAGAAAATCCCCCCGCCGTATAGTTGCTCGTTAAACTCTCAAACATTTTTTCATTTTCCTTTTCATTTTTGCCAAAAAATGGTTTTGATGGTTCTGAGTCGGTAACTTAATCGACCTGGACTAGAGATATTTGGAAATATTTTCCCAGAACCAACTATACGGTCGGAGCTATATGGGCCATGCCTGTATAGTTGGTTGTTACGTGACAGGACTCCACCAAATCCGCAATTTCTTTCCCTATTCTATTAAGATTATTTTTTTGGGCGTGAATTTGGTGTTTCTCGCGAGTTTTACCGACCTCTGACCCCCCTTATATACTGCCATTGTCTCTCTCTCTCTTCAATCATAATCTCCAAGAACCAATCTAGCAATGGGTTATCCCGTCCCAGGCCGTGGAAAAGCCCTGGGTATCATTGCTCCTTCTAGGGACCGCTCTCGTAGCCCGTCCATGGAGGATGACAGCGAGGAGGTTAAGCCCGGGGTAAAAGGAGTATGTCGAGCCAAGATTCTACAACAACAATCTCGATGAAGATTGGAGTGACGTCTACATCTTCCGTGATGTCTATGATCCCCTGAAGATCAACTGGGCGGCAATGAATAGAGCTCAAGAAGAGAGAGAAGGTCACAATCCGCATGGAAAAGAGCGTGTGGAGACGGTCAAGTTCATCATCACGGACCCCAGGCCACACAAGCGTAAGAAATTACCTAATATTGGTGCAGGTGCTAGCAATGGAGTGACAGTGCCACTCTTGAAGCCTACCATTGGTGCTCATATGAGGGTGAAGCCTCAAGAAGATTGGAGGAACGGTTTCCACTTCCCTGATCCATCAATCATGGATGAGGAAGAAGAAGCTGCTCCTAGGACCAAGGACCGCGTGCGAGCACTAGAGATATATCAGAAGCAGGAGCTACTCCATCACGTCGAAGTCCGTCACCATCTCAAGGAGATAGAGAAGAAGGATGATCTTCTCCCATTGGTGACTAAACTCACGGATAAAGTGGACACTTTACAATCTGATTTTCGCAGGTGCTACAGCCACATCACCGCTCTGGAGGATACCAACAAAAAGCTATGCACCATGGTATTACATGCCATGGCATCACATGACCTACAATAATCACGGTATCGAATAATCGCAAGGGACTATTTGATCCTGCCTGGCTTGATTCCAAGCTTGGGGAGATCTTTAAGACCTTGTAATCTATCTTATAAGTTTTACATTACTATTTTAGTTTTGCATTAGTTCAAACTAGAAATAAAGTTTGCATCATTAGAATCCCTTCAGGAATAGTCGATCCCTTTTATGAAATTCCGAGTTTATTATCATATATGGAGCAATATTGAGTTTGTGTTTGTCCTGTTGGATATATGAATTGCTTGAGTGTAATTTTATTTGAACTTGATGATAGTAATAGGAGTCTTCCACACCATTGGTATCAATGGAACATACAAATATAATTTGGTCAATTTGTGGTAAGTACATGGTTTGATTTACAAAGAAATAAAAATTATCTAATCAGTTATGTTGAAAAAGAAACCTTGAACAAAGGAAAATTAAAAGTGCTCTCAAATTAGAGTGAGAAGAAGACGAGGTAGAATATTCAAGCTATAAAGATTGCTTCATATACAATTGGAATTTGGTAATTGAGATCGTTAAACTTTGAATTCCTACATGAAGTGGAATGTATGGCTAACTCCTTTGCACAACACTTCAACAAAAGTGTGAGCATATATATATATAAAGAGAAGAAAAAGAGTGAATGTGCAAAGAGCAAATAGGCATACACCACTATATTGTAGTAAGACAAAGAGACATTTTGAGATTTTGAATCCCAAGTGAATATGTTAATCCCAAAAAAACTCTTTGGACTACCTCGCTAACTCATTCAATTCAATTGAATACTTTTACATCAAATTGAGAGTGATCTTTTCTGTATTGTTAAATGCTATGGTGTGGAAGCCTGCTAATATTATTCAGATGGTTTGAGTAAGGTACTATTCATGAACTTATTCCTATGTATCGTATATGATAAACACATGCTGTAACTGCCTCATTTATTTTATCGACTCAGCTTCATGAATGTGAGGATCACATCCATTAAGCTAACTTGCTCGGGACGAGAAGGAGTCTAAGTAGGGGAAGTTGATTAGTGCATAATTCCATCATGTTTTATATTATTATTTTGCATTATAGTTGTAGGATCTTGGTATTTTACAGCGTTCGGGTGCACATTTTACGTCAGTTTTCACCAGGACCAGGTAAGATGATGGATACAATGGACACAATTCATGGAGCACTTGTACTGGCGACAAAAGGAGTCAAAAACAACATAAATCGCTTATTTGGGAAATATCAATAACACTAGAAGAAAACCCAAAGAAAATCTAGGCATCTAGAGAGTTTAACGACCAACAATACGGCTGGAATAATTTTTGGCTATATAGTTCCCGCCGTATATTTTGCGCCACTACCGCCTCCTCAAATAGTTTCACCCCGTGCAACTAGATCGGAGATATGACATACAGAACAACCAGAAATCACCGAAACCTCACTTCAGGAAGGCATCTGGAGGGAACTCGTCCACCAGGGATCCATATTTGCCCTGCGCAGATCCGGGACGCTAAGGCATCAATCTTCATCATCAACCGTTGCATCACCACCATCTCTATACATCCCATCTACATATTGTCTAGATCTTGTTGTAATTTCCGTACTCGTTGTGGAATTATAAAAGTACTATTCATCTATGATAGATTCCATTGTTATTGCCATGATGTTGATTGCCTCCATGACTGAGTAGATCATTAGTTCTTGGGGAGATGGAAAAATCCTAGTATGAGATTGAAATAATACAAAGTTTATTATGATATTCATCGCTATGACCATGTGTTAGATTGTCTTCATCTTGATGTTGGGAGAAGTCGATCTCTCAATTTTTTCCTCTTATGGGGACTTGATGGAGGGAACTACTTGTTGGTAGACGGAAGTGTGTTAGCACTTACAGTGACTATAAATATGTTGGCACCCCTTACGTATCAACTTGGGAACCGAGGAAACTCACATAACACTATCCATTCCATGGGATACATCCTACGGGATTAAGTTCCTTAATAGCGCAGTAATTCGATTGATGTCGATTGCTGACTGCTGTGGTTATGAGGATGATGTGAGTAGTGGTTGCTTCCTATTTGTCCAAATATGGAGTTCCTCCCACACATACATAGTTGGGAATTCTAATGATAATAATCTTTACCTTAGTTCCTTATAATACTAGAGGTGTATCTGCTACTCAATGAGAACACCTTTTTCCCTATTGCAGTTCCAATCTCTTTTACATACATGATACTTACTTTCTGTGTTCAGTTGTTTTACTTTAGTTATTGTTCCCCTTATAACAAAAACCCAAAAACACCTTTTTACACAATATACACACTTATCTTGTTACTTAGAACTTGACCTCATGTGTGTGTCTTGCCTTGCAAACTTCTTTACTCACCTTGCAGCAGCTGCACTTTGGTGTATGCCTTGCAAACTTCTTTACTCACCTTGCAGCAGTAAGATATGTGTGTGTCTGCCCTCCTGCACGACCAGATCCACCTCACACTCCCTCTCCACCACCCCTGAGGCTCAACCAGCAAGCTCCACCTCTCCCCCAAGCATCCCCATAGACATGATCCACCATGGACCCCTTGCCTTCGGTATACAAGACTAGAGGCCGGTGCACCTCTCCTCTACCCTCTCATTTCACTCCCTGGACTCCAGAACACCACCTCACCCACCCTCCTCACACTCTCTCCCTCCTTCACCCTGGCGAGGAAGAAACTCCTCTTCTCAGCCATGTCCAAGATCTGAGCCTAGATCCTTCTGCTCTGCTCCTCTCTCGTTGCATGCGGCATTTTTGAGACCCCCATGCTCTAATGCATCTAATCCCCAACTTATTTTTTCTAGGAACGGCTCCTCATTGCCTCGCCGCCAAGCTCCGACGAGGACCTCTCGATCGCGGCTACGCGAGTTACCCCCAGGCCCGAAGCCTGCCTTTCCACCCATCTCCGAGGTCGCTGAAGTGCGTCGCCTCGCCCTGGCGCCTCCCCGTCGACTTCGTCGCCCCAAGGTGAGCTCCCCCGCCTGATTCCCTCCACTGGCTAGGGTTCTGTGCTGCCGTGCACATCTCAACAGAGACGACGTGTCCCGTCCGTCGATCCTCGCCCAATCTAACGGCCGAGAGCCCCTAATACCAGTTTGCTAGCGACCGTCGTTGACAGGCGGGCCCTGCCCCCGGCCTTTGAACTCCTCTCTCCCACGCACTGCACAGCTGGGTGGGCCAAATATGGGCGCCGCGGCCCAGTTTCCTCTAGATCTAGCCCGCACTGCTCCTCCCATTTTCTTTTAACCATTTTTGGTAAACTCATATCTAACTGTTTACTTTAAATGCAAAATAAATTGAAAAATGATCCAAACTGCCCAGATAAAAAATTATCAAGGTTCCCTGAGTTTTTATCTAACATGCAGAGCAGATCATCTGTCATTTTGTTTTTCCTATATTTTCTGGTTTTATTGTTTCCAGAAAGTATCCAAATCATCCTTTTATACCTCCAGATAGTTTGACAACTCCAAAAAGGATAAACACTTAGCATATTGAAAGGTACATGTGATCCCTTGTTTTTCACCCTGGCCCCATATTAAATTGCTTCCTAGTTTGCCTCTAGTAAAAATAACAAAAACAGACCATTTCTGCAACTAGAAAATTCTCTAAGTCAAATAAAAATAGGTAATGACCCAATTCCAACTCTCAAGATTCCTAAGGCATATTATCTATCAAACCCCAGGAGTCCATAATTTTCTAAGACCCTGTGGATTTATCATGAATTAATCAGTTCTGGGCTTAGTTAATTCACTATATAAATCACTACAGTACCTATGCAACTCCAAAAAGAATGACTCCAATTTATACATAAAGGTATTCCAAATACCTACAATGTGTCCTTGGAATCAGATCAAAAGCCTCAGTGGATTAAATCTGGTGAAAAATATAAAACTGATCCAGAACTACCTTTGGGAATTTCCTGAGCACATTCTGGTAATTATTTTGACATAATTCCAACTCTCAGTGAACAAGTACATCAAGGCTTACCTACCCACCCAAGGAAATAATTTTTGGATCTCCATAACTCCTCTGGTGAATTCTTTCCTAAAACTAGAGTCTTATTCACTATAAAAATTACTATAAATCTTTGGTATTTGATAAAATAGTGAAACCACTTTTGTTGGTTTCATTTTATCAATACCTATCTGTTGGTATCATGTTTTTATAATGGTATCATACAAAATATGTCCTTGGTCCAAAACCCCCTCTTAGGTAGTTTCTCGACAATAAACCCTAAGGGGTGTTCATCCCTTTCTCCTAGGCCATCTCAATCTCCTAAATCCAACCCTCTCAAAACCATCTGAATCTTAATTCGGTATTATTCAATTGCTTGTTGTATTGTATTGGTGATTGTATGCCTTGTATTGATTGTGCCCTTTTGTTTGTGTGCATGTGTTCCCTATCGACAAAAGTTGTGATTATATCGGAGAGCAGAAGAAGAGGGTAATTATTGTATATTATTGGGTATTCTAAGAAGAAGTCCAGGGACATATTGCCATATCGCTGATCATCAGGCAAGCCACCTTCTTGCTCATAAGCCTTGTCCTACTGTTTTACTTATGCATGTTTTATCTATCGTTCATTAAAACTGCATTGTTTTACTATATGTTGATGTATATATGGTAGTGGTTTGGCTCCTCCGAACTATTACACTTTTCTACTATTAAGTACAACCCCCTTGGTGACACCTACTTGTTCCTAGTAGAATAGATGGTTTATATCACCATAACCCTTTTGGAGACCCCCGATTTAGCCGAAGCAAAGCTAGAGGATGGGAAGACCCCAGAAAAAGTTTTACCAAATGTTTTATGGTAAAACCTTGGTGAGGTGGGATGTCCCAAGAGATGTTGAGAAAGAAACAGGTTTTGTTTTATAAAAATGCTGGAGGAAAACCGGAGAAAAAAGGTTTACGAAATGCACCCGGTTCTTTGCAGTTTTGCTAGAACAATTAACCCGTGCAACCACATTACTCTGGAATGGGACAGGGCTGGATTTGATGTTTGTCTATTCTGGTATAAGCTGCCTCACAACTACTACATGGGATCGTGATCCCCGGAGGGTGGGTCTTCTCTAGACAAACGTTCCATGTGGGACATCGACCGGGAGAAGGAACGAAGGGTTTGCGGACCTCCACGCGTTACTATGAGCCTCTCATTGAAAGCGCCCACTGTGTGAAGTGTAAAATGTGCTCCGGTTGGTCCTCGGTACCTGACGTCCCAGTTTTGAGGGGAATAACACTCATAGGGTAGGCACTTATATTGGAGTGGGCATCCGGAGAGTCTTGATCGGTTACTCGACCCACGATCGGTGATGATCAGGGTAGTGTACCCGGATGGTGTGGGTAAAGTGTACAACCTCTGCAGAGTGTAAATCTATTCAAATAGCCGTGTCCGCAGTCATGGACGGTTGGGAAGGTTTCTATAGAGCGTTGCTGGTTTTGTTTTCAAAAAGGATTTCGGAAAGGAAATGTTTTGACAATGGGATGGTCGAAAAGAGGAGAAAAGAGTTTGGCCATGGGACGACCTGAAGACGGGAACAAATGGGTGACCCAGTCCTAATGTTTTCCCAAAACTTATCAAAAAGGTTTCCCAAAATGTTTACAAAAGTTTTCAACAAAGATTGTAGATGCTATATCTACAGGAGAAACTATTTGAGAAAAGAACCCCTCTTGGATCCCTCCTACTACCACAACCGTAATGCATATCCTCTTGTTATTATTGTTATCTTAAGGTGGTTTGCGAGTACGTTCAAAGTACTCACTGGCATTGTCCCTAGCTATTAACTTGGTGAGATATCAAGAATAAGATGATGTTGGTGACTATGCGAGCTAGGACGTTCTCCTAGTCAGTTGCCTGTAGGTTAAGGCAGGGATCAGGCTCTACGCTTGATGAAGTTCCGTTGATGATTATTGATGTAGCCATAACGGCATTTATGTAAGTCTTGTAATTCGGTATGTCTCGGATGTTGTAATGATACTTGTCGGTTATGTGCCACGACTAACTGATCATGGGATCATGGTTGTATGCATAACAGGGATTCTCGGAGGATTAATCCGGGGGCCCCACACTCCCGCTATCGATGCGGGAAAGCTCGGCGTAGCTGAAGTGTCATGGGCTCTCTTGAGCGCCATCACGTATGTCGCAGAAGAAGGAGGAATAGTGTGATGAAGAACACTAGCGGATTAGCGGCAGGGGAGGGTGGAAGCCGACGAGTTCTCGGTGATTTGGGGTTTTTAGGGCAACCCCTTCCCCGAGGCTAAATAGTGAAACGATGGTTCCTGTATCCGGCGTATGCCACGTCCTGCGTGGGCACATGGAAGCTGTGGGCGGTGGCTTCGGAGATCGTGCATCTACATGACCACATAGCTGGGCCCGGCTCCGTCTGGCCCCTTGACCTCCTTGTCACTTCAGGGTGACGTGCAAGCCAAGCGACCGGGGGCTACTATCAGACTATCGGTATCGGGGGTACCCCGTCCCACCGGGTCATCGGGCCTGGCATAGATAACCTCTCGAGGGATCTCGGAGAGAGTGGACATCTGAAGGAGGGGAGATGCCAGAACTCTCCATGGGTGCTCAAGACTGCAATAGCTGGGCGACAAGACCCCCCGTCACGACCTCTAGAGGGAAACCTCGCAAGGCACGGGCGTTCTCCGCAAGGCGACGCCCCAACGGTTGGTCCATGTGATGACCGGTCCACCCGAAGAAAGCAAGGCACGCAGGGGGAGTGGGATGATGCAGGATGAAGGCAACTTCTAACACAGCCATTTTGGTGCGAGAAGACCAGGATGGCGATGTAAAGTGGAGGGGCAGCCGACCACCCCCTGACACGGCAACCACTTGGTGGTCACAAGAAGACAAGTCGGGACCAAATCCATTGGCGGGAATGTGGTGACCCTTCCTGCCCAAGAGCTGGGGGAAGAGGCTTGACGCCGCCCTATATAAGGAGCCCTTCTCCTAACTTGTAAGGGACAGATCCCAGAGATCTACAACCCTAGACTTTCATCCAGCATTGTATCCCTGCGAGGGAAGCAAGCATTACAACCAAGCAGGATTAGGGGCTTTACCTCCTCACGAGGGTCCTAAACCTGGGTAAAAAACACCGGTGTCAACTCTCTGTCGTGCATCCTCTCTACCGCCGTAGCCATCGCTGGACCCCTTCGACTCACGTGCTTAGCCCCCACACGAACCAAGGGATCGTTGGACCCTAGTTCCTTCGTGGGACAACTCTCCAACAAACATACCCGCGGTCAATCGTCGCTGGCGGTTGGCCTGAGTTGCTAATTGCAGCTCATATCATAGCCGTTGCAACTCGTCCTCTCGGTTAGTCGCCTCATGCTGCAAATCAATCACAAAATAATCAGCATGATCAATCAAGACTTCAAGGCCCAAGTTGTTGCTACCTAGCAACCCGACCGTCAGGGACTAGGGAATCAAAACTTCAAGTCCTGAGTTGCCGTTACCTAGAGACCCGACCCTCAGGGATTGGGGAATCAAAACTATAAGGCCCGAGTCACCACTACCCAACAACCTAACGCTCGGAGACTAGGGAATCAAAACTTCAAGGCCCGAGGCGCCGCTAAGCAGCGACCCTTCCCTCGGGTACTGGACCATCAAAGTTATATAACCTCCATATGCTACTACCTAGGTACTAGAGCCTTGGGGACTAGGCATACCTGGAGACCTTGGACTAGCAACCCGTGGAGCTCAATCGCACCCATAGACGGCATCAGATACGACGCCCCTGTGGCCCCTTTTGCGATATGAGCCCAACGCTTCCTTTGATGACCTTCGATACCATAGATGATAGCATCTAGGCGGTAGTGGACTCTTTGGCAAGAAAACCATGATAATATTGCGGTCGTCGTGCTGGTTACCACTGTCTCCCCACCCTTCACCAGGGTCGTGCCCTCCACTGAAATGACTTCCATCTGCGGCATGGTGCCTTTGGCCTCTGCAAGCACCTTATCCGCACCACCCTTCACTATGACCTCCTCCGCTTGGTCAAACTTGACATTCGACTTCTTGGTTTCAAGGTCAGGCTCCTCGATCGGATCACGTTTCCTATTCATGGAGGCATGATCTTCCTTCACGGCGTATCTAGCAGGAATCTTTGCTACAGTAACATGTTTAATCTTCTTCATTTGGCTCCTGCAAAATCAATTTGTTCCAATATGAACTCGATAAAAACAAACATGAGAGGAAATGTACTCACATGGCTACCAAAAGGACTCGCAGCCCCGTACTGACGTGCACAAGTTTCTCCAACTCGGGTCCAAGCTGACGGGTCATCCACGCTTCAAGAAGACTCGTCGGGCGCCACGGCTTCGTCGATACCTCCGACTTCTTTGCCTCCTTCTTTGTCGCCTCTGACTTGGGCGCCTTAGGATTCGCTACCTCCGACTGCGTAGCTTCTAGCTTCCATGCTACCTCTGACTTCTCCACAGGATTCACCTTCACGGTGGGCTTGGTTGGGGTCCGCACCCTCTTGGAGATTTGTTCTTCAATAATCTCCAGATATCTATCGTATTCCTCCAGGAGGTTATGACTGGCCTTGATGCACTCGACGATCGACATAGAGCTTGTTGGGAACCCCAAGAGGAAGGTATGATGAGCACATCAACAAGTTTTCCCTCAGTTATGAAACCAAGGTTTAATCGAACCAGTAGGAGCAAGGAAACACCCCAAAGGGTTTACTAGCTGAGCTTTGGCAAGGCGCACTACCGGTGCTAGTAGCAACGTGGAGACATGCACAACACAACCACAGAACTTTGTCCCCAACTTGCGATGAGGTTGTCAATCTCACCGTGTTTTGCGGAAAACAAAGGATTAAACGTATCGAATGTAAAGAAGTAAAAGTTTGTAGAAAGTAAACACAAAGCAGAAATAGTTTATAGATTGTATGTAAAGACAAAGGACCGGAATCCATAGTTCACTAGAGGTGGCTCTCCTTAGATAGATAACATGCTGGGTGAACAAATTACAGCGGGGCAATTGACAAACACCGAGAAAGCAATACATGCATATACTAATCATCTTGACTCCTTTGAGACTTGATTGGGCATTACAACATAATACATAGACCGCCATCCAACTGTATCTATGACTAATAATCCACCTTCAGGTTATCATCCGAACCCCCTCCAGTATTAAGTTGCAAGCAAAAGATTATTGCTTTACGAACTGCGTGTAAAGTAAACAATATGATTGTTCTATGAACAAAGGATTGTTGTTTTCTCCCTAGTAGCAACAACACATCTAGTACCTTAGAGATTTCTGTCACTTCCCAGTTACGGAGGCATGAACCCACTATCGAGCATAAATACTAACTCTTGGAGTTGCTAGCATCTACTTGGCCAAGATAGCTACTAACAACGGAAAGCATGCAAGATCTCAAATAACAAAGACATTATAGAATCAATAATCAATCTGAAATAGCATCTCAATATCCATTGGATCCCCGCAAACACAACATGTATGGATTACAAATAGATGATCTTGATCATGAACGGAGCTCACAAGATCTAAACATGAAAGAACAAAGGAGGAGAAACCAGCTATCTAGCTACTACACGGATCCGTAGTCCAAGGATGAACTACTCACGCATCACACCGGAGGCTTGGATGGTGATGAAGAAGGCCTCCAGGGTGAATTCCCCTCTCCGGCAGGGTGCCAGGAAGAGCTTCAGATCCCTCCCGTTCTAGGGATGGAGATGACAAATCTGAGACTCTTCGTGGATTTTTATCGGTACTTAGGGTTTTCGTCCGAGGGCAACTTATAGGCGGAAGGAGGCCGAGGGTGCGAGGCGGCCACACCACCCCTGGCGCGGGCCAGGCCTGGCCGCGCAGCCAGGTGGTGTGGTGGCTCCCTGGCCCTTCTCCGTCTCGTATTCTAGCACTTGATCCCTTCCGGAAAATAGGCACTTTGGGTTTTGTCCCGTCCAATTCTGAGAATATTCATTTTCTGACTTTCCTGGAACCAAAAACAGCAGAAAATAGGCAGCTGGCACTGTGGCTCTTGTTAATAGGTTAGTCCAAGAAATCATATTAAAAGTACTCCAAAGTTGGAACAAAACACAAGAAAGTGGATAAAACCAAGCATGGAACATCAAAAATTATAGATACATTTGCAATGTATCAGGCCTCTTCGTCACGATGATTCTAGTCGCGAGTCTTCCGGGGCAAGGACTGTGTTACCTCTCCTCCTCCTCGTTTTCGGAAGAGTCTCCCTCACCCTCCTCTAGAAGCTCTTCTAGAACCTCCTTGTCGAATGGGGTATCCAATGCTACAAAATTTGGAAGGTCTGCAACACAAAACCAGTTATGCAAGTCAATAGCTGGACTCAGAAAAATAAACAAGGGAGGACACTACAAGTAAGCAAACTTATGGTGGGGGCCAGTCGTGCTCCTAGCCTGTACACATGAAGCCCCTCTGACAGATCGTTGAACTTCGCGTCCATAATTTTCTTCAGGGCCGCGATGTAATCGTCTATAGCCCAAGCTTCGTGTGACACCTTCATCGGGTCTGATGACCCAGTGTATTCGTACATCTAGTGGGCTCGGGTGGCGAGTAGGGAGAGTCGCCTCCTAAGATAATAGTTGTAGAGGTTGATCGTAATGAACCCCTTGTCCTCCAGCTCCATTATATAGGAGCACATTTCCACCATGACCATGGCCTGGTCCTTGGGAAGCTTCCTCGCCAGCAGTCTTCGTAGATTGCTCTGTTCCGCTCTGTACAACGAGATTGCCACCCTACTAGTGGGGGTAGATTCCTTCACATAAAGCCAATACTTCTTCCATTCTTTGGCTTCTCTCTTTGGCAGCATCAGCTTCAGAAACTTCGCATTGGGCTTGACATGGAAAGTGATGCCGCCCACGACCAGGATGGGCTCGTTCTTTCCCTCGCGGCTGACACGGCCATGGAACAACTCCAACCAGAGCAAGAATTTGGGCCTACATCTGAGGTAGCACTCACATAACGCGACAAATATCGTGAGTTGCTCGATGTTGTGCGGCCCCAAATCGAAGGGCTTTATCTGATAGTAGGTGCAGAAGCTCCGAAAGAAGATTGAGGTGGGGAACCCCAACCCTTGATATAGGTGAGTGAGGAATTAAATGAATTCCCCAGCCCGCGGCTACGGCTTGACCTTGCTTTCCGTGAGGATTCACTAGCTCTCCTTCATGAGGACTCTGGCTTCCTAGAATGATTGTATTTGCATTGCCGTACACTTGGACTCCCCCTAGAGATCTTTGGGAGGCACCATCGAGAGTGAGATCGTCTGGTCTAGAGATCTAGATCGAGGGTGGCTTGGGAAGAAGGAGAAGGAATGGATAAATGCGGAGTAAGATCTGTATGATGCTCCCGCACTCCCCCTTAAATAGCAGCGTCAATGATAAAACCCCTTAAATAGTTGTTGCTTCGTGGTAATTTCGCCAAAGTTACCGTTACAATTTACCTAAGGGCTAGTTTGACTAGTGTGATGGTCCAACTTCGATCAAATTGATATCCCTTCATTGGAGGAGTTTGTCACCGATTCGACTGGGCATGTACTTGGAATCACCTACTCCCACTGCCAAGTTTCGAGCGAACTACTGATGGGGATATACTGATGGGGATATACCCAGGAGGTGGATTTGACTGACCAGGCCCATGATGAGTGGGCTCGCTGGTACATCGACTAGAAGCACTACGATCCAAGCATGGCGACTGGATGCAGAAGGCTCAACAACATAGTTAGGCCCAATCGGATTAGGTCAGGATCATTGAAACCTTAACCAATTCGGTATTATCCATGTAAACCCTAGCGAGGTAGCACTATATAAACCTCCCTAGGGTACCATCTATGATCGGAATATGCCCTAGAGGCAATCATGTATTATGTTGTTCTTGATGTATTTATAAGGTTATTATATTGTCCTTGTATGAACTATTGATATGTATCATTGAATATGTGTTTTGATTGTGGAACTATATACTCGTTGTTCATACTAAATGTCCTTGGTCATTGAGGTTCTGCTGGACATACAACATAGACTAATGTGAAGGTTGGCTTATCACTCGGTTCCACTTTTCATGGGCATGGTGATGCTATTCTGACTTACACGGATTTAGCTAAAGAGTTTAGCGAGTCGGACTGACCCATATTGAGATACAATGAACAAGTCGTCATTTTTATATCTCAATCAATGTAATCCTTAGACCCGAGGTTATTGGACAGTCTGAGTTGTGGATCACTGACTTATGATCTATCAAATGTTTTTCCATCAAAGGTTAGTTATAAAGGCAGAGTTCGGGTCGGCTGAGAATAAAGATGCGTGATGTGGATGACTAAGATGGGATTTTGCCCCTCCAACTAGAGAGATATTCGGAAAGCTTGGCCATGCACGACACGGTTAGGTGTTAACCGCGGCAAGCAACTAAGAGTTAGTCGTATGAATCACTTAGCTCAGATCGAGAAGAGAGTCAGACTATTTAAGGGTTCAAGATTATTCGCCCATAGTTCTACAAGGTATATCGTGAGGCAAAAGGGACTCATACCTAAGTCGCATTGGAAGGTATGTCATCATGACTCTTTGGTACTTGGGAGTCGGCACGTTCTGCTAGGAGCCGTTACCGACAAATTGATTACGAGTAAGACTCAAATCGTGTCCGGGTCACCATAAGCCTATCGGGTCACACACTTAAGAGAAGGAGCAAGTTTAGGTTGGACCCAAACCGGAAATCTGTTTCGGTTGGACCCGAATCAGACACGGACAGAGTCACTGAGTTGGACTCGCAGTGACTAACATAGGCTTAGTGAATGGGCCGCAAGTGAGTGGAGCCCACTTGCACTCCTTATATATACAGGGACACAGATGCATTGGTAGCGCTAGTTTAGTCCAGCCGCCATACCGGTCCTAGCTGTCCACTGCAGGCGCTCCTCCTCGTATGAGTGGATACTGGCAAAGGTGTTGTACGATCAACACTTCGCTAATCATGTTGGATCAGATCATGGACTGCACTGAATCAACTGACGCTCTTCTCTAGTAATCCGCAACCACGCGTCTAGTGGTAATCCCCTTGGCCTTCTGCCTCAGCTAGATCTTGGGATCACCTCGTAGGAAATTTTTGTTTTATCTCTACGTGTCCCAACACTCTATAGGGACACGCTTTGATACACCCCATAGAGGCGACTTGCTTCCCTCATCGCCGAGCTTGACCTCCCCTTGTAATCTAACACTGATCAATACATCTAGTAGGAAGTAGGCTCATTACTCAGCGTGGGAGGCGGGGGAGGGGGGGCTGAACCTTGGTAAAACCCCGAGTCTCCTCAATCTTGATCCGAAGATGGCTCACTAGCCCTTGCCCTCAACTCAATCGTTACCCCGGTAGCGACTGCCGTGGTCATTTCTACGACAATGCGCTACTAAAATACTATCATGAAAGGACCATGTTATCTCTATATGAAGCTACCAATTACCTCAACCTTGTGTATTCTCGGACAAAACACAGAGCTTAAGATAACACAATACCATGGACTCTTATTTCTTCCATGTTTGAAACTCCAACATGTAAAGAATAAAAATTAAACTACCATATCATGTTAGCACATTGAATTTCAGTTATGTCAATAGCGCGCATGACTCTAATCTTTTCCATGTCTCAAATTCCTACATGTTCGGTGATGGCTGAACTTAGTGCACGATAGCCATCGTGGGTGGCATAAGAAGGTGTAAAAATTGATTCGTTGTTTTGGATTTAACTTGTAGTTCCCTTTTAGGCCCTGTTTGGTACTAGAGTATTTGTACGGATTAGAGGGGATAATCCCCACCAAACCCCCAAATTCCCACTTACTTCAAATAGTATGTTTGTTTTTAGAGTATTGGACTAATTCAATCCCCACTAATTCTCACTTTTCCCAAAATTCTAGTGTATTTTTTCCCATATCCAATACACTATCCCTACATAGTGGATTGGTGGAGATTGGAGGTTTTATGGGGATTAGAGGTGTTTAGGTGTAGGTGGGGGTTTCACCCAATCTCCTTGTGGACTATCCCTTCTAATCCCCACTAAAACATTAGTACCAAACAAGGCTGAATTGTCACGTCCCGAGATCCGGCCCGGTAGAATGACAACCGCCACGCGTATATTGACCTGGAGGCCTATATACCCGTAAGGCTAAAAATACGGCGTAAGCCGGTACAGTGGACATCGAGAAGCTCACTAACATCATTTTATTATTATCTTATTCACATTTACAAAGGAGTACAACTAGATTCTCTAAATTGAGCTTCCCGCCCACCGGTCCAGCCTAATTTTCCGAACGTCGACATCTTATACAGCGCAGTTCTGATAAAAACATTAAAAGCAAGGGGTGAGTACAAAAGGTACTCAACAAACTATTCATACAAATAGTCATATGAATTGTAAAATAGAGTTGCTTTTCAAAAATAAATGATTAAAGTAATTAAGCAGATTAAAACACATGGTGCCACACATGAAAGTAAGCATTCCCAAACCCGAGAGTCACAGGGGTTAATATTAACACTTTTACACTCTGCAGAGGGGTACTCCAACGCCGACAGCCTCAACTAGAACCATACAGGCCTCTAGAAGAGCAGAGTCCTTTGACCCACTAGAACCTGGACGCCTGAATTTACTGATGGCGATGGCTCCTACGTATCCATCACCGACACGTTCTGTTTCAGGGCCGTCCCAGCGGAGAACTCAGCCAGTCCTATACCTGGACTGTGACCGGTACAATATGGTTACCTTCGTAGCACCAAATTATAATTACAAAAATAGTCTTATTAATTTTCATGTTAATCTCCAAATCCATATTCATGACGAACACCCGGTTCGTATCGGTGACTCCAAACAGATCCATCATAGTATACCGGCACCGGCGTATTAGCCCATAAAGATTTTATACCACATACTACCAAAATAATGTATCATAATTTAATAAAAACATATTTTACAAAGTATATGAAAGCTATATGAAAAGCTTGCCTGATAAAAATATCTAGATCAATATACTTCGATAGAAAGCCAGCAATCATAACCCACGACAACTTAAAAATAGTATCCTCCCAATCAGCTATCCTCCACAATTTAACGACGCCTTTCTGGATAATTATCCATCGCCTCCAAAATATTATGTATGTACGGTCGGTGCTCTCTCCCACTTATTCTCTATATTCTTGACACCATCCCTCTCTCTGTATTTCTTTCAATGCATGCCTCCAAAAATACCCAACGACACCTGCATCTAGCTAGCTACAACTCTCTATCTCGCTCTCTATTTATCTGGATCACTGTTGTGGGCTGAGGCAGAGACATGAGCGTCTATTTATACTAGAGACACTAGTAGAAAGAGGGTTTTTGGTCCAGCACCTAAATTTCATTGGTCCCGGTTCATTTCCATAATCGGGGCCAATGCCAGACAGCGGTCCCGGTTCATGCCGCCAGGGCATTGGTCTCGGTTCATCTGTAAGCATTGGTCCCGGTTTATGACACGAACCGGGACCAATGACCCCGCGATGCACACGTGGCTCTCTACGAGGTATTAGTCCCGGTTCATGCCAACAACCGGGACCAAAAACCTCGCGACGGTCAGCAGTTCAGGAATTAATGTAAATTAATTCGGCGCAGAAATTAATTCGAGGTAGAAATTGAATTGATCAGTATTTTTGAACAAATCTTTCACGAATTAATCGAGACAAAGGTCTAAATTGAGACATTTTATTATTCGACCATAAATTTTTCCATACAAATAAAGATGCGACTTTATAAATTTCTAGTCGACAACACTTCCGTTGCCGCTGTCCTTCGAGCCGTTGTCCTCCATGCCGTCGTCGTCGGACAAAATCTCCACGATTTCGGCGTTGTTCGGGAGACGGAGCTCGTCTGCGCGCATAGCGACGTCGATGGCGGTGTAGATGGTCCGTCCAGGGACGGACCAAAACAACTCCCGCCCTTCTTGGTTGAGGCGATCCAGGTGCACCAGGCGCCCGTTCACGAAACGGTTGCTAAACTTGGCCTTCCGCTCCTTATTGAACAGTCGGGGCCAATACTCGCTGCCCGCCGCGTACCGGGGCAACGCCCTAAAGCACGCGGAAAGTTGGCGGCGACGATCCACGATGACGTACTCCATCTCGTATCCGTGGGGGTTGAGGAGCGGAGTCACCGGCACACCCGCCTCGCTGATGCGAAATCCGGCGGGAAGGGTCGCGCGCGGCGGCGCGAGGATGCCGTAGATCGCAAACTGCGCCGCCTCGTAGTGGTTGAGCGTGGGCACCTCCATGACGGCGCGGTGGAGATTGGAGAGGGAGGGGATGCGAAACGACGGCGCGGTGGAGAGGCAAAGTGGTGGGGTGGAGAGGGACTGCAGAGAGGCAGAGGCGATGGCGAAAGCAAGCGCTGTGGCCTCATATTTATGCACAATGACGATGAAGCGACGGAGGCACTGGTCATGGTTATTGCCAAGAACCGGGACCAAAGCCCCTCCCGCGCGACACGTGGCGGCCCAGAAGCGCGCCCCCCACCGAAGTCATTGGTCCCGGGTCGTGCCATTAACCGGGACCAATGACCTGGTGAGTGCGGTCGGCGGCCGTGGCACGTCGGCGTAGGGCTTTGGTCCCGGTTCGTGTCAATAACCGAGACCAAAAACCCTCTCCTGGCTATATATAAGCCCCGCCCTTTGCCCACCAAATTTTGCTGGATTGTGTGTGAGGAGTGGGTGCTAGCTTTTTTTTTCTTTGATTGCACACAAGGTGTTCGACAAAATGTCCGAGCCACACTTTAGTTCGCACAACACGGTATCCTCGGCTGAGGTTAGCAACCTTATCTTCTTTATCTGTAACTGATACAAAAATATTCCATCTGTCCATGTAGGATGGTCATTTTACTATTGACGATGTTATTGTAATGGTTAATTATTATGACGCAGATCGATGCACAGATGTGATGGATGTATGGCGACCAACGCCATTCCGATTTTATTGCAGGACTCCATAATTTTATCAATTTGGCTAAGCCAACAAAGTGGATAATTTTATGCCTTGTCCCTGCGTCGACTGTCGGAACGTGGCGGAGCACTCTGCCTCGAGAATCCTTCAAAGCCATCTGCTTCGGAGAGGTTTCATGCCCGGATATTATTGTTGGGCCATGCACGGAGAAAGAGGGGTTAGGCTGGAAGAAAATGAAGAAGAGGAGGATCATGACAGCTATCCTATGTCCCCTGAAGAATACGGTGATACTGCAATGGAAGACAATGAAGAAGAGGGAGGCGGCAATGAAGAAGAACAACGGGTATCAGATGAGCCTGCTGATGGTCTTGGTCGGGTCATTTCTGATGCAAAGCAACAATATGATATAGAAAGGGAGAAGCTTAAGTTGGAGGCCATGCAAAAGGATCATAAAAAGTTGTTGTACCCAAATTGCAAAGATGGCAGCACAAAGCTCAGTACCACACTTGAACTGCTGAAATGGAAGGCAGAGACTGGCTTATCTGACAAGGGATTTGAGAAGTTACTGAAAATAAGGAAGCCGAAGCTTCCAAAGGATAACGAGCTGCCCGAGACAACGTACGAAGCAAAGAAGACTATCTGCCCTCTAGGATTAGATGTGGAGAAGATACATGGATGCATTAATGACTGCATCCTGTACCGTGGTGAGAAGTACGAGAATATGGATAAATGCCCGGTATGCAATGCATGTCGATACAAGATCAGACAAGATGACCCTAGTGATGTTGAGGGCGATGACGAGCTCTCCAGGAAGAGGGTTCCTGCTAAGGTTATGTGGTATGCTCCTATAATACCATGGTTGAAACGTCTGTTTAGAAATAAAGAGCATGCTAGGTTATTGCGATGGCACAAAGAAGAGCGTAAGAAAGACGGAAAACTGAGACACCCTGCCGATGGGTCGTAGTGGAGAAACATCGAGAGAAAGTACTCGAACTTTGCAGGTGAGGCGAGGAACTTATGGTTTGGTCTAAGTATAGACGGCACGAATCCTTTTGGGGAGCAAAGCTATAGTCACAGCACCTGGCCAGTGACTCTATGTATCTACAACCTTCCTCCTTGGTTGTGCATGAAGCGGAAGTTTATTATGATGCTAGTGCTCATCCAAGGACCGAAGCAACCCGGCAACGACATTGATGTGCACCTAAGGCCATTAGTCAATGAACTTTTGCAGTTGTGGGCAGAACCAGGTGTAAAGGTGTGGGATGAGCACAAACAGGAGCCATTTGACCTACAAGCGTTGTTGTTCGTAACCATCAATGATTGGCCTACTCTTAGTAACATTTCAGGACAGTCAAACAAGGGATACAATGCATGGACGCACTGTTTAGATAATACTAAAGGTACATATTTGGATAAATGTAAGAAGGTTGTGTACCTGGGGTGTCGTAAATTTCTTCCGACCAATCATCAAGTAAGAAAGAAAGGCAAGAATTTCAACGGTGAGGCAGATTACCGGAAGAAGCCTAAGCTCCCTAAAGGTGCTGATGTATTTGGTATGGTGAAGGACCTAGAAGTAATCTTTGGAAAGGGTCCTGGCGGTCAATCTGTTCCGAAAGACCCCATTACCGGACACATGGCCATGTAGAAAAAGAAATCTATATTTTGGGAGCTTGAGTATTGGAAAGACCTAGAGGTCCGTTCTTCAATCGACGTGATGCACGTGACGAAGAATCTTTGCGTGAACCTGCTAGGCTTCCTGGACGTGTATGAAGACAAAAGATACACCAGAAGCACGGGAGGACCAGCAACGTATCAAAGACCCACACAACAAGCATACTGATAAAGGACGTAAATACTTAAGTAGCTACGCTCTTACCAAAGTAGAGAAGGAAATATTTTTTGAAGTCCTTTACAGTATCAAGGTCCTGGCTGGCTTCTTGTCAAATATAAAGAGAATAATAACTATGGCAGAGAAAAAAATTCAGAACCTGAAGTCTCATGATTGCCACGTGATTATGACACAGTTTCTTCCGGTTGCATTGAGAGGGCTTCTACCGGAAAATGTTCGATTAGCCATTGTGAAGCTATCTGCAATTCCTCAATGCAATATCTCAAAATGCAATTGTCTGGAAAGGCTACAGAAGGATGTGGTCCAATGTCTTGTCAGTTTTGAGTTGGTGTTCCCCTCGTCCTTCTTCAATATTATGACGCATCTCTTATTTCACCTAGTCGATGAGATTTACATTCTCGGTCCTGTATTTCTGCACAATATGTTCCCCCGAGAGGTTCATGGGAGTCTTAAAGAAATATGTTCGTAACCGTGCTAGGCCAGAAGGAAGCATCTCCAAGGGCTATGGAACAGAGGAGGTCATTGGGTTCTGCGTAGACTTTCTTCCTGACCTTAAGCTGATTGGTGTTCCTGAATCACGGTATGAGGGGAGACTGAGTGGAAAAGGCACCTTAGGAAAGAAAGAAATGATATTTAGGGACGGACATTCTTTGAATCAATCACACTACATAGTTCTCCAAAGTTCTACCTTCGTGGCTCCGTATATAGAGAAACACATGAATGTTGTACGCTCCAAGTTCCCGGGGAAGGATGACTACTGGATTCAAAAAAATCACATGGAGACTTTCGGCACTTGGTTGCAATTACATCTCAAGAATGACACCACTATTGGATATCAGCTCTACTTGTTGGCCGCGACACCATCTGCGACTGTATTGACTTTACAAGGGTACGAGATAAATGGGAATACATTTTACACGATTGCCCAAGATAAAAAGAGCACCAACCAAAACAGTGGTGTCCGCTTTGATGCAACATGCGAGAATGGGAAAAAGGACACATACTATGGTTACATAGAGGAGATATGGGAACTTGACTATGGACCTACTTTTAAGGTCCCATTTTTTGATGATTGGGTCAACATGAATGGAGAAGGGGTAAAGGTAGACCAGCTGTACGGAATGACAACAGTGGATCTCAAGAATCTTGGTTACAGAGATGAACCATTCGTCCTAGCCAATGATGTGGCTCGGGTTTTTTATGTGAAGGACATGTCCTCTAGACCGTAAAAAAGAAAAAATAAGGAAACAAATACATCAGACGATGAGCCCAGGCGTCACATAGTTCTTTTAGGGAAAAGAAACATCGCGGGAGTCGAGGACAAGATAGACATGTCAGCATATTATGATATGATGAAAATCCGCCCTTCACCGTGAAAACTGACCCAAGCATCCCGTTAAGCAAAAAAGATGCTCTATGGTTACGGCCTAAGAAGCGATCATAGGCAAGGGATCGACATACGCAACGAAGGATTCATATCCTAAACCCTAAATCCTATGTAAATCTATGTAATGTATGGAAACTTTATGTGATGAGTGGAAACTTTATGTGATGTATCGAAACTTTAATTTAGTGGTTGCTTCACAGAACACCCCAATTTTGGCACCTCAAAAATGGAAATTGGCTTTTTCGTCTCTCGAAAGGGAAAACTTCCTCCTGCAACATCGTAAGCCATCCAAAGATGCACATGTGTGCACAATATGGGCACATTATCACAAACTATGCCCTGATTCTAGCCATAACATTGGTGGTTTGACCTAAATGCCATGAAACCTCGAACAGGATAGGTCATTTTATGAAGGATTTTTTATGATGTTTGCAATTTTTCAAGTTCAATATTTTTCCTTGCAACTGTGACACATAATATGACACCACGTGAAGGTTTCACATTGTTTGGATCATTTTTGAATTTCTTATGCCCGTTTCAAACAATATTCAAAACGGCGGGAATGAAGCTTCTTAGCCCGGCGCTGAGCTTCGCTGAACTTGAAGTGGATCTCTGATGAAAAAGCATGTTGTGAACCTATAAATGATTTTAAAAAAAATTCACAAGCATTATATCATATACTTGTAGTTCAAATCTTGGCAACCTCCTACCGATTCGGCAGGACTTTGTCTTTTTCATGAGGGATGGACAGAAAGGTTCCAGATACACCGTTTGGGAAATTGTCCATATAAGGTGGTATAGTATTTTTGAAAAATAGTTTGGTGCCAATGCCAAACTTTAATTTGGTGGTTGCTTCACAGAACACCCCGATTTCGGCACCTCAAAAATTGAAATTGGCTTTTCGTGTGTCAAAAGGGAAAACTTCCTCCTGCAACATCGTAAGCCATCCCAATATGCACAGGTGTGCACAATATGGGCACATTATCACAAACTATGTCCTGATTCTAGCCATAACATTGGTGGCTTGACCTAAATGCCATGAAACCTCAAACATGATAGGTCATTTTGTGAAGGATTTTTTATGATGTTTGCAATTTTTCATGTTCAATATTTTTCCTTGCAACTATGACACATAATATGACACCACGCGAAGGTTTCACATTGTTTGGATCATTTTTGAATTTCTTATGCCTGTTTCAAACTATATTCAAAACGGTGGGCATGAAGCTTCTTAGCCCGGGGCTGAGCCTCGCTAAACTTGAAGTGGATCTCTGATGAAATAGCATGTTGTGAACCTATAAATGATTTTTTTTTCAAATTCACAAGCATTATATCATGTACTTGTAGATCAAATCTTGGCAACCCCCTACCGATTCGGCAGGAATATGTCTTTTTCATGAGGGATGGACAGAAAGGTTCGATTACACGATTGGGAAATTGTCCATATAAGGTGGTATAGTATTTTGAAAAATGGTTTGGTACCAATGCCAAACTTTAATTTGGTGGTTGCTTCACAGAACACCCGATTTGGCACCTCAAAAATGGAAATTAGCTTTTTCGTGGTTCGAAAGGGAAAACTTCCTCCTGCAACATCGTAAGCCATCCCAAGATGCACATGTGTGCACAATATGGGCGCATTATCACAAACTATTCCCTGATTCTAGCCATAACATTGGTGGTTTGACCTAAATGCCATGAAAACTCGAACATGATAGGTCATTTTGTGAAGGATTTTTTATGATGTTTGCAATTTTTCAAGTTCAATATTTTTCCTTGCAACTGTGACACATAATATGACACCACACGAAGGTTTCACATTGTTTGGATCATTTTTGAATTTCTTATGCCCGTTTCAAACTATATTCAAAGCGTAGGCATGAAGCTTCTTAGTCCGGGGCTGAGCCTCGCTGAACTTGAAGTGGATCTCTGATGAAATAGCATGTTGTGAACCTATAACTGATTTTTTTAAAAATTCACAAGCATTATATCATGTACTTGTAGATCAAATCTTGGCAACCCCCTACCGATTCGGCAGGAATTTGTCTTTTCATGAGGATGGACGAAAGGTTCAGATACACCGGTTGGGAAATTTTCCATATAAGGTGGTATAGTATTTTTGAAAAATGGTTTGGGACCAATGCCAAACTTTAATTTGGTGGGTGCTTCACAGAACACCCCGATTTCGGCACCTCAAAAATGGAAATTGGCTTTTTAGGTGTGTCGAAAGGAAAACTTCCTGCAACATCGTAAGCCATCCCAAGATGCACATGTGTGCACAATATGGGCGCATTATCACAAACTATTCCTGATTCTAGCCATAACATTGGTGGTTTGACCTAAATGCCATGAAACCTCGAACATGATAGGTCATTTTGTGAAGGATTTTTTATGATGTTTGCAATTTTTCAAGTTCAATATTTTTCCTTGCAACTGTGACACATAATATGACACCACACGAAGGTTTCACATTGTTTGGATCATTTTTGAATTTCTTATACCCGTTTCAAACTATATTCAAAATAGCGGGCATGAAGCTTCTTAGCCCGGCTGAGCCTCGAACTTGAAGTGGATCTCTGATGAAATAGCATGTTGTGAACCTATAAATGATTTTTTTTAAAATTCACAAGCATTATATCATGTACTTGTAGTTCAAATCTTGACAACCTTCTACCTATTCGGCAGGAATTTGTCTTTTTCATGAGGGATGGACAGAAAGGTTCCAGATACACCGTTTGGGAAATTGTCCATATAAGGTGGTATAGTATTTTTGAAAAATAGTTTGGTACCAATGCCAAACTTTAATTTGGTGGTTGCTTCACAGAACACCCCGATTTCGGCACCTCAAAAATTGAAATTGGCTTTTCGTGTGTCAAAAGGGAAAACTTCCTCCTGCAACATCGTAAGCCATCCCAATATGCACAGGTGTGCACAATATGGGCACATTATCACAAACTATGTCCTGATTCTAGCCATAACATTGGTGGCTTGACCTAAATGCCATGAAACCTCAAACATGATAGGTCATTTTGTGAAGGATTTTTTATGATGTTTGCAATTTTTCATGTTCAATATTTTTCCTTGCAACTATGACACATAATATGACACCACGCGAAGGTTTCACATTGTTTGGATCATTTTTGAATTTCTTATGCCTGTTTCAAACTATATTCAAAACGGTGGGCATGAAGCTTCTTAGCCCGGGGCTGAGCCTCGCTGAACTTGAAGTGGATCTCTGATGAAATAGCATGTTGTGAACCTATAAATGATTTTTTTTCAAATTCACAAGCATTATATCATGTACTTGTAGATCAAATCTTGGCAACCCCCTACCGATTCGGCAGGAATATGTCTTTTTCATGAGGGATGGACAGAAAGGTTCCAGTTACACCGATTGGGAAATTGTCCATATAAGGTGGTATAGTATTTTTGAAAAATGGTTTGGTACCAATGCCAAACTTTAATTTGGTGGTTGCTTCACAGAACACCCCGATTTCGGCACCTCAAAAATGGAAATTGGCTTTTTCGTGTGTCGAAAGGGAAAACTTCCTCCTGCAACATCGTAAGCCATCCCAAGATGCACATGTGTGCACAATATGGGCGCATTATCACAAACTATTCCCTGATTCTAGCCATAACATTGGTGGTTTGACCTAAATGCCATGAAAACTCGAACATGATAGGTCATTTTGTGAAGGATTTTTTATGATGTTTGCAATTTTTCAAGTTCAATATTTTTCCTTGCAACTGTGACACATAATATGACACCACACGAAGGTTTCACATTGTTTGGATCATTTTTGAATTTCTTATGCCCGTTTCAAACTATATTCAAAACGGCGGGCATGAAGCTTCTTAGTCCGGGGCTGAGCCTCGCTGAACTTGAAGTGGATCTCTGATGAAATAGCATGTTGTGAACCTATAACTGATTTTTTTAAAAATTCACAAGCATTATATCATGTACTTGTAGATCAAATCTTGGCAACCCCCTACCGATTCGGCAGGAATTTGTCTTTTTCATGAGGGATGGACAGAAAGGTTCCAGATACACCGGTTGGGAAATTTTCCATATAAGGTGGTATAGTATTTTTGAAAAATGGTTTGGGACCAATGCCAAACTTTAATTTGGTGGTTGCTTCACAGAACACCCCGATTTCGGCACCTCAAAAATGGAAATTGGCTTTTAGGTGTCGAAAGGAAAACTTCCTCCTGCAACATCGTAAGCCATCCCAAGATGCACATGTGTGCACAATATGGGCGCATTATCACAAACTATTCCCTGATTCTAGCCATAACATTGGTGGTTTGACCTAAATGCCATGAAACCTCGAACATGATAGGTCATTTTGTGAAGGATTTTTTATGATGTTTGCAATTTTTCAAGTTCAATATTTTTCCTTGCAACTGTGACACATAATATGACACCACACGAAGGTTTCACATTGTTTGGATCATTTTTGAATTTCTTATACCCGTTTCAAACTATATTCAAAATAGCGGGCATGAAGCTTCTTAGCCCGGGGCTGAGCCTCGCTGAACTTGAAGTGGATCTCTGATGAAATAGCATGTTGTGAACCTATAAATGATTTTTTTTAAAATTCACAAGCATTATATCATGTACTTGTAGTTCAAATCTTGACAACCTTCTACCTATTCGGCAGGAATTTGTCTTTTTCATGAGGGATGGACAGAAAGGTTCCAGATACACCGTTTGGGAAATTGTCCATATAAGGTGGTATAGTATTTTTGAAAAATAGTTTGGTACCAATGCCAAACTTTAATTTGGTGGTTGCTTCACAGAACACCCCGATTTCGGCACCTCAAAAATTGAAATTGGCTTTTCGTGTGTCAAAAGGGAAAACTTCCTCCTGCAACATCGTAAGCCATCCCAATATGCACAGGTGTGCACAATATGGGCACATTATCACAAACTATATCCTGATTCTAGCCATAACATTGGTGGTTTGACCTAAAAGCCAAGAAACCTCAAACATGATAGGTCATTTTGTGAAGGATTTTTTATGATGTTTGCAATTTTCATGTTCAATATTTTTCCTTGCAATTGTGACACATAATATGACACCACGCGAAGGTTTCACATTGTTTGGATCATTTTTGAATTTCTTATGCCGTTTCAAACTATATTCAAAACGGCGGGCATGAAGCTTCTTAGCCCGGGGCTGAGCCTCGCTGAACTTGAAGTGGATCTCTGATGAAATAGCATGTTGTGAACCTATAACTGATTTTTTTTAAAATTCACAAGCATTATATCATGTACTTGTAGATCAAATCTTGGCAACCCCCTACCGATTCGGCAGGAATTTGTCTTTTTCATGAGGGATGGACAGAAAGGTTCCAGATACACCGGTTGGGAAATTGTCCATATAAGGTGGTATAGTATTTTTGAAAAATGGTTTGGGACCAATGCCAAACTTTAATTTGGTGGTTGCTTCACAGAACACCCCGATTTCGGCACCTCAAAAATGGAAATTGGCTTTTTCGTGTGTCGAAAGGGAAAACTTCCTCCTGCAACATCGTAAGCCATCCCAAGATGCACATGTGTGCACAATATGGGCGCATTATCACAAACTATTCCCTGATTCTAGCCATAACATTGGTGGTTTGACCTAAATGCCATGAAAACTCGAACATGATAGGTCATTTTGTGAAGGATTTTTTATGATGTTTGCAATTTTTCAAGTTCAATATTTTTCCTTGCAACTATGACACATAATATGACACCACACGAAGGTTTCACATTGTTTGGATCATTTTTGAATTTCTTATGCCCGTTTCAAACTATATTCAAAATAGCGGGCATGAAGCTTCTTAGCCCGAGGCTGAGCCTCGCTGAACTTGAAGTGGATCTCTGATGAAATAGCATGTTGTGAACCTATAAATGATTTTTTTTAAAATTCACAAGCATTATATCATGTACTTGTAGTTCAAATCTTGGCAACCTTCTACCGATTCGGCAGGAATTTGTCTTTTCATGAGGGATGGATGAAGGTTCCAGATACACCGGTTGGGAAATTGTCCATATAAGGTGGAATAGTATTTTTGAAAAATAGTTTGGTACCAATGCCAAACTTTAATTTGGTGGTTGCTTCACAGAACACCCCGATTTCGGCACCTCAAAAATTGAAATTGGTTGTTCGTGTGTCAAAAGGGAAAACTTCCTCCTGCAACATCCTAAGCCATCCCAATGTGCACAGGTGTGCACAATATGGGCACATTATCACAAACTATGTCCTGATTCTAGCCATAACATTGGTGGTTTGACCTAAATGCCAAGAAACCTCAAACATGATAGGTCATTTTGTGAAGGATTTTTTATGATGTTTGCAATTTTCATGTTCAATATTTTTCCTTGCAATTGTGACACATAATATGACACCATGCGAAGGTTTCACATTGTTTGGATCATTTTTGAATTTCTTATGCCCGTTTCAAACTATATTCAAAACGGTGGGCATGAAGCTTCTTAGCCTAGGGCTGAGCCTCGCTGATCTTGAAGTGGATCTCTGATGAAATAACATGTTGTGAACCTATAAATGATTTTTTTAAAAATTTACAAGCATTATATCATGTACTTGTAGTTCAAATCTTGGCAACCCCTACCGATTCGCAGAGAATTTGTCTTTTTCATGAGGGATGGATGAAGGTTCGGATACACGGTTGGGAAATTGTCCATATAATGCGGTATAGTATTTTGAAAAATGGTTTGGTACCAATGCCAAACTTTAATTTGGTGGTTGCTTCAGAACACCCGATTCGGCACCTCAAAAATGGAATTTGGATTTTTCGTGTGTCAAAAGGTAAAACTTCCTCCTGCAACATCGTAAGCCATCCCAATATGCACATGTGTGCACAATATGGGCGCATTATCAAAAACTATTCCCTGATTCTAGCCATAACATTGGTGGTTTGACATAAATGCCATTAAACCTCTAACTTTATTGGTCATTTTTTGAAGGATTTTTATGTTGTTTGCAATTTTTCAAGTTCAATATTTTCCTTGCAACTGTGACACATAATATGACACCACGAAGGTTTCACATTGTTTTGATCATTTTGAATTTCTTATGCCCGTTTCAAACTATATTCAAAGCAGCGGGCATGAAGCTTCTTAGTCCGGGGCTGAGCCTCGCTGAACTTGAAGTGGATCTCTGATGAAATAGCATGTTGTGAACCTATAAATAATTTTTTTTAAATTCACAAGTATTATATCATGTACTTGTAGTTCAAATCTTGGCAACCCCCTACCGATTCGGCAGGAATTTGTCTTTTTCATGAGGATGGACAGAAAGGTTCCAGATACACGGTTGGGAAATTTTCCATATAAGGTGGTATAGTATTTTTGAAAAATGGTTTGGTACCAATGCCAAACTTGAATTTGGTGGTTTCTTCATAGAACACCCCGATTTCGGCACCTCAAAAATGGAAATTAGCTTTTTCGTGGTTCGAAAGGGAAAACTTCCTCCTGCAACATCGTAAGCCATCCCAAGATGCACATGTGTGCACAATATGGGCGCATTATCACAAACTATTCCCTGATTCTAGCCATAACATTGGTGGTTTGACCTAAATGCCATGAAACCTCGAACATGATAGGTCATTTTGTGAAGGATTTTTTATGATGTTTGCAATTTTTCAAGTTCAATATTTTTCCTTGCAACTGTGACACATAATATGACACCACACGAAGGTTTCACATTGTTTGGATCATTTTTGAATTTCTTATGCCCGTTTCAAACTATATTCAAAACGGTGGGCATGAAGCTTCTTAGCCCAGGGCTGAGCCTCGCTGATCTTGAAGTGGATCTCTGATGAAATAGCATGTTGTGAACCTATAAATGATTTTTTAAAAAATTCACAAGCATTATATCATGTACTTGTAGTTCAAATCTTGGCAACCCCCTACCGATTCGGCAGGAATTTGTCTTTTTCATGAGGGATGGACAGAAAGGTTCCAGATACACCGGTTGGGAAATTGTCCATATAAGGTGGTATAGTATTTTTGAAAAATGGTTTGGTACCAATGCCAAACTTTAATTTGGTGGTTGCTTCACAGAACACCCCGATTTCGGCACCTCAAAAATGGAAATTGGCTTTTTCGTGTGTCGAAAGGGAAAACTTCCTCCTGCAACATCGTAAGCCATCCCAAGATGCACATGTGTGCACAATATGGGCGCATTATCACAAACTATTCCCTGATTCTAGCCATAACATTGGTGGTTTGACCTAAATGCCATGAAACCTCGAACATGATAGGTCATTTTGTGAAGGATTTTTTATGATGTTTGCAATTTTTCAAGTTCAATATTTTTCCTTGCAACTGTGACACATAATATGACACCACACGAAGGTTTCACATTGTTTGGATCATTTTTGAATTTCTTATACCCGTTTCAAACTATATTCAAAATAGCGGGCATGAAGCTTCTTAGCCCGGGGCTGAGCCTCGCTGAACTTGAAGTGGATCTCTGATGAAATAGCATGTTGTGAACCTATAAATGATTTTTTTTAAAATTCACAAGCATTATATCATGTACTTGTAGTTCAAATCTTGACAACCTTCTACCTATTCGGCAGGAATTTGTCTTTTTCATGAGGGATGGACAGAAAGGTTCCAGATACACCGTTTGGGAAATTGTCCATATAAGGTGGTATAGTATTTTTGAAAAATAGTTTGGTACCAATGCCAAACTTTAATTTGGTGGTTGCTTCACAGAACACCCCGATTTCGGCACCTCAAAAATTGAAATTGGCTTTTCGTGTGTCAAAAGGGAAAACTTCCTCCTGCAACATCGTAAGCCATCCCAATATGCACAGGTGTGCACAATATGGGCACATTATCACAAACTATATCCTGATTCTAGCCATAACATTGGTGGTTTGACCTAAAAGCCAAGAAACCTCAAACATGATAGGTCATTTTGTGAAGGATTTTTTATGATGTTTGCAATTTTCATGTTCAATATTTTTCCTTGCAACTGTGACACATAATATGACACCACGCGAAGGTTTCACATTGTTTGGATCATTTTTGAATTTCTTATGCCGTTTCAAACTATATTCAAACGGCGGCATGAAACTTCTTAGCCGGGCTGAGCCTCGCTGAACTTGAAGTGGATCTCTGATGAAATAGCATGTTGTGAACCTATAACTGATTTTTTTTAAAATTCACAAGCATTATATCATGTACTTGTAGATCAAATCTTGGCAACCCCCTACCGATTCGGCAGGAATTTGTCTTTTTCATGAGGGATGGACAGAAAGGTTCCAGATACACCGGTTGGGAAATTGTCCATATAAGGTGGTATAGTATTTTTGAAAAATGGTTTGGGACCAATGCCAAACTTTAATTTGGTGGTTGCTTCACAGAACACCCCGATTTCGGCACCTCAAAAATGGAAATTGGCTTTTCGTGTCGAAGGAAAACTTCCTCCTGCAACATCGTAAGCCATCCCAAGATGCACATGTGTGCACAATATGGGCGCATTATCACAAACTATTCCCTGATTCTAGCCATAACATTGGTGGTTTGACCTAAATGCCATGAAAACTCGAACATGATAGGTCATTTTGTGAAGGATTTTTTATGATGTTTGCAATTTTTCAAGTTCAATATTTTTCCTTGCAACTATGACACATAATATGACACCACACGAAGGTTTCACATTGTTTGGATCATTTTTGAATTTCTTATGCCCGTTTCAAACTATATTCAAAATAGCGGGCATGAAGCTTCTTAGCCCGAGGCTGAGCCTCGCTGAACTTGAAGTGGATCTCTGATGAAATAGCATGTTGTGAACCTATAAATGATTTTTTTTAAAATTCACAAGCATTATATCATGTACTTGTAGTTCAAATCTTGGCAACCTTCTACCGATTCGGCAGGAATTTGTCTTTTTCATGAGGGATGGACAGAAAGGTTCCAGATACACCGGTTGGGAAATTATCCATATAAGGTGGTATAGTATTTTTGAAAAATAGTTTGGTACCAATGCCAAACTTTAATTTGGTGGTTGCTTCACAGAACACCCCGATTTCGGCACCTCAAAAATTGAAATTGGTTGTTCGTGTGTCAAAAGGGAAAACTTCCTCCTGCAACATCCTAAGCCATCCCAATGTGCACAGGTGTGCACAATATGGGCACATTATCACAAACTATGTCCTGATTCTAGCCATAACATTGGTGGTTTGACCTAAATGCCAAGAAACCTCAAACATGATAGGTCATTTTGTGAAGGATTTTTTATGATGTTTGCAATTTTCATGTTCAATATTTTTCCTTGCAATTGTGACACATAATATGACACCATGCGAAGGTTTCACATTGTTTGGATCATTTTTGAATTTCTTATGCCCGTTTCAAACTATATTCAAAACGGTGGGCATGAAGCTTCTTAGCCTAGGGCTGAGCCTCGCTGATCTTGAAGTGGATCTCTGATGAAATAACATGTTGTGAACCTATAAATGATTTTTTTAAAAATTTACAAGCATTATATCATGTACTTGTAGTTCAAATCTTGGCAACCCCCTACCGATTCGGCAGGAATTTGTCTTTTTCATGAGGGATGGACAGAAAGGTTCCAGATACACCGGTTGGGAAATTGTCCATATAATGAGGTATAGTATTTTTGAAAAATGGTTTGGTACCAATGCCAAACTTTAATTTGGTGGTTGCTTCACAGAACACCCCGATTTCGGCACCTCAAAAATGGAAATTGGCTTTTTCGTGTGTCAAAAGGGAAAACTTCCTCCTGCAACATCGTAAGCCATCCCAATATGCACATGTGTGCACAATATGGGCGCATTATCACAAACTATTCCCTGATTCTAGCCATAACATTGGTGGTTTGACCTAAATGCCATGAAACCTCGAACATGATAGGTCATTTTGTGAAGGATTTTTTATGATGTTTGCAATTTTTCAAGTTCAATATTTTTCCTTGCAACTGTGACACATAATATGACACCACACGAAGGTTTCACATTGTTTTGATCATTTTTGAATTTCTTATGCCCGTTTCAAACTATATTCAAAACGGCGGGCATGAAGCTTCTTAGTCCGGGGCTGAGCCTCGCTGAACTTGAAGTGGATCTCTGATGAAATAGCATGTTGTGAACCTATAAATAATTTTTTTTAAATTCACAAGTATTATATCATGTACTTGTAGTTCAAATCTTGGCAACCCCCTACCGATTCGGCAGGAATTTGTCTTTTTCATGAGGGATGGACAGAAAGGTTCCAGATACACCGGTTGGGAAATTTTCCATATAAGGTGGTATAGTATTTTTGAAAAATGGTTTGGTACCAATGCCAAACTTGAATTTGGTGGTTTCTTCATAGAACACCCCGATTTCGGCACCTCAAAAATGGAAATTAGCTTTTTCGTGGTTCGAAAGGGAAAACTTCCTCCTGCAACATCGTAAGCCATCCCAAGATGCACATGTGTGCACAATATGGGCGCATTATCACAAACTATTCCCTGATTCTAGCCATAACATTGGTGGTTTGACCTAAATGCCATGAAACCTCAAACATGATAGGTCATTTTGTGAAGGATTTTTTATGATGTTTGCAATTTTTCAAGTTCAATATTTTTCCTTGCAACTGTGACACATAATATGACACCACACGAAGGTTTCACATTGTTTGGATCATTTTTGAATTTCTTATGCCCGTTTCAAACTATATTCAAAACGGTGGGCATGAAGCTTCTTAGCCCAGGGCTGAGCCTCGCTGATCTTGAAGTGGATCTCTGATGAAATAGCATGTTGTGAACCTATAAATGATTTTTTAAAAAATTCACAAGCATTATATCATGTACTTGTAGTTCAAATCTTGGCAACCCCCTACCGATTCGGCAGGAATTTGTCTTTTTCATGAGGGATGGACAGAAAGGTTCCAGATACACCGGTTGGGAAATTGTCCATATAAGGTGGTATAGTATTTTTGAAAAATGGTTTGGTACCAATGCCAAACTTTAATTTGGTGGTTGCTTCACAGAACACCCCGATTTCGGCACCTCAAAAATGGAAATTGGCTTTTTCGTGTGTCGAAAGGGAAAACTTCCTCCTGCAACATCGTAAGCCATCCCAAGATGCACATGTGTGCACAATATGGGCGCATTATCACAAACTATTCCCTGATTCTAGCCATAACATTGGTGGTTTGACCTAAATGCCATGAAAACTCGAACATGATAGGTCATTTTGTGAAGGATTTTTTATGATGTTTGCAATTTTTCAAGTTCAATATTTTTCCTTGCAACTGTGACACATAATATGACACCACACGAAGGTTTCACATTGTTTGGATCATTTTTGAATTTCTTATGCCCGTTTCAAACTATATTCAAAACGGCGGGCATGAAGCTTCTTAGCCCGGGGCTGAGCCTTGCTGAACTTGAAGTGGATCTCTGATAAAATAGCAAGTTGTGAACCTATAAATGATTTTTTTAAAAATTCACAAGCATTATATCATGTACTTGTAGATCAAATCTAGGCAACCCCCTACCGATTCGGCAGGAATTTGTCTTTTTCATGAGGGATGGACAGAAAGGTTCCAGATACACCGGTTGGGAAATTGTCCATATAAGGTGGTATAGTATTTTTGAAAAATGGTTTGGTACCAATGCCAAACTTTAATTTGGTGGTTGCTTCACAGAACACCCCGATTTCGGCACCTCAAAAATGGAAATTGGCTTTTTCGTGTGTCGAAAGGGAAAACTTCCTCCTGCAACATCGTAAGCCATCCCAAGATGCACATGTGTGCACAATATGGGCGCATTATCACAAACTATTCCCTGATTCTAGCCATAACATTGGTGGTTTGACCTAAATGCCATGAAACCTCGAACATGATAGGTCATTTTGTGAAGGATTTTTTATGATGTTTGCAATTTTTCAAGTTCAATATTTTTCCTTGCAACTGTGACACATAATATGACACCACACGAAGGTTTCACATTGTTTGGATCATTTTTGAATTTCTTATGCCCGTTTCAAACTATATTCAAAACGGCGGGCATGAAGCTTCTTAGCCCGGGGCTGAGCCTCGCTGAACTTGAAGTGGATCTCTGATGAAATAGCATGTTGTGAACCTATAACTGATTTTTTTTAAAATTCACAAGCATTATATCATGTACTTGTAGTTCAAATCTTGGAAACTCCCTACCGATTCGGCAGGAATTTGTCTTTTTCATGAGGGATGGACAGAAAGGTTCCAGATACACCGGTTGGAAAATTGTCCATATAAGGTGGTATAGTATTTTTGAAAAATGGTTTGGGACCAATGCCAAACTTTAATTTGGTGGTTGCTTCACAGAACACCCCGATTTCGGCACCTCAAAAATGGAAATTGGCTTTTTCGTGTGTCGAAAGGGAAAACTTCCTCCTACAACATCGTAAGCCATCCCAAGATGCACATGTGTGCACAATATGGGCGCATTATCACAAACTATTCCCTGATTCTAGCCATAACATTGGTGGTTTGACCTAAATGACATAAAACCTCGAACATGATAGGTCATTTTGTGAAGGATTTTTTATGATGTTTGCAATTTGTCAAGTTCAATATTTTTCCTTGCAACTGTGACACATAATATGACACCACACAAAGGTTTCACATTGTTTGGATCATTTTTGAATTTCTTATGCCCGTTCCAAACTATATTCAAAACGGCGGGCATGAAGCTTCTTAGCCCGGGGCTGAGCCTCGCTGAACTTGATGTGGATCTCTGATGAAATAGCATGTTGTGAACCTGTAAATAATTTTTTTTTAAATTCACAAGCATTATATCATCTACTTGTAGTTCAAATCTTGGCAACCTCCTACCGATTCGGTAAGAATTTGTCTTTTTCATGAGGGATGGACAGAAAGGTTCCAGATACACCGGTTGGGAAATTGTCCTTATGAGGTGGTATAGTATTTTTGAAAAATGGTTTGGTACCAATGCCAAACTTTAATTTGGTGGTTGCTTCACAGAACACCCCGATTTCGGCACCTCAAAAATGGAAATTGGCTTTTTTGTGGGGCAAAAGGGAAAACTTCCTCCTGCAACATCGTAAGCCATCCCAAGATGCACACGTGTGCACAATATGGGTGCATTATCACAAACTATTCCCTGATTCTAGCCATAACATTGGTGGTTTGACCTAAATGCCATGAAACCTCGAACACGATAGGTCATTTTGTGAAGGATTTTTTATGATGTTTGCAATTTTTCAAGTTCAATATTTTTCCTTGCAATCGTGACACATAATATGACACCACGCAAAGGTTTCACATTGTTTGGATCATTTTTGAATTTCTTATGCCCGTTTGAAACTATATTCAAAACGGCAGGCATGAACCGTCTTAGCCCTGGGCTGAGCCTCACTGAACTTGAAGTGGATCTCTGATAAAATAGCACGTTGTGAACCTATAAATGATTTTTTTAAAAATTCACAAGCATTATATCATGTACTTGTAGTTCAAATCTTGAAAAGTTTTTTAAAATTCCAAATTATGCAATAAATATTTTGTTAATGCAATTTTATTTGTAAATAGTACAATTGTATAGTTTAAATAAAAATATTTGAAAACAGAAAATGGTTTTTGATTAGTTATTTAAATTGAAGCACTTTTCCTGTTAAAAGTTTTTTAAAATTCCAAATTATGCAATAAATATTTTGTTAATGCAATTTTAATTGTAAATAGTACAATTGTATAGTTCAAATAAAAATATTTGAAAACAGAAAATGGTTTTTCATTAGTTATTTAAATTGAAGCACTTTTCTTGTTAAAAGTTTTTTAAAATTCCAAATAAATAATCATCTTAAATTGAAACATCTTATTAATTAAAGAAGGAACAAATTTGAAAATAGCGGGAAGACCAAAAGGTTTGCTAAAATCTGAAAAAACGGGTCAACGATCCCGGTTCGTCCTTAACCGATCGACGATCTGGATGCGTGGCGCCATTAACACGCCTTTGGTCCCGGTTGTTGGCATGAACCGGGACCGTTGATCCTTTGGTCCCGGGTGGTAGGACTAACCGGGACCAACGGCCGTGAACGTGGCAGCACAGCAACGCTCGTGCCCCGGACCTTTGGTCCTTGTTGGTAGAACGAACCGGGACCGTTGGTCCTTTGGTCCCGGTTATTGGGATGACCCGGGACCAATGGTTTGTACAGTTAACAGCCCCGACCTTCCTCCTCCCCAACTCCCCCAATTCACAGAGCACATCGACGCGCGGCTAAGGAAAATTTGCGGCGGAGCAAAATCACGCCGGCAGGCTGCCCAAATCCAGAGCGGCCGCTTCACGCCGTCGACGCCCGCCGCCGCCGCGCCACCACCGTCTGAGGAATCGACCGCGCACGCTGGAAATCGACGCCACGGTCACCGTCTGCTCCGACTCCGGCCGTCGCGGTTGCCGCTGCTTCCGAGCTCCTCCGGCCTCGTCGACCCGTCCATCGTCTTCGTGGTGAGCCGCTGGTCCTCCAGGACCTCTCCTTTCTCTCTCTCGCTCCGTTTCCTTCTGTCGCCGAGCGCCACTGTCCGCCGCCGTCGCAGACGACGCTCCGATGACCAATAAGGGGCGGCGCGACCACCGTTAGCTTCCTCGCGACGCGCTCGTTCGAACCCGACCTTCTGCGCGTTCCAGCAAGCACTCTAGTGCCGCTAAGCACTGCCGACCGACGTGCCCTCCGGCGAGCCCATGTGGCGCCAAGGTGGCGCTCATGTGGCGCCCTGACGTGGGCGTCGAGTAAGCTATGGGTAGGCAATGCATGTGTGAGAAAAGGTTCCCGGCCTTAGGTGACGTCAGTCTTTACCTATGCTGACGCAATAAAAGTTTAATAAATGTTTAAATAATTTCAGAAAAGAGTTTAATCTTATAAATTCAATAACTAATTATTTCTATGTCAGAAAAATATGTATAATATATCAAGATGTTCAGAAAAATGAGATCTACACAATAGACTCAGAATCATGCATTGTTCAACAACTTTAATTACAAGTTTAATAAGAGAATGAAATCAACCCCTCGTAGGTGATTTCGGGGTCTCTCCTGTACTAGGGTTTGGACCCTTCGGATCTCACTTAAATTGCCAAGCATGCCTTAGGGTTAAATTTCAACTATGTTTAAATTGTCATATCATTATCGATGCCATGTGTTGATTGTTTAACTTGCAGATACTATGGATCGAAGACATCAGGAAAACATCCTCCAAGGGATGATCTGCGAAAATGAAGATATCGATATCGATGTCACGAGTGAGTTTCTGAACGATTCCGGTCAGGGAGATGAGTCTCTCAACCGAGGAGACGGCTCCGGTGAGGTAGAAGCCGAAGCCTAGGACAGGGGAGAAGGCGACGGCTCCGACAGGGGAAACACCGGCGAGGTGTATATATGTATTTTTGTAATTAAAATGCTGCTGTCTATATATACATGCATATATTAACACTCTTTCTTCTTTGAGCCCTCCGAATCGAGAACTTCTTCCGTAAGAACGAAACGAGGCCCAACAAAAATGTTGGATGACACTATGAGGTATAGGATCGACGTGGTCGGTGTAGATGGCGAACCGCAAGCTCCGGTCGATGTCGCAAGAAAATTTGTCAAGCAATGCGGAGGTCTTGTGAGGGACTACATCCCGATCACCTTTCAAGAATGGAATTAGCCAAGCGGCGGTGGAGTCCCGTATGTCGGCGACAACGCCAAAGATAAGATTTTTGACAAGCAGGACTAATTTCCTCCTGCCGGAACCAGATGTGACTCCAGATGAGGAGGAGAGAGCAAGAATGGAGCTTGTGCAAAGAGTCAAGAAGTTTGCTCTCAGCAGGATGGCCGATGCATTCAAGAACTGAAAGAAGAAACTGTACCATAACTTTGTCAAGGTAGAGAAGACTCTGAATTTCAATGAAGCCGGCTATGCTAAGTTAAGACACCAGTGGGAGGATTTTGTGAAGTACAAGACATCAGAGAAAGCTAAGGAAAGGTCTCGAATAAATACGGAGAACGCTGCTAAGAAACTGTACCATCATAACATGGGGCCTGCTGGCTATGCCGGTTGCATGCCTAAGTGGGATGCACTTGAGGTCAATAGCATAGCTGCCGGGATCAGACCAGAGCCCGCAACATGGACACCATAGGCGAGAAACTGGTTTTACGGCCATGGGGGCACGTTGGACAAAGAAGGGAGGGCAATATATAATCAGAAACACAAAGATGATCCCCTACTGCCCATCAACGATATTAGAAATGCAGTAGATGATGTTGCAGCGGGACAGTGCGTTCCCGATAGAGAGAACGACGAGCTCACACGGGCCCTTAAAAATCCTAAACACGACGGACGAGCACGAGGCACACCAGGCTCCAAGTCGTGGAAGGTTGCCTTCCCCCCGGAAATGAAGAGATATCCCGATAAAAGCCATCAGAGGAGAAAGGAAAGGGAGGCAGCTGAGAAAGCGGCCGCTGCAGACCGGCTGCGTAATGTAGAAGAAGCATTAAAGCGGCACCAGGATCAACTCGACATACTTAGCCAGCAAGGTACTAGCGGCCAATCTCAGCGGCACGTGGTAGAAGCTGCATTGACGGCGCCCCATCGAATAAGAAAAGCAGCGTCGCTTCCACGCAGCTCCATGATGTTGATGATGATGCACCGACGACATCTCCTCCTAAACGCTACCCAGTGGATGATATCACGGAGACAACAGCTTGTGAGCTAAAGGTGCAGGTTATGAACTTAAGGGTGACGGCGGCGGTCGGCATGGCGGTACCAATTAGGCCTAACCGAACTTGGCATTGCAAACCGGTTCCAAAAGGGTACGCTGTCGTCACGGTGGATGAGGTGAAGGAAGATTTTGAGGAGCTGAAGCTAGACCACCCTGCAGGGGAAGATATGGAGCTGACTCAACTAGGAGAAGCCAAAGGGGGGACTATTCTATGGCTAAAGGAGCGCATCATGCTTCCAAATTATGTGCCGCCAAGGCCACCCACTCCTCAGAGCAGCAATCCACCTTCGCCGCCACCTCACCATTCTCCAGCGCAACCGTCGCCTTCACCGCTCAGCGCAACCGTCTCCATCGCCGCCTCAGCCGTCTCCACCGCCGCGTCAGCCGTCTCCGTCCCCTGAGCCTCAGAGACAAAAGCGGAAGTATACTAAGGGGGGCAGCACCACCAGCAGCAGCAAGAGCACGTTCCGATCACCGAAACGTAAGCAATCGCCCCTCCCAAGAGTACCTCATCAGAATATGAAGAAGCTACCTTGCGAGAAGACAGATGAGGAAACTGATGCGGCCGCAGCTGCCCATTATGAAAAGTGGAAGATTGACATGGCTAACAAGAAAAAGCCGATAGAGGCATTTTTCCCGGTCACCGCAGAAGATAAAGCCAAAGCAGCCGCGCTTAAGATTCAGCTTCACCAACCCATAGCGCTCACATCAGACTATAATCGCTCTATTACCAAGTCGGCTGAGGCAAAAGAGCGGAGAGTCGGGAAAGAAGTTGCCCAGCTCGGACAACAGAAAAATCAATCGATCGAACCGCTCAAAGTGTACGATACCAATGAGTGGATGATCCAGGAGCGGCATGATCCGAACATTGTTCTGGAGTTTGTTCGACTGTACGGAGAAAAAGCCCAATTATATGGACTGTCTATTACTGAGTACATGAGCCGTATGCATGAGTTCGAGGGGTACCAAGAAACTGCATACGTGTACCAGTACGGGGCTCCTCTCGTCAAACCCGAGTTAGTCAAAGATCTACCAACAAAACTGCGTAGATTGCATAAATGATACATCCAAGCCTGTGCTGATTCCAAAAACTGGATCTATGCTGCATATAAACACCACCATTACGGTCATGGAGATGTCTTCATACTGATTGAATTTCCAGAATTATTTCAGTTTTACCAACAAGACGCCCTCGACAAAGCTATCGTCAGTGTCTATTGTTTGTAAGTATTATTAATTTCTGTAATTAAGTCTTTCTAGCTCATCTCATTCGTTGCTTGTATAATCTTACTAATAACTATACTAATTATATATGCAGAATGAAGATTCAAGAATGCAACAAAGGACAAATCTATGACCTTTGGTTTGTTGACTGTAATTTCGTTCATGAAGTTACTTTAAAAACAAATCCCAAAGAGACACAGGATAAATTGTTCCAAACGTTGAAGTATTTCAGCAACAAAAGGGAAATACTATTTCCTTACAACGCGGCGTGAGTGTTACTGTATTGTACACATTCTATTTTCGATTACTCGATGTTAAGCGTATAATTGACTCGTGTTATATTTTGTTAGTGTGTCAAGCTTCCACTATATTCTCTTATTCATTTCTGTTGACACCAGAGTAGTAAAAGTCCTGGACTCGAAACACACACCATTAGAAAAGTGGGCGGACATGCAGGAATGCCTCCAGAGGGCTTGGAAACGGTTCACCGCCAAAACTAGGGATGTTTGGAAGCCAGATCTTATATTTCAACCATTGACTGTAAGTACTACTTGCTAGATCCACGCATCTCTTTGATTCTAGTTTCAATATCACCATTATCATGCTTGATTATTATTTTCGTTCTCGTAATGTGCTTGATGCACGAAGCCGTAAATAACTTATGTGGATACTATGTCTGTGAGTTCATTCGCCATACGACCAAAGAGAAGGGGGCAGACCAGAACATCAAAAAAATTGAAGTACGATAAACAATAATCACAACTTTATTTTATTACCACCAATTGTGTTTAGTTTCATTCATATATATTGATCCCCTTCTTTATATTAGATCGAACGGATGCGGGACGGTCTTCTATCATAAGAACGCGTGCAGGCAATTCAAGAGGAAATTGCCGAATTCTTGTTAGAACAAGTCATAGATTCGAAAGGAGAATACTATTACCCATTTCATTTAGAAGGGTAAAGTGTATAAAAGCAGTGTAAATTAGATCAAATTCGTGTGAGAGTTTCGTTTGTAATTATAATATGTTTCGACCAAGAAGACGGATGAGACGGTGTATATATTTGTGATCATGCATGATGTGTAATATATATATCGTGGTTTCATTATTGTTATATATATGTAGTACCATTAAATTTATAAAAAAAATCCTGCCGTGACAGAAAAATAGCCCGAAAGCCTGCAGCAGCAGAAAAATAAACCGAAAATCCTGGCGCGGCACAAAACCCTGCCGCGGCACAGAGACCAACGATCCCGGTTCATGCCAAGAACCGGGACCAATGATCCACCCCCGTCCGTCTCTAGCGCTGCCACGTGGGGACCCATTGGTCCCGGTTTTTCCCACGAACCGGGACCTATGATCCACCCCTCGTAGCTCGCCCTTCCACGTGGACACCCATTCACGAACCGGGACTAGCATTAGCCCGAGTAATTCTAGAGGCCATTTTTCCACCGGTAAAACAACGTCGGTTGGATAAAAATATCTAAGACAGCTACTGCCATATCGATGCTGGTTATAATATCAGCCCGAGGTACGTGTCCGACTATCACCGGATGACTCCCATGCACAACTCCACGTATGCATGACACCTAATAACCGGCCACGTTTGCTCCTTCAAATTAAATAACATGCATGTACGATGCCGACATGGACAAAGCAGAGACAAAACTCCACTTATTTCCCTCTCTCACCTCAGTGTAGACGTATACTAGCTTTTTCTACTTCTAACTAGGTCAATCAATGGATGCACGATGCATTTGTACTACTAGTAGCTTGTGAATATGCACACACAAAAGTCAGGCTATTTATCCCTTTTAATCTTACTCCTCCAATTCTTATTGCAAGCAAATATTAATTTCCAGCTTAAATTCATATAGGTTAGCAAAAATCAACACAATAAAAAGTTGACTCAAAATTATTTAATAACTCGAAAATTGGTTATCACATCCTACCCACCTTATAAGAATTTCGTCCTCGAAATTCAACACCAATTAGACATTCATATTTATGAGAATAACATATTTATTCATTGATTTGTTCCTCCGACTACACATGCTAAAACGAACATGATCCAAAGTAGACTTAAAAATTAATAGGAATGCAAAACAAGATATTCGATCTGCTTGTACTACTCAGACCACAAAGAGCTAGCAAACTATTTAAGATCTCAACTATGTCTAGGTAGTGCTAAGCATTTATCTTTTACTACTCAAAAGCATTCTGGTCATGAAAATCTACGAGTCTACCCAATATTTATAAGTTGCTAATACTCTTAGGAACTAGTACGTAAGGTAGAAAAATATAAGCAATCAACTTACACAATTATACAATGAAGAAGACCAATATAATACAATGAAGAAGACCAATATAAGTTCACAACATCAATCAAGTACTGTAAATATTATTAGTCCATGTATAGTCGACTATGCATGTAACAAAACAAGCTTGGTAAAGGCAGTTTTTTTTAAAATCAAACAACAAGTATCGAACTTTAGGCCAAACAAGAAAATATTTAGTTTTAAAACTTAACACTAGTATCAAACAAGGCCTTAATGGTGGGTGTCTATTCTTCGTGGGGATAATTGCAGAGGGCAGGCAGCATGGCGGATTCTGCAAACACGTGGGCGTGTGCTCATTTGATCGGAGCTGATTGGCGGTGTTAGTTATTTGATGGGTAGGATCATAATGTCCACATAGTGCGCACGATGAACGGTGATGCAAGATACCATGCGAGCGATCGACTTTCCGCCCTATTTTGCTCTCCTATCTCCATTAATCCCAACCAATGGTGGACGAGATCTATGTGTATTCCCGTACATTCTCTAGAGATCCCTTCTCCCGAATGGAATGAGAGAGGTGGCGGAGAGTGAGGAATCTAAGGATTAGCTAGCACGGCAGGAGGGATACACATCTGTTTTTGGATAGGAATGATTGTGTTCGGGGTGTTTTTTTTTGGGATGTGAGTGAAGGAAGAACTAAGGGGCGAAACGGGACTCTTAGCAAACCTGAGATCTTTAGATAGTAGATATGTTTTTTAATTTTTGTGAACCATTTGGTTTGGTACACATTTATTACCCTGATAGATTTTCCTTTCCATGTATTTGTTAGAGATTTGCGTCCCGCGAAGGAACAAGGGGTCCCACGAGCCCTGAGTTCGAGAGGGGCCTGAACACGCGTTTAGACCTGCTCGGCGATGATGGCTGCGATGAAACTTGCACACGATAGAGAGTGGAGATTGGGGTTTTTTTTACCCAGGTTCAAGACCCTCGTGAGTAGGTAAAGTCTCTACTCCTGCTTTATTTTATTGCTCACGTGCTTCACGAGGGTACAATGGTGGATGTTTCCTTAGGGTTTTAGATCATTGGGATCGATCCCTTTCCTAAGGTAGGATAAGCTCTCCTTCCATATGGGTCCTGGGCCTATTCCCCAAATCGATTGGCGGGAACGGTCACAATATTGCCTCCCAAGGCTACATTACATGGTGCAGGTCTAGGATCTCCTCTGGACGCTGGTCCACCGTAAAGCTGAAGCCGTCACCAATGTCTGCCCTCTATGCGGATCTAGCACCCTCTTACACCAAAGTAGGAAAGAAAGAACGATGGTGATGCTGGTACTCTCGGCCCTTCCTTATCACAGAAGGGTCCACACAATGCTTCTTCTTTTCCAAAGCAGACGATGTAGTTTGTGTGCTTGTGGACTGCCTGTTGGTCTTTGTCGTCGTCCTTCCTTCGTAACGAGATTACGGAAGCACCATTGCAACACATCACGGTAGAATCCAAAGCCCCCTCAACAGGGGGCGCCTCTTCATGGGGCCTCCCTCTTGGAGGCATCCCTGACCAGGGGCCACTCGCTCCTCCTCTGGATCCTGAGGGATTATGGCTAGGTGAGGTTACCTCGCGAGGTCATCATCGCTCTGGCAGAGGACCCAGCGACCAGTGGATCAGGGTACCTTGGTTTTCAGTGACAGACAGTAGCCCAGGGCACTTTCCTTCCATGTGTTCTTCCATGCGAGATACCATGCCTACTCTAGCGTGGGGATGCCTCCATGCCACATCCTAATCATGCACAACAAGCGGTTGTGCGCTTCTCAATGTTAGGTCGGGAAACCCCATGTGGCCTTTCAGGCCTCGGGAGTTGCTCCCCACATTTGATGGTATGTGTGATAGACCGGCAGTTAATGCCCTTCACTCGAGACGACGGAGTGTCCTGCCTTCTTGTTAAATGAGGCCAAATATTCGAGGCTCTTCTTCCTCAGTCACCAGTTACTCTTCTCCCTCTCCTTTCTACCCAAACTCTCAAGCCAGTGTGTAGGTCCCCTTTATGGCACCAAAGACAGCCTCCATCGTCGAGAAGGGAAAATCCGTGATGGAGGAGATGGTGGTGACCTCGGCAGTGAAGCATGGTCGGGGGCAACCGCGCATCAGCAGTCGTGGGTGCGGCACCGATCGTGGTGGTACACCTCCATTCGTGGTGGCTGCCGCAGCCACCGGGGGATCACCGGCAGAGCGGGGCCACGATTGTCCTCGTGGTAGTCGTCACGATTGACGGGGGGCCATGATGGAGGTCGAGGCAGTGGCTCAGAGCCAACATCTCCCCACCTCCGTACCCTCTAATTATCACGGTGAAGATTGAGGACGAGCCAGAGAGGGTCATCAACTTTGTTCTCATCTTCCACGACACAGATTGTTCTAGGAGCGTGAGGCTTCTAGAGTGCTTCACGCTTGGGGTTGCTGACTCCATGCTGGGGGCGCTCGGCTGAAGCATTCTGGCGGCAACGGCTACTGGAGCGTCATCATCGAGGCCCCGACGGCTGGGTTCATGTTCCTTACAACTGGATGGTGTCGGACCAAGGGCATCACGAGTACCCTGAGTCCCTAGTCGGTTGGTCCCTCAGGCGATTCATCCGGAAGCCTCGCAAGGGCTTCAGGAGGATCCCAGTCACGAGGGACGAAGGCAAATGAGTTCAGGTGCAAGAGGCGACAAACATGGCAAGGGCAGAGGGCAGAGCACCCTACCCCGCTACGCTCCAAAGGGGTCCCAGGTGGTCAAAGGTACCCCCGGTAAAGGGCCCAACAACTAGGGCGGTGTCTCCCCATTTTAGTGCAAGGGGAGCGAGAGGCGACGCACCCCACATGAGCAGACGACATCCATGACCGAGGGCAAGGGGAGGATGGGAGCCTCCGAAGCTGTATAGGCCAGGTCCATGGAAAGTAGACGGGTAGACCGAGTCTTTAGTGGGAAGCATTGTGGTGACCCTTCTCACCCGTCGTTTAGGGGAAGAGGCCTAGCCACACTATAAAAGGAGGCCTTCGTCTACCTTGGAGGAGGTCGATTCCCAGGATTTGTAACTGTAGACATTGGCTCTCCATTGTACTCTCACGAAGCACACCGAGCAATACAACCAAGCAGGAGTAGGGGCTTTACTTCCTCACGAGAGTCCCGAACCTGGGTAAAAAAAACTGTGTCAACCTCTATGTCATGTGCGTGTGTTGCCGTCCTCGCCGTTGTTAAGCACCTAGGAACATGTGATACAGCCCCCTCTCGAACTCAGGGATCGTTGAACCCCAATTCCTTTAAGGGACACATCTCGGACAATAGGCGTGCCAAGTGGGGGGCTGAGGCGCGGTTCAGGGTTTTCCCTCGACTTCGGCGGCATGGCGCCGAGCCCCAAAGATGCGGTCCTACCGTGGGCCTCTACGGACGCCTCCGCTCGGGAAGCACATGCTGAGCGACGCGCGGAGTTTGCTCCAACATGTCCTGGCTGTGCGGGAGCGTGCAACGTGGCACACCCGCCTTGTTGGACACCTGAGCGACCCAAGGTGCGGCCTGGGCCCGACCAGCCACCAGACCCGAGGACCGGCACTACGGCCAATGGGAGGCCCCACCGCTCCAAGTCAAGACGCCCCCAGCACCGTGGCGTGCATCTTGGGGGGATCCCAGGCTTCCACCTCGGGGAGACACTTGAAGCATCTTTCATGCGAGCTGGCAGTAGCAAGGCGTGTCGCTACAGCCGCTCATCTTGAATGGTCGTAACAACCGGTCTCCTTCAACATCGACGACCACCCCGAGTCCACATGCATGGTGGGAGTCATACCCATGGTGTTCTCTCCCACCATCAATGACGTCGCGTATCCAAGACCCTCGTGGACGGCGGAGACGGCTTGAGAATCCTTTCAGAGGAGGCGTTCCGCCAGAAGCGGGTGCCCACGACCCGCCGGTGCTATCGTTCCTGGTTGTGACGGAAGGCGAGACGGTGCCCCTCGGGAAGGTGCGGCTTCCCGTCAGGTTCGGCACGAGCAACAACTACCGTACCGAGCTCATCACCTTTTACATCGCCGCATCGGACTTCCGTACAACGCCATCCTGGGCTACCCAGCCCTAGAAAAGTTCATGGTCGTGACCCATAGCGCCTACAATGTGATCAAGATGTTGGATAGCACGGGGGTACCCTCATGGTACGTTGTGACGAGGGGGAGGCTTGGCATTCCCTCGAACGAGTGTACAACGGGGCGGCAGCCGCCTTCCCCGAGGAGCGAGCAGAATTGTGGGACATAGAACCTCCCGCACCCAAGAGGCTGACCCCGCCCAGGGGTGCGAGCGGGGGAGCCAGCGGCGAGCAGGCGGTTCCCGTGGAGGGGGAAGTCGCCCCCTCCATCGGCGCGGCCGGGAAGAAAAATCCCTCCTAGGAGCTTGTAGCAACCAAGAAGGTCCCGCTCGACCTCACTGTCCTGAGCTCCACCATCACCATAGGGGCACACCTCTCGACAGAAGAGGAACGGGTGCTCATCGCCTTCCTACGCACCAACACGAATATGTTCGCCTGGACTCCATCGGACATGACCGGGGTGCCCCGAGAGGTGATAGAGAACCACCTGGCGGTGTGCCCAACGGCACGCCCAGTGAAGCAAAAGCCAAGGAGGCAATTGGCCAAGAAGCAGCAGTTCATCGTCGCCGAGATGGAGAAGCTGGTCAAGGCGCATCTTGTGCGCTAGGTCCTCTATGCCGATAGGTCGGCCAACCCGGTCATGGTTCCAAAGACCACAGGAGGAGGCCGCCTCTGCATCGACTTCACCGACCTCAACAAGGTGTGACCCAAGGACCCGTTCACGCTATCTCGGATCGACCAGGTAGTGGATTCAATGGCGAGATGTGCCCTGCTTTTTTTTCCCCGACGCCTTCTCGGGTTATCACCAGATCAAGATGGCGTGGGAGGACGAGGAGAAGACAACCTTCATCACTCCCTATGGGATTTACTGCTACACCCGCATGCCGCTCGGCCTCAAAAACACCATCGCCTTGGGCATGCAGATGGGAAAGAACACAGAGGCCTATGTTAACGACATCATAGTCAAGACCCTCGAGAAGGCCATGCTGGTATCGGACCTAATGAAAACCTTTGGAAACTTATGTAGGTTGAGTATAATCCTGGTAAGTGTGTATTCGGGGTTCCGTCGGGGAAGCTCCTCGGTTACCTGGTGTCACACCAGGGCATCGAGGCAAACTCGGACAAGGTGCAAGCCATCAAAGAGATGCGGCCGCCCAAGCGGCTCAAGGACATGCAGCGCCTGGAAGGGTGCTTAGCGTCCCTCGAGAGGTGTCCGCATAATGGGATCGGGGGTCCCTCGCATTGTGTCGTAGCGCGTGGTCCAGGACCCACCAGTCAGCGACTTAGCGAATGCATGGCCTGGCCTACAAGGGCGTCGCAAGGATGCGCGCACCGTGTGGTCCAAGCAGGTATGGATTTGGCATGATGATCCTATGAAGACGAAATGCCAGCTATGATGTAGGTGCCTATGGGTGACAAGAATGCTACAAGATGAGCCTCGGTCTGCCAGTCGGGTGCGGACAAGGAGGAAAAAGACAACGACGCGCACAAGGCGGTCCGACCCCTCCTTCTGGGGGCTACCCTAGAAGGAGAGTAAAGGCACAATTAGGGGCAGCAAGGCCAAGGAGCAGCCTTGACTGAGCCTCGGAAGAAACATGGGAACGCTTCTCCTAGGCCAGGTGTGGCCCGGGAACCGGAGTCAACTGAGCCTAACAAGACGTGTCAGGCCTGGCCTTGGGAACTGGCGATGCACCAGCGCCGCTAGATATCATCATGGCGCTGCAGTCCACTACAGCGCACCATTGACAAGATTGATGGCTCAGAGCCTGAGCTATCACTCAGCCATCAAGTGCGCCTATGCACCACCCTTGGCCATCCATTGGCCACAGGCACTGCCCATCCGCCTGAAGACCGCATGGCACACCGCGATTGAGCCCAGGAATGCTCTTGGAGGTACTCCACGCCAGCACTTGTAGTCACCCCTTGGAGTATAAAAGGAGGCACTTGGCTGTAGGAAGGGGAGAGGTGTTTGGAGGTTTTTTGGGAAGAAGTTCTTTGGAGGGCAAGCAAGAGGGGGTTCGGGAGGTTCTCGAGAAGGAGGTTTTTGGAGTGGTTTGGAGGAGAGTTTTAGGGAGAGACCAAGGTGTTGGAGCTAGGAGAGATCAAAGGTTTGAGAGTTGGACAGGATAAGAGAGCTCGTGAAGAGCAGATATAGAGATTGAATAGTGAGAGAAGAAATAAAGAGGAATCCTGGGAAGTGTAGAAGATAGAGAGTGACGGGAGGGATGACCTCCGGATAACCCAACCGGACAAGAATCACGACAGTAGAAACATGCCTGGCTGGCTAAGCGCAGCCAGACAGAAGCAAGCCAAGACGGCTACCTCACGGTAGCCGGATCGGCAGGAAGCAGCAAGGTACGAGACCGGCTACATCAGCGTAGTCGGAACCAATCAAGAGAACAGGGGACGTGCGGCACAGTGCACGGTACGCCCTAGTACAACGACAAGACCCTCAACTACGTGGCCATACCGAAGACTTCGGCAGGGTGACGCGGGTGCAGTGGCCAGATGCTGACGACAGGCTCACACAGCGTTCACTGTACCCACAACCACCATACCGTTCGTACTCTGATGATACGTGAGTGTAATGAATACTGTAGATGACTAGCCGGCTGGGACCCGCCTGTGGGGCCCGCCAGCCGGACTGGCCAGTGAGACCGTTGCCTCTCTGCCTATATAAGGAGAGGAAAGGCCTCAGTAGAAAGGGTTGGTCTCAATTCATTTAAGGCAGTAGCTAGAGAATACAACTCAAGGAGCGATCGTAGCCTGTATACCACTCATAGTCAGATCGGCAGGAGTAGGAGCTTTACCTCATCACGAGGTCTCCGAACCTGGGTACTTCTTGTGTCTCGCTACACTTGATCGTATCCAATCCCGTCTGCGGATGCCGTCGAGAGCTTCCCTGCTAGTCCCCACACCTCTATCTAACCTGTTTAGGTATTGTCGTTCCCAATACAATGATAGTTGGCGCCCACCTTGGGGCTAGATGGCTTCGACCGGAGTCACGTTCCGCACGGGACCCCGCACTTTAGCCGGTGAGCGAGTGGCCTCCTGCCTGGTGCTTACGATCGGCGCGTTCGACTGCATCATCGACAACGCCTCCTGCTTCACTAGAACCTCGTTTTCGGCAAATGGTTTGATTCTGCTTTTTGGCGACCTCCCCATCTACGTCGCCACCATGCCGGAGCATTTCCCCAGGGAAATTGTTTCCGTCATGGAGCCACTGCACCTCGGCAGAGGCGCCCCCGTCGCTCCTCGCAGTGTCGAGGTGATGATGGCCAGCTCCAGCTCGCATCCCCGCCAGCCTCGGGAGAGGGGCGCGTACGAGGTTGGAACTTCCGCTCCTCCGCCGCCCAGGAACCCGGTAGAGGGGGCCATCGACTGGCTGCTCAAGCCGGTTAACCTCGGTGACAACCCTGAGGAGGCGGAGGCTAACTTCGCCATGGAGAGGTAGCTTCTCCTACAGGAGGCCATGGAGCTGGCTGCGACCCAGAAGCAGATCGAGATCACCTGGCACGAGTATGACCGCGCGCACGGCCATACACCGGCTACCGTGGAGCCAAGCTGGCGCGGATAGATACGGCGCCAGGGCGGTGAGCTGGGCGGCAGGATGGAAAGGGATGGCGAGCCGGATCCACTACCCGCTCTCATCCAGCCCACCTACAGCACACCAATCAAGAATCTGCGTGCGGCACGAGCCACGACAGACGAACTGCCCAACCTGGAGGGCGAGGAGCAAAACCGGTAGCACGCCCGGGTGCAGGAGCTCTTCCGGATCGCGGACGAGTAGGCAGACACCAACCGGCAGATGCAGGAGGACCCCACCTGCTCCAATGGGAGTAAGCCGCCTACCAACAGCAAGGGCGCACCCCGCGAGACCCAGCAGGCGTCCTCTCCTCCGGTTGAAGTCGCAGCAAGCACCGCAACTCTGGCAACAAGGGCCAGCCGTGCCAGGAGCAAATGGTGAACAACAACCCACCGCCTCCCCCTTCTCCAACCAGCGCTCCAAAACCTGCCGGCTCCCGTCTCTCGGGCCGGGTAGGAGCGCCCAACCCGGATCGTCCGGAAGCCCACGAACGCATCGAGCTCCTCGCTCAAGCACGCGTCACGGAAGAGGAAGACTCCACCGGACCGGTTTGTTTCGGACCCCGCATCTAGAACGAGCCCTTTCCGGATAATTTCACCTTACCCAGAGACACCCCCAAGTACGACAGCAGCTTGAAGCCGGAAGATTGGCTGACCGATTACGCCATGGCAGTCGCCATCGCCCATGGGAACAAGCGCACAGCCGTGCGCTACGTCCCCCTCATGCTAACTGGGTCCGCGAGGACATGGCTCAACAGCCTCGCGCCCAACAGCATCAACGCCTGGCTAGACATTGAGAAGGTGTTTGTCCGCAACTTCAATGGCACGTACAAGCATCCGAGCCGCCCACGCGACCTGGATTTGTGCGCTAAGGGCGACCGTGAGATGGATCGCGAGTACCTCGCCAGGTGGACGGAGCTGCGCCACACCTGCGAAGGAATCCTGGAGAGCCAGGCCATAGGCTTTTTCGTCGAGGGGTGCCGAGAAGGCACCATGCTTCGCCACTGGCTACTGTGTGACGAGACAAAAACCATGGCAGAGCCTATGACGGTTGCGGACCAGTATGACACACCGGATGCTGCCATGAAGAAACCCCTCCGAGTAAGTGCTAACGAGCGTCCGACTCCCACGGAGTCGGCTCACGACCGTCCAAGCAATCCGACTGGGAAGTCGGATCCTCCAAGCGCCACGGCAATGACAACCGGTTCCACGGGGACCGCCAAGCTGGGTAGCAGAAGCCCCTCTAGCACGCGTGGCAGGTCAATGTTGTGGAGGGCGCGTCCGATGCGCTAGCTAACGATACGAGAAGGCAGAAGCCGCGGCTCACCTTCAACTAGATGTTTGACGGCCCGTGCAAGTGGCATAGCAGTCCCTTCAAACCGGCTATGCACACCACCCAGAACTGCAGCTGGACCCGCCAGCTAAAGGACCAGGGCAGCCAACAACGTCTTCCCCCGTCCCCTCCTGGTCGACCACCACCACCGGCTAGGGGAGTCGGAAATGATGGTATCGGCGGCAACGGAGGCAACAACAACAACGGCTACCCCCAACCGCACGCTGCCTACGACATCTTCGAGATGGAGCTGGACGACAAGCACAGCCGTAGACGACGCTCGAAGAAGGTCAACGCCATCATTTCTCTAGTCCCCCAGTACCTGAACTGGTCAGAAACCCCCATCACCTGGAGTCGAGAAGATCAGCCTAACCAGCTTCTGACTCCCGGGGGCTACGCTATGGTGCTCGACCCCCTCATCGTCTCCAACGAGCGCACTGGCCGCTTCTCGCGTGTCCTCATTGACGGAGGCAACAACCTCAACCTCCTCTACTGGTCTTCGCTGGAAAAGCTGGGCATCCGCGAGCGCGACCTGCACCCGACCACCACCATGTTCCACGGCGTACTGCTAGGACCGGCTTGCACTCCGCTGGGCAAAATCCAGCTGGACGTCATCTCCAGAACAGAGGAGATCTTCCGCCGCGAGCCGATTTGGTTCGAATTGGTAAACCTGACGAGCTCCTACCATGCTCTCCTCGGGCTCCCTGCCCTCGCCAAGTTCATGGCCGTCACCCACTACACATATCTCAAGATGAAGATGTCAGGACCAAACAGCGTGATCACCGTTGCTGCCTGCTTCAGGCGGTCGATGGAGTGCGCCTCATCCGGCTTCAAGCTGGCGGAGGCCCTCATCATAGCCGAAGAAAAGCGCCTGATTATGAGCAACGTGGCCATGGCACAGCAAGAAATGTCGGCTAGCAGCAAGCTAGCTAGGGAAGGAGCTTTCCAACCGGCAAAGGAGACAAAGAGGATCCTGCTCAACCCCTCCGACCCGGCCAAGTTCGTCACCATCGGTGCCGGCTTGGACAGCAAATAGGAAGGCACGCTCGTCGACTTCCTCCGTGAGAATCGGGACATCTTCGCATGGACACCCAAGGACATGCCACGTGTGCTGAGGGAGTTCACCGAGAACTCACTTCATGTGCGGCCGGATGCGAAGTCAGTCAAGCAGCCTCTACGTCGGTTCGCAGAGGAGAAGAGGAAGATTATTGGTGACGAGAACACCCGGCTCCTTGCAGCCGGGTTCATCATGGAAGTGTACCACCCGGACTAGCTAGCCAACCCAGTCCTGGTGTTAAACAAGAACAAGACATGGCGCATGTGTATCGACTACACCAGCCTGAACAAGGCGTGCCCGAAGGACCCATTCACCTTGCCCTGTATCGATCAAGTCATCGATTCCACGGCCGGTTGTGATTTGTTATCCTTCTTGGATTGTTATTCCGGTTACAATCAGATCCGGCTAAACCCGGCTAACGAGATAAAAACATCGTTTATCACCCCGTACGGGGCTTTTTGCTATGTAACCATGCCTTTCGGTCTGAAGAATGCAGGTGCTACCTATCATCGCTGTATGCAAAAGTGCTTGCACTCGCAGATCGTCCGAAACATGCATGCCTATCTAGACGATGTGGTCATCAGGACCAAAGAGAAATGCACCCTCCTCAAGGATTTGGGGGAAACGTTCGGCAACCTCCGACAGTACCAGATGAAGCTGAACCCGGAGAAATGCGTCTTCGGGGTCCCATCAGGCCAGCTACTCGGTTTCCTCATTTCACAGCGAGAGATCGAGGCGAATCCGGAGAATATCGCGCCCAAGAGTCTGCTTGGAGTCCAGAAGTTCACCGGATGCCTAGCCTCCCTTAGCCGTTTCGTCTGCTGGCTGGCAGAGAAGGCACTTCCGCTGTACCAACTGATGAAGAAGACGGACAAGTTCTCCTGGACCTCGCAGGCTGACGCCGCTTTTCACGACCTCAAGTGCATGATATCCACAGCGCTGGTTCTAGCCACGCCGTCTAGCAAGGAGCCAATGTTGCTCTATATAGCAGCCATCAGCCGGGTCGTCAACGTCGTCCTGGTAGTGGAGCGCCCCGAAGAAGGCAAGGCCCAGCCGGTTCAGCGACCCGTCTACTACCTTAGTGAGGTTCTCTCCCTCTCCAAGCAGAACTACCCCCACTACTAGAAGATGTGTTATGGCGTGTACTTGGCGTGGAAGAAGCTCAAGCACTACTTCTAGGAGCATCCAATTAAGGTCGTGTGCACCGCACCCCTTTCGGAAATCATCGGCAACAAGGACGCCACCGGCCGAGTCGCTAAATGGGCTATCGAGCCTGCCGCCTACTCCATCCAGTACGAGCCCCGGCTCACAATCAAGTCGCAGGATCTTACGAACTTCCTCGTCGACTGGGCCGAGACCCAGTACCTCCCACCGGTTCTGGATTTGGACCATTGGAAGATGCACTTCAACGGGTCGAAGATGCTCGGGGGCTTGGTAGACGGCATCGTGCTCACCTCGCCCAAAGGAGACCGGTTGGAGTACGTCCTCCAGATCCACTTCAAGGCCTCCAACAACGTGGACGAATATGAGGCGCTCGCGCACGACCTCCGGCTAGCCAGAGAGATCGGCGCTAACCGGATCCTTTGCTTCGGTGATTCGGATCTGGAGGTGCAGCAGGTATCCGGAGAGTGGGACACCCGTGATGCAAATATGGCTCTCTACCGGTTCCACATACAGAAGCTCAGCGCCTGCTTCGACGGATGTGAGTTCCATCACGTCCCTCACGTCAACAATGAGGCAGCCGATTCGCTCGCGCGAATTGCATCCACCAGGCAAGCGATCCCACCTGGGATCTCCTTGGAGCACCTGCGCAAGCCCTCCATCACCCCGTCCCCCGAGTTGGATTCCATCATCTGGGCAGGGAGTGCTTTGGTTGACGGTACGGCTGACGCGGAGCCGGCAGACCCCCAAAGAAGAAGGCCTGCACCAACTCTCGCAAATCCGTACCCTCCGGCTCGCAAGACCCGGGGGCTGGCGATTCATCAAGTGGCTCGGGGGCTGCCGTTCCGGGTACTTCATCCGGAAGACCCCCCAATGACCATCAACCGGAGAGCGGGAGCATCCTCACCATCCGGGAGATACCATCCTGGGCGCAGCCCTTCATGGACTACATCGCCAACGGAGAATTTCCGGATGACGAGGTGGAGGCCAGGCGAATCCGACGCTGCGCACACACGTACACCATCATCAACAAAGAACTATACAAGCGCAGCGTATCCGGCATCTTCCAAAGGTGTGTCGACATGGACACAGGCTACCGGCTTCTCAAGGACATCCACTAGGGCGAGTGCGGGCATCACGCTTCATCTAGGGAAATAGTCGCCAAGGCGTTCCGCCACGGCTTCTATTGGCCCACCACCCTCGAGGATGTCGAGCAGCTAGTCCGCGCGTGCAACGGGTGCCAACGCTTCGGGCAGCTCAGGCACACGCCGGCTTTGGTGCTCAAGACCATACCATTCACCTGGCCTTTTGCTGTTTGGGGCCTCGACAAGGTCGGTACCTTCAAGCGGGCGCGCGTGGGCATGACCCATCTGCTGGTGGCGGTGGACAAGTTTACAAAGTGGATCGAGGCCAAACCTATCCGGAAGATGGACGGGGTGACAGTTGTCACCTTCTTCACCGACATCATCAACCGGTTCGACTACCCCAACAGCATCATCACGGATAACGGCACAAACTTCGCCAAGGGGGCCTTCGCCCGGTTCTGTAGCAACAAGGGCATCCAGCTGGACCTTGCTTCCGTCGTGCACCCGCAATCCAAGTGGCAAGTCGAAAGGGAAAATGGCCTAGTGCTAGACGGCATCAAGCCACGCCTCATCGAGCCCCTGGCGCGAGCGCCCGGATGCTGGATTGAAGAACTTCCGGCTGTGCTGTGGAGCCTCCGCGCCACGCCGAATAGGTCAACCGGCTACACCCCGTTCTTCCTCGTATATGGCTCGGAAGCCGTCCTCTCCACAGACATCGAGTTCGACTCTTCGCGCAAGCTCCTCTACAATGAAAAGGCCAATCAGGAGGCGCGGGAGGATGGCATGGACCTCCTCGAGGAGGCCCACGAGCTGGCGTTGTCTAGATCGGCCTTGTACCAGCAACGTCTACGCCACTACCATTCGGGCCGGATCCGCCCCGTCGGATTCCGCAAGGGCTACATAGTTCTCCGGCTGGTGCAAGACACGAAGGGCATGCACAAGCTATCGCCACCCTGGGAGGGTCCCTTCATCATTAGTCGGGCGCTGCCCAACGACTCCTACTACCTCATCGACACGCAGCAGCCGCGCAAGAACAAGATGGACAAGTCAGATGAGGAGATAGAGCGCCCCTAGAACGCGGCCCTGCTCCGCCCGTTTTACACCTAGTCACCAGACAGTGTATGTATCCTGCAAACCTTATGAATGAAAATGCGGACCCTTACGAGATACTCGGGGGCTCCTTGCTAGAAATTTGTGTGTATCTATTTCCGGTTCAGTTTTTTCTGGCTCCGGCAGCCCTACTCGGTGGCTTGCCGGCTGTCTTGGCCTGCTAAATCAACAAAACGGTTGAGTAGTGTGCGACGGTGTCAGAGGCCCACTCTTCATCTCAGCTACAGACCGCAACCCAGCTATCCGGCTAGCAAGAGCAAAAGCCCGAGGCACCACACATGAAAAACAGGGAGGAGATGCGACAGATCGTGCGTCCCGGCCTTGCAACTAGTTTGAGACAATCCGGTTACTAAGCCGCCAGTACCGTGCGCAATGAACTGTCAGCTCCCTTTGATTCCGGCTGCAGACCGCAACCCGGCAGCCCGGCAAGGAAGCAGCGAAAACAGCAGAACGCACGGGAAAATGACTAAGTGTCCAGAGAAGCACAAGCTGGTTTTCAGAAAACAAACCCACCTTCCGGCTAAAGTTTAATAGACTAACCTATTAACGGGTGAGAATGTATGTATGTGTGCCTTGTTTTGTATGATTACCTTCATCAAGAAGAAAAGAAGGAAGATTCAGGAAGAAAAGAAGGAAGATTCGAAGTCCTTACCTTCATCAAGCGCTCCGAATCTCGGGGGATACACCCACTGGGTGCACTCGCGCGCCCCCAATGGAATCTTGTAGTACCCGGCCAGCTAAAGGAGTTAGCCAAATATTTGGAGCCCAGGTGAGGGCAAGGGCAAAGCAAGAAGAAGAAGAAGAAGAAGATTCGAAGTACCTGGCTATGCCAGCTACTCTGAATCTCGGGGCTACACCCAGTGGGTGCACTGGCGCGCCCCCACTGGAATAGAAGTTCCCCCGGCTGCAGGTATCCAGCCGGTGAAAGTAACCTGCTAGGAGGTGTCTAGCCGGATGAAGCTATAGACTTGAGGAAAGAGAAGAAGATTCAAAGTGCCTGGCTGCACCAGCCACTTTGAATCTCGGGGGCTACACCCATTGGGTGTGCTGGCGCGCCCCCACTGGAATTAGAGTTCCCCCGGCTAAAGGCATTCAGCCGAGTAAAGTTAGCCAGATAAATTCAATCGACGAAGTATTGAAAGCTTTGAAGCATACAAAAAACACAAGTGGAAGCAAGCCAAAACCATTCAGACTGATATAAAAATAAGGGAGACGAAGCTCGCACGAGTTTACACGGTGTCAGAGACAACCGACACAGATAGCAAAGTTCAAACAACACAAGGTGACAAATACGCCCGGCATCCTAGGGAACATAACTAGGCGGCAGGGCCCTTGCCGTGCGAAGGATCATGGCTGGTGGCAGTCTCGAGAGGAGGAGGCGCGTTGGCTGATCGGGTTCCGATGTCCCAGCTAGTCGACTGCGACGAGGCTTCCACATCCGGAGTGCCGGCAGACTCCGAGTCGGTGAGGACCTCGTTGACGTCCGTGTAGTCGGCGATCTTGATGGCGGAGGCCCGGAGCTCCGGATGGGCCTGGCGGATGGCGGCAAGGTCAGCACCAGCACGGAATCCCCCGTTAATCTTCTCGACACGGGTGTCCTTGTACTAGGAGAGGATGAGGGTCAGGGCCATCTCCGCCCCGGCTCACGCCGCTAGATCCCTCAGGCGGTCGACGGCAGCCGGCACATCCGCCACCTTGGCGGCCAGCTGCGCCATCGTCTCCGGAACCGGAGCATCCGGCCACAGGAAGGTGAAGATGGCCTGTGCCACCTGGCGAAGTTTGGACGCCTCCTTGCCGAGAAGGACGACCAGCTCCTGGGCCGTCAGCTGCTCCCCCGGCTAATTCTCCTGCAGCCGGTTGTATGCCAATAGGTCTACGCCGGGATAAAAAGATGTAAGAAAAAAGAACGTCAGATCCGGCTACCGGATCTGGAAAGACGAGGGGATTCATAAGAGGAACTTACCCTTGGCCGTGTGCCCAACCTGCATCAGCTCCTCCACCAAGGCCTTCTCCTAGGTCATCAGCCGCTTAACTTCCTTCTCCTGGTCCTTGTTCTGGGCCTCGAGAAGGTTGAAGGCTTCGGACCGGCTGGCGAGGGTGGCATCGCACCCCTTGAAGGTGGCCTCCAGAGTGTCCACCTTGGCGTGCCAGTCCTTATTCTGCAGCCGGAGCATAGAATTGGACTTGCTCAGCCGGTTGTTCGCCTTCTTTAGGCGATCGATTTCCCGCTGAGCGCACACCAGGATGGCTGCGAAAAATCGGCTATCAGCAAAAAAAAAGAGAGAGGAGGGAAAGACCAAGGTATCCGGCTGAGGGAACTTACTCTGCGAGGTCCCGTTGGCAGCAGCAAGTTTCTGCTCCAGGGTCCGGTTGCCCCAGGCTGCGGCCTCGAGCAACCGGATCTCCTTCATCGCCAGCTCGAGGGTGGCAGCAAGGTCCGTCAGCGTGGCGGTGGAGGAGGCGTCGTCGTCGATGGCATTGGCAGCCAACGACTCCTTCACCGTGGCCACCGCCGTCCTCTACTCCTCCCCTGGCTCGTCATTGGAGTTGTCGTCGCCGACAACCACAAGCTCCTTGCCGGTGGCGACCCTCCGTGCCCCCACAGGGGAACTACCTCCACTATGTGAGGTGGTCACAGCCGTTTCCGGCTGCACCACCATGGTCGGCGGAGCGCCCCCCCGTTTCGGCTATGGCAACCGGATCAGCTAGAGGCGGTGGCAGGGAAGGTGCCCACGAGCGGCGCGGTGTCCGGCGTGCGGGGCGGAAAGCCAGTCGGCTCCCGTGCCGGGCTCTCGGCACCTAAGGAAACCGGCGTGCTGTGCAACAGAAAGCAGAAAGGCAAAAGGCAAATAAGCCAAAGACAGATAAGGAGAGCACAAAGAGCAAAAAAAAGTAAAGACGGTCAGAAAGCAAGACTTCTTGCGACCGAGGCGGCTCCGCGAAAGAGCGCTGGTACCGCTCCTTTTGGGCGCCAACTCTTCCATAGTGGGCCGGCTGGCCCCGCCCCCTCCTCCGCTAGACCGGGTGGATCCACCCCCGCCAGCACTAGACCAGCTAGAACCGCTCCCATCGGCGCCGGACCGGCTGGAGTCGCCATCCGTCGCATGGCGCCAAGATGGCTAAGGAACCGGTGCGGCCTCCTCCTCTTAGTCGACCTCCGCATGGGGATCGGCAGCCGGCTCGTCGTTGCGGCTAGGGAATCCGTTGCCGTCCCCATCGGACTCCTCGCCATACCGACGTGCGTGTGGCTCAGGCAAGTCGAGCCTGATGTTTTGAAGGGGGGTCTCGCCCTCCTCCCGGAGGATGCAAGGGAACATCTGCCAAAAGGGAAAAAAAGAAGCAAACAGATTAGTCGGATGACAAGGCAAGAAAAGCAAGAGGAAATCCGGTTAGCATGACATACACGGGGCGCACGGTTGTCGCGACTGTAAGGGGCCAGGCCGAACTTCCAGCCTTCCGGCAGCCGCTCCTTCGTGATGGTCCACACCCACTCCTTTAGGTTGTGGTAGCGGGGATCAAGGAGGGACAACCGGGTCGGGTCCAGCCGGCCGGAGTAGAAGCACATCTTATGTGCTCGCTGCTGCAGCGGCATCATCAGCCTGGACATCCAGCTAAGGGTGATGTCCAGGCCAGTCAGACCGGCGGTGACGAGGGATTGCATGCGCTGCAGCATCGCATCTGACTCTACCTTCTCGCCGTAGATCTTCAGATCCTACTACAGCCGGCTGGACTCCACGTCCTGGAATGCCGGTAAGTTGATCCGGTCCTCGGCAGTGAGGTTGCGTACGTAGAAGTACGACTGTTGCCACAGCCGCACCGTGTCCTGCAGCCAGAATTTTGGGTAGCCGGTTTGTGTGCAGAAGTAGATGGAGGCGCCGCCGCACGTCACCAGCGGCCCCTTGGTGAACTGAACCTGCGTCCGGACATGGAATAGCCGGCAGAAAAACCCGAGATCCGGCTCGATCCCAAGGTAGCTCTCGCAGAACACCACAAAGTGCGCCAGCGTACCGATAGCGTTGGCGCCGAGGTGGTGGAGGCGGAGATCAAAGAAGGCGAGGAAGGTGAGGAAGAAAGGATGCACCACAACACGAATTCGTGGTCAAGGTGCGAAAGGAAGATAACCCGCTCCCCCTCCGCCGGGTGCGGCGACTCCTCTCCCGCCGGTGCCAACCGCACCTCCACCTCTTTCTCCGGCGGAAGTACGCGGGTGGCGCGATACTTCTCTATGTGCTCCACCGTCATGGAGGAACCGCACCAGGCTCCTCACTCGGAAGCCATCACCGGCTTGTCTAACATCGCTCCGGCCATGGAGTAGCGGTGGCCCGTGTCTCCGGCGGTGCTAAACGGGCCGCGCGGCGAGCTATGGCGACAAAGGCAAGCGAGGCAAGGTGAGAAGGAAATGGCACAGGGAGGCAACTGGGAAGGCAATGAGCGGAAGGAGGAACCACCCTCCCCCGGGCGATCCTTTAAAGGCCCGGAAGGGCAACCGTCCATGGTGCCACGAGGTGCACATCAAGCCACGCCCCACCCCAACCTCCGCCTCAGATCCCATGAGCAGACACGGGGTGCGGAGAAGATCTCGGAGCGGGAACCGAAGAGCCAAATGGCAGTTTCCCAAAGCGACGTGCGAAGGGACGTTACACTACCCGCCGCAGAGTAATGATGGCGCATGCGCGCGTGGCCGGCATCAACACTGACGTCACGGGTAGTGCAACCGCCAAGCGTAGCCGGCCAAAAAATTCAAAATGAAGTGGGACCGTGAGCACATTTTACCTAAGGGCGAAATCTACACGCGCTCGGGGGACAGTGTCGGGGGGATGACCTCCGGATACCCCAACCGGACAAGAATCATGGAAGTCGAATCATGCCCGGCTGGCTAAGCGCACCCGGACAGAAGCAAGCCAAGCTGGCTACCTCAAGGTAGCCGGGTCGGCAAGAAGCAGCAAGGTACGAGACCAGCTACATCAGTATAGCCGGAACCAATTAAGAGGACAGGGCGACATGCGGCACAGTGCGGGGTACACCCTGGTACGATGACAAGACCCTCAACTACTTGGCCATACCGAAGACTTTGGCAGGGTGACGCGGGAACAGTGGCCAGATGCTGACGCTGACGCCAGGCTCGCACGGCGTTCACTGTACCCACAACCACCATACTATTCATAATCTGATGAGACGTGAGTGTACCGAATATTGTAGATGACCAGCCGGCTGGGACCCGCCTGTGGGGCTTGCCAGCCAGACTGGACAGTGAGACCGTTGCCTCTCTGCCTATATAAGGAGAGGCAAGGCCTCAGTATAAAGGGTTGGTCTCAGTTAATTTAAGACAGTAGCTAGAGAATACAGCTCAAGGAGCGATTGTAGCCCGTATACCACTCATAGTCAGATCGGCAGGAGTAGGAGCTTTACCTCATCACGAGGGCTCCAAACCTGGGTACTTCTTTTGTCTCGCTACACTTGCTTGTATCCAATTCCGCCTGCAGACGCCGTCGAGAGCTTTCCTGCTAGTCCCCACACCTCTATCTAACCTGTTTAGGTACTACCATTCCCAATACAACGACAGAGAGAAAGTTGCTCCCTGGCACCATAGAGATCATCTTCTTGTACCTCGATCCAACCTAGATAATTCACCAAAGCAGGATGAAGGGTTGTTAGCCACAGGGTGGCCCGAACCTGGGTAAAAAATGAATGTGTGTGGTATGTGTGTTGTGTGCTTGTACCAACAGGTTCCTTTGTCGATGTTGAGGTCAGAACACCTTTGTGGCCACTACCGAACAAATAGGTGGTGTCCAACATCCCCAATGTCAGCGTAGGCGAGACGCTACATCTGGCAATCAACTTCATCATCAATAGCCTTGTGAGCTTCGTCGTCATTATCATCAACATCACCGATGTCTGTTTCATCTTCATGATTAACATTGACATCGATCGTGCCATTGTCAGGCATGGCGCCAAGGAGAGGTGCTGGCGGAGGGATCGGCGCTGCCACGTTAGACTCGCCCGCTGCACGGACTTGCCCCCAAGCCCTTCCCACGACTGGGGGCTTGGATGCCGAGCCTCATGTACGGCGTGCGACTACCATTGCAGGCGTCGAGCCACGTCCAGGGCCAAGAACAATTGCGCCACTACCATCACAACTGCACCCTGTGGTTGAGGAAGGCTAGCATGCTGGCGGAGGCGCCGATGCACGAGAGGTACCACCACCAGGCGACGCAGGAGGCGTCATACTAAAAGACCCCTTCGCTAGCGAGGCAGGAGGCGCCGTCGTTAGAGTGCCTCTCCCCGGTTGCGTAGGACTCGCCACTAGAGGGGGCAAGTTGTTAGGAGGAATCGCACTAGTCGGGGCCGGAGGAGCCGACCGCAAGACGGATTATCAATCAGCAAACCTAGCTTGCGTCGGGACTCACCTCACCGTGCCAAGTACTAGCCTACAACCCTAGTCCCACCGCTCTAGGAACCGAACTTTGGGGAATGTAGTCACTGCTACCCGTGCCATAGCTCGGCACCCACCAGCTCCTAGGACGACGGAATATGCAGCGTGGAGGGACGACCTTGACGTGCAGCTAGAGTTCAATAGGCTACATAAGGAGTATTCTGGCGCCCGTTCCCAGTTTAACCTAGGGCCGAGGCGTGGGGTGGAGTGTGTGCCCACCACTGCCACAGGGCCCATGCAAAACCCTTCCTCGAGTCGTGTTCCCAGAATGCTACCCCCGTGCTCGGGCCTGCTGGACCCCGCGACGGTGGAAGGAGAACCGACAACCATTCTATGGGCCACTTGGGGGCTAGAGCCCCGAGACCTGCATAACAAGATCTCGTCTTAGTGGGGTCGTCTACTGACCCTGCACACAGGCACACCGAGGAAATTCCACCACGGCAAACGAGGCGCTAGTTTGAGATTACCTATTGCAGCTGCATCAACAGGTTGCGGGAGCGGCCGTCCCTAACCGATAGGGCGCATCTGAGGTAGGGAGCATGGCTTTAGGATACAGAAGTGGCTGCCCTGCCTTCTATCATGCCTTGCGGCATGTGGCATGGCTGCCAAAGTTCAGTCCAATTGTCCCCGTCCTGTTTGAAGTCAATACCAACCCGAAGGAGTTTCTGGCCGTCTACTCCACCACAATGGTGGCTGCGGGTGCTGATGAGAAGGTCATGGGAAATTGGTTTTCGATGACCTTAAAGGTCATGGCATTCTCCTAGCTCATGCATCTACCTGAGAATTCCATTCGTTCCTGGGCCGAGTTCTGTACTTGCTTTGTGAGCGCATTCCAGGGAGCCTTCAAGGTCTCGGGAACACTCATTCAGCTCCACGCAGTGGTTGAGGGGAGTGGTGAGCGGCTACGGGACTTCATGCTGTGAATTTTGCAGATCGCATACACTATCTCGGAGGCGGAGGACGCCGCCATTATTGGCGCATTCACCATGAATGTGCGCGGCAGAAAGATGCGTGAAGAGCTTAACATGCATCCCGTCAAGAGCAGCTAGGAGTTGTGGTAATTGGCTGACCTCTGCTCCTTAGCTAAGGAAGGACGCCTTGTGCCCGAGGATGCTGCTCGGGAAGCCGCTGGAGCGGCAGACCCGGGAAGCACTACAAAGCAAAGAAGAGTGTATCGCGTAAGCGGGGCCTTCAACAGGCTTTGGATGCGGATCCTAGTGCTCCGACTAGGGCTGAGACGAAGACCAATCCAGAAGGAGAAGTGGTGGCTGCCAAGCCGTCCAAGGGGAAGTGGTGCCCTGTGCACGAGTCCAATGAGTACGACGCTCGGAACTTCCACTCCATCCTCAGCTACGTCGATGAACGGAAGAGGTGCATCGCTGAGCAGGGGGCTAATGGTAACTTTGGGAACTGTTATTGCTACAACAAGGCTGGCCATCATGTGAAGGACTGCCCCGTACAGCCTGGCGCCCCCAACCAAGGTCGCGGGGGAAACGTGGACGCTTCATGACGAGGAGATGGAGGTGGTGGAGATGGAGTAAGAGCAGGGTGCATAGGGGGTCGCGTCAATGTAGCTCCTCAACCGCGTGGCGTCGGTCCTGCTATCAACCAAGGCGGTGACAACGACGGGTGCGGACGGTACCCACAAGTACAGGACTGTGCTTGCGCACACGGAGGAGCCTACACCATGACTTCCCATGGGGAGTTTAAGCATTTCTCCCATGAACTGTGCGTCGTACAACCCATCTCGGAGGCGCATCAGCCACTTTGGTGGTCTCCTGTGTTGATTACCTTTTATGCTAGAGATCACCCGAACTGCATCACCGTGGTCGGCACGCTACCCCTGGTGGTCTCCCCCATCATAAAGAACGTCAAAGTTACCAAGATGCTGGTGGATGGAGGGTTAGCCTCAACATCCTCTCACAAAACTGCTGGATAAGCTCCAGATCATGGAGGATCAATTAGCCCCTACGGGGTCTTATTTGGGCATAAGCCCGGGAGCTATCCAGCCGTGGGGGAAGATCGAACTGCCAGTTAGATTCGGCACTCAAGAAAACTACTGCACTGAGGACATCATCTTCGATGTTGCGAACATTGCCCTGCCATATAACGGCTTAATAGGGTTCCCGTCCTTGGCAAATTTCATGGTGGTCTCCAACCATCCCTACAACTCACTCAAGCTTCCCTCCTCATGGGGGACCTTGACCATGAAAGGTGATATTAGGGACGCCGTGTTCTGCTCTGAACAACTGTTCAAACTGGCAGCCACCACTTTTCTTGTGACTCAAACTAACCCTGTGTCGAACTCGGACCAACCTTTCGCCACGATTCCCGTCTCTCCTGGGAAAAGGATGCAACCCTTTCCGGAACATAGTTCCGATGACAATTCTTGTAATGGTCGCTCTCCGAGTAGGCTAAAACCTTCTCGCATCCACCCTACCAACTAAAAAGCCCGGGAGCGTGCGTGGTTCTCCCGACAACCTTAAAATCACGGGTGTGAGTGGAGGTTCCCTCGGCAAATGAAAGCCCGAGAGCATGTGTAGTGCTCCCGGCAACCTTAAAAGCCGAGGAGTGAGTGTAGTACTCCCGACAAATGCTTGTAACCCAGGGGCTATCCCCATTTTGGAATGAGAATCTCGGTGCTCTCGTTTTTCACCCATTTTCATTTGCCGAGCCTTTTTCAAGATTCTGCATTCCTTTGGATTTTCTCAGGACCGGACGTGGGTAACGAAGACTGTCAGGCTAGGAAATGCCGTACTCTCATGATTCGCTCTGAGGTATGAGCGTTGTGCTCTAGGCATTGCCGACAAGCACTAAATCATGAAGATACACCTCCCATGTCAGGCCCCCGACTTGGCAACACCGTGCGCCCTGATCAAGTGCACGACACCCTGTTTTAAACCTGAGGCATGGGTAAGAAGCCGTAAGGTGTGTTCATCATGTTTCAGGACGAGCAGCAGTTGGATAAGAAAGAAGAGGCCAGGGCAAGGTCTCGGCGAGGGTTTAAGGCTCGCCGCCAGATAAGAGTAGTAGAGACCATGCGGCTTCTAGGGGCGGTCGGCCCCTCAAGCAAGACATGAGTTGACCGCAAGGTCGAAACCAAAAGAACGGGATCAAGGTGCCTGAGGCGATGAACAACACCCCCACGGGCCATGCGGTGGTATAAAGACAACAAAGGATAGACGAATCAAGGACGGCTATAAGCATGATACGGCAGGGAAAGGAGCAAATAATGCAAAGGCAAAGGTCAATACGTTGATAATATCCAATTGGAATTACATTTTTGAAATGTACAATGCAGCAACCGACACATAGAAGACGCTCGACGGAAGGGAGCGGGCTAAAGGCTGCACGCTGGGGAAAGGGGCAAGTGTCGCTCCCTATCGCTCCTAGCGGCGCCGCACTGCCTGGTCGGCCCCCCGACATCACCTGAATTAGGAGGAGAGACTCCTCGACCCCCCCCGTCATTAGAGAGGTAGGGGTAGTAGCTATGGCAACACATGGAGTCATCGAAGAGTTTCACCATGAACTACCTATTCTCACGGAAGCGGAGCTTCAGCACATGACCAACACGAAGGTGGTACCACTTTGCAAACGAAGGCCACCCCTTTCCTAGGAACATGCGGCCCTCTTCACCTACCTCCATTCAGAGATTCCATATGGGTTGGCCTCCGCTTGACTCCCACAGCAGAATACCACTCAGTTCATCAGCAAGCAGGCGAGGAAGCACCAACCGATTCTTGTATCCGGCGCCCAGGACGACCAATAACTCAAAGCCCACCAGCTCCGCCATGTACTCCTCCAAGGATTGGGAGGGGGAGAACGGCGGATTGAACCGGCAGGGAAGACGATAGCCGCCGTACCCATCATGCAGGGGGCTGCGTCTGCTCCTTGGAGAAGAAGAACAGCGACCGGGATAACCTCCCCTTCCATTGCCGCCTTCCGGCAGCCTCGGTGGGGCGGAGCCTCAGCATGTGGTTGTGGGAGATCTGCGCCAGCGGTAGAGGAGATGCGGAAGTCTCGGCGCCTGTGCCTGCATCGTGGCTTCTCCAACAAGGCTGGAGCCGTCCCCCCACCAGAGAAGGAGGATTGTCGTCGCCGGAACTGCCCGATGCCATCGTCTTCGCCACCGAGCAGGGAGTTGAAAGGGAAAGGCTGCAGGAAATCTTGGACTCGATCTCGTTGCTCACATCAACCCTGATCTCTACCAATAAGAAGAAGAACACCGGAAAGGAAAGCAACAATCAACACATGGCACCGATGCATTACTAAATCAAGAATGATGATATGACAAGTCACTAGTACAAACTCATTACTTAGAGACTGTGTCTAGAGCCGGTTTACCCCAATAGTACAAACCATTGGCTGTGTTCATCAACCTTAGGTGGTCGTGAATTTTTGACCGCCTCTAACTTTGATCTCAAATGGTTTTTAATATACACTGTCTCTATTAGGAGTGCCCCTCAGCCGGTCGTTAAAACAAACCGCCTTTAGACTGAAGCTGAGACAAGGGAAATTACTGTCCGTCTCTCTAAATCAGTCAACCGCAGCCAGTTAGAAATATTAAACGCCTCTAGGTCTCTACTGAGGCGGGCCATTATGCCACTCGTCCCGAAAACTAGCGTCGTGCACCTTACCGAGGTAGCATGCGCGTGTTGATGCAGTTAGAAAGTGGAGATCGTGGTAGCCCCCCACCCACACAAGTCCACACCCACGTGTCCACTCGAGGACTACCAAGGGTCCCGTGTATATAAGCCCGCTCGACCTTCTTCTTCCATGAGCTCATGTCATTTTCCCTAATCTACCAAGTCACAAAACACCAATCTGCACCTTCTACGCGTGTCGAAGCTCCTTCGCTTGCACCACCACCCTCCCGAGCTGCGCCATGAAGCGTACGCATGGAGACGAGACGGAGGTGAAGCCAGTTGGAGGCGGAATAGTAGATGGCTCGGTCATCGCCGAGCATGCGGAGGCGTCTTCTCCGGGAAAGCACGCGGATCATTGCCACACCATTGAGGATTCGAGCTCATCTGTCCAGCCAGTCGCCCTCGTTGTCGAGCAACAGGTGGCCGACAACGTCGTGGTGCCAGCGGCAGATCTGGATGAGGGGCATGCGGTAGACGGAGGCAACTCGGTGCTCTACATCAACGACCCCATCCTCCACCAAGAAATCATCGATGCAATCACGTTGAATGAAGAGTTCAAGGAGGAGGTCTCAGATGAGGAGTCTGAGGTACTACTTCGGTAGCTTCTCTAGTTGCAGCCATAGATTTCACTATTCATACGCAGGATTTGCTCAATCGTCTATAGATTCTTTTGCTCTTGAAGTAGGGAATTAGTATATATATGGTTTGAACGGTCGATTGATGCATCTGCCATCTAGTCACAAAACCCCAATCTACCTAGTCACAAAACTCCAATCTGATCATCTGCCATCTAGTAAATTTACATTTGCTTAACTCGTTGTTGTTCATACAGTTCTTCTTGTGCTGTACATTTAATCGGTGTATAACATTTGACTTTGGGGTTTTAGGGTTTTCTAGTTGAGTGTTGATTTTGATAAACAACATGCATAACATTACATTTATATTCCTTACTGAGGCAATGATTCAAATTTGCCCCGAAATAGTGCAAGGGGAGATATATATATATGATGGTGTCAGATTTTTTAGGGGTAGTTAGTGAACCTGGCGCAATGTACAACAATATAAGTTGTGCAATTGGTACTTTGGTTTGCTAACTCCATTTCTAAAATATTTATGAGGCCCTAGATTTATTCTACACATATGAACTATGTTCTTTGAACTCTGATCTTTCAATAGTTTCTCACTGAGGCTGAGATGATTGAAATTTTCCCCAAAAGATTGCAATGGAGACACATATATCTGAAAACCTGAGACAGCAATGTACAGAAACAATATAGGTTCTGATGTTAGTAATTTTATTTCCCCAACTCCATCTATGAAAAAAATTATGAGGCCTTTGATTATTCTCATATGGAACTAGATCTTTGAATTGTTTCTGATCTTTTGAATGCTTCGTATGATGCATATGGTATATGCATGGTTTTATCATAACTTGTTTCTACGTACATGTACCTGAAGATTGTTTTTGTACCTGATGTATATCCCTGAATATTGTTTTGTATGATTACATTTTAATTTTATTGTGGCCAATGGTTCAAATTTCCCCCAAAAGAGAGGAAGACACATTGGTCTCAGATTTTTTCAGGATTGAGTTAGCGAACTCGGGGCAATGTACAAGAACAATAGGTTGTACAATTGTTACTTGGTTCAGTAACGCCATCCCTGAATAAACTTATGAGGCCCCTAGATTTATTCTACATTCATAGAACTATGATCTTTGAATTGTTATTGCATGCATGCATTCATAGTGTATAAGAATTACATTTCATTTCTCACTGAGGCTAATGATTGAAAATTTCTCCAAAAGAGTGTAACGGGAGACACAAATGATGGGTATGTGAACCTGAGTCAACAATGTACACAAACAATATAGGTTGTCATGTTGGTACTTTGGTTTCCCCAACTCCATCTCTGAAAAAAATTGTGACGCCCTTGATTACTCTCATTGGAACTAGATATTTTAATTGTTTATGGTCTTTGAATGATTCATATGATGCATATGTATATGCATGGTTTTGATCATTAGTTGTTTCTACATACATGTACCTGAAGATTATTTTTGTACTGGAATATGTATATCACTAAATTGTTTCATAGATTTACATTTCAATTTCTTATTATGGTCAATTATTCAAATTTGCCCCAAAAGAGAGGCAGACGTATTGGTGTCAGATTTTTTTAGGGATGCGTTAGCAAACCCTGGGCAATGTACAAGAACAATATATTGTGCAATTGTTACTTCGTTTGCTTACGCCATCCCTGAAGAAACTTATGAGGCCGCAATCTTTGTTCTACATATACTCTGATCCAATTAATTGTCATTTTTGTTGAGATGACATTATATTCAACTATTCATGAGATCTATTCTCTTTGATATCAATTTAATATTTTCTTATATATATGTTTTCAATTCTTGAGTTGTAATACAATTCAATTATATGTATGAGTTCTAAGTTATGTTCTTTAAAAACATATGAGGAGGATTCTGATGAAGTTGGAAGTAGCAAGTATTCCAGGGACAAGAAGAGCCGCTATGTGTTGAGGCGGCTATGGTGTGGGAAAATTCCTTTCTACAGTAGGAGGAGACTGTTTTTCCCATTCGGCAAATTCCTCGGGAAATATGTCAAGACTAGCCTATATCCCCTTGAGTACACTATCCCGGCCTCATGCTGCTGCCCCTGCTAGGCGTCTCTGTGTCCCGGCCTCCTATGACCCTACTTTTATTTTGTTTTAGTTAATTATTACTTGTGGGTTGCATGTAAGACAATATATCCGTGGTGTCTTTGGTGAACCTTCTATATATATATATTAATCTACTCCTTTATATGGAGTTCCTTAAGATTTCTAGTGTTCAATTATATTATTGATCATGCTCATGCACACTACCACATATTTGAATTAGTCAAATTGGTGGAATACATCAACAAGATTTTAAATTTGTGGAAAATTTGTATTGAAGTAACTAAACGATCTCACATCGGCATTAAACATTTGAATTAGTCAAATTCAAAACAGTTGCTCGGTAGCATGGTATGAACCTCATTTACTCTTAGGACTCAATTTCACTATAAACACTTCCCTTGGCCATTAAATTATGAATTATTCTCAAAATTTAGGATTAACAAAATCCGGAATTCTGAATATTCTGGTTATCCGAATATTCACTCGAGAAAGTTTCCATCAAAGAATACATGAAAAAATATTATATTGGTGAAAACCTCATAATTAAGTAACCAAATGATATCACTTCATGATTAAACTTTTGAATTAGTGAAATTAAAAACACTCGCACCTTATTTATCTGCAGCAAAGCAAATGAACACTAGTCGTCATGCCTTTCAGGGTAAAGATCCAACGTTTGTAATATGCTTAATTTTTTCTTCAATTTATGAACCTCATTTAGTCTTAGGGGACTCAAATTCACTCTAGCAACCATGTATACACACCTTTATTTTCTTTAAATTATGAATAATTCTCAAATTTTAAAAAAATCGAAAGTCGGAGTTCTGGATATATCCGTAGTTCTGAATATTAGCTTTTTCAAATTACTAGTGGTAAGTACTTGGCAGCAAAATGTGAAATATTTGGAGAACAGACATTCTTAGATACTTTTTACACTTATAGTCGTCTGAGGCTAGTACTTGGCGCCAAATATCTGACAATATTTGGACAAATATTTCAGATATGTGGCACTTTTGTTCTTCCCCATCCGCCTAACCTAATATCCACCGTTGTTGCCCTCCACCACCGCCGCCTCCGGACCCCTGCAGTGCGAATGCTATGCCTTGCCTCCGAGGAGCCCTTCGTCGTCTAGGCAGGTATGCGTGAAAACCAAACCCCCAAAACACTAAATCAGCAGCTTCGATTTAGGAACGTTGCTTTGGGATTTGCCATTTTGCTTATCGAATCTAAGGTTCAAGGTTATGGTCTTCATCTATCCCAACTCTTTCCCCCCTATATAAATCTCAAAATCTGCAGTTGTCACTTCCAGCAATAGAGATTTAATTGTCACTTTCAGCAATAGAGATTTAATTGTCACTTTAGTGGTCTATTTTGTTTATCACTTTACTAGTCTGCTTGCATCTTGATTATATTAAGATGCTCGCTGTCTGTATCTATTTAAAAGTTGAGAACCTACAGTAATGATGTAGTCACGCTGTCTAGCAATGATAGTTTTCACAATAACTTTGGTGGTTCTGAATTCCAGTCAACAGATGAAGAGTCCACTAAGAGGATTGAGTTTAGAGGTATCAAAAGAACATCAAAATTGTAGTCATCTGTTTTGTATGCGTTTAGACGGTAGACATTAATATTCCACCGCATGAAATGTTTATGTGTTGTTGCATCAGGGCCTCAACACAAGGGGCGCTGATTTTGTTAAGTAGAGCCTTTTTTGAAATGACATGTATCTGAAATAAGTTCATTTAGACTTCCTCTTAGACTGGTGTGAACCCGAATTTCCACCAAAAATCAAGTACTACGTCTATAGGCTGCCCTATTTATCTGTCATGAAAAATAAGTGCAAGCTCGTAAGATGATATATTCTTGATCATGTTATCAATAATCTACCATGTGATATTTAAATACATTCAATAATCACAACATGCTAATTCTTCCATTCTCTTTGCTTGCCTAGACATTTGGAGCTGAGTTCACAAGAAAATACATAAAGAATCGCCTTGATGTCCATGTTTGGCAAATGAAGAGCAAAAATTCTAAAGATGGTTAGGATGAAGATGGGAGCTGGGTCAAATGCAATCTTGATGACTGGATGGGAGAAGGTTGTGAGAAGCTTCAACCTAAAGCAGGATACCATTGTCCTTTTTTCTTTGATGAAAAAGATAATGGAGAGGTACATATTCTGGTTCAGCAACATCGACCCGTCGGGGGATTATAAATTCAATCCTGGTTTGTTAGAGAGTACTTATTATGCTAGCTGATTGATTTATGGATTGCGGTTTGTATGTACTGCCATAACATGTAATTTCTATTTTTTTATGGATTTCCCAAACTATGTGTCTATTGTTATAGTGACCGGGCTGCTATAATAAGTTCTTTAGATAATGTGTCTACCTCTCTACTAAATCATGATTATGTGTCATGTTAGCTATGATCAAGTTCGAATTAGCATGATATTACCCAAAATGGCTTACACACACTGGAGACGGTCACTTTAAAAGCAGCTTTGAGGCACACTAGTTCTGTAGACGGTCTTTGTTAGAATCCGACTTAGGTCTCCTAACTATTGGAGATGGTCCCTAGTATAGGCGATCTGATGTTGACGAGTTCTTGCAAGTGGTTCAAAATACGGGTCGTCTACATCTCGTACATGTTAGAGGCGTTGTACTTTTTGCACCGTTTGAGGTCTCGTATCTTAGATCCGCAAAGAAAAACTGGCTCAGGTGATGTTCTTTTAGAAGCTATGCGCTTGAGCCAGAACGAGAAACCGTCTGATGCCCATGTGAAATTGATGTCTCTAAGTAACATGTTTGTACTAGTGAGTTAATGTGTATTGAAATGAAACCCTAGTACAAGCTTGGTCATTTTAAATATGGACTAAGGGGTCCTAACCCTAATTCAGTGAAACCACGGATGCATATGACAAGGGTCATTTTGTTCTTCTAACAAACTTCTTAATTGAATTTGTTTAACAATGCATGACTATGATGCTATTGTGTAGATATTATTTTTCTGATCATTTTGATATATTATTTGTATTTTTCTGATTTAATGAACTAGTTATGAATTTCCCATTTTAAATTCATTTTAAATTGGGATATTATAAATAGAATTACATTTTAGAATTACTTTAATATTTTTATTAATCCATATGCATCAGGTACAAAAAAATTATGAGGCATTTGATTATTCTCATATGGAACTAGATATTTGAATTGTTTCTAATCTTTTGAATGATTCGTATGATGCATATGGTATATGCATGGTTTTATCATAACTTGTTTCTACGTACATGTGCCTGAAGATTGTTTTTGTACCTAATGTATATCCCTAAATATTGTTTTGTATGATTACATTTCAATTTTTATTATGGCCAATGGTTCAAATTTCCCCCAAAAGAGAGGAAGACAGATTGGTGTCAGATTTTTTCAGGGTTGAGTTAGCACACTCGGGGCAATGTACAAGAACAATAGGTTGTACAATTGTTACTTGGTTCACGAACGCCATCCCTGAATAAGCTTACGAGGCCCCTAGATTTATTCTACATTCATAGAACTATGATCTTTGAATTGTTATTGCATGCATGCATTCATAGTGTATAAGAATTACATTTCATTTCTCACTGAGGCTGATGATTGAAAATTTCCCCAAAAGAGTGTAACGGGAGACACAAATGATGGTGTCTTTTTTTAGGGATGGGTTGGTGAACCTGAGTCAGCAATGTACATAAACAATATAGGTTGTCATGTTGGTACTTTGGTTTCCCCAACTCTATCTCTGAAAAAAATTGTGAGGCCCTTGATTACTCTCATTGGAACTAGATCTTTGAATTGTTTATGGTCTTTGAATGATTCATATGATGCATATGTATATGCATGGTTTTGATCATAAGTTGTTTCTACGTACATGTACCTGAAGATTGTTTTTGTACCGGAATATGTATATCACTGAATTGTTTCATAGATTTACATTTCAATTTCTTATTGTGGTCAATGATTCAAATTTTCCCCAAAAGAGAGACAGACGCATTGGTGTCAGATTTTTTCAGGGATGAGTTAGCAAACCCCGGACAATGTACAAGAACAATATATTGTGCAATTCTTACTTGGTTTGCTTACGCCATCCCTGAAGAAACTTATGAGGCCGTAATCTTTGTTCTACATATACTCTGATCCAATTAATTGTCATTTTTTTGAGATGACATTATATTCAACTACTCATGAGATGCATTCTCTTTGATATCAATTTAATATTTTCTTACATATATGTTGTCAATTCTTGAGTTGTAATACAATTCAATTATATGTATGAGTTCTAAGTTATGTTCTTTAAAAACATATGTCGGAGGATTCTGATGAAGTTGGAAGTTGCAACTACTCCAGGGACAACAAGAGCCGCTATGTCTTGAGGCGGCTACGGTGTGGGCAAATCCCTTTCTATAGTAGGGGGACACCTGTTTTTTCCATTCCGTGGCAAAGCCATCCACACGGACCTCGAGAGCATGATCCAGTATGCGGTGGGTGTTGGAAAAGTCTGAGGCCAAAGGCATCAGCCAAAAACCTTGGCGCGGCACGCATCCTTCGGCAAATTCCTCGGGAAATATGTCAAAACTAGCCTATATCCCCTTGAGTACACTATCCCGGCCTCATGCTGCTGCCCCTGCTAGGCGTCTCTGTGTCCCGGCCTCCTATGACCCTACTTTTATTTTGTTTTAGTTAATTATTACTTGTGGGTTGGATGTAAGACAATATATCCGTGGTGTCTTTGGTGAACCTTCTATATATATTAATCTACTCCTTTATATGGAGTTCCTTAAGATTTCTAGTGTTCAATTATATTATTGATCATGCTCATGCACACTACCACATATTTGAATTAGTCAAATTGGTGGAATACATCAACAAGATTTTAAATTTGTGGAAAATTTGTATTGAAGTAACTAAACGATCTCACATCGGCATTAAACATTTGAATTAGTCAAATTCAAAACAGTTGCTTAGTAGCATGGTATGAACCTCATTTACTCTTAGGACTCAATTTCACTATAAACACTTCTCTTGGCCTTTAAATTATGAATTATTCTCAAAATTTAGGATTAACAAAATCCGGAATTCTGAATATTCTGGTTATCCGAATATTCACTCGAGAAAGTTTCCATCAAAGAATACATGAAAAAATATTATATTGGTGAAAACCTCATAATTAAGTAACCAAATGATATCACTTCATGATTAAACTTTTGAATTAGTGAAATTAAAAACACTCGCACCTTATTTATCTGCAGCAAAGCAAATGAACACTAGTCGTCATGCCTTTTAGGGTAAAGATCCAACGTTTGTAATATGCTTAATTTTTTCTTCAATTTATGAACCTCATTTAGTCTTAGGGGACTCAAATTCACTCTAGCAACCATGTATACACACCTTTATTTTCTTTAAATTATGAATAATTCTCAAATTTTAGAAAAATCGAAAGTCGAAGTTCCGGATATATCCGTAGTTCCGAATATTAGCTTTTTCAAATTACTAGTGGTAAGTACTTGGCAGCAAAATGTGAAATATTTGGAGAACAAACATTCTTAGATACTTTTTACACTTGCAGTCGTCTGAGGCTAGTACTTGGCGCCAAATATCTAACAATATTTGGACAAATATTTCAGATATGTGGCACTTTTGCTCTTCCCCATCCGCCTAAACCACTGTCCACCGTTGTTGCCCTCCACCACCGCCGCCTCCAGTCCCCTGTAGTGCGGACGCTATGCCTTGCCTCTGAGGAGCCCTTCGTCGTCTAGGCAGGTATGCGTGAAAACCAAACCCCCAAAACTCTAAATCAGTAGCTTCGATTTAGGAATGTTGCTTTAGGATTTGCCATTTTGCTTCTCGAATCTAAGGTTTAGGGTTATGGTCTTCATCTATCCCAACTCTTTTCCCCCTATATAAATCTCAAAATATGTAGTTGTCACTTCCAGCAATAGAGATTTAATTGTCACTTTCAGCAATAGAGATTTAATTGTCACTTTAGTGGTCTATTTTGTTTATCACTTTATTAGTCTGCTTGCATCTTGATTATATTAAGATGCTCGCTGTCTGTATCTATTTAACAGATGAGAACCTACAGTAATAATGTAGTCACGCTGTCTAGCAATGATAATTTTCGCAATAACTTTGGTGGTTCTGAATTCCAGTCAACAGATGAAGTGTCCACTAAGAGGATTGAGTTTAGAGGTATCAAAAGAACATCAAAATTGTAGTCATATGTTTTGTATGCGTTTAGACGGCAGACATTAATATTCCACCGCATGAAATTTTTATGTGTTGTTGCATCAGGGCCTTAACACAAGGGGCGCTGATTTTGATAAGTAGATCGTTTTTTTGAAATGACATGTATCTGAAATAAGTTCTTTTAGACTTCCTCTTAGACTGGTGTGAATCCGAATTTCCACCAAAAATTAAGTACTACGTCTATAGGCTGCCTTATTCATCTGTCATGAAAAATAAGTGCAAGCTGGTAAGATGATATATTCTTGATCATGTTATCAATAAGCTACCATGTGATATTTAAATACATTCAGTAATCATAACATGCTAATTCTTCCATTCTCTTTGCTTGCCTAGACATTTGGAGCTGAGTTCACAAGAAAATACATAAAGAATCACCTTGATGTCCATGTTTGGCAAATGAAGAGCAAAAATCTAAAGATGGTTAGGATGAAGATGGGAGCTGGGTCAAATGCAATCTTGATGACTGGATGGTAGAAGGTTGTGAGAAGCTTCAACCTAAAGCAGGATACCATTGTCCTTTTTTTCTTTGATGAAAAAGACAATAGAGAGGTACATATTCTGGTTGAGCCACATTGACCTGTCGGTGGATTATAAATGCAATCTTGATTTGTTAGAGAGTACTCATTATGCTAGCTGATTGATTTATGGACTGCAGTTTGTATGTACTGCCATAACATGTAATTTCTAATTTTTTATGGATTTCCCAAACTATGTGTCTATTGTTATCGTGATCGGGCTGCTATAATAAGTTCTTTAGATAATGTGTCTACCTGTCTACTAAATCATGATTATGTGTCATGTCAGCTATGATCAAGTTCGAATTAGCATGCTATTACCCAAAATGGTTTACACACGCTGGAGACGGTCACTTTAAAAGCCGCTTTGAGGCACACTAGTTCTGTAGACTGTCTTTGTTAGAATCCGACTTAGGTCTCCTGACTATTGGAGATGGTCCCTAGTATAGGCCATCTGATGTTGACGAGTTCTTGCAAGTGATTCCAAATACGAGTCGTCTACATCTCGTACATGTTAGAGGCGTTTTACTTTTTGCACCATTTGAGGTCTCGTATCTTAGATCAGCAAATAAAAACCGTCTCAGGTGGTGTTCTCTTAGAAGATTTGCGCTTGAGCCAGAACGAGAAACCGTCTGATGCCCATGTGAAATTGATGTCTCTAAGTAACATGTTTGTACTAGTGAGTTAATGTGTATTGAAATGAAACCCTAGTACAAGCTTGGTCATTTTAAATATGGACTAAGGGGTCCTAACCCTACTTGACTGAAACCACGGATGCATATGACAGGGGTCATTTTATTCTTCTAACAAACTTCTTAATTGAATTTGTTTAACAATGCATGACTATGATGCTATTGTGTAGATATTATTTTTCTGATCATTTTGATATATTATTTGTATTTTTCTGATTTAATGAACTAGTTATGAATTTCCCATTTTAAATTCATTTTAAATTGGGCTATTATAAATAGAATTACATTTTAGAATTACTTTAATATTTTTATTAATCAGAATTTTTTTTGAAAATGTTTAAACAACTTACAACAGGGACCCACCTGTCAGCATTTTTCATTTACTAAAATAATTACATAAAACATTTAAAAGAAAATAAATGGGTTTATGGCGTCATCATGACATCATGCTGACGCCAGCTTCGACAATGCTCTCAGGTCGAACTCGGACGCGGCGAGAGGGACCAGATAGAGGTTGCTCCACCCGCGAATGGTCGCCAAAGTGGCGGCAACAGCGAGGTCAGGCAGCGACGCTCGGTGGTGGTTGTCGGCAGTGTGCAATAGAGCGAGATCATGTTGAAGGTGATGTCTGGAAGGACCGTGATATCACCCTAAGCGTGGTGGTGGTGACGGTAAGGCCAGGGGAGGTCGGGCGGCGATAGATCAATGGTTGTCGAAGCTTGGGAAGCCGATGATGTCGAGCTCGATTATGGCGAGCAGAGGGATCCCTAGCTTGCGTGCTTTCGTAGGGAGCACGAGGGCCGCAAGGAGAAGCTTCTATGAAGGACGGCGAGGCTCGAGACGGCCTCCAATGGTGGTGGCTAGGGTTTTGGGCATGCGAGGGAACGAGACAAGGAGAGGCATCCGACGGTTGGATTCTTTAGGATGGTGGGGTCGTCCTTGTTGATGTTGCTCACGTATTTCGCGAGCTTGTCCGCGTGGTTTGTCTCCGCGGTGATGATGGCGTCGGCGATCTCAGCACCTTTGTCTTGGCACTCCACGGCCATGTCGGGGTCGCCGTGGATGGTGATGATGCCTCTTGGCCTCGGGAGCTTCATCTTGTTGTAGGCGTAGTGCAGGGTTGCCATGAATTTTGCAAACGCCTGGCGCCCTAGGACACAGTGGTAGGGGCTGTGGAAGTTCACCAGCTCGAAGATGATCCGCTTGGTGCGGAATTTTGCTGGTGTGCCAAAGGTGACTGGTAGCGTCACCTCGCCAATCGGGTACACCTTCTGACCGGGGACGATGCCATGGAAGGTGGTGAGTGTCGACTCGATCCCCGACTTTGGGAGGTGGAGCCTCTTGAATGTGTCCAAGTACATGATTTTGATGGAGCTTCCGCCATCCATCAGCGTCTTGGGCAGCCAGTAGTCGGCCACTTTGGGCCAGACCACCAGGGCAACTCGCCCAGGGTACTCGATCCTGGGCGCGTGATCTTGGTGAATCCACGTGATGCTTTGCTCGGACCAGTTGAGGAAGCGGGGAATGTCGACCTGGGTCACCGCATTGACGGCGAATGCGCGGGCGGGCACCTTCTTCTCGCATTTAGTGCCGAGCCGAGTGAAGGTGTATAGCGAGCCGACGTTGTTGCCGAACCCGCCGGTGTTGCCATTGTCCCTCGGTGGGTTGTTGTTGGGGTCCTCGCTTTCTCACCTTGCCTTTTCGATCTCCTTTAGAGATAGGCAGTCCGCGGTGGTGTGGGTTTCCCCTCCCTGCTGTGGTAGACACATTGCTGGTTGAGTAGGGCGGCGGGGTCGAATTTCGACTTCGCCGTGTTATTCGCGCGGTAATTCCCGCGGTCGTGGTAGTTTCCTCCGTCATGGTGGAAGGTTTTTGGGTTGCGTTGCCCATAGCCGGTGTTGGCGATGAAGTCGACTCGCCCGTCACCGTGCCGCTTGCCGGTGAGGCGAGTGTTGCTGTAGCGCATGTCACGCTGTCACCCGTTGTCGTGGCCGCTGGTGCGGCATCTTCCCCTTGAATCGTTGCCGGAGTCCTAGTTGGGGTCCTCCTCCGCGTACCGCTTGGCGATATCGAGGAGGTCAGGGATGTTGTCGAGCGTCTGGTAGACCCTCTTGATCTTAGCGACCAGAGGCTCTTACCGGCACGCGCTGCCCCTGGATGCATCGCTGGATCCGCACCGGAGGCATTGATCCACAGTTCCTGTCACCTCTGGATCCAGTGGTGGGTCGACTCGCGCTGCCCCTGGATGCATCGCTCTAGGTCCTCAATGGTGGTGGCGCGGGTGTAGGAGCCCTCGAAGTGCCTGACGAAGGCATCGCGCATCTACTTCCACGAGTCGATGCTATCCGCGGGGAGGGTGTTGATCCATTTCTTTGTCGCTCCCTCCATCATCAAGGGGAGGTAGAGAGCAGCGAGCAGGTCGGTGTGGCCAGCGATTCCCATGGCCATTAGGTATGTATCTAGCCACACCAATGGGTCGTATGTTGGATCGTATTTTTCAATCTTCTTGGGCGCCTTGAAGTTGGCAGTGTACTTCTCGCCTCAAATCATTGGTCCGAAGCATTAGGGGCCGTCTCGGCTTAGCAAGCGAGCCCCGTGGTTCGGGGTCGCCATGGTTGGTGAGGGTGTGCCTCAAGTTGTTGGGCTGGCGTGCCCGCCAGGCCTGGTTGTTGACGTTGTGTGTTCTTGCGTGGATGGGTTGGCCGTTGGCGGTGAACGTGTAGTTTGCAGGTCGCGGCTCGCTGGCGGAGAGCGCGGGGTTGGCAGCCTATGGTTGATGCAGCATGGGCTCAGGCGGTGGACAGTTGAGGGTGTTGGCGATAGTCAGAAGGCCGCTTGATGCTGCCCTGCTTCCTGATGAGCGGGATTACATTTGCCCCCGCGGATCGACTCCTGTGGCTTGCTGCTCGATGGCCCGGGCGATTAGGGACTTGGCGTACTTTATCTGCAGCGCACCCTCCCCTTGTATGTCGAGGTGGGCGACCGCGGCATCTGCCGCGATGATGTTGTCCATTGGAGTGGAGTACAGTTGGATCCCGTTGGTGTCGCGGGCCTGCGATGAGATGATGATTCGTGGCTGGTCGAGTGGGGGCGCGTAACCAATGGGTGGCACTGGGTCTCCAGTCGCCGGTGTGCTAGGTGGTGGGTGGTTGCTGTCGCCGGATGGCGCGTTCTCGCAGTGCTCGTGCTCTGCCGCATACGCGAGGTCGCCCTTGTCATTAAAGTTTAGGACACGGCCGTGGATGTTGGAGTGAAGGCGGGTCCTGATGGGGCGTTGATGGTAGAGCGATAGCTCCTGCGCCGTTTCCCACTCGAGGCAGAATTTCTCGCGCTCGGCTAGCTCCCTGCGCGATGTCTCCTCCAGTTGTAGGGGGCTTCTTCCACCTCCATCGCTGTTGCGGTCGGCGGGATCGGCATGGCGAATGGATCTGGCAGGGCGCTCGTGGTACCCTCCATGTAGATCGCGTTGAAACGATTGGATCTGGGGTGGAAGTCCTCAGGGGACACTGATCCGGAGTCGGAGTCGAAGATCCCGAGGATGCAGGGGTCCTCGAAGTCTTCAGGGTTGGAGACCCGCGTGATGGAGTCCTCCCGCGATGCGGTGGTGATGGATCCGGTGACCGAGGCAGGGTTTGCCAAGTAGGTGTCGTCATGGAGAGCCGAGTCGTCCGTGGCGGCATCAGTCCCGACCATGTTGCTGGCGGCCAAGTCGTACTTGGTGGCGAGGCGGCTGATGGAGTGGATCTGGTCCCCCGAGAGTAGATCACGGCGTGGTGGTGATCCGCTGATGATCACCATTCCTGTCGGGTTGACTACGACGATGAAGCCTACGAACAGGTTGATGGGGCCGACCGGCATCACCGCGCTGTGCGTGATCGGGCGCGATGCTGGGATGTAGCTGCTGGGCAGGATCTGCAGGATCCCGCCACTGGCGATCATGCGGACGGTGGCGATCGGCCGATCGGTTGGCGTATAGGGTCTCACCACAAAACTTAGGCTAGGCTGGCCATGCCCCACGGTGGGCGCCACTATCGTGGGAATGACCACGGCAGTTGCTACTAGGGGTAGCGATTGATAGGATTGAGGGCAAGAGCTGGAGGCCATCTGCAGAGCGATATGGGGGCGGAGACACATGAGTTTACCCAGGTTCGGCCCCCGGAGGGTAAAGACCTACTCCTACTAGATTGTATTGGTAGCGAGCGATATACAGGGGTGGTGAGCTCGGCGGCTAGGCAGCGAGTCACTTGTAGGGGTGTATGATGGAACGTGAGTACAAAGGGAACCCTAGGGAGGTTTATATAGGGGGTACCTCGCTAGGGTTCACAGATATACAACCGAACTAATCAAGGATTCTCAGGATTTAACCTAATCCAACTAGGCTTCAGCTACACTTCTGGGCCTCCAGCTTCCAGTCGCCAGGCTTATTCTCAGTCGCATTCCATTCGAGGTCCTGTAGGCCCACTCGTAAGGCCCTTGGCCCAGTCGAAACGTGCTGCTGGGCGTACCCTATTCGGTATATCCCCATCAGCTAGGGTTCTTTGTAGTGGCCAGGGGGCCTTGTAGGTGGCCAGGAGCGGTGATGGGAATCTTGGCGCGTGCAGCGGCGGCAGATGGTGGGCCGTGCGATAGCGAGGTGCTTCGCATTGTCATCGATGAGGACAAAGGAGAAAGGAGAGGGTCGAATCAGTATGGTCCGGCTATGGGATGGCTGGGCCACTGCTGGGCCGTGGCAAAGGTTCCGAAGGGGGCTGCTGGGGGCTACACTGCGTTGCAGATAGAAGGGAGAAAGAAATGGGCTATGGCCCGATTAGGTTTAGCAGCATTCTTTTATTCCGAAAACCTTTTCCTTTCTATGTTTCTATTTCTTTGTTTGTATTTTCAACTTCAAATCTGCTTTGAACATTTCCAAAATACTAGAACTTCGTAAACATATTAAAATACTGTAGGGGGCTTATAATTAATTTGGGGTCCATACATTTTTGTAATTTTCATAATTCAAAACTATTTGAATGTATTTCAGAGAGGGAAAATAGGGTTTAGGGTTTATTTTTCTCTCTTGGTACAATTCAGATTTTCTTTAGTTCAAATGCATGCATGCAATGCTTATGATGCACAAAAGCAAGCCCTAATTAGGATTAGCAAAGCTAGGGTTGTTACATCAACGATGTTGACTACCTCATCGACGTCTGTGGTGATGGCAGGCGCGACGTTGAGTAATCGTGGAACGTCACCTTCTATGCAAGTTCTATACACAGAACTAAGACTTGTAAACCACTGTGTTGATTATCAATGAAGATGCATCTCTCTGTGCACTCGTGTCAAATAGCCAATCTTTTGTGCTCACACACACTCACGCTCAAATAACTAGCCACTCGCCATCATAAACCCTTGGAAGCGACTCTCTACAGCCAAGTAATGCAACCCAAGGGCATCGAGGCCACTCGAGTCTTGTGTCATCCATGAAAAATGCCTACCGAGACCCACCATCAGAGTCACCTTGCTCGACTGGCTTTATGAGCCAAGATGATTGGCCATGCTTTCTACAACAACCTGTTCTCTTGAACCTTGGGCAAGGCGACTCACACTACTAAGTACTACAGACGAGCACTTGCTAAATGAGCCTCAGTTTAGCCAGGATCGAAAGCCACCCCTGGAGTAGCCACGCGACTGGCCCTCGGGCCAAGAGGAGAGGGACTCGCTAAAACTAAAACAACGTAACATGTCCTTGCCAACCTTGGGCCTATGATTCGCATGGGTAAGTAACACGCTCGGGGACTCGACCATCCAACCCCCACACGCCTTGTGAAAATGCCAAGTACAGAGTATTCTTTGGAGTCGCCACAAGACTGACCCCCGTGCCAAGGCGAGTAGACCTAAGAAGCTATACAAACAGCTGAAAAAACTACCAAGTGCCCTCTAACCACGCGTGCATGACTCAATCGCCAAACGAATACGCTCAGGACTCACAAAAGCAACCCGGGGACGTCAGGCGAGACATCAGAACAACAAAGCGACTGACTCCACGAGTCAACCAGGAAAAAAGCACAACATGCGAATCAAACACAACTCTCAAAATATTTATACAAAATGCATAAGTATTTACCAATCCATGGACCATTACAATTTTTTTTCATATTATAGGCTAACACGCTACTCGGTCGCCTACGAAGAAGAATCACCCTCCGCACCCTTGGCCCACATGAACGGCTTCCACCTGTTGATGGGGTACGTTGAGAGCGACTTTGCAATAGCCGACTGAAACAGACCTATAACATCTGCAAAGTGTCAACATGTACGATTCAAATGCTCGACTCGCTCAGGGACTCCACCCGCTCGGGGACTCAACTTGCCAAAAAGAAGCAAGGGCACTCTCCGAGTAATTTCTAGCAGTTCTCAATGACGAACTTCTCAGTGAGGAGAACTTCCCTTGAAGCTCCTTGATGATGGACTCGGAGGCTTTGCGATCCTTTTCTGCGTCTACCAGTGCCTTCGTGGCCTTATCCTCAACCGAGACCATCGTGGCTTTTGTGGCTTCCAGTTCCGTGACCTGCATGTAACCCTCTCGGGACATCGCCAACGCGCACACATGGTTCTCTGCAAACACAAAGAGCAATCAGCTCACCAATGAATCAAACATGGAAGAAAATAAAGATGGATACAAGCAACTTACCTGTGGTCAATCGTCGTTGGCGGTTGGCCTGAGTCGCTAATTGTAGATCATATCAGATCCATTGCAACTCCTCCTCCCAGTTAGCCAACTCACGCTGCAAATCAATCAAAAATAATCAGCATGATCAATCAAGACTTCAAGGCCCGAGTCATCGCTACCTAGAGACCCGACCCTTAGGAACTAGGGAATCAAAAGTTCAAGGCTCGAGTTGCCGCTACCCGTCAACCCGACCCTCGAGGACTGGGGAATCAAAACTTCAAGGCCCGAGTCACCACTACCCAGTGACCTGACCCTCGGGAACTAGGGAATCAAAACTTCAAGGCCCAAGATACTGCTACCCAGCGACCCGACCCTCGGGGACTGGACCGTCAAAGTTACACAGCCTCCATCCGCTACTACCTAGCCACTAGCGCCATGGGGACTAGGCATACTTGGAGATCTTGTACTAGCAACCCGTGGAACTCAATCGCACACATAGACGGCAGCGGATACGACGCCCCTCTAGCCCATTTTATGACATGAGCCCAACACTTCCTTTGATGACCTCCGCTACCATAGATGATAGCATCTGGGCAGCCGTGGAGAACTCCTTGGCAAGAAAACCACGAGAATGTTGCGGCTGTCATGCTAGTTGCCACCATCTCCCCACCCTTCATCGGGGCCATGCCCTCCACTGAAATGACTTCCGTTTGCGACATGCATGATGCCTTCTGCCTGCGCGGGCACCTCGTCCGCACCACCCTTCACTACGACCTCCTCCGCTTGGTCAAAGTTGACCTTCGACTTCTTGGTATCAAGGTCAGGTTTCTCGATTGGGTCGCCTTTCCTATTCTTGGAGGCATCATGTTCCTCTGCAGCGCGTCTTGCAGGAATCTTTGCTACAGTAACATGTTTAATCTTCTTCGCTTGACTCTTGCAAAATCATGTTGTCCAGCAATCTGGAAGTTCAAATATGAACTCGATAAAAACAAACACGAGAGGAAATGTACTCACATGGCTATCGGAAGGACTCGTAGCCCCGTACTGACATGCGCGATTTTCCCCAACTCAGGTCAAAGCTGATGGGTCATCCCTGCTCTGAGAAGACTCGCTTGGTGCCACGGCTTCGTCGATACCTTTGACTTCTTTGCCTCCTGCTTCTTTCTCGCCTCCGACTCTGCTGCCTTAGGCCTCGGTACCTCCGGCTGGTAGCTTCTTGCTTCGATGTTGCCTCCGACTTCTCCATAGGATTCGCCTTCGCGGTTTGGTTAGTTGGGGTCGGCCCTCTCTTGGATATTTGTTCATCAACAATCTCCAGATCTCTATCGTATTCCTCTAGGAGGTTGTGACTGGCCTCTTTGTCACAAAGATTCTAGCCACGAGTGTTCCGGGGCACGGAGGTGTGTTACCTCTCCTCCTTTCTCTCCACCTCCTCGCTTTTGGAGGAGTCTCCCTCACCCTCCTCTAGAATCTCTTCTATCACCTCCTTGTCGAATGGGGGTATCCAATTCTCCAAAATTTGGAAGGTTTGCAAAACAAAACTAGTAACGCAAGTCAATAGATGGAATCGGAAAAATAAACAAGGGAGGACACTACAAGTAAGCAAACTGACGGAGGGGTCCAGCCGCACGAAGCCCCTCCGACAGGTCGGTGAACTTTGCGTCCATGATTTTCTTTAGGGCCACGACGTAATCGTCTGTGTCCCAAGCTTCATGTGACACCTTTGTCTGGTCTAATGACCCAGTGTATTCGTACATCCAGTGGGCTCGGGTGGCGAGTGGGGCGAGTCGCCTCCCGAGCTAACAGTTGTAGAGGTTGATCTTAATCAACCCCTCATCCTCCTGCTCCGTTATATAGGAACACATTTCCACCATGGCCACGACCTGGTCCTTGGGAAGCTTCCTCGCCAACATTCGTCGTAGATTTCTCCATTCAACTCTATATGCCGAGATTGCCACCCCACTGGTGGGGGTAGATTCCTTGACATAAAGCTAGGACTTCTTCCATTCGTTGGCTTCTCTCTTTGGCAGCATCAGCTTTAGAAACTTGGCATTGGCCTTGACTTGGAAAGTGATGATGCCCACGGCCAGGATGGGCTCATCCTTTCCCTCGCGGCTGACGCGGCCATAAAGCAGCCCTAGATCGGAGGGCTTGATCTGATAGTAGGTGTAGAAGCTCTAAAAGAAGATTGACGTGGGGAACCCCAACCCTCGCTCTAGGTGACTAAGGAACAAAATGAATTCCCAGCCCGTGGATTCATCTTGAACTCGCTCGCCGTGAGGATTCTCTAGTTCCCCTTCACGAGGACTCTGGCTTCCTAGAATGATTGCAGTTGCACTACCGTACACTTGGATTTCCCCCAGAGATCTTTGGGAGGCACCATCGAGAATGTGCTCGTCTGGTCTAGAGATCTGGATCGAGGGGCTTGGGAAGAAGGAGAAGGAATGGATAAATGTGGAGTAAGATATGTATGATGCTCCTGTACTCCCCCGTAAATAGCAGCATCAATGAGAAACCCCCTTAAATAGTCGTTGCTTCGCGTTAATTCCGCCAAAGTTACCGTTACAAGTTACCTAATGGCTAATTTGACCAGGCTGATGGTCCAACTTCGATCAAATTGATCACTCACTTTACGCTGCTCGATTCGGTCCCATTCGCCTGGAGCAGCGACCTGAGACTTGCGCGACTCGCTTAATGCAACTAGGATATTACATCGATCCAGAGATTTCTCCCTTCATTGGAGGAGTTTGTCACCGATTCTACTAGGCGTGCACTCGGAATCACCTACTCCCACTGCCAAGTTGAAGCCTCTACAGAACCCCTGACGGACTCGGGGACTAGAGATGAGGATATACCAATAGGGCTATACCCAAGAGCTGGATTCGACTAACCAGTATGACGACGAGTGGGCTCTCTAGTACGTCGATTAGAAGCACTGCTACCCAAGAAGCATGGCGACTAGATGCAGAAGGCCCAGCAGCATAGCTAAGCCCAATCGGAATAGGTCAGGATCATTGAAACCTTAACCTATTCGGTATTATCCATGTAAACCCTAGTGAGGCAACACTATATAAACCTCCCTAAGGTACCCACTATGATGGGAATATGCCCCAGAGGCAATCACGTATGATGTAATTCTTGATGTATTCATAAGGTTATTATATTGTCCTTGTATGAACTACTGATATGTATCATTGAATATGTGATTTGATTGTGGAACTATATATTCGTTGTTCATACTAAATGTCCTTGGTCATTGAGGTTGTGTTGGACACACAACTTGGAATAATGTGAAAGTTGGCCAATGACTCGGTTCCACTTGTCATGGGCATGGTGATGCTATTCCAACTTACACGGATTTAGCTAAAGAGTTTAGCAAGTCAGACTGACCCATATTGAGATAAAGCGAACAAGTCATCATTTTTATATCTCAATCAATGTAATCCTTAGACCTGAGGGTACCACACAATCCGAGTTGTGGATCACTGACTTATGATCAGTCAAATGCTATTCCATCAAAGGTCAGTTATAAAGGCAGAGTTCGGGTCAACTGAGAATAAAGATGCGTGATGTGGACGACCAAGATGGGATTTTCCCTTCCAACTAGAGAGATATTCTTTGGGCCCTCCCGTGTGATATGATTTGGAAAGCATGGCCATGCACGACTCGCTTAGGTGTTAACCGAGGCAACCAACTAAGAGTTATCAGGATGAATCACTTATCTCGGATCGAGAAGAGAGTCAGACGATTTAAGGGATGAAGATTATTCGCCCATAGTTCGACAAGGTATACCGTGAGGCAAAAGGCACTTGGACGTAAGTCACATTAGAAGGTATGTCATCATGACTCTGGTACTTGGGAGTCGGCACGTTCTGCTAGGAGCCGATACCGCCTAATCAATTACGAGTAAGACTCAACTCGTGTCTGAGTTACCATAATCCTATTGGGTCACACCCTTCAGAGCGGAGGAAGTTTAGGTTGAACCCAAACCAGAAATCTGTTTGGGTTGGACCCGAATCAGACACGGACTGAGTCAGTAAGTTGGAATCACAGTGACTAACATAGGCTTTATTGAATGGGCCGCAAGTGAGTGGAGCTCATTTTCACTCCCTATATATAGAGGGACACATATGCATTGGAAAACCTAGCGTTAGTTTAGTCTAGCCAACGTACCGGACCTAGAAGTCCACCGCCGGCGCTCCTCCTCGTACGAGTGGATACTGGCAGAGGTGATGTATGATTAGCACTTCGACGATCGTGTTGGATCGGATCATGGACTGCACTGAATCAACTGACAGACTTCATCAGTAATCTGCAACCACGAGTCTAGTGGTAAACCCCGTGGCCTTCTATCTCTACGTAGATCTTGGGATCACCTCATAGGGAATTTTTTGTTTTATCTCTACGTCTCCCAACACTCTATAGGTACACGCTTTGATACAACCCATAGAGGCTTCTCACTTCCCTCATCACCGAGCTTGACCTCCCCTTGTAATCCCACACTGATCAATACATCTAGTAGGAAGTAGGCTCATTACCCTGTGCGGGTGCAAGGGGGCTGAACCTGCCAAAACCCTAAGTCTCCTCAATCTTGATCCGCATATGGCTCACTCGCCCTTTCCCTCAACTCAATCACTACCATGGTAGCGACTGCCGTGGTCATTCCCATGACAATGCGCTACTAAAATAATATAATGAAAGGACCATGTTATCTCTCTATGAAGTTACGAAGTACCTCTTGTGTATTCTCAGACAAAAAAACAGAGATTAAGATAACACAATACCATGGACTCTTATTTCTTCCATGTCTAAAACTCTAACATGTAAAGAAGAAAAATTAAACTACCATATCATGTTAGGACATTGAATTTCAGTTCTATCAACAGCGCGCATGACTCTAATCTTTTGCATGTCTCTAATTCCTACATGTTCGGTGATGGCCGAACTTAGTGCATGATAGCCATAGTGGGTGGCATAACAAAGGTGTACAAATTGATTCGTTGTTTTGGATTTACCTTGTAGATCACTTTTGATGGTGGGTGTCTGTTCTTCATGGGGATAATTGCAAAGGACAGGCGGCGTGGCGGATTTTGCAAACACGAATGCATGTGCTCATTTGATCGGAGCTGATCGGTGGTGTCAGTTCTTTGATGGTTAGGATCATCATGTCCATACAGTGCGCAGATTGAATGGTGATGCGAGATACCATGCGAGCGAATGACTTTCCGCCCTACTTCGCTCTCCAATCTCCATTAATCTCGACCAGTGGTGGACGAGCTCTATGTGTATGCATGTACCTTCTCTGGAGACCCCTTCTCCCGAATGGTACGAGGGAGGTGGTGGGGAGTAAGGAATCTGAGGATTAGCCAGCCTGGCAGGAGGGACACACATCTGTTTTTGGATGGGAAGGATTGTGTGCCGGGTGTTTTTTTTGGATGGGAGGTAAGGAAGAACCAAGGGGTGAAATGGGACTCTTAGCAGATCTGAGATCTTTAGAAAGTAGATATGTTTTTTAATTTTTGTGAACCACTCGGTTTGGTACACATTTATTACCCTGATGGATTTTCTTTTCCATATATTTTTTAGAGATTTGCGTCCTACGAAGGAACAAGGGGTCCAACAAGCCCAGAGTTCGAGAGGGGCGTGAACACGCGTTTGGACCTTCTCGGCGGCGATGGCTGCGATGAAGCTTGCACACGATAGAGAGTGGACATTGGGTTTTTTACCCAGGTTCAGGACCCTCATGAGGAGGTAAAGTCCCTACTCTTGGTTTGTTGTATTGCTCACGTGCTTCACGACATTACAATGGTGCATGTTTCCTTAGGGTTTTAGATCATTGGGATTGCTCCCCTGCCTATGGTAGGATAAGCTCTCCTTTTATAAGGGTCCTTGGCCTATTCCCCAAATCAATGGGCGGGAAGGGTCACCACATTGCCTCCCAAGGAGAACCGGTGTACAAGGCTACATTACATGGTCCAGGTCTAGGATCTCCTCTAGTCACCGGTCCACCATAAAGCTGAGGCCGTCGCCGATGTCTGCCCTCTATGCGGACCTGGCCAGCGCCCTCTTACACCAAACTAGGAAAGAAAGAGCGATGGTGATGCTCGTACTCTTGGCCCTTCCTTATCACCGAAGGGTCTAGACAATGCTTCTTCTTTTCCAAAGCAGACGATGCAGTTTGTGTGCATGTGGACTGCCCATTGGTCTTGTCGCCTTCCTTCCTTCGTGACGATATTACGGAAGCACCATTGCAACACATCAGGGGAGAATCCAAAGCCCCCTCAATAGGGGGACGCCTATTCATGAGGCCTCCCACATGGAGGCATCCCTGACAAGGGGTCACTCACTCCTCCTCTGGATCTTGAGGGATTATGGCTAGGTGAGGTTACCTCGCGAGGGTGTCGTTGCTTCGGCAGAGGACCTAGCGACCAATGAGTGAGGGTTCCCTAGTTGTCAGTGACCAGACAGTAGCCCCAGGGTGCTTGTCTTACACGTTTCCTTTGATGAACACGAAGGGGCACGAGCCAAAATGGTCGGTGGTTGCTGCCACTGCCTGCTCCAGCGTGGAGATGCCTCCATGACACATCCTGACCGTGCACACCAAGCAGATGTGTGCTTCTCACTATCAGATTGGGAAACCCCTCGTGGCCTTCCAGGGCTCGTGAGTATATCCCCCACGATTGATGGTATGTGTGATAGACCGACGCTTAATGCCCTTCACCCGAGGCGACAGAGTGTCCTTCCTCCTTGATAAATGAGGCCAAAGATTCGAGGCTCTTCTTCCTCAGTTGCCAATTACTCTGCTCCCTATCCTTTCTAACCAAACTCTCAAGCCAGTGCGTAGCTCCCCCTTATGGCGCCGAAGGGAGCCTTCGTCATCAACAATGGAAAAGCCGTGATGGAGGAGGAGGTGGAGAATTCGGCGGTGAAGCATGGTTGGGGCAACCGCGTGGCAGTAGTTGCGGGTGCGGCACCGGTCGTGGTGGTACACCTTCGTTCGTGGCGGCTGCCGCGGCCTCCAGGGGATCGCTGGCAAAGCGAGGCCATGATCGTCCTCGTGGTAGTGGTCGTGAATGACAATGATGGGCGCAAGGCGGTCCGACCCCTCCTTCCGGGGGCTGCCCCTGATGTCTATGCACTTCTATTCTTGTAGACAGTTGTTGGGCCTCCAAGTGCAGAGCTTTGTAGAACAGCAGCAGGTTTTCCCTTAATTGGATTACCCAAGGTTTATTGAACTCAGGGAGGAAGTTGTCAAAGGTATCCCCTCTCAAGCAACCTTGCAATCAATATACAAGAAGTCTCTTGTGTCCCCAACACACCCAATACACTTGTCAGGTGTATAGGTGCACTAGTTCGGCGAAGAGATAGTGAAATACAAGTGGTATGGATATAAGATAACGGATCTAGAAAATACTTTGATGGCGTGGAAGAGACTAAAGGGAAATTGAAATAAAGATGGAAGCAAGCAAACATGTAACAGATCTATTAGCAAACGGTGTTTCAGTGCTTAGAAACAAGGCATAGGGATCATACTTTCACTAGTGAACACACTCATATAAATATCTTCTCTTTATGATACTACTCTTAACTACTATCCGGTTGAACACTCTAATCGATGGTAGGGCTATAACAACACACCTCCAAGTTCACTATCCCCATCTAGATAACCCCACACTGTCACCTTGAGTACTAGATGGTTCCAACAAACACCACAATTTCATAAAGACATCCAACTCCAAATATAACTCATAACAAGTATTTGTAATCTCTATAATAAGTGCCACCATGGTGTGCACGCTGTCACTTTCACACACATGGGGAGAGCAAAGATCTATTAAAGCACTTGAGTAGCAAGGTAGATCTATAGATTACAAGCTCATGATCTCAATAAGATCATGCATAGAGAGAGATGAACAAATAGCTACTGGTAGAACCCTTAGCCTTGAGAGAGAACTACTCCCTCCTCATCATGGGAATCAGCAACGGCGATGGAGATGGTGGTGGAGATCAATGGATATGGCTCCGGGGGCACTTGCCCATCCCGGCAGGGTGCCGGAACAGAGACTTTCTGTCCCCAAAATCTCCCCTTCGGTGGCGGCGTGCTGCTGAACTTTTCGTGGATTTCTGATTGATGACCTAGGGTTTATGCATCGGGGGGGCTCTTATAGGCGAGAGGGGAGACCAAGGGGGTGCCGGAGGGGCGCACACCACCCCCTGGCATGGCCTGGCCTGGCCCGCGCCACCAGGTGGTGTGGCCACCCTCTGGCCCTTCTACGTCTCTTATTCTAGCTCCAAGTGTCCCCCGGTAAAATAATAACTTTGGCTTTTGTCCAGTCCAATTTCGAGAATATTCATTTTCTGACTTCCTGGAAACAAAAACAGCAGAAAACAGGTAGCTGGCACTGTGGCTCTTGTTAATAGGTTAGTCCAAGAAATCATATGAAAAGTACTCCAAAGTGTGGACAAAACACAAGAAAGTAGATAAAACCAAGCATGGAACATCAAAAATTATAGATACATTTGCAATGTATCAGCCCCGGAAGGAGTGTAAAGGCACGATTGGGGTAGCGAGGCCAAGCAGCAGCCTCGACTGCGCCCCGGAAGGAACATGGGAGCGCTTCTCCTGGGCTAGGCGTGGCCCGGGAATCGGAGTCAACTGAGCCTGACAAGATGTGTCAGGCCCAGCCTTGGAAACTGGCGACACGCCAACACCGCTGGACATCATCATGGTGCTGCAATCCGCTGTAGCATGCCACCGATAGGAGTGACAGCTCAGAGCAGGAGTTTTCACTCAGCCATCAAGTGCACCTATGAAGCGCCCATGTCCATCCATTGGCCATAGGCACAACCTATCTTCCTGAAGACCACGTGGCACACCACGATTGAGCCTTGGAACTCTCTTGGTGGTACTCCATGTCATCCCTTGTTGTGACCCCTTGGAGTATAAAAGGAGGCACTTGGTTCTAGGAAGGGGGAGATGGTTTTTGGGAAGAAGTTCTTTGGATGGCAAGAAGGAGTGGGTTCGGGAGGGTCTCGAGAGGGAGGGTTTGAGAGTTGGAGAGGAGAAGAGAGCTCATGAAGAGCAGATAGAGAGATAGAAAAATGAGAGAAGACATAAAGTGAAATCCCGGGAATTGTAGAAGCCAGAGAGAAAGCAGCTCCGTGGCACCGTAGAGATCATCTTCTTGTACCTCGATCCACCACCGATAATCCAACAAAGCAGGACCTAGGGTTGTTAGGAATGGGTGGCCCGAACTTTGGTAAACATGACTATGTGCTCTATGTGTTGCGTACTCGTATCAGCAGGTTCCTTTTGTTGACGTTGAGACCAGAACGCCTTCATGCCCACTACCGAACAAATAGGGGGTGTCGAACATCCCCGATGGCAGCGTAGGCGAGACGCGACATCTGGCAATCAACTTCATCATCAACAGCCTCGTGAGATTTGTTGTCATCATCATCATCATCATCGACGTCCATTTCGTCTTGATGCTCGACATCGACATCGACCGTGCCATTGTTAGCCATGGCGCCAAGGAGAGGTGCTGGCGCCGGGACTAGCCCTGCCACGGTAGACTCGCCCACTCCAAGGACTCGCTGCCAAGCCCTTCCCACGACTGGGGGCTTGGATGCTGAGCCTCATGCACAATGCGGGACTACCATCGCAGGTGCCGACCCGCGTCCAGGGCCATGCGCAACTGCAACACCGCCACCGCCGTTGCCACCACACCCCATGATTGAGGAAGGCGAGCATGCTGGTGGAGGCACTGCTACACGAGAGGTACCACCATCAAGAGACACAGGAGGTGTCATACTAGAAGACCCCTTCGCTGGTGACGCAGGAGGCGCCGCCATCGGAGTGCCTCTCCTTGGTGGCGTAGGACATGCTGCCGAGGGGGACTGTTGTCAGAAGGAACCGCATAGGTCAGGGCTGGAGGAGCTGACCCCGAGCCGGATGGTCAAGCAGCAACCCCAGCTTGTACCGGGACTCACCTCACCGTGCCAAGTATGAGCCGCCAACCCCAGTCCCACCCCTTTGGGAACCGAACTTTGGGGAAAGCAGTCGCTGGTGCCCGTGCCATAGCTCGGCACACACCAGCTCCTAGGACGACAAAGTATGCAGCATGGACGGACGACCTCGACGTGCAACTAGAGTTCATTAGGCCGCATCAGGACTCCGCCTGCGCTCGTTACTAGTCCAACCTAGGGCCGAGGCGAGGGAAGAGCATGCTCCCACCACTGCTGCAGGGCCCATGCAAAACCCTGCCCCGAGGCCGTGTTCCCGGAACACTACCCCCGAGTCGGGGGCTGCTGGACCCGCATAGGTGGAAGGAGAACTGACAACCATGCTACATGCCACTTGGGGGCTGGCGCCCCGAGACATGCAGAACAAGATCACGTCTTTGTGGGGTCGTCTGCTGACCCCATGCATAGGCGCGTTGGTGGGTGCCAAGGCAATTCCGTCGCAGCGAACGAGGCTCTAGTTTGAGATTACCTGTTGGAGCTACATCAAGAGGTTGCACGTGTGGCCATCCCTAACCCGCAGGGCGCATCTGAGGATGGGAGCATGGCTTTGGGATACAGAAGCGGTTGCCCCGCCTTCTACCTTGCGTTGCGGCAGGTGGCATGGCCGCCAAAGTTCCATCCCATTGTCCCCGTCATGTTTGAAGGCAATTCGAACCCGAAGGAGTTTCTGGCCATCTACTCCACCATAATGGTGGATGCGGGTGCTAATGATAAGGTCATGAACAATTGGTTTCCAATGTCCCTAAAGGGCATGGCCTTGTCCTGGCTCATGCATCTACCTAAGGAGTCCATTTGTTCTTGGGCCGAGTTGTGTACTTGCTTTATGAGCACATTCCAGGGAGCCTTCATCCGCCTGGGAACACTCATTCAGCAACACACAGTGGTCAAGTGGAGTGCTGAGCGGCTACAGGACTTCATGCTGCAATTCTCCTAGATCACACAAAATATCTCGGAGGTGGAGGACGCCGCCATTATTGGCGTGTTGACGATTAATGTGCGCGACAACATGATGCGCGAAGAGCTTAACATGCATCCCATCAAGACAACCCATGATTTGTGGGCGTTGGCTGGCCTCTGCTCCTTTGTAGAGGAAGGACGCCTTGTGCCCGAGGACGCTGCACGGGAAGCCGTTGGAGCGGCAGACCCGGGAAGCACTGCTGCGAATAAGAGTGTCTCGCATAAGCAGGGCCTTTGACAGGCTTTGGCTGCAGAGCCTAGTGCTCTCACCAGGGCTAAGAAGAAGACCAAACCAGAAGGAGAAGTGGCGGATGCCAATCCCACCACGGGGAAGTGGTGCCCCGTGCACGAGTTCGACGAGCATGACGCTAGGAACTGCCGCTCCATCCTTGGCTCCACCGAGGGACGCAAGAGGCGCGTCATTGATCCGGGGCTAACGGTACCTTTGGGAACTGTTACCGCTACAACAAGGTTGTCCATCATGTGAAGTGCCCCATCCAGCCTTGCCCAGGCGTCCCCACCGAAGGTCACGGGGGCAACATGGACGCTGCACGAGGAGGAGATGGAGGTGGGGGAGATGGAGTAAGAGCGGGACGTGGAAGGGGCCGCGGCAACGCAGTCCCTCAACTGCGCGGCAACAACCTTGCTATCAACAAAGGCGGCGACAACAACGGGTGCAGGAGGTACCCACAAGTACAGGACTGTGTGTGCGCACATGGATGAGCCTACGCCATGACTTCCCACGGCGAGTTTAAGCGTTTCTCCCGTGAACTATGCACCGTGCAGCCCAGCCTGGACGCGTAGCGGCCACTTCGGTGTGCCTCGTCCTGGCACTGGCCACTGAGAAAACATAGTGGATCTCCGAGCTTAAGGCTTACCTAAGGAACGACACCCTACTAGACAACGAAGACATGGCGGAGTGCCTCGTCCGCCAGGCTGAGAATTACTACCTTGTGGATGGGGAACTGTACTATCATAGACCAAATGGTGTCGCCTTGTGATGCATCCTAGCCAAGGAGGGAAATGAACTATTGGCTGACATCCACGCTAGGGAATGCAGCCACCACTCCTTGGCGTGCACCCTCGCAGGGAAGGCCTTCCGCAGTAGTTTTTACTGGCTCACGACGCTTGATGACGCCACAGAGCTGGTCAAATCATGCAAGGCCTGCGAGTTCCATGCAAAGTAGATCCAACAACACACCTAGCAGGTGCAAACCATCCCTCTCTGATGGACATTCGCGGTCTAGGGGCTAGACATCATAGGGCCAATTCCTAGGGTGCTAGGGGGCTATCGGTATATCTATGTTGCCATCCACAAGCTCACCAAGTGGGCTGAGGTAGAGCGCGTCAGAACCATCCCTGCGGGAGCAACAGTCAAGTTCATCCGTAGCCTAGTGTCTCGTTTTGGTGTGCCAAATTGCATAATCCCCAACAACGGTAGCCAATTTACGAGTGGGCGGTTCAAATCTTACTCCGAAAACATCAGGACCAAGATCTGCTATGCCTCCATCGCCCATCCACGCAGTAATGGGCAGGCTAAGTGGGTCAACGTGTAGGTGCTGAGGGGCCTTAGGACAAGGAGTTTTCACCACAATCTTAAGGAGTGCGCCCGAGGCTGGATCGATGCGCTCTCAGGTGTTATGGTCCATCCATACTACTACGACCAAGCCAACTGGTGAGACCTCGTTCTACCTCGTCTATGGAGTTGAAGCCGTTATCCCTACTGAACTGAAACACGAGTCCCCACGGTTATGGCCTTCAATGAGGCGGCGCAAGGGGAGCTCCGGTGACAAGACCTGGTCCTCCTAGAGGAGGCTAACCACAAGGTCAACGTCTGGGCGGCCATGCACCAGCAGGCGCTACGCTGCTACCACTACCGCAAAGTGTGAGCCCATACCTTGGAGGTGGGGGACCTCGTCCTCCGGCGGGTTCTCTCATGAGGGCCTCCACAAGATCTCCCCAATGTCAGATGGACCCTTTCGGGTCGCCCACATCTCAAGACTAGAAGAGGTCTGCCTGGAGACGGAAGAAGGGGTGCCAATCCCAAACGCATGGAACATCCAACACCTCTTCATTTTTTCTTCCCCTTCTCCTTCACATTGTTTCGGTTTCACCACATCCCTTTTTCTTCCATCTGATAGACTTGAGAGTAGTTTATGTTTTTCTCGTATCCTGCACTATGATTTTCACTGCTTCTTCATTTTTCTGTGGTGATGTTCCCTCGTGCGAGTCGCATGAGTGGGGTCTAGGCACGATGTATGTCGCTCGAGCCACCCTCGGTCGACACTGAGGCCTAAAGTGTTGAGCTTTGACTTACGGACTAGCTCCGGTGGAAAGTCACTTGACCCACGGTTCCCGGTGCTCGATAATCCTCACACGGCATGCACATAGAAAGCATTCGCCGTGCGGAACCTACAGTTCCTCCCTAAGGAACTATGCAGGGGAAGTACGCCTCCTACAGCTCCCTCCTACAGGGGCTCACGGGACATATCTGAACGTACAAGGCCTATAGGTTGCCCCCAAGGAGCCTATAGGATAGGTACAAGCCTCATGGACCTATCATGGAGAGGGAAGCGAGGCAGCCCATGAGGAACTCCACCTCAAGCGGCTCAAATGCTGTTAGAGCCTAGGACCAGCTCCTCGAGGGGTCGACGGACCAGTACATGGTCACCTCCCCGAGAGAACAATAAGAAAGAAGGCATGGACAAGAGCGGACAGACAAGTGAAGTGCTTGTACAATCCTAGCCAGGAAGGATAGTTCTAGCGTGTCTTACAGGCATTACACATATGAAGTTCAAATTTCGCGGACTATGGCATCAATGTCTAGAGCATCAGATCCTTCAGCATCTTCCAACTCGCCGTTCGCCGCCTCCATGGATCACCAGGTTCGTGAGCTCAAAAACTTGGGGCTCCAAGGCAGCCACGATGGCAGCCGGTCACATGGCTAAGGCGTAATCCACAACAGGGCCAAGCTATAGGAGGTTGGTGAAGAGCTCTCTCCCCATAACGCCCACCATCGCCCTGCATTCCTGATTGATGAAGCCAATCCAAGCTCTGCACCACCCCCTCTAGAGGAGTGAGGATCTTGCGTTGGCCTCGCGGAGCTGGCCGTCGAGCTCGAGCTAGCGCTTAGCTATGTCTGCCTCCCACGAAGAAAAGGATCTTTCACGCATGGCCAAGGCTTGCTCCTGAGAAGAAGAACGTGCCTATGCATCAGCGATAACCTTCATTTCCCGCGCCGAGGCCTCCTGAAGCGTCGCCTCCGTGGAGGTTGGCCTTCTCTTTTTCTCCTGCCGCTGTCTGCTGGGCCTTGCTGAGCCGTTCCTGGTCTAGCGCTCGTGGCGTCCGCTAGGAACTGTTCTAGTTCGACTCAAACTCCAAAGATGAGCCTACGGAGGCGTTCAAACCGGTCAAAGCATAGGAGCTTTGGCGTGGCCAAGACTAGTGCCTGGGACTCAACGTGACCGGCCTCAGAGGCGGTCCGGGCCTCGCGAGAGCGCCGGGGGCTGGTTCAAGATGGAGTGGTAGGCACTGAGGCCAGCATGCATGCTCCATCCTGAGTCGAGCCCTTAACTAAAGAGGTCACCAGGACAGCCTGACATGGGTAAACAGCCCCAACCGCAGTAGTGGGCACCACCCCTCTTGGGATACCTAAGGGACGGCAACAGCGGCCATAGGGGTAGCGCCCCGCGTGTCTCCCTCCAAGAGGGCGGTGGAGTCTAGGGGCTGCTCGGCTTCGAGGATCCGCCTGCCTCACTGCAAACAGGCACGACGGCTCCCCTCACCTCCGGGGCCTTCGACGGGGCATACTCGTCCGTGGAGCGGGCCAAGAGGGCGCTACCATGAGCTGTCGGGTGGGCCTACTGTGAGGAGGTTTGTTTCACCTACCTCTTCTGGGGGTCGCCACTGCAAACCACACGATGGTACGATCAAGAAAGCAGGCAATCAGGAGAGGCAGGACTTCTCCCTAGAGTCAATAGAGCTTTACCTGGAGGCATCAGTAGACATGAGCTGAGAGCCCCAACTCCCTCGCCTTGTGTTGGGTGGCACGAAGGCCTTGGATAGCCCCGTGGAGCTACTCCCTCTTGCACCGGTTTCACAAGTTGAAGTAACCTCCCTACCAGCACCCTCGGGGTGGGCGGCTGGGCGCATCTCTGGCTAGATGCCTCTTGAGGACTAGACTCGCTGACCCCGCTTTTGGCCTCCGTGGTCTCTATATAAGCGACGCGGTGGCCTCCTTTGTAAGGGATGGGAGACGTCGGCCCTAGGGGATTCTGTCGCTTCCCCTTGTGTCCAGATGTCGACTTTCCGAGGGTCGAGGCAAAGAGGGAGAACCCCTGCAGGAAGTTCCGACATGGTGGAGGTGTGAAGCACCTCATCGAGGAACCTCGCCACGGCAGAGTCGTCGGTGATGTCGTCCCCCAAGGACAGGTGGTCCTCCTCATCCAGGTCCCATAGGTCCTTGCGGTGCCGCTACAATGTGGTGATGTGGCAGCAGAGGAACTGGTATGGATATGCAAGGCAGAAATCTGGTAGTGCTCTAGGACCGCCATGAAGAAGGGAGAAAACGGGGGAACCAGACCCATGAGAACAGTGTGGTAGAAGAAGCGCTGCATGGAATAGGCAAGGATCACCGGATCTGCAGAGCCATGCCACACTTTGGTCATCCCCCACTCATTCCAATCCGAGACAAGCTACAAGAAGAATTTGTCAATCCCTGAATCCAAGCGGATGGTGGAGGGGATAAAGACCTCACTAGTCTCCTCCTGACGAGGGTTAACTCATTAATGCCCATCGTTGATGGATTTAGGTTCGAGGAAGTGAGGAGAGCAAGAGGCATGGATCGGCATGAAAGCAAGCACATAGGTGACATGAGGTTTTACCCAGGTTCAGGCCTTGTAGAGGACCCTACTCCTGCTTGTTTGCTCTTGATTACGAGGGAGTCGAAAGTTACAAGGGTGCGTAGATGCAATCTGGCGAGGTATATACGGGAGTGTGTGGATTGTCCACCTTGCTGCCCCCTCCTAGCCTTTATATAGGGAGGCTAGATCTCGGGATAGCAGGTCGAGTCAGTTACAGATTAGGGTTTTCCCTTTAATTTTCTATTTATACTTTGTCATGTCCTTGAATAAGTCGAACTCCTATGGGCCACCTGAATCCTTGCTGGGCTTCGTTCGCACCGTGGACTCCTTATTGGGCTAGACCGTATAGGCTAATCTCAAGTACATGTAAGGTATACCCATCTCAGTAGCCCCAAAGTGTCCAGGAAAATCATAGATTCAGGTGGCGACTATAAGTCTTTCAAGTGCATGGGATATAGGCTCATCCGAAGTTCTTTGGGGTGCCGCAGTTTGTGTATAGGGATTGTCGATATGCGTGTCTGATTCATCTGGCAGATCAGTATCAGTTAACTGCCTTAGGGAAAAACAACGTTATCTACTCAAACTCGAGTCCCGGACTCGAATTTGGAATAATGCTGGCATAATTTTACTACTACCGCGGAGGCCTTATAGAGTTGAATTCCAGTGTTTAGGTCTGGGCACTTGACGCATCCGTCAAGGCCTTTTCATCGTGCCTGCAGGCACGGATTATTTCTGGTAGAGCGCATTAGGTGCGTTACCAGACCTTTTGTAGGTCTTACTTTCATGTTGTTAACGTGACATCAGAAAGTTTATTCACCATGGAGGTGATTCGGGTGACCCAGGAGATGTTGTCTCTTTGTAGGGTATGTTTAGTGATTATGACGCAAAGTTGCCGAATGTTTCGAATGCTCATGGTGCGGATGCAGTCAATGTTTTTTGTTTGTACAAATACTTTTTCCGTTTCATAGGGTGCGCGACCAATGCTCCCTATGGGAGTATAACCCGAGTGCCTACTCGAGTCGTAGACTCGAGTGGGGACTTTTAAAAAAAATTCGACTGCTATCGTTTTTATCATTGCGATTGTGCTTTCAGCGCTCCCTATGGGAGTAGCCCCCGAATCCATAGTCGAATCATTGATTTGAAAGAGGGGTGATATATGAATGTTGTACGTTTATCCCGGCACTCTATGCCCTTTCTATGATGTTCGGGTGCGCGGCCAGCATTCTTCTTAGGAGTAGCCACCGAGTGCTTGGTCGACTCGTAGAGTCAAGCAAGAACTAAATCAGTCGAATACAATCTCCGTTGGAGTGAATCTTTTGATGACATCAGTGCTGACGATCGAGTGAGGTTGGTTGGCCGCATAAGAGGTGCTGATGGGACGTGTTGGGGGTGAGCCCCAAAACCTGACTAGGATTTCACCTGTCATGTGTAATCTTTGTTTTAACTGTGTCTTCTTGATTAGAGCGTGTAGTGGAGAATGTGCAGCGATGGTTTGGTATTACCCTTGCCACGTGTCTTCATTGATGTGCTCCATGCATACATGTAAAGTTCAGTGAGCCGTTGGATGATATCCCCCGGTGCTTAAGTAGGGTTTTTGGGTGCTGTAATTTTTGCACTTGTTCTTCTTCCTTCTGCGCACACCATTGCCATTGAAATTCCCCATTGCTGCTTTGCGCCCATTGCTCTTGCTGCAATGGACATACTCAAGGCATTTCCCAGTTATTTCTATGATCTCTCCACCGCCACAATATGGGGAAGAAGAATGGAGGCGCTGCTGCTGGATTTGCTGTTACCACTACTGTGACAAAGAAGAAGGCACCGGCACCGCTGGGTCTGCACCGCCGCTGTTACCACTACTGTGACAAGAAGAAGGGTCTAGGGACCCGCGTGACCAACTTTTTTTTAAGTTCCTGATTTGGCACCGGACAGGGTGTAGGGGACATCTCATGGCGGCGTACCTCGTTGAAGGAGCATGAGCTCCACACTCATCGATAGGATGGCCTGCTGCCCGCCAATGTAGCAGATTGCAGGATGCCAGGGCCAGAGGTAATCCCCAATCCTCCTATTGGATTTCAGGTGTTGTTTTTGGCCTTCATCCTTTGTTGTCTTTCTCTCCCCCTCAACAAATTTGTGCGAGGGTTTCTAGGTTTTTATGGGCTCTAGCTACATCAGATGTCCCCAAACTCCATCCTGCACATTGCGTGCTACATTAGCCTCTGCAAGTGCTGTCTCGGAATCGAGCCATACTTCAGCCTCTTCAATAAGTTGTTCAAGCTGAAGCGTCAGTTAGGTTTTGGCTCTGTCGTGTATGTTGTTGGCGGCTGCGGGATCTTCATGGACCCCAATGTCCAATACTTGAGCCTCAAGAGCACCGAGTCCGTCCAAGGGTGGAGGGAGAAGTGGTTCTACATTCACGATCAACATGTTAACGGCAAATGGTATGGATGTGCTCCTTTTGATCCCAAGGATGAGCTGAGGTGGAAGAGGTCCTGGAAAAATGTTGTGATGCTTGCCGAGACGAAGGACGTCGAAGTCTTGTACAAGCGCATCTACGACCTTCAGCTTGTCCCGGGCTAAGAGGTCGAAGGTGTCGACCTTATTCACACGTTCTTGTGGCATCCGGTGCGGCATCTACAAGCAGGCCACACCCAATGTTCCTCTCGACTGATGGTGATGACGTCACTCACGTCTCCAAGGAGTACATATCTTCTACCGAGGTTGACAAGAGGGTCAGGTCGCTGACCAAGTACACTGGGACAAGCTGAGTAACCCTCTTCCTAAGGTAACTTTATCATCGTTTTTGTCTGTGTGTTATTTTGCCTATAAGGCTTGCCTTGATTATAGTTTGTTACTCATATTAGCAATGGAAAGTTGCGGCGCCATATAGCATGAAGAACACGGTGTAACCCGTGGTGCTATTTGGAGATGTGCACATGCTCCATAGTATGGATGGCAGCTTCACATCCCAACACACATCTGCTCGCTGAAGTGGTTGGAGGAGTATTTTCTTGATTCCACTATAGACGAGGTTGTTGGCCTTTTGGACTTGACCGTTGGTTTGGCGATGTTCTACCGAAGCGTAGCTGATGTTGATTCCCAGGTTTTCATAGAAATCCTAGAACTCATTCGAGGTGAAGTTCGTCCCATTATCAGTGATGATGTTGTGTGGCACGCTGAACCTGAAGACGATGGACTCAAAGAACTTGACGGAGGTGGCGCCTGTTTGGTTCATCATCGGCATTGTCTCGATCCACTTGGTGAACTTGTCGACTGCAACAAGGAGGAAGACATATCCCCCAAGTGATGACTTTTGCAGCTTGTCGACCATGTCGAGTCCCCATTACATGAAGGGCCAAACCATAGGTATTGGCCTAAGTTCTGCGCCTGGTGCGTGCGGCTTATCCGCAAATATTTGGCAAGCATTGCACTTCTGGATGATGTTCTTGGCATTGCTCATCACCGTTGGCCAGTAGAAACCAACTCGTAGATCCTTGGCGATGAGGGCGCGACTCTTGGCGTGATGGCCACAGGTGCCTTCGTGTATCTCGAGGAGTATGGCTCTCCCATCAGCATTGGAGATGCATCGCTGAGGACTCCTATAATGCTTTGTTTGTATAGCTCGTCGTTGATAACTATGAAGGCTTTGGAGCGTCGTGCTATGTGTCGCGCATCTCTTAGGTCGTCTGGCAGCCTTTTGTTGAGCAGGTATGTGATGTACGGCTGTGTCTAGGATGGCTCGATGAGCATGACCTCCATGGGGACTTCGGGTTCGGGTCCCTGTTCTGCATTCCTGGGACCTTTGAGTTCTTTGGGTGGCACAACCCCCAAGTCCTTTCATGTGCTGGATGACCCTTCAAGAGCCTTTGGCTTGATGGAGCGCTGACAGATCTGCTCCAGGAATACACCAGGTGGTACCGGAGCGTAGGTGGATCCTATGTGCTTTCGTGGCCTCCATGTTGCTTTCGTGGCCTACATGCCGCAGTTCGCAGCTGTGAAAGTCTCCTTCGAGTGCGTCATAGAGGTTGCGATAGGCCTCATCCCATGGAGCAGGGCCTCGTATTCTGCCTTATTATTGGAGGCGCAGAATTGTATTCGCAGAACATATCTCTTTTTGTCACCTTGTGGTGATGTCAGGATGACACCGGGGCCAGCCCCTTCTTGTCGTTTGGATCTGTCGAAGTGCATTGTCCATAGGCATGACATATACGGTGTGTCTGGGAGCTGGTTCTCCATACAATGAATGAGGAAGTCTAGGAGAACTTACGACTTGATTGCCACTCACTTCTCGTCTGTAATGTCGCGTGGAGACATCTCGATTCGCCAAAGAGCGACTAGTCCCGTGGCGTCAGGGTTGTTGATGAAGCTCGTTTTCTCCTGGTCCTCCTCCTTCATTCGAATCTGATGGTATCCTGAGTAGGCGTCGAGGAAGCAGAGGCATTCACATCTCGCGGTGGAGTCGATCCGTGGTAATGGCAAGTAGTCCTTCGGGCAATGCTTGTTGAGGCAGGTGAAGTCCACGCACATCCGCAGGATATCCGTGTCCTTTTAGGAACAAGTATGGGGTTTGCTACCGAGGTGCTCTCCCTGATTTCTCATATGAAGTTGGCGTCAAGGAGTCTGTTGACTTCCATACCGACCGCCTTTGCCCTTGGTTATGACAGTCGATGTATCGACTGCTTGACTAGTATAGTGTCAGGATTCACGTTGAGTGAGTGCTCGGCGAATTCCCTGGGAACTCATGGCATGTCCACTAGACACCATGCAAACATCTCCTAGTGCTCACGGAGGAATTCGACGAGCGCGAGTCCATATGTGGAATTAAAGTTGTTGGTGATGAGGGTCGTCTTGGTTGGGTCCGTCGGATGGACCTGGACCGCCTTGGTATGCACCAACGAGTTGAAGGATTGGTCGGGTGCGTTCGGCTTACTCGGAGGAGGAAAACTATTTTCTATCGACTCCTTCAGCCTCGCCAGTTCTTCTTACAGGCTGCAAGATTGGGAAATTCCGTTGAATTCCCTGTCCCAGTTGTCAGACTTGGTGATGCTTCCGCTGACGGTAATAATGCCGTTTGGCCCCAGCATCTTCATATGCTGATAGGCGTAGTGTGGGACCACCATGAACCTTGCAAACGTGACACGTCCAAGGGTTGTGTGATATTGCGAGGGCCAGTTGACCACTTCGAATTCGAGGCACTCTCGCCGGAAGTTTGCTGGTGTGTCGAAGATGACATCCAGGTAAATTTTTCCGAGGGGGTATACGCCTTCCACTGGGACAATGCTGTGGAATGTTGTGTCGGAAGCCTCTAGGCACGAGAGGGGGACCCACATGGCACGCAGGGTACTGGTGAACATGAGGTTGATGCTGGTGCCACCGTCCATGAAGACGCGACTAATCTCGTAGCCATCGATTTGTGCCTTGAGAACCAGGTGAGAGTGGCCTAGGCGAGGTACTTCACACGGATGATCAGGCTTCCCAAGGTGATGCAGGACTCGCACCTGCTGAGGTACTCAGTGGATGAGGGTGGACAGTTCACCGCCAAATGTATTTGGCGAGTGATTGAATTTTGCACCCTATTGGAGGGTCGTCCTTTTTGGATCATGGCCATATTACCAAGTGGTCGTAGGTACTGCACGCCTCCGTTGTTCTGGGTCAGCGCAACCGCAAGTGGTGGTGTTCCGGGCGGTGGTGTTGGTGCTCCATGAGATACGGCACCTGTGGCAGCTCCGTAGCCCTAATTTATTGCATCGTGATTCATCTGGGCAAGGCCTTCGTGGAGCTTGAGGAACTCGCAATAGTCCTTTAGGAGGTGGTTGGACTTCTTCTTGCCGTCGTTTTTGTTGTTGTAGAAGTGGACGTTGCAAGGTCTAGATAGTTTATCCTGGATTGACATTCCAGGAGCTTCTTCACGGGTACAGCGTTGCCATACTTGCATGGTTTTCCCATTGCCACTATTGCGGTACCCGCTGCTGTAGTTACCATCGTCATGTTTGTCGGTGTAACCATCCGCGACCATGTCGACTTCTTTGTGATCTTCGTAGCCACGCATTCGGCGTTTTCCTCAGCGATCACATCTGCAGCCGAGGTCGGCATCATCATCTGAGTGGACGCGGTTATTTTCCACCGAGTCCTCTCCATCTGCCCACCTATTTGCGATTTCCATCAGGTGGTCGATTGTTTTGGGCTTTGTGCGGCCCAGCTCCTCCCTGAGCTCTCTGCGGTGTACGCCGCCGTTGAACGGTGTCGATTGCGCTGTCTTAGGAGATGTCCTCTATAGATTTTGAATGATGGCCACCTCTGGATGTAGGAGCACAGAGATTAAACGGTCTTCTGATAGCAGGCCTATAGCTCTTCGATTGACGTGGGCCATTTGTAAGTTCCCTTGAAGTTTCGCACGAAGCTGTAGACCAGCTCTTCCTAGCTGCGGATCAACCCGCATGGGAGGTTGTTGAGCCATGCGCGGGCAGCGCCTTGCATCTGCAGCTAGAGGCACTGCATGGTTGTTCTCTCGTTTCCGTCGTGCAGCTTGACAGAGGAGATGTGGTCCTCCAGCCAGATCTTAGGGTCTTGGAGGCCATCGAACTTCGGGTTCTCTGATAGGAGTTTAAACCCTTTCGGCATTCGTGTCTGCCGTATAGCCCTTCTAAAGCAACCAGCGCCGCAGAGCTCCACTCCTTTGGCTTCCGACTCTGTTGAGCAGGCACACCTAGCACATCTTCTCGACTTTGCGCTGCATGATGTCGTCACGTGCATCATAGTCGAGATCGTGTCGACGTGAGCGGCATCGCCATGACAGTTCATGCTCATCATCGCTGGAGAAGAGCGGGTAGTACCTAACTTGAGCCTTGCTTTTCTTCAGCTCTGGTGTTGGATCTTTGGTGAGCACAGCTAGGACCAGTCCCAGGCCAGCGATCTTAGATCGGTGCATGGAGGATCGTGGATCCCCGGCTAGTGGTTGATTGTTGAGCAGGTACATGGTTGATGTTGTCACCACTATTTGTGATGTTTTTGGGAGCACGTCGCCCCTTGAGTCCACCTCCACGAATGAGAAGTCGAGGGCTCGAGTGGCCTTGTCTCGCTCTTTGTCGTTGGATTGATGACAACTACGCTATGAGGGGGTCCCCGAGGCGTGCGGAAGAGAGGCGTGTGAGACGTACGGTGTTCCGGGACGGTGAGCACACAAGTTTATCCAAGTTCGAATCTGCTAGCTTTGGATGGATCCTATTCCTGCTAGCAATCCAGTAATACGGTAGAGGCCGGAATATGGGTTACAAGGGTTCGCTAGTGCGAGTTTGTAGACTATTGAGGTAGGTGCTCTAAAGGCTCTCCCTAGGACGGCTCATATAGATATCCGGCCTAAGGTTTACAGGAGAGATCTATCCGGCTACGACTAAGAGTCGATTACATAGTACATCTTGAACTACAAGTAACACTATGGGCCTAAGTCGGTAAGTCTTCTGGGCCTTCCCGTAGCCGGACTGGACTCCATCTTTTCTCCCTGACTGGGCCGCCCGTGAAGCAAAGCTCTAACCCGAAGTGGGCCACCCTGGTCCATGAGGAACTGTGAGGATACCTGGAAAGTATATCCCCAACAGCAGCCCCCGGAAGTCTCCAAGATCCAAAGTCGGATTTATCATCGTCTAGCTTGATCTCCGGCTTGCAGAATCTTGAAGGGTTCCTGAAACTTCACAACAAAAAATACGATCCGGGTCTTAAAAATAAGTCGGACCTATCAACATGTTACTCAGATTTTCCAGCTTGATTTCAAACTAAGCCAGAACTTGGTCTCTGACGTCATCTGACACTCGTCATGGTCACGTCACGTCATCTGACAAACATCCTGTCAGCACGACCGTTGGTGGGTCTGTCGTTCGCGGAACCGAGGCGTCGTTTCAATGCGTATGCGGAGATCGAGGCGATGTAATCATCACGTGGGTCCTTCCTAGTTCCTTCCACGATGCGTGGCGGTTACATAGTGTCATTTGCACGAATCTTCGCGCGGTTAGGTGGATATAAGAGGTGAGGATTCTCCTCCATCTCTCTTCACCTATTCCCTTGCCGTTTCTTCTCCTCCAAATCTCCCTCGCGCATAGAGCTCCCATGCTTCCCAAACTCCTAGAACCGCCCATCTAAGGTCACCGGCGCTCTAGAAGAATGGCTTTGTCTTCATCTTCCGGCTTAGCTGCTGCAGCGGCAACGGCTGCGGTGGCGGCGGCAGAGAAGGAAAGCTTCCGCAGGGTCTGGATCCCCTGCTTGCTGGACGACGAGAAGCTCCACGGTGTGAAGACTGAAGGGCTCCTCCGCGTCGGCGACTAGCGGAGCGGCTCCGGCGAGACCATCCCCAACCCGCGCGCCGACGAGCGCGTACACTTTGGCACCCACCTCGACAGAGGTTTGTCATTCTCTCCCTTAGAATTCTTTTCTGAGGTGATAGATCACTATAGTGTTAAACTTCACCATCTTCCTCCCAACTCCCTCCTAGAGATGAGCGCCTATGCAGCCTTGTGTGAGGGGTATATCGGCATTAGGCCAAGTCTTACTTTATTCCGGTACTACTTCCATGTCTGGAGAAATTCTATCACTGCCGATAATCCTTATATTAACGGTACAATTAGATTTTCAGTTAGACGTGAGCGCGCATATCCTAAGATCCTAGCCAGTGACTCGGTCAAACAATGGCCAGCCACTTTCTTTTACCACAAGGATGTTTCGGCTCCCGGCAAAGCCACTGCTTTGTCAGCTTTCATCGACGGAGCCGCCACGGCCCAACCGTCATGGGACGAGGCTCCTCCGGCTCTCAGTGATGATCTGATCATCGCTAAGAGGCGGATCGAATATCTGATTAAACAAAAAGGACTGAAGGGATCCGACTTGGTCCAATGTTGGGTGTCACGCCGGATCCAACCCCTTCAGTACCACGGAGACCGACTGATGCACTCCTTCACGTTTTCCAAAAAGGATTCCCTCCGCATCAGCCCCAGAGCCTATACCTCGCAAGGTTATATAAGCCAGATGAACTGGCTGATAAGGGAACGGATTGAGAGGAAAATCCCGGAAGTCTCTCTGGACATGCACACAGCGGAAAACCCCGTTGTGCCGGTAAGCTTTTAACAATAAACCTTTTTATGTGTTTCATTCTTTAAGTTATCTCGCAATACCGATATGTTTTCTTCTTTTCAGCTTGCTGACATCCCGAGTCAGAATTTGCTCCGCTCGAGGGATATCCTCCGGAGTTTTCTCAGGAAGCGGAATTGGTCCCATTGCCGGACATTGTGCCCAGGAAGCCCAAGGCTTCGACAGTGGCCGTTGGCACAAAGGAGGTGACCGTCGTGAAGAGGTAACCTTCAACACAACTTCCGCCTTTGTACCTCACTCAGATTTTCTTCCGAGATGTAATGTTTTCAATTCTATTACATTCTCAGAGCTAAGAAGCTCATCAAGGGTAAGGGGAAGGGCACTTCTTCGAAGCCCCTGCGACAGACGAAGCTGGCCATAGCCTATCCTGCCGTGGCTCCTCCGACTCCTGCCCCCCAGTCCTCTGCAATGCCAGTTATTACTCCTTTGCCGGATGTCGCAGAAGAGTCGACTCCTTCAACGGAGCCAGCGATCCTTGAATCGCAAACTGACGTCACCATGAGTGAGTCAGGTTTAGATAAGGGTGAACCATTTTCGGGTAATGATCCCTCGGCAGAAACCTTTGCCGAAAAACTTCTCAACAATCCGGGACTTGCCAAGTTTGGCTTGTCTCGGAAATCTGCGGAAGAGATCCAGTGGCTGGCCAGGCAATACCTGGAGAAAAGAAATCTTTCTGCCAAAGAAGAAGCACAGGAGGCAGAGGACATCAAGCACTCTGACCTTCTTGAACAAGTGCGTCTTCGTGACGAGAGGATAAGGTCCGGTGAGCTTCCAACTGCTCCAGTGACTCCTCTGACTCTCGCCGAGAAGGTTGCTGTTGAAGTGCATGCGAGTTTGGATAAACTTACTCGCGAACAATATGTAAGTCGGGATTCTAACTCTTGTTTTTCCTTTATTTCATATCATGTCCTCTAGCCCCCAGGCATGAAGTAGGATATATAATCCGGGTTTATGCTTCCTTAGGATGTCAAAGAATGAACTAGTGTTGCCCCAAGGCTCATGCTGATATTAGTAAAAATATTAGCCCGAGTCTTTAGTAGACTTCTAACTTTGGGTATTCTGACTTACAGAAAGTATGGTCCTATAACCAGGATTTGTTAAAAAATGGCCGCAACAAGAGGAGAGAGATCAGAGCTCTCCGACTTAAGAATGCTGAGGTTAAGGTCTCCATGGATGAGGCCAAAGGTAAACTTTTTTAGACTCAAACCTTGTCTTTCATGTTTTCATAGTCAAATTTTTACTAAACTATTGTTCTTTTTGACTTTCAGCACTGGTGAAACAGTCATGTGCTATGATTGAAGAGGCCGAGAACCTCAAAACCTTGGTGGTGGAGAACAAAGAACTTCACCAAGAGCTGGATAAGCTCAAGGCGGATCATGATAAGAGCATCGCTCAAGTTCTCGAGTCTTCCTCCATGGCCACTGATGAGCGTGGTCATAAGATTGCTGCTCAAGCTTAGAAAATCTCGGACCTCAATAATGAGTTTGTAGAGAGAAGGACCTTTCCGAGCCGCTTTGGGCTAAACTCCGGAGTCTTCGGGAAGAAAAGACCAAAGTTGACGACGTCATCTTTGGTATGTTCCATATGTCTAATTTGTCTATTTTCTTCGACTTCTTTCAATGTCAGATTTTCTTAACTTTTTTTGTGTATAGGTCCTCTGAACTTGATGGACTCCACCTCTGCCGAGCCCCGCAATCACCGGCTTACCCAAGTCAGTGACCTGCTTCATGACTTCCGCCAATCCCTTGAGGATATTGACGAAGCTCTCAAGATTCCGGACATGCACAGTATGTCTGATTTTTAGGTGCGGGACAAGGCGAAGGAGATGTCGCAACTTGTCCAGGATTGGAATATGTCCTACGCGCGATCCGCAGCGCAGAACGCTCTCACCATGGTCATGAGCCACCATGGAAGCACGGAGATATGGAAAGTGACCAGAGGGTATTCTACAGTGGATGAAGACGGACATGAGCAAGACATCAAGGCCATTATGGACTTCTGCGCCGAATATGGATGTCACGTGGCTGACTTGACCAGCTACAACACTCCTTTCTTCACCCGCGTGGACACTCCGCCTCCGCCTCCCGAAGAAGTAACCGAAGTTTCTCACGATGAACAGACCGTATCGGATCTGGACATCTCGGAACGATATCAAGGCGATGTATCCAGCAAGTCGGCAGCTCCTTCCTCTCCTCCTGCATCATAGATTGCTAGAAACAATTGTATTATTCTGAGAAACACGATGGGTCTGAAAAATATTTAGTACAATAATTTTTCTAGTGCTAAGATTTTGATCTATTTAGCACTTTTGTCTTTAAATTTTTGTGTGCCTGAAATGTTTGCATAAGCACATATATTTTTTCGCCTATACTTATCGTTTATCTGGCTTTCCGCCTTGTCCCTTTCATGAGCCGGCTAAACCTTCTGCACGAAAACTTCGCCGAGCAACGGAGCTCAATTGCTAAACCAGTTTAAACTCAGAAACAAAGCCGGCTTCTAGTACCAACAATTCACTACTCGGAAAATACACACATCCGGCAATCAGACAAATAACCAAAGTATAGACTAAAAACTTTAGAGTTATACCTGAAAGTATCATTTTTAGAATCAGAAATCTAAACCAGAACAAGCATGAGCATAAAGTACTTTCAAGTATTCTGGGATTTTTGACTATGACATGATCATTAGGAAATAAGATGGTAAAAACTTCTCAGAAAAAACTTGAGGCAACCAAGCCTTTTATTTCTCACAGAACATGTACATATGTATGATTACAAAGAAGGATAAACTAAGAATAAAAGGGACGTAGCTGAGCAATATTCTATGGTCTGTCTAACTCATCCGGATTTGTACTGCCTCCAGCTCTCTTTCTCTTCCACTACAAGAAATGTGTCAACTAGTGACCTTTTCTTAATGACCATGGATTTTTTGGTCATATAACTATGACCATTGCAAACCAAATAGTCGTAGGCCATTTAGGAGGGTCCAAACCTCAAAAACAAAGACCTTGTCTATTAGAAAGGTCATAATTTGATTACACCAATAGGTCATAATATAGACAGAACTTGTCTATGACCTTAATTTTAGATGACTACGACCAATTTAAATGGTCGTTTGTGGTAATACATGAGTCGTTGAAACGAGCAGACTGCCAACTAACCAATATTGCCTATGTCTCATGTCCACGTGTCAATTTTTGTCTATGTATTATATCCATGTGTCAATTTTCGTCCACGTGTCATGTCCAGGTATCCACGTATATATGGGACCCACGTACCCACGTATCCATGCTAACCAGGAAGAACAACCGGACTGACACCTAGGCCCCGCGCTGGACTCATGCAGGACCCGCTTGTTAGCCTCGTCAGCACATGTAGGTCAAGCTCGTTAGGAATTAAGCAAGAAGAAGAGGCAGCGGGACTCGAACCCGCGCCCTAGACCCTCCACCCTTCCTTCCTACCTCCCGATTCTAACCACTTTGGCACTGCAAGGTTCATGAAATAAGAGCACACGAGAAGTATAAGTGGACATACCTTGGGGCCCATCGCCAACAAACAATTACTCAAAAAATACCACCCCGGGGGTTCGAATACACGACCTAGCGATCAGTGTTATCTCCCACACGATCTACCACCGGGCCATCGAGTTGATCTTGTAAAGCTAGCAGTACTGCGGCCTTTTAATCAATAAGCAGCCTCCGACTTGCGGGTGCTTGGGCTGCTCGTTGGGCTGGCCTGGGGCCAGCCGCAGTGTCCGAGCGCCCATGCCTTGCTGGTCTGGCTCGTTTGCCTACCGGGTTCGCCCGACCGGCCACCTCCAGGTTTTTTTTCTTTATTGTTTTTTAATTTGTCTGTATCTTTTTATTCATAATTCCAAATTGACTAAAACAAAATTCATAGAACTTGTAAAATTTCAGAGAATACTTTAGGACATTATTGAACACATTTACTTTCCAGGAAAACTACAAGGACATATTTTCATATAAAACCTTAATAGGTATACATAGAGATTTTGAATCGTGATTTTGATAATTAGGGTTTCAAATTGAAAATTTTCATTGAGGGGTTGATTCTTGCTAAACTATTAATTGATCCTTATAGAAACATCATATTGTGAACCTAAAAGCTAGATCTTGTAGTTGTAGTTCAAATCAGACCCACTTCCTATCGATTTGGCAGGAATTTGTCTTTTTCACCAGGGGTGGATGTAAAGGTTTCAGATGGCCCACTTGGGACATTATCCATGTGAGGTGGTATAGTATTTTTTAAAAATAGGGTTGTACCATTTTGAATTAGAACTTTGGTGGTTGCTTCATAAAACGCACCATTTCTGGCATTTAGAAAATGGAAAATACATTTTACGTGTGACGAAAAGGAAAACTTCCTCCTGCAATATTGTTGGCCATCCCAAGATCCACATGCATGCACAATATGGGAACCTTATCACAAACTATGTCGCGATTCTGGCCATAACATTGGTCGTTGTACCTAAAAGCCAAGAAACCTCGAACAAGATAGGTCATTTCTGTGAAGATTTTTTCAAGATGCAATCAACATACCAAGTTTAGTATTTTTCCTTATAACTATGTCATATAACATGACACCACGCGAAGGATTCATCTTGTTTGGGCCATTTTTGAATTTCTTGTGCCCGTTTCAAAATTTTCTTATTTCAAACTATGGTCAAAACGGCGGGCATGAAGTAGGGGATGAGCCTCGCTAAACTTGCACTATAAATCTGATAAAACATCATATTATGAGTCTAAAAATGATTTTTGCAAAAAAAGTCACGAGCATTAGATCATGTACCTATAGTACAAACCGGACCCGCTTCCTGTCGATTCGGCACGAATTTGTCCTTTTCGCTAGGGATGGATGGAAAGGTTTGAGATGTCCTATTTGTGACATTGTCTATGTAAGGTGGTCTAATATTTTTGAAAAATATGGTGGTAGCATTTTGAAGTAACCATTTGGTGGTTGCTTCATAAACGCCCCGTTTTTGGCACTCAGAAAATGGAAAATGCATATTATGTGCGACGAAAAGGAAAACTTCCTCCTGCATAATTGTTCGCCATCCCAATATGCACATGTGTGTACAATATGGGTACATTATCACAAATTATATCGCGATTCTAGCCATAACATTGGTCGTTTGACCCGAAAGCCATGAAACCTCGAACGTGATAGGTCATTTCTATGAAGGTTTTTTCGAGATGTTCGTAATATACCAAGTTTGGTATTTTTCCTTGCAAATATGTCACATAATATGACACCACGCGAAGATTTTACATTATTTGGACTATTTTTGAATTTTTCATGCCCATTTCAAGACATAGTGATAGAGCCAGCCAATCACAATAGAGAATCACACTGTCCACGGATCACCCCACTAAAACAGATCTCGGCCGTTCTGACATCCATCCAACGCTCTCGCGCCTCCCAATCCTGTTCACTTTTGAATGACTGAAAGGCCCTTGTTCCAATAGTATTAGCCTGCAAAAGTGCATAGGGGTATTTCCGTAACATCCTCACCCCAAACCCTAGTCCCCCCGTGCCCCTCGCACATCATCCCAGACCCCGCCGCCACAACCTCCCTCTCTCGTTCGAGCATATCCCTAAAAAAAAACCTAGTCCCCCACGCCCTCGCACCTCGTCCCAAACCCCCGCCCCGCCACCACTGCTCCCTCTCTCTACTCCCCACCGCCGCTTCTCTCCACCACAAAAGTCCTCTTCGCTGCCGCATACCTCTTACACCTCACTGCACCAAATCCCCTTCCTACTCGAAACCCTAGACCCTCGCTTGATAGAGGCGGCGCCCACCCTAGGAACCACGACATCATGGAGAGCCACCATGTGGGTTAAGACCTGGCGGTGCCAAGGTAGTCTTGCTCGTCGGTGCGCGAGAATCAATGTCCGGCGCTACATCTAGCTCGCCCCATCGTGTCGCTACCATGGATGAAAGCAACCAGGATGCTATGGCCGTCGTTCGCAGTTCCTTCTGGCCGCCCAGATAATCGCCTTTGCCTGCCTTCCTAGATGCCTCAAGTTCTGCTCATCCCCTCCTCCCCAAAAAAGTAAGGGCCCTCGATTCCATTTTTTCTCCTCCCTAATTGGCTTGAATCTGGCTTCTTAACATGCTTGCATGGATTCAGTTTTGCTGCTCAGCTCAGTTGAGTCCCTTAGATCTGGCAGCCCTGGGCCTGAAGTAGGGCTCGTGTCGTCGAGGTCGTCAAGCAGTAATCACACTTGAGTCCTCCTCTGCTCCGATACACACGGGCGTAGCACCCACAGCCGCGTCCTCTCCGCCTCATGGACGAGGCCCAGGTACATCTCTTCTGTCCTTTCTCCTTTTTCTTAATAGGATTAAATTAATTAGGGTTTGGTAGTTCTGGAAGTCTATTAGATTAGATTAGATTAGATTCTGGAGGTGCAGTTTGCTACTTCTCGATAAGATAAGTTGATAACTTTTGTGGCAATAGATAATTTCTACATGCTTTCAGATACAATTTTTATACCATCACAAATATGTAGAAGTATGGGTTTCCTTTTCTCCTTGCATGTGTCCTCATGTTACAATTTTGATACAGATGGATAGGAGCAAGCCTGAATTAATTAGCCTCTTGTTACTTTGATTGGTTAAATATAAATATATGACATCACTTCTAGAGCGTGGTTCTTGACTTTGTGTAAAAAGGGAATACAAGCAATATGGTTGATGGTTCCTTTTATTATTCCTGTTATTACTATCTAGATTTGTGATTGCAAAAAAATGTCTAATATGATTGCCAAGTTGTGTTGGCAACTAGCAGTTGGACTATCAACAGTTCCTGTTATAAAAGCTACTGTCTAATAATTAGTGTTGAGTCTTTATTTCAGAACACCAATCCTATCTCAATTCTCAAATAGCTTTCCTATCCTTGTTTATTATATTACTGCATATTTGCAATAGTGTAATCCTTGAATGTCTTAAGGCTTTTGCAAAATCATGACTAATATTTTATTTGTTGTGTTTGTTTGTGTGCATGTTCGTATTCCTACTGATGGCGTGCCGAAAGTTGCCTGGAGCTAGAGTAGTATGTACAACCTACTCAATGGAAGCAGTGCCATCTGCACCGCCGATGTCGCGTGCATCGTCCACGACCTCAAGGACCTCAAGGACTGGGATGCCGAGTTTGTCAAGGTCGACCAGGCCACCCTATTCGACTTCCTCCTGGTATAATCACCCTTCCTATCTGTGCAATGCATTTAGGCACTCATACTGTTTTTTTGTTAATGTTATTTCCTGATGAACAAAGGTTAAGTTGTAGTAACTATCTTTCCTTTTCTAGGAATCTTCAGCTGCTCTGAACTTCTAAAATTTTTTGACCTCATACATTGCAGCATTTACCTCCAAATAGAAAAGCTAATCTGGAATTTAAACCTGTCTTATTCAGAGTTGTGAGCCTATGTGCTAACCAACACCTGTAGTACATTTATGTACAGTTTATCATCTTTGTTTTGATTTCCTTGAACATACCATCTTGTTGAATTTGGTGATGTACCGCCATGCTAAGACAGATCTGCTATAATAGTATTCAGTTCTCCCTGATATTTATAATATTGCAATATAAACTTTGTATACTACAGATACCTGCTTTCATCCATCCTAATTTTTTTGGGAATTTGGTGATGTACCGCCATCCTAATTTTTTCTGATTTGTATACTGCAGATACCTGCTTTCATCCATCCAAAGTTGGTGTACAAGAGCTCCAGGATGAAGAAGCGTGGATAAAAATCTACTCCCAACAACGTGTTCTAGCTCATTGGAGCTAGTTATTTGAAAACTAGTTGTATTTGAAGTTATATTTGATTGTTGAAAACTTCATATGTACTGTTTATATGTAACTTGGCTTGTTTGGTTGTTGTATATATTCTTCGGATGTTGTATGTAATATTTTTTCGTCTCGGATCTATGTGAATAAAATTATTTGTTATTACATATTTAGAAAACTGACGTGTGGAACCAAAAGAAACATGTGGTAATAGGAACCTATCTGATTTGTTGGATGTCTTTAAATTAAGAAATTAAATAAAAAATTGACAAGTGGGACCTACTCGGTAACCTGCTGAGTTGGATTTGAAAAATAACCTGACAAATGGGACCCATAGGTTGACCTTACAAGTGGGACATACCAATTGACCTGTCAAGTGGGTCTTGTCTGACTAGTGGGGCCAATTCTAAATACAAAAATAAACGTAGAAAATACTGGACAAAATAGGCACAACCTAAGCAGATGGGCTAGGTTATTGGATTGGTCCATTTAGAAGTCAGAACTGGACCGAGCTGAATTTACTGCCACATAGGATTTGCTGACGTGGACAAGGAAGATTGCCCATGACAATAATTTTGTTCATAGACTTTATGACCATCTATTTTGGTCATAGGTGTCCATGACCAATTCAAAAAAAGGTCGTTGACTGTCTATAGTGACACTCGCTATGTGACCTACTGCTTTTGGTCATAGAAAGGTCATAGATGGATTACTATTACCTTTCTATGACCAATATTTGAGGTCACTAGTTAACACATTCTTTGTAGTGTTCTTAGTAGCATGTCTTTCTTTGACTGGCCTCATGTCAGTTAAGTAGTACGAACCATTGTGCAATACTCGACTAACTAAAAAGGGCCCTTCTCATACTGGGGAAAGTTTGCGCTTTCTTTGTTGCACAAGACGTAGATCCAAATTGCCTTTATTGAAAGATCTGTTTCGGACTCTCTCGCTATGATACTTGCGTAACTTCTGCTGATAGGCTGTTGATCTCATTTCAGCAATGATGCGAACTTCTTCGACTAAGTCGAGATCATTTTTTCGAGAAATCTTGGCATCTCTTTTAATATACGCAGCCACTCTAGGAGAAGTATGAATTAAATCACTAGGAACAACAGCTTCTGTGCCATAGACCAAGAAGAAAGGTGTGTATCCGGTTGACCTGTTCGGAGTCGTTCGTAAACTCCATATTACAGAGGGTAATTCCTCTGCCCAAGCCCCCGTAGCATGTCGTAGTAGTGCTTCGAGTCTCGGTTTTAGGACTTGTAGGATTAAACCATTTGCTCTTTCGACTTGTCCGTTAGCCTATGGATGTGCAACTGACGCAATGTCAAGCCGGATATTTTGCTCGTTGCAGAATTCAGCCAATTCTCCCATAGAGAAATTACTCCCGTTGTCCGTGATAATACTATGCGGATAACCATACCGGATTATAACATACTCGACAAAACTTTTGGCTGTTGCTCCATCACAACTAGTGACGGGTTTAGCCTCAAACCAGTTTGTGAATTTATCCACCATCACTAAGAGGTGAGTAAATCCACTTGGAGCATGTCTAAATGGTCCTACCATGTCAACCTCCAGACCGCAAAAGGCCATGTTATAGGTATTGTTCGCAGCTGATCAGCTGGAACATGAGCTTGCTTTGCGTACTTTTGGCAGCCTTTGCATGTCTTGACTAATCGTTTGGCATCTGCCTGAGCTGTAAGCCAGAAAAATCCGTGTCTAAAACCTTTTTCCACTAAAGATTTAGCTGCAGCATGGTGACCACACTCGCCTTTATGGATTTCTCTTAAGATTTCCACTCCTTCTTCCGGAGATACGCAGTGCTGAAAACCCCCAGAAACACTCCGCTTATAGAGCTCACCTTTAACTATAGTATAGGCTTTTGCTCGTCAGACAATCTGCCGGCTCAGAACCTCGTCTTCAGGTAATTTGCCATCTACCATATAATCAAGGTAGGGTTGAGTCCAGCTAGGAATTACAGCCAGAACTGCTATTAGAGGTGAGTCGGATTTGGTCGGATATTCCTCATCCACTCCCTTTATTGAGGGAACCTTGAGGTGCTCTAAAAAAGGGCCATCCGGGACCTCTTTCCGTGCAGAGCCTATCCGAGATAATGCATCTGCTTCCTTGTTTTCTGCTCGAGGGATGTGTTGAACCTCAAACCCTTCGAACGATTTAGATAAATCATCCATGACAGCTTTATACGCTGCCATGTGCTTATTTGCATTACATATATCCGAAACTTGCTGAGCAACAAGATCCGAATCTCCATAACACATCAAATGTCAGATGCCAATATCCTTAGCAATCCGGATTCCATGTAGCAATGCTTCATCCTCGGCCATATTGTTTGTCACTGTGAAGTGGATCTGCAACACATATAGAAGTTATCTCCTTGAGGTGATTTGAGCACCACGCTAGCCCCCGCGCCCCCTCAAGCCTTAGACCCATCAAACTATAGGGTCCAATATTCCGACTCAGGGAGGGTCATGTTCTCCTTCGTCTCTGTCCAATCAGCGACAAAGTCGGCAAGGATTTGGGATTTGATTGCTGTCCGGGGTTTATACTTAATATCAAAAGCTGAAAGCTCTATGCCCCATTTGGCGACGGGTCCTGTGGCGTCACTTTTGTTGATTATATCTCTCATGGGAGCTGTGCTCACCATGGTAATTGGGTTCTCCTGAAAGTAGTGTCGTAGCTTACGGGATGCTAGGAAAACACCATAAGACAACTTTTGATAATGCGGATATCGCTGTTTTGATTATGTCAGGACCTCGCTGACAAAGTAAGTCGAACGCTGCACCAAGTGTTGCTGATTTTCCTCCGGTCTCTCCACCACCATGACGATACTAACGACTTTGTTTGTCGCAGCAAGATAGAGCAACATCGGTTCCTGTGGTTCCGGCGTAGCAAGGATAGGAGCAGATGAGAGTACTTTCTTCAGGTCTTGTAGTGCAGCTTCAGCTTCTTCGGTCCACACAAAATCCTTGGTCTTTTTCAGGAGTTTGTATAATGGTGCGGCTCTATCCCTATTTGAGACACGATGAAACCTAACATTTTTCCGGTTGGTATTCCAAAGAAGCATTCCTCGAATTAAGCACGATGTTATATTTTCGTAGATTGTCGAATGTTTCCTCCAAGTTGGAAATCAGCGTTTCCTTCTCTTTGGATATCACCGCAATATCATCCACGTATGCATGTAAATTGCATCCGAGTTGGTCGTGGAGGCAACGCTGCATCGTGCGCTGGTACGTAGCTCCTGCGTTCTTCAGCCCAAAGGGAATCATAAAAAAATAGAAGGTTCCGAAGGGGGTTATCAATGAAGTTTTGACTTTGTCAGATTCCTTCATCCGGATTTGGTGATAACCGGAATATGCGTCGAGAAAACAGAGGAGTTCTGAGCCTGCCGTAGAATCGATAACTTGATCAATCCTAGGCAGAGCGAACGGATCTTTTGGACAAGCCTTGTTCAAGGCAGTATAATCAACACACATCCTTAAATCAGTGGTGTCCTTTTTAGGGACCATTACAGGATTGGCCGACCACTCAGTGTGGATGACCTCTTCTATGAATCCGGCTAACTCGATCCGCGCGAGTTCCTTAGCTATTGCCTTACGCTTTTCATCTACGAAACGTTGTAAGGACTGTTTGACGGGTTTAGCGTTCGGGTTTACTTTTAAAGAGTGCTTGGCAAGTTCCCTAGGTACTCTAATCATGTCAGATGGCTGCCATACGAAGATACCTTGATTTGCTTTGAGGAACATGACGAGCACGCTTTCCTATGCGCTATCTAGGCCTACCCCTATCTGGGTCACCTTGGAGGGGTCATCATCCTTCAACATCGTCTTTTTCGTCTTCTGATGCCTTGAACTCCGGATTTGGCTTTGTCACCTCCTTCTTCGTTGCGGGCATCTCGGACGGATCTATGCTCTTCTTGATCTCCTGGTACTCCTGGGCGTGCAACACGGCTTCAACAAAGGCGTCATTTCCATCCTCGCACTCTCGCGCTTTCTTCGTGTCTCCCCTGATGGTGATTACGTTGTTGGGACCTAGAATTTTCATCATATTGTAAATGTAACACAAACGAGCCATAAAAGCCTAGTAAGCCGGACGTCCGAATATAGCGTGGTACGCGCTCTTGAATGGGACCACTTCGAAGGAAAGTGCCTCCGTCCGATAATTTTTTGGAGTTCCAAAGGTAACATCCAAAGTGATTTCTCCCAGGTAATTAGCTTGTCTTCCTAGGAGAACTCCGTGAAAGATCACAGAGCTATGGTTCAGCTGAGTCTCCGAGATCTTCACCTGGCGTATTTTCCTCGCCTATGTAGCTTAGGCGGATGATCAGTGTGGTCAAATGTGATTGCCACTTCCGACCAGTCCAGATATTGGGGGACAGCCAGAACTATTGCGTTGATCTCATTTAGATCTGCTTTCTTGACTTTTGCTCGGTTGAGATCCGAGGAATGTGACATAAGTGTCTTTTTTGGTCAGAAATTTTTTCTTCCCTTCCGGCTTGGGATTTGGAGCATCTGCTTCCTCCATGTCGGAATCTTCCTTGGTCTCTGTATCCTTTTTGGGATTCTTCTTTCCCTTTTTCCGCTTAGCTCTGTAGCCAGCGGTATCATCTCTTTTGATGTCGTCATTGAAATGACACTTGGCGTTAGTGTGGGACGAGCCCCCATTGGCATCCAAGTGGTGTACGCATGGGTTATTGGCAATGTCAGCCCAAGTGTAGGTTTTGCCTGGTTGTTGGTCTCCTCTACCTTGAACTCTTGATGTCCCACGACCACGCCCGTGGCCTCCGCTGTGTCCTCCTCGTCCTCCAGACCCTAAAGTAGCAGTAACCACTGCTGTTTCCAGTTTGGGTTTCTCTTCCGAGGTGTTTTTGCTCCTGGGCTTGTTGCTTTGGTTGTTTTGCCGACTATGGTACATCTAGGGTGTTGAGTAATCCCTCTACATCGTCGTCAGCATCTGCATATTTGCTCGCTATTTCTATCATCTCTCCCAAATCAGTGACCTTGTCGCACTTCAAGCGGTGACGCAGTAGACCAATTGGGAGACCTGCAATGAAAGCTTCAATCGCAGTTTGATCATTTACTCCCTCACAGGAGTTCTTGGTGTCGATCCATTGTCCGAGGTAATCCTGGCAAGTTTCTTCGGCCTTCTGGGTGCAACGCTGTAGGTCTCTGACCATACAGGGCCTCCGGTATGTGCCTTCGAAATTCCGAAAGAACACACTTTGCATGTCATACCAGTTGTGGATTGTGTTCTCCGGAAGTTCATTAAGCCATGATCGTGCCGTCTTCCACAACATGAGTGGGAGATATCAGGTTGCGACCAGGTTGTTTCTGCCTTTGGCGATGCAGCAAGCTGGGAAGAAGTCCTATAGCCAGGTATCTGGCCGAGCAATATCGTCGTAGGCTTGGATATGTCTTGAGATAGCAAATCCTTCCGAGAATCTTGTAGCTCTGATGCGTGGTCCGAAGCACTTTGGGCCCACGTAGATATCATCATTTTCGTAGCACCGCGCCTCTATATTGGAGTTGATCCTGTGCCTTGCGTCGTTCGGGGATAGAGACCGTCCCGAATGTCGGCTGTGGCTGCGGTTCCTTGGAGCCGGACTCCGGCTTCTGCCACCACCTCCTCCACCACGACGCCCTCCATTGCCTCCCTGGGGGCCGTTGTGATGGCTACTTGGCGGAGAGGGTGGAGCAGCTGGGTTTTTTCCGGCCGATTGCCGGCCTCCGTCCGGAGCGTCATTATTTCGGTTCCGGGGAGGGTCTTCATCGTGACGATCCCGCTACTGGCTTGTCCCAGCATGGTGTTCGTCGTTCCTTCGTTCGTCATCCGGACAGCTTTCATGTCTAGGAGGTGGCATTCTTTGTCGGTCCCCCTCCCGACGTTTCTCCTTATCATCATCCCTGCGGTCTTTCGACTCTCGCCGGGGTGGGTTTCTTGGGTTCAGTGCAGCAATTGCCTCTTGCTCCGCAACTGGGTTAACGTTAGGCCAGCCATGGGCATCTTTGTGGTGCTGTCCTGAAGATCTGGTTCTCGAATAATTGTCTTCCTAGCATTCAGGGCGATGATACTGCTCCGGAACACGCTGGGGTCTTACGTAAGCCCATGCCAGATCTGTGCGACATTGGTCGGAATCAGAGACCAGTTTTTGACTTCCGAACATGGCGACCTTTTGCTGCTCCAGTCCCTTGTTGAGTAGTTTGATTCCCAACCGGATCTCCTCCAGGTCTGGATTAGCCGATAGAATTTCTCGGGCCGCCACGGTATTCTGTATTGGAGCCCGCTACTGGCTTGTCCCAGCATTAGCGTGAATATGCGGGAATTGGTTATCATTGGTATGATGCTTCCTGGTCTTCTGGTATTGCATGGAGTTGTACTTCTCCGTAGGTGCTATGTGTTTCTTATCCTCCTCAATGTTTATGGCTTCATCGAGGAGTACTTGACAACGAGCTTCTAGGGCATGTGCCCTCTCGTCCAGTTCTTCAGCAATAAGTTCTGCAGCTGTAGGAATAGGTGTGGTTAATGCAGCATCGATGAGTTTACGCGCACCTTCAGTGATCACGTGTCCGTCCACCGATTCTTCTTTTTTGGGCTCTTCTGTGATAAGTGCTCCATCCGAGTCTTCCTCGTATTCCTCGGCAATCACCTCCTCCACCAGAGGGTATTTTGTCGGGGTCTTGTTCTTCTTGTTCTCCTTCTTTGCCTTCTTGGCAGCGCTGGTAGCAAAGACGGCTTTGGGTCCGTTTCCCGGATTCAAGCTCTGATCGGTACTTTCGGACATCTAGAACTTGGGATTATCTCCGACTTCCATGTCATCCTGCGCTTTGGGAGAGTGTTCCCCGGATCCTTCATCCATGGCTTCTCCTTCCTCTGCAGCTTTGGAGTTATACTCCTCTTCATATTCCGCGGAGAACCTTCGGAAATCTGCTGACATCATTGATCCACATATCCGATGAAGTGCGATGCATGCTTCCTGAGGTACCTGCGGCTCTCGCGATCAGCTTCGTCGAAACTTTTGATGGTTTCGATAATTGCATCTACGCCTGAGTTTTGCATTATCATACGTCGCAGCGTGTACCTTAGGAAAGACATGTCTATCCCGACGTCATTAGAGCCGGAATCAGTGTCGTTGATATGCTCCTCCTAGATTTCAACTTCAGCGGGTGGGTCGATCTGGGATTCGGCCTCTCCAAGGAGATCCACTCTAGATTCGACTTGGGACGCTAGGTCTTCTTTAGGCTCGGATATCTCCACTATCTCCGCAACTGGTGCGGGCTGGGTGGGATTAGGATTTTCTGAGATCCGGAACTCTGCCGCCTCCGCAGACAAAGGGGACCCAAAAGATTCTTCTGCCTCTATCATCATCGCTTGGGTGGGTGGGACAGGTTCAGCAAAGCCGATGTAAACATCGATCTCGCCAAAAGACATGATAGTGTAGGCAGTCACAGCATCCCTAGCCAGAATCCAGGTCTCGTCGAGAACGATGAGAGGGACGTCGCTGGCATAGAGGATGCGCCTGACGGCGATAGTCTCGCTGATTCCGATTCTTGCAGATTCTGCTCGGAACGCAGATCCGAAGCTCACTTGCCCCACGGTGGGCGCCAACTGTCGTCGGATTGATGACAAGTACGCCACGAGGGGGTCCTCGAGGCGTGCGGAAGAGAGGGGCATGAGACGTACGGTGTTCCGGGACGGTGAGCACACAAGTTTACCCAGGTTCGAATCCGCCGACTTTGGACGGATCCTACTTCTGCTAGCAATCCAGTAATATGGCAGAGCCGGAATATGGGTTACAAGGGTTCGCCTGTGCGAGTTTGTAGACTATTGAGTTAGGTGCCCTAAAGGCTCTCCCTAGGACGGCTTATATATATCCGGCCTAGGGTTTACAGGAGAGATCTATCCGGCTATGACTAAGAGTCGGTTACAGAGTACATCTTGAACTACAAGTAACACTATGGGCCTAAGTCGGTAAGTCTTCTCGGCCTTTCCATACTCGGACTAGACTCCGTCTTTTCTCCCTGACTGGGCCGCCAGTGAAGCAAAGCTCTAACCTGAAGTGGGCCACCCTGGTCAGTGAGGAACTGTGAAGATACCCGGAAAGTATATCCCCAACACTCTTTGTCATTGAGTTGGGCTAGTCGAGAGTGCCTTTTGGCGGATGCCTTGTCAATACCCTTGGAGGAGGATCCTCCGATGGAAGAGAGCGCCGATCACCAAAGGCTTGACTTGTCCGCTATCCTTTTGCATTTTTCGAGTTGAGCATTCACCTCCTGCTGGCGCTTGAACTCCTGGATGAGTAGGTAATGATAACCCGTCAGCATCTATTGTGATGAGTTTCGTGGGAGGGGGTTTCCCTGTATGGCCTCCCTGCATCGCTCCCACTCGGTGTCGTTGAGGTGGATGTCCTGCCGCCCTGTTGCGCCATTGACGCGTTCTTCCTCAAGCATGGGCGGCTACTGACCGTCTTGCACGGGGCCAATGGTAGGTCGATTGGTCGGCCCATTGTTGGTGGGTGCGCTGTTGGCATTGTCCATTTGAGTGCTTCCGTCACCGGTGATGATGACAGCACACATGTAGTGGTTGGGGAAGTTGTTGCTTGCGCGGCTCTCGGATCCGAAGCCGCATGCTCCATCTTCTGTCGCTAGATCCCCCAGATCGGACTCACAATTACTGTTGATGTCCGTGTCCTTGACTGATGTCTAGGCGTTGAGTTCGCGCAGGGTACCGATTGGTGGTGGGAACCACGATGCAGGGGCAATCTAAGGAGCCTGTGATTGATCAGGAAGGCGGAGTGTGCCGATCTGGCCGACCTAGAAGCGTAGGCTTCTGATCGCTAGTCTAATCCCATCGCCCACGAACTCGAAATCCGAGAGAGTTACTGGCGCATGGACGGTGAAGTCGAAGGCATCGATGAGGAGGCGAGTCTCCGCTACAGCGGAGTTGTAGATCGCAGTTGATGGGGCCGAGGAAGCCACAACATTAGCACTCCTGGTTCCCATAGACGGCGCCAATTGACGAGGGGTTAACTCATCAGTGCCCATCGTTGATGGACTTAGGTTCGAGGAAGTAGGGAGCGCTGGAGGCATCGATCGGCTAGCAAACAAGCACACATGTGACATGAGGTTTTACCCAAGTTCAGGCCTCGTAGAGGACCCTACTCCTGCTTGTCTGCTCTTGATTACAAGGGAGTTGAAAGTTACAAGGGTGCACACTTGCAATATGGCGAGGTGTATGCGGGGGTGTGTAGATTGTCCTCCTCGTCGGCCCCTCCTAGCCTTTTATAGGGAGGCTAGGTCTCAGGATAGCAGGTCGAGTCGGTTACAGATTAGGGTTTTCCATTTAATTTTCTATCTATACTTTGTCGTGTCCTAAAAAATTCGAACTCCTATGGGCCACCTGAATCCTTGTTGGGTTTCGTTCACACCGCAGACTCCTTCTTGGGCTGGACCGGATAGGCTAATCTCGAGTACCTGTAAGGTATACCCATGTCACCTCCTCTTCGTCCTCTACCCGCGAGAGCTTCACAAGAGCCATCCTTGTCTTGGCAGCAGAGGTTGCTCGGTGGGACATTCTGTGTTAGCGAAATCAGAGATGGGCAGGGAAGGAAGCAGAAGAGGAGGCAACTCGGCAGTTGGAAGTGGGGATACCCTGCGAGAAAGAGCACAACCCTATAAGGGCGAACCTCACTGTGGTTGGCCCGAGTGCCTGTACTGCACCACGTGGACACATGGGTGCAATACCTGAGGAGTGGGCACGATGCATGTCTAGGTGGTACCGGCCGACCGTTGGGCCGCCCGACCCTGAGCTCTCGGCGGGAAGCATGCGAGCCGCGCGCCTGGGGGATACTATCGGACCAAGGGCATAGGGGTACCCTGAGTCCCTAGTCGGACAGGCCCTTTGGCGGTTCATCCGGAAGCCTCACGAGAGCTTCAGGAAGATTCCCCTCATGAGGGACGAAGGCGAATGAGTTCAGGTGCAAGAGGCGACAAATAGGGCGAGGGTGGAGCATAGGATGCTCCGTCCCGCTACGCTCCCAAGGGGAAGAATATCATTTTGTGGCCCGAAAGTTGGGGTGTCCAGGCAACGGCGTACCAAGTTGCTTACAATCAGCTGCGTTGCCCAAAGTTGTCGTGCCAAATACTCAAAGGGTCTATTTCGGCAAGAATTAAACTTTACGTTTCAATACGAAATATCAGGCTAACGGCAGTCAAGTTGGGCCCCCCTGTCAGTTCTCGCTGTTATGTCACTCCCATCGCTTAGGCGGGGTGGCTGTCACGTAGGCTTGCAGTGCTGGTACAGTGGAGAGGACAACACCACCAGCCTAGTGTATTAACGTGACAAAACAGGGCACATGTATCGGTGTTATAATTATTTTTTGTTTACTCAGAAGCTTGAACGGCCTTCCGTCCCCATCGTTAACCACTACCTTAAAAGCGCATTGACGATTCCACCATTCCCTTGCCTCGCAGAAACCACTCTTCTTCTTCCTATCATCTGTCTTCTTCCCATCTTCTCCTTCCTGCCATGGAAGATCGTCGAACTCTAGAGACAAGCTTCACTACCCATGACAATAAGAAGATAGACATTGTCTACACCAACAAGGAGGAGATAGTCCTGAGGATGTACGAGGGTTGGCTTGAGAAAGACGAGGACAAGTTTGTGGGATTCGACGTCGAGTACACCCCGGAGGACCCATATGAAGGGAGTGAAGTCGCCGTCATTCAACTGGCCATGAGGACACACGTCCTCGTCTACCACTTCTCCCGGTTTGTATATCTGCTCTCTGTAGCTAACCGCTTTTAGGGTTTTCTCCTCTTGTTTTTTATCCATTTTCTCATCTTGCAACTACTGGATTTTATTTAGGACCAAATAAATTATGAAAAGACAATGTTGAGAGTCTTGATCTTGCATTTACTAAACTTTTTAAAATTATATTCCGATGATGATCTTGCATTGACAAAATATTTGTAGTTACAAATTTTGGTGATGACAAACTACATACTTTTAGGACTGACAGGAATTGTCCGGCATTGTGCTAGTTCCTTATAGAAAAGGGAATTGTTTTCTGCACTATCGACAATACAACTGATTTTTTAAAATTTTATCGAGAGGGAATTACAATTCCTGCGCACAACTGGATCAATATTCAGAGTCTTGTTAAGATCCTACGGGACTCGAGGAAGGATGGAATGGCATCACTCGCAACTAGAATCCTCGATGAGTTGTACGACAGAATGAAGGCAGATTTCCCTACGGATAGGCACAATTTGTGGGACGAGTGGCCGTTGTCTGATATAAACCTAATGTATGCAGCCATAGATGCTTACGTGACCTACCAGCTGTACAAGAAGATCCATTTTTTTCTACTTTACCTCGTGTTTTTCCCTATTTGAAAGAGGGAAGACGAGCTTAGGGGAGCCCTTTGTAGAAAATGCAGAATAGCTTAGTTTGAAGCTGCATATGCAAAGGAAATGGTTGCATCTAAAGCAGCTGACAGAGAGGCTACATAAGCAGCTGAAACAGAGCTTGCGGTGAAGTGAAGCAGAGATGATGAGAGGCTGCGGTGAAGCAAAGAACAGAGAGGCTGCATCTTCTAGTGGCAATATTCAGGTCTGTGATGCACCGCTAATTGTGATGCAGGATGCTGAAGATAGGGAAGGCAAGTCAGATCACAGGTGGGACGAAGCATTTCGTGAGGTGTGGAGTGCCAATAATGTAAGATCCACCTGGAATGATCACAGTTTGTCGCCTAGGAACGATGGCAAGCACCTCAACTAGGCTGATGAGAAGTGAATTAAATTTTACTTCTTAGTGTTATGTTTCTATTTTGTGGAACTCATTTATCTTATCAAGTTGTCTAGCGCCTCAAGTAAGAGTAGTAAAATAAATTTAACCCTCTTTGTGTTATGTTTATGTATGTGTCTTGTAGCTTGTCAAGATGGTAGCTCGTTAACTAGTAGTTTGAAAGAGTACCTTTTTTTCTTGTCTCGCTAAACAGATATTTTTCATTTTGCCCAAATTGGTAGCAAATCTAGAGAATATTCTCTCTTTGATAATTCGTTCCCTTTTGGACCTCTTTTTGCCTCTGATCAGGTAGCAAATCTAGAGCAGCAAATCACACCAGGCAAAATACATTCATTCAGAAAACAAAACAAATGTAGATATAGCTGTGCACAGCTAAATAGGAAATAGCGATAGAAAGTAGGTTGCTTAACGAGGTTCGATGCATTCACCCAGAAATAGGATGCAAGCAAAATATAGAAAATCAAAAGAAGCTCCTTAGCAGCAGCAGCAGCAGACAAATTCAACCCCTCCTTGCATGCGCCCGCGCCTCCGCATCCTCCCTCCGGCACTTCCTCCACTTCTTGCTGCCCAGCCCTTGATCTTGGGGGCATTGGGCCTAACTGGAGGCATGCGACCCTCTTCGATGGCCACCCGCTAGAGGTTTCGGAGGTGAATGCCGAGAGCCTCGTGTTTAGTGATGTAGGCGTTGACGTTCACGGTCTGGCTGCCTTTGTGGATGCCAGAGCCCGGGACCTCTCCATGCTTCAGTAAGGAGTTGAAGTCGGTGCCGGCGAGAGTCACCCAGCAGAAGGCGATCCCCTTGCAGAAGGGGAAGCTGTAGTTGCCGCCCCTGAAGAAGGCGTCATACTGGCCGGCCTGTAGCCTCCTCAGCACCTCACGAGTCTTGGTGTGCTTGGACACGTCATCGCTACAGACGTCGCTGCCGGAAACCTATTGGAAGAAAAGGAAAATGGGGGAGTAGATGATGTAAGAAGATCGAGCAATCGAAATACGAACAAGCGAATCCTAATAAACAAAGATCTAGCATCCAACAATGGGAACGATAGAAGAACCAGGGGAGGGGAGCAAACCCTAGTTATCTCTGACCATGGGTCGTCGATGCCCGTGTTATACGGGTTCAGTGGAGTGATGTACTTATCTGGATCATAGGTGCCCATGAAGTGTTGGATCTGCTTGTGAGCGGCGGGAGCCTCCTCGCTAGCGGGGACTCCTCTTCAGCGGCTACGTCAATAGAGGGGACGGGGGCCTAGACGGGAACGGTGGCTGCCTTCGATGCCTCGACAGGGGCCTGGACGGGGATGGCAGCTGCTTTCAATGCGTCGAGGGGGACCAGTGAGGGGGCAGGGGCCTCGTCGGGCGCTACGTCGGTAGCGGGGACGGGGGCTGGATAGGAACGACGGCTGCCATCGATGGCTCGACTGGGGCCTGGACGGGGACGACAGCTACTTTCAACGCGTCGAGAGGGACCAACGAGGAGACGGGGTCCTCCTCGCCGGCGGCCTCGGAGGCGACGATGGCCACCATCACCAGCACGGACGGGGTATTCTCGGTAGTTTGCAGATGTTGGTGGGACAGTGGAGAGGGTTGTGTGGGGATAGTGAGCGACAGTGAGAATGGGTGTGCGGAGAGGGCCTCTATAGTTAAGGTGGATGGAAGCAAGGCACGTTTCGTTGCACCACCGCAGCTGCGCCGCGTGCATCGTGACACGCATGATGCGATCACGTTTTTTCCCGGGCCATGCATGGCAGTTCTGTATTGAGCCGCATGCAAAGGGCGTATACACAATTTCTATGTATGAAGTTTGATATGTCCCTAAAATTGGCGATAATTAAAATTGAAAATGTGGAGGGGAAGGTAGGTGGTTGTACAGCGAGATTTGTGGGGTTGTGCTAGATCGGGTAGAGGGATGTGTTGATGACTGCGAGTGACTCTATGAAGGCGAAGATGTTAGGTCTTGTCGAGCTCAACTCTTCGGCCTCCAGCTAGCGCATGCAAGTTTCTTACGGTGGGGCCCAGTTGGAAGTGAGATTCAGAGCCGCTGCGTAAAAAATGGGATATATCTTATTAAAATCAAGTGGCAATAAATTGCAGCTATCCATCGACGACCGTGCACCCGATGAAGCATGTGTTGTGGTGTAGTAGTATCAGTAGTAGGCTTTTTAGACTTGATTAAACATGACATGACCGCTCGATGACTTTTTCCATCGACGACTTTGTGTTCCTTCTTGTAGATGTCTTGTTGAGGGAGACGTCCGTGCTTTCTCACGTTGTACTGTGAAGGGCACGACGTGTGCAACGATCATCATTGGATCGCACAGAATCAACGGTTAGTGTGCACGATCCGTGTGACAACTATGACAACCAATCAGGGAGTAGCAGACAGAGTGAGCACATGTTTGGGCTTCTACGAAAGATAGAGAGAGGAGGGCAAAACTGAGTAGTATCAAAAAACCAAGGGCAAAATTGAGTAGTATAAAAATGGAAAGTGAGTGTCTTGTACAATGAAATATATCGTGGCATACATCAAATTATGCCAAGATAGATCCACTAGAGTTTATTGGATGTGTGTTCTTCTCATAAACCATATGGACCCACTAGAGTTTATTGCATGTGTGTTATTGTCATAAACCACATGGATCCACCGGTGTCATTGCATGTGTGTTCTTTTCATAAACCACATGTTGATCCACCAATGTCATTGCATGTGTGTTCTTTTCATGAACCACATATGGATCCACCAGTGTCATTGAATGTGTGTTCTTTTCATGAACTAGATATGGATCCACTAGAGTCATTGCATGTGTGTTCTTTCAATAAACCACACATGGATCCACCGGTGTCATTGCATGTGTGTTCTTTTCAAGAACCACATCTAGAGTCATTGCATGTGTGTTCTTTTTCACAAACCACATAAGGATCCACCAGTGTCATTGGATGTGTGTTCTTTTCATGAACCACACCCAGTGTCATTGCATGTATGTTCCTCTCACAAACCACACATGGATCCACCAGTATCATTGCATGTCTGTTCTTTTCATGAACCACACATGGATCCACCCAGTGTGATTGCATGTTTGTTCCTCTCACAAACCACATATGGATACACCAGTGTCACTAGATGTCTTTTCTTTTCATGAACCACAGATAGAGTCATTGCATGTCTTTTCTTCTCACAAACCACGTAAGGATCCACCAGTGTCATTGCATGTGTGTTCTTTTCATGAACCACAACTAGAGTCATTGCATGTCTGTTCTTCTCACAAACCACATAAGGATACACCAGTGTCATTGCATGTTTGTTCTTCTCATGAACCACATCTAGAGTCATTGCATGTTTGTTCTTCTCACAAACCCCATAAGGATCCACCAGTGTCATTCGATGTGTGTTCTTTACATGAACCACACCCACAGTCATTGGATGTGTGTTCTTCTCACAAACCACCCGTGGATCCACCAGTGTCATTGCATCTGTGTTCTTTTCATGAACCACGCATGGATCCACCCAGTGTGATTGAATGTATGTTCTTTTCACAAACCACATATGGATCCACCAGTGTCATTGCATGTCTGTTCTTTTCATGAACCAAAGCTAGAGTCATTGCATGTATGTTCTTCTCACAAACCACATAAGGATCCACCAGTGTCAATGCATGTCTGTTCTTTTCATGAACCACACCTAGTGTGATTGCAAGTCTGTTCCTGTAACACCCTCGAATCGGCTCTATGCAAGTTTTAGCGATTTCCGCCAAACCCACATAGAAACGATTCAAAGATGCCCACCAGGCACTTGCGTGCGGGTGGAAAACGAAGTAATAACATTACACAATAGTCCACGATGGAACCCACAGAAACATATATATACAACAACGACTCCATGAGTCAAGAATACAGATATGCTATACAAAGATCCAAATCACCTTGAAAACGATAGAGCGTCCGACTACGGACAAGATGCAAATGGGGCTAAGAGCCCTGAAGAATAACCAATGGCGTCCATAACCCTGCCCAGGCCAAGCCGAAAGGATAACTCTGCTAACGATGTCGATCTCAAACTTGCTAAAACAAAAGGGATGCCGACAAAGGGCAAAGGAAAAAGAGAAGCGTCAGTACTGAGGCCAGTACACGGCGAGTCTAGAATTCGACGGCTCTCGCCTACATAGGTATGGTCGGCTGAAGCGGCAGCAAAGCATGCACTACACAACCTATAGAGACTCGATACAACTGTCGGCTATTAGAGACGGATAAGAAAGACCTATTCGGAACCAACCTGATACTAACACCAAACAAACCCATCCTGGTATTTCCCCCTCGAGACCAAACGAGGAAGTCAAACCAAGGAACTCACACAGTTGGCAGTTTTATTCATTCCATTATAGTTGCAGCACTTACTAGTCAGATATAGATAGCACGAGTCATCCTGATAGCATAAGTAGTGGGCAGTTTTAGTTAACCATTCAGTTATAGTTGCAGTACTTACTAGTCAGATACAATTAGCATGTGACATCCCAAACCCATCAGTTGATGGCACTTTTAGTTCATTCCATTGTTGTTGCAATACTTACTAGGCAGGTATAACATGACATGATACACCCTAGTTCCACCAGTTGTTGGCACTTTTATTATCCATTCCATTGTAGTGAAGCTGATTACTAGTCACATATTAAGTCTAATTTATAGGACTACTTTAGTTATGCTTGTCTATGATCGAGATACTGTGCTCCAAGTCGTCCATAACCGCGGACACGGCTTTCAGAAGGATTTACCCTGCAGGGGTGCACAAATAGCAACACACGCACGATCAACCTCGAAAAACCAAATAAAACCCAACGAGGCTTTCATGACAAAGCAATCACAGGATTCATAAAGTATTTCAAGGGGCGACCCCACTAAGTTACCATAGCGAAGTTGGCGGATCCAAAAACAGACCGGGGTTTGTGGCGGTCAAACGTAATTGGGAACCCAAAAGTGTGACTGGGCTTGTCGATACCGCGAAAACATGGCACGATCCAAAACAGTAGAGGTGCTCCACGCACAATCTTAAATAAAGCAGTAAAGCATGGCATAAGTATAGGATAGTAATAAAGCCCCAAACTACTTTGTGGCACCAAGAAATAAGAAATGAATCAAGCTCTGGCTAAGGGGATTCATGGTCCCACATGCGGATAGTGCGATAGTCAAGGAACATGTATCAAGTACTCGGGGTCCTACGGGACACAAGTGAGCGTGGAAGAACCAAATAACATCTATTGCCCACCGATGCCTCTGCATTAGTTATATCTATTCCCAGCAATTTAATAGTTGTATTTAAAGTCATGATCCTTTCCACCATAAAGCATATGACAACACTCCAACAATTGTGTGGTACTTCACGACACGGGATTGCACCTGAGCAAGCGACTACAACTCGCAAGACCATATATCTACCAAACAACAGGTAATAGGAGGTGTCCAAGGCAATATAAAGGCTGCACGGCATATATCTGGTACAGAACACTAAAGCATCACGACACGGATAACAATAGATCAACAGGAGGAAAATAAAGACTATAAATGCAAAATAGGTATAAAGGGGAGAATGCTCGCCTGGGAAACACTGCCAAAGATACATTATCTAAAGGACTTGCCGATACTCGCATCCACTCAACGGCCTAATCCATGAAGAAGAAAACACTAAAAAAAACACCGGATGCACTATTTAATACTACGGTAGAAGAATCAACATGTTTATGATATGATGTATGACATGGCAAAGATGCGATGCGACTAGGCAAAATTAAGCGGAAGCGGGGTCCCAACAATTAATTAGGTGGTTCATGTTGTTTAGCTAGCCCGCAATTTAAATGTTGACTTAACAAGGAAAAACATGGCATTGGTTCACTACGCAAATTTAAATGGAGGCGGTATAATACAACTATATCCTGCATATGATCTCCATATTTAATTATGAGGTGAATCGACTAAATGCCCCGAACCCACAATATGTATGCAAGTATGATAATTTAATATGCAACAAATTGTATAGATGACATTTATAAAATACGGGTCTTGGTTAGAGGTCACACTTCTCGGATCGAAGATCTTGGCGTTCACCAGGGGTTCGGGGTTTGGTCTTTGTATCCGAGATCAGGGTCCTTGAATCCGGGAAGGAGAACTTGATGCGCCGGGGGTTCGGTTCGGCGAGATTGGTCTTTAGTCTCAATCTTGGTGTCCCTTGTCAGAGTATTGGAATTCGTGTCGAAGATCTTGTCGAACCAGTTAACACCTCGCTACCATCTACACAGTGTTAGCTAGTTGTCAGGTTTGCTCCGTCTCTGTGCACATCACTTCACATGCAACCATATCATCGATGTAGCATAAACTCCACGGCATCCACCCCCAAATTACATCATCAGGAGCACATGGCAAGACTGAAGGAGATACCACAACGACATAGTCTCGAACGAGGACGACCATGGTGTTGGGAACAGGTTGGAGGGGGCGCTGGGGTGACGACCGGGAAGACGAAGCTCGTCGGCCAGAGGAACACGGCGGCGAGGTGCGGGGACGACCGGGGCAGGTGTCGGACAGCTTAATGCAGAGGGACGGCGCGATGCAGCGGCTCGGTCGTGGAGAGCACCGCTGCAGCGGCGGAGCAGGGAAGCAGGGAGACGACAAGGTCGGCGGGCTCGCTGGCGGCTGAAAACGGAGGGCCACTCGCTGCAGGGCTTGGTGCCGGGGCTCGCGTGCTGGTTCGGAGGAAGCCGTCGTCGGGTCGAGGATGCGGTGCTGGTACCTTGCGGCGGATGTAGAGGGGAGTGACGGCGGGGCCCGCTAAAGAGGGATGCGGCGCGAGGTAGGGTGAGCAGGGCGTAGATGAGGCCGGCGGTGGGGAGGAGCTTGCGGGGTCGAGCAGAGGAGACCTCCGGGCGCCATATCGCAGGGCGGCCGAGGACACGGTCGGGCAGCGGACATGGCTGGAATCCGGCCGGGCTCCGATGGCGTCCTGCGGAGGGAGGCGCCGGCGGCTCGAGGACGGGGTCGGTGCTGCGGGGTAGCACAGGGGCGTCGCAGATGGTGTCGGTGGCGGCGGCGAGGTGCTGTGGGAAGGAGGAATCGAGGAGGGGGGGTAGGTGGATACGGACAGAATCGTGGTGGGGCCGGGTGCGGAGAGTTGTGCGGCCGATGAGAGGTGCTGGGCGCGACACGGTGTCGACGTTGGCGTGCCCACGGGTGGTGCACGTCACGTGCCGCGCGAGTCGAACGTGTTAGTGCGTGTGTGTTAGCGGTAGGTGGACCAGGTGGTGTGTGGAGACTAAGTTAGATGGTTATTAGGGTTACGTTTACAGGTGGGGTGGTAGGTGGTTGCCGGTTGGTGTTGGGTTCGCAGCATAGAAAACAAAAAATCTCCTACGATGAGAACTATACACCAAGATCTATCTACTAGGTACAGAGCAATGGGTGGATATACATCCATGGAGAACATACCCTCGAAGACAACGAGTTTTGTTAACGAGTAGGAACTCGTGGATGATGTAGTCGTACGCTTGCCGATCTCAAGATCGTGATGAAGTCCAGGTCCGCTCAAAGACGTCCATCAGATCCAGCTCCAGCACCACCAAGTCTAGCACCGCAAAGCAGCGGTGCATCCGTGATTGCACACATGACCGGTACCCCGACAACCTCCGTCCCTCGCTCCAGCAAAGAAGCGGAAGCAGCAACTCCTTTCCAGATAAAGCCACCGGGAACATGTATCTCGCTAATCTGAGACCATGGGGGAATAATACTAGAGGGGGAGAGAGATCCTTCACGAGGAGGTGTGAGGAAGAAGGAGTGAAAGGGGGCCTTTTATAGGAGGAGGGGAGGGTGTCCCTTCACCTCCCCCATTCATGTGGTGGTAACCCCCTCCACATTAAAATGCCCCTTCACATTCTCTTTTAAAGTCTCCACTTTAAATGCATTAAATTTCTCCAAATTTAATGTTCTCTCATTTAATAAAACTCTTTTATTAATTTTATTCAGAATTTTGTTAATTACTTTAATTAACAAACATTCACATAAACCCCCTTGCAACATTTCAATATTACATGCAGAACCAATTTCAGCAATTTCACCCAAAACAGTTTTTGGTGTCTATTGAAATAATTCCAGCGCTTTCTTAATCTTTATCTGAAACATATTTGCTCCTAAATGGTGTCGGTATCCCTTAAGTGTGTCACCCTACGATTAGCGAATAATGCAGACATGATCGAGACCCCTCTCCGATCAATAATCAGCAGCGGGACCTGGAGTCCGTACTAAATCCCTTTGTCTCGCGATATATTACATGTCCGAGATTCAATCATTGGCATCCAAATACCTAGTTTGATCTCGTTACCGACATGCACTCTTTTCTCGTTCCCGTGATATAACATTCTAGTGATCACATCACTTGCTTGCAAGCTATCTTAATGTGATATCACCGAGAGGGCCCAGAGTATATCTATCCGTCATCGGGATGGACAAATCCCACTCTTGATCCATGAGCCTCGACATAACACCTTTGTAGCACTGAACCCACCTTTATAGTCACCCTTTTACGGTGTGACGTTTGATGTTATCAAGATACTCTTTCGGTGTTAGCAATTAACATGATCTCATGGTCTAAGGATAAAGATTACTTCGTATGATATTATAGCAATATAAACATAATGACTTTGATCGTAATGCTATACTTCGGATGAATGTTCATCACATCATTCCACCAATGGTGTGACCTTGTTATTAACAACATCCAATGTCCATGATCAGGAAACCTTGATCATCTTGTTAATCAACAAGCTAGTCTATAAGAGAGGTAGAACTAGGAACCCTTTTTGTTTATTAAACACACATGTATTGATGTTTCCGATCAATACAATTCTAGCATGTAAAATAAACATTTATCATAAACATGGAATAAGATAATAACCACTTTATTATTGCCTCTCGGGCATATTCCCTTCAGTTGGGCCTGGCCGGTGGCTGCCTCTCCTAAAAATATACTTTTATATTTATTATTATCCTGTTTTATTTTAAAAAACTTTTGTAATTAATTTTAGATAAACAAAGATCCGGAAGAGACCGGGGTTTATAATTTGAAATAAGGAGGGAGGATATTTAGAAAACAAAGATAGGCTTTGGAAAATACTTTTAGGCAAACCAAGCATGATGACATGACGATGCTCAAATGCAATGTGGCATGATGTCATGAGCATGCTGTCGTGATGATGCAATGCACATAGTAGTAAACAACGACGATTTTCTAGTAGTGGTTTTACCGGGGTGCTATAGTTCCTCTCACAAACCACATATGGATCCACCAGTGTCATTGCATGTCTGTTCTTTTCATGAACCACACCCAGTGTCATTGCATGTCTGTTCCATTCGTAAACCACACATGGATCCACCAGTGTCATTGCATGTGTGTTATTTTCATGGACCACATATGGATCCACTAGTGTCATTGAATGTGTGTTCTTTTCATGAACTAGATATGGATCCACTAGAGTCATTGCATGTGTGTTCTTTCAATAAACCACACATGGATCCACCAGTGTCATTGCATGTGTGTTCTTTTCATGAACCACATCTAGAGTCATTGCATGTGTGTTCTTTTTCACAATCCACATAAGGATCCACCAGTGTCATTGGATGTGTGTTCTTTTCATGAACCACACCCAGTGCCATTGCATGTATGTTCCTCTCACAAACCACACATGGATCCACCAGTATCATTGCATGTCTATTCTTTTCATGAACCACACATGGATTCACCCAGTGTGATTGCATGTATGTTCCTCTCACAAACCACATATGGATCCACCAGTGTCATTGCATGTCTATTCTCTTCATGAACCACACCCACTGTCATTGCATGTTTGTTCCTTTCATAAACCACACATGGATCCACCCAGTGTGATTGCATGTCTCTTCCTCTCACAAACGACATATGGATCCACTAGTGTCATTGGATGTCTGTTCTTTTCATGAACCACAACTAGAGTCATTACATGTCTATTCTTCTCACAAACCACGTAAGTATCCACCAGTGTCATTGCATGTGTGTTCTTTTCATGAACCACAACTAGAGTCATTGCATGTCTGTTCTTCCACAAACCACATAAGTACACACGAGTGTCATTGCATGTCTATTCTTCTCATGAACCACATCTAGAGTCCTTGCATGTCTGTTCTTCTCACAAACCCCATAAGGATCCACCAATGTCATTGGATGTGTGTTCTTTCCATGAACCACACCTAGTGTCATTGGATGTGTGTTCTTCTCAAAAACCACACATGGATCCACCAGCGTCATTGCATCTGTGTTTTTTTCATGAACCACACATGGATCCACCCAGTGTGATTGCATGTCTGTTGTTTTCTCAAACCACATATAGATCCACCAGTGTCATTGCATGCCTGTTCTTTTCATGAACCAAAGCTAGAGTCATTGCATGTATGTTCTTCTCACAAACCACAAAAGGATCCACCAGTGTTAATGCATGTCTGTTCTTTTCATGAACCACACCAGTGTGATTGCAAGTCTGTTCCTCTCACAAACCACATATGGATCCACCAGTGTCAGTGCATGTCTGTTCTTTTCATGAACCACACCCAGTTTCATTGCATGTCTGTTCCTTTCATAAACCACACATGGATCCACCAGTGTCATTGCATGTGTGTTATTTTTATGAATCACAGCTAGAGTCATCGCATGTCTATTCTTCTCACAAATCACATAAGGATACAGTTGTGTCATTGCACGTGTGTTCTTTTCATGAACCACGGCTAGATTCATTGCATGTTTGTTCTTCTCATAAACCACATATGGATCCACTAGTGTCATTGCATGTGTGTTCTTTTCATGAACCACAACTACAGTCATTGCATGTGTGTTCTTCTCACAAACCACATAAGGATACAGTAGTGTCATTGCATGTGTGTTCTTTTCATGAACCACAACTAGAGTCATTGCATGTTTGATCTTCTCACAAACCCCATAAGGATACACCACTGTCATTACATGTGTGTTCTTTTCATGAACGACACCCAGTGTCATTGCATGTTTGTTCTTCTCACAAACCACATAAGGATCCACCAGTGTCATTGGATGTGTGTTCTTTTCATGAACCACACCTAGTGTCATTGCACGTCTGTTCTTTTCACAAACCACATATGGAGCCACCGGTGTCACTAGAAGTGTGTTCTTTTCATGAACACACCCAGTGTCATTGCATGTCTATTCTTTCCACAAACCACATATGGATCCACTAGTGTCATTCGATGTGTGTTCTTTTCATGAACCACACCCAGTGTCATTGCATGTGTGCTCTTCTCATAAACCACATATGGATCCACTAGTGTCATTGCATGTGTGTTCTTTTCATGAACCACAGCTACAGTCATTGCATGTGTGTTCTTCTCACAAACCACATAAGGATACATTAGTGTCATTGCATGTGTGTTCTTTTCATGAACCACAACTAGAGTCATTGCATGTTTGTTCTTCTCACAAACCACATAAGGATACACCAGTGTCATTACATGTGTGTTCTTTTCATGAACGACACCCAGTGTCATTGCATGTTTGTTCTTCTCACAAACCACATAAGGATCCACCAGTGTCATTGGATGTGTGTTCTTTTCATGAACCACACCTAGTGTCATTGCACGTCTGTTCTTTTCACAAACCACATATGGAGCCACCGGTGTCACTAGAAGTGTGTTCTTTTCATGAACACACCCAGTGTCATTGCATGTCTATTATTTCCACAAACCACATATGGATCCACTAGTGTCATTCGATGTGTGTTCTTTTCATGAACCACACCCAGTGTCATTGCATGTGTGCTCTTGTCACAAACCACACATGGTTCGACCAGTGTCATTGCATGTATGTTGTTTTCATGAGCCACACGTAGATCCACCTAGTGTGATTGCATGTCTTTCCTCTCACAAACCACACATGGATCCACCAGTATCATTGCATGTCTATTCTTTTCATTAACCACACATGGATCCAGCCAGTGTGATTGCATGTTTGTTCCTCTCACAAACCACATATGGATCCACTAGTGTCATTGCATGCCTGTTCTTTTAATGAACCACACCCAGTGTCATTGCATGTTTGTTCCTTTCATAAACCACACATGGATCCACCAGTGTCATTGCATTTCTGTTCTTTTCATGAACCACAAGTAGAGTCATTGCATGTTTGTTCTTTTCACAAACCACATATGGATACACCAGTGTCATTGCATGTCTATTCTTTTCATGAACCACATATAGAGTCATTGCACGTTTGTTCTTCTCACAAACCACATAAGGATCCACCAGTGTCATTGGATGTGTGTTCTTTTCATGAACCACACCTAGTGTGATTGCATGTCTGTTATTTTCACAAACCACACATGGATAAACCATTGTTATTACATGTCTGGTCTTTTCATGAACCACACCCAGTGTCATTGCATGTCTGTTCCTTTCATAAACCACACATGGATCCACCACTGACATTGCATGGGTGTTCTTTTCATGAACCACAGCTAGAGTCATTGCATGTTTGTTCTTCTCACAAACCACATTAGGATACACCAGTGTCACTGCAAGTGTGTTCTTTTCATGAACCACACCCAGTGTCATTGCATGTATGTAGTTCTCACAAACCACGTAAGTATACACCGGTGTCATTGCATGTCTGTTCTTCTGATGAACCACATCTAGAGTCATTGCATGTCTGTTCTTCTCACAAACCACATAAGGATACACCAGTGTTAGTGCATGTGTGTTCTTTTCATGAACTACACCCAGTTTCATTGCATGTCTGTTCTTCTCACAAACCACATATGGATACACCAGTGCCATTGCATGTCTGTTCTTCTCGTGAACCACATCTAGAGTCATTGCATGTCTGTTCTTCTCACAAACAACATAAGGATCCACCAGTGTCATTGGATGTGTGTTCTTTTCATGAACCAGACCCAGTGTCATTGCATGTGTGTTCCTCCCACAACCACACATTGATCCACCAGTATCATTGCATGCCTGTTCTTTTCATGAACCACACATGGATCCACCCAATGTGATTGCATGTCTGTTCTTTTCACAAACCACATATGGATCCACCAGAGTCATTGCATGTTTGTTCTTTTCATGAACCACATCTAGAGTCATTACATGTCTGTTCTTCTCACATATCACATAAGGATACAGTAGTGTCATTGGATGTGGGTTCTTTTTATGAACCACAACTATAGTCATTGCATGTCTGTTCTTCGCACAAACCACATAAGGATACACCAGTGTCATTTCATGCGTGTTATTTTCATGAATCACACCCGGTGTCATTGCATAACTGTTCTTCTCACAAACCACATAAGGATACACCAGTGTCATTGCATGTCTGTTCTTCTCATGAACCACATCGAGAGTCATTGCATGTCTATTCTTCTCACAAATCACATAAGGATACAACAGTGTCATTGGATGTGGGTTCTTTTCATGAACCACAGCTAGAGTCATTGCATGTTTTTTCTTCTCACAAACCACATAAGGATACACCAGTGTGATTGCATGTGTGTTCTTTTCATGAACCACACCTAGTGTCATTGCATGTCTGTTCTTCTCACAAACCACATAATGATACACCGGTGTCATTGCATGTCTGTTCTTCTCATGAACCATATCTGGACTCATTGCATGTCTGTTTTTCTCGCAAACCACATAAGGATCCACCATTGTCATTGGATGTGTGTTCTTTTCATGGATCTACCAAGTGTGATTGCATGTCTGTTCTTTTCAGAAACCACATATGGATCCACCAGTGTCATTGCATGTCTGTTCTTTTCATGAACCACACCCAGTGTGATTGCATGTTTGTTCCTCTCACAAACCACATATGGATCCACCAGTGTCATTACATGTCTGTTCTTTTCATGAACCACACCCAGTGTCATTGCATGTATGTTCCTTTCATAAACCACACATGGATCCACCAGTGTCATTGCATGTGTGTTCTTTTCATGAACCACAACTAGAGTGATTGCATGTTTGTTCTTCTCACAAACCACATAAGAATACACCACTGTCATTGCATGTGTGTTCTTTTCATGAATCACACCCAGTGTCATTGCATGTCTGTTCTTCTCACAAACCACATAAGGATACATCAGTGTCATTGCATGTATGTTCTTCTCACAAACCACATAAGGATACATGAGTGTGTAACACCCCCGGGATCAGGGTTAAACAAATCCAGACCTTAGCCTGACATGAGCTTAACCTAGACCTCGAGGATATCTAGTGAGAAATCGGTAACACAACATTAACCTTGCGACACAAAAATTATTATAGCAAGCTCATAACTAAGCGAAGAACCAGAATATTACAAGAAGTGGTTACTGACCACAAACATCAAACAACAGAAGGCAAATTATGCTATTAAGTATAGCAAACTTAACAAATGGCCTAAGAGGCCTGAAGCATAACGATGACGTCCCAGCCCATAGATTCCAGGCTGCCGGCCGGGAACCCCAAGCTACTCGTCGGTGTCGATGCCGTACCAAACTTGTCTTCAAGGGAACACTTATTCTGCTACAAAAGTATCAACAAAGCAAGAGTGAGTACAGGGTGTACTCTGCAAGACTTATGGCTGGTGGGGTTATTTTGCATAAAGTCATCTTTGTTTATAAAATGAGAGGTAGAGGAAGCTCGTCTAATCAGAATATTTTAAAAGGGGATAAGAGAGCGACATCCCTTAAGAATTGATCATCGTCTTGATATCCACCAAAGTAATCCTCATCTCACAACTAGGATCACCCCTCATACCCAAGAGGAAGCATCCTTAAGCACACGTTGAACTGCAAAGTTTTACGATTAGGTTAAAGTTCTCTATGATCTTAGAATTCGGTCACCAAGCGTTCATAACCGTGAACACGACTTTTCGAAAAGATTTAACCCTACATGGGTGTACAACTTTACCCACACGTACCAACCGTCTCTTAATACCACATGATTAACCCTCTTCCTTGGAGGGCCGGTAGTGGGTGGTTGGCCACGACCTTTACCTTGCGTTCGCCGAGACCATGAGTCACGCCCTAAGGATGGTTCCGCTGTAACAGGTCAAATCACGAAGTCGGTCCTTAGAGATGTGGGCAGGGTTGGTTTACCAGGGGCGCCCTCTGATGGGTTCGTAGCATGGAAAACAAAAAACTTCTACCGCAAGAACGAACAAAACCCAGATCTAATCTAGATAAAATCCAAGATCTAATCTATTAGACATGTGCAACGAGATAGATCTGTATTAACCCTTGTAGATCCGAAATCCTTGTGTGAGATCAGATCTCGTGGTTGATGTAGATGATCACTTGTATCTCCAACACCCTCTACCCTAAGCAACCCCGGCCACGCTTACCTACCTGTATGAATGCACCTCCTTCACCTCCTCTTTCGATAACATTTTCAATGCGTATGTCGAATGGAACGCCCAAACTATGACTCATGGAATCTACTAGGAAAGTTAATCAGCGGAGGGGTTCCCAAGCCCTGTGTGGCTGTATGATCGTCTCGGTTCCAAAGGCAAGAACTCGGTTCCTAGTAGTAGCGAGCATGGGACTAGAAAAACCACATCCCACCCTGGCATCCCATACAAGCCTTAGAACGTTTAACCTCTACCACTGATCTTACCTCATCAGTATACCTCATTCTCCTGTCGTACTAGATTCTCTTCATTTGGTACATCTTCTGGATGAACCAGCACCGATAGCTAAGCATGGCTAAGCAAGACACATATAAGCTCTAGCAGTGTACACAAGCCAAACCTAGTTATGCTAGGATCAGTGGATCAGGTAATATAAGCTCAAAGGGAGTAATGCAACAGATAGGATACTCTATCTATCAATAAAAGACCACAGTGGAATTGTATGCATCATGGCAAGAATGAAATACTTTCGAAACCATGGGATTATATAATGGTGGGGCTATGCTTGTCTTTCCCTGTTGATAACCAATTAGCAGAGCTTTGAACATCTGGTACTTTACTTGACTATGGCTGGTCAAGTATTTTTCATCGATCTTCGATGGTGTTGATCTCGGTCTTCGATCTCGATCTCGATATCGTATTCTATCGGGAAGAAGCAAACACCAGAAAGAAAGGGGGAAACAACAATAAACACATTGCATCGATGCAATGCTCAAGCAAGGATGATGATATGACAAGTTAATAAGTATTGTAATGAACCCTAAGAACATGCTTCACAATTTAAGCGTGATCCAAAGGGTCCAAACCCTAAAACAGGAGAGACCCTGGAATCACCTACGGGGGTTCAAATGTTATTCTAATTGAACTTACAATTTAAGTTGTTAAACAATGCATGATTTTGAGTCTATTGTAAAAATCTCATTTTTCTGAACATTTTGATATATTATACATATTTTTCTGAGTTATAAATAATTATTTATTGAATTTACAATATTAAACCTTTTCCTAAAATTATTAAAACATTTATTAAACTTACTACGTCATTATGACGTCAGGCCAACCCTAACCCTAAATGTTTCTCACCGAGCCAGATCCAGACCCAGACACTGACGACTGGGCCCAAGGGCCACGTAGGTTGCTACGCTGGCAAACCTTGGACGACGTTAACGAGGCAACACACAAGCGACACATCAGCGACACCTCACCGCCACGTAGGCTCGCCGGCGAGGTTGTCGGGCGGTGGTCACCGGCGGCGATCTACTGCGAGATGTGATGCGTTGTTGGTCTTGGTGGAGAGAGGAGAACGAGGTGAACCTATCTGTAGTGGCGCTGCTACAAGATGGTCACCGGAGCACTGGCATCAACGGCCGCCAGCGGCGGCACTCATAGTTGAACATCGGCTGGGCGAGCCAGGAAGCGAGGGAGAGGTTGAAGGGCACTGGGAGGTGTAGGGGCTCACTGCGAGTGCAGAGGAGGGCTCGAGGAGGCCGGGCAAGGTAGGAGGGCACCGGAATCGACAACAGAGGCGGTGGCCAGAGCTCGGGGAGACGGCACGATTTGGACGCCTAGGAGCGCAATGGCTCACGCGGTTGGGGGCAATTGAACGAGTCGATCAAGGCGGACCTTCCAGCGTGCTCAGCGGAGCTCAGGAGCGACTAGGGCGGCAATGATTCGAGTCGGTGGCGAGCTAGGGTTTCGGTCATGGGCGGGGATGAGGAAGAGAGGAGGAGTGGTGAAACATGGCTTGTCCACGGCAGTGCTCGAGCCTTATAGACGACCGGGGAGGTGGTGTTGATCTTGACGCATGGCGGGGATCGTGGCGCGGTCGGACGGCAGTGACGACGACACGCAGGAGCTTCGACTCCATTGGTCACGAGGAAGACGACGGAAAAGCAGGGTCAAGGGGGTTCGGGCCAGAGGTGGGCCGCGGATGGGCCAGGTGGGCTGGCTGGCTTGCGCGGGTGGGCGGTAGAGAGAGGAAAGAGGATATGGGCTAGCCTGCTGCGGCTGCTGCTCTGTTTTTATTTTCTGAAAACCTTTTTCTCTTTTTCTCTTTGTATTTTCAAACTCAGATCTATTTTGAGATATTTCAAAATACCAAAACTCTGTAAACATTATTGAAATACTTCAGGGACCCTGTATAACAATTTGGGTTCCATATATTTTGTATTTTTTTTCAAATTCAAAACCTTTTGAATTGATTTGAGAGGGAGAGGAGAAACAAGGTTTAGGGTTTTACTTTGTTATTTTTCATGCACTTTTTAAAAGATGATGCTCATGCAATGCACAAACAAACCCTTAATACTATTTAAGTAAAATTGGGGTGTTACAGCTCTATCCCCCTTAGGAGAATCTCGACCCGAGATTCCAAAGGTAGGAAGAGAGACAGAGAGAGAAAGAAACATGGCCACTCTAAAGATAAGAGGTAAACACACTAAACAACACATGAAGTATCTCTTGGTCAACTCATGACGGAGTGTTCGGAAACAACTCTAAGATGACGAACATGAAACATGTCAAGGTAACGGAGGAAACAAAAGGAGATGGTTTCAAGTTAATAAATAGTTGGTTCTCATAAGGACTGAGACCATGGAACTCCAGAAGAGTTTAAGCTTCTGAAAAGGAAAGCTTACAACAGAAAGAACATGACCATAAACTTTGAAAGGTATGAAACTCTACTAGATGGCTTAAGTAGGGCTTCCAGGGGTACAAAGATACGGAGAACCAAGTTGTTGAACTACTTTTGATACAGAAGGATCACTCTTCGTTCAATAGAAGGCCAAGACAGAAGGTTGTTTTGTGCCGAGGACTCGTAGGAGTCACAAGGAACATGTAACAAGAGGAACCATTGATTACCAAGATCATCGTCGCTCTTGAACATGATGGAGAACGAAGGAAACTCTTTATTCATCTAGGTCTACCAAAATATTTGCCAAAGATACTGATACCACTTTACATCACCAGATGAATAGGTAAGAAGATTCATGATGACACGAGGAAAAAGAAACTTCATTCTCAGACTTCAATTACTTGGCATAACAAGATGCTTGCCAACTTAAAAGGGTCTGAGGGTCGATCGAGTGAAATTTAGCAACGCTACTTTAAATGTTCTCCTTGATGTTTGAAACACGGGACATCAGGTAGAGTTTGGACTTGGATACAAAGGAAACCATAAGCATAACTCCTATAATAAAATCATAGAAGAAGCCTCATGAAGAGTGGTTGTTATTTGCTAATTCAAGAGAATTTGACAATAGGCTTTCCAACTAGTTGTGTGAACCATTACATCAATCATTTCGGACTTACATAGAAACCTATATCAAAACCTTGAGAAACACCAACCATATATCTGCATGAGATTCAGATTCGATTAAGTGGAATGATACTTCTGACTCAGCATGTCCGAATAGATAGTGTGCAACATTTACCGTAAAGGTAAAGTTACTAGATTCTCAAGACATGGACTTCAGTGTCAAGAGCCAATAGACTGAGCTAAATTGCTAGACCCATGTATTAATGACTTGTCTAAGGACAACTGCTTATACATCGAGTACTTGCAACGAAATACAACTGTGTCCTTGAGGGTATGGAGTTAACTATACTCGAATCCACGGCAACATCTTTCAACATTTGCACGTGAATCGGAGAAGGTCACTTCAAACATCGAGAACACATTCTTCGAGATGACCCGAAGAAGGTTCTAGAAAGTTTTCCAACATTAATGCCAAATGTTTCATATGAGTCTATTCTAGCATGGAGAAGATAATGATATTGTTGATGGGCTCGACAACAAACTTATTGAGATAATCCAAGATGATGAACTCATATGTTACTTGAACAAGGCAGCGTATTGGTCAGACCAAAGAACATGAAGATGTACTCAAGTGAAACATCACAAGGCGCAACATCATCAAGATAGTCCTTAGAATTGAGTTTGATTTGACGATAACCCAAATCAAATGAAAGGCGGGGTAAGATAACATATCCACAAAGGAAATACTATCTTTCTTCAACACGAACAAAACTAGATACCCCTTTAAGATGAACTAAATCGGGTAGAACTTTTGTCTTACAACTCTCCAAGTTGTTGTTCAAGCTAAACCAACTAGTTTAGGGGTATCCAGTATGGATCCTTGGAGAAAGGAGTAGTTCAGAGAACTTGCTTGCTCAAGAACTTGACATCACAGTCATGTGGCAACATGGCAATACTTCTATTAGACATCTAGAATATCACAGACCACCAATATGTCACTTAGTTCGAGAGGAAACTTGCTTGGTAATGCAAGAAGACATAATCTCAGAGCTTCGGCACAAGCCTAACTCTTGACCGAAGAGAGTGTACCAGAGTAATGGACTTGGTAACACAATCTTGCTTTGCTTAGTGATAGGGTTAACCATCACGCTAAGAATGACTCAAATGTCCTTGGAGTACAAAGCAATAATGACTGCTAAGAATCTCAGATGGCCACATTATTACGCACACGCATCATTCACGAGAACCAAAGCTCGGAGGAAGGGTGGGTAAATATGTGTAAAAGCATCACTTTATTAAGGGGTCATGAAACTCAGCACGACCTCTTAGTATAAAAGGGTGTGATACCTTAAGGTGGAACAAATAGAAGCTAATTAATGCATCTTGATCTGCGGAATACAATACATTGACCTAGTCCTAGAAAAGACACGGTACTGGAGTTTGTCTCTCCTGACATTCCGAAATGTTTTGTCATGAAGGACCACAAGAGTATCTTGCATCGGAAGGCACCAGTGCACAGTACTACTTGGCTACCAACTAGTAGACAAAGGTCGGAAGCAACAAGGGGAAAAGGAACATGCTCAGGATAGAATCCCGAGATGTAGATGCATAGATTAACAATCTTCCGAAAACCAATGCATAGAAGAGAAGGTGTGGCAGAGTCACGAGTATAGATACAAGACTCATGAGGAGTACTCTTGTCGTGATCTATTTGATTCCATTAAAGAACATCTGCCATGGCTAGTGGTAGGGGAAGTCCTTAATTGTCAAAATTCAATCGCAACAATTACCACAAGCTCGAAGACCAGAATTATAGTTCTAGCCATCCTGAGGTGATGTGTGAACAATACGACAGGGGTCAACAGAATGGACCTTGGGTTAAATATCAGCTTCATATACAAGATTCACAACACCAGAATCTAGCACAATCCGAGACCTTCGGTTCAAGTCCAGGGGTTAGAACCCGAGAAAGAAATAACTACTACTTGAGTGACACAGTGTACACTACAAGTTAGTAATCACGAGGTATCTTCCAAGAGAAGAAAGAACTTCTGAAGTACCCAAACCAATAAGAACGAGGCACACAAGGAAAAAGGGAAACCTCAAAGCCTAGAACAGAACACTTTAGAGCCATACAATATAATATTATGGGCCCATAGGGTAGACAGATCTTGATGGAAATGAATCTCTCAAACGAAACAGAACAAAAGGGAACAAGGAACACACGACACTCACAACTCTAGAGAACTCTACACTAGGTCAACTAGTTTAGAATCGACATGCCAAGAAGGCACCTAAGATTTGAAAGACTAGAAGATAAGATAACCCAGAGTTAGAGCGAAACTATATAATGACAAAAAGAAGCATACTAGAGTTTTCGCAAATACTTTTCATCTTTGAAATAGTTTTCACAAGAACTAGACTCAACATCGACCAATAGAAAGGTTTCCTATGGTCGGTACTGCTCTGATACCAAAGACTGTAACACCCCAAGGATCAGGGTTAAACAAATCCAGACCTTAGCCTGACATAAGCTTAATCTAGTCCTCGAGGATATCCAGTGAGAAATCGGTAACACAACCGTAACCCTGCGACACAAAAATTATTACAGCAAGCTCATAATTGAGCGAAGAACTGGAATATTACAAGCAGAGGTCACTTACCATAAACATCAAACAACGAAAGGCAAATTATGCTATTAAATATAGCAAACTTAACAAATGGCCTAAGAGGCCTGAAGCATAACAATGACGTCCCAGCCCATAGATTCTAGGCTGCCGGCCGGGAACCCCAAGCTACTCGTCAGTGTCAATGTCGTACCAAACTTCTCTTCAAGGGAACACTTATTCTGCTACAAAAGTATCAACAAAGCAAGGGTAAGCACAAGGTGTACTCCGGAAGACTTATGGCTGGTGGGGTTATTTTGCATAAAGCCATCTTTGTTTATAAAATGAGAGGGAGAAGAAGCTCGTCTAATCAGAATATCTTAGAAGGGATAAGAGAGCAACATTTCTAAAGAATTGATCATCGTCTTGATATCCACCAAAGTAATCCTCATCTCACAACTAGGATCACCCCCTCATACCCAAGAGGAAGCATCCTTAAGCACACGTTGAACTGCCAAGTTTTACGATTAGGTTAAAGTTCTCTATGATCTTAGAATCCGGTCACCAAGCATTCATAACCTTGAACATGGATTTTCAAAAAGATTTCACCCTGCAGGGGTGTACAACTTTACCCACACGGACCAACCGACTCTTGATGCCACATGATTATCCCTCTTCCTTGGAGGGCCAGCAGAGGGTGGTTGGCCACGACCATTACCTTGCGTTCGCTGAGACCATGAGTCACGCCCCAAGGATGGTTCCACCGTAATGGGTCAAATCCCGAAGTTGGTCCCTAGAGATGTGGGCAGGGTTGGTTTACCAGGGGCTCCATCTACCCCAAGCAACCCCGGCCACGCTTACCTACATGTATGAATGCCCCTCCTTCACCTCCTCTTTCGAAAACATTTTCAATGCGTATGTCGAATGGAACACCCGAACTATGTGACTCATGGAATCTATTAGGAAAGTTAATCAGCGGAGAGGTTCCCAAGACCCGTGTGGCTATACGCTCGTCTCGGTTCCAAAGGCAAGAACTCGGTTCCTAGTAGTGGCGAGCATGGGACTAGAAAAACCACATCCGACCGTGGCCTCCCATACAAGCCTTAGCATGTTTAACCTTTACCATTGATCTTACGTCATCAGTATACCTCGTTCTCCTGTCATACTAGATTCTCTACATTTGGTACATCTTCTGGATGAACCAACACTGGTAGCTAAGCATGGCTAAGAAAGACATAGATAAGATCTAGCAGTGCACACAAGACAAACCTAGTTATGCTAGGAGCAGTGGATCAGGTAATATAAGCTCAAATGGAGTAATGCAACAGATAGGATACTCTATCTATCGATAAAAGACCAAAGTTGAATCGTATGCATCATGGCAAGAATGAAAAACTTTCGAAACCATGGGATTATATAATGGTGGGGCTATGCTTGCCTTTGCCTGTTGATAACCAATAAGCAGAGCTTTGAACATCTGGTACTTGACTTGACTATGGTTGGTCAAGTATTTTTTATCGATCTTCGATGGTTTTGATCTCGGTCTTCGATCTTGATCTCGATATCATATTCTACCAGGAAGAAGCAAACACTGGAAAGAAAGGGGGAAACAACAATCAACACATGGGATCGATGCAATGCTCAAGCAAGGAAGATGATATGACAAGTTAATTAGTATTGTAATGAACCCTAAGAACATGCTTCACAGTTTAAGCGGGATCCGAAGGGTCCAAACCCTAAAACAGGGGAGACCCCGGAATCACCTGCGGGGGTTCAAATGTTATTCTAATTGAACTTACAATTTAAGTTGTTGAAAAATGCATGATTTTGAGTCTATTGTAAAGATCTCATTTTTCTGAATATTTTGATATATTATACATATTTTCCTGAGTTATAAATATTTATTTATTGAATTTACAATATTAAACCTTTTCTTGAAATTATTAAAACATTTATTAAACTTACTGTGTCATTATGAGGTCAGCTTAGCCCTAACCCTAAATGTTTCTCACCAAGCCAGATCCAGACCCAGACACTAGTGGCTGGGCCCAGGGGCCACATAGGTTGCTACGCTGGCAAACCTTGGACGACGCTGACGGGGCGACACGCAAGCGACACATCAGCGACACCTCACCACCAGGTAGGCTCGCCGGCGAGGTTGCCGGGCGGTGGTCACCGACGGCGATCTACTGCGAGAGGGGATGCGTGGTTGATCTTGATGGATAGAGGAGAACGAGGCGAACCTATCTGCGGCAACGCCACTACAAGATGGTCACGGAGCACTGACATCAACGGTGGCCAGCGGTGGTGCTCATGGTTGAACATCGTCTGGGTGAACCAGGAAGCGAGGGAGAGGTTGAAGGGCACTGGGAGGTGCAGGGGCTCACCGCGAGTGCAGAGGAGGGCTCGAGGAGGCCGGGCAAGGTAGGAGGACACCAGAATCAACGTCAAACGCCATGGCCAGAGCTCAGGGAGACGGCATGATTTGGATGCCTAGGAGCGCACCGCCTCACGCGGTTGGGGGCAATCGAACGAGTCGATCAAGGCGGAGCTTCCAGCATGCTCAGCGGAGCTCGGGAGCGACTAGGGCGGCGACGATTCAAGTCGGTGGCGAGCTAGGGTTTTGGTCATGAGCAGGGATGAGGAAGAGAGGAGGAGTCGCGAAATAGGGCTTGTCCATGACGGTGCTCGAGCCTTATAGACGGCCGTGGCGACGGTGTTGATCTTGATGCATGGCGGGGATCGTTGCACGGTTGGACGGTAGCGACAATGACACGCAGGCGCTTCGGCTCCATCGGTCGCGAGGAAGACGATGGACAAGAGGGGTCGAAGGGGTACGGGCCAGAGGTGGGCCACGGATGGGCCAGGTGGGCCGGCTGGCTTGCGCGGGTGGGCGGTAGAGAGAGGAAAGAGGAGATGGGCTGGCCTACTGTGGCTATTGCTCTGCTTTTTATTTTCTGAAAACCTTTTTCTCTTTGTATTTTCAAACTCAGATCTGTTTTGAGATATTTCAAAATACCAAAACTTTCTAAACATTTTTGAAATACTTCAGGGACCCTGTATAACAATTTGGGTTCCATATATTTTTTATTTTTTTCAAATTCAAAACCTTTTGAATTGATTTGAGAGGGAGTGGAGAAACAAGGTTTAGGGTTTTACTTTGTTCTTTTTCATGCACTTTTTAAAAGATGATGCTCATGCAATGCACAAACAAACCCTAAATACTATTTAAGTAAAATTGGGGTGTTACACAGTGTCATTGCATGTGTGTTCTTTTCATGAACCACACCCAGTGTCATTGCATGTCTATTCTTCTCACAAACCACATAAGGATACACCAGTGTCATTGCATGTCCGTTCTTCTCATGAACCACATCTAGAGTCATTGAAATTCTGTTCTTCTCACAAACCACATAAGGATCCACCAGTGTCATTGGATGTTGTAACGCCCTAGTTTTAGCTAATGTCTAATTAGGGTTTGTTTGTGCATTCATGAGCATCGTTAGTTTTGCTACGAATAAAAATGAATGCAAGAAAGAAAATAAAACCCTAAACCCTAAAACCTATTCAAAATTGTTTTGAATTTTGAAAACCCAAAATGTTTGGAGCCCAAACTGAATACAAGGGCCCCTGAGTATTTTATATACTTTGTAAACCTTCTGGTATTTTTGAAATAATTCAATAACAGTTTTGAAATGATTTTACAAAAGGAAAGTGAGAAAATAAAAAAAGGAAAAGGTTTTCTAAAAAATAGAGCAACAACTAGCAAACTACCCAGCCCAGCTCACCTCCTCCCTCCTCTCTCTATCTGTCGCTCGCGCACCAGTAGCAGCATAGCAGCAGCCCACCTGCAACCCACATTAGCCCAGCCCAGAGGTACCTGTTCATCGTCTTCCTTCTCGAGCAGAAGCAGCTCGGTGGAGCTCGCTGTGTCGCCCGATGCCACTACCGCGCCGAGGTGACGCCAAGATCAACGCCGCCGACGCGAGGAGAAGATAAGGACGCCTCGTGCCGTATCCATCTTCCCCTTGACCTCTCACTTTCCCCTGACCTCTCTCTCCCTCGTTTTCCTCTCTGCCAGGAACCCTAGGTTCCGGCCGCTGTGTAGCACCGCCGTCCCCGGCCTGCCCTCGTGCAACCGAGCACGCCCCAAGCTCATCCATGAAGTACAGCGTCTCCTCGTCGAAGGAATTGATCTGGGAAGCCCTAAATCGACCGTGTCGAGCTCATCTTCCCCGCTTCCGATGCCACCCGCCGTCGCCATTACCATCATCCCCGACCTTGCCTGGCCTCCTTGACAAGATCTTCACGCTCACGGTGAGCAACCGGTACTCTAGCACCTCCCCATTGCCCTCCTCTCTCTGTACTGTGCTCTCGCCATTGCTCCGCCGTCGCTGCCGCGGTAGATAGCTCGCGCCGACACTCCGGTGACTCAAACACAGCGGTGCCACCCGAAAATAACTCCTCGCAACCGTCCGCGTCAAACCAGAGTAGGCCCGAAGTTCCGCTCGCTCTCCAGCGCAACCCCGTCGATGATCTGGGGTTGATCCCCGGTGGGTGACGTCAAGTCGACGCCCTGACGATGTTAGCACGCGGGTCAGCCGTAGTTAAACCAGGGCTAGGACCTCTCCTGCCCATGTGGAGGCTGAGGTGGCACCGGGCCCGTCCGTCAGCCTCTCTGGCTAGGGTTAGACCTGGTATAAAAAGTGTTTTCCAGTTTTGTTTTAATTTCAAAAAAGGATAAATACTAGAAATTCAATAAGTAATTATTTATACCTCAGAAAAATATGTATAATATATCAAAAATGTTCAGAAAAATGATATCTACACATTATCATCAAAATCATGCATTGTTCAACAACTTTAATCACAAGTTTAATTAGAATAACAAATCAACCCCTGCAGGTGATTCTGAGGTTTTCCCTGTTCTAGGGTTTGCACCCCTCGGACACCGCTTAAGTTGCAAAGCATGCTATAGGGTTTGATTTAAATACAAATTAATTTTTCATATCATCATCCTTGCTTGAGCATTGCATCGATGCCACGTGTTGATTGTTGTTTCCCCTTCCTTTCCGGTGTTCGCTTCTTCCCGGTAGAATACGATATCGAGATTGAGATTGAAGACCGAGATCAACACAATAGAAGATCGACGAACAACACTTGACCAAATGTAATCAAGTCAAGTACAAGGCTTCTGAAGATCTATATCTGGGTATCAACAAACAAGGCAAGCATAGCCCCACCATTATACAATCCTATGATTTCAAAAGCACTTCAATTTCTGCCATGATGCATACGATTCTACTATGGTCTTTTATCGATAGGTAGAGTATCCTATCTATGCATTACTCCCTTTGAGCTTATATTACCTGATCCACTGCTCCTAGCATAACTAGGTTTGGCTTGTGTGCAATGCTAGAGCTTATATCTGGGTCTTTCTAAGCTATGCATAGCTATCAGTTTTGGTTCATCCAGATGATGTATCAGATGCAGAGAATCTAGTATGACAGGAGAACAAGGTATACTGATGAGGTAAGATCAGTGGTAAAGGTTTAACATGCTAAGGCTTGTATGGGAGGCCACATTGGGATGTGGTTTTTCTAGTCCCATGCTCGCCACTACTAGGAACCGAGTTCTTGCCTTTGGACCAAGACGAGTGTACAGCCACACGTGGTTTATGGGGACCTCGCAATTAACTAACTTTCCTAGTAGATTCCATGAGTCACCTAGTTCGGGCATTCCATTCGACATATGCATATTTGGTCGTTGTTGAAGGTGGTGAAGCAAGGTAAAATGGTCGTGTCCAATCACCCTCTGCCAGCACACTAAGGAGGTGTGTCAAGTGGCGCTAAGAGTCGGTTGGTACGTGTGGGTAAAGTTGTGCACCCCTACAGGGTTAAATCTTTTTGAAAAGCCGTGTTCACGATTATGAATGCTTGGTGACTGAATTCTAAGATCATAGAGAACATGAACCTAACGTAAAACTTGGCAGTTCAATATGTGCTTAAGGATGCTTCCTCATGGGTACGAGGGGGTGATCCTAGTTGTGAGTTGAGGATTACTTTGGTGGATATCAAAAGGTGATGATCAATTCTTTGGAGATGTCGCTCTCTTATCCCCTTTTAAGATGATCCTAGTAGACAAGCGTCTTCTCCCTCTTGTTTTATATTATAAACAAAGATAATTTTATGCAGAATAACCCCACCAGTCATAAGTCTTACAGAGTACACCCTGTACTCACCCTTGTTTTCTTGATATTTTTACAGTAGAATAAGTGTTCCTCTAAAGACAAGTTTGGTACGACATCGACACCGATGAGTAGCTTGGGGTTCCCGGCCGGCAGCCTGGAATCTATGGGCTGGGACGTCATCGTTATGCTTCAGACCTCTTAGGCCATTTGTTAGGATTGCTATACTTAATAGAACAATTTGCCTTCCGTTGCTTGATGTTTGTGGTCAGTGACCTCTTCTTGTAATATTTTGGTTCTTCGCTCAGTTACGAGCTTGCTGTAATAATTTTTGTGTCGCAGGGTTACTATTGTATTACCGATTTCTCAATGAATATCCTCGAGCTCTAGGTTAACATTATGTCAGGACAAGGTCTGGGATTTGTTTAACCCTAATCTCGGGGGTGTTAGAGACGTGTGTTCTTTTCATGAACCAAATCTAGTGTCATTGCATGTGTGTTCCTCTCACAAATCACACATGGATCAACCCATATCATTGCATGTATGTTATTTTCATGAACTACGCATGGATCTACCCAATGTGATTGCATCTCTGTTCTTTTGAAAAACCACTTATGGATCCACCAGTGTCATTGCATGTTTTTTCTTTTCATGAACCACAGCTAGAGTCATTGCATGTCTATTCTTCTCACAAATCACATAAGGATATAGCAGTGTCATTGGGTGTGGGTTCTTTTCATGAACCACAGCTAAAGTCATTGCATGTCTGTTCTTCTCACAAACCACATAAGGATACAACAGTGTCATTTCATGTGTGTTATTTTCATGAACCACACCCGGTGTCATTGCATGTATGTTCTTCTCACAAACCACATAAGGATACCCCAGTGTCATTGCATGTGTGTTCTTCTCATGAATCACACCTAGTGTCATTGCACGTATGTTCTTCTCACAAACCACATAAGGATACACCAGTGTCATTGGATGTGCGTTGTTTTCATGGATCCACCCAGTGTGATTGCATGTCTGTTCTTTTCACTAACCACATATGGATCCACCAGTGTCATTGCATGTCTGTTCTTTTCATGAACCACACCCAGTGTCATTGCATGTATGTTCCTCTCACAAACCACAAATGGATCCACCAGTGTCATTGCATGTCTGATCTTTTCATGAACCACACCTAGTGTCATTGCACGTATGTTCCTTTTAAAAACCACACATGGATCAACCAGTGTCATTGCATGTGTGCTCTTTTCATGAACCACAGCTAGAGTCATTGCATGTATGTTCTACTCACAAACCACATAAGGATACACCTGTGTCATTGCATGTGTGTTCTTTTCAGGAACCACACCTAGTGTCATTGCATGTCTATTCTTCTCACAAACCACATAAGGATACACTAGTGTCATTGCATGTTTATTCTTCTCATGAACCACATCTAGAGTCATTGCATGTATGTTCTTCTCACAAACCACATAAGGATCCACCAGTGTCATTGCATGTGTGCTCTTTTCATGAACCACACCCACTGTCATTGCATGTCTATTCTTCTCACAAACCACATAAGGATACACTAGTGTCATGGCATGTATGTTCTTATCATGAACCATACTAGAGTCATTGCATGTATGGTCTTCTCACAAACCACATAAGGATCCACCAGTGTCATTGGATGTGTGTTCTTTTCATGAACCACACCCAGTGTCATTGCATGTGTGTTCCTCTCACAAACTACACATGGATCCACCAGTATAATTGCATGTATGTTCTTTTCATGAACCACACATGTATCCACCCAATGTGATTGCATGTCTATTCTTTTCACAAACCATATATGGACCCACCAGTGTCATTGCATGTATGTTCTTTTCATGAACCACAGCTAGAGACATTGCATGTCTGTTCATCTCACAAACCACATAAGGATACAGAAGTGTCATTGGATGTGGGTTCTTTTCATGAACCACAACTAGAGTCATTGTATCTTTGTTGTTCTCACAAACCACATAACGATACACTAGTGTCATTACATGTGTGTTCTTTCCATGAAACACACCCGGTGTCATTGCATGTCTGTTCTTCTCACAAACCACATAAGGATACACCAGTGTCATTGCATGTGTGTTCTTCTCATGAACTACACCCAGTGTCATGTCATGTCTATTCTTATCACAAACCACATAAGGATACACCAGTGTCATTGCATGTCAGTTCTTCTCATGAACCACATCTAGAGTCATTGCATGTACGTTCTTCTCACAAACCACATAAGGATACACCAGTGTCATTGCATGTGTGTTCTTTTCATGAACCACACCCAGTATCATTGCATGTTTGTTCTTCTCACAAACCACATAAGGATACACTAGTGTCATTAGATGTGTGTTCTTCTCATGTACCACACCCAGTGTCATTGCATGTCTATTCTTCTCACAAACCACATAAATATCCACAAGTGTCATTGGATGTGTGTTATTTTCATGAACCACACCTAGTGTCATTCCATGTATGTTCTTCTCACAAACCACATAAGGATACACCAGTGTCATTCCACGTATGTTCTTCTCATGAGCCACTTTAGAGTCATTGCATGTCTATTCTTGTCACAAACCACATAAGGATCCACCAATATCATTGGATGTGTGTTCTTTTCATGAACCACACACAGTGTCATTGCATGTGTGTTCCTCTCGCAAACCACACACGGATCCACCAGTATCAGTGCTTGTCTATACTTTTCATGAACCACACATGGATCCACCCAATGTGATTGCATGTCTGTTCTTTTCACAAACCACATATGGATCCACCAGTGTCATGGCATGTTTGTTCTTTTAATGAACCACAAGTAGTGTCATTGCATGTTTGTTCTTCTCACAAATCACATAAGGATACAGCAGTGTCATTGGATGTGGGTTCTTTTCATGAACCACACCTAGAGTCATTGCATGTTTGTTCTTCTCACAAACCACATAAGGATACACCAGTGTCATCACATGTGTGTTCTTTTCATGAACCACACCCAGTGTCATTGCATGTCTGTTCTTCTCACAAACCACATAAGGATACACCAGTGTCATTGCATGTCTATTCTTCTCATGAACCACATCTAGAGTCATTGCATGTTTGTTCTTCTCACAAACCACATAAGAATCCACCAGTGTCATTGGATGTGTGTTCTTTTCGTGAACCACACCCAGTGTCATTGCATGTGTGTTCTTCACACAAACCACACATAGATCCACCAGTATCATTGCATGTCTGTTATTTTGATGAACCACACACATCGATCCACCCAGTGTGATTGCATGTTCGTTCTTTTCACAAACCACATATGGATCCACCAGTGTCATTGCATGTCTATTCTTTTCATGAACCACACCCAGTGTAATTGCATGTCTATTCCTCTCACAAACCACACGTGGATCCACCAGTGTCATTGCATGTGTATTCTTTTCATGAACCACAGCTATAGTCATTGCATGTATGTTCTTCTCACAAACCACATAAGGATACACTAGTGACATTGCATGTGTGTTCTTTTCATGAACCACAACCAGAGTCATTGCATGTCTATTCTTCTCACAAACAACACATGGATACACCAATGTCATTGCATGTATGTTCTTTTCATGAACCACACATAGATCCACCAAGTGTGATTTCAAGTCTGTTCTTTTCATAAACCACATGAGGATGCACCAGTGTCATTGCATGTCTATTCTTTTCATGAACCACACCCAGTGTCATTGCATGTCTGTTCCTTTCACAGACCACACATGGATGCAACAGTGTCATTGCACGTGTGTTCTTTTCATGAACCACAGCTAGAGTCATTGCATGTCTGTTCTTCTCACAAACCACATAAGGATACACTAGTGTCATAGCATGTGTGTTCTTCTCACAAACCACAGCTAGAGTCATTGCATGTATGTTCTTCTCACAAACCACATAAGGATACACCAGTGTCATTACATGTATGTTCTTCTCATGAACCACATCTAGAGTCATTGCACGTCTGTTCTTCTCACAAATCACATAAGGATCCACACGTGTCATTGGATGTGTGTTCTTTTCATGAACTACACCCAGTGTCATTGGATGTGTGTTCTTCTCACAAACCACACATGGATCCACTAGTGTCATTGCATGTGTGTTCTTTTCATGAACCATACATGGATGCACCCAGTGTGATTGCATATCTGTTCTTTTCACAAACCACATATGGATCCACCAGTGTCATTGCATGTCTGTTCTTTTCATGAACCATAGATAGAGTCATTGCATGTTTGTTCTTCTCACAAACCACATAAGGATCCACCAGTGTCATTGCATGTCTGTTATTTTCATGATCCACACCCAGTGTGATTGCATGTTTGTTCCTCTCACAAACCACATATGGATCCACCAGTGTCACTGCATGCCTGTTCTTTTCATGAACCACACCCAGTGTCATTGCATGTATTTTCCTTTCATAAAGCACACATGGATCCACCAGTGTCATTGCATGTGTGTTCTTTTCATGAACCACAGCTAGAGTCATCGCATGTTTGTTCTTCTCACAAATCACATAAGGATATAGCAGTGTCATTGCATGTGTGTTCTTTTTGTGAACCATAGTAAGAGTCATTGCATGTCTGTTAATCTCACAAACCACATAAGGATGCACCAGTGTCATTGCATGTGTGTTCTTCTCATGAACCACACCCAGTGTCATTGCATGTCTTCTCTTTTCATTGCATCTGTGTTCTTCTCATAAACCACATATGGATCCTAACCTTAGGAGAGCCCTAACCTTAGCCCCCCAATGGGTGGCCGTTAGACCGAGTCTTCTAGAAGGCAGGCCCTAACACAGTTTTTCTGCTTGACGATTGTTAGATACCGTTCGATCGGGGCGCTTGGACGATTGGGATGGTCTTCGTGAGAGCGATCCGCGAGTAGGCTGTTCTGCGGCATGATTGGCCATGCTTGCTCTGGACAAACTAGCAACACCGGGCGCTCCCCTGTTGCAACTGTCACGACTCACGAGTTCAGTGGGCCATATTCCAGTGTCATGTCCCCATTACTTCTCTTCCTCCCCGTACTTTTCTTCCTTCCCCTCGAAGACACTTTCCCCACTTCACTCCCATCCTGCCATAGCCGCAAGACGATGGCGCATCTAGCTATCTCTCTGGTAGGCACCCCCTCTCCCTCTCTCTGTCGCCATGGGTTCAAGGAGAGACTTTGAGGAAACGCGTGGTGACGACACGTCTGGTGATTTCGATGTGAGTCGTCTCATCTCTATCTCTATTATTTGTGGCCAGTTATCTGTTTTGAGCTAGATCTACCTTGTTTACTCATGCGTGTATGATGTGTTAGGCCAACCAGACGGTGTATGACTCCGACTATCACGGTTTAGAGGATGAAGACAATCCTCTACTATGTAAACATGGATATGTGCCCGCTAAATTTGTAGCGTTCGAAGGACGAAACGTGGGCAGGAGGTTTGTACAGTGTCAAGGACATCGTGCAATGATGCAAGGCGGAAGTTACGGTGCTGTCAAATGGGTAGATCCAGAGTGGCCCAAATTGATGCAGAAAACACTAGAAAACACTATTGAGTTGAAAAATCCGTAGTCAGCTCGCTTCTTGACAGTGTTGAGATGAAGCTATGGGACTCCGTTGACACGACCAAGCTTAACCGAGATCTCAGGAGGGTGCAAGAAAAGGTTAGCAAAGTCGAGAAGGAGAGGGACGTGGCATTGGGCCTGAAGGCTAAAGCAGAGCAAGAACTGACTCAAGCAAGGAATGATCTTCACCATACCAAAGTCATGCAGTTCACAACTACGAGTATTGACAAGTGCATGAGGAAAAATGCATAGAAACAATTGAATCTGTGCAAGGAAGATGCTAAAAGGAAGGAGCAGATGAATCAATCCTTGCTCTCGCAGGAAGATGAACATCGGGCTAAGATTAGGAAGATCAAGGAGATGTATGATAACTAGTTCTATTTAGCTTGAGATCCATGCCATTTTAAGTTGTAATAGTAGTACTTGTTGACCTAGCGGTCTGAACTAGTGGTCCCGGAGTCCTAGGAGGAAAAAAATTGGTCTCCCGTTAGTCTATCTTAACCTTGCATTACTTCCTTTTGTCAGATCATGGTGGTATTCTGACATTGGTCGTTTGTTTAAACGTAATCTACGTGGATTGTGCCGCATGCAAATGGCACAACCACAATTTATAAAGTGGAAGCACGTACACCCGGTTAATGGAGATCCGGGAGCTTCACCAGACGCGGGGGATGCAGGAGCAGGGAGGCGGTGAGATAGACGGGCTCAAGCATCTGGGCATTATCGGTTGACATTGCTGTTTATTTTGCCACGTCGTTGTGCAGCATCTGAAATAAGTTGCTGCTTCGTGGAGTGTGGCAGCTTAAATAATTTATTTCTGTGTCACTTACATTCCATCGAATTTGGAGACCTCCTTCCCCTCAGCAATTGTGGAACCGGTGCTCCTTGTTTTCAGATAGAAGTGGCACAATCACAATTTCCGATTCAACTACTGACTCGGGCGTTTCCAAACCCTAAGTCGCAGTACATTTTACTTAGAGAACATGGGTAGATTATTTCGCCTAGCAAAGTGCCACACACAGAGCTCCAGAATTTAACCGAAGTACATATATAGGTACAAGTTCAACACATTACTATGCATCTTCATTGCCAGCAGCCTTCTTCCGCAGCCTGGGTGCCAAGCCTTCACGTCCACTGGCTTCTTCATTTCCTGCCTTCTTCCTGTTCCTCGGTGCCAATTTTCTTAGCTTCACGTACTCTGCATCACCGGGACAATCAGCACCAGAATCGTGTCCATCATCATCTTTCCACTTGTTTTTACCTTCTTCGGGCAGCAGAATGACTGACCCGGCAGTCATGTTTCTAACCTTGCGGCGCTTCCTGTCAAAGAAACCGGACTATTGCATAACTTCCCAATATCTACACAGTAAATGAAACAAAAATTACAATTCAGCACAAACATGAAAACCCGAAGAGACTTTTGGTTACTAGGAGCTAATTGGGTTCGAGTGACCACCCTATCCAAGAATAGAAGGGTGACTCCCAGTTGCAGCAGCTTCCACATCCAGTACATCATAATTCAGCTCAAACATGCAATCCGAAGCATACATTTTCATCAACCCAATTAGCTGACTGTCACACGTTAGAGGAGTCATGATGCGAAGCTGAACTTTGCAGTCTGCTTCAGCCACAATTCATCATGATTACGCAGAGCAGCAACCATACCAGATATAGTGCAGATCTGCGTAGGCGCTTCTTCCTTCGTGATATAATGGTGTCCATACCACTTGCCCTCCACCCTTGCTGATTTAGAGTCGTACCTGAAGAGGACTACCGTAACCAAGTAAGGGTGGTCCGCGGAGATCACACTTGACAGAAAACTATGGACAAAATATGTTTGTCAGCGTTGGGCTAACAAACAATGGTAGGTTCAGTAGCCAGATAGCAGTTATAATTCGTGCGAATAGCAAAGAGAAGGGTAGCTCACCCGCATGTATCCAGAACATCTTCTTCCTTGGTAGTAGGATCTGCCATCACCCGAGCTACTTGGCTCATCAGCGACGGAGGCGGGCTAGATCCTCGCAACGGCGGCTACGACATGCGCCATTGGAGCTCGGGACTAGCGACTAGGCGGAGCAACTTGGCGCTAGAAGTCAAATGTCCGAATTGATCGTCCTGCTTGGAGGGTGGATTTCGATGCTGCCGATGCTAGGGGAGAGGCGGGAATGGATTTGTGAAATTGGTCAACACATCCAATCCACTTAGTTCCTCGATTTGCCTAAGAGGTTGCTGCGTTGGTGCTCGCATCACGGACAGATGACCGACATGTGGGTCCCTACCGTCTACTTCACGGGGCAGTTTAACGGAATGTTTGTATTTGACAGGGGTGAGATGTGTTTGCCTTGAAATGGCCCCTCTGAGTAGTTGGCAGCCCAACTTTACGAAACGCGGAAATTATAGGCAACTTGGGTACCGCCATGCGCTCGCCCATGAACTGCCCCGTGAAGTAGACGGTAAAGGGCCCGACAGTTGGGGCGGTGTCTCCCCATTTTTGTACAAGGGGAGCCAGAGGCGACGCACCCCGCATGAGCATATATCATCCATGTCTGAGGGTAAGAGGAGGACGGGAGCCTCCGAAGCTATATAGGCCAGATCTAGTGAAAGTAGCCGGGTAGACCGAGTCTTCAGTGGGCGGCATTGTCGTGACTCTTCCCGCCTTTCGTTTAGGGAAAGAGGCCCACTCACCCTATAAAAGGATACCTCCCTCTACCTTGGAGGAGGTTGATTCCTAGGACTTGTAACCCTAGAAATTGGCTCTCCATTGTACCCTCACGAAGCACAACAAGCAATAAAACCAAGGAGTAGGGGCTTTACCTCCTCATGATGGTCCTGAACCTTGGTAAAAACACCGTGTCAACCTCTCCGTCGTGTGCGTGCACCACCGTCCTCGCCTTTGTTGAGCACCTCTAAACACGCGATTCAGCCCCTCTTGAACTCAAGGCTCATCAGACCCCTGTTACTTTGTGGGACACATCTCTGACAGATAGGAGCGCTTCATCCATGACCATGGCATCGGGCGTGGCTTCGTGTTTTGGTTTGGCTACCACATAGGCGGGGACCTCTCTGTGTCTATGTTCGACACATTCTGGTGCCATGTTGATTACCTTCGCCACCTTTGGAGCGTGTATGCGGCTTCTCCTGACATTGCTGACACCACTCCCTGGAAGGAGGGGCATGTATTTTGTGGCCGTCAGTGGGTGGCAATGTCCCGGTCTTTTGCCCTGGGGGTGCGTTTGTAATGTACTTACTGTTGGTGAACCCTCTTTTTCCTAGGAGTTTTCATCCTTTGTGTAGCTTGTTTTCCTTATTTCATCCTTCCGCACTACGCTATTAGGAATCATCCTCCGGATGTCGTGGTGCCGCTTACTGGGCCGCCTCGACTTAACGAGGGTCACAATATAGGGAAGGCGGTCTTGTGATTGCTTCTAGAGGCGCCCCCGTCGTGTTGAGGAGTCCCCAGGGTAGGAGAACAACTTCTGGAAAGGGCGCCAAGTGAGGGAAGGAGCGCGGCGAGGGAGCGATACGAGGACACCCGAACTTGGCTCTGTTGCAGGTGCCCCCATGGAGGGGGCCTTTTTTCCTAGCCTCACGCAGACGTGCTTCCTCGGTGAAGTCCTGTGACACCCCCGATATCAGAGTTAAACAAATCCCAGACCTTAGCCTGATGTAAGCTTAACCTAGGGCTCAAGAATGTCCAGTGGAGAAACAGTAACACAACAGTAACCCTGCGATAAAAAATTATTACAGCAAGCTCATAACTGAGCAAAGAAACAAAATATTACAAGCAAAGGTCATTGACCACAAACATCAAACAACGGAAGGAAAATTATGGTATTAAGTATAGAAAACATAACAAATGGCCTAAGAGGCCTGAAGAAAAATGATGACATCCCAACCCATAGATTCCAGGCTGCCGGCCGGGAACCCCAAGCTACTCGTCGGTGTCGATGTCGTACGAAACTCGTTTTTAGGGGAACACTTATTATGGTACAAAAGTATCAACAAAGAAAGGGTGAGTATAGGGAGTACTCCGCAAGAATTATTGCTTGTGGGGTTATTTTGCATAAAGCCATCTTTGTTTGTAAAACAAGAGGTAGAAGAAGCTCGTCTAATCAGAATATTTTAAAAGGGATAAGAGAGTGACATCTCCAATGTATTGATCACCATATCTTTGATATCCACCAAATCATCATCACCTATCAACTAGGATCACCCCCTCGTACCCATGAGGAAGCATCCTTAAGCACGCGTTGAAACCTCCATGTTTTACGGCTAGGTTAATTTTCTCTATGATCTTTGAATTCGGTCACCAAGCATTCATAACCGTGAACATGACTTTTTGAAAAGATTCAACCCTGCAAGGGTGTACAACTTTACCCACATATACCAACCTGAAAATTAAATGGAAGATGAGTAGAGCTATATTGATGTGAGTGGAGTGTCCACCCACATAATTGGGGAGAGGTGGGGGCAGCACCATGGTTGTGCGCCATGGCCCCTTGGGCTTCCCCCCTCACCTATAAAAGGTGCACCTCCTCCCCTCTCAACTCACACCATTCACCCTTCCTCTCATATGCCCTTTGGTTGGCATCTTCCTCCCCTTCTAGACTTGTCCATTGCCAGGAGCGAGGTGCTTAGGTGAATCCCTGCTCAATATACTCTCCACCACCATCACCACCATGTCATTGTGTTGTTAGAATTCCGGTGGATCCGCTACTTCCACTGCCCAGGTGGAGCGAGGTTTTAGGAGTCGTCGTCCCACCCTACGTGTAACCGATTACGGAGGCGCTACCTCTTGTGGTGTTGATCAATTGCGCGCCCTTGAGAACATTCGTGTACACTCTATATTTGTTTGCAGGAATGTTATCCCGCGTTACGGTATTCGAGGGTGGGTCACTCTGAAATTGTTAAATGTATCTCTTTGATATGATTTGGTTGTTGCCACCTAATTTTTTTTGTTTTTCATGCAACGAACCCCTTTGAAAACCACATCACACCATGGCCTCCCACACAATCCTTAGAATGTTTAACATTTACCACTGATCGTACCTCATTAGTATACCTTGTTCTCCTGTGATACTAGATTTTCTACATCTGATACATCATCTGGATGAACCAGCACGAACCACTATGCATGGCTAAGCAAGACACACATAATAGCTGTATCAGTGCACACAAGCCAAGCCTAGTTATGCTAGGAGCAGTGGATTGGGTAATATAAGCTCAAACAGAGTAATGCAACAGATATGATATCTATCTATCAATAAAATACCATAGTAGAATTGCATGCATCATGGAAGGAATTGAAATGCCTTTGAAAACATAGGATTGTATAATGGTGGGGCTATGCTTTCCTTTGCCTGTTGATAACCAATAAGTAGAGCTTCAGACATCTTGTACTAGACTTGATTGTAGTTGGTCAAGTATTGATCTTCCATCTTGGAAATTAAAGCGGTGTTGATCTCGGTCTTCGATTTCGATCTCGATGTCGTATTCTACTGGGAAGAAGCAAACACCAGAAAGAAAGGGGAAACAGTGAACACATGACATCGATGCCATGCACAAGTAAGGATTATGACATGGCAAGTTAAATAGAGTTGAAATGTAACCCTAGAACATGCTTGGAAATTAAAGCGGCATCTGAAGGGGCGCAAACCCTAATAGAGGAGAGACCCCGAAATCATCTACTGGGTTCAATTGGTTCTTCTAATTAAACTTGTAATTAAAGTTGTTAAACAATGCAAGATTTTGAGTCCATTGTGTATATCTCATTTTTCTGAACATTTTGATGTATTATACATATTTTTCTGACTTATAAATAATTAAATATGGAATTTCTAGTATTTAATCATTTTCTAAAATTAGAACAAAAGCTATTAAATACTTTTTGCACCAGGGGTTGGGCTAGCCAATGCAGCTAACAGAGGGGGCCCAGGACACCTCAGCATCCATGTAGGCAAAGTGGGACCTAGTCCAGGTTTGACTACGGCTGACCCGCGCGCTGACGTTGGCAGGACGTCGACGTGACGTCATCCAGCGGGGATCGTCCCCAAATCATCGATGGGGAGGGCGCTGGAGAGCGAGAGGGACTATGGGACTACTAGAGTTCGACGTGGATGACTACGGGGGCTGTTTGTGCATGGCGCCACCCGATTTGGGTCACCAGAGTGGCGACCATGACCAGCGGTGATAGTCGGTGGCAACGTTGGTACGACAGAATAGGGAACATGAGGAAAGGGGAGTGTAACACCCTCGAATCGGCCCTATGCATGTTTTAGCAACTCCCGCCAAACCCGCATAGAAACGATTCAAGGATGCCCACCAAGCACTTGCGTGCGGGTGGAAAACAAAGTAATAACATTACACAATAGTCCATGATGGAACCCACACAACATAGATATACAACAACGAATCAACGAGTCAAGAATATAGACATATAATACAAAGATCCAAATCACCTTGAACACGATACAACATCAGAGTACGGATAAGATGCAAATGGGGCTAAGAGCCCTGGAGAATATCCAATGGCGTCCATAACCCTGCCTAGGTCGAGCCGGAAGGGTAACCCTGCTAACAACGGAAAACTTATACCTGTTAAATAAAAAGGGGTACCGAAAAAGGCCAAAGGAAAAAGGAAGCGGTCAGTACTGAAGCTAGTACACGGCGAGTCTAGAATTCGGCTGCTCTCGCCTACATATGTATTGTGGACTGAAGCGGCAGCAAAGCATTCACTACACAACCTATAGAGACTCGATACAACTGTCTGCTATTAGAGAGGGATAAGAAAGACCTATTCGGAACCAACTTGATACTAACACCAAACATGCCCATCGTAGTATTCCCCTTCGAGACCCAACGAATAAGTCATACCGAGGAAACTCACACAGTTGGCAATTTTATTCATTCCATTATAGTTGCAACATTTACTAGTCAAATATAGGTAGCATGAGTCATCCTGATAGCATAACTAGTCGGCATTTTTAGTTAACCGTTCCGTTGTAGTTGCAATATACTAGGCAGGTATAACATGACATGATACACCCCAATTCCACCAGTTGTTGGCACTATTATTAATCATTCTGTTATAGTGAAGCTGATAACTAGTCATATATTAAGTCAAATAAACAACACTACTTTAGTTATAGTTGTCTATGATCGAGATACTATGCTCCAAGTCGTCCATAACCGCGGACACGGCTTTCAGAAAGATTTACCCTGCAGGGGTGCACAAATAGAAACACACCCACGATCAACCTCGGAAAAACCAAATATTAGCTATTGCTCACTGGTGCCTCTGCATTAGTTATATCTATTCCCAGCATTTTAATTGACAAGTTATAATGTAAGCCATGATCATCTCCACCATTAAGCATCTCCAGTATTAAGCATGTGGTAACCTTCCATCAACGATGGAACGACAATGACGCGAAGCAGCACCTGAGCAAGCAACTACAACTCGCAAGGCCGACTATCTATCAAACAATAGGCAGTAGGATGTGTCCAAGGAAATATAGAGGCTACAAGGAATGTAAATGGCGCACTAAAACTAAAGCGTCGCAACACGGATAGAAATAGATGAACAGGAGGAAGTAAAGACTATAAATGCAAAACACGTAGAAAGGAGGAGAATGCTGGCCTGGAAATACTGCTGAAGGTTCATATCCGAAGAACTTGTCGATACTCGCATCAACTCAACAGCCTAATCCGCGAAGAAGCAAAGCACTAAAAGAAACACAGAGCGCACTATTTAATACTACGACAGAAGATCGGCATGATGCATGTATGATGCATGACATGGCAAAGACGCGGTGCAATTGGGCAATATTAAGCGGAGCTGGGGTCCCGGCAATTAATTAGAAGGTTCATGTTGTATAGATAACCTGCAATTTAGATGTTGTATTAACAATTCAAAACATGGCATCAGTTCTCTATACAAATTTAAATAGAGATAGATATAAGAATAGAATAGCCTGCATATAGTCTCCATATTTAGTTATGGGGTGAATCGACAAAGTGTCCCCAACCCACATGATGCGATGTATGCAAACATGAATAGATTTAATATGCATCGAGGTATATAGCCTTTAATAAAAATAGGGATATCGGATCGGGGTCACACATTGGCGTTCAAAACCGGGTGTCTCGAGGGTCGACAAGATCAGTCTTCGGCTCTGGGGTTTGGATCCAGGAAGGAGACCTTGGCGGTCCAGAGGGATCGGCCTTCGAACTTCGGGATCGGGGTCTTCGTTCTTGGCATCCGAGGTCTCGGTCATCATATCCATGTCGACGGTCTTGTGGTTCTATCTTGGTTTGTCAGTGTTGGAGTCGGTTCATGTAGTCGGAGTAGATCTTGGTGACGAGATAATAGCAGCAGATGCAAAGCTTAGCCACGAACACAGGCGTCTTATGAAGGGCTTGATAAACATCTAAGGAGCCTAGCCAGATGCGCAACCCACAGTAGATACTGAACAGGGATTCAAGATGATCAACACTGTAGAGAACAACACTGCGGAACCATCACAGTAGAGACAGAGCAATACTTGGCCATGGTGGTTGGATACAGGTACGCGATGGCGAGCGGTGGGACAAAGGAGGAGATCACGGAAGCAGAGCCCTGGCGGCGGCCCGTAGCACAGCGGAGCAGCTTGGGCGTGGGGAGAGGAGGTCCAGGACGAGCTCGACGGTGGCGGTCTCTGTGGAAAGGAGGGGGGCCCGCGGCGCCCCGTCTCTCGGAGCAGAGGTGACACGGAAACAGCGGCCGGCGATGAAGTAGAAGGCACGACCGGACGCAAGCAGTGGTGCTCTGCAGATGGCCGAGGCGGTGGCAAGGAAGAGGAGCACGAAGTCACGGGGCTACGGCCGGAGACAGGGCAACGCTGCAGCGCTGCTCGAGGAGGCAGGGCTCAGCAAGCTCCTGGTGGCCCCTACAGAACGGGAAGCAGGGGCAACCATGGCGGCAGAGGGCACCCGGGGTGGCGGATGGCGGCGGTGCAATGAGGGAGGTCACGGTCAGGGAGCTCTGCAAGGCGGCGGTGCTCTTCAGGGCGAGGAGGCGGCTGGGGCTCACGGAGCAGCGATGGTCGAAGACGAACGCGAGGAAGGTGGGCTGGGTGACGGGGTAGGTGGGGAATTGGGCATACACGTTGAGTGGTGTGGGACCGGCCTGCATGGGCGCTGCGGCGTGCGATGTGGGGACGGGTGGGGCCTCGTCGATCGGGGTGGGTGGTAGAGGAACGTGAGGGAGGCACGGGGTGCAACCAAGCGATAGGTGCAGCGCGTATGTGCGGTGGCGGCGGCGGGGAGTGGGATGGATGTGGTACTGGTGGTAGCTAGGGTTGGTTTAGATTAGATCTAGGGTCAGGATTAGCCGGGGTGGTAGGCTGCTACTAGCTGGGCCCTTTGGGCCTGGCCGGTGGCAGCCTCCCCGATACAAAATAGTTTTATTTATTTTAATTTGAGAAGTCTTTCACAAATAGTTTTTAGACAAAAAAACTGGACCTGACCGGGTTTTGATTTGAATAACGACAGGGATATTTAGAAAACAAAGATATGCTTGTAGAAAATAGTTTTAGGCAAACAATGTATGATGAGATGATGATGCTCAAAAGAAATGTGACATGATGACATGAGCATGCGGTCATGATGATGCACAAACACAAGCAATTTTCTAGTAGTGGTTTTCCGGGGTGCTACAGGGTGAGGATCTATGTGAACCAGGATCTCACCACAAGACCATTGGTGGGGTCGGCAACGATAGAGGAGGCAAAGAGCCGGCGAGTTGACACGGTGGAGCTCCGACCTGAGTCGGAGAAGAGAGTGCAATTCCGGTGACCAAGGGCATACTGCGGTGACCCAGCATACCACTACATGATGTAGTACACTATAGTCATTGACATAACACCAATGAAACACCTTTCACGAGTCTTACATCCCTCTGAGTGGTACAACTCCACTCTTTACAAAATATCCAGAGAACATTCCAGGTTAAAGAGGAAGATATAACTTCTTACAAGGAAGAACCAGAAATAATAACTCATAACTATTTAGCTAATAAGACTAGCATCTAAACTATCTGGCTTGCAATTGCTGCTAGTGCAATGCTCTACAGAAGTAGGTGTTATGGCTAGAGTATATTCTCCTATCAAATCAAGATCTTTGCCTTTGCTTCGGTTGATGTATATGTTGACTTTATTGAAGAACTTGAGCTGCCGATGATGGTTTCTTGAGCAGAAATTGATGTTGACGTTGTCTTCAACAGCTTAGAACCTAGCAAGGTTAAGAAGGTACGGTTGAGTACGAGCGTACTTAGCAAGTTCACTAAAAAGGAATGTATGATGCACTATCTCTACAGCCATAGACCAAAGGTCGTAGGCAATGCAAGTTTTCATAAACATTTCTTCAAAGGTTGCTTTTATTCTAAAAACTATGTCCGACAGCCTTCACCGGATGACCGGAACCTTCGTGGGGTTCCTTTCCTGCCATGTTCGTAGCTCCTTCCCGAAGTAGGGAGTAACATGTCATAGTTCTTACACTCTGTAGAGGTGCGTTACTTTACCCATAAGAGACCAAATCCTAGTTGCACAACCGGGCAGCTTATTCCCGTGAACAATTCCTTGATGTGGGGCCCAGTAGAGGATCCAAGCTAATCACTGCCCCTCTCCACGACCCCGCATGAAGACACGACCTCCCCAAGCAGATATACCTCCATTAACCCCCATATAGGCAGATATAACCCTAGCAACCCCTGGAGACCCCAGTGAGCAGATCATGTCCCGGGCAACCCCCATATAGGCAGATATACCTTCGACAGCCCCTCACGAAAAGTCTAGACACCAATATCACGGGGAACTAGGAGTCCCACCCATCTGATGAGTCCCCGCAAGGAAGCTACAGCCTCACGATAAGGTCATCTGTGCATGCGAATGGAAGAAGATCCAGCTGACTTCGCCGTCCCATTCCACTTCTCATGGTTAACGTGTAATATAGTGCGCTAGAATCACTGATGGAATTGGTTGTTAAGTACTAGATGATACATTCCTGTACAATGGCGTTTCCATTGCCAGTTATAATAGATTAGTTGATCACTCTAGATCATTAACCGATACTTCCAGTTAATTATGAAAATAGTTGAGTTACAAGCATAGAAAATAATCGAAGGACATGAGCAACTGTGAACTTGCCTTTTGTTATTGCAAGATTATGCACTCATAGTCTTCGAGACAATAGAAAATCCAAAAGCTATAAATAGCATCATTGGTCCGGTAAGGATGAATGTTTAAAGAAGCAAGATGCAATGATGCATAAGTAATGTAATGCAATTTGATAAACGCGAAACCCCAGGATAATCGTATCTGATCTAGGGTTTGGAAACTGGTGATGAGTTCTTAGGAATGTGTTGCACTTTTATATCAGTTTCACACTTATGCTTCATATTAAGTCTTATGAGTGTGTGTGGAACAATTTATAAGTATAATGAAGTAACACAGAATGGCATAGCACCCAAGATGTTGACAAATAATTCAGAGTTGATTCTATTCAAGTTTTCTAGTATAACTTATAGAGTTAAAGACAAAAGATATAGTTCATTTGCATTTTCATTAAAAGAATTACCTTTGAGGGAAAGGTTACCTTTTCAAATGAATGCATTTCAATCTTGAAGTTATACTTTTAGGGTTTCTATTAACTAAACTATTCAAGAAGAAAATATTTAGCATCTTTGAATAACTATTCTTCTGGCAAGTGGGGACTTATATGTATTGAATACAATATGACATTATGTGTTGTTTTATTTTATAATGCTTTCTAAAGGTGAAAAGGGTATTATTGTCCTTATTGAAGTAGTGTTTTCTGAATACTATAAGTGAATGAACTCATTTACTTATTATAGAATTAATACTTATTTCTATAAACAGGGAATGACATCATGTTAAATACTTAAAAACTTTGTTTAACTTTTCAAGTGGATTCCCAAACTTGTAAAAGAATTGGTACTCAAATCTTAACGATTTTATAATTAATAAAATCTTTTTGGAGAGTAAGATTTACTTAACTTTTAAATGGTAGTTTTAGTAAGTGCAACTTAAAATGGGTAGACCTATCTTGACTTCACTTCAATATCAATGGAACTTGTTATTACACTTTTAGATTTTAAATAAATAATGATAAAGGCAATAGTAAAGCTTTATATATTTTTAATGAATGAAAATAAAAGAAAAGGGTTTAAACTAGTATTATTAAACCTTTACCTTTTATTTTACTTAAAAAGTGAGAGTTGACATTTTTAATGTGTAGATTTTTTTTGTGATAAATTTGGTATATTCTATGTATTTTTGTGTTTTTGAAATAATAAGATATGATTTTTTTATAAGTTTTATCACTTCATAAATACCTAATAAATAATAAATATTAGCTAAGTGATACAAAAGTGTATGAAACAAGTTTACAAATATATATTTTGTTTCTCTAAGAATTTTGATATCTTCTACTTATTTTTGTGAATTTTAAATAATAAAATATATATTTTAAAAGATTAATCCTTAATAGGTTATTTAATAATAATTATTATTATATTATTTAAGTTGGAAAATAAATTATGATAATAAGTTTAAATTATAAAGTTTATTTTTATGAACATTTTGATATATTATATATATTTTTCTGAATTATAAAACAAAAGATATGGATTTAATAATTATTCATTTTCTAGAATTAAAAATATATACCTAACGGTTTATTGCGTCATTGCTGACATCACTGAAACTTTTGTTACACACCCTGATACTACCCTAAGTCACAGACTGCTAGGGTATATACGCTAGTTGCCAGAGAAAGGGTTGGGTCCACACGCTGATGTGGCCAGAGGATGACGCCAGTTCGCCGTGATGGTGATGACAGCACGGCCACCACCACTAGTGGGTGGTCGCCGGTGATGATTTAGGGCGAGTTAGCAAGCTCAGTTGGTCGGGTTCGACGCTGCACGACGCGGGGAACCTTATAGTGGCGGCACCGGTAGCAAACGTTCACCGGAGCGACGACGAAAACTAGCTACTGCGGCGGTGGATGGCGAGCTACGGTGGCAGATCGATCTAGGGCAAGAGGGAGATATTGAAATGGTGCCTGAGCACCGCTGGCTCATCGAGATCGAAGCGAAGGGGTTGCTGATGTTGGAGGAACTCGGAAGACGGCGAAGCTGGTGATGCCTGCGACGGGCGACGGGATGCAAATCTCTATTTCATACGATTCACGGTGCGCAAGGCGGAGATTGGTCAGAGATGAACGAGGAAAGCAAGGCGGACTCAACGGTAGCCTCAGCTTCACTTGGATCTACCAGGAATGGTGGAGAACGACGATGATAGAGGCTAGGGTTTCGATGAGAAATGGGGATTTGTGCTAGAGGGCGAGAGAGGATATAAGACTGGTATGGATGGATAGAGGACGACGCGACCAATCTTATCAGCAAGGTCCGGGGCATCAGCGAGCATAGCGGTGGTCCAATTCCGCTGATGATGATTGGCATCTCAGGCGACGATGCTCGTTCCAGAGAGCTACTTGTGAAGTCAAGGAAGACGAAGATGAAGCGGTACATGGGCAAGTGCTCCTATTGGGCCGTGATGAAGCGAGCGGGAGGTGACTGCTACTGCTCGGAGCGTTGGTTAGGCGAAAAAACTTCTCTGGCCATGGGCCGGTTGTGGACCCAGTCGTTTCCTTTTTATTACTATTTTATGTTTTTACAATTTCATTTTTAATTATGAGTTTCTTCAAGGATTTAAATATCCAGAAAATTTGTAGGACATGAATATTGTTGTATAAAGAATTTTATAACCACCTTCTCTCCATTTCCTATTGTGTGTAAAATATTCATAACTATATGATGGGTTCTTTTGTTTAATAAAGTAAATATAAATTAAGGTTTTAGGGATTTTCTTCTTCTAAGGTAAACCTTATGAAATGTTCTTATTTGCACCATGATAATGTTTATTGCAGAGATTTAAAATGTTGAATGATATGTAGAGAACTCTATTCATACTTAGCCTCATAAAGGAATGATATATATATTTATATATTATAATGCTTTAAATGTTTAATGGTTTATACTATGGTGATTCAAATTTCATCATTCTCAACACTTGGTGATTTCACCTACTCAAATTTACTTGGTGTTTAGCACTAGAACTTCCTTAGCACAATCTTGGGTTAAGTCATTACACATGACTAGCAATCATTAATGGAGGAATGAAGATATTCATTTACAAATAGCTATTATGAATTTGAAGGATAGTTAATGAACTCACATTCTATTATGGGTATGGATGAAGATTAAGAGCTAGGATAATTTGCCTTCATGTCTTGTGGCCAAGGATGATAACTTAACTTAGAGTGAGCTATTGAGATTACTTTACTAAAGTTATCTTGCTGGTATATGAGACTGGATCTTTATTTGGAATTAAGACAATCAATTGGACAAGGCTTCCATCAATACGCTCTCAACTGGCATCTACTTATCTCTTAGACATTTCATTTGACTAAGAGATACTATCCATTGGATCCCTAAAAATAGGAATTGGTTTAACTACCCTCTTTATTCTAGGATTTTAAACAAAGAGGTAGACATGGGTCTTGTCATGGTTTGATATGATCTTGGATAAGGCTTCTAAATAATACTTACCTTAATACCTCACTAAGGTTATCTTTAGATAAGGAATTCATTTCCTAAATATACCCTATTTAAAACTCTCTTATCTCATTCACAAAGATCTCATCTTCCTGAATAAGTCAATCATCTGACTCCACCATATCCATCATCATATGATGACATGGTCATGCCACTTGAACATTTCTCCTTCATTCTTATCCTAGTATATATATACAGCTTCCATTTATGAACTACCCTTGATAAATCCATCAAGGCAGCTATTACTAACTCCAACCATTAACTCCTTTATATTCACCTTGCATCAACATCCAAGGCTTGCAAGATTACAATTTTCTCCATATTACATGTGATATAAATCCTCTAGAATAGGTATGGTACTACTCTCCATAATACAAGTTGTTGTTGTATTAACTTGGTTAAACTACTAAGACCCCAACTACTCCATATACTCATGTTATATACTTCATCATACTCTAGCTTGACTTATGATGATCAAGCTAGATGATTCAGCTTACTAAGGCTTTACCTAATTTGGTATACTCACAACTCTTCTTTATAAGATGGTCATCTATTATCAAATGAATTTGAGAATAATGACCACCAACCTTTGATCATAATAAGCTTAGGCTTCTAATTCTTTGATCAAGATCTATCATCAAATAAGTAGTAGACTTGTTCTAGTCTCTCCATAAGGCTTATCTTATTAAGGAAACTTACTTGAAGTTTATACCCACTTGGTTTAACAAGATTATTATTTGATACACTAATACTACTAGCTTTATCATGGCTCCTCAGGTACTAGTTTAACTCTAAGGTTAAGATACCTCTTCTAGTTAACTCATGAGTGAGTTAACTCCTCCAACATCAGATGGTTTGATCTCCCATAAGGATCACATTCCATTGGTGATGGCGCACTCTACCATATCTAGTTCCTTCTTCTTATTAATCTACTTAAGGTCTTTGGAAGGTCAGTATAATAGGTCAAAGTTAAGAGTAAATAGGTGCTATTTCAAGAATTGATCACACACATTGATGATCAATTGACACTAGGACTTGGTTAAATATGAATGTCATCTGTTAAAATGACAACAAAGACATGTGATGAATGGTCTTGGCTTGACTTCCTCTTCCACTCTATTTGTGATAAGAGTTAAAGCTTAGGAACTACCATGATTCTCATTGTGGGGCCTCCGGGTTAATCCTCCGAGAGTCCCTGTTATGCATACACCACGATCCCATGATCAGTTTGTCGTGGCACATAACCGACAAGCATCAAAGTAAATATCCATTAATTACACATATACAAGTCATACCTTAATTTGCCATTATGGCTACATCAACATTATCAGCAGAACTTCATCAAGCATGGAGCCCGAGCCATGCCTTAACCTACATGCAACTGACTGGGAGAACGTCCTAGCTCGCATGGTCATCAACTTCATCTTCTTATTGATATCTGACCAAGTTAATAGCTATGGACAATGCCAGTGAGTACTTTTAATGTACTCGCAAACCACCTTAAGATATAAGTAATGACAACAACAGGATATGTAGTATGGCTGTGGTAGTAGGAGGGCTCCAAGAGAGGTTCTTTTCTCAGATAGTTTCTCTTGTCGATATAGCATCTACATATCTTTGTTGAAAACTTTTGTAAAATATTTTGGAAACCTTTTAGCAAAGTTTTAGGGAAACACTAGGATTGGGTCACCCATTTGTTTCATCCTTCCGGTCATCCCATGACCAAACTCCTTTCCTTCCTTTGCAACCATCCCATGGTCAAAACATGTATCCTTTCCGACCATCCCATGGTCAAAACATTTCCAAAGCCATTGCTTTTTCGAAATCCTTTTTGAAATCAAAACCAGCACCGCCCTACAGTAGTTTGTCCAACCCGTCCATAACCGCAGGCATGGCTATTCGAATAGATTTACACTCTGCAGAGGTTGTACACTTTACCCACACCATCCGGGTATCCTACCCTGATCTACACCAATCATGGGTCGAGTAACCGATCAAGACTCTCTGGATGCCCACTCCAATATAAGTGCCTACCATATGAGAGTTGTTCCCCTCAACACTGTGATGCCCTATATAGTTCACAAGACAAACGGAGCGCTTTTTGCACTGCACAAAGTGTGCGCTTTCAATGAGGGGGTCATAGTAACGAGTGGAGGCCCGTAGACCCTTAGTTCCTTCTCCAGGTCGATGTCTCACATGGACCTTTACAGGAGAAGGCCACCCTCCTGGGTTTTTAAATCCCGTGTAGTAGTTGTAGGCAGCTTATACCAGAGTAAACAAACATCAAATCTAGCCCTATCCCATTCCAGAGTAATGTGGTTGCACGAGTTAAGTTGTTATAGCTAAAGCTGCAAAGAACCGGGTGTGTTTTCGTAAACATTTTTCCTCCATCTTTCTTTCAGCATTTTGTAAAACAAAAACCTTTTTATTTTCTCAAACTTCTCTTGGTAGTTCAAACCTCACCAAGGTTTGCCATGAACATTTTGTAACACTTTTTCGTGGGTCTTCCTATCGTCTAGTTTTTCTTCGGCTAAAACAGGGTCTCCAACGGGGTATGGTGTTATACACCAACTATCCTATTAGGGACCAGTAGGTGTCATCAAGAGGATTGTACTTAATAGTATAAAGGTGTAATGGTTTGGAGGAGCCAAGCCACTACCAGATATAGATCATCATAGTATAAAGCAATATAGTTTCATAAAAAGTAGGTAAAACATGCATAGGTGGAACACTAGGACAAGGCTTATGAGCAAAAAGGTGGCTTGCCTGAGATCACCAAACTGGCAATATATGTCCCTGGATTTCTTCTTACAATACCATAATAGTAACCATAATAACCATCTTCTTCTATGGAATGGAAGATCAATTTGGTATAGAAGAGCTGTAGATTCTGCCATTCAGATGGAAGGGAAGATCAACCAGGCCAATGACAACCGTAAGTGTAGGATGATGCACCAGACTGGATCCCACAATACCCAGAAGTATCGCCCCAACCCGTCTGCAGGATATGCCCCAAGAAACAACTGACCCCCTATGTCCTGTCCCAACTATCCCAATCGTAGCGGAGGAAACCTGAAGTCTGGAAGAAACCACAACAATAACCCTGACAACTTCAATAACTTCAACCGTGCACCGCCCAAGTCCAACAACAACAACAATACTGCCCCAAGGACTGGAAGCAATGATGTGCCTGTTGTAGGAAAAGACAAGTCCCAGATTACTTGCTTTGAATGCGGAGTCAAGGGTCACTACTCCAATGAGTGCCCCAAGAAGCTTGCAGCAACCACTAATGTGAATGCACCCGCTCAGCAGCAGCGCCGTGTTCAGCCTAGAAGGAGATTTTCCCTAGGGAACTCGCTCAACCGCAACGGTCGTCTATTCCACATGAATGCTGAAGAAGCCCAGGAAGCGCCAGATGTCGTGCTGGATATGTTTTCTGTTAACTCAGTACTTACAAGTGTGTTGTCTGATTCTAGAGCATCGCACTCGTTTGTTACAGAAGAATTTGCATGCACTAGTATGATTCAACCAACAAAATTGAAGCATGTTATGATAGTTCAAATACCTAGTTCAACCACCAAATCTAGAAAAATTTGCAAGGCTGTACCTATCAGGATCCATGGGATAGATTTTTATGCTAATCTAATAGTACTTGGAACCAAAGGTTTGGAAGTAGTAATAGGAATGGATTGGATGTCGAAACATAAATGATTGATCGTCTGTGCCAAGAAAGCCATAACCATGACTAGTAGCTCTGGAGTATTAGTAGAGCATGTATCTGAGACGCTACCCCGTCAATTCAAATGCAACAAGAGTCTAGCCCAACCAACCCTTGACCAAGTCAGAGTAGTCTGTGAATACCCCGACTTGTTCCTAAATGAATTGCCCGGTATGCCCCAGATCGGGATATCGAGTTCATCATTGAACTAATTCCTGGAACCGGACCCATAGCTCAGAGACCTTATAATATGAACCCATCTGAATTAGTGGAGCTGAAGAAACAACTTGATGCTATGCTGGAGAAAGGTTTGATTAAACCAAGCGCATCGCCATGGAGCATACTATAAGAAAGATGGAGGTAACCATTTGTGCACAGATTACCGGAAGCTGAATGATGTCACCATCAAGAACAAATACCCACTGCCGAAGATAGAAGATCTATTTGACCAGTTGACCGGTGCTAGAGTGTTTTCTAAGATTGATCTTAGAACTGGTTATCATCAACTCAAGATTCGTGCAACGAATATCCCAAAGAACGCCTTTATTACTAGATTCCCAACTGAATGAGTACACTGTCATGTCTTCTGGATTATCCAACGCCCCCGCTTATTTCATGAATCCCGTGAATAAGATTTTTATGAACTTCCTGGATAAGTTTGTCATTTTTTTATCAACGATATTCTGATCTATTCCAAGTTAGAAGAAGACCATGAGCTACACCGGAGAACCATCCTTGAAACCCTTAGAAAACATCTGTTGTATGCTAAGTTTAGCAAATGTGAGTTCTGGTTATAGGAAGTAGGATTCCTCGGACATATTGTGTCGGCAGGAGGAGTCATTGTCGATCCTGCCAAGATCAAAGATGTTGAAGAATGGAAAGCCCCAACCACTCAAACCCAAGTCCGTGCATTTCTCAGATTAGCGGGATATTACCGCATGTTCGTAGAAGGGTTTTCGAGCATCGCAAGACCAATGACCCAACTGTTGAAGAAAGATAAGAAGTTTGAATGGACGGACAAATGTGAAGCAAGTTTTCAAGAGCTCAAGAAGAGATTGAGTTCATCCCCAATCATGATTATGCCAGGTATCAAGAAGCCTTTTGATGTGCATTGTGATGCATCCGAGATTGGTCTCGGATGTGCGTTGATGCAAGAAGGAAAAGTCATAGCATATATGTCCCGACAACTGAAGCAACATGAGAAAAACTACCCTACCCATGACCTTGAACTAGCAGGCATAGTTTTAGCTCTAAAGACATGGCGTCATTACCTTATGGGTAACCGCTATGAGGTTTATTCGGATCACAAGAGCCTGAAGTATATTTTCACCCAGAAGGAGCTGAATATGAGGCAAAGGAGATGGATAGAGTTAATCAAGGATTATGACCTTGACATTCACTATCACCCCGACAAAGCCAATGTGGTAGCGGATGCCCTTAGCAGATTGCCGTGTAGATTAAACACCATGATTAAAGAAGCCCAGCCAAGTTTGCATGAAGAGTTGGAGCAATTTAGAAGGGAGCTAGTTAGCAAAGGATTTCTAGCTAGCATTGAACTTCAACCCACGTTGATCAGTCAGATCAAGGAGGCGCAAAAAGGAAATGCAAGTATCGACGGAATTAAGCGTCGTATCGATACAGGGAAGATACCGGGATTCACCGAAGATGAAGAAGGAGTTTTGTGGTACAAAGGACATATTTTTGTGCTAGCAGATGCTGAGTTGAAACAAGTTATCATGAAGGAGGCTCATGATACTCTTTATTCTATCCATCCCGGAGGAATGAAGATGTATCAGGATTTGAAGGAGCAATTTTGGTGGCACAAGATGAAGAGAGAAATCGGAAGATACATAGCTAAGTGTGATATTTGTCAGAGAGTCAAAGCAGAACATCAGAGACCTGCATGACTTTTGCAACCATTACAGATTCCGGAATGGAAATGGGATTCTGTGGGAATGGAGTTTATCACCGGTTTGCCTACTTCTAGTAGGGGAAATGACTCTATTTGGGTCATAGTTGATAGACTGTCCAAGGTAGCCCATTTTAAACCTGTCAAGACTACCTACCAAAGTTCTAAGCTAGCAGAGATATACATTGCTAGAATCGTCAGTTTGCATGGAACCCCTAAGACTATAGTGTCGGATCGAGGAACCCAGTTTACCTCAAGATTTTGGCAGAAAGTCCAAGAAGATTTAGGAACCAAGCTGAACTTGAGAACAGCTTATCACCCGCAAACCGATGGACAAACTAAAAGAGTCAACCAAATATTATAAGATATGTTGAGAGCTTGTGTGTTAGAATATGGATCAAAATGGGAAAATTGCCTGCCTTTCTCAGAATTCTCATACAACAACAGTTATCAAGCCAGTTTGCAAATGGCCCCATTTGAATTTCTCTATAGAAGGAAGTGTCATACCCCCTTGAATTGGTCGCAAGTAGGAGAGAGTCAGATCTTCAGACCCGACATCCTACGAGAAGCCAAAGAGAAGGTTCACGAAGTCCGTGAACACCTCAAGACCGCTCAATCCAGACAGAAGAGTTATGCTTCCAAGAGACGTCGAGACCTGACCTTCAATGTCAGAGATTTTGTGTATATCAAAGTATCACCCTTGAAAGGAATGCAACATTTTCAACTGAAAGGGAAGTTAGCCCCAGATATATTGGACCCTTCAAGATTTTGAATCGCTGAGGAGAAGTATCTTATCAACTGGATCACGGCCAGGCCCTGGACCACCCCAACATCGCCGCGCAAAATGTCTCTGCGCCATGCCGAGAGCATGCTAGAGCGCCGCAGCCGACCAACTCGCCCATGCCGTGCCTCGCCCTCACCGCACGTGCACGCACTCGCCATGGTCACAACTAGCTCCTAGACAACCCAGTTCATCGCCGCGACACCTGTAGCACCCGTGCGCCGTCTCGAACACCGCCGCTACCGCGCAGAGCATCGCACGCGCCCGACCAACCTCGACTGCAATGTGTCGCGCCTTTAAGCCAGTGATGACTGCCAGGGAGCACCGCACCACCCCCTACCCACAGCCATGCTGCTAGCTCGCTGTACCATTGTTGTCGGAGAAAACAACCCATCTCGCTTGGTCCCCTCATCGGTGTATAAATAGAGACCCTCTCCGCCTCAATTCTCCACACCACCGCACTCCCCACTCCTCACCACATCTCCCACACCCTTTCCCGGAGCAAGGCGAGCCCAACATCGCTGGAATTTGGCCGGATTCCACCACTGCATGTATCTCGCTAATCCTTCCAGACGAAACATGTATCTCGCTAATCCGAGACCATGGGGGAATAATTCTAGAGGGGGAGAGAGATCCTTCACAAGGAGGTGTGTGGATGAAGGAGGGAATGGGTGGCCTTTTATAGGAGGAAGGGGGTGCACCCTCTCTCCTTGGCCGGCGCATGGGGGGTGACCGCTCACCTCCCCCATTCATGTGGTGGTAACCCCTCCACATTAAAATGCCTCTTCACATTCCCTTTTAAAGTCTCCACTTTAAATGCATTAAATTTCTCCAAATTTAATGCTCTCTCATTTAATAAAACTCTTTTTATTAAATTTGTTCAGAATTTTGTTAATTACTTTAATTAACAAACATTCACACATAACCCCTTGCAATATTTCAATATCACATGCAGAACCACCTTCTGCAATTCCACCCGAAACAATTCCCGGTTTCTATTGAAACAATTCCTGCGCTTTGCAATTATTTCGTTTGAAACATATGTGCTCCGAAATGGTGTCCGGTAACTCTTAAGTGTGCCACCCTATGGTTCGCGAATAATGCAGACATGATCGAGACCCTTCTCCGATCAATAATCAGCAGCGGGACCTGGAGATCCGTACTGACTCCTACACATTCAATGATGACTCCTGTGATCATGAGAACCTTTAACGCTTGTAACTAAATCCCTTTGTCTCTCGATATATTACATGTACGAGATTCGATCATCGGTATATCCATAACTAGTTTGATCTCGTTACCGACATGCACTCTTTTCTCGTTCCCGTGATATAACATTCTAGTGATCACGTCACTTGCTTGCAAGCTATCCTAATGTGATATCACCAAGAGGGCCCAGAGTATATCTATCCTTCATCTGGATTGACAAATTCCACTCTTGATCCATGCGCCTCAACATAACACCTTCGTAGAACTGAACCCATCTTTATAGTCACCCTGTTATAGTGTGACGTTTGATGTTATCAAGATACTCTTCCGGTGTTAGCAATTAACATGATCTCATGGTCTAAGGATAAAAATTACTTCGTATGATGTTATAGCAATATAAACATAATGAATTGATCGTAATGCTATACTTCGGATGAATGTTCATCACATCATTCCACCAATGGTGTGACCTTGTTATTAACAACATCCAATGTCCATGATCAGGAAACCTTGATCATCCTGTTAATCAACAAGCTAGTCTATAAGAGAGGCATGACTAGGAAACCTTTTTGTTTATTAAACACACATGTATTGATGTTTCCAAATCAATACATTTCTAGCATGTAAAATAAACATCTATCATGTATAAGGAATATATAATAACAACTTTATTCTTGCCTCTCAGGCCATATTTCCTTCAGTCTCCCACTTGCACTAGAGACAATAATCTAGTTCAGATAGTGATAAATCTAACACCCATGGAGTTCTGGTGTTGATCATGTTTTGCCCTAGGGAGAACTTTAGTCAACGGATCTGCTACATTTAGGTCCATGTGTACTTTACAAATCTTTATATCTCCATCCTTGACATGCTCGCGGATGGAGTGAAACCAGCGCTTAGTATGTTTGGAATTCTTGTGAGACCTTGGTTTCTTTGCGTTGGCTATGGCTCCATTGTTGTCACAATAGATCACCATCGGGTCCAACGCACTGGGAACCACACCCAGTTCTGTAATGAACTCTTTCATCCAAACTGCTTCCTGTGCCGCTCAAAGCAAAGAACATATTCCGCCTCCGTTGTTGATCCAGCCACCACAGGTTGTTTGGAACTCCTCCAACTAACTGCTGCTCCGTTCAAGAGAAATACGTATCCGGATTGAGACTTAGAGTCATCCGGATTGGTGTCAAAGCTAGCATCGACATAACACTTAGCGACTAGCTCTTCTTCACCTTCGTATATGAGAAACATATCCTTAGTTCTTCTCAAGTACTTGAGGATGTTCTTTACCTCTATCCAATGTACCGAACCTGGATCAGATTGGTACCTACTAGTCAAACTAATAGCATGTGCCACATCCGGTCTTGTACATAGCATGGCATACATAATAGAGCCTATGGACGAGGCATAGGGGATCTTATCCATCATCTCTCTTTCTTCCGCCGTAGCCGGACTTTGAGTCTCACTGAATGTCTTGCCTTGCAACATAGGTAAGAACCCCTTCTTACTTTCGTCCATATTAAACTTCTTTAATATCTTATCAAGGTATGTACTCTGCGATAACACAATTAGGCGCCTTGATCTATCTCTATAGATTTTAATGGCTAATATATATGACGCTTCACCAAGGTCTTTCATCGAAAATTTGCTGTTTAGATAACTTTTAACACTCTTTAAAAGATCTATATCATTTCCAATCAATAATATGTCATCCACATATAATATTAGAAATGCCACATTGCTCCCACTCACTTTCTTGTAAATACAAGCCTCTCCATAAGTTTGGACAAATCCAAACTCTTTGATCACCTCATCAAAGCGGAGATTCCAACTTCGTGATGCTTGCTTCAGTCCATAGATGGATCGCTGAAGTTTGCACACCTTATTAGCATCCTTAGGATCGACAAAACCCTTAGGTTGTATCATATACAATTCTTCTTCAATCTTACCATTGAGGAACGCAGTTTTGACATCCATCTGCCATATTTCATAATCGAAATATGCAGCAATTGCTAACATAATCCTAACCGATTTAAGCATCGCTACAGGAGAGAATGTCTCATCGTAGTCAACTCCTTGAATTTGTCGAAACCCCTTTGCGACAAGTCGAGCCTTATAGATGGTCACATTACCATGAGCATCAGTTTTCCATTTGAAAATCCATTTATTCTCAACGGCCTTTCGGTCGTGAGGTAAGTCCACCAAGTTCCAAACTTGGTTCTCGTACATGGATTCCATCTCGGATTTCATGGCTTCTAGCCATTTGTTGGAATCCGGGCTCATCATCGCTTCTTCATACGTCGCAGGGTCATCCATTTCATCAACCATGAAATTCACAACAGGATTTCCGTACAGTTCAGGAGTTGCACGTGTCCTGCTTGACCTGCGAGGTTTGGTAGTGTCCTCTTTCGGAGTTTCATGATCATTATCATTAGCTCTCTCTTCATCGGGTGAAGTCAACTCTGAAACAAATTCTGATGCTGCGCCACTCGCCATTCCATGAAGAGAAGGTTCAATAACCTCTTCGAGTTATACCTTCCGACTACTCACACCTTTCACGAGAAACTCCTTCTCAAGAAAGGATCCATTCTTGGCAACAAAAACCTTGCCCTCGGATCTGTGATAGAAGGTATACCCAATTATTTCCTTAGGGTATCCTATGAAGACGCATTTTTCCGCTTTGGGTTCGAGTTTATCCGGTTGAAGTTTCTTCACATAAACATCACATCCCCAAACCTTGAGAAATGACAGCTTAGGTTTGTCTCCAAACCATAATTCATACGGTGTCATTTCAACGGATTTAGATGGCGCCCGATTTAAAGTGAATGCAGCTGTTTCCAGTGCATAACCCCAAAATGACAGAGGTAAGTCAGTCAGAGACATCATAGATCGAACCAAATAAGTTACGATTACGACGTTCCGACACACCATTACGTTGTGGTGTTCCGGCAGGCGTGAGTTGTGAAACTATTCCACACTCTTTCATGTGTGTGCTAAACTCGTAACTTAGATACTCTCCTCCGTGGTCAAACCGTAAAAACTTGATTTTCTATTACGATGATTTTCCACTTCATTCTGAAATTCCTTGAACTTTTCAGAAGTTTCAGACTTGTGTTTCATCAAATAGATATACCCATATCTACTCAAATCATCCATGAAAGTAACAAAATAACGATATCCACCTCGCGCCGACACACTCATTGGTCCACACACATCAGTATTTATCATTTCCAATAGATCTGTCGCCCGTTCCATTGAACCGGAAAAAGGCCTTCTAGTCATCTTGCCCATAAGGCATGGCTCACATGTATCAAATGATTCAAAATCAAGTGATTCCAAAAGTCCATCAGAATGTAGTTTCTTCATGCGTTTAACGCCAATATGACCTAGACGGCAGTGCCACATATATGTAGACATATCATCATCAAGTTTTTAGCATTAACATTATGAATGTGTGTAATATTAATATCGAGATCCAATAGAAATAAACCATTCAACATACGTGCATGACCATAAAAGATATCATTCTTATAAATCGAACAACCATTGTTTTCAGATTTAAAGGAATGACCACTTTGCATCAAACACGATCCAGATACTATGTTCATGCTTAGTGCAGGCACCAAATAACAATTATTTAGGTTTATAACTAATCCCAATGGCAAATGGAGAGGTAGCGTCCTGATGGCGATCACATCAACTCTTGATCCATTGCCGACCCGCATCCTGACCTCATCCCTTGCTAGTTGTCGCTTGTCCTGTAGCCCTTGAACCGAGTTACATATATTAGCAACCGATCCGGTATCAAATACCTAGGTGCTACTGCGAATACTAGTCAAGTACACAACAATAACATGTATATCACATATACCTTTGTTCGCCTTGCTAGACTTTTTGTCCGCCAAATACTTGGGGCAGTTGCGCTTCCAATGACCAGTCCCCTTGCAATAGTAGCACTCGGTGTCAGACTCAGGGCCAGCCCGGGGTTTCTTTTTAGGTGTGGCAACAGACTTGCCACCCTTCTTTCCCTTGTGCTTGCCTTTCTTGTCCTTCTTGAAACCGGTGGTCCCATTGATCATCAACACTTGATGTTCTTTCCTAATCTCCACTTCTGCAGTCTTAAGCATTGACAGAAGCTCGGGAACAGACTGCTTCATGCCCTGCATATTATAGTTCATCACGAAGCTCTTGTAGCTAGGTGTCAGAGATTGGAGAACACGATGTATGCCTAAGTAATTGGGAATCGTTATTCCCAAGGACACAAGCTTATCGGCATACCCAGACATTTTGAGTACGTGCTCACTAACGGAGTTGTTTTCCTCCATCATGCAGCTAAAGAACTTTTCTGTAGCATTATAACTCTCTACGGCAGCATGGGTACCGAAAATCATTTTCAATTCTCCCATGGTATCAAAGGCATTGCCATTTTCGAAACGCTTTCGAAGTTCTGGCTCTAGCCCATACAGTATGCCGCAATGAACTAAGTTGTGGTCCTCCTGACTAGTCACACAGACATTCTTTTCCTCGTTAGGGGCATCAGGAGCTGGTGGGGGGCCTAGCGGTGAGGAGAATCCTCAAATTCATAGCCCAGTTGGTGAAGTTGCTACCATTCGCAGCAAGTTTCTCTTTCTCCATGAACACATTCAAATTAAAAGCAGGTGGTGCCATCTACAACAGAATTTGTAAAGTTTATTTAGACTAAGTTTATGATAGATTGAGTTCAACTAATCCAAATTACTAATGAACTCCCACTCAAAATGAAATCCCTCGTGTCCTTTTGGTGATTACATGAATCAAATCCACTATACCAAGTCCGATCATCACGTGAGTTGATATAGCTTCAAAGGCGAGCATCTATATGGGCATCATATCAACCAAATGACTCATGCTTAACCTTTCGGTCCGTGTTCCGAGGCCATGTAGGCTCGCCAAGTAAGAACCTTAGTATTCACGTGTGTAAAACTGTCTTACACCCGTTCCTATGCAAGCGTAGATTCGAGTACATCCGATCATCACGCGATGTCTCGAAACACGATCCATAGCACGGTATATACTCAAGGAAGAACACATTTTTATCTTGATATCTAAAAGAGGGATGATCTTATAATGCTATCAAACGCGCCAAACTAGAAGTATAAGATGCTAATCATCTAATGTGTAAAGTGAGATGATATGGTCCATGCATTTGATCTCTATCACTTGCATCGTGGTATGATCTCTATCATTCCTTTGTGTGTACGGCCAAGGTCTATGGAACTTACTTGAGTGTGTTGTAAGAGTATCCACCATACATCTACTTACAACAATACCATATCAATACACTAGCCCAGCAACAATCTAAACTAGACGCCTCTAATTTATCAATTGCAAGTTTTACGTGGCTTAGGTCTTTTGGAGATAGAACCGTTCTTACCTACGAACGTGAACCACAACGAGGATAACTAAGTTATTAGCAACTCATTGTAAATCAGATATTGACTATAGTAGGAGAGACAGGCACCCGCCAGCCACTTATGCAAAACAAGTTGCATGTCAGTCGTGGAATCAGTCTCATGTACGATGACATGTAAGGTTGGTTCGGGCCGCTTCATCCCACTATGCCACCAATATCCAAAATACATAGAAGATGCAATAACATGATCATCATCGCCCACATATCAACCATATGTGTACTACCCGTGCTAAGCTCCTACGCATAGATCAGGCTCTGATACCACTGTTGGGTCCACAACATAGAAAACAAAAAATTTCCTACGGTGTGAACTACACGCCAAGATCTATCTACTAGGTACAAAGCAATGAGTATACATACATCCAACAAGAACTTACGCTCGTAGACAACGATCTTTGTTAACGAGTAGGAACTCGTGGTTGATGTAGTCGTACACTTGCCGATCTCAAGATCGTGAGGAAGTCCGAGGGCCGCAACTCATCCACTTTTCGCACACACGTTCAAGCCACCGGACAACCTCCACCTCCTCGCTCCAACGATCCAGCGGAAGCAGCAACTCCTTCCAGACAAAATTCCACCGGGAACATGTATCTCGCTAATCCGAGACCATGGGGGAATAATTCTAGAGGGGGAGAGAGATCCTTCACAAGGAGGTGTGTGGATGAAGGAGGGAATGGGTGGCCTTTTATAGGAGGAGGGGTGCCTCTCTCCATGGCCGGCGCATGGGGGGGTGACCCCTCACCTCCCCCATTCATGTGGTGGTAACCCCTCCACATTAAAATGCCTCTTCACATTCCCTTTTAAAGTCTCCACTTTAAATGCATTAAATTTCTCCAAATTTAATGCTTTCTCATTTAATAAAACTCTTTTTATTAAATTTATTCAGAATTTTGTTAATTACTTTAATTAACAAACATTCACATATAGCCCCTTGCAATATTTCAATATCACATGCAGAACCACCTTCTGCAATTTCACCCGAAACAATTTCCGATTTCTATTGAAACAATTCCTGCGCTTTGCAATTCTTTCGTCTGAAACATATGTGCTCCAAAATGGTGTCCGGTAACTCTTAAGTGTGCCACCCTACGGTTCGCGAATAATGCAGACATGATCGAGACCCTTCTTTGATGAATAATCAGCAGCGGGACCTGGAGATCCGTATTGACTCCTACACATTCAACGATGACTCCTGTGATCGTGAGAACCTTTAACGCTTGTAACTAAATCCCTTTGTCTCTCGATATATTACATGTCCGAGATTCGATCATCGGTATCTCCATACCTAGTTTGATCTTGTTACCGACATGCACTCTTTTCTCGTTCCCGTGATATAACATTCTAGTGATCACATCACTTGCTTGCAAGCTATCCTAATGTGATATCACCGAGAGGGCCCAGATTATATCTATCCATCATCTGGATTGACAAATTCCACTCTTGATCCATGAGCCTCAACATAACACCTTCGTAGTACTGAACCCATCTTTATAGTCACCCTGTTACGGTGTGACGTTTGATGTTATCAAGATACTCTTCCGGTGTTAGCAATTAACATGATCTCATGGTCTAAGGATAAAGATTACTTCGTATGATGTTATAGAAATATAAACATAATGACTTGATCGTAATTCTATACTTCGGATGAATGTTCATCACATCATTCCACCAATGGTGTGACCTTGTTATTAACAACATCCAATGTCCATGATCAGGAAACCTTGATCATCCTGTTAATCAAGAAGCTAGTCTATAAGAGAGGCATGACTAGGAGCCCTTTTTGTTTATTAAACACACATGTATTGATGTTTCCGAATCAATAAATTTCTAGCATGTAAAATAAACATCTATCATGTATAAGGAATCTATAATAACAACTTTATTATTGCCTCTCAGGGCATATTTCTTTCAGAGCCTTAGCCCTTTATAAAAACTGATGGTTGGGTTCGGATGCGATACCATTGCAATTTTATCGTACAACCACAATACCTTAACTGGATAGGGCTTAGCCGGAAGTTTATATGCCTTAGTATGGGTTCCCTTGCGGAAGAGGTTGAGCTGAGGCTACCTCTTAATGATTGTCCGCCTATGCAGTACCCAGGATGGAAGATGGCCATGGCTGGGAGGCCAAGCTCATAGGGGAGGTGCAAATACTAGAGTGTGTAATTGAAAGGTTATGATTGATTATACGCATACTAAGTATGATGATTCAGGGTTATCCCTGATGGATGTATCGAATTTTGTGGTGAAAGTGTACCACCTCTGCAGAGTGTCAAACTATTCGAATAGCCGTGTCCACGGTCATCGATAGTTGGAGTGGCCATATTGTTCCATCGTCAGATGTTTTCAAAATGACTCGTGAAGTGAACTATGACTTTGACTTGACCACAATAGGGTTGTGAACATGAAAGCTAGGTTCCAACTTAAGTGCTTTAGAACATTAAATTAGTTTTCTTTACTTCTAAACTCAGTTTGAAATAAACCTGGCCTTTTGCAAATAAACTTAGATCTTAAGATTCCTACTAGAACTACCTTACTTGTTAGTGATAGTTTGTGAGTACTTAAAGAGTACTCATGGCTTTGTCCCTGGCTATTCCCGTTGCCAGACTATGAGGAGGACTACCAGGATGATGGACAGCAGGAGGTCTACGACAACTAGGATCATCTCCCATCGTCAGCATTGCCTGTGACCCTGAAGATGGAGACCCTTCTACGTTTAATTTCCGCTGCTTGATTTGTATTAAGACTAGATCATGAGATCCTTTATTTGTTAGACATTATTCTGGTTTGTAATGGATGATGTACTGTGATATCAATCTGTTATGTCTCGCAAAAATGTTAATCCTGGGATTGCGAGGTCTGGCATAATAGGCATCTGGCATTAAAAATCCTGGTGTTGACAAGGGCTATCCCTAGGCCGCGCTCGTGGGGGTCAGGGGCTCACCTGAGGTCGGTCTCCGGCGAAGGGGAGTCTGCAGGGCACTGCGGCGGTATGTGGTGACTCCAATGAGGGGCGGCGTGGGCAGGTTCGGCTCCGGAGCCACCTTACGCGTCCCTAACCGAGATGGCCGCCACACAGATTGGACGGCGAAACCGTCTAGGGCTGTCCAAGGTGAAAAAGAGAGCAGGGTCAGATAGAGGGCGTTGTGAGAGCAACATCCAATCGAAAGATACAAAGAGGAAGTGGTCGGGGTCGATGGTAGGCTCTCCTCCTTCCGTGTAGTATCGCGAGGCGGTTTTTGCATCTCCCAGCGATGCAGAGCTAGGGGAGCCGGTATGGAGTTTGGAGGAGGGTAGTGGGGAGAGGAGGGAGTGGAAAGAAGGGCAAAGGGAGTGGTTGGGGTGGCCTGGGATCTTATCCTCGAGGGGGTGAGGTCCACGGTGCACTTAGTCCATCTTTGGGCAGTGCAGGAGGGCAACATCAGGGGAGTGGTCAAGAGGGGCGGTGGGAGCCCGTGGTGGGGGTGTTGGTATGCTCCTCCCATGAAGCCTCGCGTCCAAGGGCACATGGTACGGAGGTGGGGCATAAAACTAGTGCATTCCCGAGAGGACATGTCCACCATCGGTAGAGGGTGTCCAGAGGTGCTGTAGGAGGTAGGGTGGAGGAAAGTTGGATATGGGAAGTTGTGGCGGCTTATAGAGGTGGGCCAGGACGAGAAGACAAGAGAGATGGGTGTGGGGAGGATTCATCGTGGCCTTCTTATGTCATCTCTCTCCCTCTCATATGGCCACATCAGAAAGGGAAAGGAGGGTATGTGGTACACGACCAGGTCAGGCGTGTGGAGTGGGTTGTCGTTGTTCATCTAGGGTTTGAGGACGGTTTGATAGGGAGATAACTCATGGCTTTGTTTAAACTTCAAATGCTCCTAGATGATGATCATGAAGAAGTTCCTATTTTTTTATCTTTCCAATATGAGGTAATGGTACTGGTAGATGGGTATGGTCAACATATACCTTCGGAAATTGTTTTAGATTTTTCTTATCATTTTTTATTCCTTTTATAATGATTATTCAAAAAGTGCTGAATCTGTTTTATGGGATTCATTTGAATTTTTTGAACTGGATAAGGTGGGTTTTTGGTGTGGGATGGTCCCAAGTATGAATACACGCTTAGGGGAATTTTCCCAAGATTTATTGAAAGATAAAATTATTTAAAACAATTATTATTCCAATTCAGCCATTTAAGAAAATGGGCAAAAAGAAATAATAAAACTCTAAAAAAATATTTATTTTTGAAGTTGGAAGATAGGATATGATATATAGGCCTCAAATTTTACCTACGTTGGAGAATTGTTTTGGAAACAACCAAACTTTCCTTTATGGAAAGAGTTTTGGGGGTTTTGCCTATTAAATGAATTAAATAGTTTTTGAGCCATAATAAATATGGATAATATTTGATAAATCTTTATAATAAAGGTATTTGATGTACACAAGGAGTATAGTTCATTTGCAACCTTGGGTGTTGAGAATCCAACTTGACTTTGGTAGGAAACAAGGATAAGAGGATCTAGGGCAATGTTATTTTATTACCTACAAAACCTTGTGGGATCTTGGAGCTCAGAGCTCCCCTTGGGTCATGGTGTATATATATGGATAGACCAAGTGATGGAAATCACAATGGTATAGATGTTGGAGCTTGATCTTGCTTGAGCTCTCCAAGGACTGATTCTGAACTTTGAATAAAATAAGCCTGCCAAACCAGATTATCAAAGGGCCTTCAAAACCATGTGGGTTTTAGAAGCACAGGGATCCAATTGAAGCAAGTGAAGTAGGGGTTGATAGACCTTTATGAGTAGAGCACAGTCATGCAAAGAGTTGGTCCAAAGAAAGTATTATGGAGATGTGAGCTTTTGACAAATTAGGCTAGTTGATGATATTTGCAGAAAAAGTCATTTTATTGCCGGCAAAACCATCAAGAACAAGTGGGCTAAAAGATGATCTAGCCAAGGGAAAGAGTGGTCCTTGGTAGTCCTTCAGATTTTTTACAATATGGTTCAAGTACATTTCCAAAAATGCACAAGGGTTGAGAAATGGAGGTATTCAAAGAAGTGATGCTGGGACAGTTTCCAGACTCGTCAAATTTGGCATAGTTGGAGATTTGACTAGAATATAAGAGGGGACGATTTCGAGAGGATGCAAGGTTCCAAATCATCATCAAGTAGATGGTGATGAAGTAGAGATTGAGTAGGATAGATCCGTGCTTGATATTGGTCTTCATTGACTTGGAAGCTTCTAGAATGGGTCACTTCAGAATTGACCTGGTTAAGGGTGTTAGATGATCACCTAGTGGCTAGAGATCATATCCAGCTTTGTATTCTTGCTTTGGGTGTTGTGATATTAAAACATCTTGATCCTAGTGGATGAGCTCCTAGAGAAAGTCTAACTACCTCCTAAGCAAATAGAACAAACAACAGATCACGGCAATTCATCTGACAACAGATCAAGGCAATTCATCTTCCAAACAAATCACTCTACTACTATGGATTCCATCAAGCCTAGCTTGAGGTAGAGATGGGTATTTTGAAAAGTTGGAGTTGAATAAGGTGAGGGTCCTTGGTATTTCTACTAAGGGTAGAATTCAAAAGGTTTTATAAAAGGTCTTGGAGAACTTAGAGGTAAGTTGAAGGCTTTGTCTTTGAAGACATAAGGAGAGTATATCTTATATATCTCCATAACTTTGTCAATAGAAGCTACTAAAATGGTTGAGTTTGCAAAATCATCTTGGCTCAAGTTTTGAAATGCCAGAACATTTAAGAATAAGAAGGATATGCCAAGACAGTTTTGTGAAATAGTCTTTGTCAACTGAGGGTGAGGTAAGGAGTATATCATCTTCTACACATTCATATGCATAAGCATAACAATCTAGCATGCAAAACTTTCATCACTTAAACAAGAAAAAGGTTTTGTTCCCCCTGCTTTTTGCATTCTGGACAACTAATCAGGTTGCTGAAATTGGGATGTTACAGACCTTTCCCCCTTAAAAGAATCTCTTCTCGAGATACAGGAGAGTAGTGTTACGAGATTTTGAGTTGGTGTTAGTTCCCTAGGTTTCTCGCATACTAACTTGTCGGCTTTGTCTTTGAATAGGATCACTACGACGGTGAGGTTAAACTCCAATCGTCTTTGATGCACGAGTGTTGAGCAGGTTTCAATCTGGATCGCGGTGGATGAGATTCTCTTTCTTTCGGACTCGATGCCTCGAGATCCTAGACTAGGCGAGCTATTTCTAGATGAAACTTGGCGAAGGGTAGAGTTTACAGCTTGATAATCTTTTTGGTAAGGATCCACGGTGTTTTCCTTAGGGGCTTAGCGCATCCTATTTAATGACTTAGGGCTAAACTCTTGAGGTTGTTTCTAGCAAAGGGTTACGTTATTTTGTGTGAAAGACGTAGTCTTTTCCCCGTAGGGGTAAACTAAGGTAGCTCGAGGATGACGTAGTCCTTCAGGTGGATCTTCAGCTAAGGTAGAAGAGGCTTCGTAAAGCTTCATTTATTGTTTCGTCTTATGACTCATTAGTTGATTCTTGGTGGGAAGATGTTGAATCTGGAACCCTTCTGAAGTATCTTCCGGTGAGAGTCTTTGAAAGTTGAGTGGAAATATGCAGACTTTCCACCTTAGAGCTTCACTAAGGTATTTCGAGAATGGTGCAGATCTTCCGTCTTGAAGTGCTGGCGTGATGCTAAAGAACCTTGTATCTCCTTGGGTCTTGAGTTGAGGTACTCGGGTGATGTTTTATTGCATAAAACTTATCGTGGGGGTTTCCTAATGAAGTGTTAGAGAGTTAGCTCTAGGCAGGTTAGCGATTAATGACACTTCTTATTAGTCTTTAGTCAGGTTAGAGGCATCCAACTTCAGATAAGTTGTCTTCACTTGAACTTTTGACGTTGCTTCTGCACGGTGGCGGAGTAGACTCATTGTATTCATGCATCCTTGTCTTCAGGATTTAGGGGTATTCTGGCCTTCTGGTGAGGAAATTCCCGTCGGTTTGGATAGGGTCTCCTGAGGTGGTTGGAAGCTCTAGTATACCAAAGGTTAGTGTAGTTAGGTATTCACTCCTTGTCTTGGTAGGTAAGTCTTGTGGTTTCTTGCGGATAGTGAGTATCCTTCGGTGATCGACTTCCGGCTTCATCGGGGATTCTTGATATAATAGACCAATGAATAATGGAGTGTTTTGCTATCTATAAGTCTTGAGAGGTGAGTTGGACGAGTTATGCCACCCTACTGAGGAGAAGTATTCAACTTGTCCTAACGTGACGATGTCAAACTCTTAGTTCTTGCGATGCTTTTCCTCTCATCACTCCCGAGGTTAGGAGGGTTCTCGTTACCGGCAACAAACAGGGGTGCCTGAGGTACAAGGTGGGGTATCGATCCTCGAGTCACATTTGATTAAGGTCAAGACAAGCCACAACACAAATACAAGGTGAACAGAGCAGGGGGGGTCGCAAATTCCTTCGCAATAACACCCATCAAGGAACACATTATGCACTTAGCCAAGCAAACACAATCAACGTTAGGGACCAAGGAGTTAACTACTCGCAATATAAGGGAATCCTAACATGGGGCTATTGAGTCTAGATAGCGTATTTCTTCTAGTCCTGGTCACCATCTAACATCAGAAGCTCATGCTATGTCCTTTGGTGCTTCTCGGTGATGTAGCACTTAGTTCTTCAGGTCGCGAGGATTCTGTTGGTAAGGCGATGTTGTAGTCTCCTTGTGTTTGCTGGTAGTTGCTTCTCTTTATCTCATTCTCGCTGTCTTCACTTGGTTCTAGGTCCTATTCGTTTGAAATCTGTATGTTTGAAGTTTGGACGAGAGAATAGAAGAAACCATTTTCTAAATTATTTAAAATGTAAGAGGATAAGAAGTAGAACTTTTCAAAAGGCTTTTTGAGAAAATACTTTTGAAAGCCTGTGTTTCCAAAATAGTTTTCTTGTCTAACAACCATGCAAACTAAGGTTCTCCTACAGTCAGGATGGCTCTGATACCAAGCCTGTGGGGCCCCCAGATTAATCCTCCGAGAGTCCCTGTCACGCATACACCACGATCCCATGATCAGTTTGTTGTGGCACATAACCGACAAGCATCAAAGTAAACATACATTAATTACACGTATACAAGTCATACCTTAATTTTCCATTATAGCTACATCAACATTATCAGCAGAACTTCATCAATCATGGAGCCCAAGCCATGCCTTAACCTACAGGCAACTGACTGGGAGAACCTCCTAGCTCGCATAGTCATCAACTTCATCTTCTTCTTGATATCTGACCAAGTTAATAGCCAAGGACAATGCCAGTGAGTACTTTGAATGTACTCGCAAACCACCTTCAGATAAAAGTAATAACAACAACAGGATATGCAGTATGGCTGTGGTAATAGGAGGGCTCCAAGAGAGGTTCTTTTCTCAGATAGTTTCTCTTGTAGATATAGCATCTACATATCTTTGTTGAAAACTTTTGTAAAACATTTTGGAAACCTTTTAGCAAAGTTTTAGGGAAACACTAGGATTAGGTCACCCATTTGTTTCGTCCTTCCGGTCATCCCATGACCAAACTCCTTTCCTTCCTTTCCGACCATCCCATGGTCAAAACATATATCCTTTCCGACCATCCCATGGTCAAAACATTTCCAAAGCCATTGCTTTTCCGAAATCCTTTTTGAAATCAAAACCAGCACCACTCTACAGTAGTTTGTCCAACCTGTCCATAACCACAGACATGGCTATTGGAATAGATTTACACTCTGCAAAGGTTGTACACTTTACGCATACCATCCGGGTACCCTTCCCTGATCTACACCGATCGTCGGTCGAGTAAGCGATCAAGACTCTCTGGATGCCCACTCCAATATAAGTGCCTACCCTATGAGAGTTGTTCCCCTCAACACCGGGACGCCCTATATAGTTCACAAGCCAACCAGAGCGCTTTTTGCACTTTAAAAAGTGTGCACTTACAATGAGGGGCTCATAGTAATGCATGGAGGCCCGTAGACCCTTAGTTCCTTCTCCATGTCGATGTCTCACATGGACCTTTACAGGACAAGGTCCACCCTCCAGTATTTTTTAAATCCCCTTAGTAGTTGTAGGCAGCTTATACAAGAGTAAACAAACATCAAATCCAGCCCTATCCCATTCCATAGTAATGTGGTTGCACGGGTTAAGTTGTTATAGATAAAGCTACAAAGAACCGGGTGCGTTTTTGTAAACATTTTTCCTCCATCTTTCTTTCAGCATTTTGTAAAATAAAAACCTTTTCCTTTTCTCAAACTTCACTTGGTAGGTCAAACCTCACTAAGGTTTTGCCATAAAAAATTTGTAACACTTTTTCGTGGGTATTCCCATCCTCTAGTTTTACTTCGGCTAAAACAGGGTCTCCAACGGGGTATGGTGTTATACACCAATTATCCTACTAGGGAACAATAGGTGTCATCAAGGGGATTGTACTTAATAGTACAAAGGTGTAATGGTTTGGAGGAGCCAAGGCACTACCAGATACAGATCATCATAGTATAAAACAATGCATAGGTAGAACAGTAGGACAAGGCTTATGAGCAAGAAGGTGGCAAGCCTGAGATCAGAAAACAGGCAATATATGTCCCTGGACTTCTTAGAATACCATAATAATAACCAGAATAACCATCTTCTTCTGATCTCCGAGATAATCGCAACTATCGTCGTCAAGGAGCACACATGCAAACAAGCAAGACAACAATCAACACAAGGCATACAAGCATCATTACAATACAGCAAACAAAAAGTCAACACACTATTCACTTTAGTAGGTTTTGATAGATTTAGATCATGGCATATGGAAATGCGTTAATTGCCTTTGTGGATTTGCCTTTGTGATTTATTTGTCAAATACCACCTAAGGAACGGTTTTGACTAAGGCTTGGGTCTGTATTATATCAATGTAAAAAAATGATATCTACAGATAGGTATTGGAATAACAAGGCCAACAATTTTTTTTTCATGATTTAATCAATTTTCTATATTTAGTTATGATTTTTCTAGTGAAATAACCTCTAGTTTAGGTGAAAAATTCACCATCAAAGATCTGTATGCCAAATAACTTTGTACTCATAGTATGTTGTACTTATTTGAGTTTGAGATTTTTTGGAGTTGGAAACACCACAAAATAATTAACAAATTGCCCTTGGGAAATTCCCAAAATCAGTTCTCTAGTCTATTTGTATTTTTAACCAGATTTACTTTACAGGTCCAAAAGGTACGAGACTAAGGTCATTGTATTGGCATTGAAAATACCTTCCATAAGAAATTGGAATCACTAATTTAGGAGTTACAGAACCCCTGAAATGATTTAATTGGTGAAATATACACCTGCATAAGCATTTAAATCACCAAAATTCAATAAAAACTCAATTAATATTGATATTCTAGGTTTTCATATATATTGATATAAATCATCCATGTGAGTTGGAATTATGTCCATAACATTTAGGGTTTATCCTAGAGAAATTTCTAAAGGCAGAAATGCTCTATTGTTGTTATTTTTGCTACAGGCAAACTACGAATAGAAATAGGGTGTGACCAAAGGGAAATGCAAGGTATAAGCGATACCTTGCAGTACAAGAAGGTTTCAACCTATTTGGAGTTGTAAATATCTCTGGAATAATTATTTAGTAAGATTGAAACATTTCAGTACTTAATTTACTAGAAAATAATCGATTCTTATTTTGGGACAAAACTTGCTCTATATGTATGAGAAAACACTTGGGCATCTGATAAAATTTGGATCTAGCAGTTTACATGTATTTTTCAATTTTATCTAGAATTAAACCATAAGGGTATAGTTGCAGATCTAGGAGAAAAGATTAAATGAAGGGGAAGGGCGCTACTGGGCTGAATTTGAGGGCTCCGAGGCCACGCAGTGCACCGGCTGGCGTGTGCGGGATAAGGCCTTTGAAGCTGACAGGAGGGCCCAGCGGTTAGAGGCACATGTTGTCGAAGGGGTAAGTGAGATTCGTGGCCGTTGGATCCAGTTCACATCGAGGACCCTCATAGCTTCTTCTACCTCCAGATAGAACACACAGGGGCTAACCCTAGGCTACGCCGGCGGGGTTCAGGGGATCACCTGAGGTTGGTCTCTAGCGAAGGCGAGTATGTAGGGAGATGCGGTGGTATATGGCAACTCCAACGAGGGGCAGCATGGGCAGGTTCGGCTCCGGAGCCACCTTACGCGTCCGCGACCGAGATGGCCACCGCACATATTGGACGGCGACGTTGTCTAGGGTTGTCCAAAGAAAAAAGAGAGCATGGTCAGGTAGAGGGCATTGTGATAGCAACATGCAATCAAAAGATACAGAGAGGAAGTAGTCGGAGTCGATGGTAGGCTCTCCTCCTTCCGTGCGGTACCGCGAGGCGGTTTTTGCATCTCCCAGCGATGGAGAGCTAGGGGAGCCGGTATGGAGTCTGGAGGAGAGTAGTTGGGAGAGGAGGGAGTGGAAAGAAGGGCAAATGGAGTGGCTAGGGTGGTCTGGGATCTTATCCTGGAGGGGGTGAGGACCACGGTGCACTTAGTCCATCTTTGGGAAGTGGAGGAGGGCGACAGCAGGGGAGTGGTCGAGAGGGGCGGTGGGAGCCCATGGTAGGGGTGCTGGTATGCTCCTCCCGTGAAGCCTCTTGTCCAAGGGCACATGGTACGAAGGTGGGGCGTAAAACTAGTGCATGCCCGAGAGGACATGGGTACCATCGGTTGGGGGTGTCCACGGGTGCTGGAGGAGGTAGCGTGGAAGAAAGTCAAGCGTGGGAAGTTGTGTCGGCTTAGAGAGGTGGGCCATGTCGAGAAGACAATAGAGAGGGGTGTGGAGAGGATTCATAGTGGCCTTCCTATGCCATCTCTCTCCCTCTCATATGGCCACATCAGAAAGGGAAAGGAGGGGAGGTGGTACACGACTAGGTCAGGAGTGTGGAGTGGGTTGTGGTGGTTGATCTAGGGTTTAAGGAGGGTTTGATAGGGAGATAACTCATGGCTTTGTTTAAACTTCAAATGGTCCTAGATGATGATCATGAAGAAGTTTCTATTTTTTTTATCTTTCCAATGTGAGGTAATGATACCTTGGGGAATTGTTTTAGATTTTCTGATCATTTTTTATTCCTTTTATAATGATTATTCAAGAAGTGTTCGATTTGTTTTATGGAATTCATTTGAAATTTTTGAATTGGATAAGGTGGGTTTTTGGTGTGGGATGCTTCCAAGTATGAATACACTCTGGAGAATTTTCCCAAGATTTATTTAAAGATCAAAGTATTTAAAACAATTATTATTCCAATGCAGCCATTTAAGAAAATGGGCAAAAAGAAATAATAAAACTCTAAAAATATATTTATTTTTGAAGTTGTAAGATAGGGTATGATATATAGGCCTCAAATGTGACCTAAGTTGGAGAAGTGTTTTGGCAACAACCAAACTTTCCTTTATGGAAAGAGTTTTGGAAGTTTTGCCCATTAAATGAATTAAATAGTTTTTGAGCCATAATAAATATGGATAATATTTGATAAATCTTTATAATCAAGTTATATGATGTACACAAGGTGTATAGTGCATTTTCAACCTTGGGTGTTGAGAATCCAACTTGATTTTGGTAGGAAACAAGGATAAGTTGATCTAGGGCAATGTTATTTTATTACCTACAAAACCTTGTGGGATCTTGGAGCTCAGAGCTCCCTTGGGTAATGGAGTATATATATGGATATACCAAGTGATGTAGATCTCCATGGTATAGAGGTTTGAGCTTTATCTTGCTTGAGCTCTCCAAGGACTGATTATGAACTTTGAATAAAATAAGCCTGCCAAAGCAGATTATCAAAGGGCCTTCAAAACCATGTGGGTTTTAGAAGCACAGGGATCCAATTGAAGAAAGTGAAGTAGGGTTTGATAGACCTTTTTGAGTATATCACATTCATGCAAATAGTTGGTCCAAAGAAAGTATTATAGAGATGTGAGCTTCTGACAAAGTAGGCTAGTTGATGATATTTGCAGAAAAAGTTATTTTATTGCCGACAAAACCATCAAGAACAAGTGGGCTAAAAGATGATATAGCCAAGGGCAAGTGTGTTCCTTGGTAGTCCTTAGGATTTTTTACAATATGGTTCAAGTACATTTCCAAAAAAGCACAAGGTTGAGAAATGGAGGTATTCAAAGAAGTGATGTTGGGACAGTTTCCAGACTCGTCAAATTTGGCAGAGTTGGAGATTTGACTAGAATATAAGAGGGGATGATTTTGAGAGGATGCAAGGTTCCAAATCATCATCAAGTAGATGGTGATGAAGTAGAGATTGAGTAGGATAGATTCGTGTTTGATATTCGTCTTCATTGACTTGGAAGCTTCTAGAATGGGTCACTTCAGAATTGATCTGGTTAAGGGTGTTAGATGATCACCTAGTGGCTAGAGATCAGATCCAACTTTCTATTCTTGCTTAGGGTGTTGTGATATTAAAACATCTTGATCCTAGTGGATGAGCTCCTAGAGCAGCTCTAACTACCTCCTAAGCAAACAAAACAAACAACAAATCAAGGCAATTCATCAGACAACAGATCAAGGCAATTCATATTCGAAACAAATCACTCTACTTCTATGGATACCATCAAGCCTAGCTTGAGGTAGATATGGGTATTTTGAAAAGTTGGAGTTGAATAAGGTGAGGGTCCTTGGTATTTCTACCAAGGGTTGAATTTAAAAGGTTTTATATAAGGTCTTAGAGAACTTAGAGGTAAGTTGAAAGCTTTGTCTTTGAAGACATAAGGAGAGTATATCTTATAGATCTCCATAACTTTGTCAATATAAGCTACTAAAATGGTTGAGTTTGCAAAATCATCTTGGCTCAAGTTTTGAAATGCCAGAACATTTGAGAATAAGAAGGATAAGCCAAGACAGTTTTGTGAAATAGTCTTTGTCAACTAAGGGTGAGGTAAGGAGTATATCGTTTTCTACACATTCATATGCATAAGCATAACAAGCAAGCATGCAAACATTTCATCACTTAAACAAGAAAAAGTTTTTGTTCCCTTTGATTTTTGCATTATGGACAACTAATTAGGGTTGCTAAAATTGGGATGTTACACTCATGGTAGAAATAACTATAGTAAACATGTATAGCAGGTTTAGTTATTAAGTTTATTTTCTTACGTTATAAACTTAATTGAGTATTCAAGAGTTGTTATAAAGAATACCCAGGTATGATCCCTATAAGATCCTTCATAAATGTGTAGTGGGTTTAGCTTAGTTTTATTTGATCTACCTATAGATCAAATAATATTACCCAAAGATAAGGTTTTAGCAAATGTCATGTTGAAACTTACCGCAGTCAACTTGATGATCTACTTTAGTTCCACCAAGTTAAGAGAAGATTCAATCACTTTGACAAGTTTCATTTAAAAGCGCAAAAATTATCCAGATTTTCTATGCATGAATGCAATTCACACACCTCATCTCAGCTTATTTCTAAGCTCTAATGCTGGGATGTTACAGACTCTCCCCCTTAAAATAAAATTTATCCCCGAAGTTCATACTCTCTTACATTTTGGAATGAGGTGTTGACCTATATAGATCACGACATTTCTTAACTCCATTGTGATCATAATTGGGGATAATTGTAGTATCCCATTTCCAAATATTTTTTCTTAAATTCTCTTCATACCTAACAATATCCACTCTCTCTTGTATTATGTCCTTACAGTCCTATTTAGAATTGGTTGTGGACACATTTTGTCCATTCCAATCCAGTTTTCCTATTACACTACACCGGTCTATTTTGGAATACTCTCTTTACTCTAAAGGAAAAATTACGAGTGTTTCTTTTATAACTAGTCCACTAGGTTTAATCTATTATATTTCCTTCGATTCTTTCATCCGGAGATACTCTCGGACATACTTTATAATGATGGCTTCTTATAACCTTATGAGAATAACGATTAATCTTATCATCGTTTAGTACTCCTTCTTTACACTTTAGTCAAAAAGTTAGACAACAACACCATCTGACTAAGGGGAGGCTTCCAGCGGTGGTGCACGTGAAGCTAGGGTTTGGGGGCCTCGCGTGGGGGGAGGAGAGAACCCAGGAGAGAGAGGAGAAGAAGATGAGGGCGAGAGAGCCGTGCACGGCGACATTCTTATCATTGCGGGATCATCAATAGGGAAGAAATCACAGCGGTAGAGCGGCGGGCGGCGGTAGACGTGCCACCAAGCTGCTTCTCTCTCATTCACAAGGAAGAAGAAAAGAGGAGCTCGGCGAAGAGGTATTGGGTCGAGGTGGGCCGCACTGGGCTACTGTCTTGTTTTGTGTGGTGGGCAGAAAAGAGATAGAGGAGGTGGGCTATGGGCCAGACTAGGGTTAGGCATTTTTTTCTAGTGAAACCTTTTCTTTTTCAATTCCGTCTTTTCCCTTTTATATTTCTATTCAAAATCTGTTTTGGGTCATTTCAAAAAAATACTAGAGACTTTGAAAAAGTATTGAAATATTGTAGGACCCTTAACACCATACGAGCTCCATGTGTTTTGGTGGTTTTCAAAATATTCAAACCCATTTTGAATTGTTTTTAGAGAGAGGGAAAATAGCTAGGGTATTACATTTTATTGTTTGCATTTTTATTTTGTCTTATCAAAAGATGATGTTCATGCAATGCTCAACAAACCCTAATACAAGATTAACTATTACTGGGGTATTACAAGTCTAGGACTGTCCATCCCTTGTGTGGTGACTTTAACGCCCTCACGTGTCCGTTCTCTGTCTTCCTACTTCATATGTGTACGTCCCCTATGACCGCGTCTAGTGCCAGGCTAGAGCGAAGGGAACTGCATGTGTCAGGCGAACCCTGCGTGCTAAGTCTCACGAGGAAAGGAAAATAGGAAGGGCCCACCTTGGTGCGTCACGAGGGGAATCGTGGGGTCATGTTCTAAGCTTCTTGAGGGGAAGCGTCCTGGGGTCCCCTCTTAGGGGAGGATGCCTGGATCTCGTGGTTCTAGGCTTCTTGAGGGGAAGCATCCTCGTGAGCTGTCTGTAGGCTCCTAGAAAGGAAGACCTGTCAATACCTGGATTTTTAATCCTAGATGCCTGTTATGCCATACCTCGCAATCCCAGGATTCCATTTTTTGCAAGACATAACAGACTAGATATCACATTACATTATCCATTATAAACCATAATAAGGTCTTACCCAAATAAAGGATCTCATGATCCAGTATTAATACAATCAAGCAGCGGTATAATAAACGTAGTAGTGGGCTCCATCTTCAGGGTCACAGGCAATGCTGACGATGGGAGATGATCCTAGTTGTCGTAGACTTCCTGCTGTCCATCATCCTGGTAGTCCTCCTCATAGTCTGGCCATGGGAATAGCCAGGGACAAAGCCATGAGTACTCTTTAAGTACTCGCAAACTATGATTAATAAGTAAGGTAGTTCTAGTAGGAACTTAAGCTCTAGGTTTATTTGCAAAAAGCCAAGTTTATCTAAACTGAGTTTAGAAGTAAAGAAAACTAAGTTAATGTTCTAAATCGCTTAAGTGGGAATCTAGTGTTCATATTGACAACCATGTTGTGGTCAAGTCAAAATCATAGTTCCCTTCACAAGTCATTTTGAAAATATCTGACGACGAAACAGTATCACCACTCCAACTGACCATGACAGCGGACGCGGCTATTCGAATAGTTTGACACTCTACAGAGGTGGTACACTTTCACCACAAAATTTGATACATCTGTCAGGGATAACCCTGAATCAATCATACTTAGTATGCGGATAATCAATCAAAACCTTTCAATTACACACCCTAGTATAGGCACCTCCCGTATGAGCTTAGCCTCCCAGCCATGGCCATCTGCCATCATAGGCACTGCATAGGTGGACATCATCAAGAGGTAGCCTTAGCTCAAACCTCTTTCGGGAGGGAACCCATACTAATGCATATAAACTTCCGGCTAAGACCTACCCAATTCAGGTATTGTGGTTATACGGTAAAATTGGAATGGTATCGCATCCGAACCCATCCATCAGTTTTTTTATAAAGGGCAAAGGCTCATGCCTCAACATTTTCATCACCAAGCCATTGTGTTTCTCAACACATGTCAAAACATCTCAATAGAATGAACCATCATTCCAAGGTTTTCATAATCATTTTCACCAAGTATTCCCATCTAGAGTGATCAACTTTTATGCTTAGCACTAGCCACTAAGGTTAAGAGTGTTCACTAATGTGGGTGCTAATCTTCAATCTCATGCCATAGAATGACATCTAATTATAACTAGATAGGCCTAGTTTTATACTCTTTATGCTATCTATTCTATTTTTCGAATACTCACAAAGCACTCACTAAAAGTAAAGAACTTTGGTAAAGTACAAAGAATAAAGGTTGCAAGTAAAACTTGGGATTGGTATAGTGAAAATTGTATAACCAAAGCATGCCTAAGGCATCTTGCTTAAGTTATCCAAGTTGCAAGTATTAGCTTGCATATATCTAGCTTGCACATAATAGCTTGCCTTGGTTGCTGTAGTGGTTGAAATTCTCTTCTTCTTCTTCTCGGTAGTACTCCTCCTCGTATCCTTTGTCGGCACTATCGTCTATAAAGGAAAACAGGGTAGACAATCACCAAAAAATACTTAACTACTTCTATTTAGCACACTAAGGCTCACACTTGATGATCTAGCATCATCACAATCATCACATGAAATAAAAACTAACTCTTATTTATCTTATTTTAGAAAAGTAATTTCTACTCGTTGAAATTAATTAAGATTTAATATTCCCCAATTAAAATATGGTATCATGTTTTAACATGTCATCACCACATATTCTAATACATGGGAATGTGATTTAATGGGTTGATCATATTTTATAAAGTTTAAGATTATCATTTAATAGAATTAAAGTGACTAGAAATGCCTATATAGCATTACTTTGGTACTAGTCCGAAGTCATTGCATGAAAACCTAAATATTTTTACGTATTCAGATAGATCTTATCAAATGTGATTTTTGAGAGTTGGAATCATCTCAAAAGCATTTATGGTTGATTTTTTAAAAATGTTTGAAGTTGGATAAGTCTCTGCCTTGTTATTTTTACTATATGTGATCTCTAACTCCAAATGATTTGAATCCAATGGGCTTCCATAGATAATTTAAATATCTTTCTAAAAAAATTTGAATCATGCAGTTTGGTTCAGTGAAACTCTGAATTGATTTTTGAATATCTGGACAGAAACTAGTTTTAACTAAATTGGAAAATCATTATTTGAGTTTACTGGGCTACGCGGGAAACTAAACGGGCCGGCCAAACTGCACAACACAGCACAACGGGTGCTAACAGAGGGGGTCCACTCGTCAAGAACTAAAACTAACCGAAATGGTATTTGCGAATCTGAGCCCTACGATCTAAATCTTATCGAATGGCCGAGAGTCATCATCGACGACGAACTGCTCCGGCGAGGAATCAAACCTAGCGCGGCGGTGGGGGTCTGGCGGGGCTCACCTGGGATCCAGCTAGGGTCGGCGATGGGGGCGAACAACATTGTCATGGACAACAGTTCGAATGGCGGTCACGGCAGGTCTTGGGGTGCTCGAAATTGACGGCGCCTTTCTCCCCCAGCAGCGGCACGCTCCGGCCAAATTCCGGCGAAGAAGAGCTCACCTTGCTCCGGGAAGAAGTGTGGGAGTGTCAGTGAGGAGTGGGGAGGGTGTTGGTGTGGAGAATGGAGGCGAGGAAGGCCTCTACTTATACTACGGCGAGGGTACCGAACGGCGTGGGCTCGGGCTCGTGGGTGACGACGCTACAGGCGGCTAGCAGCACAGATGAGGGTAGGAGGCGGTGCATGGTTCCCTGGCGATCATCGTGGGCTTAAAGGCAAAGCACAGGGCGGTGTGGATTGGTCGGGAGCATGCGGCGCTCTGTGCGGATGCAGTGGTGTTTCCGATGGCGTGCATGAGCTACGGGTCGCACGGTGGTGAACGGGGGTGTCTGGGAGGTTGTGGTGATCATGGCGGGTTAATGCACGCGAGGTGGGGGTGAGGCGCGGTATGTTCAAGGCAGTCGGCTATGGCGAGCTGGCGTGCTCTGGGCCACTGTCGGCCGGCGACGACCAAAATTGGGTGGCGATGCACTATAGACACGGCTAAGGGGGGTTGGTCTGGTGCTTGGCTAGGCACAAGGGAGACAAGGGGGTTAAGAGGGAACCAAAATGGTCTAAGATTACTGCTTAAATAGTGAAGGAGGTCCAGGACAAGCTTGACGGTGGTCGTCTCTACGGCAAGGAGGGCGGCTAGCGGCGCCTTGGCTCTCGGAGCAGAGGAGACACAGAAACGACGGCCGACGATGAAGTAGAAGGCATGGCCGGACGCGGGCGGTGGTGCTCTACAGATGACCGAGGTGGTGGCCAGGCAGAGCAACACAAGGTCACGGGGCTACGGTCGGAGACGGGCCAATGCTCTAGCGCTGCTCGAGGAGGCAGGGCTCGGCGAGCTCCTAGCGGCGCGTGCAGAACGGGAAGGAGGGGCGACCGCGGTGAAAGAGGGCACCCGCGGTGGCGGAGGGCAGCAGCACAACAAGGAAGGTCACGATCGGGGAGATATGCAAGGCGCCGGTGCTCCTCAGGGTGAGGAGGCGGCCGGGGCTCGTGGAGCGGCGGTGGTCGAAGACGAATGTGAGGAAGGTGGGGTGGGTAATGGGGAAGGTGGAGAATTGGACATACGCGTCGAGTGGGGTGGGACCAGCCTGCGTGGGCGCTGTGGTGTGCGATGTGGGGATGGATGGGGCCTCGTCGGTCAGGGTGGGTGGTAGAGGAATGTGAGGGAGGCGCGGGGTGGGGCCAGGCAGTAGGTGCAGCGTGCGTGAGCGCGTGTGTGCGGTGGCGGCGACGGGGAGTGGGATGGATGTTGTACTGGTGGTAGCTAGGGTTGGTTTAGATTAGATCTAGGGTCAGGATTAGCCGGCGTGGTAGGCTGATACTAGCTGGGCCCTTTGGGCCTCGCTGGTGGCGGCCTCCCCGATACAAAATAGTTTTATTTATTTTAATTTGAAAAGGCTTTCACAAATATTTTTTAGACAAACAAAATATCTGGACATGACCAGGTTTTGATTTGAATAACGACGGGGATATTTAGAAAACAAAGACAGGCTTGTAGAAAATAGTTTTAGGCAAACAATGTATGATGACATGACGATGCTCAAATTCAATGTGGCATGATGACATGACCATGCGGTCATAATGATGCACAAACACAAGCGATTTTCTAGTAGTGGTTTCCCGGGGTGCTACAATTCGACATCACTAACAATGGATCTCGACCCCGAGATCCGCCTCATGGTACGGGGAAGAAGGTCGGCGATCTGAATTTTCTCGCTTTGTGTAGATCCTCGCGACACCACTAACAAGGATTTTTCTTCCATCTTGAAGTTGTCGACACCACCAAAAAGGGGTCATTGCTCACGTTCGTCGAGAGAGCACTTCGGATAAACAAGGACGAAGTTAAAGGTAAGGCCACCTCTATCTTCCATGGAAGGAGAGTAAAAAGGTGTAACCTAATCCACTCCAATGTACGAGAGCGAATAGAATGAGTAGTCGGCATGGGGGCCAATCCATCACGCACCTAAACTATTACTCCACACATGTAGTAGAAAAATCAGGCAACCCATTCTCGGAATTCAGATTGAAGATCTTCACAAGCGATGTTCAGAAAACAAAGGAGTGATGCACGCTCTTAATAAGATCGGGTGTAGATGATGTCATCGCTCTTGTAGACATTGTTAGATAAAAAGAAAAGTTTAAGTGGGTTTTGGTCCACTGAAAGGTACAACAGATGAAAGATTCCCCAGATAGCATGAAGTCTGGATGTAGAAACACCATTGCAAAAAGAGGCTGAAACCCTAAAGGTACGACGGAAACCCAACAACGAGAATCCCTGGACTCGAAGAAAAGATAAGAGAGCATATCCAAAACACGCGAAGGTAAGAGGAGAATAGCATAGAGGTAAGAAGTAAAAGCAGACCTAATCAGATCTATCCAACCGATTTTCAAAATAGTTTTGACACTCTACATTGGTCGTTAGCTAGGTTATCCTACAGGCAGGACTAGTGGGGTATCGTAACTGATGGGCTCTGATACCACTTTGTTACACCTTCGAATCGGCCCTATGGAAGTTTTAGCGATTCCCGCCAAACCCGCATAGAAACGATTCAAAGATTCCCACCAGGCACTTGCGTGCGGGTGGAAAACGAAGTAATAACACTACACAATAGTCCATGATGGAACCCACAAAACATAGATATACAACAACGAATCAACGAGTCAAGAATACATACATATAATACTAAGATCTAAATCACCTTGAAAACAATAAAACATACGAGTATGGATAAGATGCAAATGGGGCTAAGAGCCCTGAAGAATAACCAATCGCATACATAACCCTGCCGAGGACAAGCCGGAAGGGTAACCCTGCTAACGACGGCAAACTTATACCTGTTAAATAAAAAGGGGTGCCAACAAAGGGTAAAGGAAAAAGGGAGCAATCAGTACTGAGAGCAGTACACGGCGAGTCTAGAATTTGGCGGCTCTCACCTACATAGGTATGGTGGACTGAAGCGGCAGCAAAGCATGCACTACACAACCTATAGAGACTCGATACAACTGTCTGCTATTAGAGAGGGATATGAAAGACCTATTCGGAACCAACCTGATACTAACACCAAACATGCCCATCCTGGTATTCCCCTTCGAGACCCAATGAAGAAGTCATACCGAGGAAACTCACACAGTTGGCAATTTTATTCATTCCATTATAGTTGCAACATTTACTAGTCAGATATAGCTAGCATGAGTCATCCTGATAGCATAAGTAGTGGGAATTTTTAGTTAACCGTTCCGTTGTAGTTGCAATACTTAATAGGCAGGTACAACATGACATGATACACACCAATTCCACTAGTTGTTGGCACTTTTATTATCCATTCCGTTATAGTGAAGTTGATAACTAGTTATATATTAAGTCAAATTCACAACACTACTTTAGTTATAATTGTCTATGATAGAGATACTGTGCTCCACCATAACCGCGAACACGGCTTTCAGAAAGATTTACTCTGCAGGGGTGCACAAATAGCAACACACGCACGATCAACCTCGGTAAAACCAAATAAAAACCCAACGAGGCTTTCACGACAAAGCAATCACAAGATTCATAAATTATTTCAGGGGGCCACCCCACTAAGCTACCCGCAACAAAGTTGGTCGGCTCCGAGATGGACCCAGGATTTGTGTAGACGGCGGTAAATGACTAGCAACCTGAAAGTGTGACAGGGCTTGTCGATACAGCAAAAACATGTCACAATCCAAAACAGTACAGGTGCTCCACGCACAATCGTAAATAAAGCAGTAAATCATGACATAAGTACAGGATAGTAATAAAGCCCCAAACTAGTTTGTTGCCCCAAGAAATAAGAAATGAATAAAGCTCTGGCTAAGGGGATTCATGGTTCCACCTGTGGATAGTGCGATAGTCAAGGAACAGGTATCGAGTACTCAGAGCCTACAGGACACAAGTGAGCGGTTAAAAACCAAATATTAGGTATTGCTCACCGGTGCCTCTACAATAGTTATATCTATTCCCAGCATTTTAATTGACAAGTTATAATGTAATCCATGATCATATCCACCATTAAGCATCTCCACTATTAAGCATGTGTCAACCTTCCATTAACGGTGGAACGACAACGACATGAAGCAGCACCTGAGCAAGCAACTATGACTCGCAAGGCCGACTGTCTATCAAACAATAGGCAGTAGGATGTGTCCAAGGCAATATAGAGGATGCAAGGAATGTAAATGGTGCACGAAAACTAAAGCGTCGCAACACGGATAGAAATAGATCAACAGGAGGAAGTAAAGACTATAAATGCAAAATAGGTAGAAAGGGGGAGAATGCTCGCCTGGAAATACTGCCGAAGGTTCATATCCGAAGAACTTGTCGATACTCGCATCAATTCAATAGCCTAATTCGGTAAGAAGCAAGGCACTAAAAGAAACACCAAGTGCACTATTTAATACTTCGACAGAAGATCGGCATGATGCATGTATGATGCATGACATGGAAAAGATGCAGTGCAATTAGGAAATATTAAGCGGAACCGGGGTCCCGACAATTAATTAGAAGGTTCATGTTGTATAGATACCCCGCAATTTAGTGTTGTACTAACAATTCAAAACATGGCATTGGATCTGTACACAAATTTAAATAGAGACAAATATAAGACTAGAATAGCCTGCATATAGTCTCCATATTTAATTATGGGGTGAATCGATAAAGTGTCCCCAACCCACATGATGCGATGTATGCAAACATGAATAGATTTAATATGCATCGAGGTATATAGTGTAACATCCCAAAACATTTATCCAAGGTTATTAAGATCCAAATCATCAAAATTAGGGTTATAAAAAAACTTTTCCAATTAAAATTATTAAAGCTTTCATATATGTGTGCATTTAAAATAGGAGTTGTTTGAATTGCCATGGTTCTATGATCAATTGATTGTAAAATGATTCTTAGGTGAAATAAACATCATCTAGATCATCCCCAAACAAATCCCAAAGAAAAACAAATCAAAATGAATAAAAGAAGCAAATGGTCATTTGTGCCAAATTAACTACCATGCCTACTTTGGCTATTCCTAGTACTCAGAACTTAACAGAAACAAATGTGGATCTTTGCACCCCTTGATAGTACATATAATGAGGTACCAAGGCCCACTTTGTGATCTACCAAAAACATTCAAACACTAAATTTAATTGACATTTGAAAATTGAATCTATTTCATATGGGAAGATCCCACTATTTCAAAAACCACTCAAACAAGCTCAATTTTCAAAACCAAAGCACCCACAGAGTCTCAAGCTTAGTACTAGCACACCCACCAAAAATCTTTTCAAAATTCAAAAAGAAAGTTCTTGTGGCCATTTCATCAAACACTCGGCAGGCAAGAATCTAACTCTAAACCTAGCTTACTGTTCTGCATAGGGTTTTGCCCCCATTTGACCCCCATTTGCTCCCACTGTCTCCAAATGATCTAACCAAGGCCTAACTACCCCATCTCCTACCCCCTAGTGGCAAGGCCAAGCCATGCTGAGCACCAACTCGTCAGCCGACCATGCCATCACCCCGGTAGACCATCTCCCCCTCTCTCGCCATGTCTAGCAGCTAGCCAGGACCTCCCCGCCACCCTCTGTCCCCTCCCCGAGCCAGGCCAGACCATGGGCCACCGCCAAACCTCCACGCACTGCCTGTCTGCACCATGATGAGCACGCGCCAGAGCGCCGCACCCGACACGGGTGCACAAGCCGCCGCTCGACCGCAGCCTGCACCCACCGCTTCGCCACGACCCAGGGAGCACGCCGGAGACGCCCGTTCGCCGCCCAACGCCTCACAACCACCGCTAGCCGTGGACATCGTCGTCTCTGCCGCTTAGAGCACCAGCTCCGCCCGACCGCATACCACCACCCCTAAGCCCGCATTAAAGCCCTAGAGCATCGCCAGATGCCGACCGCCGCCAACAGCACCATGCCGCTTAGCAACCAGCCGTAGCCATGTCGCCACCGTCGCCTGGCCATGTCGTCCTGTCCCGTCGTTGATCCTATAAAAGGAGGGCACCCCTAGCCATTTGAGCACACCACTCACCTCCCCTCACCTCACTGACTATCCCACACATCTAGCCGGAGCAAGGCGAGCAGCAGTTCGCCGGAATTTCACCGGAGCAGGCCGCCTCTGGAGGAGAAGGGCGCCGCTGATTGCGACCACCCCCGGAGCTGCCTCGACCGTCCCTGAGCTTGACGTCAACCACCAGTCTGTTTGCCCGCCTCGCCGTCATCGCTGGAGCCCTGGTACGCCCCCTATGCACCCCCACTGAGCCGTTAGGGTTAGAGTTCGCCAGCGACCAGTTCGTCGTCGACAACGATCGCTAGCCGTTGATCCCCGTTCTAATCCAACGACCCATATCGCCCCGTACCGCTTCGCGCGTTATGAGCCGCTGACCTTTGCCCCCCCCGTCAGCTGAGCCCCGCACCATGGAATGTCACTAGGCCGGCCCGTTAGCGTTCCCGCGCGACCCAGTAAATTTAAATTAGGATTTTTCTATTTTAGTTAAAACTAGTTCTGTCCCTTAGTTTAAAATTCAATTTAGAGAGATTTACATATTCAAATGGAGTGATTCAAATTGTGTTAGAATGCTACTGAAAAGATCTACGCAAGCCCGTTGGATTTAATTCAATTAGAAATAGAGATCTCTCCTAGTAAAAATAACAAAATAGAAGAATGTGCACCTTGCAACATTTTTATAAAATCAACCAAGTTAGCTTTTGAGTTGATTTCAACTCTCAGAAATCACATTTCATCATACCTATCTGAATATGTAATAATATTAGGGTTTACATGCAGTGACTTTGGACTAGTACCAAAATAATGCTATATAGGCATTTCTAGTCACTTTAAATCATTAAATAATGAACTTAATCCAAAGTAATTATGATCCAACCCTTAAATCACATTCCCACATGTTAGAATATGTGGTGATGACATGTGTCCACATGATCCCATATTTTAAGTGGTGAATATTAAATCTTAGTTAATTTTCAATGAGTAGAAATTACTTTTCTTAAATAAAAAGAATGAAACTAGTTAATTAAACTAGTGATGCTTGTGATGATAATAGATCATCAAATGTGTGTTTTAGAATGCTATTTAGACTAGTTAAGCATTTTTTTGGTGATTGTGTACTTCGTATGTATTTTATAGACGATAGTACCGACCAAGTCTATGAGGAGGAAGAGTTCTACCAAGAAGAAGAAGAAGAAAACTTACCACTTCACCAACCAAGGCAAGCCACCATTAACAATGCAAGCTAACACTTGCAAGTATAATGCTTAGCAAGCTAGGATTAAACTAGATGGTTTAGCAAAGATGATTTAGGCATGCTTGAGCTATACCACTTTGACTACTATTTACCCCAAGTCTTATTTTCAAGCTTTACTTCCTTTACTTTACCCAAAGTTCTTTACTTGTTTTGAAGGTAGCATAAAGAGTATAAAACTTGACCTATTTAGATAAACTTTAGATGTCATTCTATGGCATGAGATTGATCCCATCTTTCCACCTTAGTGAACACTCTTAACTTAGTAGTTTAGAGTAGATAAAAACTTGAGTCACTTTAGATGGGAACACTTGGTGAAAATGAATTATGAAAACCTTGGAAGGATGAGTCATTCTATTGAGATGTTTTGACATGTGTTGAGAAACACCAATGGTTTATGATGATGAAAATGTTGAGGCATGAGCCTTACCCCTTTTATAAAACTGATGGTTAGATTCGGATGCGATACCATTCCAAATTTACCGTACAACCACAATACTTGAATTGGGTAAGGCTTAGCCGAAAGTTTATATGCATTAGTATTAGTTCCCTCGCAGGAGAGGTTTGAGCTGAGGCTACCTCTCAATGTTGTCCACCTATGCAGTGCCCAAGATGAAGATGGTCATGGTTGGGAGGCCATACTCATAGGAGAGGTGCTTATACTAGGGTGTGTAAAGGAAAGGTTATGTTTGATTATGTGCATACTAAGTATGATGATTCAGGGTTATCCCTGATAGATGTATCAAATCTGGTGGTGAAAGTGTACCACCTCTGTAGAGTGTCAAACTATTCGAATAGCCGCGTCCGCGGTTATGGACAGTTGGAAAGGCCATACTATTTCGTTGTCAGACGTCTTCAAAATAACTTATGAAATGAATGATGAATCTTGACTTGACCACAACAGGGTTGTGTTTATGACAATAGCTTCCCAACTTAAGTGATTCTCGGATTTTATTTTATCTTTCTTTGCTTTAGAACTCATCTTAGGTTTCAAACTTAACTTTATTGTTAAACCTAGAGTTAGCACTTTAACTTAGACTATACTACTTGTTAGTGGTAGTTTGCGAGTACTTAAAGAGTACTCATGGCTTTTGTCCCTAGCTATTCTCATGGCCAAACTATGAAGGAGACTACCAAGATGATGGCCAGCAGGACGGCTATGATAACTAGGATTATCTGCCTTCATCAGCATTGCTTGTGCCCCTAAATATGGACCCCAACCGCTACGCTTAACTTTTATTCCGCTGCTTTTTGTATTAAGACTGGATCATGAGATCCTTATTTGTGTAAGACCTTATGTATGGTTTGTAATGGATGATGTACTGTGATATCCAATCCGTTATGTCTCGCAAAAATGGTAATCCTGGGATTGCGTGGTATGGCATAACGGGCATCTGGGATTAAAAATCAAGGTGTTGACATATAGCATTTAATAAAAATAGGGATATCGGATAGGGTCACACATTGGCGTTCGAAACTGGGTGTCTCGAGGGTCGACGGGATCGGTCTTTGGCTTCAGGGTTCAGATCCAGGAAGGAGAACTTGGTGGTCCGGAGGGATCGACCTTCGGATTCCGGGATCGGGGTCTTCGGTCTTGGAATCTGAGGTCTCGGTCATCATATCCGTGTCAATGGTCTCGTGGTTCCGTCTTGGTTTGTCGGTGTCGGACTCGATTCATGTAGTCGGAGTAGATCTTGGCGCCGAGATAATAGCTATGGATGCTAATCTTAGCCACGAACACGGGCGTCTTCTGAAGGGCTTGATAAATATCTAGGGGCCCCTAGCCAGATGCGCAACCCATAGTAGATACCGAACTGGGATTCAAGACGATCAACACTTCGGAACCATCGCCGCAGAGACAGAGCAACACTTGTCCATTGTTGTGCGGTATAGGGAGGCGATGGCGAGCGGTGGCATAGAGGAGGAGGTCACGGAGGCGGAGCCTTGGCGGCGGCCCGCAGCACAGCGAAGCAGCTTGGGGCACGAGGAGAGGAGGTCCAGGACGAGCTCGACGGTGGCGGTCTCTGTGGCAAGGAGGGGGCCGCGACGCTGCGGCTCTCAGAGCAGAGGCGACACGGAAACGGCGGCCGGGGACGAAGTAGGAGGCACGGCCGGATGCGGGTGGTGGTGCTCTGTAGATGACCGGGGCGGTGGCGAGGCAGATGAGCACGTGGTCAAGGGGCTACGCGGAGGCCACGCCAGCGGGCGCTTTCGAGGCGAGGCTCGGTGAGATCTGGCGCGTCTGAAACGGAAGCAAAGCGAAACCGTGGCGGCAGAGGGCACCCGCGATGGCGGAGGGCGGCGGGGCAACGAGGGAGGTCGTGGTCGGGGAGCTCTACAAGGCGACGGTGCTCTTTAAGGCGAGAAGGTAGCCGGGGCTCGCGGAGCGGCGGTGGTGGAAGACGAACGCGAGGAAGGCAGGTTGGGCGATAGGGTAGATGGGGAATCGGGCATACGCGTCGAGTGGGGTGGGATTGGCATGCGTGGGTGCCGTGGCGTGCGATGTGGGGACTGGTGGAGCCTCGTCTATCGGGGTGGGTGGTAGAGGAACATGAGGGAGGCACGGGGTGGGGCCAGGCGATAGGTGCAGCGTGATGTGCATGCACTTCTATTCTTGTAGACAGTTGTTTGGCCTCCAAGTGCAGAGGTTTGTAGAACAACAACAAGTTTTCCCTTCAGTGGATCACCCAAGGTTTATCGAACTCAGGGAGGAAGTGGTCAAAGGTATCTTCTCTCAAACAACCCTTCAATCGAGATACAAGAAGTCTCTTGTATCCCCAACATACCCAATACACTTGTCAGGTGTATATGTGCACTAGTTCGGCGAAGAGATAGTGAAATACAAGTGGTATGGATAATTATAAGTGGTAACGGTGCCAGAAAATAGCTTGTTGGCGTGTGGTTGACGTGGGAAAAGACTAAAGGCAAACTGAAATAAAGATGGAAGCAAGCAAAAATGTAACAGATCTAGTTGCAAACGGTGTATCAATTCTTAGAAACAAGGCCTAGGGATCATACTTTCACTAGTGAACACTCTCATATAAATATCTTCTCTTTATGATACTATTCTCTGGTTGGACACTCTAATCGATGGTAGGGCTATAACAACACACCTCAAAGTTTATTTTCCACGTCTAGATAACCCCACACTGTCACCTTGAGCACTAGATGGTTCAAACAAACACCACAATTTCATAAAGACAACCAACTCCAAATATAACTCACAACAAGTATTTGTAATCTCTAGCCTAAGTGCCACCATGGTGTGCACACTGTCAACTTCACACACATGGGGAGAGCAGAGATCTATTGAAGCACTTGAGTAGCAAGGTAGATCTATAGATTACAAGCTCATGATCACAATATGATCATGCATAGAGAGAGATGAACATATAGCTACCGGTAGAACCCTTAGCCTTGAGGAAGAACTACTCCCTCCTCATCATGGGAATCAGCAATGGCGGTGGAGATGGCGGTGGAGATTGATGGAGATGGCTCCGGGGGCACTTCCCCGTCCTATCAGGGTGCCGGAACAGAGACTTTCTGTCCCCCGAATCTCCCCTTCAGTGGCGGCGTCGTAGCGGAACTTTTTGTGGATTTCTGATTGACCCTCTAGGGTTTTTGCATCGGGGGAGATATATAGGCGAAAGAGGCAAGATCAGTGTGCGGCCAGGGGGCCCACACCATGCCCTGGCGCGGCCAGGGGGACCCTTGTCTAGGGGTGGTGTGGCCACCCTGTGGCCCCTCTCCGTCTCGTCTTTTGGCTCCGTGAGTCTTCTGGTAAAATATCGACTTTGGCTTTTGTCCGGTCCAATTCCTAGAATATTCATTTTCTAACTTTCCTAGAACCAAAAACAGCAGAAAACAGGCAACTAGCACTAGGGCATCTTGTTAATAGGTTAGTCCCAAAAAGTGTATAAAAGTACTCCAAAGTGTGGACAAAACATAAGAAAGTAGATAAAAACCAAGCATGGAACATCAAAAATTATGGATACATTAGGAACGTATCAACATCCCCAAGCTTAACTCCTGCTCGTCCTCGAGTAGGTAAGTGATAAAAAGAAAGAATAATTTTTGAGGTGACATGCACCATCATAAACTTGATCAAAGTATTTGTAAAACATTCAAAGCTGGGATCATAGTACTTCAATCATAACATGAAAGCCAAAGTTCTAGCAATAAGACAAAGAAACTATGTTGCAACATGAAAATGCACAAACAAAACATTCATGAATAACAATGCTTTGCAAGACGTTTGTTTGTTTGACATAAAGAAAACATAGCATTGTGGCATTCAGCTTGTCCCTAATAATGTGGCAAATCATAATTGCATAGGACACCTTCAAAGTTCATAAGGGTGACTAGATACAAATAGTTTAAGAACAAGCAGTATCAAAGTTATGCATCAATCAACAAGTCTTGGGACAATCCACATAGAACTAAGAATGGCCACTATGCTCTCAAAGTAGGTGCATAAAGATAGAAGGTGGAGACTCAACATAAAAGTAAAAGAAAGGCCTTCATAGAAGGAAGCAGGGATTCAAGTCTCATGAAGAGCTTCCAAAAATTATGGTACTTATTAGCTTTCATCTCTCATTTCCCCTATCATAAGCATCTTTAGGTTATTAAGGTTAAAGTGAACAAACTATGGTGTATATGCTTGACGAAGTATAAGTTGGAAATCTCATGTCCCTTGAATACGAGGGCCGCTCCCCATGCTACTCAAGTTTAGTCATTGGTAAGTTCTTGTCATCGTAAGTACATGTGTATCATAGAGAACCGCCAACGGGGTACCCCTTGCCCGATGATACGGAAGAATCCCCATATCAAAATGACAATAAGGCAAGCAGACAACGAGCATCTCAGCAATCTTCTTATTTACCATTGGAATATGGTGTTTTTTTCTCTCTTTCATCTTTTCATATATCTTTTTTTCTTTTTATCTTTTTTCTCAATATCTGACTCTTTTTTTATAAAAAGAATGCTTCATAGACAGCTCATTATGGTTACGCTGCAGATTCCACCAAGTCAGCATGGATTACACCAGCAGCCCAGGAGTTTCTCTAACACATATACATAACTCCATGGACTTACAAGCTCCCCTTTCATTTCACACCGACGACATCCATAGACAAAATAACATGATATCAACTAGGTACAAAGTACAAGTGCAATGTTGAAAGCGTTCCCCATGACAGCATGGTTCTGCGAATCCCCAACAAATAAGTGCAAGCATATACAACATAGATGACACAATGGTTCAAGTTTATTAAGGGCAAGAAAAGTAAAGTGTGCCATCAAGTTCGTGAGAGCTTTAATCACTAGTTTTCTCATAACAAGTTTAATTCGAAAGGTAGATAAAAAATGAATATACTTGGAATAGCATATGCTAGTAGGTAGGTATGGTGGACTCTTTGGAATAACTTGGTTTTAGGAGTTGGATGCATGAGTGGAACTCATACTTGGCTGTGGAGGCTAGCAAAAGACTGGGAGCGACAAACTAAGAGAGCAATAATGGCCATAATCAGGCAGAGCGACAAAACATCATTAATCAAAGCATAAAGTGATACTACAAGCTGAAAACTAAAGGATCATAAAGGCTTATGGTGACTTGGGATAGTCATAACATGGTGTGAGCATGCGCCAAGTCAACCCAAATAAAGCATCAAAGGATAATACCACAATACTATGCTTTAATATGCTAAAACAACGCATGATTCTTCCAAGGCACATTAAGCAGTCTCAATTGTTTATAACAAGTCATGCTACAACAAATAATACTAAGCATAAAGCCATAACATATCAAGCATGGCATGACAAAGCATGGGCCACAGTCAAAAACAAGATCTCTTTACCACTTAAGCATGAACTTTCCTACTATTTTCCAATCCAAACCAAACTATCTGAAAACCAATGCATGAAAGAGGGGGTCCAACCAATTTATTCAGCAAACTAAGAAAACCAAACAAACAAAAAATCAAAACAAAAAACAAAAAAGAAGACGCTTCAAGAACAACACAACTGTGCATGAAACAATAAAAATAAAGTGTTTGGAAGAAACCTGAGTTTTTTATTGATGAAGAAGGGGATGTCTTGGGAATCCCCAAGCTTTGACGCTTGTACTTCTTGGATATTTCTTGGGGTGACACGGGTGACATCCCCAAGCTTGAGCTTTAGTCCATTCTTCATCTCATTACATCATTCCTTCCATACACCTGAAATTTTTCCTTCATACAAAACTTCACACAATCTTCATTAGCAACATTAGTGCACTCAAGATAATAAGTCTTTTGGTTCAGTTTCAACACCAATAAAACTTACATTAAAACATAAGATACTGTAGAACTTCCCTCAAAAAGCTCAATTCCCCAAAAGAACTCAAAAAGGAACCAACAAGAAGCAAATGCAAATAATGGCAGAAATCTGTCAAAACAGACCAACAGGTAAAGACAAATTTTTTCGAATACCTTCTGTTGCTCAAATCAAAAAGTGTCAAACTAACGAAAGTTATATAACAACCTGGGGCAGAAGCACAAAAATTCACGCCTCACAAGGACTTACAAAGATTTTACACGAAGTTTTACGGTGAAGTACAGAAATCTGTTTCAGGACAGCAACTTCCCAAGCATTACTTCTCTCTCATTAGAGGTTACTCTTGGCACAAAAAGCAAATAAAAAGGATAAGGAGCGGTTATTACAGAGGTAATAACTTCCAAGACTCATCTAAAACTTTTGGGTTATCTCCTAATAAGTACTTTTCTTTAACGCCTTTAAGTTAGGCTTGATAGTTTGAGAAGATGCTCACATAAGAAATATGAACTGAAGTAAAAGAGAGCATCAAGAAGCAAATTCAAAACACATCAATATGCATAGGAATCTTGTAAAAAACAAGTCATGAAAGCACAAAGCAACAAGCATAGGAAAGCAAAACAAGTGCAACTTCAAGACTTTCAACATAAATAGGGGAAACATAATATTGTTGAGATACATAAAACCATGTTTCCCTCTCTCAGTAGCATCATGAATAAAATTAACAATATAACTATCACATAAAACATTCTTATCATGAGCCACATGCATAAAATGATTATTACTCTCAACATAAGCATAGTCATTATTATTAATCATAGTGGGAGCAAATTCAACAAAATAGCTATCACTATTATTCTCATCACCATAATCATCAAATATAGGAGGCATATTGTAATCATAATTAATTTTCTCCTCAATAGTAGGTGGACTGAAAATATCATATTCATCATTATAATCATCATATATTGGGGGTTTTGTATCATCATAAGCAATAGAATAGCTATCTTCCAAAGCTTGGGAACTAAAAAGATCATTTTCATAAAAAATAGCTTCCCCAAGGTTAGACTTTTCCATAGCATGAGAAATAATGGTGTCCAAAGAATTAATACTAACAACATTGCTATTAGCATGCAAATAAAGTTCCATAGATTTTTTAATTTTCTCTTCCAGCACTTCATGTCCTAACTCAAGATGAATACTATAAAGCTCTCTAATTATTTTGTTGTTTTCCATTAAGCCTAACTAGTGAACACAAGAAACAAAAAGACAAAATTGCAGAATCTAAAGGAAATAACTTCGAGTACTCACACACACCAGCAACCGTACTAGAAGATAGCTTAGTAGCCAGAGGATGTGAGTACCTTTTACCTTACCTCCCAGGCAACAGCGCCAGAAAATAGCTTGATGTCTACGCACATCTATTCTTGTAGACAATTGTTGGGCCTTCAAGTGCAAAGGTTTGTAGAACAGCAGCAAGTTTTCCCTTAAGTGGATCACCCAAAGTTTATCGAACTCAGAGAGGAAGTGGTCAAAGGTATGCCCTCTCAAGCAACCCTGCAATTAAGATACAAGAAGTCTCTTGTGTCCCCAACACACCCAATACACTTGTCAGGTGTATAGGTGCACTAGTTCGGTGAAGAGATAGTGAAATACAAGTGGTATGGATAATTATAAGTGGTAACGGTGCCACAAAATAGCTTGCTGGCGTGTGGTTGACGTGGGAAAAGACTAAAGGCAAACTGAAATAAAGATGGAAGCAAGCAAACATGTAACAGATCTAATTGCAAACGATGTACCAATGCTTAGAAACAAGGCCTAGGGATCATACTTTCACTACTGAACACTCTCATATAAATATCTTCTCCTGATGATACTACTCTTAACTACTCTTCGGTTGGACACTCTAATCAATGGTAGGGCTATATAAGCACACCTCAAAGTTTTCTTTCCACATCTAGATAACCCCACACTGTCACCTTGAGCACTAGATGGTTCAAACAAACACCACAATTTCATAAAGACATCCAACTCCAAATACAACTCATAACAAGTATTTGTAATCTCTAGCCTAAGTGCCACCATCGTGTGCACACTTTCAACTTCACACACATGGGGAGAGCAGAGATCTATTAAAGCACTTGAGTAGGAAGGTCGATCTATAGATTACAAGCTCATGATCACAATATGATGATGGATAGAGAGATTGAGATGAACATATAGCTACTGGTAGAACCCTTAGCCTTGAGGAAGAACTACTCCCTCCTCATCATGGGAATCAACAATGGCGATGGAGACGGCGGTGGAGATCGATGGAGATGGCTCCGGGGGCACTTCCCCATCCCGGAAGGGTGCCGGAACAGAGATTTTCTATCCCCCGAATCTCCCCTTTGGTGTTGGTGGTGCAGCGGAACTTTTCTTGGATTTTGGATTGACCCTCTAGGGATTTTGCACTGGGGGAGACATATTGGCGAAAGAGTCAAGGTCAGTGGCCGGCCAGGGGGCCTACACCATGCCTTGACGTGGCCAGGGGGACCCGTGCCTAGGGATGGTGTAGCCACCATGTGGCCCTTCTCCGTCTCGTCTTCTGGCTCTGTGAGTCTTCCGGTAAAGTCTTTGGCTTTTGTCCGGTCCAATTTCGAGAATATTCATTTTCTGACTTTCCTGGAACCAAAAACAGCAGAAAACAGGCAACTGGACTATGGCATCTTGTTAATAGGTTAGTCCCAGAAATTGTATAAAAGTACTCCAAAGTGTGGACAAAACATAAGAAAGTAGATAAAAACCAAGCATGGAACATCCAAAATTATGTATACGTTAGCAACGTATCACAACGCGCATGAGCGTGTGTGTGCGGTGGTGGAGGCAGGGAGTGGGATGGATGTGGTACTGGTCGTAGCTAGGGTTTGGTTTAGATTAGATCTAGGGTTAGGATTAGCTGGGGTGGTAAGCTGCTACTAGTTGATCCCTTTGGGCCTGGCCGGTGGCGGCCTCCCCCGATACAAAATAGTATTATTTATTTAATTTGAAAACGCTTTCACAAATAGTTTTTAGACAAACAAAATATCTGGACATGACCGAGTTTTTATTTGAATAACTATGAGGATATTTAGAAAACAAAGATAGGATTGTAGAAAATAGTTTTAGCCAAACAATGTATGATGACATGATGATGCTCAAATGCAATGTGGCATGGTGACATGAGCATGCGGTCATGATGATGCACAAGCACAAGCGATTTTCTAGTAGTGGTTTCCCAGGGTGCTATAGGGAGAGGATCTATGTGAACCAGGATATCACCATAAGACCGTTGGTGGGGTCGACAATGATAGAGGAGGCACAGAGCCGGCGAATTGACACGGTGGAGCTCCAACCTGAGTCAGAGAAGAGAGTGCAATTCTGGTGACCAAGGGCATATTGCGGTGACCCAGCATACCACTACATGATGTAGTACACTATAGTCGTTGACATAACACCAATGAAACACCTTTTACTAGTATTACATCCCTCAGAGTGGTACAATAGAAACACATCAGGTCCAAGTCATTACTATAGAGTACAACTCGACTCTTTACAAAAGATCCAGAGAACATTCCAGGTTAAAGAGGAAGAAATAACTTCTTACAAGGAAGAACCAGAAATAATAACTCAGAACTATCTAGCTAATAATACTAGCATCTAAACTATCTGGCTTGCAATTGTTGCTAGTAAAATGCTCCACAGAAGTAGGTGTTATGGCTAGAGTATCTTCTCCTATCTAATAATGATCTTTTCCTTTGCTTTGGTTGATGTATATGTTGACTTCATCGACTTTATTAATGAACTTGAGCTGACAATGATGGTTTCTTGAGCAGAAATTGATTTTGACGTCGTCTTCAACGGCTTAAAACCTAGCAAGGGTTAAGAAGGTACGGTTGATTACGAGCGTACTCAGCAAGTTCACTAAAAAGGAATGTATGATGCACTATCTCTACAGCCACAGACCAAAGGTCGTAGGCAATGCAAGTTTTCGTAAACATTTCTTCAAAGGTTGCTTTTATTCTGAAAACTATGTCCGACAGCCTCCACAGGTTGACCAGAACCTTCGTGTGGTTCCTTTCCTGCCGCGTTCGTAGCTCCTTCCAGGAATAGGGAGTAACATGTCATAGTTCTTACACTCTCCAAAGGTGCGTTACTTTACCCATGAGAGAAAAAATCCTTGTTGCACAACCGGGCAGCTTATTCCCATCCATAATTCCTTAATGTGGGGCCTAGTAGATGATCCAAGCCAATCACTTCCCCTCTCTGCGACCCCGCATGCAGACACGACCTCCCCATGCAGATATACCTCCGTTAACCCCCATATAGGCAGATATAACCCTGGCAACCCCTTGGAGACACCAGTGAGCAGATCATGTCCCTCGCAACCCCCATATAGGCAGATATACCTCTGACAGCCCCTAACGGAAAGTCTAGACACCAATATCATGGGGAACTAGGAGTCCCACCCATCTACTGAGTCCCTGCAAGGAAGCTACAACCTCACGATAAGGTTATCCGTCCATGCGAAAGGAAGAAGATCCAGCTGACTTCTCCATCCCATTCCAGATCTCATGGTTAACGCATAATATACTGCGCTAGAATCACTGACGACATCGGTTGCTAAGTACTAGTTGATACTTTCCTGTATAATGGAGTTTCCATTGCCAGTTATAATAGATTAGCTGATCACCCTAGATCAGTAACCGATACTTCCAGTTAATTATAAAATAGTGTTTTCGACCTTTTTGAAATGCAGATGATGACAATAGTTGAGTTACAAGCATAGTAAATAATGAAAGGACATGAGCAAGTGTGAACTTGCCTTTTGTGATTGCAAGATTATGCACTCACGGTCTTCGGGACAATAGAAAATCCAAAACCTGTAAATAGCATCATTGGTCTGGTAAGGACGAATGTTTAAAGAAGCAAGATGCAACGATGCGTAAGTAATGTACTGCAATTTTATAAATGTGAAACCCTAGTATAATCATATTTGATCTAGGGTTTCGAAACTGATGATGAGTTCTTAGGAATGTGTTGCACTTTTATATTAGTTTCACACTTGTTCTTCTTATTAAGGCTTGTGAGTGTGTGTGAAACAATTTATAAGTATAATGAAGTAACACAAAATGGCATAGCACCCAAGGTGTTACAAATAATTCAGAGTTCATTCTATTGAAGTTTTCTAGTATAAATTAGAGAGTTAAAGACAAAAGATATAGTTCATTTGCATTTTCTTTAAAAGAATTACCTTTGAGTGAAAGGTTACCTTTCCAAATGAATGCATTTCAATCTTGAAGTTATACTTTTAGGGTTTCCTATTAACTAAACTATTTAAGAAGAAAATATTTAGCATCTTTGAATAACTATTCTTCAAGCAAGTGGGAACTTATATGTATTGAATACAAGATGACATTATGTTTTCTAAAGGTGAAATAAGGGTATTATTGTCCTTATTGGAGTAGTGTTTTTTGAATACTATAAGTGAATGAACTCATTTACTTATTATAGAATTAATACTTATTTCTATAAACATGGGAATGGCATCATGTTAAATACTTAAAAACTTTGTTTAACTTTTCAAGTGGATTCCCAAACTTGTAAAAGAATTGGTACTCAAATCTTAATGATTTTATAATTAATAAAATATTTTTGGAGAGTAAGATTTACTTAACTTTACAATGGTAGTTTTAGTAAGTACAACTTAAAATGGTTAGACCTATCTTCAGTTCACTTAAATATCAATGGAACTTGTTATTATAATTTAGATTTTAAATAAATAATGATAAAGGAAATAGTAAAGCTTTATATATTTTTAATGAATGAAAATAAAAGAAAAGGGTTTGAACTAGTTTTATTAAACCTTTACCATTTATTTTACTTAAAAAGTGAGAGTTGACATTTTTAACATGTAGATTTTATTTGTGTGATCAACTTGGTATATTATATATATTTTTTGATTTTTAAGTTTTATCACTTTATTTTTTGATATTATATATATTTTTATAGATATTATTTTTTTATAAGTTTTATCACTTTATAAATACCTAATAAATAATAAATATTATCTAAGTGATACAAAAGTGTATGAAACAAGTTTACAAATCTATATTTTGTTTTTCTAAGAATTTTGATATCGTATACTTATTTTTGTGAATTTTAAATAATAAAATATACATTTTAAAAGATTAATCCTTAATAGGTTATTTACTAATAATAATTATTATCTTATTTAAGTTTTAAAATACATTATGGTAATAAGGTTAAATTATCAAGTTTATTTTTCTGAACATTTTGATATATTGTATATATTTTTCTGAATTATAAAACAAAAGATATGGATTTAATAAGATTTATTAATTTTCTGGAATTAAAAATAAAAAAATAATGGTTTATTACGTCATTGTTGATGTCATTGAAACTTTTGTGACACACCCTGATGCTACCCTAAGTCACAGACTGGTGGGGTCTATACCACGCCAGCTGCCACATGAGCAAGGGTTGGGTCCACACACTGACGTGGCTAGAGGATGACACCAGTTCGCCATGATGGTGACGACAGCACGGCCACCACCACTAGTGGGTGGTTGCCGGCGATGAATTAGGGCGAGTTAGCAAGCTCAGTTGGTCGGGTTCGACACTACGCAACACGGGGAACCTAATAGTGGCGGCGCCACTAACAAACGGTCACCAGAGTGACGATGAAAACTAGCTACTACCTCGGCGGACAGCGAGCTACAGTGGTAGATCGCTCTAGGGAAAGAGGGAGATATTGAAATGGTGCCTAAGCACCACTAGCTCACCGAGATCGAAGCGAAGGGGTTGCTGAGGACGGAGGAACTCGGAAGACGGTGAATCGATGGTGATGTCTACGATGGCCAACGGGATGCAGATCTTGATTTCGTATGATTCACGATGCGCTTGCCTGTGAGCTAGGTCGAAGATTAACCAGGACAGCAAGGCATACTCAACGGCAGCCTCAGCTTCGCATGGAGCTGCCGGGAACGGTGGAAAACAACGACGACAGAGGCTAGGGTTTCGGTGAGAAATGGGGATTTGCACTAGAGGGCGATAGATGAGATAAGACTGGTATGGATGGATAGAGGACGACGCGGCCGATCTTATCAGCGAGGTCCGGGGCATCACTGAGCATCAAGGCGGTCCAATTCTTCTGACGATGATGATTGGCATCGGGTGACGACGCTCATTCCAGAGAGCTGCTTGTGACATCGAGGAAGACGACGATGAAGCGGTACCTGGGCCTGGGCTCCTATTGGGCCACGACGAAGCGAGCATGAGGTGACTACTGCTGCTCACGAGTGTTGGTTAGGCGAAAAACCTTCTCTAGCCGTGGGCCGGTTCTGGACCCTATCGTTTCCTTTTTTACTACTATTTTCTATTTTTACAATTTCATTTTTAATTATGAGTTTCTTCAAGGATTTAAATATCCAAAAAAAATTGTAGGACATGAATATTGTTGTATAAATAATTTTATAACCATCTTCTCTCGATTTCTTTTTGTGTATAAAATATTCATGACTATATGAAGGGTTCTTTTATTTAATAAAGTAAATATAAATTAAGGTTTTAGGCATTTGCTTCTTCTAAGGTAAACCTTATGAAATGTTCTTATTTTCACCATGATAATGTTTATGGTAGAGATTTAAAATGTTGAATGATATGTAGAGAACTCTATTCATACATAGCCTCATAAAGGGATGATATATATATTTATATATTATAATGCGTTAAATGTTTAGTGGTTTATAGTATGGTGATTCAAATTTCATCATTCTCAACACTTGGTGATTTAAGCTACTCAAATTTACTTGGTGTTTAGCATTAGACTTCCTTAGCACAATCTTGGGTTACGTCATTACACATGACTAGCAATCATTAATGGAGGAATGAAGATATTCATTTACAAATAGCTATTATGAGTTTGAAGAAGAGTTAATGAACTCACATTCTATTATGTGTATGGATGAAGATTAAGAGCTAGGATAATTTTCCTTCATGTCTTGTGGCCATGGATGATAACTTAAGTTAGAGTGGGCTATTGAGATTACTTTTCTAAAGTGATCTTGCTGGTATATGAGACTAGATATTTATTAGGATTTAAGACAATCAAGTGGATAAGGCTTCCATCAATACACTCTCAACTAGCATCTACTTATCTCTTTGACATTTCATTTGACTAAGAGATACTATCCATTGGCTGCCTAAAAATAGGAATTGGTTTAACTACCCTCTTTATTCTAGGATTTTAAACAAAGAGGTAGACATGCGTCTTGTCATGGTTTGATATGATCTTGGTTAAGGCTTCTAAAGAATCCTTACCTTAATACCTCACTAAGGTTATCTTCAGATAAGGAATTCATTTCCTAAATATACCCTATTTAAAACTCTCTTATCTCATTCACAAAGATCTCATCTTCCTGAATAAGTCAATCATCTGACTCCACCATATCCATCATCATATGATGACATGGTCATGCCACTTCAACATTACTCCTTCATTCTTATCCTAGTATATATATACAACTTCCATTTATGAACTACCCTTGATAAATCCATCAATGCAGCTGTTACTAACTCCAACCATTAACTCCTTTATATTCACCTTGCATCAACATCCAAGGCTTGCAAGATTACAATTTTCTCCATATTACATGTGATATAAATCCTCTGGAATAGCTATGGTACTATTCTCCATAATACAAGTTGTTCTTGTATTAACTTCGTTAAACAACTAAGCCCCCAACTACTCCATATACTCATGTTATATACTTCATCATACTCTAACTTAACTTCTCATGATCAAGCTAGATGATTCAGCTTACTGAGGATTTACCTAATTTGATATACTCACAACTCTTCTTTACCAGCTGGTCATCTATTCTCAAATGACTTTGAGAATAATGACCTCCAACCTTTGATCATAATAAGCTTAGGCTTCTAATTGTTTGATCAAGATCTATCATCAACTAAGTAGTAGACTTGTTCTAGTATCACCATAAGGCTTATCTTTTAAAGGAAACTTACTTGATGTTTATACCCACTTGGCTTAACAAGATTATTATTTGATACACTAATACTACTAGCTTTCTCATGGCTCCTCAAGTACTAGTTTAACTTTTAGGTTTAGATACCTCTTCTAGTTAACTCATGAGTGAGTTAACTCCTCCAACACCAGATGGTTTGATCTCCCATAAGGATCACATTCCGTTGATGATGGCAAACTCTACCATATCTAGTTCCTTCTTATTAATCTACTTAAGGTATTTGGAAGGTCAGTATAATAGGTCAATGTTAAGAGTTAATAAGTGCGACGTCAAGAACTGATCACACACATTGATGATCAATTGACACTAGGACTTGGTTAAATAGGAATGTCATATGTTAAAATGACACCAAAGACATGTGATGAATGGTCTTGGCTTGACTTCCTCTTCCACTCTATTTGTGATAAGATTTAAAGCTTAGGAACTACGATGATTCTCATGGTAGAATTAACTATAGTAAACATGTATACCAAGGTTTAGTTATTATGTTTCTTTGCTTAAGTTATAAATTTAATTGAGTATTCAAGAGTTGTTATAATGAATACCTAGGTATGATCCCTATAAGATAATTCATAAATGTGTAGTTGGTTTAGCTTAGTTCTATTTGATCTACCCATAGATCAAATGATATTACCCAAAGATAAGGTTTTAGCAAAGGTCATGTTGAAACTTATCACAGTCAACTTGATGATCTACTTTAGTTCCACCAAGTTAAGAGAAGCTTCAATCACTTTGAAAAGTTTTTTTTAAAAGCACGAAAATTATCCAGATTTTCTATGCATGAATGCAATGCACACACCTCATCTCAGCTTATTTCTTAGCTCTAATGTTGGGATGTTACAGACTCTCCCCCTTAAAATAAACTTCATCCCTGAAGTTCATACTCTCTTATATTTCAGAATGAGGTGTTAACCTATATAGATCACGGAATTTATTAACTCCATTGTGATCATAATTGGGGATAACTGTAGTATCCCATTTCCTTGAATTCTCTTCATGCCTGACAATATCCACTATTGCTTCTAATTTATCCTATGGTTTCTTTTACCATAATCTCTTGGACTATGTCCTTACAGTCCTATTTAGAATTGGTTGTGGACACATTTTGTCCATTCCAATCCATTTTTCCTATTACACTACATCGGTCTATTTTGGAATACACTCTTTACTATAAAAGACAACTTATGAGTGTTTCTTTTAGAACTAGTCCACTAGGTTTAATATATTATATTTCCTTCGATTCTTTCATCTGGACATACCCTTGGAATTACTTTATAATGATGGCTTCTTATAACATTATGAGAATAATGCTTAATCTTATCATCGTTTAGTACTCCTTCTTTACCCTTTAGTCAGAAAGTTAGACAACAACACCATCTGAGTGAGGGGAGGCTTCCAGCAGCGATGCACTAGAGCACCTGAAGCTAGGGTTTGGGGGCCTCACGTGAGGGAGGAGAGAACCGGGAGAGAGAGGGGAAGAGGATGAGGGTGAGAGAGCCGGGCACGGCGACATTCTTATCATTGCGGGATCCTCAACACAGAACAAATCATAGCGGCAGAGCAGCGGATGGTGGTAGACATGCCACCGAGCTGCTTCTCTCTCGTTCACGAAGAAGAACAAAGGAGGAGCTCGGCGAAGAGGTATTGGGTCGGGGTGGGCCGCACTGCGCTGCTGGCTTGTGATGTGTGGTGGGTAGAAGAGAGAGAGGAGGTGGGATATGGGCAAGACTAGGGTTAGGAATTTTTTCTACTAAAACCTTTTCTTTTTCAATTCCTTCTTTTCTCTTTTATATTTCAATTCCAAATCTGTTTTGGGTCATTTCAAAAAATACTAGAGACTTTGAAAATGTATTGAAATATTGTAGGACCCTTAACACCATACGGGCTCCATGTGTTTTGGTGGTTTTCAAAATATTCAAACCCATCCTAAATTGTTTTTAGAGAGAGGGAAAATAGCTAGGGTTTAGGGTTTTACATTTTATTGTTTGCATTTTTTTTCTTATCAAAAGGTTTACTATTATTGGGGTGTTACAGGTCTAGGACTGTCCATCCCTGGTGTGGTGACTTTAACGCCCTCGCGCGTCCGTTCTCTGTCTTCCTACTTCATCTTTGTACGTCCCCTATGACCACGGCTAGTGCTGGGCCAGAGCGAGGGGAACTGCATGTGTCAGGCGAACCCTACATGCTAAGTCTCACGAGGTAAGGCAAATAGGAAGGGGCGACGTTGGTGCGTCACGAGGGGAATCGTAGGGTCGTGTTCTAAGCTTCTTTAGGGGAAGCGTCCTGGGTCCCCTCTTAGGGGAGGATGCTTGGATCTAAGGAGATAACTCATGGCTTTGTTTAAACTTCAAATGGTCCTAGATGATGATCATGAAGAAGTTTCTATTTTTTTTATCTTTCCAATGTGAGGTAATGATACCTTGGGGAATTGTTTTAGATTTTCTGATCATTTTTATTCCTTTTATAATGATTATTCAAGAAGTGTTGGATTTGTTTTATGATATTCATTTGAAATTTTTGAATTGGATAAGGTGGGTTTTTGGTGTGGGATGGTTCCAAGTATGAATACACTCTAGAGAATTTTCCCAAGATTTATTTAAAGATAAAAGTATTTAAAACAATTATTATTCCAATTCAGCAATTTAAGAAAATGGGCAAAAAGAAATAATAAAACTCTAGAAATATATTTATTTTTTAAGTTGTAAGATAGGGTATGATATATAGGCCTCAAATGTGACCTAAGTTGGAGAAGTGTTTTGGCAACAATCAAACTTTCCTTTATGGAAAGAGTTTTGGAAGTTTTGCCCATTAAATGAATTAAATAGTTTTTGAGCCATAATAAATATGGATAATATTTGATAAATCTTTATAATCAAGTTATATGATGTACACAAGGTGTATAGTGCATTTTCAACCTTGGGTGTTGAGAATCCAACTTGATTTTGGTAGGAAACAAGGATAAGTTGATCTAGGGCAATGTTATTTTATTACCTACAAAACCTTGTGGGATCTTGGAGCTCAGAGCTCCCTTGGGTAATGGAGTATATATATGGATATACCAAGTGATGTAGATCTCCATGGTATAGAGGTTTGAGCTTTATCTTGCTTGAGCTCTCCAAGGACTGATTATGAACTTTGAATAAAATAAGCCTGCCAAAGCAGATTATCAAAGGGCCTTCAAAACCATGTGGGTTTTAGAAGCACAGGGATCCAATTGAAGAAAGTGAAGTAGGGGTTGATAGACCTTTATGAGTATATCACATTCATGCAAAGAGTTGGTCCAAAGAAAGTATTATAGAGATGTGAGCTTCTGACAAAGTAGGCTAGTTGATGATATTTGCAGAAAAAGTTATTTTATTGCCGACAAAACCATCAAGAACACGTGGGCTAAAAGATGATATAGCCAAGGGCAAGTGTGTTCCTTGTTAGTCCTTAGGATTTTTTACAATATGGTTCAAGTACATTTCCAAAAAAGCACAAGGTTGAGAAATGGAGGTATTCAAAGAAGTGATGTTGGGACAGTTTCCAGACTCGTCAAATTTGGCAGAGTTGGAGATTTGACTAGAATATAAGAGGGGATGATTTTGAGAGGATGCAAGGTTCCAAATCATCATCAAGTAGATGGTGATGAAGTAGAGATTGAGTAGGATAGATTCGTGTTTGATATTCGTCTTCATTGACTTGGAAGCTTCTAGAATGGGTCACTTCAGAATTGATCTGGTTAAGGGTGTTAGATGATCACCTAGTGGCTAGAGATCAGATCCAACTTTCTATTCTTGCTTAGGGTGTTGTGATATTAAAACATCTTGATCCTAGTGGATGAGCTCCTAGAGCAGCTCTAACTACCTCCTAAGCAAACAAAACAAACAACAAATCAAGGCAATTCATTAGACAACAGATCAAGGCAATTCATATTCGAAACAAATCACTCTACTTCTATGGATACCATCAAGCCTAGCTTGAGGTAGATATGGGTATTTTGAAAAGTTGGAGTTGAATAAGGTGAGGGTCCTTGGTATTTCTACCAAGGGTTGAATTTAAAAGGTTTTATGAATGGTCTTAGAGAACTTAGAGGTAAGTTGAAAGCTTTGTCTTTGAAGACATAAGGAGAGTATATCTTATAGATCTCCATAACTTTGTCAATATAATCTACTAAAATGGTTGAGTTTGCAAAATCATCTTGCTCAAGTTTTGAAATGCCAGAACATTTGAGAATAAGAAGGATAAGCCAAGACAGTTTTGTGAAATAGTCGTTGTCAACTAAGGGTGAGGTAAGGAGTATATCGTTTTCTACACATTCATATGCATAAGCATAACAAGCAAGCATGCAAACATTTCATCACTTAAACAAGAAAAAGTTTTTGTTCCCCTTGATTTTTGCATTATGGACAACTAATTAGGGTTGCTAAAATTGGGATGTTACACTCATGGTAGAAATAACTATAGTAAACATGTATACCAGGTTTAGTTATTAAGTTTATTTTCTTACGTTATAAACTTAATTGAGTATTCAAGAGTTGTTATAAAGAATACCCAGGTATGATCCCTATAAGATCCTTCATAAATGTGTAGTGGGTTTAGCTTAGTTCTATTTGATCTACCTATAGATCAAATAATATTACCCAAAGATAAGGTTTTAGCAAAGGTCATGTTGAAACTTACCACAGTCAACTTGATGATCTACTTTAGTTCCACCAAGTTAAGAGAAGCTTCAATCACTTTGACAAGTTTCATTTAAAAGCGCAAAAATTATCCAGATTTTCTATGCATGAATGCAATTCACACACCTCATCTCAGCTTATTTCTAAGCTCTAATGGTGGGATGTTACAGACTCTCCCCCTTAAAATAAAATTTGTCCCCGAAGTTCATACTCTCTTACATTTTGGAATGAGGTGTTGACCTATATAGATCACGACATTTCTTAACTCCATTGTGATCGTAATTGGGGATAATTGTAGTATCCCATTTCCAAATATTTTTTCTTGAATTCTCTTCATACCTAACAATATCCACTCTCTCTTGTATTATGTCCTTACAGTCCTATTTAGAATTGGTTGTGGACACATTTTGTCCATTCCAATCCAGTTTTCCTATTACACTACACCGGTCTATTTTGGAATACTCTCTTTACTCTAAAGGAAAAATTACGAGTGTTTCTTTTATAACTAGTCCACTAGGTTTAATCTATTATATTTCCTTCGATTCTTTCATCCGGAGATACTCTCGGACATACTTTATAATGATGGCTTCTTATAACCTTATGAGAATAACGATTAATCTTATCATCGTTTAGTACTCCTTCTTTACACTTTAGTCAAAAAGTTAGACAACAACACCATCTGACTGAGGGGAGGCCTCCAGCGGTGGTGCACGTGAAGCTAGGGTTTGGGGGCCTCGCGTGGGGGGAGGAGAGAACCCAGGAGAGAGAGGAGAAGAAGATGAGGGCGAGAGAGCCGTGCACGGCGACATTCTTATCATTGCGGGATCATCAATAGGGAAGAAATCACAGCGGTAGAGCGTGGCGTGAGAGGCGTGCCACCGAGCTGCTTCTCTCTCATTCACAAGGAAGAAGAAAAGAGGAGCTCGGCGAAGAGGTATTGGGTCGAGGTGGGCCGCACTGGGCTACTGTCTTGTTTTGTGTGGTGGGCAGAAAAGAGAGAGAGGAGGTGGGCTATGGGCCAGACTAGGGTTAGGCATTTTTTTCTAGTGAAACCTTTTCTTTTTCAATTCCGTCTTTTCCCTTTTATATTTATATTCCAAATCTGTTTTGGGTCATTTCAAAAAAATACTAGAGACTTTGAAAAAGTATTGAAATATTGTAGGACCCTTAACACCATACGAGCTCCATGTGTTTTGGTGGTTTTCAAAATATTCAAACCCATCCTAAATTGTTTTTAGAGAGAGGGAAAATAGCTAGGGTTTAGGGTTTTACATTTTATTGTTTGCATTTTTTGTTCTTATCAAAAGGTTAACTATTATTGGGGTGTTACAGGTCTAGGACTGTCCATCCCTGGTGTGGTGACTTTAACGCCCTCGCGCGTCCGTTCTCTGTCTTCCTACTTCATCTGTGTACATCCCCTATGACCACGGCTAGTGCTGGGCCGGAGCGAGGGGAACTGCATGTGTCAGGCGAACCCTACATGCTAAGTCTCACGAGGTAAGGCAAATAGGAAGGGGCCACGTTGGTGCGTCACGAGGGGAATCGTAGGGTCGTGTTCTAAGCTTCTTTAGGGGAAGCGTCCTGGGTCCCCTCTTAGGGGAGGATGCCTGGCTCTAGGCTTCTTGAGGGGAAGCATCCTCGTGAGTTGTCCGTAGGCTCCTAGAAAGGAAGACTGTAGGGGCGTGTCATTCCTATAAGCTCCTCAAGGAGGAAACTGCGGGTTCAATGTGAACTTAGGATATTTGAGGGTGAGTGCCATCGTGAGCTGCCCTGTAGGTCCCTCAGGGAGGAGACCTTATCTCCGTGTTTTCCCTATAGGCTCCTCAAGGAGGAAATTGTAGGTTCAATATGAACATAGGCTACTTGAGGGTGAGTTACCTCGTGAGCCGCCCTGTAGGTCCCTAGGTGATGCTAACAACTCCACTAGAATATGAACAATTAATGGTACAACCCTTGATTACGTCTATGAGTTGACAACATGGGTGGCACATGTCATCATAATGGGAAAAAGTATTGGTACTCTCGAAGCATATGCAAACTATCGTTTAAAAGAATCACTCAATGAACCTTGCTGAGAATTACCCTTGGAAAATGAATATCCACACAACAAGTTTTTGGCATGGTCTCATTACTACTACATGAATTTTCTTGAAAGACGGCTAATGGAATAGTAGTGTTTGATAGTCTTGATCTATTGATGTGGATGTTGTAATGAGAAACTCTATTGTTATGCTTTTTATGACATGATCTCTCTCTCTTAATTTCTAAGCCTTTACTTTACAAAAGTGACGATACGAAATATAAAGGCGAAATAGGAGGATCACAAGTTTTCTTTCAAGTTAGATTTACTTTTGACATCTAGCATTGAAGTTGTAATTGATCTTTTACGGATTGACATAACTGAACTTGTGTTGCCTTGTATGAATATGTTCAATCTAACTTTGAGCTTTCAAGGAAAATAAGGATAGAAGGCATCAATCTTCCATGGTAAGCTAGATGATAGCATGTGTTTTTATAAACTCTCTTCCTCGAGGACGAGCAACTTTTAGCTTGTGTTAGTTGATGAGTGCAAATATGATGCATATTTAAGTATACAAATTATTCATATTGTCACTCATTACATGCTATATCTAGCTATAACTATGCCTATTATGTATGATTACTAGTTCTCATTCATTTTCACATCGACTTTTCACAACGAGTAGTTTAGTAGGATTTTATTACATTTTCCTTGTCTTTGACTTGTGTGTAGGTGCTATGAACAATCATGGATAAAATGAGCCAAGAGGATTCAATATGGAGGCGCTGCAGGCCCTAGACTTAGCCATTTGAGGGGAGGAAAAAGTGGATGTTTCCATCAAGTCCAAATTAATATCCAAGGTCAGGGTGTTGTATCCCTCTTCCATATGAATTTGACGAGCTAAAGAACACCTCAATCGGAGTCTGTATGAGGAAATGACGGCTAAAACACTACAACGATAAGAGTGAGTAACGACCAGCGGTACGGCCAGAGCTTGCCCGTATGGTATGGTCGAACCGCCCTCCGACGGCTTCATTTCGTCAACCGGAACAACATTTGTTAAGGCCCTATGGGAAAATCCGGCCGCGATCTCTGTCGGTTCGCAAAACCGACCTCCAGAATGCCTATTTAAAGAGGGGAAATGCTAGACGGTAGGGGAGATTCCATCCACGCCATAGGGGTGGAGCTCTACCGCTCTGCTTCCTCCATAGCCAACACCCACAAGATCTACACCACCATACCACTCAAGGGAAAGAGGAGACTTGCATATTGAAGGGCTACGCATCTATCTTTGTTGGGGATATGCTAAAAGGGTATCACCATAGCACGTCCTTAATCTGGATAACCCGGGTGGCCCACAGTTGGTAGCAAGGCCTATGGCCTACTGGGTGGCCAAGTTAGACGGATCTAGAACGGAGGCCCATGCCAGATCAAGAAAGGCTACGCAAGAGTCACCGACGTACTCGGAGCCTTGGAGTGCAAGACACGAAAGACTAGTTAGTATTAGTCTAGGACTCTTTACCTTGTCCAGCAAGGTCTTTTCCCTATAACCCTAGGTTCTGGTTCCTTTATAAACCGGACCTACGGGAACCTTTAGGGCAACGAAATATACAACACCTCACACAGCAAACCGATCACTGTAACTCGGCGTATTGCCATTATAGTGATTTATAGCAGGAGTAGAGTTCCACCACCGGTGTGGGACTTGAACCTGGGTAAACTGTGTTACCTCCTACCCGCCAACTCTCTGCCTTACCCCATGTCTCTAAACACGCACTGTGAGGACCCCTCCATTGCATACTCATCGGCAATACCATGACAGTTTGCGCCCACCATGGGCCAAGAGGTGCTTCGAGCTCTACACCATGCGAGGTCCAATCTCTTCATGGGAATCATCGACACCATATCCATTGTACACGTTCTCTTTTCCAGCAATGTCTCGATCGTCCCTCCAGATGAGCTGGGTGTCGGCGAAGACGAACCCTGCACACTACTCCGTCTTTCCCTAGTGAAACTGACTCGGCTCCTAGCTCCTAGCTCCTGGGTGTCGGCGAAGACGAACCCTCCACATCTTCACTAGCGAAACTGACTCGGCTCCTAGCTCCTAGGAAGTCGGAAACTCGTCAAGCCCCGGACAGACCGCCTACGGGCAGGACATGTTCGTGGAAGAATCTGGGTTGTACCTCTCTCTAGAGTATGGCGGCTCAGATCAGGAAAATTCAAGGCCCACCCAAACCGCCCATGTGCAGGATATAAAGGTGGAAGGACCCTGTGATGACTGCAAGTGCACATATCGTTTGTAGCTAGTTTTGAAATAAAGATATCGATCCCATAGGGAGCAATAGGCGAAAGACTAAAATGCTTTTAACTAAAACTAAACGTAGTACTTAAGGAATAACTTTGAGATGCAGGAAAAGTAGAATTTTTTTGGGGGTTTTGATTGAATGAAGCAATTAAAGTAACGTAAAACTTAATGCAGAAAGTAATAATCGCATATTTAAAAAAACTTGGAACTGCAATAGGGAAAAAGGCATTCTCAGGGAGTGGTGGATACACCGCTAGCAATTTAGACTAAGCAATCAAGATTATTATAACAAATATTCTCATGATATGTATGTATGTGGGAGGATCTCCATATATGGACAAATAGGCAGCAACCACTGCTCACATCATCCTTCATGACCACAGCTGACAGAGAAATGACATCATCATATTATCCCACTATTAAGGGATTTCTCCCGTGGCATGGACATGGCTTTATGAGTTCTCCTTGTTTCCCAAATTTAGTACGTAAAGAATGACAACAACTTTATAGTAACAGTAAGTGCTATCATCCCTCTGTGTACCAACAAGTAATCCCCTGTCCCCATAAGAGGCAAATATTAAGGAGGTGCAACTCCCAACATCAAGATGGAGACAATTAACACATACACAAAATGATGTATAACATAATAATCTCTATCTAATCTCAATCATATGCTAGGGTTTCTCCATATCCCCAAGAACTAATGATCTACTTAGACGTGGAGGAAATCAACATCATGGCAATAGTAATGGAAACAATTGTAAATGAATAGTTCTTGTATAAATCCACAACGAGTACAGAAATTACAACAAGAGCTAGATGGGGTGAAGATGGGATGGATGGATATGATGGTGGTGCAGCGGTTGATGAAGATGAAGATCGATGCCTTGGCCTCCCAGATCTGTGTAGGGCGAAGATGGATCCCTTGGGCAAGTTCCCCCTCTAGATTCCTTCCGGAGGTGAGGTTTTGTTGTTTTCTAGGTGTTTTGTATGTTGTCTCCCTGATCTAGTTGCACGGGGTGAAACTATTTGAGGAGGCGGTGGTGGCGCCAACTATACGGCCAGAAAAAGTATTCCGTTCGTATAGTTGGTCGTTAAACCCTCTATGTAACATTCCAACTTCAGCAACCCTAATTAGTTATCCAGAATGCAAAAATCAGGGGGAACAAAAACTTTTTCTTATTTAATTGTGCAGTGCTTGTTTGTTGTTGTATGTGCTTATGATTCTGATGATATCGCTCATGATATACTCCTTAGCTAAACATCAGTGTCAAAATCTATTTATCAAAACTATCCTTGCTCATTTTACGTATTCTCAAATGTTCTGGCATTTCAAACATGAGCCAAGATGCTTCCATAACCAAAACTATTTTAGTAGCTTCTATTAACAAAACTATGGAGAGCTATAATGTCCTTATGTTTTGAAGACAGAATCTTATACTACTCTTACCTATAGGATTTCCAAAACCTTGTATAAAACTTTTGAATTCTACTCTTGGTAGGAATACCAAGGACTCTTACCTTATTCAAACTCCAACCTTTCAAAATTGCCCATCCTTACCTCAACCTAAGCTTGATGGTAACCCTAGTAGTAGTTGAATTGTTTGTAAGATGTGTTGCCTTGATCTGCTGCTTGACTTGATTGCTTAGAAGTAGTATGAGCTAATCTAGGAGATCATCCTATAGGATCAAGAAACTTTAAAATCTCCAAACCCTAAGCAAGAATACAAGATGGATCTGATCTCTAGCCACTAGGTTATCATCTAAAACCCTTAACTAGATCAATTCTGAAGTGATCCATTCTAGAAGTTTCCATGTCAATGAAGACCAAAATCAAGCATGGATCTATTCTACCCAATCTACACTTCAGCATCATCTAATTGATGATGCTTTGATTGATGGGTTCGTAGCATGGAAAACAAAAAAATTCTACCGCAAGAACGAACAAAACCCAGATCTAATCTAGATAAAAGCCAAGATCTAATCTATTAGACATGAGCAACGAGATAGATCTGTTCTAACCCTCGTAGAACCGAAAGCGTTACGAGATTAGATCTCGGGTTTGATGTAGTCGATCACTTGCCGATCTCAAGATCGTGTGGACGATCCTTCCGGCGCTGCGTTCCGGCAGTCACATGCAGTGAGTCGAGGCAGACCTTCCTCTCCCTATTCCAGCGAGCAGCGGAGGTAGTAGATCTTCTCCACGGAATCCCAGCAGCACGACGGTGTGGTGGTGGTGGTGGAGGAGAGAATTCTGCAGGGCTTCGCCTAAGCCGGAGCAGAGTGAAGGTAGAGGAGAGAGGCGGCGGCTAGAGCTTGTTATGAGAGAGGTCTAGGAGGGGGCGCCCCTCCCTTCTATTTAAAGGAGGGAGGCACACCTGGGGAGGTGGAGTCCTAGTAGGACTCCCCTCCTATGGCCGGGGGGTTGGGAAGGGGGGGAGGAGTCCTCCTCCCCACGAATCCGTGTCTCGCCCCACAAGGTTTCCTTTGACCCTTTCTTGGTTTTCAAGCAAACACCAAGAACTCTTCTAGAACCTTCCAGAACATTCCGAAACCTTCTAGAATCTCCATACAAACACTCCAGAACATTTCCTAACTTAGAAATGATCCCCAATTTATGAATCTTATTCTCCGGACCATTCTGGATCTCCTCGTGATGTCCCGGATCCAATCCGAGACTCCGAACAACCTTCGGTTTCCAACGCAAATTCCATATCTACTTAAAACAACTTCGAACCTTAAGTGTGTCACCCTACGGTTCATGAACATGTAGACATGATGGAGACACATCTCCGATCAATAACCATCAGCGGGATCTGGAGATCCATAATGGCTCCCACATACTCAACGATGACTTCATGATCGATAGAACCATTTACATACGAAACCAATTCCCTTTGTCACACGATATTCTACTTATCCGAGGATTGATCGTCGGTATCTCTATACCTAGTTCTTCCTCGTTACTGATAAGTACTCTTTACTCGTTCCATGTTATGTCATCCCTTGTGACCCAGTCACATGCTTGCAAGCTAACTATATGACATTCCACCGAGAGGGCCTAGAGCATATCTATCTGTCATATGGATGGACAAATCCCAATCTTGGTCCATGCGCTTCAACACATACTTTCAGAATACCCAATGACACCTTTATAACCACCCGATTCTGAGCGGTGTTTGATGTCATCAAAGTACCCATCCGGTGATGGTGATTAACATAACCTCATGGTCGAAGGATTAGGTTACTATGCATTTGAAAGCTTACAACAATACGAACTTAATGACTTGATCTTATGATACGCTTACTATGGGTGTGTGTCCATCACATCATTCTCCTAATGATATAACCTTGTTATTAATGACATCCAATGTCCATGATCAGGAAACCATGATCATCTACTAATCAACAAGCTAGTTCAACAAGAGGCTTACTAGGGACTCTTTTATGTTTACAAAACACACATGTATTAGTGTTTCCTTATAATACAATTATAGCATGGGATGTAAACATTCATCATAAACACAAAGATATAATAATAACCACTTTTATTATTGCCTCTTGGGCATATGTCCAACAGTCTCCCACTTGCACTAGAGTCAATAATCTAGATTACATGATAATATACCTAACACCCATGGCGTTCTGGTGTTGGTCATGCTTTGCTCTAGGGAGAGGTTTAGTCAACGGATCTACCGCATTTAGATCAGTGTGTACTTTGCAAATCTTTATGTCACCATCTCGGACATACTCGCGAATAGCATGGAAACGTAGCTTGATGTGCTTCAGCTTGCTATGTGACCTTGGCTCCTGTGCATTAGCTATGGCACCTATGTTGTCACAGTAGATGGCCATCGGTTCCAACGCACTGGGAACCACGCCAAGTTCAGTAATGAACTCCTTCATCCATATGGATTCTTGTGCAGCCTCCGAAGCAGCTATGTATTTCGATTCAGTTGAAGATTTTGTCACAACGCTTTGCTTGGAACTCCTCCAGCTCACTCCAGCACCATTCAAAATAAATACGTATCTAGACTGTGAATTCGAGTCATCTGGATCGGTGTTCCAACTAGCATCAGTGTAACCGTTTACAACAAGTTGTTCATCACCTCCATAAGAAAGAACCATATCCTTAGTCCTATTCAGGTACTTTAGGATATTCTTGACCCTCCGATGTTCCATTCGGGATCACTTTGATATACGCTAGTCAAACTAACGACATGTGCTATATCCGGTCTTGTACACAGCATGGCATACATGATAGAACCTATGGCGAGGCATAGGGAATATTATTCATCTTTTCTCTATCTTCTGTAGCGGACTTTGAGTCTTACTCAAGGTCTTACCTGACAACATGGGCACGAACCCTTTCTTGCTCTCTTCCATTCTAAACTTCTTTAGAACTTTGTCTAAGTATGTACTTTGTGAAAGCGCTATTAGGCGTCTTGATCTATCTTTATAAATCTTGATGCCTAGAATATATGCCGCTTTGCCAAGATCCTTCATTAAAAACTATTATTCAGATAGGTTTTGACGCTATTAAGAAGTTCTATATCATTCCCAATCAACAATATGTCATCTACATATAGTACTAGGAATGCTACAGATCTCCCACTCACTTTCTTGTAAATACAAGCTTCTCCATAAGTTTGTATAAATCCAAAGTTTTTGATTACTTTATCAAAACGTTGATTCCAACTCCGGGATGCTTGCTTCAGTCCATAAATGGAGTGCTGAAGTTTGCATACCTTGTCAGCATCACTAGGATCGACAAAACCCTTAGGTTGTACCATATGCAACTCTTCCTCAATGTCACCATTAAGGAACGCTGTTTTGACATCCATCTGCCAAATTTCATAATCGAAATATGCAGCGATTGCTAACAAAATCCTCACAGACTTTAGCTTCGCTACTGGTGAGAAAGTCTCATCGTAGTCAACTCCTTTAATTTGTCGGAACCCTTTCGCGACAAGTCGAGCTTTATAGACGGTAACATTACCATCATCATCTGTTTTTCTTTTGAAAATCCATTTGTTCTCGACAGCCTTACGGCCATCCGGTACGTCCACCAAAGTCCATACTTGGTTTTCGTACATGGATCCCATTTCGTATTTCATGGCTTCTAGCCATTTGTCGGAATCTGGGCTCACCATAGCTTCTTCATACGTCGCAGCGTCATCAGTGTCGTCCACCAACATGACGTTCAAGGCAGAGTCATACCACTGAGGAGTGGTATGAACCCTCGTTGACCTGCGAGGCTCAGCAGTAACTTTGTTCCAAGTTTCATGATCAGCATCATTAGCTTCCTCTCCAGTTTGGTGCAGGCGGCACAAAAACATCTTCCGGTGCTGCGCTACTCTCAACTCCGAGAGAAGGTTCAATAACCTCGTCGAGTTCTACTTTCCTTCCAGTCACTTCTTTCGAGAGAAATTCCTTCTCAAGAAAGGATCCATTCTTGGCAATGAAAACTTTGCCTTCAGATCTATGATAGAAGGTATACCCAATTGTTTCTTTCGGGTATCCTATGAAGACACATTTCTCCGCTTTGGGTTCAAGCTTATCAGGCTGTAACTTCTTTACATATGCTTCGCAACCCCAAACTTTAAGGAACGACAACTTAGGTTTCTTAGCAAACCACAATTCGTACGGTGTCGTTTCAACGGATTTAGATGGTGCCCTATTTAAAGTGAATGCGGCTGTCTCTAATGCATAGCCCCAAAATGATAGCGGTAAATCTGTAAGAGACATCATAGACTGAACCATATCTAAGAGAGTTCGATTACGATGTCCGGACACACCATTACGCTGTGGTGTTCCTGACGGTGTCAACTGCGAAAGTATTCCACATTTCTTTAAATGCATGCCAAACTCATAACTCAGATATTCACCTCCGCGGTCGGAACGCAGAAACTTAATCTTCTTGTTACGATGATTTTCCACTTCACTTTGAAATTCCTTAAACTTCTCGAACGTTTCGGACTTATGTTTCATAAAGTAGACATACCCATATCTACTTAAGTCATCCATGAAAGTGAGAACATAATGATATACACCACGCGATGCTACACTCATTGGACCGCACACATCGGTATGTATTATTTCCAATAAGTCCGTAGCTCGCTCCATTATTCCAGAGAATGGAGTCTTAGTCATTTTTCCCATTAGACATGCTTCGCATCTTTCAAGTGATTCAAAATCAAGTGATTCAAGAAGTCCATCAGAATGGAGTTTCCTCATACGCTTCACTCCAATGTGACCAAGGCAGCGATGCCACATGTATGTAGAATTATCATTCAATTTTATTCGTTTAGCATCTATGTTGTGAACATGTGTATCACTACTATCGAGATTCAATAAGAATAAACCATTTATCTTAGGTGCATTACCATAAAAGATATTATCATATAAATCGAACAACCTTTATTCTCAGACTTAAAAGAGTAACCGTCTCGCAATAAACAAGATCCAGATATAATGTTCATGCTTAACGCAGGCACCAAATAAAAATTATTTATATTTAAAACTAATCCCGAAGGTAGATGTAGAGGGAGCGTGTCGACGGCGATCACATCAACCTTGGAGCCATTTCCAACGCGCATCGTCACCTCATCTCTTGCCAGTCTTCGTTTATTCCGCAGCTCCTATTTCGAGTTACAAATATGAGCAACCGAACCAGTATCAAATACTCAGGCACTACTACGACTACTAGTAAGATACACATCAATAACATGTATATCGAATATACCTTTCTTCTTGATGTTGCCGTTCTTCAGATCTGCCAGGTACTTGGGGCAGTTACGCTTCCAGTGACCAGCACCCTTGCAGTAGAAACACTCAGTTTCAGGCTTAGGACCAGCCTTGGGATTCTTAGCAGGTGCAGCAGCTTTCTTGCCGTCCTTATTGAAGTTGCCCTTTTTCTTAGGCTTGCCCTGTTTCTTGAAATTGGTGGTCTTATTGACCATCAAAACTTGGTGCTCCTTCTTGATCTCCACTTCGGCAGTTTTCAGCATGGACGATAGTTCAGGCAATGTCTTGTTCATGCAGTGCATATTGTAGTTCATCACAAAGTTCTTATAACTCGGTGGCAGCGATTGGAGGACACGGTGAATCCCTAAATCATTAGGAATCGTTATCCCCAACTCTTGGAGTTTGTTTGCGTGCCCAGTCATGGTGAGCACGTGCTCGCTAACGGAGTTTCCCTCTTCCATCTTGCAGGTAAAGAACTTCTCGGAGGCCTCATAGCTCTCCACGGCCGCGTGAGTCTCAAAAGTGAGCTTGAGCTCCGTAATGATCTCGAACGGGTCGTGGTGCTCAAAACGCTTCTGGAGCTCCGTTTCTAAACCGTATAGGATGGCACACTGAACTGTGGATAATGATTTTTCCGAGTGGCGTAAACATTCTTTACGTCATCGGTGGCATCATCTGCAGGTGGGTCACCTAGCGGTGCTTCGAGCACATAGGTCATCTGACCATCCATGAGGACAATCTTCAGACCACGGAGCCAGTCCGTGAAGTTGCTTCCATTGTTCTTAAGTTTTTCTTTCTCTTGGAATGCATTGAAATTGATGGAGAGATTCGCCATAATCTACAACAAATTTGCAAGTAGTTTAGACTAAGTTTATGATAAATTGAGTTCTACTTTAATTCTTAAATTAACTAGGTGAACTCCCACTCAAAACAACATCCCTCACATTCTCTTAGTGATTACACGAACCAAGTCCACTACAACAAGTCTGATCTTCACGAGAGAAGATGTAGTTTCATCGGCGAACAATCTTCATGTTCATCATATCACTTATATGACTCGTGCTCTACCTTTCGGTATTCCGTGTTCCGAGACCATGTCTGTACATGCTAGGCTCATCAAGATTAACCTTAGTTTCTGCATGTGCAAATCTGGCTTGCACTCGTTGTATGCACACGTAGAATCTATCACATCTGATCATCACGAGATGCTTCGAGACGACGAGTCTTAGCAACGGTGCCAACTAAGGACGAACACTTTATTACTTGATATTTAGTGAGAGGGATCATCTTATAATGCTACCGTCGCGATCTAAGCAATACAAGATGCATAAAGGATTAACATCACAGGCAATTCATAATTAGTGTGATATGATATGGCCCTTTCTTCTTATGCCTTTGATCTCCATCTCCAAAGCACGGACATGATCTCCATCATCACCAGCATTGCGTCAAGGTCAGTGGCTCCGCTTCATGGTTGTCCATCATCACCAGCAACTATTACAACTACTTGGAATAAAGCTATTACAAGATGAATAGACACGCAGGTCTTAATAGAATTAAAGACAACCATTAGGCTCCTGCCGGTTGCCATATTACAACAAGGATCATTGCATAAATCAAATATAATCACAATCACATGATGGCCATATCACATCACAAAATCCCTGCAAAAACAAGTTAGACGCCTCTAAATTTCTTTGCAAGTTTTACGTGGTTTTGGGCTTTCGAATAAGAACGGATCTTACCTATGAAACTAAACCACAACATTGATACAAGTGCTATCAAGTGCAATGTGTAGATTGGATCTATAATATGATGGGAGAGACAGACACCCGCAAAGCCACTTGTGCAAAGCAAGTTACACGTCAAGCGTGGAGCAAGTCTCATGTACGATGACATGTAATGTTAGCCCGAGCCGCTTCATCCCACCATACCGCAAGATGCAAAGTACACAAAGCAAAAGATGGCACGAGCACGAACGCCCACAACATCATTGTGTTCTACTCGTGCAACAGATCTATGCATAGACAAGGCTCTGATACCATTGATGGGTTAGTAGCATGGAAAACAAAAAATTTCTACCGCAAGAACGAACAAAACCTAGATCTAATCTAGATAAAAGCCAAGATCTAATCTATTAGACATGAGCAACGAGATAGATCTGTACTAACCCTCGTAGAATCGAAAGTGTTACGAGATTAGATCTCGGGGTTGATGTAGTCGATCACTTGCCGATCTCAAGATCGTGTGGACGATCCTTCCGGCGCGTTAGCGGCGCTTCGCATGATCGGTCACGCGTGCAGTCAGACCTTCCTCTCCCGTTCAAGCGAGCAGCGGTAGTAGATCTTCTCCACGAGATCCCAGCAGCTGACGGTGTGGTGGTGGTGGTGGAGGAGGAATTCTGCAGGCTTCGCCTAAGCGAGCGAGCGAAGGTAGAGGAGAGGCGGCTAGAGCTTGTTATGAGAGAGGTCTGGGAGGCCTCCCTTCTATTTAAAGGAGGAGGCGCTGGGAGGAGTCCTAGTAGGACTCCCCTCCTATGGCCGGCGGGTTGGGAAGGGGGGGAGGAGTCCTCCTCCCCCATGAATCCGTGTCTCGCCCCACAAGGTTTCCTTTGACCCTTTCTTGGTTTTCAAGCAAACACCAAGAACTCTTCTAGAACCTTCTAGAACATTCTGAAACCTTCTAGAATATCCATACAAACACTCCGGAACATTTCCTAACTTAGAAAATGATCCCCAATATATGAATCTTATTCTCCGGACCATTCTGGATCTCCTCGTGATGTCCCGGATCCAATCCGAGACTCTGAACAACATTCGGTTTCCAACGCACATTCCATATCTCCTTAAAACAACATCAAACCTTAAGTATGTCACCCTACAGTTCATGAACATGTAGACATGATGGAGACATATCTCCGATCAATAACCATCAGCGGGATCTGGAGATCCATAATGGCTCCCACATACTCAACGATGACTTCGTGATCGATAGAACCATTTACATACGAAACCAATTCCCTTTGTCACACGATATTATACTTATCCGAGGATTGATCGTCGGTATCTCTATACCTAGTTCTTCCTCGTTACTGATAAGTACTCTTTACTCGTTCCATGTTATGTCATCCCTTGTGACCCAGTCACATGCTTGCAAGCTAACTAGATGACATTCCACCGAGAGGGCACAGAGCATATCTATCCGTCATATGGATGGACAAATCCCAATCTTGGTCCATGCGCTTCAACACATACTTTCAGAATACCCAATGACACCTTTATAACCACCCAGTTACAAAGCGGTGTTTGATGTCATCAAAGTACCCATCCGGTGATGGTGATTAACATAACCTCATGGTCGAAGGATTAGGTTACTATGCATTTGAAAGCTTACAACAATACGAACTTAATGAATTGATCTTATGCTACGCTTACTATGGGTGTGTGTCCATCACATCATTCTCCTAATGATATAACCTTGTTATTAATGACATCCAATGTCCATGATCAGGAAACCATGATCCTCTACTAATCAACAAGCTAGTTCAACAAGAGGCTTACTAGGGACTCTTTTATGTTTACAAAACACACATGTATTAGTGTTTCCTTATAATACAATTATAGCATGGGATGTAAACATTCATCATAAACAAAAAGATATAATAATAACCACTTTTATTATTGCCTCTTGGGCATATCTCCAACATTGATACCTTGCAAACCCTCAAAAACATCCCCACTCATATTCTAGTCAAAAACCCTAAGTCTGGAAACTATTTCAACATCACTTCTTTGAGTGCCTCTCTTTCTAAATCATTGTGCCTTTTTGTTAATGCACTTGAGCCATATTGTAGACCATCATAAGTACTACCAAGGCCCACTCTTGCCCTTGGTTATACCATCCTTTAACCCCCTTGTTCTTGATAGTTTTACAGGCAAGAAAATAATAATTCCTGCAAATCTTATCAACTAGTCTACTTTGGAAGAAGCTCACATCTTCATCCTACCTTCCTTGGACCAACTATTTACGTGGTTGTGTGGTACTCATAAAGGTATATCACTCCCTACTTCACTTGTTCCAATTGGATCTGTGTGCTTCTAAAACCCACATGGTTTAGAAGGCCATTTGATAATCTGCATTGGTAGGCTTATTTTATTCAAAGTTTGGAATCAATCCTTGGTAAGCTCAAGCATGATAAAGCTCAAACCTTTACACCATGGTGATCTACATCACTTGGTATATCCATCCATACATTCCATGATCCAAGGGGAGCTCTAAGCTCCAACATCCAACAAGATTTTGAAGGCAATAAAATAACATTGCCCTAGATCCTCTTATCCTTGTCTCCTACCAAGATCAAGTTGGATTCTCAACTCCCAAGGTTTATAATGCTATATACACCTTGTGTACATCATCTACCTTGATTATAAATATTTATAAAATATTATCCATAATTATTATGGACCAAAACCTATTTAATCTCTTAAATTTACAAAAACTCCCAAACCTAATCTATAAAAGAAAGTTTGAATTTCTCCAAAACACATCCCCATATTCAAGCTTATTTGAAGTCTAGTTATCCTATCCTATATTCCCACCTCAAAAATAAATATTTTTGAGATTCTTTATAAATACTTTTTGTCCCTTTTCTTAAATGGCAGAAACAAGAAATAATTTCCTAAAAATACTTTTCTCTCTCCATAAATTCTAGGAAAATCCTCCAAAGCGTGACATCATATTTGGAACCATCTCACATCAGAAACCAACCCTATCCAATGTAAAAATATCAAGTGAGATTCTAGAAAGCATTTCAGCACTATTTGAATAAATGGTCTTAAGTGGACTTTAAATCCTTTGAAAAAACTCAAATAATTCCAGGAATATTCTCCTGACCTCCTCTAGCTCCGAGTACCATTTCCACATCATGTCCAGTACAAGTTTCTAGACCTCCTTCATAACAACCTAATTGATCAAAATTGTAAAGTGAGAAAACCCACTAATCAAAAACCCACACAACCCTCACCAACCTGATCCACCAAGCTTGCACAGCACACCTCACACCCTTCTAATCATGCACTGTAGCAAATCTACTATAGCACACCCCTCTCTTGTCATTAGTGCTTGGTGAGAGAGAGAGAACCAAACCATTATTGCCTACCTTGGAAATACAAGTCTAATACAGCAGCTCCAGCTCTCCCTCACTCCTCTGGTCGAGCACCAGGACCCACCTTCCTCCCACCACCGTCCTCACTGCCCTATCCACGGCCAGCTCCCCTCCCCACCCTCTCCTTGGACAAAGACTATCCTGATCCAACACCACATCGGGTTATAAGCCACAGGCCACCCCTGCACTCCCCCTCCTGGTAATTTGCTCCTCTACACTCCCACCTACCACCCCCAAGCCCCATTCCTCCTCCCATGTCCTACTCTGTCCGGGAGAAGAAGAAAAAGACCTCTCGGCCTTCCCCAATAATCGAGCATGGTGTCCTCCTCTCCACCCTACTGCTCCTGCATGCCACTGAATCATGACCCCCTCCTTCCCATGCATCTGACACAGCCCCTCTTTTCTCCTAGGTTCCTCCCTAGCACCGCCACAGACGAGCTCGGAGATGCCGCCCTCTGCCCGACATTGGACTTCGTGGATCTACACCAAAAGGGTCCCTTCCTCCCATCACCGAGGTCGTCTCCGACCACCACGTCGCCCCGTCGCGTCCTCGTGACCTCTCGAGCTACAGGTGAGCCTCCCAAACCGCCCCCACTGCAGTTAGGGTTCCTTCCCACCGCGCCTGTCGCGAGGAAGGAGAAGGGAACGGGACCGCCGATCTCTTGTTGATCTGACGGCGCCCTCCCCATACCGCTTCGGCGCCCTCCGCCACTGCCATGCGGGCCCGCCCTGTTGGGTTTAAAAACCGCCCCCGTGCGCATGCCCTGGCGTGGTGTTGGGCCGGCCCACCCGAGATCTGTCTCACTCTGTTATTTCTGACCCACTGCCATGTGTTCTCTTCCTTTTTCTTTTCTCCTCATATAAAAACCTATTTCTAGATAGATAGTTTAATTCTAGAAGAAAATGTAAACTGCCATTATTTGTCTTGATATGATTTTTAGTAGATACATACATGTTTATTGAAACATACCATATAGGAGGTTGACAAAAATTATGTCCAGTTTAACTACAGCAATTTAAATATCAACATGTGTCCTGCGCACTAATAAATTATTTACAGGAGTTTGGTAAATCCAAATAGAGTAAATCCACTTTGTAATGCTAGATATTGGTCATACCTTGCTTGCCACCCTGTCCCTATAGTCAGTTGCTCGTTATTTTTCCCATAGTAAAAATAACAAAAATACTCAAAATCTGGATTTAGGAATTTCTCTAGTTCAAACAAGATATTTATTGACCTAATTCAAACTGCCAGGAGACATTAATACTAATATCTATCAAACCCTAGGAGCCCAAAATTTTATGAGCCATGGTTGATTTATTAGGAATTAAATTGTTCTGCGTGGAGTTAATTCACTAATAAAATCACTTGAGTAGTTCTGTAAATCCAAAAAGGTTGATTCCAATTTCTACATAAAGGTATTCAAATTACCTAAAATGTGTTTTCGGAATCATATCAAAAGTCCCTGTAAATTAAATATGGTTAAAATGACAAAAACCTTCCAAAACTGCCCTTGAGAATTTCCTGGGGGCATTCTGTTAAATAATTTGACATGATTTGAACTCTAACTGAATCAGTCCACCAAACTATACTTAACCATCCAAGGAAATAATTTTTGGACTCACAGAACTTTTCTAATGAATTATTTCCTAAAACCATAGTTTTATTCACTAGGAAATGCATAGTAAATCAATGGATTTTGATAAAATAGTGAAACCACTTTTGTTGGTTTCATTTTATCAACACCTATCTTTTGGTATCATTTTTATACAATGGTATCATACAGAATATGGCCTTGGTATAAAAGTCCTCTCCTAAGTAATTTTCTAGACTATAAGTCCTATAGGATTGCCTTCAAATGCTTCTAAGACAATTTCAATCTTCTAAATCCAATCTTCTCAAAAATTACTGAATCTTAAAATTGTATTGTTCACTTGCTTACTGTATGTATGTCCACTTGTATAACTTGTTTTGATGCTGGCCTTGCTTGTTTGCATGTATACTCGATGACAACGATAGTTGCGCTTGTATTGACACCGAGAAGAGAGATCTTATTATGATTGGTTTATTATGGTATTCTCAGAAGAAGTCCAGGGACATATATTGACATATTTCTGATCGTAGGCAAGCCACATTCTTGCTCATAAGCCTTGTCCTACTATTTTACTTAGGCATGTTTTATCTACTGTTTATGAAAAATGCACTCTTTTACTATATGTTGATGTATATATGGTAGTGGTTTGGCTCCTCCGAACTATTGCACTTTTGTACTATTAAGTACAACCCCCTTGATGACACCTACTGGCCCCTAGTAGAATAGATGGTGCATAACACCATAACCCTTTGAAGACCATGTTTTAGCCAAAGCAAAGTTATAGGATGGGAAGACCCGGAAAAGTTTTACAAAGAGTTTTATAATAAAACCTTGGTGAGGTTTGACCTACCAAGAGAAGTTTGATAAAGAAAAAGGTTTTCATTTTACAAAAGATGCTAATGGAAAGAGGAGGTAAAATGTTTACAAAAATGCACCCGGTTCTTTGAAGCTTTAGCTATAACAACTTAATCTGTGCAACCGCATTACTCTGGAATGGGACAGGGCTGGGATTGATGTTTGTTTACTCTGGTATAAGCTGCCTACAACTAATATAGGGGATTTAAAAATCCTGGAGGGTGGGCCTTCTCCTATAAAGGTCCATGTGGGACATAGACCTAGAGAAGGAACTAAGGGTCTATGGGCCTCCTCGCGTTACTATGAGCCCCTCATTGAAAGCACACACTTTGTGTAGTGCAAAAAGCGCTCCGGTTGGCTTGTGAACTATATAGGGCGTCTCGGTGTTGAGGGGAACAACTCTCATAGGGTAGGCACTTACATTGGAGTGAGCATCCAGAGAGTCTTGATCGGTGTAGATCAGGGTATGGTACCCGGATGGTTTGGGTAAAGTGTACAACCTCTGCAGAGTGTAAATCTATTCGAATAGCCGTGACCGCGGTTATGGACGGGTTGAAGAAACTACTATAGAGCGATGCTGGTTTTGATTTCAGAAAGGATTTCGGAAAAGCAATGGCTTTGGAAATGTTTTGACCATGGGATGGTCAGAAGGAATACATGTTTTGACCATGGGATGGTCGGAAAGGAAGGAAAGGAGTTTGGTCATGGGATGACCGGAAGGAGGAACAAATGGGTGACCTAGTCCTAATGTTTTCCAAAACTTTTCAAAAAGGTTTCCAAAATGTTTACAAAGGTTTTCAACAAAGATATGTAGATGCTATATCTACAAGAGAAACTAATTGAGAAAAGAACCTCTCTTGGAGCCCTACTACTACCACAGCCATATTGCATATCCTCTTGTTATTATTATTCTCTTTAGGTGGTTTGCGAGTACATTCAAAGTACTACTAGCATTGTCCCTGGCTATTAACTTGGTCAAATATCAAGAAGATGATGGAGTTGACGTCTATGCGAGCTAGGACGTTCTCCTAGTCAGTTGCCTGTAGGTTATGGCATGACTCGGGATCTAAGCTTGATGAAGTTCAGGTGATGATTGATGTTGTAACCATGATGGCAATTAAGGTATGACATGTATTTGTTTAAGTATTGGATGTTCACTTTGATACTGTTCGGTTATGTGCCACGACAGACTGATCATGGGATCATGGTGTATGCATAACAGGGATTCTCGGAGGATTAATCGGGGGGCCCCACACTCTAGACACCTCAATTGCTTTGGTTTTTCTTCTTTTGTTACTGATATTTCCCAAATAAGCGATTTATGTTGTTTTTACTCCTTTTCTCCCCAATACAACTGCTCCAAGAATTGTGTCCATTGTATCCATCATATGTCCTGGTCCCAGTGAAAATAGACATAAAATATGCACGTGAACGCCGTAAAATAGAAAGATCCTAAAACTACAATGCAAAATAATAATATAAAACATGATGCAAATATGCGCTCATCAACTTACCCAAACTTAGACTCTTGCTCGTCTCGGGCAAGTTTAGCTTAATGGATGTGATCCCCATATTCATGAAGCTGAGTCGATAAAATAAATGAGGTAGTTGCAGCATGTGTTTATCATATATGATACATAGGAATAAGTTCACGAATAATACCTTACTCGAACCATCCGAATAATGTTAGAAGGCTTCGACATCTTAGTGATCAACAGTTCACAAAAGATGAATCTCAAAATGATGTAAAAGTATTCGGTTCGACCGAATGGGTTAGCGAGGTAGTCCCAAGTGTTTTCGGATCAACATATTCCCTTGGGATTCAAAATCTCAGAACGCTTATTTGTCATACTACAATATAGTGGTATATGCCTATTTTCTCTTTGCACATTCGCACTTTTTCTCTCTCTTATATATATATACTCACACTTTTGTTTAAGTGATGTGCAAAGGAGCTAGCCATACATTCCACTTCATGTAGGAATCCAAAGTTTAACAATCTCAATTACCAAATTCCAATTGTATATGAAGCATCTTCTTGAAGATTCTACCTCGACTTGTTCTCACTCTATTTTGATAGCATTTTAAAAAAAATCCTCTATTAGTAGATTCTTTCTCAACTTGACTAATCAGATTATTTTTGCTTTTGTAAATCAAACCATGAACTTACAACATATTGATTAAATTATCTTTATATGTTCCATTAATACCAATGGTGTGGAAGACTCTATTTCTATCATCAAGTGCAAGTAAATTTATGATCAAGCCATTCATATATCCAATAAGACAAGCATAAACTCAATATGCTCCATATATGATAATAAACTGAGAATTTCACAAATGGGATCGACTAATCCTTAAGGGAATTCAAATGATGCAAACTTTTATTTCTAAGATCGAACTAATGCAAAACTAAAATAGTAATATAAAAGATAGATTACAAGGTCTTAAAGATCTCCCCAAGCTTGGAATCAAGCCAGCGGGATCAAATAACTCCTTGTTCGTACATATTCCTCCTCCTGGGTAGGAAGAGTATTGTTTTCTTCCCTTGTGTTGCAATCTTTAGCTATCCTTGTGAAGCGGATGCTGAGCTTGGACATGTCGTATTGAAGCTTCAAAATTTTCTTCTTGAGGAATTTCTTCTCATTTGTCAACTCAAAAATAGTTTTAATCGAAAAACCAATTCTACCATCGATGTCATTGACCTTTTTCTCAAGGTCTTTGCTCATCATCCAGTAGGAGTCAATCCCTTCTCCAATTGTTTCAACACATGCTTTCGAAGGTTTTTCCAACTAATAGATCTTATCATGAATCTCATCTTGCCACACCTTCTTAGGATTAAGAGGCGACGGACCGAGAGGAGGTTTGTAATAGGATCCTATGTTGTCACGATAGGGATTAGGGAGATACTCATCCTTGTTCTTTGCCCGCTCTGCTTGCCTCATCATCTCCATCCTTTGTGGGAACTTGTCCTCCCTGTTTGGGAGAGGATTGATCTCCGGGCTGGACGATGGTGATGATCCTTTAGGTTCTACTTCTTGGGTTCTCTTCACGGGCTTCTCTTCTTTCTTCCTCCAAATCTTGTTGACATGTAAGGGTTGCATGGCTTTGCTGCACGAATATTGTTAGAATGGGATTGTATATGTATGATGAGGATATTTCGAGGCTAGAGGATGTAGCTCTGCGAAAACTTAATGAAAAAGGTTAGATGCGATCAGCCTTAAAGGGGAGGTCGAAAACCCTAGCCGCTGTCCGTAACGAGAAACTATACGGGTGTAGCCCGTATAGTTCCCGCCATATAGTTATGAACCAACTATAGATTCCCTTCTATGGTGGAACCAACTATACGGCCAGAACTATATGGGAGGGGATTAAACTATTAGTAACTTTCGTGGACGGAAAGGGTGATGTCGAAACAACTATACGACTGCAACTATATGGCCAGATTTTTTATTCATGCCGTATAGTTGGTCGTTAAACCTTCTAGATCCACCAAAAATTATCTACTTCTCCGAGAATTCTTTATTAATCTGAAACTTAATGAAATATCAAGTTTTGACAGAAAAATGACAGCTTAAATTTTCAACCAAATTAGCATTATCAATCGTCCTTTTACTTCGCTAGAGTTTTATATGTTCCTTATTTAACACAAGGTCAATTAAAACTGAATTAAAAATTTAAAAACTTACTCAAAACTTTACTTTGCATGGGTTGCCTCCCATGAAGCGCTCTTTTATGGTCAATAGCTTGACCATAGTGTTGCTTATTTAGTCTCCATTCCATTCTTCTTATAGTTGCCATTCCTTGTATATCATTGCTTAATCACCTCTTCTGGGGTGATCACTTGTATTGTGACTACACTTATATATTCTTTTACTCGATAATGCTTCAAGTGTCGTCCATTTACGACCTATGAAAGACAGGGTGTTTTTCCCTAGAGCTTCACTCCTACTGATGAATAAGCTTCTTCAACTATATAAGGGCCTTCCCACTTTGACCTGAGCTTTCCTAGAAACAACTTAAGACGAGAATTATAGAGTAACACCTTGTCTCCACTTTTAAAGGTCTTATTTCTATTTTTTCATCATGCCATATTTTTACTTTTTCTTTAAACAATCTATCATTATCATAAGCCTCACTTCTAAACTCATCTAAAGCATGAATATCTAATAAACATTTTCTCTTGCTGCTTTAAGATCATAGTTTAGGTTCTTGATTGCACAAAAATCTTTGTGTTCCAATTATAAAGGTAAATGGCATGCCTTACCGTATACCATCTTATAAGGTGTCATACCCATTGGATTTTTAAACATAGTACGGTGTGCCCATAGAGTGTTATTTAACTTGTATGACCAATCTTTTCTTGATTTTCCCACCGTCTTCTCGAGTATGGTCTTTAATTATCTATTGGAGAGTTCCACTTGACCACTCATTTGAGGATGATATGGTGAAGCAACGTGGTGAGTTACTCCATAATTGTTGAGGATTTTCCTGAAAGTTGCTTTCATAAAATGAGAACCACCATCAGTGATTAAATATCTAGGAACTCCAAACCTAGGGAATATAACATCCTTGATCATCTTCACCGAGGCAGCTACATCTAGATGGCTTGTTGAAACAACTTCAACCCATTTAGTAACATAATCGATAGCAACAAGAATATGAGTGTAACCATTTGATTCTATAAAATGTCCCATGTAATCTATTCCCCATACATTAAAGGGTTCAATTATAAGACTATAATTCATTTCCATATCATGTCTCCTACCTATATTACCCCTTCTTTGGCAAGCATCACAGTGTTCTACATACCTGTGTGCGTCCTTGAGCAAGGTGGGCCAATAGAATCCGGATTGAAGGACCTTTGATGCAGTTCGCTTGCATGCATGATGTCCTCCATATGGGCTTTCATCAAAAGCTTGCATTCATTTCATGGTTTGGAACACACTTCCGGATCATTCCATCAGGTCCATGACGATATAGACACGGATCATCCCAAAAGTAATAATTAAGATAATTAAACAATTTCATTCTCTGATTTCTTGTCATACCAGGAGGTATAAATTTTACTGCAAGATAGTTAGCATAATCTGCAAACCAAGGATCAGCAACTTCAACATTTTCTAAATATTCTCCCGGAAATGACTCATTTCTAGGTACGGGGTTAATAATTATTCCCTCCATCCAAGAGATGATATTCTATCGGGTTATCCTTACCCATCCTATCTACTATTTTCAAATCATATTCTTGCAATAATAAAACCCACCTAATCAACCTAGGCTTCACATCCTTTTTCACAAGGAGGTGGTGCAAAGCTTGGTGATCTATATGAACTATTACCTTAGAATTAATGATGTTCGATCTAAATTTGTCACAAGCAAAAATTATAGCTAGGAACTCGTTTTCTATAGTAGCATAATTTTTTTGAATCTTATTAAGAGGTCTACTAGCATAATAAATAACATTTAAATTCTTTTTGTCTCGCTGTCCTAACACAACCCCTAAATCATAGTCACTAGCATCACACGTGATTTCGAAAGGTTCATCCCATTTTGGAGATTGCATGATGGGTGCTGACACTAATTTGTTCTTAAGGTTCTCAAAACCTGCAATGTAGTCATGATCTAAGTAGAAAGGAGTTTCTTTCTCAAGAAGGTTGGTGAGAGGCATAGCTATCTTAGCAAAATATTTTATAAAACTCTTATAAAAACCTGCATGTCCCAGAAACATTTTTATGTTTTTTATCTCCTAAGGTATTGGAAGTTTTTCTATAGCATTTATATTAGTTTTATCTATTTCTATACCCTTCTCCGAAACCTTATGCCCAATACCTTCTCTTTCAATGAAATGGCATTGTTCCCAATTCAAAATCAAATTTGATTGCCTGCATCTCTGCAAAACTTTGGTTAAATTGTAGAGGCAATTATCAAATGTTGTTCCACAAACAACAAAATCATTTGTTAGAACTTCCATAGTCTTCTCAATGAAATCATCAAAGATTTTTGAAACACATTCTTGAAAAGTCGCAGCTGCATTACATAAGCCAAACGGAATTAATCTATAAGCATATGTGCCATAAAGTCAAGTGAAAGTTGTTTTCTCTTGATCTTCCGGTTGTATAGCAATTTGAAATATCCAGAATAAACATCAAGAAAACATAAATAAGAATTATTACTAAGTCTTTCTAAAATTTTATCCATAAATGGTATAGGTTTATGATTTTTTCGTGTCTCACGATTTAGTTTTCTAAAATCAATGCACATGCGATATCCAACAATAGGTTTTACAGGAACTAGCTCACCATCCTCATTCATAGCAGCATCAAAAGACCCCCTTGTCTTGGTATGCAATGAGCTAGGCTAACCCACTTACTGTCAGAAATAGGATATATTATGCTAGCATCTAATAAGCGTATAACCTCTTTTCTTACTACTTCCTTCATTTTCGAATTAATCCTTCTTTGTGTATCAACTATAGGTTCAGCATCATCAAGCATGGTAATCTTATGTGTTACAATAGATGGATCTATTCCTTTAATATCACTTAGAGTATATCCAAAGGCTTCATGATGCTTAACTAAGACCAAAATGAGTTTATTTGTTTCATTTTCTGATAGATTTTTACTAATAATATCAGGACATTTATTTTCATTATCTAAAAACTCATACCTCATATCGTCTGGAAGTTGTTTCAATTCAATTGGCGGAGGTTCTTCATCTCCTTTTCTTACCAGTTCTTCATAGTCATGTGGATTCTATGCTTCCGAAACTAAATCAAGGTAATCATTCATGTCTTCTTTCTCCTCATCATCCGATGCTTCCTCCTAGTTAATTAGGCTCCTCTCTAATTCATCTTATGGAGTACTGAAATGAATTGCGGCTAGCTCGGCAATTGCTTTCTCTTCCTTGATACCTTCCACTTCATATGGCCTCTTCTTTAGTTTTGCGAAGTGGAATGTCATTTCCTCTTCTCCAAACATCAGTGAAATAGTCTTCTTCTTATTATCAACTCGAGCTTTGGTTATGGAAACAAAAGGCCTACCCAAAAGAATAGGACAAAAATAATCTCGAGGCATGTCAACAATATGAAAATCAAGGGGGTACATGAGTGGTCCAATAAAGACATAGATATTTCGGATAACACCTTCTGATTTTATATTAGTTCTATTAGACAATTTAATAGTAGTCTCTACCGGTTCCACATCTAGATTATTTAAATTGTAGCGAAGTTCCTAATAAAGTGATAAAGTAATAATGTTTATAGTAGAAATCGGCTCACAAATTTCGTATAAGAAAGTTTCTCCACAATATATAGGAGTCATAGGTTTAGAAGTTTCGTTACCTCATACCTTACCTTCGATCAATTCTGAGGTTTCAAAGTCTAGCATAACCACTTCATTATCCACTATTCGTTCTTCCATAAGATCCTTCAATATAAAATTATTTATATTGGTATCTTCGAGGTTCTTTTCTGGTTTCTTTAACCTTCTCTTTATTTGTTCTTCCTCTTTTTGCTTTTTCTTGATATTCTCTTCAATAGGTGCAGAGGAGAACTCTTCCATTAGTGCACTTTCTCTTGCACGCTTCTTTTCTTCGAGGGGTTTATGGGGTTCCCATTCTATAGGTACCTGTAAATGCCCTGCATAATTCCCAATAATTTTCTTTACTAAGTAAGAATCAATACCAAGGGTTTTAATCATTGCACAAGTCCTTTCATCTTCAAGGAAATCGTTAACACGAGCATATTCAGAAAAACTATTTGTAATGTTCTCCTCATTTTTAAGATTTTTGTTGCCTCCCTCATTTTCTTTATTAATTTCCAGGCTTCATCATAGGTATACGATAGAAAACTACCGTTAGAAGCGGTGTCTATATTCATTCTATTTTCATTATTAATCTGTCCATAAAAAGTGTGAGTGATTAACTAACCAGGAAAATTATGATGGGGCAAATTAGCTAGATAGCTCTGGTACCTTAGATACCCTTCATACAAACCCTCGTCGGGACTATTTTTTTGAAACAGATAATAATACCTCTCATCCTATGAGCTTTGCTTTCTGAGTAATATTTTGATAGGAAATTGGTTGTCAATTCCATCCAAGTCCTTGGTGCTTCTGCACAAAAAGATCTATACCAGTCGCAAACATTATTAGAGAGAGTTCGTCTAAACAACTGGGTTTTAACCATATCAAGATTATAGTCGTCGAATATAAAGGAACTGAGAACATCTTCAAAGAATTGTAAGTGTCCATATGGACTCTCTTCATTGGTTCTTGCAAATTACTTAGAGTGTAGTAGTTCAAATAATAAAGGGTGGGTTTCAATTCCATCCGGATTTATGCTTTTATTGACAGTTATAAAAGCGTCCATGGGCGAACCCATTTTACTTACTGCCTCAAGCTGGATTAAATGCTGAGTGTTGTCCGTTGTTGTGATCCTGCAACTTAAATTAAAAATTAGTGCAACGAAAGTAAATAACTAAAAAAAGTGAATTATAGCGCTAAGCTCCTCGATAATAGCGCCAGAAAATTGCTTGATGACTACAAATGCACAGATCGTTTGTAGCTAGTTTCAAAATAAAGATATCGATGCCACAGGGAGTAGTAGGCAAAAGACTAAAATGATTTTAACTAAAACTAAACGTAGTACTTAAGGAATAACTTTGAGATGCAGGAAAAGTAGAATTGTTTTTGGGTTTTTGATTGAATGAAGAAATTAAAGTAACGTAAAACTTAATGCAGAAAGTAAGAACCGCATATGTAAAAGAACTTGGAACTGCAATAGGGGAAAGGCGTTCTCAGGGAGTGGTGGATACACCGCTAGAAATTTAGACTAAGCAATCAAGATTATTAAAACAAATATTATCATGATATGTATGTATGTATGTAAGAGGAGCTCCATATATGGACAAGTAGGGAGCAATCACTTCTCACATCATCCTTCATAACCATAGCTGACAGATAAACGACATCAATCGTATTGTCCCGCTATTAAGGGATCTCTCCAATGGCATGGACATGGCTTTCTGAGTTATCCTTGTTTCCCCAAGTTAGTACGTAAAGAATGACAATAGCTTTATAGTCACAGTAAGTTTTATCATCCCTCCGTCTACCAACAAGTAATCCCCTTCATCATGTCCCCATAAGAGGCAAATATTAAGGACGTGCACAACTCCCAACATCAAGATGAAGACAATTAACACATACACATAATGATGTATAAAATAATAATCTCTATCTCATCTCAATCATATGCTAGGGTTTCTCCATATCCCCAAGAACTAATGATTTACTCAGACATGGAGGCAATCAACATCATGGCAATGGTAATGGAAACAATTGTAAATGAATAGTTCTTGTATAAATCCACAACGAGTACAGAAATTACAACAAGATCTAGATGGGGTGAAGATGGGATTGATGGAGATGATGGTGGTGCAGCGGTTGATGAAGATGAAGATCGATGCCTTGGCCTCCCAGATCTGCGTAGAGCGAAGATGTATCCCTTGGGCTAGTTCCCCTTCTAGATTCCTTCCGGAGGTGAGGTTTCGGCGATTTCTGGGTGTTCTGTATGTCGTCTCCCTGATCTAGTTGCACGGAGTGAAACTATTGAGGAGGCGGTGGTGGCGCCAACTATACGGCCGGAACTATACGGCTGGAAAAAGTATTTCGGTCATATAGTTGGTCGCTAAACCCTCTAGATGCCTCAATTGCTTCGGGTTTTCTTCTGGTGTTATTGATATTTCCCAAATAAGCGATTTACGTTGTTTTTTGACTCCTTTTCTCCCCAATACAACTGCTCCAAGAATTGTGTCCATTGTATCCATCATCTGTCCTGATCCTGGTGAAAATAGACATATAATATGCGCGCGAACACCGTAAAATACCAAGATCCTACAACTACAATGCAAAATAATAATATAAAACAAGATGCAAATATGCACTCATCACCCCACAAATCGGCTTGGCTTCCCCAAGCGTTAGAGATGCGCAGGGCACACTTTGTCGGTGTCGTCACCATCTTCGATCTGGCCAGATGCATTCAAAGGGAGGGAGAACCTCCCCGCGAATACCTCGCCAGATGGATGAGGGTGAGGGAAACCCTAGAGGGCGACCGTGCCGACAAGCTCATGTACCACTTCGTGGAAGGGCTCACACCCGAAACACTCCTCCGGCATACCCTCCGAAGGCGGCAGGCCACGGGTCCTCTCACCCTTGGTGAGATGGTCACAATCATCAACAAATATGAGGACGCCAATTAGGAGGCTGAGGCCATGATCACCGTCATGGCTGGAGGAGGTAACAACAACAACGGCACGCCTCCATCACCATCCACATCTGTTATCAACAACACCAAAGCCAACTCCGACTCCGTCCTTGACACGCTATATCGTGACATCAATATGGATGCCGGCGGCTTGGATGCTAACTCGGAGGAATATGATAATGTTATGAGGGAGATCGAGCAGGAGATCGAGAAGGAGGAGCGCGTCGAGAAGGCCAACACATCCCACCAGGTGCTAGTCACCATTGGGAGCGTGATGGAAGAAGACGGACAGGAACCAGAGCATGAGAGAGCTCTTCCCACTTCGGCGGTTACCAGAGCGGCAGTAGCCAAGAAAGCCACCGAGCCTCCAGCTCCGGCCAAGGCCATGCCCCCTCCGGTTATCTTGCCGCAAGCGGTGCAGGAACTCACCACTGCCCCCAGTAGTACCAAGAAGTCAAACCAGCCGCCAATGCCACCATCAACGTCTACAGCTGGCAACCCGTTGGTTACTCCCGCCGACAAGGAAATCTATGGCACACTCCTCGATGAGCCTATTATCGTCGCCCATATCCAAAGCATTACCGAGCTTGATGAGAAGCGTGCAGCAATCTGAGTGGAGGCCAAGTGCATCGCAGAGTAGGGCGCTAGGCTAGATGAACACATGGCCAAGGCGCAACCCTCTATCAAGGCGACAAGAGCTATGGAGGCTAAGTACAAGCAGTTGCTGCTGAAGCACAAGGCAAAGAAAGCACCAGCTCACGTCATCAAAGACCCCAGCGTTCGGCGCAAGTTTGAATATGAGGGATCCAAGCCGGCAAAATCCACTCCGTACATTGATTCAGAGGGGAGGCAAGTAATGCCAACTCCCGCCCTCAACATTGTCGCCACAAAGACCCTCCTGGAGAAGGACAAGTCGCCAGAAGTAGTTGCTCAGGTGTATGACCTCGTCGCGAAGGCATGCAAGCAACAGGAATAGGCTACCTCATAGAGGCTTGAGTCCAACCAGGAGCTTTGCCAGTCAACCCTGAACAGCCGTAGAAGGCCAAGATCTCCCCGTGATGAGGGATACCATATAGGCTCCACAAAGCAAAGACGGTGGGGAGAACACAACAGGGCTGATGCCATACCCATATCCTCCGATCACGGAGAAAAGGTTCGCAATCATCGGTTGCTACCTCCACCGCCATCTCGGCGTCACAAGAAACCACCGCCGCGCCACCGTACAAGCATGCCACCGCCTAGGGGTCCCTAGGTTGGCATCGTGATATGCAACCAGGGTGAGCAGCCCCGGCATGCCTTAGAGCACAGCGGCGTGGAAGGACATAGGAGAAGATCCTACAAGGAACCACCACGTCCGACAAGCAACCGCGACAGGCATGAGGAGTCGCAGGAGGTTAACATAAAGAAGGCTAACCCACCGCCTCCACTGCCACCGTCGCCACCTAGTAGCCATCATGGCGGAGGACACGGTGGATATCATAGATCACATCGCAACTCCCCTCCCTGTGATGGAAAATGGAACCAACCAGAGCCGTACGACGCACGTTCACGGCTGGACAAGATCCAAGAAGATCGGGAGCTCCCATACCTTGGCTCACGTTGTTTTGGGCTAGTAATACGGGCCACAACTTACCCTAAGGGTCTCCAGATAGACAAGACTATCAAGCCCTATGACGGCACTGCCAGGCTAGCAACATGGTTGCAGGATTACAGTGAAGCGATTCACATCGCAGCGGGAAACCCCAATGTTGCCATCAAGTACCTCCCACTCATGCTAACCAGCACTGCTCGAAAATGGATCGACGACTTTCTGGAGAAATCAATATGCAATTGGTTGGACATGCATGAAGCGTTCACCAAGAACTTCGAGGGCACGTACAAACATCCCTGCATTGTCGGAGACCTATAGCGGTGCGTACAAGAAAAGGATGAAACTGCTCGTGCCTACCTCTCTTGCTGGCTAGATATGACAAATTCCTGCGCAGGGGTGCATGAACAAACCGCTATGGCCGCCTTCATCGACGGTATCGAGAAGGGAACTTTGTTATGACATATGTTCAAGTGCAAGCAAGACAACAATGAGCTCAAGCTCAACACAATGATTGTCATGGCTAGCGAGTTCGCCGCTGCTGATGACGACGCGCGCAGATCGTTGCCAGCAATAGCAATCCCTACCCATGCTAGAAAGAACAACAATAACAAGCGGAAGACTCCGCTTGAAGAAAAGCAAACAGCCGACATGGTCTCCGGAACATTCACTAGCAGAGGCGGAGGCGGACAACATGGACGTGGCCGGTGGGCCAGCCATGGTCGGCAAAGGAGTGATTCTACACCCTCAGCACCCCGCGTTCCCCAAACGTACGAAGAGTACCGCGATATGCCGTGTTTCATCCATCTCGATGCAAACGGCAAAGCCACCCACACCAACCGCCAATGCAAGTTTGTCAATGACCTCAAGGAAGACCCTGAGTCTGGCTACAAGCAAAGATGGAAGAACAGACCCCGCGGAAAGGGCAAAGGGAAGAAGAAGGAGGAAGAACCCAAGGAGTAAAGTGATATGGATGAAGACGTGGAACCCAAATCTTTTGAAAAGGTAGAGGGTAAAGGGAAAAAAACCTTCAAAAAGAAGGCTCCGTGTTACCATACCTTCCTTGGTACCCCCACCGCCCGGGCCCAAAAAACTCACTAAGGATACTGATGGCTACACTACCTCCAGTTCCCTAGTACACGTCAGGTGGTTGGAGATTCCAATTACTTTGGATAGGAAGGATCACCCAGACCTTAACCCAACAAAGAACTAGTATGCCATGGTCATCAACCCTTTGATTGATGACACAGAGTTTACCAAGTGCCTCGTGGATAGTAGAAGCAGCATCAACATCATGTACCTAGATACACTGCACAAGATGAACTTGACGGAGACCCAGCTAAGGAAGAGAAACACCGTGTTCTGACCGGTATTGCTTGGGATGCATCGCCCTTCTGGTCGCTTTTAGCGATGTCAAAAATTACCGCCAAGAATGCATGACCTTTGAAGTGGTGCCTTTCAAGAGCATGTACCACGTCATCTTTGGACGCGACATCTTCCACTCCTTCCTCGCAAGGACATGCTTTGTCTATAACAAGCTCAAGATACCCGGACCAAACGACATCATCACAATTGACGGAAGCTTCACCAAGGCACGGGAGTGTGAGCTCAGCGAAGCCGCCTTTACCGAAGCGGTCCTCTATGGTTAGGAGTTCAAGGAGATCCAGAGCCAGGTCAATGCCTCAGAGATGCCGGCTTTGAAGAAGCAGATCACTTTTGCCGACCCGCATTCAAGGTCGCCATCAAGACCAAGCAGGTGGAGCTTGTTGAAGAAGATTCCTCTAAGACCACCGCCATTGGCATGGACCTGGATCCCAAATAGGAAAGTGTGCTCGTCGAGTTCCTCCATGAGAACAGGGACATCTTCGCCTGGCAACCTGTCGACATGAAAGGTGTACCTAGGGAACTTGCCGAGCACAACATGTATATTTATCCTAATGCTAAACCAGTTAAACAACCTCTACGATGCTTTGGTGATGGAAGACGAAGGGCTATAGGTAAAGAAATAGCTAGGTTACTAAAGGCTAGCTTTATCCGAGAAGTTATTCACACCCGATGGGTGGCAAATCCTGTACTTGTCCCCAAAAAGGGAACCAATGAATTAAGAATGTGCGTTGATTACATCGGCTTGAACAAAGCGTGTCAGAAGGATCCGTTTGCTTTGCCTCGCATTGACCAAGTCATTGAATCGGCAGCTGGCTCAAAAATTCTATGTTTTCTCGATGCCTACTCATGTTACCACCAAATTGGGATGCGAAAGTCGGACCAATAGGCCACTTCGTTCACCACACCTTACGGTACGTACTGCTATGTCACGATGCCCTTTGGGTTAAAAACGCCGATGCCACTTACCAGCGGACAATGCAATGCTACCTACACAACCAAATCGGTCACAAGCTACACATTTATGTGGACGACATTGCGGTGATGTCCAAAAAATCAAACAAACTAATCACCGCCTTGCACGAAACCTGTGGGGTCCCCCGGATTCAACAACCGAGAAATCCCTGTTATGTAAATATCCACGTTCCCATTATCAATGAGCCATGGAACATAACCGACAAGTATCATTACAGCATCTGAAACATAACGAATACAAGACTTACATAGTTGCCCTTATGGATACACAACATTCAACAGTGGAGCTTCATCACATGCAAGGCGCAGTCAGGCCCCAACTACAAGCGACTGACTGGGAGGACGGCCTAGCTCACTGGACGTTGCCTTATTCTTCCGTTGTCAAGCTTCCAAAAACCTGGCCAAGTAAATAGCCAGGGACAATGCCATGAGTACTTTTGAATGTACTCGCAAACCACCAGGATAATGTAAATAAGGAAATGCAATTCTGGCTGTGGCGAGATAGCTCTATCTAGGGTTGTTTTTGAAAAGCCTATACTATCTCTTGTAGTATGGCGTCTCCATATGTATGTTGAAAAAGAGTTTTGAAACATGCCTTCGTTTTATAAATCAGGATTTCCCCATATCCTTGCTGAAAACCTTTTTGTTTTGAAAACAGTTTTGGAGAAAAACCATTTTTAAACCTCTTTGACCAACTCTGGTTAAAACAAAACTTTAAACTCGGTTCTCTTGGAACCTCGATACTCTCGGCCATTTTTCCAAACACCACATTTTTGGGTACTCCTAGCCATCACCTTTCCAACCGTCCTTGACCATGGACGCGGCTATTCGAATACATTATACTCTACAGAGTTTGCACACTTTCCCCACAAGAATCAATATATCCATCAGGATAAAACCACGGCACGATACACACAGTAGTCGAGGGTTCGGATAATCAAACCTAACCTTTCGCTTGTCGACCCTAGCAAAGGCTGCTTTTCCTTTTGGGTTTGTTCTCCCCGGCACGAGTATGTGGCTCCCAGCCATAGTCCTGCCTTCCGTACACGCGTATACCCAAACCGCAGCTTGGCGTATACCTTAACTGGGTGACTCCACTTCCTTCCGTACCACCTAAGTCATACCATCCGTGGGAGACCCAATTGTTGCACCGGCACTCCTACCAAGACAGGCTCACTCTTGCCGAAGCAAGCTACAGGCTCCAGATCTGTAGAACTGTTAGCGCCTGCCCGTAATTCAAGGGATTTCTCCCAATAAGCATTGTACAAGCTGCCTCGGCTAAAGAAGACAAACTACGAGCTAAGCCCCAGCACATGGGGTAATGTGGTTGCACGAATAAATTGTTCTAGTAAAGGCGTAAAACATCCCTTCTCATTCTCTTTTCTATTTTCTTGTTTCTCATCATCACCATTTCTTTAGTTAAAACATCCACTTGGGAACTATGCCTCTTCCCAAGGGTTTTAAGAAGCAGTTTTGAAACCTTTGTAGTAGGGTAAATCCCAAAACAATTTATTCAACAAAAATCCGTGGTTTCCAACGAGGGAGGATGCTAACCATCATAACCTCGGTCTAAAGGGTAAAATGGTGGGTACATTCAAGGGTGGATGTCATACTAGACACCAGGTCATAACTTGGGGGAGCCAAGTTATATCGCAGTATTTGTAAAACAAGATATGCAGGTAAAAATCCAATTTATAAAGGAGATACAAAATAGATAATAAATAGAATAGGACAAGTATCGGAATTTGGGAATGGTGGCTTGCCTGAGATCAGTAATATGGCAATAAGTCCCTGGACCTCTTCTCTAGATAACCAAGAACGCCAATACCAATAACAATAAGATCTTTTCTTCTCAGCGTCAATACAAGGGCAACTATCGTCATCATCGAGTATACATGCAAACAAGCAAGACCACAGTCAAAACAAGGCATACAAGTGGACATTCATACAGCAAGAAGGTGGACAGTATAAGTATAACATTCGGTAGGTTTTGAGTAGTTGAGATTAGAACCATTGCAAAAACCCTAATTACAGTGGTGGGATTTCCTTTATTCGGGAAATGGTCAAAATCACTAATGAAGGGGGTTTGGGACCAAGGCCTGGGTGAGTATGGTATCAATGTGCAACCAGAATACCATCAAGTAGGTTTTGGCAAAATAAGACCAAAAGAAGTGGTTTCATGATTTTATCACTTTTCTTTAATTTCTTATTAATTTTCTAGTGATAAAGGCTCTAGTTTTAGGAAATAATTCACCAAAAATGTTCTCTATGCCAACAATTATTTCCTTGGGAGGTTAGGTAAGGCTTGATGAACTTGTTCACTGAGGGTTGGAATCACTCCAAAATATTTACCATAATGCCCTCTGGAAATTCCCAAAGGTTGTTCTGGAGTTGTTTTGTCCATTTACCAAATTATATCTACAGAAGATTTTGATTTGATTCCAAAGGAACATGGTAGGCATTTAGAACACCTTTCTGTAGAAGTTGGAATTACCTAGATTGGATATCTAGAACTACTAGAGTGGTTTATTTAGTGAAATGATTCTACACAAAATAGTTTAATTCATTATAATGGAACCAGAGCTCAAAAAAATTTGAGCTGCTGGGATTTGATAGGGGTTGATATGGAGTTTTACTGGGAGTTGGAATTAGGCCAATACATATGTTGGTTTGACCTAGGGAAATTCCTAAATGCAGATTATGGCTATTTTTGTTATTTTTGCCAGAGGCAAAATATGAAGTAAAAAGTCATGTGGTCAGGGTCACAAGTAAGGTATCTCACATACCTTTCAGCATTGAGTGGATTCACACAAATTGGATTTATTAAACTACCAGAAAGAAATAAATAGTCGAAGGGATAGATCTTAGTAGAATAATCCCCAGAAAATCATGAAAATGATTTTGGGCTTAAGGCTTGTTCTGCATCAGGGGAAAAACATATAAGAATGAGTACAAATTTAGATCTGGGCAAAAATAGGTATTTTCCATTTTTTTGTGCATTTATTTCTGCAAGGTATTTAACAGATCTATTAAATAGGTTTTTAAGAAAAAGAAAAAGGGAACAGGGGCAGTGGGCTGGCTCTACAGGGAGATGGGCCAGGAAGGCGAATTCGGCCCACGGCGGGCGACGCAGCATGCGGGAGCCCGCGGCTTGAAGCTACTAGGTGGGGCCCGGGTGTTAGTGTTAGCAGGCGCGCGAAGGAGTAAGGAGGCCTGGTGGCTGTCCGATTAAGTGGACACAGACGGCTCTCCACCGTCGTCCTCAGATGAATGGGCACAACCTCGCGGAAACCCTAGGGGCGGCGCGGACGTCTGGGAGGCTTACCAGAGAGCTAGGGAGACGGTGGGGAGGTGACGAGCCGACACGGCTCTCTGCGGGGAGCCGAACGAGGGGCGGCACGAGGCAGTTCGACGTTGGTGAGGGGCTCGCGCGAGGATCCCGACGGCGCCGACCTTCGGGGCTCGCCGGAGTTGCTCGAGGGGCTGCTGCATGTCGAAGACAAGGACAAGGTTAGCTTCAACGGAGCAAGGGGTTCCGAAATAACAGGTTGCATAGGGAGTGGATCAGGGATGGGAGCACCACGAGCAGATCTTGGCAATGGCTGATATGCTCCCCTTTCTCCTTCTCTTGAGTAGAATAGAGCAAGGGAGGAGGAGAGGGGGCTCTGGGAGGTAAGTGGAGTGGAGGGGAGGAGAATGAGGGGGCAGAGGCAGGCTGGATAGCCTCTTGCCTATTTAACTCGATGGGGAGGGTGTATGATGGAATATGTCCATGGGAGGGCAGGGGCAGGTCCATGGCCTCCTCATTGGGTGCTGGGGGCGGTGGAGAGAGGGAATGTGGGGCTCTGGTCGAGCAGAGGAGGGTAGGGGCAGCTGTGGTATTTTAAATGGGGCATATCTTTGTAAGATGTGGTTGTCTCTCTCTCTCTACTATTCCAAGAGTAAAGGACAAGTAGATGTGTGATAGTGGTACTGTAGTGCTACAGTGGTGACGACCAGGAGGGGCATGGTGGCTGGAGAGGAGTGCTTGACAAGCTTTGGTGATGGTTTGGTCTTGGTTTAGCTCAATACTAGCTAGGTTTGCCAAATTGAGTAAATAGGTGATTGTGGAGGAAGTTTAGAAACTTGTCTTTGACAGGATGAGGAAATTGTACTAGGATGTAGATAGGGTCAAAGCATAACCCTAGGAATTAATTGGGATTTTTTAGAGGATTTTAAGTCCACTTAGAATCATTTATTCACTAAATGCAGAAGTATTTTCTAGAATCTCATTTTATATTTCTACATTGGACAAGGTTGGGTTTTGGTATGAGAGGGTCCCAAGTGTGAATACACACTTAGGTGAATTTTCCCAAGATTTATTGTGGCTTAAAAGTATTTAAGGCAATTATTATTCCATTTCTGCTATTTAAGAAAATAGGTAAAAATAATTATTGAAACTCTTCAAAAATACTTATTTTTGAAGTGGGATGATAGGGTATGATATATGGACATCAAATGAGCCCAAAAGTTGGGGAAGTGCTTTGACAAAAACCAAACTTTTCCATTGGGTATGATAGGTTTTGGAGATTTTGTCTACTAAAGGAATTAAATAGATTTGGAGCCATAATAATTATGGATAATATTTGATAAATCTTTATGATCAAGGTAGATGATGTATACAAGGTGTAGCATGCATTTGCAACCTTGGGAATTGGAAATACAACTTGGATTAGACGGAAAAACAGGGAGTTGAGGGTCTAGGGTGATGTTACTTTCATACCACCAAAACCTTGTTGGATCTTGGAGCTCAGAGCTTACCTTGATGCAAGGGATAGTTGGATAGTTACACCAAGTCATATATATGATCATGGCAGAAGTAGTTTGGATTGGTTACATCTGAGGTGGTCTGGAAGTGATGGCAAACTTTGTTGAAAATAAGGCTACTATACCAGATGAGTCATGATGCCTTATAAACCATGTGGGTTTAAGAAGCACAAAGATCCACTTGGAAAAAGTGAAGTAGATGTTGATATACCTATATGAGTAAAACACAATCATGCAAAGAGTTGGTCCAGAGAAGGTTGGATGGTGGTGTGAGCTTCTATCAAATTAGGCAGGTTGACTAGATTTGCAGGAATAGTTATTTTATTGCCTGCAAAACCATCAAGAACAAGTGGGTTGGAGGATGATTTGACCAAGGGAAAGAGTGTACCATGGTAGTCCTTATGATGGTTAACAATATGGTTCAAATGCATTTCCAAGAATGCACAAGGTTTGAGAAAAGGAGGCATTCAAAAAGGTGATGTTGAAACAGTTTCCAATTTGGCAGTTTTGAGGATTTTGACTATAGTATGAGAGGGGATGTTTTTGAGGGGTTGCAAGGTACCAAAGTATCACCAAGTGGATGATGTTGAAGTGTAGAGGGAGTAGAAGGGTTCCATGCTTGATATTGGTCTTCATTGACTTGGAAGCTTCTAGAATGGATCACTACAGAATTGATCTGGTTAAGGGTTTTAGATGATCCCCTAGTATCTAGAGATCAAATCCACCTTGTATTCTTGCTTAGGGTTTGCGGATTTTAAGGTTTCTTGATACTAGAGGATGAGCTCCTAGGGTAGCTCATACTACTTCTAAGCAATCTAGTCATACAGCAGATTAAGGCAATTCATCAGACAGCAGATCAAGGCAATTCATCACACAGCAGATCAAGGCAATTCATCAGATAACAGATCAAGGCAATTCATCAGACAGCACATCAAGGTAACTCATCTTATAAACTAAGCAAATCCACTACTGGGGTTACCATCAAGCCTATCTTGAGGTAAGGTTGGGTCATTTTGAAGAGGTTGGATTTGGAATAAGATGAGAGTCCTTGGTACCTCTACCAAGAGTAGAATTCAAAAGCTTAATAAAAGGTTTTGGAGATCCTAGAGGTAGGAGTAGTTGAAGGTTCTGTCTTGAAAACATAAGGAGGTTATAGCTCTCCATATTTTTGTCAATGGAAGCTACTAAACTAGTTTTGGTTACACAAGCATCTTGCCTCAGGTTTTGAAATGCCATGTCCTCCTTCTTGAGAAACTTGTAGAGTGGCATAGCCTTCTCTCCAAGTCGGCTGATGAATCGGCTTACTGCTGCTACGTTGACCTGAGCCTTTGTATGTCCTTCAGGCATGCCAGACGCTTGATGTCAAGGATGGCGTTGATTTTCTCTAGGTTCACCTCTATTCCGCGATGAGAAACAATGAAGCCCAACATCTTGCCGAATGGTACCCCGAAGACGCACTTCTTGGGGTTCAGCATCATGTTGTATTTTCGAAGATTATCAAAGGTTTTGTAACATCCCAATTTCAGCAACCCTGATTACTTGTCCAGAATGCAAAAGTCAGGGGGAACAAAAACTTTTTCTTCTTCACTGGTGCAGTGTTTGCTTGTTGTTTGTTTGTACTTGTGCATGTGAGTGTATACCATATGGTACTCCTTACCTCACCATCAGTTGACAAAAGCTATTTAACAAAACTATCCTGGCTCATTTTACATATTCTCAAATTCATATGGACAGACGAGGCTGACGCCGCACTTCAGGAATTGAAGAGAATACTCTCCTCCCGACCAATACTTGTAGCACCGATTTCAAGGGAGCCTATGTTAGTTTACATGGCGGCAACCAACCGGGTTATCAACATCGTCATCATCGTGGAGCGCAAGGAACCAACGCACGAATACAGAGTTCAGCGACCTGTTTACTACGTAAGTGAGGTCTTGATGGAATCCAACCAGTGTTACTCATACTACCAGAAGATATCTTATGGAGTTTTCCTTGCTTCAACAGCACCTTATCACAGTGGTAAGCAAATAACCACTGTCTGACATCATCAACAACTGTGCCGCTACGGGAAGAGTGGCAAAGTGGGGCATTGAACTTGCCGCCTTTGAAATCACTTACACGAGACGCGATGCTATCAAGTCACAAGCATTGGCGGATTTTATTGCAGATTGGACAGAGTTGCCAGAAGATACTCCTATGCCAGAGCCGGAATATTGGGTCATGCACTTTGACGGATCAAAGCTACTCAATGGCTCGGGGGCTGGTGTATTACTACAATCACCAATAGGGGATAAGTTGCAATACGTCCTGTAGATCCACTTCAACGCTACCAACAAAATGGCGGCGTATGAGGCCCTCATTCACGGACTACAAGTAACCAAGGATATTGGCATCAAGCACATAGTTTGTTGTGGAGATTCCGACTTGGTTGCCCAACAAGTAGCAGGCACCTGGAACGCACGGAACCTCTATGATGGCGGCATATCGAGATGAAGTAGACGAAATAGCCAAGTGCTTCGTCAGCTACGAAGTCAAGTACATCAAAAGGGAGGAGAATGAGGCGGCAAATCTCCTATCAAAGCTTGGGTCAACTCGCCGACCAATTCCGCCAGGCTTTTTCCTGGAGCATTTATGGACCCCATCCATGACGGGAGCGGACCCCAACAATCCGGATAGAGTGGACTCATTCGTTAAAATAGTAACAGTGACCTCTCTGGCTTGGACGAAACCGTTCATGGACCATCTACAAGATGGAACTTTGCCCGCCGACAAAGTCAAAAGCCGACAAATAGTACGAAGAGCAAAAGGTTACATCATCATTGATGGCCAGCCATACAAAAGAAGTACCACAGGAGTTTTCCTTCGATGCATCTCCCAACAACAATGTATTGAAATCCTTAGATAGATACGTCTCGGAGATTGTGGGCATCACGTTGCTCCCTAATCGTTGGTGGATAAGGCCTTCCGACAAGGATTCTACTGGTTAACTGCTAAGGCGGATGCCGACAAGTTGGTACATACATGTCTTGGGTGTCAGTTTTATGCAAGACAACCAAGTGTTCCAGCTGAAGAATTAGAACCATACCAATAACTTGGCCGTTTGCGGTCTGGGGGCTGGACAAGGTGGGCCCTTTGAAGACAACATCTAACATCCCAAAACATTAATACAAGGCTATTAAGATCCAAGTCATCTAAATTAGGGTTGACAAAAACTTTTCCAATTAAAATTATTAAAGCATTAATATGTGTGTGCATTTAAATTGGGAGTTGATTTGAATGGCCATGATTAAGTGATCCATTGCATGTAAAATGATTCTTAGGTGAAATAAACATCGTCTAGATCATTCCCAAACAAATCCCAAAGAAAAACAAATCAAAATGAATAAAAGAAGAGAATGGTCATTTGTGCCATTTTAATCAACATGCCTACTTTGGCTATTCCTAGAACTCAAAACCTAATAGAAATAAATATGGATCTTTGCACCCCTTGCTAGTACATGTAATGATGTACCAAGGCCCACCTTGTGATCTTTCTAAAACTTTCAAACACTAATTTTAAATGGCATTTGAAAATTGAATGTAGTTCATATGGGAAGATTCCACTTATTCAAAAACCACTCAAATGAGCTTCATTTTAAAAACCCAAGCAACCACAGATGATCAAGCTTATGACTAACACACCCACAAAAAATCTTTTCAAAATTCAAAACTATATTTCTTTCGGCCATTTTCACAAACACTTGGCAGGCAGGATTCAAACCTAGTATTAGCTCACTGTTTTCTACAGGGTTTTGCCACCCATTTAACCTCAAATTACTCCCTCTGTCTCCACTTGATCTAACCAAGCCATAAACACCCCATCCCCTAGTCCCTAGCAGCAGTGTCGCGTCACCTGAGCACCATGCTCGCCGGTCGACCATGGATAGCTCGTAGCCGACCGCCCCTCTCTCTCTCTCTCGCCATGTCTAGGAGATAGACTAGACCACACCGCCGCCCTCTGTCCCCTCCCCGAGCGAAGCCGAGCCGTGGACCACTCGCCCATCACCACGCCCAGAGCGTCTGCACCATGTCGAGCACGCGCCAGAGCACCGCACCCGACAAGCATGCACACGCCACTCTTCGACCCGTATCCCGCGCTCACCGCTCAGCCACGAACCCAGGAATCGCCCGGACATGCCCGTTCGCCGCTGTTTGACCCGCAACCACCACACGCCGTCTTGAACGCCGCCTCTGCCGTTCAGAGCGTGAGCACCACCCGACCATTGGCCACCACCCCTAGCAATGCCATTATAGCATAGAGCACTGCCAGGAGACCGCGCATCGATCGCCGCTCGCAGCCATGCCGCTAGCATCCCGTAGCCATGTCGCCATCGTCGCCTGGCCATGCCGCGCTGTCCCGTCGTCGAGCCAATATAAGGAGGCCACCCCCAGCCTTATTTTGCACACCACTTACCTCCCCTCTCGCCACTGATCAGTCCCCACTTCTTCCTAGAGCCGCTCGAGCTCGTAGTCGCCGGAATTCCACCGGAGCTGGCCGCTTCTAGAGGAGCAGGGCCCCGCTGATTGCGACCACCCTAGGAGCTGCCGTGACCACCCCTGACCTCGTCATCGTCCACCAGTTCATTTGCCCGCCTCGCCGTCATCGCTGGAGCCCTGGTACGCCCCCTGAGCACCCCCACCAAGCCACTAGGGTTTTTCCTCGCTGGCAACCTGTCCGTCGTCGACGAGCCCCAGCCGTAGATCCTAGTTCTAATCTAACGGCCCACATCGCCCCGTACCGCTTCACGTGTAAATAGCCGCTGGTCGGGGGACCCCCCTATCAGCTGTGCCCCGCGCCGCGGAGTGCCACTGGGCCGGCCCGTTTACCTTCCCGCGTGACCCATTTAATTCAAATTAGGATTTTTCTATTTTAGTTTGAACTTAATTCTGTCCCCTAGTTTGAAAATCAATTCAGAGAGATCTACAAATTCAAATGGAGTGATTCCAATTTTGTTTGAAAGCTACTGAAAAGATCTACCCAAGCCTGTTGGATTTAATTCAATTAGTGTTAGAGATCTCTCCTAGTAAAAATAACAAGACAGAAGATTTTTCACATTCAAACATTTTTGTAAAATCAACCATGATAGCTTTTGAGTTGATTCCAACTCTCAAAAATCACATTTAACCATACCTATCTGAATATGTAATAATATTAAGGTTTACATGCAGTGACTTTGTTCTAGTACCAAAATAATGCTATATAGGCATTTCTACTCACTTTAAATCATTAAATATTAAACTTAAACCAAAGTAATTGTGATCCAACCCTTAAATCACATTCACACATGTTAGAATATGTGGTGATGACATGTGTCCACATGATCCCATATTTTAACTGGTGAATATTAAATCTTAGTTATTTTTCAATGAGTAGAAATTACTTTCCTTAAATAAAAGGAATGAAACTAGTTATAAAACTTGTGATGCTTGTGATGATAATAGGTCATCAAATGTGTGCCTTAGTGTGCTAATTAGACTAGTTAAGTATTGTTTGGTGATTGTGTACTCCGTATGTATTTATAGACGATAGTACCGACCAAGCTTTCGAGGAGGAGGAGTTCTATCAAGAGGAGGAAGAAAACTTCAACCACTGCACCAACCAAGGCAAGCTATTGTTAGCAAGCTAGAATTAAGCTACAGAAAATAAGCAAGATGCATTAGGCCTGCTTGGTTATACCACTTTAACTATTACTTACCCCAAGTATTATTTTCCCATCTTTAATTCCTTTACTTTACACCAAGTCCTTTACTTGTTTCGAAGGTAGCATAAAGAGTATAAAACTTGACCTAGTTAGATAACTTTAGATGTCATTCTATGGCATGAGATTGATCCCATCTTTCCACCTTAGTGAACACTCTTAACTTAGTAGTTTAGAGTTAGATAAAAACTTGAGTCAGTTTAGATGGGAACACTTGGTCAAAATGAATTGAGAAAACCTTGGAATGATGAGTCATTCTGTTGAGATGTTTTGACATGAATTGAGAAAACCTTGGAATGATGAGTCATTCTATTGAGATGTTTTGACATGTGTTGGGAAACACAAATGGTTTATGATGATGAAAATGTTGAGGCATGAGCCTTAACCCTTTACAAAACTGATGGTTGGATTCGGATGTGATACCATTCCAAATTTACCGTACAACCACAATACCTGAATTGGGTAAGGCTTAGCCGGAAATTTATATGCATTATTATTAGTTCCCTCGCGGGAGAGGTTTGAGCTGAGGCTACCTCTCAATGTTGTCCACCTATGCAGTGCCCAAGATGACAGATGGTCATGGTTGGGAGGCCATGCTCATAGGAGAGGTGCTTATACTAGGGTGTGTAAAGGAAAGGTTATGTTTGATTATCTGCATACTAAGTATGATGATTCAGGAAAGGTTATGTTTGATTCCCTGGCTATTCTCATGGCCAGACTATGAAGGAGACTACCAAGATGATGGCCAGCAGGATGGCTATGATAACTAGGACTATCTGCCTTCGTCAGCATTGCCTATGCCCCTAAAGATGGACCCCACCACTACGCATATCTTTTATTTCTGCTGCTTGTTGTATTAAGACTAGATCATGAGATCCTTATTTGTGTAAGGCCTTATGTATGGTTTGTAATGGATGATGTACTGTGATATCCAATCTGTTATGTCTCAGAAAAATGGTAATCCTGGGATTGCGATGAAGGACATAATAGGCATCTGGGATTAAGAATCCAGGTGTTGACAAGTTGGTATAAGAGCCATCCTGACCATAGGAGACCCTAGTTAGAATGGACGTCCGAACAAAAACTTAGTTTCAAAACCAAAGTGAGTATTTATGAAAAACTATTTCCTCTCTTATCCTTGGGAATTCATTCTTTCTCAAAAATTCATGTTCCTCAATTTCTTACATTAATACTTAAAATTTGACCCACTTGATCACATCACTAATTTCCTCATCCTTAATTCTTGTAGATGGAGACTCAGTTCAGCAAGTTCTACCAGTTGGGAAACCGAGGTCAGCTGATCTTCGAGAGGGATCTGGATTCACTGTTTGAGTTACTGGGATGCCCGCATCCAGAGTTTCTTGGAACTCAACTTCTAGGACCCCCAGGAGGAGATTTGTAGTGGCTAGTCACCGCTGATCTTAGAGGAAGCATCGAAGCACCAACGTTCGGGAGAATTCAGTTCTCCATGAGAGAGAACAACTGGCTAGATGGATTAGCTAGGGCAATGCATGAAGCTCTCGCACGTCTATGTGCCCTCGGTGTCAACCAACTCCAGGGAACCCGTTTTGCTCACTATGCAAGACATGACTTCATGGGGATGCCAATGGAGATGCCAAGTCACCCAGAGCTGAAGTGTCAAGTGGAGAACCTTGATTTCTTGCTGTACGATTGCCAGAAGGAATTGGACGACGCTAGGGAGTTCGCCAACCACAACCGTGCCATTGCCGCCCAGAAGGCCTAGACTTTCTCACTACTTGTCAAGAATCTTACGTCTCTTCGCCTCCAGCGCGAGAAGAAGGATCGCACCATCGCTCGTCTTCGCAATAAGGTGGCCGACCTCGAGAAGACCGTCAAGGAGCAAGAAGCTCAGCTTGCAGCAAAGGAGGAAGAAGAGAAGGGTGAAGACATTAAGGGAGACATGGATTCTAACCTCAGCAATGATGATGACTTTCTGGAGGAGGATGTTGTGGACTTCTACACTGACGATGAGGACTCTGACTTCATTGATGATGAGTAGATGCACTACTGTCGTAGCATGAGATGTATCGGTCCCACTGTATCGTAGCTTGTAGAATGGTTCTTCAAACCATCTGTTTTCCTTTGTTGTTGTGGTGTGTGTTTGTATTGTGTTCTTGTTTGCATGAATGAAATGAAGTTAGTTGCAAAACCTGAGTCAAACTCAAAGTTTAGTCTTGAAACCAAAACCATGAACCTTAGAACTTTCCCTCTTACCCCTTTTTCTACCTCAGTCTTCAGATGACTCGTGGAAACCAAGGAGGGAGCAGCTCGTCGCAAGACCCAATGCTGCAGATCTTGCAGAATATCATCGCAAACAGAGAAGCAAGTAGGGCAGAGCGCCAAGCAAATCTAGCAACACTGCAACAGATCGCCCAGATGGCTCTCAACAACCAAGGGCATGGAAATCAGGATCATCATGGATCCAAACTCAAAAACTTTCAGAATACCAATCGCCCAATCTTTAACTAGGCTGAAAACCCACTAGATGCTAATGACTGGTTACAGACAATGGAAAACAACTTAGAAGTAGCAGGAGTTGATGATAACGAGAAAGTTCTCTTCGCCACCCACTATCTGGCGGGAGATGCAAGAGCTTGGTGGACTAGTATCCGTAATATGAACCATGGTCAAGTGATGACATGGGAAGCTTTCAAAACTAAGTTCAGCCACACCCACGTGTCGCAAGGTCTAGTCACCAGACTAAGAGATGAGTTTCGCGACTTGAAGCAAGGCAGAATGACTGTGGTGGAATACCATGATAGATTCCTGTCGCTTGCAAGGAACGCCCCTGATGAAATCAACACAGAGGTCAAGAAGAAGGAGAGATTCCTGAACGGACTGCATGATGAGATGCAGACTGTCCTCGTCAACATCCATTTCGAGGATCTCGAAGAGCTAGTTGACTCTACCATTCAGATGGAAGGGAAGATTAATCAGGAAAACGACAACCGCAAACATCGTATGATGCAGCAATCTGGATCCAGCAGTCACCAGAAGTACCGACCCAACCCCTCACCAGGATATGCACCAAGGAACAACCGACCCCCAATGTCTCTCCCAAGCTACCCCAACCGTAGAGGAGGCAATGTGAAGTCCGGAGGAAACAACCACAACTCTGGCAACATCAACAATTTCAACCGTGCCCCTCCCAAGAACAACAACAACAACACTGCACCCAGAACTGGCAGCAATGTTGTGCCCGTCGCAGCAACGGACAAGTCCCAGATCACCTGTTTCGAGTGTGGAGTGAAGGGTCACTATTCCAATGAGTGTCCCAAGAAAACTGCCGCCACTGCCAATGTGAATGCCCCAGCTCAACAGCAGCGTCATGTTCAACCAGATAGAAGGTTTGCCCCAGGAAACCCTCACAACCGCAACGGCCATCTCTTCCACATGAATGCCGAACAAGCCCAGGAAGCGCCAGATGTAGTGCTGGGTATGTTTTCTGTCAACTCAGTTTTAGCAAGAGTATTGTTTGATTCATGAGCATCGCATTCATTTGTCACCGAAGAATTTGCATGCACTAGGAAGATTCACCCAACCAACTTGAAGCATGTCATGATAGTTCAAATCCCCAGATCAACTACAAAAGCTAGAAAAATTTGCAAAGTTGTACCTATCAAAATACATGGGATAGATTTTTATGTCAACCTAATTGTACTTGGAACCAATGGATTGGAAGTAGTACTAGGTATGGACTGGATGTCAAGGCATAAAGGAATGATAAAATATGCTAAGAAAGCCATCACCATGACCAGTAGTTCTGGAATAACAGTAGAGCATATATCTGAAACCTTACCCCGTCAATTCAAGTGCAACAAGAGTCTAGCCCTACCCACCATAGACCAAGTCAGAGTAGTCTGTGAATACCCCGATGTATTCCCAGATGAATTTCCAGGTATGCCCCCGGATAGGGATATTGAGTTCATTATCGAACTAATCCCCGGAACCAGACCCATAGCCTAGAGACCCTATAGCATGAACCCCTCAGAGTTAGTGGAACTGAAGAAGCAGTTAGATGCCATGTTAGCAACAGGCTTAATTCAACCAAGCGCATCGCCATGGAGATCACCAGTGTTATTCGTCGACAAGAAAGATGGAGGCAACAGTTTGTGCACAGATTACAGAAAGTTAAATGACGTCACCATCAAGAACAAGTACCCCTTGCCAAAGATAGAGGATCTATTTGATCAGTTGACTGGAGCTCAGGTATTCTCAAAGATTGATCTTAGGACTGGTTATCACCAACTTAAGATTCATGCAATGGATATTCTGAAGACCTCCTTTACTACTCGCTATGGTTTATATGAGTATATGGTTATGTCTTTTGGATTAACCAATGCCCCTGCTTATTTCATGAATCTCATGAATAATATCTTTATGAATTTCCTAGATAAGTTTGTAGTTGTGTTTATCGACGACATCCTTATCTACTCCAAGTCAGAAGAAGAGCATGAGCAGCATCTGAGAATCATCCTAGAAACCCTGAGAGAACATCGGTTATATGCCAAGTTTAGTAAGTGTGAGTTTTGGCTGAAAGAAGTAGGATTCCTAGGACATATTGTGTCTGCCGGAGGAGTCTCTGTTGATCCCGCTAAGATCAGAGATGTCGAAGCATGGGAAGACCCAACCACTCAAACCCAAGTCCGTGCATTCCTCGGATTAGAGGGATACTACCGCAATTTGTCGAAGGATTTTCAAGCATCGCCAGACCCATGACCCAATTGTTGAAGAAGGACAAGAAGTTTGAATGGACCGAAAAATGTGAAGCCAGTTTTCAAGAACTGGAGAAGAGATTGATATCATCCCCAATATTGATCATGCCCGACATCAAGAAGCCATTTGATGTATATTGTGATGCATCCAGGATTGGTCTCAGATGTGTATTGATGCAAGAAGGCAAAGTCATCGCTTATCTGTCTCGACAACTGAAACAGCATGAGCAGAACTATCTGACCCATGATCTTGAGCTAGCAGCCGTGGTTTTAGCATTGAAGACATGGCGTCACTATCTGATGGGTAATCGCTGTGAGATTTACTCAGATCACAAGAGCTTAAAGTATATTTTTACTCAGAAGGAGCTGAATATGAGGCAAAGGAGATGGATAGAGTTAATCAAGGATTATGACCTTGAAATTCACTATCACCCTGGCAAAGCCAATGTGGTAGTGAATGCTCTTAGCAGATTGCCTTGCAGGCTAAACACCATGATCAAGGAGAAGCAACCAAGTTTGTATGAGTTGTTGGAGCAGTTCACAACTGAACTAGTTAGCAAAGGATTCTTAGCTAGCATTGAACTTCAACCCACTTTGATTAGCCAAATCAAGGAAGCCTAGAAGGGGAATGAAACTATCGACGGAATCAAACGTTGTATTGGTATAGGAAAGGTACCTGGATTCACGGAAGACGAAGAAGGAGTTATGTGGTTCAAAGGACGTATTTGTGTGCCAGCAGATTCGGATCTGAAGCAAATTATCATGAAGGAAGCTCATGATACTCTTTATGCTATCCACCCCGAAGGAAAAAAGATGTATCAAGATTTGAAAGAGCAATTTTGGTGGCACAAGATGAAGAGAGAAATCGTAAGCTACATCGCCAAATGTGACATCTGTCAAAGAGTCAAAGCAGAGCATCGGAGACCCACAGGACTGTTGTAACCATTGGAGATTCTGGAATGGAAATGGGATTCCGTCGGAATGGACTTTATCACCGGTTTGCCTACTTCCAATAGGGGAATGACTCAATCTGGTTCATAGTTGATAGACTGTCCAAGGTAGCTCACTTCATACCTGTCAAGACTACCTACCAGAGCGCGAAGCTAGCAGAGCTGTACATTGCTAGGATTGTTAGTCCGCATTTAACCCCCAAGACCATAGTATCACATCGAGGAACCCAGTTTACCTCTAGATTTTGGCAGAAGGTTCAGGAAGGATTGGGAACCAAGTTGAATTTCAGCACCGCTTATCACCCGCAAACTGATGGACAGACTGAGAGAGTCAACCAGATCCTAGAGGATATGTTAAGAGCTTGTGTGTTAGAATATGGATCAAAATGGGAAGCCTGCCTTCCTTTCGCAGAATTCTCATATAACAACAGTTATCAAGCTAGTTTGCAGATGGCACCATTTGAGTTCCTATACAGAAGAAAGTGCCGCACCTCTTTGAATTGGTCGCAAGTAGGACAGATTCAGATCTTTGGACCCGACATTCTCCGAGAAGCCGAAGAGAAGGTTCACAAAGTCCGTGAGCACCTCAAGACCGCCCAATCCAGACAAAAGAGTTATGCTGACAAGAGAAGGAGAGACCTGACTTTCAATGTCAGAGATTTTGTATATCTCAAGGTTTCACCATTTAAGGGAACACAACGCTTTAGTCTGAAAGGGAAGTTAGCCCCAGATATATCGGGCCCTTCAAGATTTTGAACCGTCGAGGAGAAGTATCGTATCAACTGGAACTACAAGAAGAGATGTCAGCCATCCACAATGTGTTCCATATCTCGTTACTTCGCAAATGTCTAGAAGTGCCGGAGAAGACTAAAGTTTTCAAGAACATCGATCACCGAGTTGTTGAGATCAACAATGACCTGACATATCGTGAAGTGCCCATCCGTATCCTAGAAGAATCTTACAGAACCAACAGAACCAGGAGTATCAAATTTCTCAAGATTCAATGGAGCAACCATACCGAAGACGAAGCCACTTGGGAGCGAGAAGATTATATTAGATAGAGTTCCCAGATCTCTTTAGTTCCTAGTTTTCTTTGTAAATCTCGGGACGAGATTTTGTTTAAGGGGGAAAGGTTTGTAACATCCCAAAACTTTAATCCAAGGCTATTAAGATCCAAGTCATCTAAATTAGGGTTAACAAAAACTTTTCCAATTAAAATTATTAAAGCATTCATATGTGTGTGCATTTAAATTAGGAGTTGATTTGAATGGCCATGATAAAATGATCCATTGCTTGTAAAATGATTCTTAGGTGAAATAAACATTATCTAGATCATTCCCAAACAAATCCCAAAGAAAAACAAATCAAAATGAATAAAAGAAGAGAATGGTCATTTGTGCGATTTTAATCATCATGCCTACTTTGGCTATTCCTAGAACTCAAAACCTAACAGAAATAAATATGGATCTTTGCACCCCTTGCTAGCACATGTAATGATGTACCAAGGCCCACCTTGTGATCTGCCAAAAACTTTCAAACACTAATTTTAAATGGCATTTGAAAATTGAATGTAGTTCATATGGGAAGATCCCACTTATTCAAAAACCACTCAAATGAGCTTCATTTTCAAAACCCAAGAAACCATAAATGATCAAGATTATGACTAACACACCCACCAAAAATCTTTTCAAAATTCAAAACTAAATTTCTTTCGAACATTTTCACAAACACTTAGCAGGCAGGATTCACAGCTATTATTAGCTCACTGTTTTCTACAGGGTTTTGCCACCCATTTGACCTCAAATTACTCCCTCTGTCTCCACTTAATCTAACCAAGCCATAATCACCCCATCCCCTAGTCCCTAACAGCAGTGCCGCGTCACCTGAGCACCATGCTCGCCGGTCGAGCATGGATAGCTCACAGCCGACCGCCCCTCTCTCTCTATCGCCATGTCTAGGAGATAGACCAGACCACACCGCCGCCCTCTATCCCCTCCCCGAGTGAAGCCGAGCGGTGGACCACTCGCCCAGTGCCGCGCCCAGAGCGTCTGCACCATGCCGAGCACGCGCCAGAGCGCCGCGCCCGACAAGCGTGCACACGCCACGGTTCGACCCGCAGCCCGCGCTCACCGCTCAGCCACGAACCCAGGAACCGCCCGGACATGCCCGTTCGCTGTTGTTTGACCCGCAGCCACCACAAGCCGTGTTGAACGCCGCCTCTGCCGGTCAGAGCGTGAGCACCGCCCAACAGTTTGCCACCGCCCCTAGCAGCGCCATTACAGCGTAGAGTACCGCCAGGAGACCGTGCATCGATCGCCGCTTGTAGCCATGCCGCTAGCAGGCCGTAGCCATGTCGCCACCGTCGCCTGGCCACGCCGCGCTATCCCGTCGTCGAGCCTATATAAGGAGGCCACCCCCATCCTTATTCTGCACAGCACTCACCTCCCCTCTCGCCACTGATCAGTCCCCACTTCTTCCCAGAGCCGCTCGAGCTTGTATTCGCCGGAATTCCACCGGAGCTGGCCGCTTCTGGAGTAGAAGGGCCCCGCTGATTGCGACCACCCCAGGAGCTGCCGCGACCACCCCTGACCTCGCCGTCGTCCACCAATTCGTTTGCCCGCCTCGCCATTATCGCTAGAGCCCTGGTACACCCCCTGAGATCCCCCACCGAGCCGCTAGGGTTTGTCCTCGCCGGCGACCTGTCCGTCATCGATGACGAGCCCCAGCCGTAGATCCTAGTTCTAATCTAACGGCCCACATCGCCCCGTGCCACTTCGCGTGTAAATAGCCGCTGACCGGTGGACCCCCCTGTCAGCTGTGCCCCGCGCCGCGGAGTGCCACTGGGCCAGCCTGTTTACCTTCCCGCGCGACCCATTTAATTCAAAATAGGATTTTTATATTTTAGTTTGGACTTAATTATGTCCCCTAGTTTGAAAATCAATTCAGAGAGATCTGCAAATCCAAATGGAGTGCTTCCAATTTTGTTAGAAAGCTACTGAAACGATCTACCCAAGCCCGTTGGATTTAATTCAATTAGTGTTAGAGATCTCTCCTAGTAAAAATAACAAGACCTAAAGCTTTTGCACATTCAAACATTTTTGTAAAATCAACCATGATAACTATTGAGTTGATTCCAACTCTCAAAAATCATATTTAACCATACCTATCTGAATATGTAATAATATTAAGGTTTACATGCAGTGACTTTGGACTAGTACCAAAATAATGCTATATAGGCATTTCTAGTCACTTTAAATCATTAAGTATTAAACTTAAACCAAAGTAACTGTGATCCAACCCTTAAATCACATTCCCATATGTTAGAATATGTGGTGATGACATGTGTCCACATGATCCCATATTTTAACTGGTGAATATTAAATCTTACTTATTTTTCAATGAGTGAAATTACTTTTCTTAAATAAAAGGAATGAAACTAGTTATAAAACTTGTGATGCTTGTGATGATAATAGATCATCAAATATGTGCCTTAGAGTGCTAATTAGACTAGTTAAGTATTGTTTGGTGATTGTGTACTCCGTATGTATTTATAGACGATAGTATCGACCAAGCTTTCGAGGAGGAGGAGTTCTATCAAGAGGAGGAACAAAACTTCAACCACTGCACCAACCAAGGCAAGCTATTGTTAGCAAGCTAGAATTAAGCTAGAGAAAATAAGAAAGATGCATTAGGCCTTCTTGGTTATACCACTTTAACTATTACTTACCCCAAGTATTATTTTCCCAGCTTTAATTCCTTTACTTTACACCAAGGCCTTTACTTGTTTTGAATGTAGCATAAAGAGTATAAAACTTGACCTAGTTAGATAACTTTAGATGTCATTCTATGGCATGAGATTGATCCCATCTTTCCACCTTAGTGAACACTCTTAACTTAGTAGTTTAGAGTTAGATAAAAACTTGTCTCACTTTAGATGGGAACACTTGGTGAAAATGAGTTGAGAAAACCTTGGAATGATGAGTCATTCTATTGAGATGTTTTGACATGAATTGAGAAAAACCTTGGAATGATGAGTCATTCTATTGAGATGTTTTGACATGCGTTGAGAAACACAAATGGTTTATGATGATGAAAATGTTGAGGCATGAGCCTTAACCCTTTACAAAACTGATGGTTGGATTTGTATGCGATACCATTCCAAATTTACCGTACAACCACAATACCTGAATTGGGTAAGTGTTAGCCAGAAATTTATATGCATTAGTATTAGTTCCCTCACGGGAGAGGTTTGAGCTGAGGGTACCTCTCAATGTTGTCCACCTATGTAGTGCCCTAGATGACAGATGGTCATGGTTGGGAGGCCATGCTCATAGGAGAGGTGCTTATACTAGGGTGTGTAAAGGAAAGGTTATGTTTGATTATCTGCATACTAAGTATGATGATTCAGGGTTATCCCTGACAGATGTATCGAATCTTGTGGTGAAAGTGCACCACCTCTGCAGAGTGTAAAACTATTCGAATAACCGCGTCCGTGGTTATGGACAGTTGGAGTGGCCATACTGTTTCGTTGTCAGATGTTTTCAAAATAACTTATGAAATGAATGATGAATCTTGACTTGACCACAACAGGGTTGTGTTTATGACAATAGTTTCCTAACTTAAGTGAATCTAGAACTTTATTTTATCTTTCTTTGCTTCTGAACTCAGCTTAGGTTTCAAACTTGACTTTATAGTTAAACTTGGAGTTAGCACTTTACTTAGAACTATACCAATTATTAGTGGTAGTTTGCGAGTACTTAAAGAGTACTCATGGCTTTTGTCCCTGGCTATTCTCATGGCCAGACTATGAAGGAGACTACCAAGATGATGGCCAGAAGGACGGCTATGATAACTAGGACTATCTGCCTTCATCAGCATTGCATGTGCCCCTTAAGATGGACCCCACCGCTACGCTTATATTTTATTTCCGTTGCTTGTTGTATTAAGACTGGATCATGAGATCCTTATTTGTGTAAGACCTTATGTATGGTTTGTAATGGATGATGTACTGTGATATGCAATCTGTTATGTCTCGCAAAAATGGTGATCCTGGGATTGCGATGAAGGACATAACAAGCATCTGGGATTAAGAATCTTGGTGTTGACACAACACCTTGTGGATTTACACATTTTCTAGTAGCAGTGTGTTGGGGATATGCCAAATGGGTACCCTCATAGCATGTCACCAATCCGCCTAACCCGGGTGGCCCATAGTTGGTAGCATGGCCTATGGCCTGCTGGGCGGCCCAGTTAGACGGATCTAGAAGGGAGGCCCATGCAGGATAAAGGAAGGCTACGCAGGAGTCACCGACATACTCGGAGCCTTGGAGTACAAGACACGGAAGACTAGTTCGTATTAGTGTAGGACTCTTTACCTTGTCCAGCAAGGACCTTTCCCTTATAACCCTAAGTCTTGGCGCCTTTATAAGCTGGCCTGTGGGAGCCTTTAGGGAACAACCTCTTAGATTGCTACGTACAACGTGCAACACCTCACACAGCGAACTATCTCCGTAACTCGGCGTATTGCCATTATAGTGATTTATAGCAGGAGTAGAGTTCCATCACCGATGTGGGAATTGAACCTGGGTAAGCTGTGTTACCTCCTACCCACCAACTCTCCTCCTTACCCCATGTCTCTAAACACGCTCTATGAGGACCCCTCCATGTGTACTGGTCGGCAATACCACGATAGTTAGCACCCACCATGGAGCAAGAGGCGCTTCGAGCTCTACACTAGGCCAGGCCCAATCTGTTCGCAGGAATCGGCGACATCGTAGCCATTAGACGCGTTCTCTTCTCCAGCAACGTCTCGATCGTCCCTTCAGATGAGTTCTGGGTGCTGGCGAATATTAACCCTACCTGTTGTTCCCTCATCCCCTTTGGAGACATCCACATCTATGAGCAGGAAGGATCTGGGCCATACCGCTCCTTGGAGTATGGTGGCTCGGATCAGGAAAATTCAAGGCCCACCCAAACCGCCCCTATGCAGGATATAAAGGTGGAAGGACCCCGCAAATCCGCTTGGCTTCCCCGAGCGTTAGAGATGCGCATGTCACACTTTGTCAGCGTAGTCACCATCTTCGATCTAGCTAGATGCATTCAAAGGGATGGAGAACCTCCCCACGAATACCTCGCCAGATGGATGTGGGTGAGGGAAACCCTAGAGGGCGACCGTGTTGATGAGCTCATATACCACTTCGTGGAAGGGCTCACACCTGGAACACTCCTCTGGCATACCCTCTAAAGGCGGCAGGCCGCGGGACCTCTAACCCTTGGTGAGATGGTCGCCATCGTCAATGAATATGCAGATGCTAATGAAGAGGCCATGACATCGATCACCATCGTAGCCGGAGGAGGAAACAACAATAACGGCCCGCCTCCATCACCCTCCACATCTGCCATCGTCAACACCGAAGCCAACTCCGACTCCGTCCTTGACGCATTATACGCCGACATAACTATGGATGGCGGCGGCTCGGATGCCAACTCGGAGGAATACGAAACTATTATGAAGGAGATCGAGAAGGAGATTGAGAAGGAGATTACGAAACTATTTATCATGGAAGTACTTTATCCGGATTGGCTCTCTAATCCGATGCTTGTGGAAAAGAAGAAGGATGATCCGAATGTGGCAGTGGTATGGCACATGTGTATCGATTACACGAACCTGAATAAGGCGTGTCCAAAAGATCCATTTCCATTACCAACGATAGATCAGGTCATAGATTCAACTACAGGGTGTGAGTTATTGTCATTCATAGATGCATATTCTGGTTTCCACCAGATACCCCTGAATCCGGATGATCAAATAAAAACTGTATCTATTACCCCGTATGGGGCTTATTTCTATCGCACAATGTCGTTTGGATTACGTAATGCAGGAGCAACGTACTAGCGATGCATGCAAAAATGCTTACATGACCAAATAGGTCGGAATATGCAAGTTTATGTGGATGATGTTGTGATAAAAACTAAGGAAAGCAATACACTCCTTGGTGATATCCGGCAGACATTCGCGAACCTAAGACGGTTCCGGATGAAGCTGAACCCAGAAAAATGTACCTTTGATGTACCGGCTGGAAAACTACTCGGTTTTCTCGTGTCCAGCCAAGGTATTGAAGCTAACCCGACAAAAATCTGGGCTATAGAGAGAATGGAACTGCCGAAGTGCTTCAACGATGTGCAGAAGTTTACTGGTTGCCTGGCATCATTGGGTCGGTTTGTGAGTCGGCTGGGAGAGAAAGCCTTGCCCCTCTACCAATTAATGAAAAAGGCAGGTAAATTTACATTGACACCGCAAGCTAATAGCGCATTCCATGAGTTGAAAAAGATGTTGTCCACTTCACCAATACTAGCTGCACCACTACCCAAGGAGCCAATGTTGCTCTATATAGCCGCGACCAACCGAGTCGTAAGTGCAGTAATCATAGTGGAGCGCGAAGAGGAAGGAAAGTCGGTGCAAAGGCCGGTGTATTACTTGAGCGAGGTATTATCATCTTCAAAACAGAACTACCCTCACTATCAAAAGATGGCCTATGGCGTGTATATGTAGGCTAAGAAACTCAAACACTATTTTGAGGAGCACCCCATCAAGGTGGTGTGTGAAGCACCCATATCTGAGATTATGGGCAATAAAGATGCTAGTGGCCGAATTGCAAAATGGGCAATTGAATTAGCCCCGTATGCACCATAGCTTGATAGAACGGATGCAATCAAGTCACAAACAGTCGCGGATTTCTTTGTGGATTGGGCTGAGATGCAATATGAACCACCTCTGGCGGACTCAAATTACTGGAGAATGCACTTTGACGGATCAAATCTAAAGGAAGGACTAGCGGCCGGGGTAGTGCTTACCTCGCCCAAGAAGGACCAACTGAAATATGTCCGCCATATCCATTTTAGTGTGTCAAACAATGTGGATAAGTATGAAGCCCTCATGGATGGACTCAAGGTAGCAAAGGAGGTAGCCATACGCCGGATACTTTGTTTTGGTGATTCGGATTTGGTGGTGTAGCAAGTGTCTGGCAATTGGGATGCCCTGGATGCAAACATGGCAGTTTACAGATTTTACGTCTAGAAGATAAGTGGTTACTTCGAGGGGTGTGAATTCCAGCACGTACCTCGGATTGAGAATGAGGCATCTAATGTATTATCCAAACTAGGGTCATCCCGGCAACCAATCCCGCCAGGCATTGCCTTGAAGCATTTAAGAAAACCATCTATTAAACCATTGCTAGAATCCGAGTCAATATATATCCCGGCAACCTCCGGATCAGAAGCTACTCCAATTGAAATTGACTGGGGAATCACTTTAGCAAACACAGGGACGCCTCGCGGACCGGGGCTGATATCTGAGAACCGGGGTTGTTCCGATCCATTGGAGTAATGTCGGTGAATGCAATGGAGGTTGACGAAGAACCTTTTCCCATCCGAGCTATACCTGCATGGGCGAAACCCATATTTGAGTTCCTAAAGGACGGAACTTTGCCAGATGATGAGGTACTCTTAAGGAAAATCCAGAGAAGGGCAAAGACCTACACCATCATCAATGCCGAACTATACAAAAGAAGCGTAACCACAGTGTTGTAGCGATGCGTTGACCCAGAAGAAGGGCTTGGCATACTCCGAAATATTCATCAAGGAGAGTGTGGTCATCACGCGTCCTCTAGGGCCTTGGTGGCAAAAGCTTTTTGGCATGGATTTTATTGGCCGAATGCCCTGGAACAAGCAGAGGATTTGGTGAGGAAATGCAATGGTTGTTAGATATATGCCACGAAAACCCACATGCCAATGTCAGAACTCAAAACTATTCCTATTACATGGCCATTTGTTTTGTGGTGCCTAGATATGGTAGGACCATTTAAGCCGGCAAAGGGAGGAATTACCCATATCTTAGTTATGGTGGACAAATTTACAAAGTGGATTGGAGTTAAGCCAATCAGGAAATGTGATGGGGAAACGGCAGTGATGTTCCTCAAGGACATAATCTTGAGATATGGCTATCCCCACAGTATCATAACTAATAATGGCACAAATTTTGCGGAAGGAGCATTTGCGAGGTTCTGCCGAGAGAAAAAGATCCGGCTAGATAGTGCCTCTGTAGCCCACCCCGCATCGAACGGGCAAGTGGAAAGATCCAACGGACTAGTTTTGTCCGGGATAGAACCCTGGCTCATAGAGCCGCTGCAAAGATCAGCGGGGTGCTGGATAGAAGAACTACCAGCGGTACTGTGGAGTTTAAGAACAACTCCAAATCGATCAACAGGATATACGCAATTTTTTATAGTATATGGGGCAGAAGTTGTATTACCAGCTAACATAGAGCATGATTCGCCAAGGGTCACCCAATACAAAGAAGCCGAAGTGCGCAAAGCCCGGCAAAATGATGTTGATCTGCTAGAAGAAGCGAAAGAACTGGCCTTGTCCAGATCTACCATATATCAGCAAAATCTCCGACGCTACCATAGCCAGAAAGTAAACCCACGAGTCTTTAGAGAAGGTGATCTCGTACTCCGGCTGGTGCAGCGCACTGCTGGCATGCATAAATTATCCCCTCCATGGGAAGGACCTTTCATTGTAAGCACAGCTTCGCAAAATGATTCCTACTATCTTATTGATGCACAGCCACAGGAGAAGAACAAGGCGGCCAGGTCCGGAGAAGAATCTAAGCGTCCATGGAATGTAGCACTACTTCGTCCCTTTTACACCTGACAAAGAGGTGAATGTATCCGAATCACTCATATGCGGTATGTATGTCGGCAATGAGCTTATCAATGAAACTTCAGCACCCCTAGCAAAAACTCAGGGACTACCATAATAATTGTCTTTCTTGTTTGTATGTTTTATACGTCGGCTAGCTTACATTACTTATACCTTAGCCGGATTAGTAGTGTGTGAGCACCAAAAACCCAACTCTTCGACTTTGATGTTGTCCAACAAGAATTGGCTTCATGGCAAGCAAGAGAACAAGTTTGGAATGGCAAAGCACATGAACAATGACTAAGGAAAGGGAACTAATCGAGTCGACATTTGTTATTTGGACTAACCCTGTGTTTACTTCATTTATTTTTCGCTGGATTATTTTGAGCCAGTCCCAAGGTTTCAAGTATTGTTAGGACAATTTTTTGAACCTCGGCCTCGTAAGTCAAAAAAGCGAATCAAGGTAGACGCGAGCCGAGCCATAAAATTGGAGGGACAAGAAAAGGAAACTCGGGGACTTTGCCGACGTTAATCCAACATAAAAACTTAGTAGAAAATGAAACTGATGGTAGCAAAACGAACCACTGTGCTTAAGTACAACTTCACCCGGCATACCGGGGATCTGACAAAGATTATTGAGTGTTTTTCAAGCTCAAGGAGAAGCAGTAGAAGCCAAATCATCGGCCGACGAAGGAGGTACTTCGGCATCTGGGGGAGGGGCGCTAGCCTCGGCCTCATCTTCGGGATTGGCCTCCTCATCTTCTAGATCTTTGGCATCGTTGCCAAGTTCGGAGGCCTCATCCTAACCTTCCTCGTCCTCCACGCCCTCAGAAACATAGGCATCATCGATTATATCTAGCTAGCTCGGACGCTCATTGTGGGGGCCCCCGGATTAATCCTCCGAGAATCCCTGTTATGCATACAACCATGATCCCATGATCAGTTAGTCGTGGCACATAAACGAAGAGTGTCATTACAACATCCGAGAATATACCAAATTACACGACTTACATAAATGCCGTTATGGCTACATCAATAATCATTAGCGGAACTTCATCAACGGCAGAGCCCGAGCCATGCCTTAACCTACAGGCAACTGACTGGGAGGACGTCCTAGCTCGCATAGTCACCAACACCACCTTCTTCTTGATATCAGACCAAGTTAATAGCCAGGGACAATGCCAGTGAGTACTTTGAATGTACTCGCAAACCACCTTAAGGGAATAATAATAACAAGAGGGTATGCAATATGGCTGGGGTAGTAGGAGGGCTCCAATGGAGGTTCTCTTCTCAAATAGTTTCTCTTGTAGATATAGCATCCACATATCTTTGTTGAAAAAACTTTTGTAAAACATTTTGGAAACCATTTTGGACATTAGTACTGGGTCAACCGTTTCTTCCTTTCTCTCGGTCGTCCCACGACCAAACTCCTTCCATCCCTTTCTGACCATCCCATGGTCAAAACAGGGATCATTTCCGACCATCCCATGGTCAAAACATTTCCAAAGCCATTTCTTTTCAGAAATCCTTTTTGAAAACAAAAACCAACACTGCTCTACAGAAGTTTGTCCAACCCGTCCTTAACCGCAGACATGGCTATTCGAATAGATTTACACTCTTAGAGGTTGTACAATTTACCCACACCATCTGAGTAAACTACCCTGATCTTCATCGATCGTGGGTCGAGTAACTGATCAAGACTCTCCGGATGCCCACTCCAATATAAGTGCCTACCCTATGAGTGTTAATCCCCTCAAAACCAGTACGTCGGGTACCGAGGACGAACCGGAGCACTTTTTCCACTTCTCGAGTGTGCGCTTTAAATGAGGGGCTCATAGTAACGCGTGGAGGCCAGCAGACCGTTCGTTCCTTCTCCTGGTCGATGTCCCACATGGACCTTTATCGGAGAAGTCCCACCCTCCAGGGATCCCTGATCCCCTGTAGTTGTTGTGAGGCAGCTTATACCGGAATAGACAACCATCAAATCCAGACCTGTCCCATATCAGAGTAATGTGGTTGCACAGGGTTAAGTTGTTATAGCTAAACTTCAAAGAACCAGGTGAGTTTTTGTAAACCTTTTTCCTCCGGTTTTCCTCCAGCATTTTGTAAAACAAAACCCTTTTCTCTTTCTCAACATCTCTTGGGAGGTCCCACCTCACCAAGGTTTTATCAGAAAACATTTGGTAGACTTTTGCTGGGGTCTTCCCATCCTCTAGCTTTTCTTTGGCTAAAACAGGGTCTCCAAAGGAGTATGGTGGATATGCACCATCTATCCTACTAGGGACAAGTAGGTATCACCAAGGGGTTGTACTTAATAGTACAAAAGTGTAATAGTTCGGAGGAGCCAAACCACTACCGTATATACATCAATAAATAATAAAACAATGCAGTTTCATAAATAATAGACAAATCATGCATAAGTAAAATACTAGGACAAGGCTTATGAGCAAGAAGGTGGCTTGCCTGATGATCACCAATATGGCAATATGTCCCTGGACTTCATCTTAGAATACCCATAATAACCAATAATAATAAGATCCCTTCTTCTCGCCGTCAATACAAGCGCAACCATCATCGTCATCGAGTATACATGCAAACAAGCAAGACCAGAATCAAAACAAGGCATACAAATATCAATACATACAGCAAGCAAACATACCCCACAATACTCAATTCAGTAGGTTTTGAGAGGATTGGATTTAGGAGATTGAGATGGCCTTGGAGAAGGGGATGAACACCCCCTTAGGGTTTATTGTCAAGGAACTACCTAAGAGGGGGTTTTGGACCAAGGACATTTTCTGCATGATACCATGGGGTAAAAATGATACCAACTGATAGGATTTGAAAAAATGAAACCAACAAAAGTGGTTACATCAAATTATCAATTTCCATTGATTTATAATGAATTTTCTAGTGGGAAATACTCTAGTTTTAGGAAATAATTCACCAGAAAGGTTCTGTATGACTAAAATTTATTTCCTTGGGTGATTTAGTAAAGCTTCATGTACTTGTTCACTGAGAGTTCGAATCAAGTCAAGATAATTACCAGAATGCCCTCAGGAAATTCCCAAAGGCAGTTATGTGGTTGTTTTGTCTTTTTCACCAGATTAAGTGTACAGTATCTACTGACACGAAACCAAGGACACCTAGTAGGTATTTAGAATACCTTTCTGTAGGAATTGGATTCACTATTTTTGGAGTGGTCAAACTCCTGGAGTGTTTTATCTAGTGATAATATCACTTACAGAAGTATTTAAATCACTAAAATTCAACAGAGGATCAATAAATCCTTAGCTCCGGGTTTTAGATAGGTATTGATGTACCACATCACTGGGATTTGGAATTGGTTCAAATGGACTAAAGATTTGGGGTAGGGCATTTTCTAGAGTGAGGAACTCGTAGTTTTTGTTATTTTTATTAAGGCCAAAATGTTGATCACCTTGGCATTATATCAAGGTCCAATGATAGGTGCAAGTAGTACCTACCATAGGCAATTGGGTTTACTCCATTTGGAGTTGTATAATTCCCTGAGGAAATTATCAAGTTTAATGGACACCTTCTAGTAGATTTATTTCCAGGACATAAATAAAATACATATGGGCAAGGTCCTGGCTCTGCGTGTTGCACCAAACACACAGGAACATATGGGAATTTTGTTTGGCAAAATACTCTATTTTCCATTTTTGTTTGGATTTAAATTGAGCAGGGATTTAACAGATCTATGGGATTTAAATAAAAAGGAAAAAGCAGCAGGGCCGCTGGGCTGGAAACGGCCTGCTGGGCACCACCGCCGTGGGCCGGCCTAGGGAACGCTCGCGGGCGCGCGTGCACGGCCGCGCTTAAACCTGACGGGGAGGGCCCACCGGTCAGCGACGATCGACACCGAAGCGGTACCGGGCGCCTCGGGCCGTTTGATTAGAGTAGATCAACGGCGACCGTGTGTCGTCTCCCTCACGCAGGAGCTGGCGACGACAAACCCTAGCTAGGAGTAGTAGGGGATGGGGGAGCTTACCTGAGGCTTGTCGGAGGCCGAGGAGGGGCGGAACGGAAGCGGCGTGCGACGGCGGTCTCGTCGCGGGCTGGCAAGATCCGGATCCACGACTTGCTCTTGCTCGCGCGGTGGTAACTGAGAGGAAATCGTTCGGGAGCTCGCCGGCGGTGTCAGTAGCGACGGTCCTGGAGGAGAAAAGGGTTAGGGTTAGCTGCAGGGGAATAGGGATCTTCCAAAAATGCGACGAGCCACAGGAGAGAGGCAGGGGTGGAGTTCTCAGCTTGACGGTGGGTAGGAGGCCGAATTCGTGTTCTCCGTCGTACGGGCAGTGCAACTCAGGGGAGAGGCTGGGAAGCTCATGGATGAGAGATCTAGGGTCTAGGATGGAGCTGAGGCCACATGTAGGGGAGAGGGAGCTCGGGAGAGGGTCGCTCTAGCTCTGGCTCATTCATGGCTGAGAGGGATTTCTTCTCCTCTTCCTAGTTGTGGCAGGACACGGGAGAGGAAGTGGGATGCAGGGGGGTGAGTGGGAGGGATTGGGGGCAAATGAGAGGCAGAGGGGAGAGCCAGGTGGCCTGGGGGTATTTAAACTGAGGGAGTGGGGTTCATGGTGGACCAAGATCAAGGAGAGCTTGGGGGATGCTGGCCATCCATTGGGCATGGAGGGTGGTGGAGAGAGGGTGGAGGTGCCATCTGGGTCGTGTTAAGGGCAGAGGGGCAGTGGGCTGTTGTCCTAGACTTATCTTTCCAAAGTGGGCAATAAAGTCTTGATCCTCTCTCTCTCTCTCCTCCAAGCACATGGGACAAGGGAGAGGGGTGTACTACTAGGCATTCAACCAGGAGTGAGGTGGTTGCTGGAGACAGGTGATGGTCAAGCTTTTGATGAGGATTGGAGTTGGTTTGAGTAGTGGATTTGATTAGTTGGCAATTTTGATCAAATAGGGGGTTATGAAGAAAGTCTAAAAACTTTCATTGGACAATATGAGGACATGGTACTGGGAGATAGATGAGGTTAAGGGACCTCTCTAGGAATTATTTGAGATTTTTTAGAGGATTTCAAATCCACTTAGAATCATTTATCCAAAAAGTGCAGAAGTAGTTTCCAGAATATCATTTGAAAATTTTACATTGGACAAGGTTGGTTTTTGGTTGGAGATGGTCCCAAATGTGAATACACACTTAGGGGAATTTTTCCAAGATTTATTGGAAGATCAAAGTATTTAAAACAATTATTATTCCAATTCATCCATTTAAGAAAATGGGCAAAAAGAAATAATAAAGCTCTTCAAAAATATTTATTTTTGAAGTGGGAATAGGGGGTATGATATATGGATCTCAAATGAGTCAAAATTTGGGGAAGTACTTTGGTAGAAACCAAACTTGCCTTTAGAAAAGGAGCTTTGGAGATTTTGACTATTAAAGAGATTAATTTGATTTAAAGCTATAATAATTATGGATAATTTTGATAAATCTTGATGGTCAAGGTAGATGATTTAGAAAAGGTGTAGCAAGCATTTGCAACCTTGGGATTGGACAATCCAAGTTGATTTTGGTGAAAACTAGAGATTCAAGGATCTTGGGTAAGATTGTTTTCATGCCACCAAAACCTTGTTGGATCTTGGAGCTCAGATCTCCCCATGGGGCATGGGATAGATGGATGGATATACTAAGTTATTTACCTCAACATGGTATAGAGGTTTGAGCTTGATCTTTCTTGAGTTCACCAAGAATTGATTTCAAACTTTGAATAAAATAAGCCTGCCAAAGCAGATTATCAACTAGCCTTCAAAACCTTGTGGGTTTAAGAAGCCCAAAGATCCACTTGAAACAAGTGAAGTAGATATTGATAGACCTATATGAGTAGAACTCAACCATGCAAAGAGTTGGTCCATAGAAGGTTGGATGATGGTGTGAGCTTCTGCCAAATTAGGCATGTTGATAAGATTTGCAGGAAAAGCTATTTTCTTGCCTACAAAACCATCAAGAACAAGTGGGTTGGAGGATGATCTATCCAAGGGGAAGAGTGGGAATTAGTAGTCCTTAGTATGGTTAACAAGATGGTTCAAGTGCATTACCAAAAATGCAGAAGGGTGGAGAAAGGGAGACATCCAAAAAGGTGATGTTGAAACAGTTTCCAGACTTGGTCAAATTTGGCAGTTTTGAGGATTTTGACTAGAGTATGAGAGGGGATGTTTTTGATGGGTTGCAAGGTACCCAAGACTCATAAAGTGGATGATTCTGAAGGGTAGATTGAGTAGGAAGGATCCTTGCTTGATATTGGTCTTCATTGACTTGGAAGCTTCTAGAAGGGATCACCTGGTTAAGGGTTTTAGATGATCACCTGGTCGTTAGGAATTAGATCCATCTTGTATTCTTTCTTAGGATTTGGTAATCTTGAAGTATGTTGATCCTAGTGGATGAGCTCCTAGGGTAGCTCATACTACTTCTAAGCAATCAAGTCAAACAGCAGATCAAGGCAACTCATCTTACAAACAAATCTACTACTACTAGGGTTACCATCAAGCTTAGCTTGAGGTAACGAAGGGTATTTTGAATAGGTTGTAGTTTGGAATAAGATGAGGGGCCCTTGGTATATCTACCAAGGGTAGAATTCAAATGCTTCATAAAAAGGTTTTGTTAAATCTAGAGATAAGGATAGTAGAAGGTTCTGTCTTGAAAACATAAGGAGATTATGTTATATAGCTCTCCATAGTTTGATCAATAGAAACTACTAAAATATTGGTTTGCAAAGGCTTCTTGGCTCAGGTTTTGAAATGCCAGAACATTTGAGAATATGGAGATTAAGCCAAGACAGGTTTGGGAAGTAGCTTTTGGCAACTGGTGTTGAGGTAAGGAGTATCATCTGGTATACACTCACATGCACAAGCATAAACAAACAAAAAGCAAACACTGCACCAAAGTACAAGAAAAAGTTTTTGTTCCCCCTGATTTTTGCATTCTGGACAACTAAACAGGGTTGCTAAAATTGGGATGTTACACTCATTCCAAGCATGGGAGAAGGAATATTGGATGAGCTTGTTGGCGCAGGCTTTGCATTGAGCGACACACTACGGATCATTGGACCACTTTGATCCGGTGTGCATACAGTCAAGCAGCCTCAAGTTTATCCCTTCGTACCATGAGAGAACAAGTTGCAGTGTTGTATCAGCTCCAGCTCATGCATCATATTCCCGCCAAAGGTGCACCTGAGTTTCGCACTCCATCAACTTTGCTATAAAAGAAGCACTTCCCTTGGGGGTGGGCTCAGTGGGCCAGAGAGAATTAAACATCCGCATCGTTGCCGGCATAATGTTTGTGCCATAGTTCTTCACCAATTCCATGCGAGCAGCGAGGCTCACCAGTAGATCCTCCGTGTCATAAGTGATTGACCCGGCGGCAGGACATGTTGGAATACCCCGCTGCTGGCGAGACCTAGCCACAATGCCAGAGGTGTCAACACCCGGATTTTTAATCCCAGATTCCCGTTATGCCATACCTCGCAATCCTAGGATTACCATTTTTGCGAGACATAACGGATTGGATATCACAGTACATCATCCATTACAAACCATACATAAGGTCTTACACAAATAAGGATCTCATGATCCAGTCTTAATACAACAAGTAGTGGAATTAAAAGATAAGCGTAGCGGTGGGGTCCATCTTCAGGGGCACATGTAATGCTGACGAATGCAGATAGTACTAGTTATCATAGCCGTCCTGCTGGCCATCATCTTGATAGTCTCCTTCATAGTCTGGCCATGAGAATAGCCAGGGACAAAAGCCATGAGTACTCTTTAAGTACTCGCAAACTACCTCTAACAAGTAATATAGTTCTAAGTCAAGTATTAACTCTATGTTTAACTATAAAGTTAAGCTTGAAACCTAAGCTGAGTTCTGAAGCAAAGAAAGATAAAGTAAAGTTCTAGAATCACTTAAGTTGGGAAGCTAGTATCATAAACACAACCCTGTTGTGGCCAAGTCAAGATTCATCATTCATTTCAAGTTATTTGGAAAACATCTGACAACGAAACAGTATGGCCATTCCAACTGTCCATAACCGCGGACGCGGCTATTCGAATAGTTTGACACTCTGCAGAGGTGGTACACTTTCACCACAAGATTCGATACACTTGTCAGGGATAACCCTAAATCATCATACTTAGTATGCAGATAATCAAACATAACCTTTCCTTTACTCACCCTAGTATAAGCGACTCCTGCGAGGGTGACACAGGGGGCTAGCGGCGTGGTTCGAGGTAGGGGACGGTGGCCTGTCTCCTGGTGGTGCGCTGAGGCTTAAAGGCGCGGCAAGGCGAGCTCTGTGCTGGTCGGGAGCGTCACGCACTCTGGCAGTGAGGCTGCGTTCGGCGAGCGGTGGCTGGGGTGCGTTGGGCGGCCAGCGGGGGTGTCTGGGGTGTTCCCTAGGTGCTGGCGGAGCGGTAGGCGCGGGCTGTGTCCGAGGGGCGGTCTGTGCACGCGGGGACAATGCACGCTCTGCGGGCGGCGTCCGCATGGTCGACCAGCTCAGGGTGCGGTGGTTCTTGGCCGTTCTGGTCGCTGGCTCTAGGCTGGGGCTGGTTGGACGGTGGAGGTGGACCACGGGCGATGTGCTGGACAAGGTGAGTGAGGCTGGCGGCTGCTGTGGCGCGATGTCGCCGGTGAGGGTGCTCAAGGTGCTCGGCCTTAATGGCCATGACCATTTGGTCGTGTGCACATGCCTTGGCCGGGATAGCAAGGGGTAGGGGTGCACTGAGGGGGACAAGGGGACCGAGTTAGGCCCAAATGGTGACCAAAATCACTGCTCAAAATAGTGTTTTGAATTTGGCCAGATTTGTGCCTGCCACCTGTTTGATGAAATGGCCGCAAGAAGTAAACTTTTGAATTTTGGTTTCGAAATTTTTGTGTAATCTACACTAGTGCTAGGTAGTCTCTGGTTGCAAGGTTTTTGAAAGTGGAGCTCATTTTGATGGTTTTTCACATAGGGGTGATCTATGCATATGCATTGAATTCAACTTTCACATGCCATTTAAAATAAGCAAAAGAATGTTTTTAGCAGATCAAAAGGTGGGCCTTGGTACCTCATTATGTGTACTAGCAAGGGGTACAAAGATCATGAATTGTTTCTGTTAATAAATAAGTGCTAGGAACACTCAAAGTAGTGTAGTGGATTAAAATGGCCAAAATGACCATTCCTCCTTTTTAATTGTTTTTTATTTGAATTTCTTTAGTAAAAGTTTGGGAATGATGTAGATGATGTTTAAATCACCTAAGAAACATTTTACAACCAAAGAATCACAGAACCATGGCAATTCAAATCAATTCCTAATTTAAATACTCATACACATGAAAGCTTTCATTTTTAATTTGGAAAAGTTTTTGTTAACCCTAAATTTTGATGATTTAGATCTTGATAAGCTAGGATTGAAGTTTTGGGATGTTACAAACCTTCCCCCTTAAACAAAATCTCGTCCCGAGATTTACAAAGAAACTAGGAACTAAAGAGATCTGGGAACTCTGTCCTAATGGAATCTTCGTGCTCCCAAGTGGCTTCCTCCTCGGTATGGTTGCTCCACTGAATCTTGAGAAACTTGATGCTCCTAGTCCTAGTGGTTCTGTAGGCTTCTTCTAAGATACGGATGGGTACTTCCCGATAGGTCAGGTCATTGTTGATTTCCACAGCTCTGTGATCGATGTTCTTGAAAACTTCAGTCTTCTCAGGCACTTCCAAGCATTTACGAAGTAACGAGATATGGAACACATTGTGGATGGCTGACATCTCTTCAGGCAGTTCCAGCTGATATGATACTTCTCCTCGACGGTTTAGAATTTTGAAAGGTCCGATATATCTGGGGGCTAACTTTCCCTTTAGACTAAAGCATTGAGTTCCCTTCAATGGTGAAACCTTGAGATATACAAAATCTCCAACATTGAAAGTCAGGTCTCTCCTTCTCTTGTCAGCATAACTCTTCTGTCTGGATTGGGCGGTCTTGAGGTGCTCACGGACTTTGTGAACTTTCTCTTCTGCTTCCCGGAGAATGTCGGTTCCAAAGATCTGACTCTCTCCTACTTGCGACCAATACAAAGGGGTACGCCACTTTCTTCCTTATAGGAATTCAAATGGTGCCATCTGCAAACTAGCTTGATAACTGTTGTTATATGAGAATTCTGCGAAAGGCAGGCAGTCTTCCCATTTTGATCTGTATTCCAACACACAAGCTGTAAGCATATCTTCTAGGATCTGGTTGACTCTCTCAGTCTGTCCATCGGTTTGTGGGTGATATGCGGTGCTGAAGTTCAACTTGGTTCCTAATCCTTCTTGAACTTTCTGCCAAAATGTCGAGGTAAACTGAGTTCCTCAATCTGATACTATGGTTTTGGGGGTTCCATGCAGACTAACAATCCTAGCAATATACAGCTCTACTAGCTTCGCACTCTGGTAGGTAGTCTTGATAGGTATGAAGTGAGCTACGTTGGACAGTCTATCAACTATGACCCAGATTGAGTCATTTCCCCTACTGGAAGTAGGTAAACCGGTGATAAAGTACATTCCGATGGAATCCCATTTCCATTCCGGAATCTACAATGGTTGTAATAGTCCTGCAGGTCTCTAATGTTATGCTTTGACTCTTTGACAGATGTCACACTTGGCGATGTAGCTTCCGATTTCTCTCTTCATCTTGTGCCACCAAAATTGCTCTTTCAAATCCTGATACATCTTTGTTCCTCCGGGGTGGATAGAATAAAGAGTATCATGAGCTTCCTTCATGATAACTTCCTTCAGCTCCAAATCTGCTGGCACACAGATACGTCCTTTGTACCACGGTACTCCTTCTTCGTCTTCAGTGAATCCAGGTACCTTTCCTGTACCAATACGACGTTTGATTCTGTCGATACTTTCATTCCCCTTCTGGGCTTCCTTGATTTGGCTAATCAAAGTGGGTTGAACTTCAATGCTAGCCAAAAATCCTTTGCTAACTAATTCAGTCCTGAACTGCTCCAACTCTTCGTACAAACTTGGTTGCTTCTCCTTGATCATGGTGTTTAGCCTACACGGCAAGCTGCTAAGAGCATCCGCTACCACATTGGCTTTGCCGGGGTGATAGTGAATGTCAAGGTCATAATCCTTGATTAACTCTATCCATCTCCGTTGTCTCATATTCAGCTCTTTCTGAGTGAATATATACTTCAAGCCCTTGTGATCTGAGTAAATCTCACAGTGATTACCCATCAGTTAATGACGCCATGTCTTCAATGCTAGAACCACAGCTGCTAGCTCAAGATCATGGGTCAGATAGTTCTGCTCATGCTGCTTCAGTTGTCGAGACAGATACGCGATGACCTTTCCTTCTTGCATCAATACACATCCTAGACCAATCTTAGATGCGTCACAATACACATCAAACGGCTTCTTGATGTCTGGCATGATCAAAATTGGGGCCGATATCCATCTCTTCTTCAGCTCCTGAAAACTAGCTTCACATTTGTCGGTCCATTCAAACTTCTTGTCCTTCTTCAATAATTGGGTCATGGGTCGGGCGATGCTCGAGAATCCTTCTACGAACTTGCGGTAGTATCCCGCGAATCCGAGAAATGCGCGGACTTGGGTTTGAGTGGTTGGGCCTTCCCATTCTTCGACATCCTTGATCTTGGAGGGATCAATAAAGACTCCTCCAGCAGACACAATATGTCCTAGGAATCCTACTTCTTTCAGCCAAAACTCACACTTGTTGAACTTGGCATACAACTGATGCTCTCTCAGGGTTTCTAGGATAACTCTCAGATGTTGCTCATGTTGTTCTTCTGACTTGGAGTAGATAAGGATGTTGTCGATAAACACAACTACAAACTTATCTAGGAAATTCATAAAGATCTTATTCATGAGATTCATGAAATAAGCAGGGGCATTGGTTAATCCAAAATACATAACCGTATACTCGTATAAACCATAGCGAGTAGTAAAGGCGGTCTTCAGAATATCCGTTGCACGAATCTTAAGTTGGTGATAACCAGTCCTAAGATCAATCTTTGAGAATTCCTAGGCTCCAGTCAACTGATCAAATAGATCCTGTATCTTTGGCAAGGGGTACTTGTTCTTGATGGTGACGTCATTCAACTTTCTGTAATCTGTACACAGACGATTGCCTCCATCTTTCTTGTCGACGTATAACACGGGGTGATCTCCATGGCGATGTGCTTGGCTGAATCAAGCCTTTTGCTAACATGGCATCCAACTGCTTCTTCAGTTCCACTAACTCTGAGGGGTTCATGCTATAGGGTCTCTGGGCTATAGGTCCGGTTTTGGGGATTAGTTCGATAATGAACTCAATATCCCTATCCGGGGGCATACCTGGCAATTCATCTGGGAATACGTCGGGGTATTCACAGACTACTCTGACCTGGTCTATGGTGGGCAGGGCTACACTCTTGTTGCACTTGAATTTACGGGGTAAGGTTTCAGAGATATGCTCTACGATTACTCCAGAACTACTGGTCATGGTGATGGCTTTCTTAGCACAGTTTATCAGTCCTTTATGCCTTGACATCCAGTCCATACCTAGTACTACTTCCAATCCTTTGGTTCCAGGTACAATTAGGTTGGCATAAAAATCTATCCCATGTATTCTGATAGGCACGGCTTTGCAAATTTTTCTAGCTTTAGCTGTTGAGCCGGATATTTGAACTATCATGACATGCTTCAAGTTGGTTGGATGAATCTTACTAGTGCATGCAAATTCTTCGGTGACAACTGAATGCGATGCTCCCGAATCAAACAATACTCTTGCTAAAACTGAGTTAACAGAAAACATACCCAGCACTACATCTGGCGCTTCCTAGGCTTCTTCTGCGTTCATGTGGAAGAGATGACAGTTGCGGTTGTGAGGGTTCCCTAGGGCAAATCTTCTTCCTGGTTGAACACGACATTGCTGTTGAGCTGGGGCATTCACAGGGGCATTGGCGGCAGTCTTCTTGGGATACTCATTGGAGTAGTGACCCTTCACTCCACACTCGAAACAAGTGATCTGAGACTTGTCTTTGGCTACGACAAGCACAACATTGCTGCCAGTTCTGGGTGCAGTGTTGTTGTTGTTGTTGTTGTTGTTGTTGTTGTTTTTGCTCTTGGGAGGGGCACGGGTGAAATTGTTGGCATTGCCGGAGTTGGGATGGTTTCCTCCGGACTTCACATTGCCTCCGCTACGGTTCGGGTAGCTTGGGCGAGACATTGGGGGTCGGTTGTTCCTGGGTGCATATCCTGGTGAGGGGTTGGTACGGTGCTTCTGGTGACTGCTGGATCCAGATTGCTGCAGCATGCGACGCTTGCGGTTGTCGTTTTCCTGGTTAATCTTCCCTTCCATCTGAATGGCAGAGTCGACTAGCTCTTCGAGATCCTGAAAACGGATATTCAGGAGGACAGTCTGCATCTCATCATGCAGTCCATTCAAGAATCTCTCCTTCTTCTTGGCCTCCGTGTCGATTTCATCAGGTGCATATCTGGCAAGTGACAGGAATCTATCACGGTATTCCACCACAGTCATTCTTCCTTGCTTTAATTCGCGGAACTCATCTCTCATCCTGTTGACTGGACCTTGCGGCACGTGGGTGCGACTGAACTTGACTTTGAATGCTTCCCATGTCATCACTTGATCATGGTTCATATTGCGGATACTATTCCACCAAGCTCTTGCATCTCCTGCCAGATAGTGGGTGGCGAAGAGAACTTTCTCATTTTCATCAACTCCTGCAACTTCGAGGTTGTTTTCCACAGTGGTAACGGTCGTCAACATCTAATGGGTTTTCAGATTGGTTGAAGATTGGGGGATTGGTATTCTGAAAATTTTTGAGTTTGGATCCATGGTGATCCTGATTTCCATGCCCTTGGTTGTTGGGAGCCATTTGGGCGATCTACTGTAGTGTTGCTAAGTTGGCTTGACATTCTGCCCTGCTTGCTTCACGGTCGGTGATGAGATTCTGCAAAATCTGCAGCATCGGGTCCTGCGATGAGCTGCTCCCTCCTTGGTTTCCACGAGTCATCTGAAGATTGAGATAGATATAGGGGTAAGAGGGAAATTCTAAGGTTCATGGTTTTGCGTTTTCAAAGCTAAAACTTTGAGTTAGACTCAGGTTTTTCAACTAACTTCATTTTCATTCATGCAAGTAAGCACACGATACAACACACACCACAACAAACAAAGGAAAGCAGATGGTTTGAAGAACCATTCTGCAAGCTACGATACAGTGGGACCGATACAACTCATGCTACGACAATGCTCTCGTGCATCTACTCATTGTCGATGAAGTCGGAATCCTCATCATCAGTGTAGAAGTCCACAACATCCTCCTCCAGAAAGTCATCATCGTTGCTGAGGTAAGAATCCATGTCTCCCTGGATGTCTTCACCCTCATCTTCTTCCTTGGAGGCAAGCTGAGCTTCCTGCTCCTTGATGGTCTTCTCGAGGTCGGCCACCTTCTTGCGAAGACGGGCGATGGTGCGATCCTTCTTAGCACGCTGGCGGTGAAGAGACTGGCGATCCTGGATGAGCAGTGCGAAAGTCTGGGCCTTCTGGTCGGCAATGACATGGTTCTGGTTGGCTAACTCCCTGGCATTGTCCTGTTCCTGCTGTCTGTCGTGAAGCAAGAAGTCAAGATTCTCCACTTGACGTCTCAACTCTGGGTGACTTGGCATCTCCATCGGCATTCCCATGAAGTCACGTCTTGCATAGTGAGCAAAACGGGTTCCTTGGATCTTGTTGACGCTGAGGGCACATAGACGTGCGAGAGCTTCATGCATTGCCTTGGCTAATCCATCTAGCCAGTTGTTCTCTCTCACGGAGAACTGAATTCTCCCGGAAGTTCACGCTTCGATGCTTCCTCTAAGATCTGCGATGACTAGCCACTGTAGGTCTCCTCCTGGGGGTCCTGGAAGTTGGGCTCCAAGAAACTCCGAATGTGGGCGTCCCAAGAACTCCGATAGTGAATCCAGATCCCTCTCGAAGATCAGCTGACCTCCGTTTCCCAACTGGTAAAACTTGCTGAACTGAGTCTCCATCTACAAGAATTAAGGATGAGGAAATTAGTGAAGTGATCAAGTGTGTCAAATTTTAAGTAGTAATGAAAGAATTTTGAGGAACATGAATTTTTGAGAAAGAAGGAATTCCCAAGGATAAGAGAGGAAATAGTTTTTCATAAATACTCACTTTGGTTTTGAAGATAAGTTTTTGGTTTGGACGTCCATTCTAACTAGGGTCTCCTATGGTCAGGATGGCTCTGATACCAACTTGTCAACACCCGGATTTTTAATCCCAGATGCCCGTTATGCCATACCTCGCAATCCCAGGATTACCATTTTTGCGAGACATAACGGATTGGATATCACAGTACATCATCCATTACAAACCATACATAAGGTCTTACACAAATAAGGATCTCATGATCCAGTCTTAATACAACAAGCAGTGGAATTAAAAGATAAGAGTAGCGGTGGGGTCCATCTTCAGGGGCATAGGCAATGCTGACGAAGGCAGATAGTCCTAGTTATCATAGCCGTCCTGCTGGCCATCATCTTGATAGTCTCCTTCATAGTCTGGCCATGAGAAAAGCCAAGGACAAAAGCCATGAATACTCTTTAAGTACTCGCAAACTACCTCTAACAAGTAATATAGTTCTAAGTCAAGTACTAACTCTATGTTTAACTATAAAGTTAAGCTTGAAACCTAAGCTGAGTTTTGAAGCAAAGAAAGATAAAGTAAAGTTCTAGAATCACTTAAGTTGGGAAGCTAGTATCATAAACACAACCCTGTTGTGGCCAAGTCAAGATTCATCATTCATTTCAAGTTATTTGGAAAACATCTGACAACGAAACAATATGGCCATTTCAACTGTCCATAATCATGAATGACTATTCAAATAGTTTGACACTCTGCAGAGGTGGTACACTTTCACCACAAGATTCGATACATCCGTGGATAACCGAATCATCATACTTAGTATGCAGATAATCAAACATAACCTTTCCTTTAGACACCCTAGTATAAGCACCTCTCCTATGAGCATGGCCTCCCAACCATGACCATCAGTCATCTTGGGCACTGCATAGGTGTGTGGATATTCAAAGTCTACAAGATCCAGGCCAAGCGGAACTCAACCCAGCTCTAGGAGTGTGGATATTCGAAGTATACAAGATCCGGGCAAAGTGGAACTTAACCCGACTATAGGAGTGTGGATATTCGAAGTCTAAAAGATCCGGTTCAAGCGGAACGCAACCCGGCTCTAGGAGTGTGGATATTTGAAGTATACAAGATCCGGGCTAAGTGGAACTTAACCCGGCTCTAGGAGTGTGGATATTCAAAGTATACAAGATCTGGGCCAAGTGGAACTTAACTCGTCTCTAGGAGTGTGGATATTCGAAGTATACAAGATCCAGGACGAGTGGAACTTAACCCGGCTCTAGGTGTGTGGATATTTGAAAATGCTAAGGACTTACATAAATTCTCTAAGAGCATCCGACCGAGTAATAAATTACTCCCACGGAGGCTCGGGGACTAGTGGATATATCTATAAGCGTTCATGTACATAAAGTAGCATATAAGAGAAAAGGATTACCTCCATCATTCGTCCAGCCAAAGAAATAGCCTTGGTGGCGGAGTTCATTTGAGCGCTAAACTCTGTCGGACCAAACTTCTCCGGCTGTTGGGGGGATACCCCCGGGTAGGGTAACGCCGGGGTATAAAGGCTGAGTTAGCCGAGGTACGGCTCAGTCAAGGCAAGTGCTAATCGGGACACCTCAAGGCAGGACGAACCATGGAGAGACACGTCCTATGGAATATCTCCTTGGCCTTAGCCCGACCGGCATAAAACACATGCTGGCCATGTTTGTTTTTCTATTGTGCAGGTACCCTCAAAGCCAGGTTAGCTAAGTGCTAGCCGGACTACTATATGGCTTCCAAGAGAATGAAAGAATCTCATGTTGGTCAAAAGGTGGCTTTGCTAGCTATAGCATGAGCTAAGCAAAGCAGAGAGGAGGACCAGCGGGTCATGGGCGACCAAGATGACGCGGGCGATGTCGGCTGACGTAGCCCGTGTCTGGTGACGCTTAAAGACAAAGATCACGTCGTGGATTACATCCAATGCTCGGACGAGCCATTAAAGGGAATAAAAAACATCTAGCTTTAGTCGAGGAGAATATTCGTGGAATATGCTGCCACGTGTGCCCTAATTCTGTAACCTGGGCTCCCCTATATAAGGAGCACCGAGGCCTCCATAGAGAGGGATCGATCATTTTTCCTCTATCTAAGATAGAACTCTAGAGCTAGATTGTGGGGAGTAAGAGACATCGTCTCCTTCTCACCACTAACTTGAAGGGCATTTGTAAACTCCATTGATAGAGGAAATACAACATCATCTGTGCGTGTAATCACCACGTTCTCCCTCCCTGGATTCCCCTAGCACTCATTAGCCCTATCATTAACCTATCCATCACTACTAGGAAAACGGCTATAGGTAATCAGCACATCCGTGGCTCACATGGTTGAAGTGCCCCACGGCTAAAACAGGCGTGGCTCACCTGTGGGCAGTGCCCTACTAATAACTAGAACAACCGTGGCGCACATGACTATAGTGCGCCACAGATGTGTGGCCAGGCCCTGGCGCATGCCAAACATCTCAGCGCACTATAGTCATGTGCGCCACGTTGTTAGGGTCATCTGTGGCGCACATGGGTCTGTGCACGCCAAGCGCATGCCCCTCTGCCTCAAACGCCACAAACTGTGGCGACTCGGCCTAGTGCGCCACAGGGAGTAGGAGCATCCGTGGCGCACATGGCCTAGTGCGCCACAGATGTTTGTACTCCCTACACCAACTCCACCCCCCTGGATCGCCTTTTTAGGCTTTGCAAAAAATAAAAGAAAATGATAAACACTTCAATAAATTAAATCCTTTCATATTTAGGTAGGTAATGTGGTATAGCTTCTAGTAAAATTAACAAACATGAGTTTCGACTTTTTATACAAAAAAAGTTTATGCCACGGTAAAACGGCCATAACTTTTGCATACGATATCGAAAAAAATCGTATAATATACCAAAATGACGAGAACGAGATTTCGCATCTGCTCGCAACCACCTACGGTCGTTTAGCGATTTTTTAGATTTTCAAAATTCGAAAAGAGTAAAAAGTTACGGTCAAAAAACCGTTTTTTCCTGCAGAAAAAAAAACAGGGCGACTTATCCATAGCGCACCTACACATAGTGCGCCACGGATAAGCTTGGGCGGGATTCAAATTTGAATCCCCACCCCGCCCTCCTCCCTTTTCCTTTCCCCTTTTCCCTTCCCCTTTTCCCTCTTCCTCTCCCTTTCCCTTCTCCTTCTTCCTTCTTCCTTCTCCCTTCTCCCTTCTCCTCCTTCCCCTTCTCCTCTCCTTGCAGTGACGGCGCGACGTCGACCTCCTTCTCCTCCTCCTCGCAGTGACAACGGGCGACGTCGACCTCCCTTCCTCCCTCTCTTCCTCCATCTCTTCCTACCTCCCTCTCTTCTTCTCCTCCTCCTCTTCTTCTCCTCCTCTTCCTCCTCTGCCTCCTCTTCTTCTCCTCCTCTTCCTCCTCTGCCTCCTCTTCTTCTCCTCCTCTTCCTCCTCTGCCTCCTCTTCTTCTTCTCCTCCTCTTCTTCTCCTCCGCTGCCTCCTCTTCTTCTTCTCCTCCTCTTCTCCTCCTCTTCCTCCTATTCTCCTCCTCCTTGTAGTTCCGACGACGACAACGAGGTGACGATGACAACGAGGTGACGACGCGATGACGGGCTGCACCGACGCACCGATGGCATGGCACGACTTTGAGATCCAGATCTGTTGCTTTTTTTGAATTTTGAAATTTATATCTGGCGCTGCAAGACCTAGTGCGCCACGGTTATCGTTCACGCTGCGTGGCGCACCAGCCCAAACTTCTGTGGCGCACTGGCATGTGCGCCACGCCTGTATCTAAACTTCTGTGGCGCACTAGGCAGTGCGCCACGGCTGAGAGATAGCCGTGGTGCAAGGCACGTGGCGCACTACTAGTGCGCCACAGATGATGTTTCATGGTGCGCCACTAAAGGCCATTTTCCTAGTAGTGCATGGCATCTGCCGTGCCACCACCATGACAGTTGGAGCGTACCGTGGGGCTAGCGGCGCTAGCAGGGGTGAAAATTCGGACGGGAAGCATCTCCAACACCGGCGAGCATGTCGTCTCCGGCCTGGTTTAGCGCTTTGGAGCGCTGGACTACGTTAGCAACAACGCAGGAAGCTTCGGAAGGCGTCCCCCTCCTCCCAATGGCGTCTTCATCAAGCTTGGCACGCACAAGATCTACGTCGGGGTGGTCGAGTCCTGCATTCACCCGTGGCATGTCGTCGAGGGAGGAGAACCACCTCTCAGCGCGGCTCGCGGAGTGTGCATCACCATCCCGTTAGCAGCATTGAGGTCATGATGGCTACACCAGATGCGGGAATGAGCAAGGACCCAGCACCAGAGCCGTAGGTCACCCCAAAACAGGCAAGATCTAGGTTCCCCCCACTAGAAAGGCCAGAGAATGTGCTTCAGCAAGCAATAGATAGCCTGGCAACGCTAATAGCTCCCGTAGTAGATCCGGCTTAGGCGCAGGCTGAGCTAGAGGAAACTAGGCAGAAAATGTTAGCTGGGGCGAAGAAAGTTGCGGAGTTACAGCAGTCCTTGAACGTTACTCTGAGAGAATATGCAAAGGCAAATCACATAGATGGAGCAAGAATCCGGGGTAGAAACCTGATCACTGAGATTGACAAGGAGTATGAGCCTAGGCCGGGTTAGGCAGCCACGATCGTAACAGGAGGGTTGGACAGGTACAGTAATCTGGCAAAGAACCTCAGGGCAGCAAACGCGGTAGCATCCGAGTTAGAAGGTTTAACCGGGGAGGCCCGGGAGAGGCAAGAGGAAAGGGTGAACCACTTGCTGAGGGTCGCTTGCCAGCAAAATGAGGAAATGAACAAGGCAGACCTGGCACAACCAGGAGCATCACAGGTGGTACTGTCAGCTAGAAATAACCCGGCCAAGTCCGGTGTGATGTCTACACACTTCTATTCTTGTAGACAGTTGTTGGGCCTCCAAGTGCAGAGGTTTGTAGAACAGCAGCAAGTTTCCCTTAAGTGGATTACCCAAGGTTTATCGAACTCAGGGAGGAAGTGGTCAAAGGTATTCCTCTCAAGCAACCCTGCAATCAAGATACAAGAAGTCTCTTGTGCTCCCAACACACCCAATACACTTGTCAGGTGTATAGGTGCACTAGTTCGGCGAAGAGATAGTGAAATACAAGTGGTATGGATATAAGACAACGGTGCTAGAAAATAGCTTGATGGTGTGGAAGAGACTAAAGGCAAACTGAAATAAAGATGGAAGCAAGCAAACATGTAACAGATCTAATTGCAGCCGGTGTTTCAGTGCTTTGAAACAAGGCCTAGGGATCATACTTTCACTAGTGAACACTCTCATATAAATATCTTCTCTTTATGATACTACTCTGAACTACTCTCCGGTTAGACACTCTAATACATGGTAGGGCTATAACAGCACGCCTCAAAGTTCGCTTTCCGTATCTAGATAACCCCACATTGTCACCTTGAGCACTATATGGTTCCAACAAACACCACAATTTCATAAAGACATCCAACTCAAAATATAACTCATAACAAGTATTTGTAATCTCTATCCTAAGTGCCACCATGGTGTGCACGCTGTCACTTTCACACACATGGGGAGAGCAGAGATCTATTAAAGCACTTGAGTAGCAAGGTAGATTTACTTGATTACAAAGCTCATGATCACAATATGATCATGCATAGAGAGAGAGATGAACACATAGATACCGGTAGAACCCTTAGCCTCGAGGAAGAACTACTCCCTTCTCATCATGGGAATCAGCAACGGTGATGGAGATGGTGGTGGAGATCGATGAAGATGGCTCCGGGGGCACTTCCCCGTCCCGGCAGGGTCCTGGAACAGAGACTTTTTGTCCCCCGAATCTCCCCTTCGGTGGCGGCGGCACAGCGGAACTTTTTGTGCATTTCTAATTTACGACTTAGGGGTTTTGCATTGGGGGAGATATATAGGCGAAAGAGGCAAGGTCGGTGGCCAGCCAGGCGGCCCACACCATTCCCTGGCGCGGCCAGGCGGGCCCGCGCCTAGGGGTGGTGTGGCCACCCTATGGCCCCTCTCCGTATCATCTTCTGGCACCGTGAGTCTTCCAGTAAAGTATCGACTTTGGCTTTTGTCCGGTCCAATTCGGAGAATATTCATTTTCTAATATTTGATGGAACCAAAAACAGCAAAAAACAAGCAGCTGGCACTATGACTCTTGTTAATAGGTTAGTCCAAGAAATCATATGAAAAATACTCCAAAGTTGGAACAAAACATAAGAAAGTAGATAAAACCAAGCATGGAACATCAAAAATTATAGATACGTTCGCAACGTATCAACATCCCTAAGCTTAACTCCTGCTCGTCCTCGAGTAGGTAAGTGATAAAAAGAAAGAATAATTTTTGAGGTGATATGCACCATCATAAACTTGATCAAAGTATTTATAAACATTCGAAGCTAGGATCATAGTACTTCAATCATAACATGAAAGAAAAAGTTCTAGCAATAAGACAAAGAAACTATGTTGCAACTTGAAAAGGCACAAACAAAAGATTTATGAATAACAATGTTTTGCAAGACGTTTGTTTGTTTCACATAAAGAAAACATAGCATAGTAGCATTCGGCTTGTCCCTCATAGAGTAGCAAACATAAATGCATAGGACACCTTCAAAGTTCATAAGAGTGACTAGATACAAATAGTTTAAAACAAGCAATATCAAAGCTATGCATCAATCAACAAGTCTTGGGACAATGCACAAAGACCTAAGAATGGCCACTATGCTCTCAAAGTAGGTGCATAAAGGTAGAAGGTGGAGACTCAAAAAAAAGTAAAAGAAAGGGCTTCATAGAAGGAAGTAGAGATTCAAGTTTCATAAAGAGCTTCCAAAAATTATGGTACTTGTTAGCTTTCAGCTCTCATTGCCCCTATCATAAGCATCTTAAAGTGATTAAGGTTAAAGTGAACAAACTATGAAGTATATGCTTGACAAAGTATAAGTTGGAAATCTCATGTCCCTTGAATACGAGGTCCGCTCCTCATGCTACTCAAGTTTAGTCACCGGTAAGTTCTTGTCATCGTAAGTACATGTTGTATCATAGAGAACCGCCAACGGGGTACCCCTTGCCCGATGATAAGGAAGAATCCCCATATCAAAATGACAAGGCAAGCAGACAACAAGCATCTCAGCAATCTTCTTATTTACCATGGGAAAATGGTGTTTTTTCTCTCTTTCCTCTTTTCTCATATCTCTTTTCTTTTTCTCTTTTTTCTCAATATCTGACTTTTTTTATAAGAAGAATTCTTCATAGACAGCTCATTATGGTTACGCTGCAGGTTTCCACCGTGACAGCATGGACTAGACCAGTGTCCCAGGCGTTTCTCTAACACATATACATAACTCCATGGACTTACAAGCTCCCCTTTCATTTCACACCGATGACATCCATAGACAAAAGAGCATGATATCAACTAGGTACAAAGTACAAGTGCAATGTTGAAAGCGTTCCCCATGATACATGGTTCTGCTAACTTCAACTTATAAAGCGCAAGCATATACGCAACAAAGATGGACACAATGGTTCAATTTTATTAAGTGCAAAAAAGGTAAAGTGTGCCATCAAGTTCGTGAGAGCTTTAATCACTAATTTTCACATAACAAGTTTAATTCGGAAGGTAGATAAAAACATGAATATACTTGGAGTTGCAAATTCTAATAGGTAGGTATGGTGGACTCTTTGGAATAACTTGGTTTTAGGAGTTGGATGCATGAGTGGAACTTATACTTGGTTCTGGAGGCTTAGCAAAAGACTAGGAGCGACAAACTTAGAGAGCAATAATGGCCATAATCATGCAGAGCGACAAAACATCATTGATCAAAGCATAAATTGATACTACAAGTTGAAAACTAAAGGATCATCAAGGCTATGGTGACTTGGGATATTCATAACATGGTGTGAGCATGCGCCAAGTCAACCCAAATAAAGCATCAAAGGAGAATACCACAATACTATGCTTTAATATGCTAAAACAACGCATAATCCTTCCAAGGCACATTAAGTAATCTCAATTGTTTATAACATGTTATGCTACATCAAAGAATACTAAGCATAAAGCCAAAACAATATCAAGCATGGCATGACAAAGCATAGGCCAGAGTCAAAAACAAGCTCTCTTTACCACTTAAGCATGAACTTTCCTACTCTTTTCCAATCCAAACCAAACTATTTGAAAACCAATGTATGAAAGAGGGGGTCCAACCAATTTATTTAGCAAACGAAAAAACAAGAATGAAAAACGAAGACGCTCCAAGAACAACACAACTGTGCATGAAACAATAAAAATAAAGTGTTTGGAAGAAACCTAGGATTTTTATTGATGAAGAAGGGGATGCCTAGGGCATCCCCAAGCTTTGATGCTTGTACTTCTTGGATATTTCTTGGGGTGACACGCGTGGCATCCCCAAGCTTGAGCTTTAGTCCATTCTTCATCTCATTACTCATTCCTTCCATACACCTGAAATTTTTCCTTCATACAAAACTACACACAATCTTTATTAGCAGCATTAGTGCACTTAAGATAATAAGTCTTTAGGTTTAGTTCCAACACCAATAAAACTTCCATTAAAACACACGCTATTGTAGCACTTCCCTCAAAAATCTCAATTCCCCCAAAGAACTCAAAAAGGAACCAACAAGAAGCAAATGCAAATAATGGCAGAAATCTGTCAAAACAGACCAGCAGGTAAAGATGAATATTTTTGAAGATCTTCTATTGCACAAATCGAAAAGTTTTGAACTAACAAAGTTAGATAACAACCTGGGGCAGAAGCACAAAAATTCACGCCTCAAAAGGACGTACAGAGATTTTACACAAATTTTTATGGTGAAGCACAGAAATCTGTTTCGGGACAGCAACTTTCCCAATCATTACTTCTCTCCCATTAGAGGTTACTATTGGCACAAAAAGAAAATAAAAAGGATAAGGAGAGGTTATTACTGAAGCAATAACTTCCAAGACTCATCTAAAACTTTTGGGTTATCTCCCAATAAGTACTTTTCTTTAACGCCTTTAAGTTAGGCATGATAGTTTGAGAAGATGCTCACATAAGAAATATGAATTGAAATAAAAGAGAGCATCAAGAAGCAAATTCAAAGAAAATTTAAGTCTAACCCACTTCCTATGCATAGGAATCTTGTAAAGAAACAAGTCATGAAAGCACAAAGCAACAAGCATAGGAAAGCAAAACAAGTGCAACTTCAAGACTTTCAACATAAAGAGGGGAAACTTATATTATTGAGATGCATAAAACCATGTTTCCCTCTCTCATAATAACTTTAAGTAGCATCATGAATAAAATTAACAATATAACTATCACATAAAACATTCTTATCATGAGCCACATGCATAAAATAATTATTACTCTCCCTATAAGCATAGTCATTCTTATTAATCATAGTGGGAGAAAATTCAACAAAATAGCTATCATTATTATTATCATCACCATAATCATCAAATATAGGAGGCATATTGTAATCATAATAAATTTTCTAATCAATAGTAGGTGGACTGAAAATATCATATTCATCATTGTAATCATCATATATTGGAGGCATAGTATCATCAAAGTAAATTTTCTCCTTCGTGCTTGGGGGACTAAAACTATCATGCTCATCAAAACCAACTTCCCCAAGCTTAGACTTTTCCATAGCATTAGGAATAATGGTATTCAAAGAATTGATACTAATAACATTGCTATTAGCATGCAAATAAAGTTCCATAGGTTTTTTAATTTTCTCTTCAAACACTTCATGTCCTAACTCAAGATAAATACTATAAAGCTCTCTAATTTTTTTGTTGTTTTCCATTAAGCCTAACTAGTGAAAATAAAAACAAGAAACAAAAAGATAAAATTGCATAATCTAAAGGAAATAACTTCGAGCACTCACACCGGAGGATGTGAGTACCTTTTACCTTACCTCCCCGGCAATAGCGCCAGAAAATAGCTGCTGACGCGTGGTTGACGTGGGGGCTTCTTCTTCTTCAGTACCCGGCAACGACGCCAGAAAATAGCTTGATATCTACGCACTTCTATTCTTGTAGACAGTTGTTGGGCCTCCAAGTGCAGAGGTTTGTAGAACAGCAGCAAGTTTCCCTTAAGTGGATTACCCAAGGTTTATCGAACTCAGGAAGGAAGTGGTCAAAGGTATTCCTCTCAAGCAACCCTGCAATCAAGATACAAGAAGTCTCTTGTGTCCCCAACACACCCAATACACTTGTCAGGTGTATAGGTGCGCTAGTTCGGCGAAGAGATAGTGAAATACAAGTGGTATGGGTATAAGACAACAGTGCTAGAAAATAGCTTGATGGTGTGGAAGAGACTAAAGGCAAACTGAAATAAAGATGGAAGCAAGCAAACATGTAACAGATCTAATTGCAAACGGTGTTTCCATGCTTAGAAACAAGGCCTAGGGATCATACTTTCACTAGTGAACACTCTCATATAAATATCTTCTCTTTATGATACTACTCTAAACTACTCTCCGGTTAGACACTCTAATCCATGGTAGGGATATAACAGCACTGCTTAAAGTTCGCTTTCCGCATCTAGATAACCCCACACTGTCACCTTGAGCACTAGATTGTTCCAACAAACACCATAATTTCATAAAGACATCTAACTCCAAATATAACTCATAACAAGTATTTATAATCTCTAGCCTAAGTGCCACCATGGTGTGCACGCTGTCACTTTCACACACATGGGGAGAGCAAAGATCTATTAAAGCACTTGAGTAGCAAGGTAGATCTACTTGATTACAAAGCTCATGATTACAATATGATCATGCATAGAGAGAGAGATGAACACATAGCTACTGGTAGAACCCTTAGCCTCGAGGAAGAACTACTCCCTTCTCATCATGGGAATCAGCAACGGTGATGGAGATGGTGGTGGTGATTGATGAAGATGGCTACAGGGCACTTCCCTGTCCCGGCAGGGTGCCGGAACAGTGACTTTCTGTCCCCCGAATCTCCCCTTCAGTGGTGGCGGCGTAGTGGAACTTCCATTGGTTTCTGATTGACGACTTAGGGTTTTTGCATCAGGGGAGCTATATATGCGAAAGAGGCAAGGTCGATGGCCGGCCAGGGGGCCCACACCATGCCCTGGATGGCCAGGGGGACCCGTTCCTAGGGGTGGTGTGGCCACCCTGTGGCCCCTCTCCGTCTTGTCTTCTGGCTCCATGAGTCTTACTGTAAAATATCGAATTTGGCTTTTGTCCGGTCCAATTCCGAGAATATTCATTTTGTGATTTTCCTAGAACCAAAAACAGTAGAAAACAGGCAGCTGGCACTGTGGCTCTGTTTAATAGGTTAGTCCAAGAAATCATATGAAAAGTACTCCAAAGATGGAACAAAACATAAGAAAGTAGATAAAACCAAGCATGGAACATCAAAAATTATATATACGTTCGCAACATATCACGGTGCCGCCGCATCATCTCCGGGTCACAACCCCAGGAGAGAGGAAGTAAACTCCGGAAGAAGGGACAAACAGATGGTCCCCTATAATCCGGTGAGAGCTAGAAAAGGCAAAGCAGTGCAAGTTGACAAAGATCACCATAGTACCAGCCGAGGTGAGGTTGGCCGAGGTACCCGCTACCAAGGCAATGCCGGTCCACGGAACGCTGTCAACGGCAATGCCGGACAGCGAGACCCAGCAAGAGCAGGGCAAAATGCACCTCGGTAGGAGAGAAGTACGAGTCAAGCAACGCGACAGCAAAATGTTTGTCCGGATCAAGAAAAGTACAATGATGGTTATTCGACAATGGTTAACGAGGGATATCCCAGGTCGGAGCATCATATGGCCGGATCAAGGCTCGGAGGTAGAGACTTGCAGCCGGATGATGCGAGGCTGAAGTTGGACAGGATTTATAGGTCAGAGTTGATCGAGGTACAGGGTCCACCTAGTCCCGCGTGTTTTTAGCCCAGGATCATGAAGGAGCCACCAGTGCCAAACTTTCAATTGGCCAGAGGAACAAAGACATACGGCGACAGCACAAGGACGGAGGATTGGCTTATTGACTATGCAACAGCAGTCAAAATTGCAACTAGAAATCTGAGATGGGCTGTGAGATATGTGCATCAAATGTTAGAGGGGCCAGCAAGAGTGTGGCTGAACAACTTGCCACCAGGGAGTGTTAACTGCTGGCTGGACTTTCAGGAGTTATTCGTTAGCAACTTCTCGAGCACTTATAAGAGACCCAACAGGCCGCAGACTCTGGTGTTATGCCGGTAGAGACCGAATGAGCCAGACCGAGATTTTCTTACTCGGTGGTGCAATGTGCGGAACTCATGCGAGGGGGTAATTGAATCACAGGCAATTGCGTGGTTCGCCCAAGGCTGTAGATATGGAAGTATGTTGTGGCAAAGGTTACAGAGGGATATGCCAACCACTTTGGCTGGAATGATTCGGATCGCAGATTCATATGCTTTGGGAGATCCAACTCAACCCCGGCTAATGGCGAGTGAGGCAAACGAGGAATATTACAAACGAGATAGCTCCGGGTCATCAAGGAGAAATGCTTTCCGAGGCAAGAGACAGGATGAGCATCCGGATTACCGTTACAGCTCGCAGCAAGTGGCAGCTGTGGACCGAGATCAAACCAATGCCAGCTCCAGCCAGCGCTAGAAAGCTGGAGGGCAAAACTAGCAGCAGAAAAATGAAGGGAGAAAGCCTTGGACCCTAGAGCAGAATAAGCAATGGCAGGAGCAAAAGGAACGACCGAGGTACACGTTCGAGTCTATGCTAGACCAACCTTGCAAGTTTCATACGCCAAGTCCGAATATCCCGGCGAATCATATGACCCGTCAATGTGAGTGGATAAGGAAGTTAGAGCAAGGTAATTTGGGGAATGCTCATGCACCTTGGAACGAGGCACCTCGGAACGAAGCATCTCGGTAGCCACTGCTCACTGGAGGGAACCAACAGCAACTCATGCTACCTCCACCACCACCGAGGTATGAGAACCAGGAAAGGAGGGATGCAGTACATCAAGTGAATAACCAACAACAGCAAGATCAAGGATACCGCGGAAATGAGGGGAGAAACGAATATAGGGAGCATCCCCAAAGTTATTGCGTATTTACAATGGAAAAAAATGACCGGAAAAGCTTACAGCGCCGGCATATGGAGGTAAACACGGTAATGCCGGCAATAGTGAGGTACATTCCTTGGTCGGATCAAGAAATTACGTGGAGTATTAGAGACCACCCAAAGCTTATGCCGATCCCAAGGACCTACGCTCTGGTCCTGGATCCGACGTTTCTCAGGCCGAATCTTAATGTGAGATTCTCCAAGGTGCTGATTGACAATGGCAGTAGCATTAACACCATGTACAAGGATACCATGCACAAGTTAGGGATTACCGAGAATATGCTGCAAGCTACAAGGACGACTTTTCATGGCATTATGCCAGGTATTTCCTGTGAGCCAATTGGCAAGGTCCAGGTTGATGTGCTGTTCAGAACAAGGGATAATTGCCGGACTGAAAATTTGGAGTTCGAAGTGGTGAATCTGGAGAGCGCTTATCACGCGTTACTCAGCAGGCCTGCACTAAGCAAGTTCATGGCAAGTACTCACATCAGCTACCTGAAGATGAAATTGCCCGGACCTAGGGAGTGATAACCATCTCAGGGGACTTCCGACGTTCAATTGAATGTGCCTCCGCCGGATCTAACATGGCCGAGTCACTCGTGATAGCTCAGGAGAAAAGGAAAATCATGGAAGTAGCGGCATTAGCTCAGTCCGCATAGCAACATATGTCGACCCTGACTAATCCACATGGGAGCGTGTCGTTTCTAGAGACAAAGGATACCAAGAAAGTACCAATTGATGATCAGTTCCCAGAGCGCATCGTAACTATTGGTGCCGGGTTAAGTAGCAAATAGGAAAGCGAGCTTGTTCACTTCCTCCGTGAGAATCGGGATATCTTTGCTTGGTCCACACAGGATCTTCAAGGTGTGCCGAGGGAGTTGGTCGAGCACTCTTTGAATGTGAGACCCGGTGCAAAGCCGGTGAAACAACCTCTCTGATGTTTTGCCGAGGAACGAATAAAAGTCATTGGGGATGAGATAGCTAGGCTCCTTTCAGCCGGATGTATCATGGATGTACTCTATCTGGATTGGCTCTCTAATCCGGTGTTGGTGGAAAAGAAGAAAGATGATCCGAACGTGGCCGTGGGATGGCGCATGTGCATTGATTACACGAACCTGAATAAGGCGTGTCCTAAAGACCCATTCCCACTGCCAAGAATAGACCAAGTCATAGATTCAACTGCGGGATGTGAGTTGTTATCATTCATAGATATATATTCTGGCTTCCACCAGATACCCCTGAACCCGGATGATCAAATAAAGACTGCATTTATTACCCCATATGGGGCTTATTGCTATCGCACCATGCCATTTGGATTACGTAATGCTGGAGCAATATATCAACGATGCATGCAAAAAATGTCTACATGACCAAATGGGTCGAAACATGGAAGTATACGTGGATGATGTGGTGATAAAAACTAAGGAAAGCAATACGCTCCTTGATGACATTCGACAGACATTCGTGAACTTGAGAAGGCTTCGGATGAAGCTTAACCCAGAGAAGTGCACCTTTGGATTGCCCACAGGAAAGTTACTCGGTTTTCTAGTGTCAAGCCGAGGTATCGAAGCTAACCCGACGAAGATCCGGGCCATAGAGAGAATGGAACTGCCAAAATGCCTTAACAATGTGCAGAAGTTCACTGGTTGCCTGGCATCGTTAAGCCAGTTCGTATGTTGGCTGGGAGAGAAGGCCTTGCTCCTCTACCAATTGATGAAAAAAGCAGATAAATTCATATGGATGCCGCAAGATGATAGCGCATTTCGAGAATTAAAAAAGATGTTGTCCACCACACCAATCCTAGCCGCACCACTACCCAAGGAGACAATGTTGCTCTATATAGCCGCGACCAACCGAGTCGTAAGTGCGGTGATTTTAGTGGAGCGTGAGGAGGAAGGAAAATCAGTGCAAAGGCCAGTGTATTATTTGAGCGAAGTACTGTCGGCTTCAAAACAGAATTACCCTCATTATCAAAAGATGGCATATGGCATGTATATGTCGACCAAAAAACTAAAACACTACTTTGAGGAACACCCCGTCAAGGTGATATGTGAGGCACCCATATCAGAGATTATGAGTAACAAGGATGCCAGTGGCCGAATAGCAAAATGGGCAATTGAGCTAGCCCCATACGCACCACAGTTCGACAGAAGAGATGCGATCAAGTCGCAGGCCTTGGCGGATTTCTTTGTCGACTGGGCCGAGATGCAATACGAACCACCTCTGCCGGACGCAAATTACTGGTGAATGCACTTTGACGGATCAAAACTGAAAGAAGGGCTGGGCACCGGAGTGGTATTAACCTCGCCCAAGAAATATCAACTAAAGTATGTTCTCCAGATTCATTTCAGCGCCTCAAATAATGTCACAGAATATGAACCACTAGTACATGGCCTTAAAGTGGCAAAGGAAGTAGGAATACGTCGGATACAGTGCTTTGGCGACTCGGATTTGGTGGTGCAGCAAGTATCTGGAAACTGGGACACTTTGGATGCCAACATAGCCCTGTACAGATTTCATGTGCAAAAGATAAGCGGATTCTTTGAGGGGTGTGAGTTTCACCACATACCTCGGATTGAGAACGAGGCATCTGACACATTGTCCAAGTTGGGCTCATCCCGGCAAGCAATCCTGTCGAATGTGGCTTTGGATCATTTAAGAAAACCATCTATTACCCCATCGCCGGAATCCGATTCTATCTATATCCCGGCTCTCTCCGGGTCAGAAGCTACGCCAATGGAAATTGAATGGGGAAGCACCTCAGCAAACCCAGGGACTGCTTCGGCTAACCCGGGGACTGCATCAGCAAACATGAGGACTATTCAGCCAGATTCGGCAGGAGTTATGTCGGTGGATGCAATGGAAATTGACGAGGAACCCTTTCCTGTCCGAGTAATACCATCTTGGGCCAAGCCAATATTTGATTTCTTGGAAGAAGGAACCCGGCCGGATGATGAGGTACTCTCAAGGCAGATCCAGAGGAGAGCAAAGGCTTATACTATTATCAACGCCGAACTATACAAAAGAAGTGTGACCACAGTGCTACAGCGGTGTGTTGATCTGGAGGAAGGACTTGACATACTCCGAGATATCCACCAAGGAGAATTGGTCACCATGCATCCTCAAGGGCATTAGTGGCAAAAGCTTTTCGGCATGGATTTTATTGGCCAAGTGCTTTTGAGCAAGCAGAATATTTGGTGAGGAAGTGTAATGGTTGCCAGAGATATGCCACCAAAACTCACCTGCCAATGTCGGAGCTCAAAACTATTCCTATTACTTGGCCATTTGTTGTGTGGTGTCTAGATATGGTGGGACCATTTAAGCTGGCTAAAGGAGGAATGACACATATCCTAGTAATGGTGGACAAATGTACTAAATGGATTGAAATTAAGCCAATCAAGAAGTGTGATGGGGCAACAGCGGTAAAATTCCTCAGGGATATAATCCTGAGATATGGCTATCCACATAGTATTATAACTGATAACGGCACTAACTTCGCTGAAGGAGCATTTGCGAGGTTCTGCCGAGAAAAGAAGATCCGACTAGATGTCGCCTCAATGGCCCACCCCGCATCAAACGGGCAAGTGGAAAGATCCAACTAACTAGTTCTGTCCAAGATAAAACCCCGGCTCATAGAGCCGCTGCAAAGATCAGCAGGGTGCTGGATAGAGGAACTACCAGCAGTATTGTGGAACTTAAGGACAACTCCATGTCGATCAACGGGCTATACACCATTTTTTCTGGTATATGGGGCAGAAGCCGTATTACCGACCGGCATAGAGCATGATTCGCCAAGGGCCACCCAATACACAAAAGCCGAAGTTGATCTGCTGGAAGAAGCGAGAGAACTGGCCTTGTCTAGATCCGCCATATATTAGCAAAACCTCAGACGCTATCATAGCTAGAAAGTAAACCCCCGAGTCTTCTGGGAAGGTGACCTGGTACTCCGGTTGATATAGCGCACTGTTGACATGCATAAGCTATCCCCTCCATGGGAAGGACCTTTCATTGTTAGCAAATCCTTGCACAATGATTCCTATTATCTTATTGATGCACAGCCACAGGAAAAGAACAAGGCGGATAGGTCCGGAGACGAATCTAAGTGACCGTGGAATGTAGCACTACTTCGTCCTTTTTACACCTGACATAGAGGTGAATGTATCCGGGTTACTCATATGTCGGTATGTATGTCGGCGATGAGCTTATCAATGAAATTTCGGCACCCCAGCAGAAACTCGGCGATTGCCATAATAATTGTCTTTCTTCCTTTACATTTTTTATATGTCAGTTGGCTTACATTACTTGTACCTTAGCCAGATTAGTAGTGTGCGAGCACCAAAAACCCAACTCTTCGACTTTGTTGTTGTCCAACAAGAATTGGCTTCATGGCAAGCAAGAGAACAAGTTTGGAATTGCAAAGCACATGAAAAACGAATAAGGTAAGGAACCTAAGCGCGCAAACATTTGTTATTCGGACTAACCCTGTGTTTACTTCATCTCTTGCCGGATTATTTTGAGTTGATCACTGAGTTTCAAGTATTGTTAATTAAATTTTTTGAACCTCGGACTTGTAAGTCAAAAAATCCAATCAAGGTAGACGCGAGCCGAGACAAAAATTGGGAGAACAAGAAAAGCAAACTCGGGGACTTTACCCACGGTAATCCGACATTAAGAACTTGGTAGCAAATAACACACATTGTAGCACAACCAAACCAAAGTACTTAGATACATTTTTTGCCCGGCATTCTGGGGATCTGACAAATTCGATCAAGTGTTTTTAAGGAGCAGGGGAAGCAGCCGAATCATCGGCCGAAGGAGGAGGTACTTCGGAATTGGTGGGCGGGGCGTTAACCTCGGCCTCATTTTCACGGTTAGCCCCTCCATCCTCCTGGTCTTCAACTTCGTCCTCAAGCTCGGAGGACTCGCTCTCGCTCCCTTCACCTTCTTCATCTCCAGAAGCAACTTCGTCATCGAAAATGTCAAGGTAGATTGACCCTTTGTTCCAAGTGTGGCAGAAGGAATACTGGATAAGTTTGTTAGCACTGACTTTGTGACGCGCAACCCACGCCGGATCTTCGGTCCACTTGGATCCCGTGCACATGCGGGTAAGCAGCCCCAGGTCTATTTCTTCGTACCACGAGAGGACGAACTGCAGCACAATATAAGCACCAGATCGTGCAGCCGACTCGTGCCACAAATGCAGTTGCGTCTCACACTCCATCTGCTTGGCAATGAGAGCAGCATTTCCTTTAGGAGTAGGCTCTCCGGGCCAAAGAGAGTTCAGCATCCGCATCGGGGCCGGCATGATGTCTGCGCCATAATTCCTTACCAGCTCCAAGCGAGTAGCAAGGCTCACAAGGAAATCCTCTGTGGTATAAGGGATTGACCCGGATCCAGGGCCTGTGGGAATACCACACTGCTCGCGAGACCAGGCCACAACAGCACCGGCAAGAGTATCACCTTCTAGAAATTTGCCTGAGAATGGAGCAGAGGAAACAGTGAACAAAAGCACCAAACCCGAAGGAATGAAAGTTAAGCAAGGGAAAAGAACTTACGGGCAATCTGAAAAAGGAGACATTGAAGCTCAGCATCGACATTGGCGCTGCGGGCCTGGAGTTTCTCGTATTCCGATGTCATCGATGTAAGTTTAACATCGGTTTCCTGCAGTAAATTTTGATCCTTGGAAATTTGCGTGGTTAGACGCTCCTTTTCCTCGGCAAACTCCTGGTCAGCCTTCTCCAGCTCGGACTTGTGGAGGTCCTTGAGCCTCTGGATTTCGGCATTTAGCCGAGTAATTTCCGAATCTTGGAGACGCAGTGGAGCTATATCATTATCCTTTCTCTTTAGTTCAGCTTGATGCTTTCCTGCTTGTTCGAGAAAATGGGTCATCATATCAGGAATAGGAACATCAAGGGCAACTGCAGTAATAAGTTAATTCGGCGGAGCCGAAGTATAAATGTCTGCCGAGTCAAGGAAATAATCCCACAAAGATGAATTGAAGGATAAAATACCTCGGATTTCCTCAAGGTTCTTCCGCATAATCATATTCTCAGCCTCAACATCCACTGCATAAGTGGAGTAACAGGTTAATTCGGATCATGAACAACTCAAAGGAATGGAAAAGAACAAGTTCTGGGTAAAGAAACTTTCTCTTCTTCTTGTGATCCTCAGGGAGCTTGCCATAGCACGTGCGAACATCTTTGTAAGAATCCAGCAGGTGCTGGAATTCTGTAGTTCGGCGATTAGTGGTAATCTGGACAAAGCAACGCGAAATTAGTTCAAAAGGAACGGAGAGTAATTCGAAATATTTGAAGTCTACAAGATCCGGGCCAAGTGGAACTTAACCCGGCTCTAGGTGTTTGTATATTCAAAGTCTACAAGATCTAGGCCAAGTGGAACTTAACTCGGCTCTAGGTGTGTGTATATTCGAAGTGTCCAAGATCCGGGCCAAGTGGAACTTAACCCAGCTCTAGGTGTTTGGATATTCGAGGTTTACAAGATCCAGGCCAAGAGGAACTTAACCCGGCTCTAGGTGTGTGGATATTCGAAGTGTCCAAGATCCGGGCAAAGTGGAACTTAACCTAGCTCTAGGTGTTTGGATATTCGAAGTTTACAAGATCCGGGCCAAGTGGAACTTAATCCGGCTCTAGGTGTGTGGATATTTGAAATGTCCAAGATCTAGGCCAAGTGGAACCTAACCCGGCTCTAGGTGTGTGGATAATTGAAGTGCCCAAGATCCGGGCCAAGGGAACTTAACCCGGCTGTAACTTTGGCGATATGTGAAATGGCTAAGGACGAAAACTAAATTCTCGAGGAGCATCCGACCGAGTAACAAGTTACTCCCTCGGAGGCTCAGGGACTAGGGGATATATCTACAAGTGCTCATGCATACAAAGTACTACAGTAGAGGAAAAAAGTTACCTCCATCATCCGGCCAGCCAAAGAGATGGCCTTGGTGGCAGAGTTCATTTGCGCGCTGAACTCGGCTGGGCCGAACTTCTTCGGCAAATCATCCTTGGGGTCGATGAATTCAGCATTGTTCCAGTTATTCACATACTCCAAGAGTAGTGGACTGTAACTTTCGCCGCTGGGAGAGTAGTTCGCCACCAAGCCCTTGATGTGAGCTTCTCGCCTAGCAGATTGAGCTATGGTAGTGCTGGTATGCAGAACCAACTGTCTGATGCCCTCTGATCCGGTAGCGGAAGACCCAGAAGGAGCGCTCTTGCTCGGCCCAGTAGCTTTCTTAAGCTTGCCGGATGAAGAAGGACACGGTGGAAGATCCGAGGCCGCTGATCCGGATTAAGCTTGAGGAGCTGGCGAGAAGATATCCACGATCGACATAGTTAATCCAGAGGGAGTTGACGGGGCTTTCCTCTTGGGAGGCTTGGTTGTTGCTGCTGCTGGTGCTAGTGCAATTGCTGGTGCTGGTGCTGGTGCTACTACTGGTGCTGGTGCTGCTGTTGCTGCTGGGGATGCTGGTGATGCCACTGGTGTTGTTACTGGTGTTGCTGTGGGTGACGCTGGTGTTGCTGGTTCTAGAAACACTTGAACATGGGAAGAACTTGATTGGGGCGGTGCCGATAAAACTGGCACCTCAACACTTGGCGTTGGGGCCGAAGAGGAACTGGGAAGATCCGGCATGGCCGTATCCGGAGGCACCCCACTACCCCCACACCAACATTGCCCTCCTCATGACGAGGTGGGCTCTGGTCAGGCGCAGGCGCGGAGCCCTCTTGAATAGGGTTGAGCGGGCGAGTATCATAGTCACGGGGGGGAGAAGGACTGCTCCAGGTTGGAGAGGCAATGCTGGAGCCGCTTTGGGGAATGACCCTAGGAGCTCTGGAAAATAAAAGCACCAAGTCAAAGAGGGAAAAAGAACAAATAAGAAGCAAAAGCAAAGGCTGAAATGGAAAGACCCGAACAAGAGCACAAAAAGTCTTACTCGTCCGACGTTGGAGGTGCCCGAGGTTTGGGCGCCCTCCGGACCGTGCTCTTGGCGGCCAGCTTAGTCGAGGCTTTCACCCCAGACTTCTTCTGCCTCTTCTTAGGCGGCGCAGCCTCCGAAGCTGCGGACGAGGTTGCCGCGCGCTTTTGGGTGGGGCAGGAACCGGACCATCCATGGCGAGGGGGGGGGACCTCGTGGACCTTACCGGCCGGGTTAGATGAAGATTAGAACATAACCAGATATGCGTCAGAGATGAGAACCAGGTCAAGTACCTCAAGGACCTCAACATCCGAGTCGTCGTCATCTAGCCAATCCCTTAAATAAGAGGCCTTACCAGAGGAGCATTTGACACTGTTCAGAGTGGGCAGAAAGGTCTCCGGATCAGGCTCCACCTCGTCTCCCATGATGTGATCCGGCACCCACTTGCTCGCTAGCACCTCGCCATCCTCGATCGGCTGCTGGAGGAAGCGCTGAGAACGAGGCGGCAGTGGCTAACTTAAGAACATAATGCGACATATAGAGAAGATCCAGAAAAACTGTAAAATAGAGGTTTACCTTTGGAGGGGGGTATCCCAGGTGAAAGGCTCAAGCCCCCATTCCCAATCTTCAGAGAATTCCTTCTCCGTGTTGAAAATGGATTTAACCCGACGGTAAACAACCGAATTATTGAGCTCGAAGGAGGAAGTCTGGTGAGGATCGAGGGGGCCGCTCAAGTAACAGATCTTGTGGGCACGTTTCTGCAAGGGGGAGACCTGGCTGCGGACGAAGGTGATCATAATATCAAGTTTCTCCTTAAGTAGCTCCTTGATCCGGCGGTCAGCAAGATTCGCCAGAGCCGTGGGTCGCTTCGGGATACTCTCCCAAAGAGAGGTATCCGGAGGACCAAGCTTTAAGGGGAGGATCCGGATCAAATCCTCGGAAGTTGTATTCCGGATGTAAAAAAAGTCCGGGCCTAGCCTTTGCAAGACTCGAGCCCGGTGACCCAGGGAAATGCGGAGTTCTTGCAGGGAGATATGGAGGCTCCACCGCATTGGGTCAGGCGCTTGTCTTTCGGAGCAAGCTCCGGATCCAGAACAACATTCTTCTGGAGACCGAAGAACTTGATCCATAGCTCCTTAGAAGGCCAGAGGCCGAGGTATCCCTCTATGCCAGAGGCAAAAGAGGATAGATAAGTGATGGCATTGGCAGGAAGATGGTGTGGTTGCAGTTGATACGTAGAGATGAAATCGAAGAAGAAATCAGAGGTAGCAAGGCCGAAGCTGTGCTGAAAATGAGAAAGAAAAACAACATGCTCCCTTGGATTGATAGAGGGAGAGATCTCGTCGGCGGCGAGGCGGCAGGTGACACTGGCGGGAATGCGGCGCGTGGCACGGAGCCAATTCAGATCGTCCTCACAGATGAACGTGCCATTCCAGCAGTCGCGCTCACGGCCCTCTTCCTCCTCCTCCTGTTGCACAACCACGGCGGCTTCTTCCTCCGTCATGGCGAAATCAAGGTCCTCGAGGACAAAATCAGAGTAGAGGTAACCGGTGGCTGGAAGCTTGGAAGCGCAGGGCCCCGTGGTGGAAATCTTGAGCTGAGGCGGTGGCGCAGACGCGAGGTGCGGCTAGGCACGGACGTGGCAGCGCAGCGATGGCGAAGAAGCAGCAGTGGTAGTGGAGTTGCAGTGGGAGAGAAAGGAGGCAGGGAAATGCAAAGTGAATGGGGAATTTCCCCAAAGATTGCCGCAGGCCCCCTACTTAACCACACAAGAGGGCGTGTAGTGGGATCCTTTGCGGTTGCCATGCCACACGTAGCGAGCGTTTACACGGCCGAATCAGCCAATCAGAGTATGGCCACAGCAAGGGCCACAGGGAGCCGAACATCCCATGACGCGACATGGTGTTACAGTTAACGAGGCACGGTAGTGAAGGGACGCACGCATTAGTTATTCCTGACATTGCAACAGTAACTGGTGCATTAAATGCGCGTGGCCCTTAAAATGAGACAAAATGATGATTACCCTCCATGTAGGACGTGGGGAAGTGTACAAGGGAAGGAAAGGTAACCCGGATAAGCAAGCAAAAGACCTGGCCAGCAAGGAATAACTCGGAAAGAGCCAAGGGATCACAAAAGGAAAAACCCTAGATTAGGGGGTAACTCGGCCAAAGAGGCAACGATCTGGATATGAGAACCTGCTGTGGGCCTTAACAACTAAAGTTGCTAAGACCGCACCAGCTTCGGGGACTAATGTTGGGTGGATACCCCCGGGTAGGGTAACGCGGGGGGTATAAAGGCTGAGTTAGCCGAGGTACGGCTCGGTCAAGGCAAGTGCTGACCGGGTCACCTCAAGGTAGGTCGAACCATGGAGTGACCCGGCCTGTGGAATATCTCCTTGGACTTATCCCGGCCGGCATAAAACACATGCCGGCCATCATTGTTTATCTATCGTGTAGGTACCCTCAAAGTCAAGTTAGCCAAGTGCTAGCCGGACTACTGTATGGCTTCCAAGAGAAGGAAAGAATCTCCTGCTGGTCAAAAGTTGGCTTTGCTAGCTGTAGCATGAGCTAAGCAAAGCAGAGAGGAGGACCAGTGGGTCATGGGCGACCAAGATGACGCGGGCGATGTCGGCTGATGTAGCCCGTGTCTGGTGACGCTTAAAGACGAAGATCACGTCGTGGATTACGTCCAAAGCTCGGATGAGCCATTAAAGGGCAAAAAGAAGCATCTAGCTTTAGTCGAGGAGCATATTCGTGGAATATGCTGCCACGTGTGCGCTAATTCTGTAACCCGGGCTCCCCTATATAAGGAGCACCGGGGCCTCCATAGAGAGGGATCGATCATTTTTCCTCTGTCTAAGATAGAACTCTAGAGCTAGATTGTGGGGAGTAAGAGACATCCTCTCCTTCTCACCACTAGCTTGAAGGGCATTTGTAAACTCCATTGATAGAGGAAATACAACAGCATCCGTGTGTGGAATCACCACGTTCTCCCTCTCTGGATTCCCCTAGCACTCATTGGCCCCATCATTAGCCTATCCATGGAATCTGTCGTTCCACCACCACGAAACTGGCAGATCGTCTTGCGGGTCAATGAATTCGGCATTGTTCTAGTTGTGCACATATTCAATAAGAGCCGGGCTATAGCTCTCGCTGCTAGGAGAATGGCTCGTCACCAAGCTCTTGGCATGGGCCTCCTGCCTCGCGGACTAGGCAGCAGTAGGACTGACATGCAGGATCAAATGCTTACTGCCCTCAGGTCCGGCGGCAGGAGACCCGGAAGTGGAGTCCTTGGCTGGCTCGGTGGCTTTCTTGCTCTTGCCACACGTTGATGGCTGCTGAAAAAGGGCCGAGGCTGTAGAGCCAGACTGAGGTTGGGGGGCTGGCTGAAAAATGTCCTCAATGGACACAGTGGATCCGGAGGTAGCGGACAGAGACTTTTTCTTTGAGGGCTTGGTTGCGACTATTACTGCTATTGCTGGCTTTGGGGATGATGCTGGTGCTGCTGCTGGTTCTGATGCTGCTGGTGCTGGTGGTGCTAGTGCTGGTACTGCAGGTGCTGGTGCTGCTGGTGCTGCTACTACTGGTACTAGTATTGCTGATGCTGCTGATGCTGAAGAAACTAGAACTGAAGAAATTATTTGGGGCAGTGCCGATGAAGCTGGCACCTCGGAGCTGGACGGTTGCGGCGAAGCAGAGGAACTAGGGAGATCAGGCATTGCCGTATCCTCAGCCGCTCTACTGCCCCCCACGTCGGTGTTACCCACCTCATGACAAAGTGGGCTTTGATCTAGCGCAGCCATGGAGTCCTCCTAGATAGGACTCAGCGGACGAACGTCATCGTCACGAGGGGAGAAGAACTGCTCCAGATTGGAGAAGAAATGTTGGGGCCGCTCTGAGGAATAACCCTAGTAGCACTTGAGAAATGAAAAAGCAGCAAGTCAAAAAGGGAGAAAAATGGATAAAATGCAAAGGCGGAAACAAAAAAGACTCAAAGATGAGCGGGAAAGGAAAAGTGACTTACTCTTCCGCGGTAGGGGCGCCCGAGGTTTGGATGCCCTCCGGATTGTGCTCTTAACCGCAAGCTTGGCCAATGCTTCGACCCCGGATTTCTTCTGCCTCTTCTTGGGCGGTGGTGCCTCCGAAGCTGTGGCCAAGATAGCCGCACGCTTCTGGGAAGGGGCAGGGACCGGATCACCCCTGGCGAAAGGGGTAACCTCGAGGACCTGACCGGCCAAGTTAGTTGAATATTCGGACATAACCAGGAATGCGTAAGAGATAGGCACCGGGTCAAGTACCTCAGAACCTCAACATCCGAGTCATTGTCATCCGTCCAATCCCTTAAAGAAGAGGCTTTACCGGGGGTGCGCTTGGTGGTGTTCAGAATAGGCAGGAACCTCTCTGTGTCAGGCTCCTCCTCATCTGGCTCTGCACAATCCGCCACCCACTTGCTTGCCAGCTCCTTGCCATCCTCAATGGACTGCTGGAGAAACAGCTGAGAACAAAAGTACTAAATGGTTAAGTTAGGAAACTATCTGGCATATCGCAAGACTCAGAAAATATACCAAGAAAAGGGTTTACCTTAGGAGGCAAGTTGGTCTGGGAGAAGGGCGCAAGCCCCCACTTTTATGCCTCGGAGAATTCCTTCTCCACATTTGTCAACACCCGGATTTTTAATCCCAGATGCCTGTTATGCCATACCTCGCAATCCTAGGATTACCATTTTTCGAGACATAACGGATTGGATATCACAGTACATCATCCATTACAAACCATACATAAGGTCTTACACAAATAAGGATCTCATGATCCAGTCTTTAATACAACAAGCAGTGGAAATAAAAGATAAGCGTAGCAGTGGGGTCCATCTTCAGGGGCACGAGCAATCTTGTGAATGATTATCCTAGTTATCATAGCTGTCCTGATGGCCATCCTCTTGATAGTCTCCTTCATAGTCTAGCCATGAGAATAGCCAGGGACAAAAACCATGAGTACTCTTTAAGTACTTGCAAACTACTATTAACAGGTGCTATAGTTCTAAGTTAAAGTGCTAAATCTAAGATTAACTACAAAGTTAAGTTTGAAACCTAAGCTGAGTTCTGAAGCAAAGAAAGATAAAGTAAAGTTCTAGAATCACTTAAGTTGGGAAGCTATTGTCATAAACACAACCCTGTTGTGGTCAAGTCAAGACTCATCCTTCATTTCAAGTTATTTAGAAAACATCTGACAATGAAACAGTATGGCCATTCTAACTATCCATAACCGCGGACGCGGCTATTAGAATAGTTTGACACTCTGCAGAGGTGGTACACTTTCACCACAAGATTCGATACATCTGTCAGGGATAACCCTGAATCATCATACATAGTATGCAGATAATCAAACATAACCTTCCCTTTACAAACCCTAGTATCAGCACCTCTCATATGAGCATGGCCTCCCAACCATGACCATTTGTCATCTTGGGCACTGCATAGGTGGACAACATTGAGAGGTAGCCTCAGCTCAAACCTCTCCCCCGAGGGAACTAATACTAATGGATATAAATTTCCAGCTAAGCCTTACCCAATTCAGGTAGTGTGGTTGTACGATAAATTTGGAATGGTATCGCATCTGAATCCAACCATTAGTTTTATAAAAGGGCTAAGGCTCATGCCTCAACATTTTCATCATCATCAAACATTTGTGTTTCTCAACACATGTCAAAACATCTCAATAGAATGACTCATCATTCCAAGGTTTTCATAATTCATTTTCACCAAGTGCTCCCATCTAAAGTGACTCAAGTTTTTGATCTACTCTAACTACTAGGTTAAGAGTGTTCACTAAGGTGGAAGTGATGGGTTCAATCTCATGCCATAGAATGACATCTAAAGGTTTCTAAATAGGTCAAGTTTTATACTTTTTATGCTACCTTCAGAACAAGTAAAGAACTTGGTGTAAACTAAGGGAGATAAAAGATTGTAAACAAAGACTTGAGGTAACTACTAGTTAAAAGGGGTGTGATCAAAGCATGCTTAAGGCATCTTTGCTAAACCATCTATTTTAATTCTAGCTTGCTAAGCACTAAACTTGCAAGTGTTAGCTTGCACTGTTAATGGTGGCTTGCCTTGGTTGGTGCAGTGGTTGAAGTTTTCTTCTTCTTCTTCTTGGTAGAACACCTCCTCCTCGTAAGCTTGGACGGTACTATCTTCTATAAATACATACGGAGTACACAGTCACCAAACAAAACATAACTAGGCTAGATAGCATTCTAAGACACCCAATTGATGATCTATTATCATCACAAGCATCACAAGTTTAATTCAATAGTTTCATCCTTTTTGTTTTAGAAAAGTAATTTCTCCTCATTGAAAAATTAACTAAGATTTAATGTTCACCACTAAAATATGGGATCATGTTGACACATGTCATCACCACATACTCTAATACGTGGGAATGAGATTTAAAGGTTGGATCATAATCACTTTGGTTTAAGTTCATTATTTAATGATTTAAAGTGACTAGAAATGCCTATATAGCATTAATTTGGTACTAGTCCAAAGTCACTGCATGTAAACCTTAATATTATTACATATTTAGATAGATATGGTGAAATGTGATTTTTGAGAGTTGGAATCAACTCAAAAGCTAACTTGGTTGATTTTATAATAATGTTGCAAGGTGCAAATGCTTCTTTTTGTTATTTTTAGTAGGAGACATCTATAACTCTAATTGAATTAAATCCAACGGTATTGGATAGATCATCTCAATACCTTTCAGACAAAATTGGTTTCATGCAATTTGGATTTATAGAACTCCCAGAATTGAATTTTAAACTAGTGGATAGAAACTAGATTCAACTTAAAAAGAAAAATCCATATTTGAACGGTTGGGCTAGCGCGGGAAAGAACTTGGGAGGGCCAAGTGGCGCTCCGCGGCACGGGGCTCAGCTGACAGGGGGTCCCGCTTGTCAGTGGTCTTAGCACGCGAAACAGTACGCGCGCTGTGGGCCGTAGGATTAGAAACGGGATCTACGGCTGAGGGTCGTCGTCGAGCTTGAACCCTAGCAAGCTTGAACCCTAGCGGCTTGGTGGGGGTTTGCTGGGGACGTACCAGGGCTCCCTAAATCACAGTTGCGGCAGAGCTTGGGGTGCCCTAAATCACAGGCGCTCTTCTCCTCCTGCTGCGGCTGCTCCGGCTCCAATTCCGGCGAGGCAGAGCTTGCTTGGCTCCGGTGAGAGGGGTGAAAGGATCAGTGAGAGGTGGGGAGTGAGTGGATGTGGAGAAATGGTGCGGGGGAGGCCGGATTATATAGGCCTGACGGTGAGACCGAGGGGTATGGGCAGGCGACTCCGGCGACACGGCTACGGGCGGCTAGCGGCATGGCAGAGGATGGCGGTCGACAGGTGGTCTCCTGGCGGTGCTCTAGGAAGTGAATGCGGGTGTAGGGGCGGTGGCATGCGGTCTGGGCGAGCTGGCGCTCTGAGCGGCAGAGGCGGCGGTGTCCATGGCGAGCGGTGGCTGGGTTGAGTTGGGCGGCCAGCGGGGGTGTCTGGGGTGTTCCCCAGGTCATGGCGGAGCGGTGGGCGCGGGCTGCGCCCAAGGGGCGATCTGTGCATGCGGGGACAGAGTGTGCTCTGCGGGCGGCGTCGGCATGGTCGACCAGCTCCGGACACGGCGGTTCTCGGCCGCTCTGCTCTCTGTCTCTGTCCTGGGGCTGGTTGGACGGTGGAGGTGGACCACTGGCGACGTGCTAGACATGGCGAGAGAGGCTGGAGAGGTCTGCTGCTGCGAGTGCACGGTCGGCCGGCGAGGAGTGGCTCGGCATGGCAATGCAGTGCAGCTAGGAGGTAGGGGATGTGCTGGTGTGGGTCTGGTTGGGCTTGAGGGAGACAAAGATGATCAAAGCACTTCAATTTGCTAGACAAGATCAACCCCAAAACAGTAATAGTTAGGCCACTTTGATCTTGCCAGCAAGGTATTTGACAAAATGGCTGAAAAAGAAAAACTTTTGAATTTTGATTTCAAATTTTTTTGGTTGTTCTCCACTAGTGCTAGGTAGTCTCTGGTTGTAAGGGTTTTGAAAGTGGAGCTTGTTTGAATTGTTTTTGAAAAAGTGGGATCTTCCCATATGAACTAGATTCAATTTTGAACTATCATTTAAAATTAGCATTTGAAAGATTTTTGCAGACCACAAGGTGGGCCTTGGTACCTCATTATGTGTACTAGCAAGGGGTGCAAAGATCATGAATTGTTTCTGTTAAGAAATGAGTGCTAGGAACACTCAAAGTAGTGTAGTGGATTAAAATGGTCAAAATGACCATTCCTCCGTTTTAATTCTTTTTTCTTTGATTTTCTTTAGGAAAAGTTTCGGAATGATGTGTATGATGTTTAAATCACCTAGAAAACATTTTACAAGCATTGGATCACTTAAACAAGGCACTTCAATTCAACTCCTATCTTAAATGCACACACATATGAATGCTTTCATTTTTTAATTGGGAAAAGTTTTTGTTAACCCTATTTTTGGATGATTTGATCTTGATAAGCTTGGATTAAAGTTTTGGGATGTTACAAACCTTCCCCCCTTAAACAAAATCTCGTCCCAAGATTTACAAAGAAAACTAGGAACTAAAGAGATCTGGGAACTCTGTCCTAATGTAATCTTCTCGCTCCCAAGTAGCTTCATCCTCGGTATGGTTGCTCCATTGAATCTTGAGAAACTTGATGCACATGGTCCTGGTGGTTCTATAGGCTTCTTCTAAGATACGGATGGGCACTTCCTGATAGGTCAGGTCATTGTTGATTTCCACGGCTCTGTGATCGATGTTCTTGAAAACTTCAGTCTTCTCAGGCACTTCCAAACATTTGCGAAGTAACGAGATATGGAACATATTGTGGATGGCTGACATCTCTTCCAGCAGTTCCAGTTGATACGGTACTTCTCCTCGGCGGTTCAGAATATTGAAAGGTCTGATATATCTAGGGGCTAACTTTCCCTTCAGACTAAAGCGTTGAGTTCCCTTTAATGGTGAAACCTTGAGATATACAAAATCTCCGACATTGAAAGTCGGGTCTCTCCTTCTCTTGTCAGCATAACTCTTCTGTCTGGATTGGGTGGTTTTGAGGTGCTCACGGACTTTGCGAACTTTCTCTTCTGCTTCTCGGAGAATGTCGGGTCCAAAGATCTAACTCTCTCCTACTTGCGACCAATTCAAAGGGGTACGACACTTTCTTCCGTATAGGAATTCAAATGGTGCCATCTGCAAACTAGCTTGATAACTGTTGTTATATGAGAATTCTACGAAAGACGGGCAGTCTTCCCATTTTGATCCGTATTCCAACACACAAGCTCTAAGCATATCCTCTAGGATCTGGTTGACTCTCTAAGTCTGACCATCAGTTTGCAGGTGATACGCGGTGCTGAAGTTCAACTTGGTTCCTAATCCCTCCTGAACTTTCTGCCAAAATCTCGAGGTAAACTGGGTTCCTCAATCTGATACGCTGGTCTTGGGGGTCCCATGCAGACTAACAATCCTAGCAATGTACAGCTCTGCTAACTTTGCACTCTGGTAGGTTGTCTTGACAGGTATGAAGTGGGCTACCTTGGACAGTCTATCAACGATGACCTAGATTGAGTCATTTCCCCTACTAGAAGTAGGTAAACCGGTGATAAAGTCCATTCCGATGGAATCCCATTTCCATTCTAGAATCTGCAATGGTTGCAACAGTCCTGTAGGTCTCTGATGCTCTGCTTTGACTCTTTGACAGATGTCACACTTGGCGATGTATCTTCCGATTTCTCTCTTCATCTTGTGCCACCAAAATTGCTCCTTCAAGTCCTGATACATCTTTGTTCCTCCGGGGTGGATAGAATAAAGAGTATCATGAACTTCCTTCATGATAACTTCCTTCAGCTCCGAATCTGCTGGCACACAGATATGTCCTTTGTACCACAGTACTCCTTCTTCATCTTTGGTGAATCCAGGTACCTTTCCTGTACCAATACGATGTTTGATTCCGTCGATACTTTCATGCCCCTTCTGGGCTTCCTTGATTTGGCTAATCAACATGGGTTGGAGTTCAATGCTAGCTAGGAATCCTTTGCTAACTAATTCAGTCCTAAACTGCTCCAACTCCTCATACAAACTTGGTTGCTTCTCCTTGATCATGGTGTTAAGCCTACACGGCAATCTGCTAAGAGCATCCGCTACCACATTGGCTTTGCCGGGGTGATAGTGAATGTCAAGGTCATAATCCTTGATTAACTCTATCCATCTCCTTTGTCTCATATTTAGCTCCTTCTGAGTGAAGATATACTTCAAGCTCTTATGATCTGAGTAAATCTCATAGTGATTACCCATCAAATAATGACGCCATGCCTTCAACGCTAGAACCACAGCTGCTAGCTCAAGATCATGGGTCAGATAGTTCTGCTCATGCTGCTTCAGTTGTCGAGACAGATAAGCGATGACTTTGCCTTCTTGCATCAATACACATCCTAGACCAATCTTGGATGCGTCACAATACACATCAAACGGCTTCTTGATGTCTGGCATGACCAATATTGGGGCGGATATCAATCACTTCTTCATCTCTTCTAAACTGGCTTCACACTTGCCAGTCCATTCAAACTTCTTGTCCTTGTTCAACAATTGGGTCATTGGTCGGGCTATGCTCGAGAATCCTTCTATGAACTTGCGGTAATATCCCACTAATCCGAGAAATGCACGGACTTGGGTTTGAGTGGTTGGGGCTTCCCATTCTTCGACATCTTTGATCTTGGCGGGATCAACAGAGACTCCTCCGGCAGACACAATATGTCCTAGAAATCCTACTTCTTCCAGCCAAAACTCACACTTGCTGAACTTGGCATATAAATGATGCTCTCTCAGGGTTTCTAGGATAACTCTCAGATGTTGTTCATGCTCCTCCTCTGACTTGGAGTAGATAAGGATGTCATCGATAAACACAACTACAAACTTATCTAGGAATTTCATAAAGATCTTATTCATGAGATTCATGAAATAAGCAGGGGCATTGGTTAATCCAAAAGACATAACCGTATACTCGTATAAACCATAGCGAGTAGTAAAGGCGGTCTTCGGAATATCCGTTGCACGAATCTTAAGTTGGTGATAACCAGTCCTAAGATCAATCTTTGAGAACACCTGAGCTCCCGTCAACTGATCAAATAGATCCTCTATCTTTGGCAAGGGGTACTTGTTCTTGATGGTGACGTCATTCAACTTTCTGTAATGCATACGCATTTATTGCCTCCATCTTTCTTTTCGACGTATAACACGGGTGATCTCCATGGCGATGTGCTTGGCTGAATCAAGCCTGTTGCTAACATGGCATCCAACTGCTTCTTCAGTTCCACTAACTCTGAGGGGTTCATGCTATACGGTCTCTGGGCTATAGGTCCGGTTTTGGGGATTAGTTCGATAATGAACTCAATATCCCTATCCGGGGGCATACCTGGCAATTCATCTGGGAATACGTCGGGGTATTCACAGACTACTCTGACTTGGTCTATGGTGGGCAGGGCTACACTCTTGTTGCACTTGAATTTACGGGGTAAGGTTTCAGAGATATGCTCTACTGTTACTCCAGAACTACTGGTCATGGTGATGGCTTTCTTAGCACAGTCTATCAATCCTTTATGTCTTGACATCCAGTCCATACCTAGTACTACTTCCAATCCTTTGGTTCCAAGTACAATTAGGTTGGCATAAAAATCTATCCCATGTATTCTGATAGGTACCGCTTTGCAAATTTTTCTAGCTTTGGTAGTTGAACCGGGGATTTGAACTATCATGACATGCTTCAGGTTGGTTGGGTGAATCTTACTAGTGCATGCAAATTCTTCGGTGACAAATGAATGTGATGCTCCAGAATCAAACAATACTCTTGCTAAAACTGAGTTGACAGAAAACATACCCAACACTACATCTGGCGCTTCCTGGGCTTCTTCTGCGTTCATGTGGAAGAGACGACCATTGCGGTTGTGAGGGTTCCCTAGGGCAAATATCCTTCCTGGTTGAACACGACGCTGCTGCTGAGCTAGGGCATTCACATTGGCATTGGCTGCAGTCTTCTTGGGACACTCATTGGATTAGTTACCCTTCACTCCACACTCGAAACAAGTGATCTGGGACTTGTCCTTGGTGATGTGCGAGTGCATTGCTGCCGATTAAGGTGCAGTGTTGTTGTTGTTGTTGCTCTTGGGAGGGGCATAGTTGAAATGGTTGGCATTGCCAGAGTTGTGATTGTTTCCTCCGGACTTCACATTGCCTCCGCTACGGTTAGGGTAGCTTGGGCGAGAATTTGGGGGTCGGTTGTTCCTTGGTGCATATCCTGGTGAAGGGTTGGGATGGTACTTCTGGTGACTGCTGGATCCTGATTGCTGCATCATATGACGTTTGCGATTGTTGTTTGCCTGGTTAATCTTCCCTTCCATATGAATGGCAGAGTCGACTAGTTCTTCGAGATCTTGGAAGCGGATATTGACGAGGATAGTCTGCATCTCATCATGCAGTCCGTTCAAGAATCTCTCCTTCTTCTTGGCCTCTGTGTTGATCTCATCAGGTGCATATCTGGAAAGTGACAGGAATCTGTCACGGTACTCCACCACAGTCATTCTTCCTTGCTTCAATTCGCGGAATTCATCTCTCATTCTGTTGACTAGTCCCTGCGGCACGTGGGTGCGGCTGAACTTGACTTTGAATGCTTCCCATGTCATAACCTGACCATGGTTCATATTGCGGATGCTATTCCAGCAAGCTCTTGCATCTCCCGCCAGATAGTGGGTGGCAAAGAGAACTTTCTCATTTTCATCAACTCCTGCAACTTCAAGGTTGTTTTCCATCGTCTGTAACCAGTCGTCAGCATCTAATGGGTTTTCAGATTGGTTGAAGATTGGGGGATTGGTATTCTGAATTTTTTTGAGTTTGGATCCATGGTGATCCTGATTTCCATGTCCTTGGTTGTTGAGAGCCATTTGGGCGATCTGCTGCAATGTTGCTAAGTTGGCTTGACGCTCGGCCCTGCTTGCTTCACGGTCTGCGATGAGATTCTGCAAGATCTGTAGCATTGGGTCCTGCGATGAGCTGCTCCCTCCTTGGTTTCCAGAGTCATCTGAAGATTGAGATAGATATAGGGGTAAGAGGGAAATTCTAAGGTTCATGTTTTTGGGTTTTCAAAGCTAAAACTTTGAGTTAGACTCAGGTTTTTCAACTAACTTCATTTTCATTCATACAAGCAAGCACATGATACAACACACACCACAACAAACAAAGGAAAGCAGATGGTTTGAAGAACCATTCTGCAAGATACGATACAGTGGGACCGATACAACTCATGCTACGACAGTGCTCTCGTGCATCTACTCATCATCGATGAAGTCGGAGTCCTCATCATCAACGTAGAAGTCCACAGCATCCTCCTCCAGAAAGTCATCATCGTTACTGAGGTAAGAATCCATGTCTCCCTGGATGTCTTCACCCTCGTCTTCTTATTCCTTGGAGGCAAGCTGAGCTTCCTGCTCCTTGACGGTCTTCTCGAGGTCGGCCACCTTCTTGCAAAGATGGGCGATGGTGCGATCCTTCTTTGTACACTGGCGAAGAAGAGACTGGCGATCTTGGACGAGCAGTGCGAAAGTCTGGGCCTTCTGGTCGGCAATGGCATGGCTCTGGTTGGCTAACTCCCGGGCATTGTCCAATTCCTGTTGTCTGTCGTGCAGCAAGAAGTCAAGATTCTCCACTTGACGGCTCAATTCTGGGTGAGTTGGCATCTCCATCGGCATTCCCATGAAGTCACGTCTTGCATAGTGGGCAAAACGAGTTCCTTGGATCTTGTTGACGCTGAGGGCACATGGACGTGGGAGAGCTTCATGCATTGCCCTGGCTAATCCGTCTAGCCAGTTGTTCTCTCTCACGGAGAACTAAATTCTCCTAGATGTTGGTGCTTCGATGCTTCCTCTGAGATCTACGGTGACTAGCCATTGTAGGTCTCCTCCTAGGGGTCCTGGAAGTTGAGCTCCAAGAAACTCCGGATGTGGGCGTCCCAGTAACTCCGACAGTGAATCCAGATCCCTCTCGAAGATCAGCTGACCTACGTTTCCCAACTGGTAGAACTTGCTAAACTGAGTCTCCATCTACAAGAATTAAGGATGAGGAAATTAGTGAAGTGATCAAGTGTGTCAAGTTTTAAGTAGTAATGTAAGAATTTTGAGGAAGATGAATTTTTGAGAAAGAATGAGTTCACAAGGATAAGAGAGGAAATAGTTTTTCATAAATACTCACTTTGGTTTTGAAGCTAAGTTTTTGGTTTGGACGTCCATTCTAACTAGGGTCTCCTATGGTCAGGATGGCTCTGATACCAACTTGTCAACACCCGGATTTTTAATCGCAGATGCCTGTTATGCCATACCTCACAATCCCAGGATTACCATTTTTGCGAGACATAACGGATTGGATATCACAGTAAATCATCCATTACAAACCATACATAAGGTCTTACACAAATAAGGATCTCATGATACAGTCTTTAATACAACAAGAAGCGGAAATAAAAGATAAGCGTAGCAGTGGGGTCTATCTTCAGGGGCACAGGCAATGCTGACGAAGGCAGAGAGTCCTAGTTATCATAGCCATCCTGATGGCCATTCTCTTGATAGTCTCCTTCATAGTCTGGCCATGAGAATAGCCAGGGACAAAAGCCATGAGTACTCTTTAAGTACTCGCAAACTACTATTAACAGGTGCTATAGTTCTAAGTTAAAGTGCTAAATCTAAGATTAACTACAAAGTTAAGTTTGAAACCTAAGCTGAGTTCTGAAGCAAAGAAAGATAAAGTAAAGTTCTAGAATCACTTAAGTTGGGAAGCTATTGTCATAAACATAACCCTGTTGTGGTCAAGTCAAGATTCATCCTTCATTTCAAGTTATTTAGAAAACATCTGACAACGAAAAAGTATGGCCATTCCAACTATCCATAACCGCGGACGCGGCTATTCGAATAGTTTGACACTCTGCAGAGCTGGTACACTTTCACCACAAGATTCGATACATCTATGAGGGATAACCCTGAATCATCATACTTAGTATGCAGATAATCAAACATAACCTTCCCCTTACACACCCTAGTATAAGCACCTCTCCTATGGGCATGGCCTCCCAACCATGACCATCTGTCATCTTGGGCACTACATAGGTGGACAACATTGAGAGGTGGCCTCAGCTCAAACCTCTCCCGCGAGGGAACTAATACTAATGCATATAAATTTCCAGCTAAGCCTTACCCCATTCAGGTAGTGTCGTTGTATGATAAATTTGGAATGGTATCGCATCCGAATCCAACCATCAGTTTTATAAAAGGGCTAAGGCTCATGCCTCAACATTTTCATCATCATCAACCATTTTTGTTTCTCAACACATGTCAAAACATCTCAATAGAATGACTCATCATTCCAAGGTTTTCATAATTCATTTTCACCCAGTGCTCCCATCTAAAGTGACTCAAGTTTTTGATCTACTCTAACTACTAGGTTAAGAGTGTTCACTAAGGTGGAAGTGATGGGTTCAATCTCATGCCATAGAATGACATCTAAAGGTTTCTAAATAGGTCAAGTTTTATACTTTTTATGCTACCTTTAGAACAAGTAAAGAACTTGGTGTAAACTAAGGGAGGTAAAAACTTGTAAACAAAGACTTGAGGTAACTACTAGTTAAAAGGGGTGTGATCAAAGCATGCTTAAGGCATCTTTTCTAAACCATCTATTTTGATCCTAGCTTTCTAAGCACTAAACTTGCAAGTGTTAGCCTAGACTCTTAATGGTGGCTTGCCTTGGTTGGTGCAGTGGTTGAAGTTTTCTTCTTCTTCTTGGTAGAACTCCTCCTCGTAAGCTTGGTCGGTACTATCTTCTATAAATACATACGGAGTACACAATCACCAAACAATACTTAACTAGGCTATATAGCATTCTAAGACACTCAATTGATGATCTATTATCATCACAAGCATCACAAGTTTAATTCAATAGTTTCATCCTTTTTGTTTTAGAAAAGTAATTTCTAGTCATTGAAAAATTAACTAAGATTTAATGTTCACCACTTAAAATATGGGATCATGTTGACACATGTCATCACCACATACTCTAATATGTGTGAATGACATTTAAAGGTTGGATCATAATCACTTTGGTTTAAGTTCATTATTTAATGATTTAAAGTGACTAGAAATGCCTATATAGCACTAATTTGGTACTAGTCCAAAGTCACTGCATGTAAACCTTAATATTATTACATATTTAGATAGATATGGTGAAATGTGATTTTTGAGAGTTGGAATCAACTCAAAAGCTAACTTGGCTGATTTTATAAAAATGTTGCAAGGTGCAAATGCTTCTGTTTTGTTATTTTTATTTGGAGAGATCTATAACTCTAATTGAATTAAATCCAACGGGCTTGGATAGATCATCTCAATACTTTCATACAAAATTGGTTTCATGCAATTTGGATTTATAAAACTCCCTAAATTGAATTTTAAACTAGTGGACAGAAATTAGATTCAACTTAAAAAGAAAAATCCATATTTGAACGGTTGGGCTAGCGCGGGAAAGAACTTGGGCCGGCCCAGTGGCGCTCTATAGCACGGGGCTCAGCTGACAGGGGGGTCCCGCTTGTCAGTGGGCCGTAGGATTAGAAAGGGGATCTACGGCTAAGGGTCGTCGTCGATGACGAACTGGTCGCCGGTGAGCTCAAACCCTAGCGGCTCGGTGGGGGTTTGCTAGGGACGTACCAGGGCTCCAGCGGGGTAGGCGAGGCGGGCAAACGAACTGGAAGACGACAGCGAGGCGAGGCACGGTTGCGGCGGAGGTTGGGGTTCCCTAAATCGCAGGCGCCCTTCTCCTCCTGCTGTGGCTGCTCCGGCTCCAATTCCGGCGAGGCAGAGCTCGCTTGGCTCCGGCGAGAGGGGTGAAAGGATCAGTGAGAGGTGGGGAGTGAGTGGATGTGGAGAAATGGTACGGGGGAGGCTGGTTTATATAGGCCCAACGGTGAGACCAAAGGGTATGGGCAGGTGACTCCGGCGACACGGCTACGAGCGGCTAGCGGCATGGCAGAGGATGGCGATCGACAGGTGGTCTCCTGGCGGTGCTCTAGGAAGTGAATGCGGGTGTAGGGGCGGTGGCATGCGGTCTGGCAGGCTGGCGCCTGGCAGAGGCGGTGTCCACGGCGAGCGGTGGCTGGGGTGAGTTGGGCGGCCAGCGGGGGTGTCTGGGGTGTTCCCCAGGTCATGGCGGAGCCGTGGGCGCGGGCGGTGGCCAAGGGGTGGTCTGTGCACGCGGGGACATAACGTGCTCTGCGGGCGGCGTCGGCATGGTCGACCAGCTCCGGGCACGGCGGTTCTCGACCGCTCTGCTCTCTGTCTCTGGCCTGGGGCTGGTTGGACGGTGGAGGTGGACCACTGGCGACGTGCTAGACATGGCGAGAGAGGCTGGAGAGGTCTGCTGCTGCGAGTGCACGGTCGGCCGGCGAGGAGTGGCTCGGCATGGCAATGCAGTGCAACTAGGAGGTAGGGGATGTGCTGGTGTGGGTCTGGTTGGGCTTGAGGGAGACAGAGATGATCAAAGCACTTCAATTTGCTAGACAAGATCAACCCCAAAACAGTAACAGTTAGGCCACTTTGATCTTGCCAGCAAGGTATTTGACAAAATGGCCGAAAGAGAAAAACTTTTGAATTTTGATTTCAAAAATTTTGGGTGTTATCCACTAGTGCTAGGTAGTCTCTGGTTGCAAGGGTTTTTAAAGTGGAGCTTGTTTGAATGGTTTTTGCAAAAGTGGGATCTTCCCATATGAACTAGATTCAATTTTGAACTATCATTTAAAATTAGCATTTGAAAGATTTTTGCAGATCACAAGGTGGGCCTTGGTACCTCATTATGTGTACTAGCAAGGGGTGCAAAGATCATGAATTGTTTCTGTTAAGAAATGAGTGCTAGGAACACTCAAAGTAGTGTAGTGGATTAAAATGGTCAAAATGACCATTCCTCCTTTTTAATTCTTTTTTATTTGATTTTCTTTAGGAAAAGTTTGGGAATGATGTGGATGATGTTTAAATCACCTAGAAAACATTTTACAAGCATTGGATCACTTAAACAAGGCACTTCAATTCAACTCCTATCTTAAATGCACACACATATGAATACTTTCATTTTTTAATTGGGAGAAGTTTTTGTTAACCCTATTTTTGGATGATTTGATATTGATAAGCTTGGATTAAAGTTTTGGGATGTTACAACATTGAAGATGGCCTTGACCCGGTGATACACCTCAGAGTTGTTAAGCTCGAAGGAGGAGGTCCGGTGGGGGTCAAGGGGGCGCTTAGGTAGCAGATCTTGTGGGCGTGCTTCTGCAGGGGGAGACCCAGCTGCAGACAAAAGTGATCATAATGTCCTCGCCCCGCAACTCCAACTTCACCAGCTCCTTGATTTGGCGATCCACCTGGTTCGCCAGGGCGGTAGGACGTTTCGGGATACTCTCGCACAGAGAGGTGTCCTGGACACCCATCTTGAAGGGGAGAAGCCGTATCAAGTCTTCGTCCAAAGTATTTCAGACATAGAAGAAGGTCCGGGCCCAACCTTTGAAGGATTCGAGGTCGGTGACCCGGGGAAAAGCAAGTTCTTGCGGGGAGAGATTGAGGCTCCACCGCACTGAGTCAAGTGCTTGTCAGCAGGGGCAAGGTGCTTGTCAGGGACAATGTTCTTCCTAAGACCAAAGAATTTGATCCACATTTCTTTAGAGCGCCAGAGGCCGAGGTAACCCTCTATGTCGGAGGCAAAATAGGAAAGAGAAGTAATGGCATTTGCGGGAAGATGATGAGGCTGAAGTTGGTAAATGGAAATGAAATCACGACAGAAATCAGAGACAAGCAGGCCGAAGCCACGCTGGAAATGGGAGAGGAACACAACGAACTCCCCTAGATTTGGCGAAGGGGAGATTTCTTCCGCGACGAGGCGACATGCGACGCCCGCTGGGATGCGACGCGTCGCATACAGCCAGTCGATGTCGTCCTGGCAGACGAAGGTGCCAGCCCAGCTACCATGCTCAGGTGGTTCATCCTCTTCTTCTTCTTGGGCGACGATGGCAGCCTCCTCCTCTGTCATGGTAGAATCAAGTTGCTCGAGGAAATAGTCGGAGAAGTAATAGCCAGAGGAAGGGAAGCTGGAGGTGCAAGGCACCATGGCGAAAAGCTCGGATGGAGGTGGCGGCACGGTCGCAGAGAGCGGTTGGGCACGGTTGCGGTGACGCAGCACTAGCATAGATGCAGTGGCGGCAGTGGCGGCGCTGCGAAGAAGAAGAGATGCAGGGGCACGCAAAGTGGGGAACTTCCCCAAGGGTTGCCCCTGTCCCCTATTTAACCGCGCATCGCGGGCGCGTGGTGGGATCCGTTTCTGCGGCCCAACCGCATGTTGTGGCCATGTACGCACCAAGTCGACCAATCAAGCACAAGCCACATCAAGGGACACAGGGAACAGAGGATCCTATAACATGATGTAATGATATATTTAACGAGGCGCTGCCATGACAGGACATGCAGAGCAGTTATTCCTGACATTACTACAGTAACTGGCACAGTAAACTAGCACGGCCCTTAAAATGAGGCAAAGTGATGATTACCCTCCACGTAGGACGTGGGGAAGCATATGAGAGAAGGAAAGGAAACCCGGATACGTGATCAAAAACCGGGTCAATGAGAAATAACTCGGAACGAGCCAAGGGAACATCAAAGTGAAGAGGCCGGGTTATAGAATAACTCGGCTGAAGAAGCACAGATTCGGATAGGGGAACCTGTTGTGGCCTTAATAGATAAAGTTGCTAAGACCACACCAGCTTCGGGGACTAATGTTGGGGGGATACCCCCGGGTAGGGTCACGCCGGGGTATAAAGGCCGAGTTAGCCGAGGTACGGCACACTCAAAGCAAGTGCTGGCCAGGTCACCTCAAGGAAGACTGACTTACAGAGTAACCTAGCCCGTTGGGAGTTTGCCTAGTATTAATTTGGCCGGCATAAAATATATGTCGGCCATGTCTATCCACTAAATGTGCAGGTACCCTCATAGCCGGGTTAGCCAAGCGCTAGTCGGGCTACCACTTGGCTTCCAAGAGAAGGAAGGAATCTCCCGTTGGTCAAAAGGTGGCTTATGTCCGTTGTAGCGTGAGCGAAGCAAGCAGAGGGAAGGACCAGCGAGGCGTGGCCGACAAAGATGTCGTAGGCAGTGTAGGCTGACGTAGCTCATGTCTAGTGACGCTTAAAGGCATGGAGTACGCAGAGGGTTACGTCCATAGTCCGGACGAACCGTTAAAGTGAATAAATAAGCTTCTAGCTTTAACCAAGGGGCATATTCGGGGAATATGCCTCCACGTATGCCCTAACTTTGCAACTCGGGCTTCCCTATATAAGGAGCACCAGGGCCTCCATAGCAGGGGATCAATCATTCTGTCTTAGTAGAACCCTAGAGCATAGTAGTGGGGGGTAAGAGAACTAGTCTCCTTCTCACGAACAGCTCATGGAGCACTTGTAAACGACCATTGATAGAGTGAAATTCAAGAATTTGTGTGTGGAATCACCACACTATCCCTCCCTGGATTCCTCTAGTGCTCATTGGCCCCATCTTTAGCCTATAAATGGCATCTGTCGTGCCACCACCATGACACCAGAGTAGATCGAGGCTGAAAGGCATAGGTTTTCGGGTTCCCCATACGGAACGGGAATCCCCCGATCATGATATTGGTCTCTTCTTCATAGTCGTCGGAAATCGAAACAGGGGTGGGGGAGCATGGATCGATGAGATCGTAGTGGATCTTACCGGTCGTAGTTGTTTGGTTGCTGCTTGGTGAAGAGGGGGCCTCCGAATACATGACTCCAGCATCCATAGTTCCCACATACGGCTCCAATTGATGAGGGGTAACCTCGACAATGCCCATTGTTAAGGACTTAGGGTTTCATGGAAAAGAGAACATTGGGGATTTCATCAGCTGATTAGACAAACAAGGGTGTCGAAGTCATATGATTATGGTGGAAAGTATGATTACAGATTATTCAAAGGTTCGGTACCTATCTGTTCGCTCCTCCCATCCTTTACATAATAATCTGGGTCCTGAAGTCGTATACTGATAGGTTATAAGTTACAATTACAACACTAATATTATGTCGGTTCCTATTTCTTTCTTGATTGCCAAGGCATGCTTTTATCTGTTGGATGCTTCTGGGACTTCTCTTATTCTTCATGGGCTTCGTGGGCCATAATCCTTTGTATGCCTAGAGTAGTCAACCACGGGAACCCGACAGGTCATGCCCATGTCAGTATGTGTTTTATTTTCATTGCCTGCTCTTACAGATTCTATGGGATTTATTTTTCGCTTTCTTCACGCTTTTTTTCCTCTTACCAGGGTCTCTAGTGCGTCGACCTACTGACATCTTGTGCTGATCGACCACGGCGGCCGATGACTTCTTACGCATCCGCTTGTTGCCAATGAAGGAAGACAACCTTCAGGCTGACAACAAATATGGTATCCTTAGCTAACTTATTCTTGAGGCAACTTGCCCTTTCTCTTTTCACTTTCGCTTTGCTAGGCTGACCATTTCTTCTTGCCTTTTAGGGTCTTATCTTCGTGATCCCTCCATCACCGTCTTCTTCTCGACTATGCCGGTCATTGACTTTTTATGTCCCGGCTAGCTGCCTATGGAGAAAGACAGTCTTCAGGAAGCTTCGGACCATGGTACATTCCCTTTCTCTTCAAACAACAGTGCTACCTACTCGAATCTTACCCTCGAGCTCTTTTTGCTAACCATTGCTTGTTGCTTTTTAGCTTCTTCCATGCGTCAGCCCCCTGCCGTCGGCTTCTCCTCCACTATGTCGGCAACTGATTTCTTACAACTTAGCCGACTACTGATGGAGAAAGACGTCCTTGGGGAAGCTACATAGCATCATGCGTTTCCTTGCTCTTCGAACGACGATACCGAGATTCTCGCAAAAAAATAGAGGGAGGGTTATGTCGGTCCTGCTAGCAGCATAGTGAGTGATGAACGATGAATACATCCTCAAAGTATTCAATGCGCTTAGGATAAACTTTCATCCCATCCATGCAGTGAGAAGGATAACCAAACACGTTGATAAAGCTCATGCCAAGATGAAGGATATTAGGAAAATCCTTTTTTGTCTGACTCTTCTAACGAGGAGAGAAGAAGAAACATGGAGGTATTAAGAAGTAGGAGATGCAAACGACTATAAGAGTTTATTGTTTTTAAAGACAAATTTGTATAATATTATATTAGTTTTTCTCCGGTTTCGCATCTCTATACGATTTAACTATAACTAGACTACTCTCTGCGCCTCCTAGGGCGCGGTCGGTAGACAGAACGTTTTATAATGTGATGGCACTACATCTACATGCAAGAGAAAATATATATTCTCAAAATGTTATGTGATATCTCTTTTGGGGTAACAACATCACGTTCTTATGTTGTGGGCCTCAGGGCGGCTTAAAATCGATTTTGTACTGCTAAATCCTATGATAGTATTCCGAAGCATGTAGTCTACGATTCAGTCGGTGCCGGTTATTGCACGACGACTCTTACTCAGGAAGACGAACTAAGCGAGGCTGGCAAACTTCACGTCTATGACCACCTCGCGAGTAAAATGTCATTTCATAGACCAGGTCTAAGCAGGTAGGTCAAACGCTGATGATTCAATAGATTTTTATGCACAAAGGTTATGTGGTCCTTTTACGGAAAATATTACGTTCACGACATGGCCTATCACAATCGTAGGCTCTACGCCAGCTATTTCGAATTCTACTATAGTAACATTGTTTCACATTTGTTTGACACGTCATCCCATAATCATAGTCCGTAACAAATCTGTATGTAGAGTACGATGACTCCATACACGCATGTGTATCTGGGTGCACGATAGTTATAGATGGAAGTCTCATGGTTGAAGAAGGAAACATATTGTTGACGGTCGCGACGTCGTAAAAATCACACGTGCTGAAATGGTGTCTACTCTTAAAGCATCACACATATTTTACGTCACAATGCGCGAAATGAAAGTTGTAGTGATAGTAAGCAAAGATAACAAAAGCTGCTTATTTATTCCAGAGTGTGCAGGTGCAATCTAGAAGTGTGTGAACTAGGGTAGCGAGGTGTCCTTATCGATGCTCCCTCCTAGCCTTTATATAGGGAGGCTAGGTCTCGAGATAGGAGGCCAAGTTGGTTACAGATTAGGGTTTTTCCCTTTAAATTTCCTATCTACACATTGTCGTGCTTCCCAAGGATCTGCATCTTCTAGGTCTTGGGCTACCTGAATCGTCTTTGGCCTTGCCGTAAGCTTCTCTTGGGTTGCACCATATAGGCCAAACATGGGTGCCCCTGGGGCATACCCATGTCAGTAGCCCCCGAGTGTCTATTCGAACCATAGATTAGGATGGAGACTATGAATTATTTTGAGTGCTCATCCAAACATTTTATTGGGTTCCAGCTTATGTCATAGGGATAGTTGATATGTGTACCTGATTCATCCGAAGGATCAGGATAAGTTAACTGCCTTAGGGCAAAACAACACTATCTACTCAAACTCGAGTCCCCGGACTCGAATTTGGAAAGTTGCTGGCGTAATTCGACTCATGCCACGGAGGCTTTACAAAGTCGAATTCCAGTGTTTAATGTATGCACTCAACATGTCCGTCGAGTCTTTTTCATCGAGCCTATAGGCACACTATACTTCTGGTAGAGCGCAGCGGGTGCATTGCTAGGCAATTGCATTGCATCTGCAGGTCTTATCTTCATGTTGTAAATGCGGCATCCAAAGTTTTATCACCATGGAGGTGTTTCGGGTGGCCCAGGAGACGTTGTCTCGTTGCAAGGCAATTTCGTGTTTGGTTGGATACAAGGTCATCGAATGCTTTGGATGCTTATGGTGCGGACGTGGTCAACACATTTTTTTGCCATAAATAGTTTATTTTGCCTTTTCATTGGGTGCGCGACCAGCGCCCCCTATGGGAGTAGCCCCCGAGTGCCTATTCGAGTCATAGACTTGAGTGGGGACTTTGAACTTTTGCGACTGCTATCGTTAGCCGTAGCTTGACGGTTGAGCTTCTAGCGCTCCCTATGGAAGTAGCCCCCGAGTCCATAGTCGAATTGTTGATTCGAAGGACGGGTCAAGGCGTAATGGCCCTAGATTTTTATCTGGATGGCGTGTTCACTGGACCCGGAAGATCTTCGGGTGCGCGACCATTGCTCCTGTTGGGAGTATCCCCTGAGTATTTGGTCGAGTCATAGACTCAAGCAAAAACTGAGTTAGTCAAAGAAAAATTGCCGTTGCACACTTTTCCTTGAGCCGCTAATGGTGTGAGTGTTGATGGCGTCATTGCTGACAATTTGATGAGCTCAGCCACAGGAGTGAGCGGTGCTGATGGGAAGTGAGAGTTGTGGGCCCCAACATCTAACCCGGATTTAACCAATCACGTGTAATTTTAGGGTTTTAACTATGTCTCCTCAATTTTCGTGTTGAGTGGGGATCGTCCAGTGACGGTTCAGTGCATGAACCACCACGCGTCTTTGCCGATGTGTGCCACACATCACAATAGAGAATTTCTAACCATCAGATGATCTTTCACCAGTGCTTAAGTAGCAGATTGAGGCAGTACTTTTGTACTTTGCCTCTTCTTCCTCCTCGCGCTGCTGCCATTGTCGCTTGATGTCTACGCACTTCTATTCTTGTAGACAGTTGTTGGGCCTCCAAGTGCAGAGGTTTGTAGAACAGCAGCAAGTTTTCCCTTAAGTGGATCACCCAAGGTTTATCGAACTCAGGGAGGATGTGGTCAAAGGTATCCCCTCTCAAGCAACCCTGCAATCAAGATACAAGAAGTCTCTTGTGTCCCCAACACACCCAATACACTTGTCAAGTGTGTAGGTGCACTAGTTCAGCGAAGAGATAGTGAAATACAAGTGGTATAGATAATTATAAGTGGTAAAGGTGCCAGAAAATAGCTTGCTGGCGTGTGGTTGATGTGGGAAAAGACTAAAGGCAAACAGAAATAAAGAAGGAAGCAAGCAAACATGTAACAAATCTAATTGCAAATGGTGTATCAATGCTTAGAAACAAGGCCTAGGGATCATACTTTCACTAGTGAACACTCTCATATAAATATATTCTTCTTTATGATACTACGCTAAACTACTCTCCGGTTGGACACTCTAATCATTGGTAGGGCTATAACAGCATACCTCAAAGTTCATCTTTCCCATCTAGATAACCCCACACTTTCACCTTGAGCACTAGATGGTTCAAACAAACACCACAATTTTATAAAGACATCCAACTCCAAATATAACTCATAACAAGTATTTGAAATCTCTAGCCTAAGTGCCACCATGGTGTGCGCGGTGTCACTTTCACACACATGGGGAGAATAGAGATCTATTAAAGCACTTGAGTAGCAAGGTAGATCTATAGATTACAAGCTCATGATCTCAATAAGATCAAGCTCATGAACACATAGCTACCAGTAGAACCCTTAGCCTCGAGAGAGAACTACTCCCTCATCATCATGGGAATCAGCAATGGTGATGGAGATGGCATGGAGATCGATGGAGATGGCTCCGGGGGCACTTCCCCGTCCCAGCAGGATGCCGGAACAAAGACTTTCTGTCCCACGAATCTCCCCTTCGGTGGTGGCGGCGCTGCGGAACTTTTCGTGGCTGGAGGCTTGATGATTTTGGGTTTTTGCATCAGGGGGCATCTTATAGGCGAAGAGGCAAGGTCGGTGGACGTCCAGGGGCCCACACCACCTGGTGGCGCAGCCAGGGCTAGCCCGCGCCACCATATGGTGTGGCCACCCTGTGGCCCCTCTCCGTCTCGTCTTCTAGCTCCGTGAGTCTTCCTGTAAAATAACGACGTTGGCTTTTGTCCGATCCAATTCCGAGAATATTCATTTTCTGACTTTCTAGAACCAAAAACAACAGAAAACAGGCAACTGGCAGTGTGGATCTTGTTAATAGGTTAGTCCAAGAAATCATATGAAAAGTACTCCAAAGTGTGACAAAACATAAGAAACTAGATAAAACCAAGCATGGAACATCAAAAATTATGGATACGTTAGCAACGTACCAACATCCCCAAGCTTAACTCCTGCTCGTCCTCGAGTAGGTAAGTGATAAAAAGAAAGAATAATTTTTGAGGTGACATGCACCATCATAAACTTGGTCAAAGTATTTGTAAAACATTCGAAGCTAAGATCATAGTACTTCAATCATAACATGAAAGACAAAGTTCTAGCAATAAGACAAATAAACTATGTTGCAACATGAAAAGACACAAACAAAAGATTCATGAATAACAATGCTTTGCAAGACGTTTGTTTGTTTCACATAAAGAAAACATAGCATAGTAGTATTCAGCTTGTCCCTCATAGATTATCTAACATAAATGCATAGGACACCTTCAAAGTTCATAAGAGTGACTAGATACAAATAGTTTAAAACAAGCAATATCGAAGTTATGCATCAATCAACAAGTCTTGGGACAATGCACATAGAACTAAGAATGGTCACTATGCTCTCAAAGTAGGTGCATAAAGATAGAAGGTGGAGACTCAACAAAAAAGTAAAAGAAAGGCCTTCATAGAAGGAAGTAGGGATTCAAGTCTCAGAAAGGGCTTCCAAAAATTATGGTACTTTTTAGCTTTCAGCTCTCATTGCCCCTATCATAACTATCTTGAAGTTGATTAAGGTTAAAGTGACACAACTAAGAGGATATGCTTGACAAGTTATAAGCCGAAATCTCATGCCCCTTACTTACGAAGAGCGAACCTCATGCTACTCAACTTTAGTCACGAGTAAGCTCTTATCATTGTAAGTACATATGTATCATAAAGAACCGCCAACAGGGTACCCCTTGCACATGATACAGGAGCTATCCCATAATCAAAATGACAAGGCAAGCAGACAATGAGCATCTCAGCCACTTTTTATTTGCTATTTGCATAGGTTTTCATTGACGATGCTTCATAGAGTGCTCATTATGGTGATGCTACAAGTTTCCACCATGATTAGGCATGGCTTAGGCTAGCGTCCCATGCGTTTCTCTAACACACATACAAACTCCATGATCTTACAAGTTTTGCTTTTATTTCACACCGTCGGGATCCATAAGCAAAAGAACATGATATCAACGGGGTACAAAGTACAGGTGCAATGTTGAAAGAGTTCCCCATGATACATGGTTCTGCTAACTTCAACTTATAAAGCGCAAGCATATACGCAAAAAAGATGGAAGCAATGGTTCAAGTTTATTAGGTGCAAGAAAGTAAAGTGTGCCATCAAGTTCATGAGAGCTTTAATCACTAGTTTTCTCATAACAAGTTTAATTCGAAAGGTAGATAAAAACATGAATATACCTAGAATAGCATATGCTAATAGGTAGGTATGGTGGACTCTTTGGAATAACTTGGTTTTAGGAGTTGGATGCATGAGTGGGACTCACACTTGGTTATGGAGGCTAGCAAAAGACTGGGAGCGACCAACTAAGAGAGCAATTATGGCCATAATCATGCAGAGCGACAAAACATCATTAATCAAAGCATAAAGTGATACTACAAGTTGAAAACTAAAGGATCATAAAGGCTTATGGTGACTTGGGATAGTCATAACATGGTGTGAGCATGTGCCAAGTCAACCCAAATAAAACATCAAAGGAGAATACCACAATACTATGCTTTAATATGCTAAAACAACCCATGATTCATCCAAGGCACATTAAGAAATCTCAATTGTTTATAAAAAGTCATGCTACAGCAAAGAATACTAAGCATAAAGCCAAAACAATATCAAGCATGGCATGACAAAGCATAGGCCACAGCCAAAAACAAGCTCTCTTTAACACTTAAGCATGATCTTTCCTTCTCTTTTCCAAACCAAACCAAACTATTTCAAAACCAATGTATGAAAGAGGGATTCCAACCAATTTATTCAGAAAACTAAGCAAACAAAGCAAACGAAAAACCAAAACAAAAACGAAAAACAAGACGCTCCAAGAACAAGACAATTGTGCACGAAACTATAAAAATGAAGCGTTTGGAAGAAACCTGGGATTTTTATTGATGAAGAAGGGGATGCCTTGGGCATCCCCAAGCTTTGACGCTTGTACTTCTTAGATATTTCTTGGGGTGACACCCGTGGCATCCCCAAGCTTGAGCTTTAGTCCATCCTTCATCTCCTTACTCATTCCTTCCATACACCTGAAATTTTTCCTTCATACAAAACTTCACACAATTTTTATTAGCAACATTAATACACTCAAGATAATAAGTATTTAGGTTCAGTTATAACACCAATAAACTTCCATTAAAACACTAGCTACTGTAGCACTTCCCTCAAAAAGCTTAATTCCCCAAAAGAACTCAAAAAGGAACCAACAAGAAGCAAATGCAAATAATGGCAGAAATCTGTCAAAACAGACCAGCAGGTAAAACCGAATTTTCTCGAAGACCTTATGTTGCTCAAATCAAAAATTGTTGAACTAACAAAAGTTAGATAACAACCTGGGGCAGAAGAACAAAAATTCACGCCTCAAAAGGACGTACGGAGATTTTACACGAATTTTTACGGTGAAGCACATAAATCTGTTTCGGGACAGCAACTTTCCCAATCATTACTTCTCTCTCATTAGAGGTTACTCTAGGCACAAAAAGCAAATAAAAAGGATAAGGAGAGGTTATTACTGAAGAAATAACTTCCAAGACTCATCTAAAACTTTTGGGTTATCTCCCAATAAGTACTTTTCTTTAACGTCTTTAAGTTAGGCATGATAGTTTGAGAAGATGCTCACATAAAAAAATATGAATTGAAGTAAAAGAGAGCATCAAGAAGCAAATTCAAAGCACATTTAAGTCTAACCCACTTACTATGCATAGGAATCTTGTAAAGAAACAAGTCATGAAAGCACAAAGCAACAAGCATAGTAAATAAAAACAAGTGCAACTTCAAGACTTTCAACATAAAGAGGGGAAATCTAATATTATTGAGATGCATAAAACCATGTTTCCCTCTCTCATAATAACTTTCAGTAGCATCATGAATAAAAGTAACAATATAACTATCACAAGAAACATTCTTATCATGAGCCACATGCATAAAAGAATTAATACTCCCCACATAAACATAGTCATTCTTATTAATTGTAGTGGGAGCAAATTCAACAAAATAGCTATCATTATTATTCTCATCACCATAATCATCAAATATAAGAGGCATATTGTAGTCATAATTAATTTTCTCCTCAATAGTAGGTGGACTGAAAATATCATATTCATCATTGTAATCATCATATATTGGAGGTTTGATATGATCATAAGCAATAGAATAGCTATCTTCCAAAGTTGGGGAACTAAAAAGATCGTTTTCATAAAAACTAGCTTCCCCAAGCATAGACTTTTCCATAGCATTAGCAATAATGGTGTCCAAAGAATTCATACTAACAACATTGATATTAGTATGCAAATAAAATTCCATAGGTTTTTTAATTTTCTCTTCAAACACTTCATGTCCTAACTCAAGATAAATACTATAAAGCTCTCTAATTTTTTTGTTGTTTTCCATTAAGCCTAACTAGTGAAAACAAGAAACAAAAAGACAAAATTGCAGAATCTAAAGGAAATAACTTCGAGCACTCACACCGGAGGATGTGAGTACCTTTTACCTTACCTCCCTGGCAATGGCGCCAGAAAATACTTGTTGGCGCGTGGCTGACGTGGGAGCTTCTTCTTGTAATTCAGTCCCCGGCAACGATGCCAGAAAATAGCTTAATGTCTACGCACATCTATTCTTGTAGACAGTTGTTGGGCCTCCAAGTGCAGAGGTTTGTAGAACAGCAGCAAGTTTTCCCTTAAGTGGCTCACCCAAGGTTTATCAAACTCGGGGAGGAAGTGGTCAAAGGTATCCCCTCTCAAGCAACCCTGCAATCAAGAACACACCCAATACACTTGTCAGGTGTATAGGTGCACTAGTTCGGCGAAGAGATAGTGAAATACAAGTGGTATAGATAATTATAAGTGGTAACGGTGCCATAAAATAGCTTGCTGGCGTGTGGTTGACATGGAAAAAGACTAAAGGCAAACTGAAATAAAGAAGGAAGCAAGCAAACATGTAACAGATCTAATTGCAAATGGTGTATCAATGCTTCGAAACAAGGCCTAAGGATCATACTTTCACTAGTGAATACTCTCATATAAATATATTCTTCTTTATGATACTACGCTGAACTACTCTCCGGTTGGACACTCTAATCGTTGGTAGGGCTATAACAGCACACCTCAAAGTTCATCTTTCCCATCTAGATAACCCCACACTATCACCTTGAGCACTAGATGGTTCAAACTAACACCACAATTTCATAAAGACATCCAACTCCAAATATAACTCATAACAAGTATTTGAAATCTCTAGCCTAAGTGCCACCATGGTGTGCACGCTGTCACTTTCACACACATGGGGAGAGCAGAGATCTATTATAGCACTTGAGTAGCAAGGTTGATCTATAGATTACAAGCTCATGATCTCAATAAGATCATGCATAGAGAGAGAGATGAACACATAGCTACCGGTAGAACCCTTAGCCTCGAGAGAGAACTACTCCCTCATCATCATGGGAATCAGCAATGGTGATGGAGATGGCTGTGGAGATTGATGGAGATGGCTCTGGGGGCACTTCCCCGTCCTGGCAGGGTGCCAGAACAGAGACTTTCTGTCCCCCGAATCTCCCCTTCGGTAGTGGCACCGCTGCGGAACTTTTCATGGCTGGAGGGTTGACGATTTTGGGTTTTTGCATCAGGAGGCATCTTATAGGCGAAGAGGCAAGGTCGGTGGGTGGCCAGGGGGCCCACACCACCTGGTGGCATGTCCAGGGCTAGCGCGCGCCACCATATGGTGTGGCCACCCTGTGGCCCCTCTCCGTCTCGTCTTCTGGCTCCGTGAGTCTTCCGGTAAAATAACGACTTTGGCTTTTGTCCGGTCCAATTCCGAGAATATTCATTTTCTAACTTTCTAGAACCAAAAACAGCAAAAAACAGGCAACTGGCACTTTGGCTCTTGTTAATAGGTTAGTCCAAGAAATCATATCAAAAGTACTCCAAAGTGTGGACAAAACATAAGAAAGTAGATAAAACCAAGCATGGAACATCAAAAATTATGGATACGTTAGCAACATATCATCGCTCTTCTTCTCTCCACTACTCTTCACCCCTTTCTGCACTGTATGTTTTTAGGAAACATAGGCGTTCACATCCCGTGATAGAGTAGATTATCTAGTCGATCCGCAGTAATGGGAAATGGTCATTCGGGCAGTATTTGTTGAGGCAGGTGAAGTCAACACACATCTGCAGGATGTTAGTTTACTTTTTAGGAATGATCATGCAGTTTGCCACCTAGGTGCTTTCCTTGATTTTGCGTATAAAGTTGGCATCGACGAGTCTATTGACTTCCATGCCAACTGCTTTTGCCCTTGGATCTAATAGTCGATGCATTGACTGCTTGACTGGTCTTGCATCTGGAGACACATTGAGTGTGTGCTCGAAAAATTACCTAGGAACTCCTGGCATGTCTGCAGGACACCAGGCAAATATTTCCTAGCGCTCACGGAGGAATTCGATGAGCGCGAGTTCCTATGCGGAACTTAGGTTGTTGGCAATGAGGTCCGTCTTGGTCGAGTCTGTCGGGTGGACCTAGGCCGCCTTGGTGTTCACCGTGGAGTCGAAGGACTGGTCCGGTGTGTTTTTCTTGCTCACAGGAGGAAGACTATTGTTTGTCGACTCCTTGAGCCTTGCTAGCTCCTCTTGCATGCTGAAGGATTGGGAGATTCTGTTGAATTCCATGTCGTAGCTGTCGGACTTGGTGAAGATTCTGTTGATGGCGATAATGTCGTTAGGTCCTGGCATTTTCATATGGAGGTACGCATAGTGCAGGACCGCCATGAACCTTGTGAATGCTACTCGCCCGAGGAAGGTGTGATATTGGGATAGCCAGTCGACCACCTCGAATTCAAGGTGCTCATGTTGGAAGTTCGCGGGCATGCTGAAGATGACGTCCAACCAGATTTAGCCCAGGGGGTATACTCATTTCCCTGGTACGAGGCCGTGGAAGGTTGTTTCGGATGCTTCTAGGCTGGAGAGGGGGATTCGCATGGCGTGTAGGGTGTTGGCGAACATGAGGTTGATGTCGCTTCCTCCGTCCATGAAAAATCTGCTCATCTTGAATCAGCTGATCTGCGCCTCGAGCACTAGGGGATAATGATCTGGGCGAGGGACCTGGCGCGGGTGATCACTCTTGTCAAAGGTGATGCAACAATCCGACCCGCTGAGGTACTCAGGGGTTGAAGGTGGAGCGTTGACTACTAAATTGACTTGGCGGGTGATTTTTTTTTGTGTCTTGTTGGAGGGGCGCCCCTTCTGGATCATACCCATGTTCCCGTGTGGGCGTGGGTATTGCTCTCCTCCATTTTTTGTATCAACGCAGCCGTAGGCTGAGTAGATCCTGTAGGTGGTGGTGGTAGCACTCCATGAACTATGGTGCCTGGTGTAGCTCCGTATCCCTAATTCATCGCGTCGTGATGCAATTGGACATATCCCTCGTGGAGCTTTTGGAACTCGTGGCAGTCCTTGAGGAGGTGGCTAGATTTCTTTTTCCCATCATGTTTGTCAATATAGAAGTGGATGTTACGGGGTCCAGACAGCTTCTCGAAGACGTTGGGTGCTCCAGGTGCGTCGTCACGGGTGCAGCATTGCCACACTTGTGTGATTTTTCCGTTATCACGGTAGCTGCTGCTATGGTATATGCTGTTGCGGTTACCCTCATCAAGTTTGTCGGCATAGCCGGCTGCGACCATATCAACCTCCTCGCGGTCTTTGTAACCGGGCATCCGACGCTTCCCTTGGCCGTTGCATCTGCGGCCGAGGTCATCCTCATCATCTGAGCAGACGCGGTTGTTGTTGAGCGAATCTTCTCTGTCCGCCCACCAGTTCACAATGTCCATCAGGTGGTCAATGGTTCTGGGCTTTGTGAGGCCCAGCTCCTCTCTAAGTTCTCTACGGTGTATGCCACCATTGAACACGTCGACTGCGCGATCCTTGGAGACATCCTCCGCAAAATTCTTGATGATGGACCACCTTTGGATGTAGGAGCGAAGGGATTTGCTCGGATATTGGCAGTATTCCTTGAGCTCTTCGATTGACGTGGGCCACTTTTAGGTGCCCTTGAAGTTGTGGACGAAGTTGTACACCAGATCCTCCCAGCTGTGGATCGATCCACGAGGCAGATTGTTGAGCCATGCTCGAGCTGCGCCCTGCTGCTGCAGTTGGAGGCATTGCATTGCTATGCTCTTGTTCCTGCCCTGCAACTTGAGGAAGGAGATGTGGTCTTCCAGCCAGATTTTCGGGTCCTGGAGGTCGTTGAACTTCGGGTTTTCCGTAGGAAGCTTGAAGCCTTTTGGCATTCGAGTCTACCGATGGGCTCTGCTGAAGCAGCTGGCACCATAGAGCTATATTCCTTCGCCCTCCGACTCTTTTGAGTAGGAGCGCTTGGCGTGCATCTTGTCGACCTTGCGCTGTGTGATTTCGTCACACACGTCGTATTTGCGGCTATGTCACCACGGGTTGCGGCTCACCACGATAGGTCATGTTCCCCTCGCTGGAAGATGACGAGGGATATCTCGTGGGTGGAGCCTTGGGTTTCTTTGGCTCTGGTGTTGGCTCCTTAGGGAGTGCATCTTCGACCAGCCCGAGTCCAGCGATGGCGGACCGGTGCACGGCAGATCGTGGATCTCTAGCTGGTGGTTGGTTCATTAGCAAGTACGTGGTAGCTACTATCACCGTGGCTAGCGGTGTCTTGGGGATCATGTTACCCCGAGAATCCACCGACATGAACGAGAAATCAAGGGCTTTGGTAGCTTCTTATCGATATTTGTCATTGCGGTGGTCTAGTCAAGCGTGCCTTTTGGCGGCTCCGGGACCATTGCCCTTCGAGGATGATCCACCGATGGAGGAGAGTGCTGCCCGTCGGGCACTCGACTCTTCTGGGGCCTTCTTGTGGGCTTCGAGTTGTGCGTTCACCTCCTGCTGGTGATTGAACTCCTTGACAAGCATCCAGTGGTATCCCATCATCAAGTCGTATGATGCGTCTGGTGGGAGGGGTTGCCCTGTAGGGCCTCCCTAACTCGCGCCCACCTAGCCTCGTTGAGGCGGATCTATTTGCGCTCCGTCTCATGGTTGGCGTTGACGCCCTGAGTGTCGGGGTTGGGAGGGTTGGGCTGTTAACTTTTGGCAGGGCCATTGGTGGGAGTTCCGTTCGTTGGCCCTCTGTTGCTGGTGTTTCCTTGATTTCCTCCATCATCGCAGGTGACGATAGCGCACATGTAGTGGTTGGGGAGGTCGCTGCTCCTGCAACTCTCTGATCTGAAGCCATAGGCGCAAACCTCTGATGATGGGTCGCATAGATCAGAGTCACAACTATTGTTGTTGTCTGTGTCGTAGGACGAAGACGACGTGTTGAGCTTGCTCAAGATGCCGATTGGTGGTGGGAACCACGAGGCAGGCTCAATCGAAGGTGCTGGCGAGTGGTCAGGGAAGCGGAGCATGTCGATCTGGCCGACCTAGAAGCATAGGCTCCTGATCATCATGCCGATTTCGTCGCCCACGGACTCGAAGTCCGAGCGAGTCGCCGGCGAGTGGACGGTGAAGTCGAAGGTGCCGAAGAGGAGGTGACTCTCCGCTGCAGTAGAGTTGTAGATCGCAGTTGATGGGGCCAAAGAAGCCGCAACATCAACACTCCCTCTTCCCACAGACAACGCCAATTGACGAGGGGTTAACTCATCAATGCCCATCGTTGATGGACTTGGGTTAGAGGAAGTGGGGAGTGCTGGAGGCAACGTTCGACTAGCAAACAAGAACATCAGGGACACACGGTTTACCCAGGTTCAGGCCCTCGGAAGGGATCCTACTCCTTGTCTACTCCTGTTAATGGAGGAATCGAAGACTACAGGGGTGAGCAGATACAATCTGGCGGTGTGTGAACTAGGGTTGCAAGGTGTCCTTCTCGATGTTCCCTCCTAGCCTTTATATAGGGAGGCTAGGTCTCGGGATAGTAGGCAGAGTCGATTATAGATTAGGGTTTTCCCTTTAAGTTTCCTATCTACACATTGTCGTGTTTCCCAAGGATCTGCGTCTTCTAGGTCTTGGGCCACCCGAATCATCTTGGGCCTTGCCATAAGCTTCTCTTGGGCTACACCGTATAGGCCAAACCTGGGTGCCCATGGGGCATACCCATGTCACTTACACTTTCATACCGTCAACGCAAACAGTGTGATCATTCATGTACCCGATCTTTTTTTGGAAATGGATGTACACGATCTTGTTCCTCATGTCTTCATCGTTTTGGTAAGCATACGAATCTGCTCTTACAAGTGCATGTGTGGGAAGAAGCAAGGCGACCTCTTCGTGCTCGGGCTGACACGTTCTTCATTTGAGCTAGAAAAGTTCCATGTGGACGAGAAACAAAAAAATGTGAATGCGTAGAGAAAGTAGCCGGAAGAATATGAGGATGATGACACCATGAGGAAGGGAGAAAGTGGGAAGAATGAAGAGGAAGATTAGGTCTAACATAGGAATTAGGAAGAAGCTAGCCATGCTCTAGGTATCCAAGCGGAAGACAGGGAGATGCACAAAGGGAAGACGAGATGGAGCATACCGGAAGGCGAGGGCAAACCTCGTGAAAGAATAGAGGGATACCTTGCAAGAGAAGCCGGTCGCCTCCGTGCTCGGAGGATGCAGTCGTAGGAGCAAGCATCGCAAACGGCAGCACGAACGAAGGCATGTTCTTCTTGTCAGCGGGAGCACAAACGTTGTTTTTCATGAAGAACGCAGGCGGAGGCAACGATCGTGGGTCAGGTGGCCTCACAGGCGAACGCATCATTGTCGCGGAAAGGAGCTCGTCACCGACGGCGGTATGGCGAGGACCTCCTCCGCTCGCTTGACCCAAACGAGGAGATCTATCTCTAGGCAAATCGAAAGTGCCGACAGTGAACCCTCCTTGTTTACGCTAGAGCAACAAACACAGGAGGTCGCCTTCTTCTCATCGTCAGTAACGGAGCCATCTTTCCTCGTGCACGACAGAGCTGTCGACACAGGAAGTGGCCCGCCCGGCTTCACAACCTTCCGTACATATAATGCGACATTGGTCTCCTCAATGCCTGTGGCAGGACAAGGAGTCCCACAGCTAACTCGAGCGTAGCCTAAGAAAGCCATCCTAAGACAAAGTGAAGGCGCTGACAAAGATGTAAAAAAGATGAAAGAAGACATTGGTAAAGATACAAAAAAACAAAAAGGAAAACGGGAAATAGAATAGGACATACCGGTTACTGAGACACCGACAAGCTCTTTAAAACACGAGCTACACAGAGAAAAAGGGAAAACGTGTTAGATAGAGATGGATAGTGAGATAAGCCGGAGATAGAAAGAAAACAGCGTGCACGTACCTTAAAAGGGCGAAGAAGGAAAGAGGACACAGGGACGACGGAAACGATGATGAACGCACAGCAAGACGCTTTCCATTGTTTCCAAATGCGATCAATACAGAGAAAAAAATGCGTTAGATAAGAACCGTGCAAGTGATAGGAGAAAAGACCTTAGAGAACTTACCGTACAACGCGTTCAGTCGCTGTGTATAACGTATGACTTATAGCAGCGACCTGACGCCACTTTTAGTACATGCCGATGCGAGCCCTAGCTAGCACCACCGGCTATCCTCTCCCCATGGCGGACGCTGGTACAGCGATAACGGCAGCAGATGACCTAGTAGAGACCAAGCCGACAGATTAGTAAGAAGAGTATGTATAAGGGATAAAACGATGCGAGTGAGTGTATCATGTCGTAAGCGAAGGATCGGACACATGTTCTGACCATGAAAACCCGCGTCTGCTACTAGCTCCCTTGTTGAACACGACAAACCGCGTCCGCACAAGGTTTTAGATGCAATGTCCACTGTCAGATCGGGTATATGCGGGGAAAACATGCGTATGCGGAGAGACAATGTTGACAGATCGATCGAGGTGCGCGAGAATCCATGTAGTCTATAGACTACACTTCCAGATAGGCTGTAGGACACCCACGAGAAACCACAGTCGTCTATAGCCTACGCTGCTACCTCGTCCATCCGCCGCGAGAATACGCGTACGCCCATCCTCTCCGATGCAACCTTTGTTGCCATCTCACCTCTCCGACGCGGTAACCCACGAATACCCATGCTATACATCGCAATGTTGCCTCTGGTCGGGCTCCATTTCCGCGAGAACACGTGGCCGCCTAGTATCTACGCTGCCACATCTGCTTCTGGCGATCCCATGACCGAGAGAAACCGCGGTTGGCATGGGCTCATCGTGCCACGTCGTCTCTCGGCGGGCCAAGCAAACCGGCGGTGCAGATGCGTGTAGCACCGGGAACGCCTCTCGTAGAGCGTGTTTCTGCCCGCATACGTTAACAGGGGGCCCATGACGTGCACGCGGTCCACTGACCAACGACGTGATGTACAACGCCGCGCGGTTCACCCGTACGCGGCAGGAAATCTTTCGCCATGGCCCGTAGTGGGCCCCGCCTCATGGGATATCAGAGCTCCGTTGTGACGTTGCCGCGTGTCCTTTCCGACATCCATCCCATTGCCAAAAAGAATCAGGATGACTAGGATAGCAGTTTAAACCAAAACAATCTAATGCTATTATTTACTCCTATAAAGCGAAAATTTAAAGAGTAACTTGGTTTTTGGTTTGTGTCACTGCATGGCCAAGAGTTATTGTTAGACCTATTATTTCATTCATTTCGTGTTGACGTCGCTCCACATCCACGAGTTGTCTGTATTTTCTTATGTCATCAGACGTTCTGTACGCGTGCCCATTGAACAGACGCAGTGTTCCAAATGACAATGACAGGATAACAGTTAAACATTTTTAAATAACAATCGCGCATAGGTTTTACCTAGGCTGAAGATACCAACGTGTAAAACTTTTTATAGCAAGATAAAACAACTTGCTAAGAGAGTTATATTGTGGAAAAGAGGTAGTAACTATTTGTGATGGTGACGCGCTGTTACCGAAGTGGATGGTGCTACTCCTACAGACTGATTTGTTAAGGACAATGCTTTACGGGCTGACGTGTCACGTGTGTGCATTATTTCTCATGGCAGATTCATCAATTTGTAAACCACGATTTCTGACCCAACGAATTGTTCATTCGCCATGTAAATTATAGAGAATGAAATTAACAGCATATTTTATTGTTGGTTTAACCACGACGTTCTTCCTCATCATGTGGTGCAAACATTTTATTTGGACACTTAGAGCGGTCTCTAACTATATAATCAGATGATGATCTGTCTAACCTTCGATAACATACAACGGTTCGTCTCACGGACGCGTCCGGAGCATAGAGAGAAGTCTATACTTATTGTAAGCATTTATGAAGAGTGTCCATATTCTTTTTTATCTTTTACGTATGCTGTACTATAAACAACATGGATTATTTATGTGTTGCCAGATGTTCCGTCTAACAACTGCGTCCTGTAAATAACACTAAATCGTCACACGTTTTTAATAGCTGCGCTAGGAAGGCATGTATTGTTTGAGGATGATGTGATGTAAGGACGTGTTCCGTCTCGATGTTTAATCGCACCTCGGTAGTTTACAAAGCGCTTACCTAGCTTATAAACTCGAAAATGAAGGTTGCATGCAACCTGTAGTACAAACGTTATCTATCACTCAACCTCAAGTGATAGATGATGTATGAGCTGTTTGTGTGGTAGCTCTAATTGATCCATTTTAACTTTTCTTTTAAATATTGCTAATCTGGACTTTTCCTACCACCGTCGGCTACACTAATCTTTAATGTTTAATTGCCAAACATTTTATCAAATAGCCGCGCCCCGAGAGCGTCAAGAGAAGTCTAGTTTTAATGAAGAGTGTTATAGACTGAACACATACCATCAAGTTCAGGGTGCACGCGATTCATAGTGCTAAACTTGAAAGTGCTATACGTAGCAAGGCAAGAACTCTAGGACCTGACGCGGTTATCGTCGTGGAGCCTCCTGCGAAGAGTGCAAAGCTGCTGGGCACGAGGGCCAGGGATGTTGGGTGCATCCTGGACTAGAAGAGCCCGTCCTAGAGGAGTACCACGGCGAGCGTCCCAAGCCTCTCCCTCTGTCGCACCAAGCCCTAGAGGAGTACCGCGGCGAGCGCCCCAAGCCTCTCCCGCCTTCACCAAGGGCAGCCAAGGATGCCACGTCCAGCCTACTTAGATCAGGCGCGCACCTTGCGCCGCGCCCCGCGGGGGGAGCATGGGAGGGCTCGATTGGCTTTCGCTCGGCCTTTGAGCTACAGGTCAGAGCATCTCCACTCGTCCCCTCAATACGGCGTCCGGCGCGTCCGATTTTGGACCGTATTGGGGGCGCCGGATTGGTTCACGATTTGGGGGCACTGACTCCCAGCCGAGTCCCCCATACAAAAAAATAAAGCAGTCGAACACTTCAATTTTTTACATTCATCATCAATTTTTACATAGAAAAGGAAAGATAAACTTAACGCCTACAGTGGCCAAAGGCACTACTCTCGCCAGGAGGGCGCGGTGGCGGCGACGGCCTGGCGACACCCCACAGGTCGAACAGGGAGTTGTATCTCTCTAGCTGCACCTCGGCCTCCTCTTTTGCTCGGTCGCGGCTAGCACACAAGCCAGCATTGCCGGGTTCTGTGTGCGACGCATAGAAGAGACGCCTGTAGACACCGTCAAATTCTTGCAGCCGCAAGTGTTCCGACAGAAAAACGTGCAGGAAGATGTCTGACATGGGTATGGTTACTCGGATAACTTGAAGATTCTTGAAGGCACGGCGGGAGCAGACAAGAAGGTTGTGCCCACGAACGTTGTTGGCCTCCAAGGTGTTAATAGCATCCGACAAAGGATCAACTTTCTTATCTTCGTGCAGTGTCAGGTCCTGGCCAGTCAATTCTAAAAAATAAAAAGAAGAAGGAAAGACTTGATGACGAAAGGGAAGAACTGAAATAAAGCCACGCCAGAGGAAAAAACTTACGAGTGAGAGAAGCATTAAGGGCCTCCAAGCGCTTTCGAAGATTTTCATCTCGAATAGCGGTTTGTTTGGCCAATTCGTCGGCATAAGCTTTTGCTTTCTGCCAGGCCTCCTCCAACGCCTCCTCAGCAACCCGCAGCTTGGCCTCCAGGTCATCGGCACGCTTCATCGCCTGGTCCCGAATAACTTCGGATTCTTAGGCGGTTGTTGCATAAACGGATCATGAAAACTCGGAAAGAAATATTCACAAAATAAATCCTGAAGATGAACAAGATATACCCTTCATTTCTTCGGTTTCATTACGAATTTTTATAAATCGAGAGGCCATGTCGAGCATTTAGCACATCAAAGGCTGAAGAAGAACTTCACAGCACAAGGATATCAGGACAAAATAAAAGGAGGCAATTCGCAAAAAAAATCTGAAGTGACTTACATCTTTCATATCCACATCAACAAGCTTTTCTAATATCACCACCCCTTAACCTGCCGTTTTCTTCCTTTTTTGCAGCGGTGGCTTGGATGAAGTGGCAGTATCTTTTTGGATGATCTTCTCCACAGAAGACAGGAGCTTTTCCTTTGGCTCCGCCGACGATGGAGGGGATTTCTTTGCAGAGCAGACCACAAATGTGCGAAGAGGAGAAGCGGGAGGATCTTCATCATCACTGCAAAAGGAAAGGAATAAACATCAGCATTAAAACTACCCGGGAAAACAGCAAAAGAAGCAGTCGAATACTTACGAAGACACATCCTGCGCAAGGTGAAACAAATTCATCTAGGCAGGAGCAGATGAGATTGGAGCAGCATCGAAAGGCTTGAAAGCAGTCGAGTCATCCGAGTCTTCGACCCTTTCCACAGCGTAAGGGCGCTTCCTCTTTTCACCAGCACGCTCCACGCGAAAATCTCCGGAGCCAGCCTACGGAAGAGATTGTGTCTTCGAAGAGGAGTCAGATGCAAAGGACTCCACCTCCTCATCCGCAGCAGTCCCAGTCATAGGGAGATCGTCGGATGCGGAAGGATGGACAGGGGGCTCACAACTTCCAGCAAGAGGAGGAAGTGAGCTTAGATGATCAAAATCCTACACAAGCAGAAGATACGGAAAAAACGTTGGTTCTTAAAAGAGTAAAAGTGCATCTGCAAATAGAAGCACAAAAAAGATGAAGGCAAAGGAAATTTACCTCGGGGAGCCAGTTTTTCATGCCAAAAGGCTCCACACGACAAGTTGAAGGAACCGGGATTTCCTTGGTCAGAGTGGTGAAGCTCTGGACCCTTTTCTCATACACCTTGAGGGTAAGGTCTTCCGAGATCTCGACCTATGATTCATGTCAATTGACCAAGCAGGAAACATCAAGGCAAAAACAGCTCAGGCAGCCATCGTGGCTGCGCCAACATATCTGATCACCACTCAGCCCACACCCGACGATCCGCGTGCGGCCCTCCACCGCTCCGCCCTGATGAACCTTGGCATGGTGGGAGCCTCTCCCGCGGAAGCAGAGCAAGGAATCACGCGACAACCTGATAGATCCCCATGCCATCACAATAGTCCTCGGCAAGTGGGACACACCCGATGATCTCGATCACCACACCAGGCGCATCTCGTAGGACCCGAGCCGCGAAGCAACACAAGAAATGACAACACACAATACAGAAGCGATGGATCAAGGGATGAAAACCGTAGTCGACGATATCATGATGGATACGACGAAGATGATCACGAGCTATGCGGGGCCAGCTATTTCACGCATCTGATTTGCAAGACATCAGTACCCAAGGACTTCAAACTTCCACACGACCGCCACAAGTACGATGGGCTCCAAGAACCTAAAGCGTGGCTGACAGATTATCTGGCAACCGTCAGACTACAAGGCGGATCCAAAGCTACAGCAATGCAAAGCTTACAGCTGCACCTAACTACTGTAGCACGCTCCTGGCTAAAACAACTACCCGAAGATTCTATCAACACCTGGAACGATCTTGAGGACAAGTTTATTAGGAATTTCTAGTCCACATTCAAGCAACCCGCGTCTTTGGAACAATTGTGAGCATGCAAGCAAAAACCGAGAGAATAAATATGTGCTTTCGTCCAACGGTGGAACATCATAAAAAATCGGTTGAAGCCATATCCACGAAAGAGCAGTCGACGCCTTCAACGACAGACTTCACCGGCAAGAGTTCATTGAAGAACTAGGACGGATAAAACCAAAGACAATTTAACAGCTGATGGACATAGCCGATCGATGGGTTGATGGAGAGGACGTAGTACAGAACAAAAGAGCACGCTCACCCAAAGACAATAGAGACAGGCGCAATAATGATCGAAGACAACGAACCAATGATGGATACCATACACCAAGTTACGTTGCAGCAAGTTTCCTGGAGGGGACAACCGACGAAGTGAAGATTACAACAGCGGATACCACGACAATAGGGACAGCATTGGTGGAAGCCAGTCACAGCAACGATACTAGCCGATGAATCGAGACTCACCCATGTCAGCAGGACAAATGTTGGAAGGACCCTACAATATGCACTACTACGTCGACTCAACATGGAAAAGGCGATCAAATCATCTCCTAAAGGACTGCCAAACATTCTTGAAAATGCAGAACTATGCAACGCAAGGGCAGCCAAAGCAACAAACCGAGGCTATGCTACTATAGTGCTTTGGCCATCGGCGTGCCACCGCCACCACAAGGGCATCCACCAGTAGGGTAGCTGCAAAGTACAACGCACCAAGACGATGAATATCCTAGGTCGAAAGGAGCAATGTTAATGATCCAGAAGGGACCACCCTCTAACAGAACACAGAAGTTGATCACTAGGCAAGTAAACATGGTAGTAACAAAGCCACCTCCTACACCGGAGTACCTCCACTGGTCAGAACAAGAAATTACCTTCAGCAGAGCTGCTCATCCATTGCGGGTCCCCCAACCAGGCCAGTCGGCACTAATAGTTGAAGCGAAAATCGGCGGGTTCGATATGAGCAAGGTCTTCTTGGATGCAGGAAGCAGCATAAACCTGATTTAGGCCAAAATCCTATGGTCCATAAATTGGTCGATGACGAATCTAGTATCTATAGACATGGCTTTCCACGGGATAGTTCCAAGAAAAGCCAAAGTTCCATTGGGTAAAGTCCATCTTGATGTAGTCTTCGGGTCAAAGAATAACTTCTGAAGGGAAAAGCTAGAATTCGAAGTCATGGATTGGCCTTCTCAATACCACGAGATCCTGGGACGACCAGCATTCGCTAGGTTCATGGTAGTACCTCACTACGTATATCTAGTGCTAAAAATGCCAGCCCCCAATAGGGTCATAACGGTCAAAGGAAGCTTCAGTCACGCGGACAGCTGCGATGGAGGCAGGGCTTGGACAACTGAAAATAGGGGATGAAGAGTCAATACACGAAGGGCACACCCGCAAAAAGAAAACATCGGGGGAGCAAGCGCGCAACGGTCTCGAAAAAGCAACCTATGCGGCCTCCAATATAGGTACCGCGTAGGAAGACCCACTGATTGACAAGACAAGAGCACCACGACACGGAGCATGATTTTAACATCCCAAAACTTTAATCCAAGTGATCAAGAGCAAATCTACCCAATTTAGGGTTAACAAAAACTTTTTCCACTTAAAATCTTTAAGCATTCATATGTGTGTGCATTTAAAATAGGAGTTGTTTGAAAGGCTATTATTGTTTGTTCTAATGGTTCTATGATGAATGTCATATCATCTAGATCATTCCCAAGCAAAAACCAAAGAAAAAGAAATCAAAAAGAATTAAATAAAGGAAATGGTCACTTTTGCCATTTTAATCACCTAGACCACTTTGGGTGTTCCTAGCACCCAAATTCCAATAGAAACAAATGTGAATCTTTGCACCCCTTGCTAGTACAAGTAGTGATGTGCCAAGGCCCACTTTGTGATATCCTAAAAACTTTCAAACTCTAATTTTAAATGACAATTGAAAATGGAATCTAGTTCATATGTCTAGATCCCACTATTTCAAAAACCATCCAAATGAACTCCATTTCAAAATCCCAAGCAACCACAGATGTTTAAGCATGTGACAAACCACTCCACCAAAAATCATTCAAAAATTCAAATGTTTTCTTCATACGGCCATTGTGTCGAGCACCTTGTGAGCAGAATCAAACAGGCCTAACTAATATTGTTTTGGATCAAAAATTGTCGAGCCATTTGAGCCACATTAATCATCTTGGTCTCTCCCAGACCCAACCAGACCAAAACCAGCCAATCCCCTAGCCCCTGGCGCCAGTGCAACGCCGCACCGAGGCCATGATCGCTGGTCGATCGTGCCCAAGCCACAGTAGACCACAAGCCCCTCTCTGCCGCTCTAGGAAGCAATGCGCCACTTCACCGCCGCCCACGGTGCACCCCACGGCCCCTGCTAGCCCCAGGACCACCCAGAACCGCGTCGCACTAAGTCTCTGCGCCGCGTCAGAGCACGCCAGAGCACCCTCACCGCCAGCACACCACGGACCGTGCATCAACCGTAGACCACGCACGCCGCTCCGCCTTGACCACCTCACCCCGCCAGATATGGCCGTGCACCGCCGCGTGACTCACGATCGTCGGGAACCACGTCGAGCACCACCTCTGTCCCCCAGAGCGCGCGACGCTCCTGACCGATTGCCACCGCCCCTAGCTGCGGCATAAAGCCGTAGAGGACTACCAGGAGGCACTTCACCGTCCACCTATCTCGCCCACACCGGTAGCCCGCTATACCGTCGTCACCGGCGAGCATCGCCCATGCCTCACTGTTGCCTCGTCGCACTTATATAAGGAGGCCTTCCTCAGCCTCAATCGCCACACCATTCCACTCACCTCTCTCCACCAGTCCTTCCCCACCTCTCGCCGAAGCAGCTCGAGGAGCAGGCCACCGGAATTTCACCAGAGGCAGCCGCAGCAGAGGAGGACAAGTTACCGTTGATTTCGTCCACCTCAACACCTACCGCGACTTCGCCTAAGCTCGTTGTTTCCTACTCCTTCGTTTGCCTGCCTCGAGGCACTAGCTGGAGCCTCGGTACGTCCCCACTGCACCCCCACCGAGCCGCTAGGGTTCAGTCTCACCGGTGACGAGTCCATCATCGACGATAAGCCCCAGCCGTAGATCTGCATTCTAATCCTACAGTCCATCTCGCCCCGTACCGCTTCGCGTGTAATGAGCCACTAAAAGGCGGGACCCCCCTGTCAGCAGTCCTCAGCGCCGCGGAGTGAAACTGGGCCGGCCCGTTAGTGTTCCCGCGCGACCTAGTTAATTAAAATTAGGATTTTTATTTTTAGACTTAGACTTAATTTTGTCCACTAGTTTAAAAATCAATTCAGAGAGTTATACAAATCCAAATTGAGTGATTCCAATTTTTTGGAAAGCTAATGAAAATCTCTATCCAAGCCCGTTGGATTTAAATCATTTAGAGTTATAGATCTCTCCTAGATAAAATAACAAGACAGAAGCGTTTTCACGTTCAAACATTTTTCTAAAATCAACCAAACTAGCTTTTGAGTTGATTCCAACTATAAAAAATCACATTTGACTATACCTATCTGAATATGTAATAATATTAAGGTTTGCATGCAATGACTTTGGACTAGTACCAAAATAATGCTATATAGGCATTTCTAGTCACTTTAAATCATTAATTATTAAACTTAAACTTATTAAAATATGATCCAACCTTTAAATCACATTCCCATATGTTAGAATATGTGGTGAGGACATGTATCCACATGATCCCATATTTTAATTGGAGAATATTAAATCTTAGTTAATTTCAATGAGTAGAAATTACTTTTCTCAAATGAAAAGAATGAAGCTAGTTCATTAAATCTTGTGATGTTGGTGATGATAATAGATCATCAAATGTGTGCCTTAGTGTGATAAGTAGACTAGTTAAGCATGTTTTGGTGATTGTGTACTCCGTATGTATTTATAGACGATAGTACCGACCAAGTCTACGAGGAGGAGGAGTTCTACCAAGAAGAGGAGGAAGAGAATTTCAACCACTGCACCAACCAAGGCAAGCTATTGTTAGCAAGTAGACTTAAGCTAGATAACCTAAGCAAATGCATTAGGCATGCTTTGGTTATACCCTTTGACTTATACCTACTCCAAGTTTTATTTACAAGCTTTACTTTCTTTACTTTACCAAAAGTTTATTACTTGTTTATAGATAGCATAAAGAGTATAAAACTTGACCTATCTAGTTAGGATTAGATGTCATTCTATGGCATGAGATTGAGATTAGCATCCCACCTTAGTGAACACTCTTAACTTAGTGGTTAGAACTAAACCAAAACTTGATTCACTTTAGATGGGAATACTTGGTGAAAATGATTTGTGAAAACCTAAGAATGATGAGTCATTCTATTGAGATGTTTTGACATGTGTTGAGAAACACCAATGGTTTATGATGATGATGAAAATTTTGAGGCATGAGCCTTAGCCCTTTTACAAAATTGATGGTTGGGTTCGGATGTGATACCATTCCAATTTTACCTTACAACCACAATACCTGAATTGGGTAAGGCTTAGCCGGAAGTTTATATGCACTAGTATTAGTTCCCTTGTGGGAGAGGTTTGAGCTGAGGCTACCTCTCAATGTTGTCCACCTATGTAGTGCCGGGATGATGAGATGGTCATGGCTGGGAGGCCATACTCATAGGAGAGTTTCTTATACTAGAGTGTGTAAAGGAAAGGTTATGTTTGATTATCTACATACTAAGTATGATGATTCAGGGTTATCCCTGACAGATGTATCAAATCTTGTGGTGAACGTGTACCACCTCTGTAGAGTGTCAAACTATTCGAATAGCCGTGTCCGCGGTTATGGACAGTTGGAGTGGCCATATGGTTCCGTTGTCAGATGTTTTCAAAACAACTTATGAAATGAATGGTGACATGACTTGACCACAACAGAGTTGTGACTATCACAACTAAGTTCCCCTTAGGTGTTTTCAAACTTCTTTTATCTTTCTTTGTTTCTAAACTCAGCTTAGGTTTCAAACTTAACTTTACAAATAAACTTAGAGTTAGCTTTTCTACTAGAACTATCTTACTTGTTAGTGATAGTTTGCGAGTACTTAAAGAGTACTCATGGCTTTTGTCCCTGGCTATTCCTATGGCCAGACTATGAGGAGGACTACCCTGAAGGAGGACAGCAGGACGGCTACGACAACTAGGATCATCTCCCATCGTCAGCATTGCATGTGACCTAGAAGATGGACCCCACCGCTACGCTATTTATTCCGCTACTTGATTGTACTAAGACTGGATCATGAGATCATTTATTTTTGTAAGACCTTATTATGGTTTGTAATTGATGATGTACTGTGATATCCAATATGTTATGTCTCACAAAAATGGTAATCCTAGGATTGCGATGTATGCCATAACAGGCATTGGGGATTAAAAATCCGGGTGTTGACAAGTTGGTATCAGAGCCATCCTGACCATATGAGACCCTAGTTAGAAGCGATGTTTGATGAGCCTGCGTAGTATTAGGTAGTTGGTCAGGTAAAGGCTGACCAAGCGTCTATAACTCAAAGTCCATCTGTCTCTCGTGGAAGCGGACGTCCGAACAAAAACTTAGTTTCAAAAACCAAAGTGAGTATTTATGAAAACTATTTCCTCTCTTACCCTTGGGAATTCTTTCTCTCAAAAATTCATGTTCCTCCAAATTCTTACATTACTACATAAAACTTTGACACACTTGATCACTTCACTAACTTTCTCATCCTAAATTCTTATAGATGGAAGCCCAATACAGCAAGTTCTACCAGTTGGGCAACGGAGGACAACTGATCTTCGAGAGGGATCTGGATTCACTGTCTGAGTTCTTGGAGCATCCTCATCCGGAATTTCTTGGAGCTCAACTCCCGGGTCCACCAGGAGGGGATTTACAATGGCTAGTAACTGCTGATCTTCGAGGCAAGATAGAAGCACCAGTATCTGGGAGGATTCAGTTCTCCGTAAGAGAGAACAACTAGCTAGATGGATTATCCAGGGCAATGCATGAAGCTCTCGCACGTCTGTGTGCCCTGAGTGTCAACCTAATCCAAGGAACCCTCTTTGTTCACTATGCAAGGCGTGATTCCATGGGAATGCCGCTAGAGATGCCAAGTCACCCAATACTGAAGCGTCAAGTGGAGAACCTTGACTTCCTACTGTATGACAGACAGAAGGAGTTGGACAATGCTAGAGAGGCCCAGACTTTCTCACTGCTCGTCAAGGATCGTCAGTCTCTTTGCCGTCAACGCGCTAAGAAGGATCACACCATCGACCGTCTTCGCAAGAAGGTGGCCGACCTCGAGAAGACCCTCAAAGAGAAAGAAGCTCATCTTGCAGCAAAGAAGAAGAAGAGGAAGGTGAAGATATCCAAGGAGATATTGACTCCTACCTCAGCAATGATGATGACTATCTAGAGGAGGATGTCGTGGACTTCTACACCGACGATGATGACTCCGACTTCATCGATGATGAGTATATGAACTAGAGCACTATCGTAGAGTGAGGAGTATCGGTCCCATTGTATCGTAGCTTACAGAATGGTTCTTAAAACCATCTATTTTCCTTTAATGTTGTGGTGTGTGTGTGTTTGTATCGTGTGCTTTGCTTGAATGAATGAAAAGAAGTTAGTTGCAAAACCTGAGTCAAACTCAAAGTTTTAGCTTTGAAATCAAAACCATGAACCTTAGAACTTTCCCTCTTACCCCTTTATCTATCTCAATCTTCAGATGACTCGTGGAAACCAAGGAGGGAGCAACTCATCGTAAGACCCAATGCTGCAGATTCTGCAGACTCTCATTGCAGACCGTGAAGCTAGTAGGGCAGAGCATCAAGATAATCTAGCAACACTGTAGCAAATCGCCCAGATGGCTCATAACAATCAGAACCATGGACATCAGGATCATCATCGATCCAAACTCAAAAACTTCTAGAATACCAATCCCCCAATCTTTAGCACTTCGGAGAACCCACTAGATGCTAATGACTGGTTGCAAACAATGGAGAACAACTTAGAAGTAGCAGGAGTGGATGCCAACGAGAAGGTTCTTTTTGCCACCCACTATTTGGCAGGAGATGCAAGAACATGGTGGAACAGCACCCGCACGATGAACCATGGTCAAGTGATGACATGGGAAGCCTTCAAAGTCAAGTTCAGCCGCACCCACGTGTCGCAGAGTCTAGTCAACCGAATGAGGGATGAATTCAGAGAGTTGAAGCAGGGCAGAATGACTGTAGTGGAGTACCATGACATATTATTGTCCCTAGCCAAGTATGCACCTGATGACATCAACACGGAGGCCAAGAAGAAGGAGAGATTCCTGAACGGACTGCATGATGAAATGCAAACTGTCCTCGTCAACATCCGTTTCGAGGATCTCGAAGAGCTAGTCGACTCTGCCATTCAGATGGAAGGGAAGCTTAACCAAGAAAACGACAACCGCAAACATCATATGATGCACCAAGCTGGATCCAATAGTCACCAGAAGTACCGTCCCAACCCTTCTGCCGGATATGCCCCGTGGAACAATCGACCCCCAATGTCTCGCCCAAGCTACCCCAACCGTAGCGGAGGAAATTTGAAGTCCGGAGGAAACAACAACCACCCTGGCAACGCCAGCAATTTCAACCGTGCACCTCCCAAGAGCAACAACAACAACAACACTGCACCCAGAACTGGAAGCAATTTTGTGCCCATGGCAGCAAAAGACAAGTCTCAGATTACTTGTTTCGAGTGTGGAGTGAAGGGTCACTATTCCAATGAGTGCCCGAAGAAGATTGCCGCCACTGCCAATGTGAAAGCCTTAGCCCAACAACAGCGTCGTGTTCAACCAGGAAGAAGATTCGCCCCAGGGAACCCTCATAACCGCAACGGCCGTCTCTTCCACATGAATGCCGAAGAAGCCCAAGAAGCGCCAGATGTAGTGCTAGGTATGTTTTCTGTCAACTCAGTTTTAGCAAGAGTGTTGTTTGATTCTAGAGCATCGCACTCATTTGTCACCGAAGAATTTGCATGCACTAGTAAGATTCACCCAACCAACTTGAAGCATGTCATGATAGTTCAAATCCCCGGTTCAACTACAAAAGCTAGAAATATTTGCAAAGCTGTGCCTATCAGAATACATGGGATAGATTTCTATGCCAATCTAATAGTACTTGGAACCAAAGGTTTGGAAGTAGTACTAGGAATGGATTGCATGTCAAAGCATAAAGGATTGATTGACTGCGCCAAGAAAGCCATCACCATGACCAGTAGCTCTGGAGTATCAGTAGAGCATATATCTGAAACCTTGCTCCGTCAATTCAAGTGTAATAAGAGTCTAGCCCTACCCACCATTGACCAAGTCAGAGTAGTCTGTGAATACCCCGACGTATTCCCAGATGAATTGCATGGTATGCCCCCGGATAGGGATATTGAGTTCATTATTGAACTAATCCTCGGAACGGGACCCATAGCCCAGAGACCCTATAGTATGAACCCCGCAGAGTTAGTGGAATTGAAGAAGCAGCTGGATGCTATGTTGGCAACAGGCTTGATTCAACCAAGCGCATCGCCATGGAGATCGCCAGTGTTATTCGTCGACAAGAAAGATAGAGGCAACCGTTTGTGCACAAATTACAGGAAGCTGAATGACGTCACCATCAAGAATAAATACCCTTTGCCAAAGATAGAGGATCTATTTGATCAGTTGACTGGAGCAAATGTGTTCTCTAAGATCGATCTTAGGACTGGTTATCACCAACTTAAGATTCGTGCAATGGATATTCCGAAGACCGCCTTTACTACTCGTTATGGATTATATGAGTATACGGTCATGTCTTTTGGATTAACCAATGCCCCTGCTTATTTCATGAATCTCATGAATAAGATGTTTATGAATTTCCTAGATAAGTTTGTCATGGTGTTTATCGACGATATCCTTATCTACTCCAAGTCAGAGAGCATGAGCAACATTTGAGAATCATCCTTGAAACCCTTAGAGAGCATAGGTTGTATGCCAAGTTCAGCAAATGTGAGTTTTGGCTGAAAGAAGTAGGATTCCTAGGACATATTGTGTCTGCCGGAGGAGTCACTGTTGATCCTGCCAAGATCAAAGATGTCGAAGAATGGGAAGCCCCAACCACTCAAACCCAAGTCCATGCATTTCACGGATTAGCGGGATATTACCGCAAGTTCGTACAAGGATTCTCGAGCATCGCCAGCTCATGACTCAATTGTTGAAGAAGGACAAGAGGTTTGAATGGACCGACAAATGTGAAGCAAGTTTCCAAGAGCTGAAGAAGAGATTGATTTCAGCCCCAATATTGATCATGCCCGATATCAAGAAGCCGTTTGATGTGTATTGTGATGCATCCAAGATTGGTCTCGGATGTGTGTTAATGCAAGAAGGCAAAGTTATCGGATATTTGTCTAGACTACTAAAGCAGCATGAGCAGAACTATCCTACCCATGATCTTGAGTTAGCAGCCGTAGTTTTGGCATTAAAGACATGGCGTCATTATTTTATGGGTAATCGCTGTGAGATTTACTCAGATCACAAGAGCTTGAAGTATATTTTCACTCAGAAGGAAATGAATATGAGGCAAAGGAGATGGATAGAGTTAATCAAGGATTATGACCTTGACATTCACTATCACCCCGGCAAAGCCAATGTGGTAGCGGATGCTCTTAGCAGATTGCCGTGTAGGCTAAACACCATGATCAAGGAGGAGCAGCCAAGTTTGTATGAGGAGTTGGAGCAGTTTAGGACTGAGCTAGTTAGCCAAGGATTTCTAGCTAGCATTGAACTTCAACCACTTTGATTAGTCAAATCAAGGAAGCCCATAAGGGAAATGAAAGTATCGACGGAATTAAACATCGTATTGGTACAGGAAAGGTACCTAGATTCACCGAAGACGAAGAAGGAGTTCTGTGGTACAAAGGCCGTATCTGTGTGCCAGCAGATTCGGAGCTGAAGCAAGTTATCATGCAAGAAGCTCATGATACTCTTTATTCTATCCACCCCGGAGGAACAAAGATGTATTAGGATTTGAAGGAGCAATTTTGGTGGCACAAGATGAAGAGAGAAATCAGAAGCTACATCGCCAAGTGTGATATCTGTCAACGAGTCAAAGCGGAACATCAGAGACCCGCAGGACTGTTGCAACCCTTATAGATTCCGGAATGGAAATGGGATTCTGTCGAAATGGACTTTATCACCGGTTTGCCTACTTCGAGTAGGGGAAATGACTCAATCTGGGTCATTGTTGATAGACTATCCAAGGTAGCTCACTTTATACCTGTCAAGACAACCTACCAGAGTTCGAAGCTAGCAGAGTTGTATATTGCCAGAATTGTTAGTCTGCATGGAACCCCCAAGACCATAATGTCGGATCGAGGAACCCAATTTACCTCGAGATTTTGGCAGAAAGTCCAAGAAGGATTAGGAACCAAGTTGAATTTTAGCACTGCTTATCACCCGCAAACCGATAGATAGACTAAACGAGTCAACCAAATCCTCGAGGATATGTTGAGAGCTTGTGTGTTAGAATATGGATCAAAATGGGAAAATTGTCTGCCTTTTCCAGAATTCTCATATAACAACAGTTATCAAGCCAGTTTGCAAATGGCACCATTTGAGTTCCTATACGGAACAAAGTGTCGTACCCCTTTGAATTGGTCGCAAGTAGGAGAGAGTCAGATTTTTGGACCCGACATTCTCCGAGAAGCCGAAGAGAAGGTTCACAAAGTCCGTGAGCACCTCAAGACCACCCAATCTAGACAGAAGAGTTATGCTGACAAGAGAAGGAGAGACCTGACTTTCAATGTCGAAGATTTTGTGTATCTCAAGATTTCACCATTGAAGGGAACCCAACGTTTTAGTCTGAAAGGAAAGTTAGCCCCCAGATATTTTGGACCTTTCAAGATTCTGAATCGCTGAGGAGAAGTATCTTATCAACTGGAACTGCCAGAAGAGATGTCTGCCATCCACAATGTGTTCCATATCTCGTTACTTCGCAAATGCTTAGAAGTGCCGGAGAAGACCGAAGTTTTCAAGAACATCGATCACCGAGCTGTGGATAGCAACAAGGATCTGACGTATCGTGAAGTGCCCATGCAAGTGATCAAGAGCAAATCTACCCAATTTAGGGTTAACAAAAACTTTTTCCAAGTGACCAAGAGCAAATCTACCCAATTTAGGGTTAACAAAAACTTTTTCCATTTAAAATCTTTAAGCATTCATATGTGTGTGCATTTAAAATAGGAGTTGTTTAAAAGGCCATTATTGTTTGTTCTAATGGTTGTAAAATGGTTCTATGATGAATGTCACATCATCTAGATCATTCCCAAGCAAAAACCAAAGAAAAAGAAATCAAAAAGAATTAAATAAAGGAAATGGTCACTTTTGCCATTTTAATCACCTAGCCCACTTTGGGTGTTCCTAGCACTCAAATTCCAATATAAACAAATGTGGATCTTTGCACCCCTTGCTAGTACAAGTAGTGATGTGCCAAGGCCCACTTTGTGATATCCCAAAAACTTTCAAACTCTAATTTTAAATGACAATTGAAAATGGAATCTAATTCATATGTCTAGATCCCACTATATCAAAAACCATCCAAATGAACTCCATTTCAAAATCCCAAGCAACCACAGATGCTTAAGCATGTGACAAACCACTCCACCAAAAATCTTTCAAAAATTCAAATGTTTTCTTCATGCGGCCATTGTGTCGAGCACCTTGTGAGCAGAATCAAACTGGCCTAACTAATACTATTTTGGATCAAAAATTGTCGAGCCATTTGAGCCACATTAATCATCTTAGTCTCCCCCAAACCCAACCAGACCAAAACCAGCCCATCCCCTAGCCCCTGGCGCCAGTGCAACGCCGCACCGAGGCCATGATCGCCGGCCAGTCGTGCCCAAGCCGCAGCAGACCACAAGACCCTCTCCGCTGCTCCAGGAAGCAAGGTGCCACTTCAGCACCGCCCATGGTCCACCCCACGGCCCCTGCTAGCCCCTGGACCACCCCAAAGCTGCGCCGCACTAAGTCTCTGCGCCGCGCCAGAGCACGCCAGAGCGCCCTCACTGCCAGCACGCCACAGACCGTGCCTCGACCATAGACTGCACACGCCGCTCCGCCTTGACCACCTCACCCCGCCAGACACGGCCGTGCATCACCGCGTGACCCACGATCGCCGGGAACCACATCGAGCACCACCTCTGTCCCCCAGAGCGCGCAACACTCCCGACCGATTGCCACCGCCCCTAGCTGCGCCATAAAGACGTAGAGGACTGCCAGGAGGCACTCCACCGTCCACCTATCTTTCCAACACCGGTAGCCTGTTGTACCGTTGTCACGGCGAGCACCGCCCATGCCTCACTGCCACCTCGTCGCACTTATATAAGGAGGCCTTCCCCAGCCTCAATCGCCACACCATTCCACTCCCCTCTCTCCACCAGTCCTTCCCCACCTCTTGCCGGAGCAGCTCGAGCAGCAGGCCGCCGGAATTTCACCGAAGGCTGCCGCAGTAGAGGAGAAGACGTTGCCGTTGATTTCGTCCACCTCATCCCCTGCCGCGACTTTGCTTGAGCTCGCCGTCATCTACTCATTCGTTTTCCCGCCTCGCTGCACTAGCTGGAGCCTCGGTACGTCCCCACTGCACCCCCACCGAGCCACTAGGGTTCAGTCTCGCCGGCGACGAGTCCGTCGTCAATGATAAGCCCTAGCCGTAGATCTCCATTCTAATCGTATGGTCCATCTCACCTCATACCGCTTCGTGTGTAATGAGCCACTAATAGGCGGGACCATCCTATCAGCAGTCCTCAGCGCCGCGGAGTGAAACTGGGCTGGCTCGTTAGTGTTTCCGCGCGACCCAGTTAATTCAAATTAGGATTTTTCTTTTTAGACTTAGACTTAATTCTGTCCACTAGTTTAAAAATCAATTCAGAGAGTTATACAAATCCAAATTGAGTAATTCCAATTTTTTGGAAAGCTAATGAAAATCTCTATCCAAGCCCGTTGGATTTAAATCATTTAGAGTTATAGATCTCTCCTAGATAAAATAACAAGACAGAAGCGTTTTCACATTCAAACATTTTTCTAAAATCAACCAAACTAGCTTTTGAGTTGATTCCAACTATAAAAAATCACATTTGACTATACCTATCTGAATATGTAATAATATTAAGGTTTGCATGCAGTGACTTTGGAATAGTACCAAAATAATGCTATATAGGCATTTCTAGTCACTTTAAATCATTAATTATTAAACTTAAACTTATTAAAATATGATCCAACCTTTAAATCACATTCCCATATGTTAGAATATGTGGTGATGACATGTATCCACATGATCCCATATTTTAATTGGAGAATATTAAATCTTAGTTAATTTCAATGAGTAGAAATTACTTTTCTCAAATGAAAAGAATGAAGCTAGTTCATTAAATCTTGTGATGTTGGTGATGATAATAGATCATCAAATGTGTGCCTTAGTGTGCTAAGTAGACTAGTTAAGCATGGTTTGGTGATTGTGTATTCTGTATGTATTTATAGACGATAGTACCGACCAAGTCTATGAGGAGGAGGAGTTCTACCTAGAAGAGGAGGAAGAGAATTTCAACCACTGCACCAACCAAGGCAAGCTATTGTTAGCAAGTAGACTTAAGCTAGATAAACTAAGCAAATGAATTAGGCATGCTTTGGTCATACCCTTTGACTTATACCTACTCCATGTTTTATTTACAAGCTTTACTTTCTTTACTTTACCAAAAGTTTATTACTTGTTTCTAGATAGCAAAAAGAGTATAAAACTTGACCTATCTAGTTAGACTTAGATGTCATTCTATGGCATGAGATTGATATTAGCATCCCACCTTATTGAACACTCTTAACTTAGTAGTTGGAACTAAACCAAAACTTGATTCACTTTAGATGGGAATACTTGGTGAAAATAATTTGTGAAAATCTTGGAATGATGAGTCATTCTATTGAGATGTTTTGACATGTGCTGAGAAACACCAATGGTTTATGATGATGATGAAAATTTTGAGGCATGAGCCTTAGCCCTTTTACAAAATTGATGGTTGGGTTCGGATGTCATACCATTCCAATTTTACCTTACAACCACAATACCTGAATTGGGTAAGGCTTAGCCGGAAGTTTATATGCACTAGTATTAGTTCCCTTGTGGGAGAGGTTTGAGCTGAGGCTACCTCTCAATGTTGTCCACCTATGTAGTGCCCAGGATGACAGATGGTCATGGCTGGGAGGCCATACTCATAGGAGAGTTTCTTATACTAGAGTGTGTAAAGGAAAGGTTATGTTTGATTATCTACATACTAAGTATGATGATTCAGGGTTATCCCTGACAGATGTATCAAATCTTGTGGTGAAAGTGTACCACCTCTGTAGAGTGTCAAACTATTCGAATAGCCGTGTCCGCGGTTATGGACAGTTGGAGTGGCCATATGGTTCCGTTGCCATATGTCTAAAATGATTAGCTCGACGAGACCTTTCTGTTTATGCATTCCATGTTTTGTTTTGCAGCATGCATCATATAAATATAAAGTATACAACAACTTAATTGAGTATAAAATATGATTAAAACCCCATAAAATGATTTATTCTTGTGTTCCACACTTCACCCATGCCATGCTACTTTATTGCCATGCAAATTGTGCATCATTCATCATGGCATGATTGTTTGCTTGTCGCATATTATTCCTATGCTTGTGCACTTTATTTATGTTGGCCCTTGTTTGTTTGGTTCTTCTTCGAATAGACGCTGAGCAGGGGACATATCAAGAGAACCAGGAGCACTACCCAGATCCATCCCTTGCTTCAACTGAGCTGCCAGGCAAGCACTACCACATGCTTGCATACATATAGTACCTATTGCCTCTATCTTATTCTTGCATCATTGAGTCGCGATTGCATTAAATTGAATCCCAAGTATTGCATAGCCTTTACTTTTAAACCCCACCGAAGCTTGTTCCTCCATCCCATGAGCCATTACTACAGGAGTTGTTTGAGCCATGCGAGTCGTAGAACAGCATGTGTAGGGTATGTGAGTGTCTGATGGATAACGAGGTACCTAAACAACTTAACCTGAGTAGTAATGGGATAACTAATGAAAGCGGCATCGGTGAGCCATATTTGCTATTTGGTTTTTCAGTCTCACTTGTGTCCCATAGGACCCCGAGTACTTGATTCCTGTTCCTTGAATATTCGCGCTATCCACATCCAGGAGGCTTATGAACCCCCCTGAGCCAGAGCTTGATTCATTCTTATTTCTTGGGGCCACAAACTAGTTTGAGGTTTTATTTACTATCCTATACTTATGCCATGCTTTACTGCTTTATTTAAATTGTGCGAGGTACTGCACCTGTACTGTTTAGGTCCGTGACCCGTTTTCGCTGTATCGACAAGCCCAGTCACACTTTCGGGTTCCCAGTCGTTTAAAGCCGGCCACACAAACCTTGAGTCCGTCTCGTAGCCGGCCAGCTTCGTTGCGGGTAGCTTAATGGGGTGGCCCCCTGAAATATTTCTGAATCCTGTGATCGCTTTGTCGTGACTGCCTTGTTGGTTTTGATTTGGTTTTTCTGAGGTTGATCGAGTGTGTGTTGCTATTTGTGCACCCCTGCAGGGTAAAACTTTCTGAAAGCCGTGTCCGCGGTTATGGACGACTTGGAGCACAGTTTCTCGATCATAGACAAGTATAACTAAAGTACCGCCTTTAATTTGACTAAGTAACTGACTAGTAAATAGTGCAACACTCATGGAATGGTTAATAAAACTGCCAACGGATGGGGGGTTGTTCGTCCGCTTCCTCGTCGGTAAGCGAGGAGGAGGATGGATCTGTTAATATTACTGTTATAACTGTTGTTATTAATTCACGGACATCCGTCTATCTCTGGTTAGGCGGATGGTTAGCGAGTATCTATAGAATTGTTAGGGTTTATCTTTTGCTGCAATTGCGTCACCCCAGGTTGTGTCCCCTTTAGAGGCATAAAGACTTGCTGAGTACCCCTAGGGTCTCACACGATAAATTGTTTGATTCAGATGAACAGGTGAACCCGCAAGATGGATACTGGGTGGAGGAGACGGACGATGTGGGCAACGATCATTCGGTGTAGAGATTCCGGGAACGGGGATCCGTGAGATCTGTGGGCGGGATGTGTTTATTTATGGGGCATCTTATGCCGATTTGCTTCTTATCCGTACTCGGATCTTGTTTTCCGCTTCCGCCTGATACTCTGATGTTTGATGTATGAGGAGATATCCTAAACTATCATATCTATCTAGGATATTTGGATCTTGCCGTATGGCGTTGCTATATTTCCTTTCTTTTTAGATGGAATGACTCTGAGAACCATTGTATGGTGGCTTGCATACATACTCATTTGTGTATGTAGTTGATCCCTTCGCCTGCCGATTACGCCGCCCGTTCTTGTCCCGATGTTTGGAAATGGTTAGGACGGCCTAAAGGTCTACCTGTGAGTGGCATTTGGGCCCCACCGTACTATTTCAACCATTTCTGCTCATCCAGGCTTGTAACTAGGAGCGTAATTCACCGAGGTAGTTACAACTAACCTCAAGAAGGACAGCAGGACGGCTACGACTACCCTGATAGTTTTCGTTAGCATTGCCTGTGACCCTGAAGATGGACCCCACCGCTACGCTATTTATTCTGCTACTTGATTGTACTAAGACTGGATCATGAGATCCTTTATTTGTGTAAGACCTTATTATGGTTTGTAATGGATGATGTACTGTGATATCCAATCTGTTATGTCTCGCAAAAATGGTAATCCTGGGATTGCGATTTATGGCATAACAGGCATCTGGGATTAAAAATCCGGGTGTTGACAATGATGAAGACCCCGAACAACTGAAGCCCAAGTTCCTAAAGAAAATCTTTACTTAGACATACTTTGTATTCAATAAAAGGCCAACGGCCAGGCGATCATGCCCTCGCAATGTACTTCCATCCATGCTTATCAATAAATGAAGAAATCATTTCACAACATACAAACTTCTATGGCGAACGAACATTAGTTCGTCGGGTCCTCAAATAAAAGAATACAACATACAATCAAAATCTCGTATAAAACATACGACCTTTTTGATAAATATCTATACAATATTTCGTCTATGAAGTACAAGGCTGCACAAGCAAGCAGTCAGATCTCAAAATTAAGAAAAATTCTTCGTATGCTACTAAGCATCTCCGCACAATCCTAATGGCGGGTCTACGAGCGACGTAGTAATGAGGTGCCATATAAACAAGGTCGCCATCATAAGGGGGAGTAATTCGTCATCAGGTTTTGCATCCCCTTGGTTTGTTCCAAGCTTGGGGGAGTGCCACGTTATCACATCACTATCTTCTATCTTTTTACCTTATTAGTAGACTCATATCATGAATAGAGAAGTTATCATGTAGGATGGTTTGCATTATGGAAGTGTCCCCTCTCTTGTTAGATATGTATCCCTTGGTGTGAGTTGCCGTTATGGAATATTAATGAGAAGTTCTATCATTTACTCTTTTGCATATCTTATATTAGTTTTCAATTCATGGTTATATGATTAATCTTGTTGTTAGTATTGGTATCACTTTGGGATCATTGAGTTAATTTAGTTGGTTTTGGCAAACCTGGCTCGGTCAGTAGAAACACTTTTTGAGAGTTGAATGAAAAGATAGAAGTACTCTAAAGAAAAATAATTCCATCATCTTTCTTTCTTGATTTTCTCGTAAGTTTAGTATTCTCTAGTTAAGACCTTTTGTGCTTCCAAGGAAGATTGCATGTTTGTTTTTATCACTTGTATGTTTGGTTGTTTCCTTCAACTCTTATACTTGCTACCGAGCCCTGCTAGCCAAAAACCTGTATTGAGAGGGAATTCTTCTCGTGCATCCACCTCCTTAAACCAAAACCCATGCCATTTGTGTCCACTTACCTACCTATTAGCATTATTGCTATTCCAAGTAAATTCTTGTTTTATCTACCTCCCAAATTAAACTTGTTATGTGAAAATTAGTGATTAAAGCTCTCACGAACTTGATGGCACACTTTACTTTCTTGCACTTAATAAACTTGAACCATTGTGCTCATCTATGTTGCGTATATGCTTGTGCATTGTAAGTTGTGAATTAGCAGAACCATGTTGTCATGGGGAACGCTTTCAACATTGCATTGGTACTTTGTACCTAGTTGATATCATGTTCTTTTGTCTATGGATGTCGTCGGTGTGAAATGAAATGGGAGCTTGTAAGTCCATGGAGTTATGCATGTGTGTTAGAGAAACGCCTGGGCCGCTGGTCTAATCCATGCTGACATGGTGGAAACCTGCAGCATAACCATAACGAGCATCTATGAAGCATTCTTCTTATAAAAAAGAGTCCGATATTGAGAAAAAAGAGAAAAAGAAAAAAAGATATTATGAAAAGAGGAAAGAGAGAAAAAAGCACCATATTCCCATGCTAAATAAGAAGATTGCTGAGATGCTTGTTGTCTGCTTGCCTTGTCATTTTGATATGGGGATTCTTCCGTATCATCGGGCAAGGGGTACCCCGTTGGCGGTTCTCTATGATACACATATGTTTACGATGACAAGAACTTACCGGTGACTAAACTTGAGTAGCATGAGGAGCGGCCCTTGTATTCAAGGGACATGAGATTCTCAATTTACAACTTGTCAATGCATATCCTCATATTTGATCACTTTAACCTTAATCACCTAAAGATGCCTATGATAGGGGCAATGAGAGCTGAAAGCTAGTAAGTATCATAATTTTTGGGAGCTCTTTATGAGACTTGCAATCCCTGCTTCCCTCTGCAAATGGCCTTTCTTTTACTTTGTAGTTGAGTCAGTAAACCTACTCCCTTCTATCTCAGCAAGTATTTTGAGTTGTTGTGTTTCATTCGTTCATATGATGATTTATTCATTCATGTTTCTTATGTTCCTTGTTTTGCACATTGCTCTTATCTTGATGTTTACTACTTTGAAAGCTATCTTTGAAAACCAGTTATTTGTGAACTCAAGCAAATTATCAACTATTCTTCGGCCAAGAGCTAAGTTTGCCATTACCAATTATGATTTACTTCATGTATCTCTATTGTGTTTCCTTTACCTATTACAAGTTGAGTTATATAATAGTGAGTTGTCTTCTATTATGATCTATGTATTTGATGAATGTGATGCTTCTTGTCCCTATTCTTTTATCGACTCTTCACTCCATAAACTTGAGGCCATGTTCATTGAGCTCAGTTTCGCTTGGGGACAAGCAAAGTCTAAGCTTGGGGGGAGTTGATACGTCCATTTTGCATCACTATTCTATGTCTTAATTCACTATTATTCATTGATATATTTCGTATTGAGAGGTGATACTTATGTTATTTCATCTGTTTTTGCATGGTTGATGAATTTTGGAGCAAGGACCGCTGCAATCAGGATTCTGATGGAAAAGGTGTTGTTTGGAGGCAAAATTCGTGAAGATCAGAAAATCCGAGAAAATATATGGAAAATCCTATTATTCCAGAAGACTAAGGATGCCAGAAGATGGAGTGGAGATGGGCCACAGGGGGGCCACACTAACCCCTGGCGCGGGCAGCCCTAGGCCGCGCCAGCAGGTGGTGTGGACGCCCTGGCCCACCTCTGGCTCTCCCCTCTGGCGTATATTATCCTCCCGAAACCCTAAGACTCAGGGAGCGACCACAGAAATATTCAGTCGCCTCTGCGGGGCGGAAAACACCGAGAGAGAAAGATCTCTCCGGCAGACAGATTTCTGTCGGGGGAATTCCTTCCCGGAGAGGGGAGATCGTCACCATCAACACCACCATCAAGCTGGACTTCATCGGGAGCATCATCATCATCATCACCACCATCATCACCATCAGCACCCTCATCACCATCTCCATATTGCTGTAACAATTGCGTTGAATCTTGCATTAGTTCATAGGGGAAACTTTCCCGGTGTTGATTACTCTTTGTAGTTGATGCTATTGAGTGAACCATTGAATTATTGTTTATGTTCAGATTGTTATACATCATTATTCCATATCTGATCATGATCCATATGATGTCTTGTGAGTAGTTCGTTTTGTTCTTGAGGACATGGGAGAAGTCATGTTGTTAGTAGTGGAGTTGTGTTGAGAAATATTCAATAGATTGTTATTTAAGTTGTGGTGTACTTCTTCTAGTGGTGTCATGTGAACGTCGACTACATGACACTTCACCTATATGGTCCTAGGGGAATGCATTGTGTATTTGGCTACTAATCGTAGGGGTTGTCAGAGTGACAGAAACCTGAACCCCCGTTTGGAAACCATTGCACAAGGGACGTAAGGATCTTAGAGTTTAAAGCTGTGGTTAGGTTTCTACCTTAATTACTTTCTTGTACTTATGGATGTTTGTAAGGGGTATAATCACAAGTATGTATTAGTCCTAGGAAGGTCGGTACATTAGCACAGGTTCACCCACACAACACTTAGCAAGCTAAAGAAGATTAATCAACTATATGAAGCGAAAGCACTTGACAGTCTTCCCATGTGTCCTCGAGAATGTTTGGTCATCTTAAGTAATACAACCGGCTTGTCCTTTGCTGCATAAAGGATTGGGCCACTTGCTGCATTTATTCCTACTGTCTTTTGTTTACTAGTACTTTGTTTACCTGCTTTATCAAAAACCCCTAAAAATCCGTTTGCTAAGTATTTGCAGAGAATTCCTGATCCATACCACTAGCCGGCACCTTCTGCTCCTTGCTGGGTTCGACACTCTTACTTATCGAAAATACTGCGATACACCCCCTATACTTGTGGGTCATCAGGAGGCGGACACAAGAGTGTGCATTCGGTTGCGCAGACGTTGGGTCTCCTCCCTCTCGCACAATCGAATGCCTACAGGACGGGAAGACAATATCAATTTCCTGCAAATCAGAAAAAGCAACCGAGGATAGATGAAAAATACTTACACAACAGCTTTTCGCTCTCCCTGGAGATCTCTTCCAAGAAAAAAGCCTCGCGGTTAAGGGCCTGGTGTGTTTTCGATTGGGAAACATCCACCATCGGTTGAACAACCTGAAGTTTTCCTTCAAGTTTTTTCACCTATTCTATCTTTTCAGCATACAATGGCGGGTCCACTGTACGCACGATGGCGGAACTGGTCGCACCTACTGTAGAGGAGGATGGAACAACATCTGACAGTTGCACGGATCCAGAAGGAGCCGAAGAATCATTCAAAATCTGGCAAGACAAAAAGATATGGAAACGTTCAACATAAAAAAGCAAGCTCATACATATATATTCAAAAGTTGCCTTCTTGTAAAAAGAAGCAAGGGGAAGCTAGATAAATTCAAGGTTCATTACAATAATAGTAAGGGGGACACGATAAAGATTACCAAACAAATCCTATGAAGTCGTCTCTTTCAATGATAGAGTAGCACTAGCGGAAGAGACACTAGCTATGGGAGCGGCAGGAGTAGCCGAAGAAGGATTGGCCGTCGAAGAAGGGGCAGTTGGCTTCTCCGAGTCAGAGATGAGGCACAGAAGCAACCGAGAGTATTTCCTGGCCCTCTTAATATGAGGCTTCAAGTCAATCTCTTGGCCATTGGAGGTGACTGGGATAGAGGAGCTAACCTTCTCCCAGTCGATCTTCTCGTCATGCGCCATCGTCAGTGCCATCAAAGTTTCGGCACCACTCTTTGACTGCGTCAAACTATAACCAACAAGGGAGCCGAGATCAGCACCAAATACGGTGACAAGATCATTCAGGTTGTTCGGCACATCCTTGGTCGGAAATATCTCGGCATGAAGATTCTTGAAGGCACGGCGGGAGCGGACAAGAAGGTTGCGCCCACGAGCGTTGTTGGCCTCCAAGGTGCTAACAGCATCTGACAAAGGATCAACTTTCTTATCTTCATGCAACATCGGGTCCTGGCCAGTCAATTCTGAAAATAAAAAGAAGGAAAGGCTTGATGACCTGTAACATCTAAAAAATATTAAACAAGCTTATCAAGTTCTAATCACCCAAGATTAGGGTTAACAAAAACTTTATTTCTTAAACCCATATGAGTGCATGTGTGATTTCTATTAATGTATGAATGCTTGCATTTGCCGTGTTTGATTGCTACAAATGATAAGGATTAGTTTAAAGATGAATACCACATCATCTAGGTCAATTACAAGAAAAATCAAATAAAAGGAAAATCAAATATGAGGCATATGATCATACGGTCACTTTTGCCAAAATTAACCATTAGCCTACTTTGGGCATATCTAGTAAAAGATTTTCAACAGAAACAATTCTAGTTCTTTTCTCCCCTTGCTGGACCAAGTAAAAATGAACACACTTGCACTTTACAAATCTACATAAACTAATTTAAAATCCATTTAAGATAAAATTCAAAATCGAATCAAGTGTAGGTACATAGATCATCATTTTAGAAAAACCACTCAAACCTCCACCACTTGATATTTCCCAGAAACCAGAGACTACCAAGCATCTGACCATCTCACCCACCAAAAATCATGGAAAAATTCAAAGGTTAAGTTCATGCGGCCATTTAGTCGAACACTTAGCAGACAGAGTACAAGTTCAACAACTATCTACTGTTTTAAATCAATCTTGTGCTCATTCTGGTACTTTAATCAACCCAATAACTCACCCCATGATCATCCCAGTAGCTGGACGTGCAATGGAGAAACCTCACTCGCCGCAATGACCAGTGCCATGACTGTACCGAGCATGTCCATGCCGATCGATCATCGACAAGACGCCACACACCGCATCGCCCTCTCCCACGACCCCTAGGAGGTAGGTGTGACCTCACCGCCCCTCTCTGTCTACCCCTTGACCAACGGCGAGAAGTGGAGAAGCCATAACAGTTGTCCCCATTTATGTCTCTGCCATGCCGAGAGCACGACGGAGCGCCAAAGCCGCCTCGCGCATCCACGCCACACCTCGCTCTCTCCGCGCGTACCCGCACCCGCCCGTCACCAGCGACCCCCAGACACGACCGTTCGCCGCCACGCGCCCCGTGACCACCATACTCGATGACGAACACCGCCGTACCCGCACAGAGCACGGACCTCTCCCGACCGACTGAGACCACCCCTTGCCGTGCCACTACGCGCGTGATGATCGCCGTAGTCCACCGCGTCGACCCATGCCATCCGCCATGCCTAGCGCGACCTGTAACAACATCACTGATGAGCCCGAGCCATGACGCGCTGCCTCCAACGCTGGTGTATAAATAGGACCCTCCCCAGACCTCAATCGACACACCATTCCACTCCTCACTCACTCAGGAACCTCACTAAACCTTCCCTAGAGCAAGGCGGGCAACACGAATTTGGTTGGAGCCCGCCGCTGTAGTGAAGGAAGGGCGTCGTCGATTGGAGCCACCCCAGGAGCCGCCACGACCACCAATCAACTCGCCGTCATCGACCAGCCCATTCGCCCCCATCACCGGACCTAGCTGGAGCCCTGGTAAGCCTCCGACGACTCCCACCGTGCCGCTAGGTTTCGAATCCCCCACGAGCAGTTCATCGTAGACGATGAACTAGGATCGTTGATGTTGTTCTAATTGTAGGGCTGATATTAGTAGATACCGTTTCGGTTAGATAGAGTCGCTGACGCGTGGGACCAATCTGTCAGGAGCCCTCTGCGCGCATTGTGTAGTTGGGCCGGCCCAGTTTCATTCCCACGCACAGCCCAGTGATTCAAACTTGGTTTTTCTATTTAATTTAAAACCTTGTTCTATCAGTGTATTCAAAATTGAATTCAAAGAGATGTACCGAATCAAATTGCATGATTCCAATTTTGCTAGAAAGGTATTGAAAATATCTAATCACTCCCGTTGGATTCAAACCATTTGAAATTGTAGATTACCTATAGTGAAAATAACAAGACAGAGACTTTTACCAATTCAAACATTTTTATAAAATCAACCATAAATGCTTTTGAGTTAATTCCAACTCTCAAAAATCACAATTGCCATGTCTACATGAATATGTAAAAAGATTTGGTTTTACAGATATTAAATATGGACTAGGATTAAAAGAATGCTATATAGGCATTTCTAGTCACTTTAATATTATTAAATAGTAATATTAAATCTTGTAATATATGCCAACCCTTTTAAATCACATTCCCAAGTATTGAAATATGTGGTGATGACATGTGTCCATATGATCCCCTATTTTAATTGGAGAATATTAAATCTTAAGTAGTTTTCAATGAGTAGAAATTACTTTTCCAAAATAAGATAAATAAGAAAATGTCAATATTCCATATGATGATTGAGATGATGCTAGATCATCTAGTGTGAGCCCTTGTGTGCTAAATAGAAGTAGTGAAGTGTTATTTGGTGATTGTGTACCTCGTATGTATTTATAGACGCTAGTACTGACCCGGGCTACGACGAGGAGGAGTACTTCGCGGAAGAAGAAGAGAACTTCAACGACTGCAACCTACAAGGCAAGCCCACTATGCAAGCTATCCATACAAGCTTAGCCATGCAAGCTAACTTCTGCAGATACCATATGCAAACCTTTGAGATGCAACTTTACCAATTCCCAGTTTTACTCCGAGCTTTACTTTTTCGTTACTAGAGTTTCTTACCTAGTTAATCAATTGTGACTAGTGGAAAATAGAATGGATACCATCAAGATCATAGAATTAGTCTTGGGTACTTATACCTGATTAACACCCCTCAATAGTGATACCCTCAATATTAGTGGCTAGTGCTAAGCTAAAACTTGATCACTTTAGATGAGAATACTTGGAGAAAATGATTATGAAAACCTTGGAATGATGATTCATTCTATTGAAATGTTTTGACATGTGTTATGAAACACAATGGTTTGATGATGAAACGGAATGAGGCATGAGCCTTGACTTTGATAAAAACTAATGGTTGGGTTCGGATGTGATACCATTGTGATTTTACCGTACAACCACATTACCTGAGTTGGGTAGGGCTTAACTGGAAGTTTATACGTCTTAGTATGGGTTCCCTTACGGAAGAGGTTAAGCTGAGACTACCTCGGGAATATGAATGTCCATCTATGAAGTGCCCAGGATGGCAGATGGCCATGGTTGGGAGGCCAAACTCATAGGGGAGGCGCCTATACTAGGGTGTGTAATTGAAAGGTTAGGATTGATTATCCGCATACCAAGTATGATGATTCAGGGTTATCCCTGACGGATGTATCGAATCTTGTGGTGAAAGTGTACCACCTCTGCAGAGTGCCAAGCTACTCGAATAGCCACGTCAGTGGTTATGGACAGTTGGAGTGGCCATACTGTTCCGTTGTCAGATGTTTTCCAAAAGTATTTGTGACTTGAACTATGACTTTAACTTGACCACAACAGAGTTGTGGACATGAAAACTAGCTTCCCTCTTAAGTAATCTAGAGAACTAAAATAGGCTTTACTCTGGAGAACTTATGAACTAAAATTGGCTTACGGCAAATAAGACTAGAGCTTAGGATTCCTACTAGCATTCCCTTACTTGTGTTAGTGCTAGTCTGCGAGTACTTTAAAGAGTAGTCATGGCTTTTCCCCTGGATATTCCCATGGCTAGACTATGAGGAGGACTACCCAGAAGATGGACAGTAGGAGGTCTATGATAACTAGGATCATCTCCCATCGTCAGCTGCATGTGACCATGAAGATGGAGTCTTCTATGTTATATTTCCGCTGCTCTGATTTGTATTAAGACTTGATCATGAGATCATTTATTTGTAAGACTATTACGGTTTGTAATGGATGATGTACTATGGTACCAATTCTGTTATGTCTCACAAAAATGGTAATCCTGGGATTGCGATGTACGGCATAACAGGCATCTGGACTTAAAAATCTGGGTGTTAACAAGTTGGTATCAGAGCCATCCTGACCATAGGAGACCCTAGTTAGAATGGACGTCAGAAAAACTTAGTTTCAAAAAAAGGAAAGTGAGTATTTACAAAAACCTATTCTCACTCTTATCCTTAAGATTCTTTCCAAAATGAGTTCACATGTTCCTAAAAATTCCTACCATTCCACATAAAACTTGACACACTTGATCACCCCACTAACTTACTCATCTTAATTGCTTATAGATGGAGGTCAAATATAGCAAGTTTTACCAGTTGGGCAACGGATGGCAGCTTATCTTTGAGAAGGATTTGGACCAACTCTCGGAGTATCTTGGACGCCCGCACCCGGAGTTCTTCGGAGCACAGCTCAATGACCAACAAGGAGGGGAACTACAATGGCTGATAGTTGCAGATCTGAGAGGAAAAATGGAGCCACCTCTCTCGGGGAAGATTCAATTCAGCGTAAGGGAAAAAACTGGCTAGACGGATTTGCCAGTGCTATGCAGGAAGCTCTTGCACATATGTGTGCACAGAACATCAACCAGATCAACGGCACCCGCTTTGCCAACTATGCAAGGCGTGACTCTAATGGACAACCCTTGGCCATGTCGGCACATCCGGAATTGAAGCATCACGTGGACCACATGGACTTCATGCTGCACGAGACTCAGAAGGAGTTGGACAATGCCCGTGCCTACGCCAACCAGAACCATGCTAAAGCCACTGAGAGGAAGCAAACCCTCACCATCCTCACCAAGGAGCGCAAGTCACTTCGTCATCAGCGTGACAAGAAGGATCGCATCATCGCCCGTCTTCGCTAGAAGGTGGCAAGCCTGGAGGAAGGGGAAGATATCCATGGTGATATCCACTCTTACCTCAGTGATGATGATGACTACCTGGAGGACGTCGCCATGGAGGATCACACTGACGAAGATGACGCAGACTTCATTGATGATGAGGAGCCCGACAGTCCTAGTGATGAGTAGTCGCACCTGAGCACTATCGTAGGTGTGAGTTGTACCCGGTCCCACTGTATCGTAGCTTCGCAGAATGGTTCTTAAAACCATCTGTTTTCCTAGTTGTGGTGTGTTTTTGTATTGTGTGCTTGGAATGAATGAATGAGAAGAAGTTATCAGTGTTCGAACCCTAGCCATACTCAAAGTTTAAAGCTTTTTGAACCATACCAATAAACCATAGAAAATTTCCATCTTGTGTCATTATCTATCTCAATCTTCAGATGACTCGCGGAAACCCCGGTGGAAGCAGCTCATCCCAGGACCCAATGTTGTAGATTCTGCAGATGTTAGTTTCCGATCATGAAGCTGGTAGAGCAGAATGTCAAGCCAACCTAGCCACTCTTCAATACATAGCCCAGATGGCAATAACAATCAGGGACATGGAAACCAGGACCACCATGGATCCAAACTCAAGAACTTCCAAAACACCAACCCTCCCATGTTTAGCAAGTCATAAGAGCCCTTAGATGCTGATGACTGGTTGCATACCATGGAAAACAACTTAGAAGTCACGGGAGTTGATGCCATGAAAAGGTATTGTTTGCCACCCACTATCTGGCAGGCTATGTAAGATCATGGTGGAACAGCACCCATACAATGAACGGAGGACAGATGATGACTTGGGAGGAGTTCAAACTCAAGTTCAGCAGGACCCATGTGCCCCTAGGTTTGATCAAGAGGATGAGGGATGAATTCAGAGAGCTGAAGCAGGGCAGAATGACTGTGGTAGAATACCGTGACAAGTTCTTATATCTGGCTAGGTATACCCTTGATGAGATTGACAATGATGCAAAGAAGGAGATATTCTTGAATGGCCTGCATGATGAGATGAAGATAGTGCTAGTCAACATTCCCTTTGATGACCTCAAAGCTTTAGTGGATTCTGCCATCTAGATGGAAGGAAAGATCAACCAAGCTAGTGAGAACCGTAAGCGTCGTATGATGCACCAACCTGGACCCCACCATACCCCGAAGTATCGCCCCAACCCGTCTGCAGGATATGCACCTCGAAACAACAGACCCTCGATGACCTATCCAAACTACCCCAACCATGGCGGAGGAAACCCGAGGCCCGGAGGCCACAACAACCACAACAACAACCCCGGCAACCCCAATAACTTCAACCGTGCACCGCCAAGGTCCAACAACAACAACAACAATATTGCCCCAAGGACTGGAAGCAATGTTGTGCCTATCGCAGGGAAAGACAAGTCAATGATCACTTGTTTTGAATGTGGAGTCACGGGTCACTACTCCAACGAGTGCCCCAAGAAGCTTGCCGCAGCAACCAATGTTACTGCACCTGCCCAGCAGCAACGCCGTGTCCAGCCTGGAAAGAGATTTGCCCCAGGAAACCCGCACAACCGTACCGGACGTTTATTCCACATGAATGTTGAGGAAGCCCAGGAAGTGCTAGATGTCGTGCTAGGTATGTTTTTTGTTAACTCAGTATTAGCAAGAGTGTTATTTGATTCTGCAGCATCGCACTCGTTTGTTACAGAAGAATTTGCATGCACTAGTAAGATTCAACCAACAAATTTGAAGCATGTTATGATAGTTCAAATACCCGGTTCAACCACCAAAGCTAGAACAATTTGCAAGGCCGTGCCTATCAGAATCCATGGGATAAATTTTTATGCCAATCTAATAGTACTTGGAACCAAAGGTTTGGAAGTAGTACTAGGAATGGATTGGATGTCGAAACATCAAGGATTAATCGGCTGTGCCAAGAAAGCCATAACCATGACCAGTAGCACCAGAATATCAGTAGACACATGTATCTGAGACGCTGCCCCGTCAATTCAAGTGCAACAAGATTTTAGCCAAATCAACCATTGACCAAGTCAGAGTAGTCTGTGAATACCCCGATGTGTTCCCAGATGAATTGCCCGGTATGCCCCCAGATTGGGATATCGAGTTTATCATTGAACTAGTCCCTGGAATTGGACCCATAGCTCAGAGGCCATATAGTATGAACCCATCTGAATTAGTGAGCTGAATAAGAAACTTGATGATATGCTGGGAAAAGGTTTGATACAACCAAGTGCATCGCCATGGAGATCACCTGTTTTGTTTGTGAATAAGAAGGATGGTGCCAATTGTTTGTGTACGGATTATCGGACGCTGAATAACGTCACCATCAAGAACAAGTACCCACTGCCGGAGATAGAAGATTTGTTTGACCAACTGACTGGTGCCAGAGTGTTTTCTATGATTGACCTTAGAACTGGCTATCATCAATTGAAGATTCGTGCAACGGATATCCCAAAGACCGCCTTCACCACCAGATATGGATTGTATGAGTAAAATGTCATGTCTTTTGGATTAACCAATGCCCCCGCTTATTTCATGAACCTCATGAATAAGATTTTTATGAACTTCCTAGATAAGTTTGTCGTTGTTTTTATCGATGACATTCTGATCTATTCCAAGTCAGAAGAAGACCATGAACAACACCTAAGAACCATCCTTGAAACCCTTAGAGAGCATCAGTTGTATGCCAAGTTTAGCAAATGTGAGTTCTGGTTAAAGGAAGTAGGATTCCTAGGACATATCTTGTCGGCAGGAGGAGTTGATGTCGATCCCGCCAAGATTAAAGATGTCGAAGAATGGAAAGCCCCAACCACTCAAACCGAAGTCCACGCATTTCTTGAATTAGCCAGATATTACCGCAAGTTTGTTGAAGGATTTTCAAGCATCGCCAGGCCGATGACTTAGTTGTTCAAGAAATATAAGAAGTTTGAATGAACGGACAAATGTGAAGCAAGTTTTCAAGATCTCAAGAAAAGATTGATTTCAGCCCCAATTTTGATCATGCCGGATATCAAGAAGCCTTTCGATGTGTATTGTGATGCATCCAAGGTTGGTATTGGATGTGTGTTGATGCAAGAAGGCAAAGTCATATCATATCTATCCACACAACTGAAGCAACACGAGCAGAACTATCCTACCCATGACCTAGAACTGGCAGCCGTAGATTTATCCTTCAAGACATGGCGTCATTACCTCATGGGTAACCGCTGTGAGATTTATTCGGATCACAAGAGTTTAAAGTATATTTTCACCCAGAAGGAGCTGATTATGAGGCAAAGGAGATGGATAGAGTTAATCAAGGATTATGACCTTGACATTCACTACCACCCCGACAAGGCCAATGTGGTAGCGGATGCTCTTAGTAGATTGCCGTGTAGATTAAACACCATGATTAAGGAAGCCCAGCCAAGTCTGCATGAGGAGATGGAGAATTTTAGAGTGGAGCTAGTTAGCAAAGGATTTCTAGCTAGCATAGAACTTCAACCCACCCTGATCAGTTAGATAAAGGAAGCCTAGAAAGGAAACGCAATTATTGATGGAATCAAGCGTCGTATCGGAACAGGGAAGGTCCCTGGATTAACCGAAAATGAAGAAGGGGTTATGTGGTATAAGGGACGTATCTGTGTTCCAGCAGATTCGGAGTTGAAACAAGTCATTATGCAGGAAGCCCATGATACCCTTTATTCTATCCACCCGGGAGGAACCAAGATGTATCAGGATTTGATGGAGCAATTTTGGTGGCACAAAATGAAGAGAGAAGTCGGAAGCTATATAGCCAACTGTGATATCTCCTAGAAAGTCAAAGAGGAACATCAGCGACCCGCACGACTTTTGCAACCATTGCAGATTCCAGAATGGAATTGGGATTCTGTTGGAATGGATTTCATCACCGGTTTGCCTATATCTAGTAGGGGAAATGATTCTATTTGGGTCATAGTAGATAGACTGTCCAAAGTAGCTCATTTCATACCCGTCAAGACTACCTATCAAAGCTCTAAGCTAGCAGAGTTATACATTGCTAGAATAGTCAGTTTGCATGGGACCCCCAAGACCATAATGTCAGATCGAGGAACCCAGTTTACCTCAAGGTTCTGGAAGAAAGTTCAAGAAGGATTAGGAACCAAACTAAACTTCAGCACCGCTTATCACCCGCAAACCGACGGACGGACATAAAGAGTAAACCAGATACTAGAAGATATGTTGAGAGCTTGTGTTTACAATATGGATCTAAATGGGAAGATTGTCTGCCTTTCACAGAATTCTCATACAACAATAGTTATCAAGCCAGTTTGCAAATGGCCCCCTTTGAATTTCTATATGGAAGGAAGTGTCGTACCCCCTGAATTGGTCGCAAGTAGGAGAGAGTCAGATATTCGGACCTGATATCCTACGAGAAGCTAAAGAGAAGGTTCACAAAGTCCGTGAACACCTCAAGACCACCCAATCCAGATAGAATAGTTATGCTGATAAAAGACATCGAGACCTGACCTTCAATATTAGAGATTTTGTGTATCTCAAAGTATCACCCTTGAAAGGAATGCAACATTTTCAACTAAAAGGGAAGCTTGCCCCAAGATATATTGGACCCTTCAATATTTTGAATCACCGAGGAGCAGTATCCTATCAGCTGGAACTTCCTGAGGAGATGTCAGCCGCACATGACGTATCCCATATCTCGTTACTTAGAAAATGCCTAGAAGTTCCGGAGAAGACTGAAGTTTTCAATAACATCGATCACAGAGCCATAGATATCAACAAGGATCTAACTTATTGTGAAGTGCCCATTCGTATTTTGGAAGAAGCTTTCAGAACCATCCGGACCAGAAGTATTAAGTTTCTCAAGATCCAGTGGAGTAACCATACCCACGAAGAAGCCACTTGGGAGCGAGAGGATTATATTAGGACTGAGTTCCCCAATCTCTTTAATTCCTAGTTTTTCTTGAATCTCGGGACGAGATTTTGTTTAAAGAGGGAAAGTTTGTAACATCTCAAAAATATTAAACAATCTTATCAAGTTCTAATCACCCAAGATTAGGGTTAACAAAAACATTATTTCTTAAACCCATATGAGTGCATGTGTGATTTCTATTAATGTATGAATGCTTGCATTTGCCATGTTTGATTGCTACAAATGATAAGGATTAGTTTAAATATGAATACCACATCATCTAGGTCAACTACAAGCAAAATCAAATAAAAGGAAAATCAAATATGAGGCATATGATCATATGTTCACTTTTGCCAAAATTAACCATTAGCCTACTTTGGGCATCTCTAGTAAAAGATTTTCAACAGAAACAATTATAGTTCTTTTCTCCCCTTGCTATACCAAGTAAAGATGAACACACTTGTACTTTACAAATCTACAGAAACTAATTTCAAATCCATTTAAGAGGAAATTCAAAATTGAATCAAGTGTAGGTACATAGATCATCATTTTACAAAAACCACTCAAACCTCCACCACTTGACAATTCCCAGCAACCAGAGACTACCAAGCATGTGACCAGCTTACCCACCAAAAATCATGGAAAAAATCAAAGGTTAAGTTCATGCAGCCATTTAGTCGAACACTTAGCAGACAGAGTACAAGTTCAACAACTATCTACTATTTTGAATCAATTTTGTGCTCATTCTTGTACTTCAATCAACCCCAATAACTCACCCCACGATCATCCCAATACCTGGTCATGCAATGGAGCAACCTCACTCGCCACAATGACCAGTGATATGACCTTACCGAGCATGTCCATGGACAAGACGCCACACACTATGCCGCCCTCTCCAACGACCCCCAGGAGGTAGGTGTGACCTCACCGCCCCTCTCTGCCCACCCCTTGACCAACAGCGAGAAGTGGAGAAGGCAGAACAGTCACGCCCATTTATGTCTCTGCCATGCCGAGAGCACGACGGAGCGCTAAAGCCGCCTCACGCAGCCATGTCGCGCCTCTCTCTCTATGCGTACCCGCACCCGCCGCGTCACTAGCGACCCCCCCAGACACGACCGTTCGTCGCCACGCGCCCTATGACCACCGTACTCGATGACGAACACCGCCGCACCCGTACAGAGCACGGACCTCTCCCGACCGACTGAGACTTCCCCTTGAAGGAAATATGCCCTGAGAGGCAATAATAAAGTGGTTATTATGTATTCCTTGTATATGATAGATGTTTATTTTGCATGCTATAATTGTATTGATAAGGAAACATCAATACATGTGTGTTTAATAAACAAAAAGGGTTCCTAGTCATGCCTCTCTTATAGACTAGCTTGTTGATTAACAGGATGATCAAGGTTTCCTGATCATGGACATTGGATGTTGTTAATAACAAGGTCACACCATTGGTGGAATGATGTGATGAAAATTCATCCGAAGTATAGCATTACGATCAAGTCATTGTGTTTATATTGCTATAACATCATACGAAGTAATCTTTATCCTTAGACCATGAGATCATGTTAATTGCTAACACCGGAAGAGTATCTTGATAACATCAAACGTCACACCATAACAGGGTGACTATAAAGATGGGTTCAGTGTTATGAAGGTGTTATGTTGAGGCTCATGGTTCAAGAGTGGAATTTTTCAATCCAGATGACGGATAGATATACTCTGGGCCCTCTCGGTGATATCACATTAGGATAGCTTGCAAGCAAGTGATGTGATCACTAGAATGTTATATCACGGGAACGAGAAAAGAGTGCATGTCGATGCGAGATCAAACTAGGTATGGAGATACCGATGATCGAATCTCGGACATGTAATATATCGAGAGACAAAGGGATTTAGTTACAAGCGTTAAAGGTTCTCACGATCCAGAGTCATCGTTGAATGTGTAGGAGTCGACGGATCTCCGGTCCCGCAGACTGATTATTGATCGGAGAAGGGTCTCGATCATGTCTGCATTATTCACGAACCATAGGGTGGCACTTAAGAGTTACGGACACCATTTTGGAGCACATATGTTTGAGATGAAAGAATTGCAAAGCGCAGGAATTGTTTCAATAGAAATCGGAAATTGTTTGGTGAAATTGCGTAAGGTGGTTACGCATGTGATATTGAAATATTGCAAGGGGCTATATGTGAATGTTTGTTAATTAAAGTAATTAACAAAATTCTGAATAAATTTAATAAAAGAGTTTTATTAAATGAGAGAGCATTAAATTTGGAGAAACTTAATGCATTTAAAGTGGAGACTTTAAAAGGGAATATGAAGAGGCATTTTAATGTGGAGGAGTTACCACCACATGAATGGGGAAGGTGAGGGGTCACCCCCCCATGCGCCGACCATGGAGAGAGGGGGCACCTCCCTCCTCCTATAAAAGGCCACCCATTCCCTCCTTCATCCACACACCTCCTTGTGAAGGATCTCTCTCCCCCTCTAGAATTATTCCCCCATGGTCTCGGATTAGCGAGATACATGTTCCCGGTGGCATTTAAATGCGGAAGGAGTTGCTGCTTCCATTTGGATAGCTGGAGCGAGGAGGTGGAGGTTGTCCGGTGGCTTGAACGTGTGTGAAGTGCGGATCGTTGCTGAGTTGTGGCGCTCGGACTTCCTCACGATCTTGAGATCGGCAAGTGTACGACTACATCAACCACGAGTTCCTACTCGTTAACAAAGCTCGTTGTCTTCGAGGGTAAGTTCTCTATGGATGTATGTCCACCCGTTTGCTTTGTACCTAGTAGATAGATCTTGGCGTGTAGTTCACACCGTAGGAAATTTTTTGTTTTCTATGCTGCGGACCCAACAGTGGTATCAGAGCCTGATCTATGCGTAGGTGCTTTGCACGGGTAGACACATTGTTTATATGTGGGCGATGATGATCATGTTATTAGATCTCCTATGTACTTTGGATATTGGTGGCATAGTGGGATGAAGCGTCCCAGACCAACCTTACATGTCATCGTACATGAGACCGGTTCCACGACTGACATGCAACTTGTTTTGCATAAGTGGCTGGCGGGTGTCTATATCTCCTACTATAGTCAATATTTGATTTACAACGAGTTGCTAATAACTTAGTTATCCTCATTGTGGTTCATGTTCGTAGGTTAGACAGGTTCTATCTCCAAAAGCCCTAAGCCACATAAAACTTGCAATTGATAAATTAGAGGCGTCTTGTTTAGATTGTTGCTGGGCTAGTGTTTTGATATGGTATTGTTGTAACTAGATGTATGATAGATACTCTTACAACTCACTTAACGTGTAAGTTCCATAGACCTTGGCCTTACACACAAAGGAATGATAAAGATCATACCACGATGCAAATGATAGAGATCAAATGCATGGACCATATCATCTCACTTCACACATTAGATGTTAGCATCTTATATTGCTAGTTTGGCGCATTTGGTAGCATTATAAGATGATCCCTCATTTAGATATCAAGATAAAATGTGTTCTTCCTTAAGTATGCACCGTTTTGTGGATCGTGTTTTGAGGCATCACGTGATGATCGGGTGTTTTCAACTCTACGCTTTCATACAACGGGTGTAAGACAGTTTTACACACGCAAATACTAAGGTTCTTACTTGACGAGCCTAGCATGTACAGACATGGCCTCGGAACACAGACCGAAAGGTTAAGCATGAGTCATATAGTTGATATGATGCCCATATAGATGCTCGCCTTTGAAGCTACACCGACTCACGTGATGATCGGACTTGGTGTAGTGGATTTGGTTCATGTAATCACCAAAAGGACACGAGGGATGTCGTTTTTGAGTGGGAGTTCATTAGTAATTTCGATTAGTCGAACTCAATCTATCATAAACTTAGTCTAAATATACTTTACAAATTCTGTTGTAGATGGCACCACCTGCTTTTAATTTCAATGTGTTCATGGAGAAAGAGAAACTTGCTGCGAATGGTAGCAACTTCACCAACTGGGCTATGAATTTGAGGATTCTCCTCACTGCTGCACAAAAGCAATATGTGCTAGATGCGCCGCTAGGCCCCCCACCAGCTCCTGATGCCCCTGACGAGGAAAAGAACGTCTATATAACTCGTCAGGAGGACCACAACTTAGTTCATTGCGGCATACTGTATGGGCTAGAGCCAGAAAGCGTTTCGAAAATGGCAATGCCTTTGATACCATGGGAGAATTGAAAATGATTTTCGATACCCATGCTGCCGTAGAGAGTTATAATGCTGCAGAAAAGTTCTTTAGCTGCATGATGGAGGAAAACAGCTCCGTTAGTGAGCACGTACTCAAAATGTCTGGGTACGCTAATAAGCTTGTGTCCTTGGGAATAACGATTCCCATTGACTTAGGCATACATCATGTTCTCCAATCTCTGCCACCTAGCTACAAGAGCTTCGTGATGAACAATAATATGCAGGGCATGAAGAAGTCTCTTACCGAGCTTCTGTCAATGCTTAAGACTGTAGAGGTGGAGATTAGGAAAGAACATCAAGTGTTGATGATCAATAGGACCACCGGTTTCAGGAAGGACAAGAAAGGCAAGCACAAGGGAAAGAAGGGTGGCAAGTCATTTGCCACGCCTGAAAAAAACCGAGCTAGCCTAAAGTCGACACCGAGTGCTACTATTGCAAGGGACTAGCCATTGGGCAAGCGCCCCAAGCCTATATTTGGCGGACAAGAAGTCCGGCAAGGCAAACAAAGGTATATGTGATATACATGTTATTGATGTGTACTTGACTAGTACTCGCAGTAGCACCTGGGTATTTGATACGGGATCGGTTGCTAATATATGTAACTCGGTTCAGGGGCTACAGAACAAGCGACAACTAGCAAGGGATGAGGTCTCGATGCGGGTCGGCAATGGATCAAGAGTTGATGTGATCGCCGTCGGACCGCTGCCTCTCCATATGCCATCGGGATTAGTTATAAACCTAAATAATTGTTATTTGGTGCCTGCACTGAGCATGAACATTGTATCCGGATCGTGTTTGATGCAAAGTGGTTATTCATTTAAGTCTGAAAACAATGGTTGTTCGATTTATATGAATAATATCTTTTATGGTCATGCACCTATGTTGAATGGTTTATTTCTGTTGGATCTCGATAGCAGTATTACGCATATTCATAATGTTGATGCTAAAAGCATTAAACTTGATAATGATATATCTACATATATGTGGCACTGCCGTCTAGGTCATATTGGCGTTAAACGCATGAAGAAACTCCATTCTGATGGACTTTTGGATTCACTTGATTTTGAATCATTTGATACATGTGAGCCATGCCTTATGGGCAAGATGACTAGAACGCCGTTTTCTGGTTCAATGGAACGAGCGACAGATCTATTGGAAATCATACATACTGATGTGTGTGGACCAATGAGTGTGTGTAGAGGTGGATATCGTTATTTTGTTACTTTCACGGATTATTTGAGTAGATACGGGTATATCTATTTGATGAAACACAAGTCTGAAACTTTTGAAAAGTTCAAAGAATTTCAGAATGAAGTGGAAAATCATCATAACAGAAAGATCATATTTCTGCGGTCCGACCGTGGAGGAGAGTGGCTTAGTTACGAGTTTAGCAAACATATGAAAGACTGTGTAATAGTTTCACAACTCACGCCTGCCGGAACACCACAACGTAATGGTGTGTCAGAACATCGTAATCGTACTTTATTGGATATGGTTCGATCTATGATGACTCTGACTGACTTGCCACTATCATTTTGGGGTTATGCACTGGAAACAGCTGCATTCACTTTAAATCGGGCACCATCGAAATCCGTTGAAACGACACCGTATGAATTATGGTTTGGAAACAAACCTAAGCTGTCATTTCTTAAGGTTTGGGGATGCGATGTTTATGTGAAGAAACTTCAACCGGATAAACTCGAACCCAAAGCGGAAAAATGCGTCTTCATAGGATACCCTAAGGAAACGATTGGGTATACCTTCTATCACAGATCTGAGGGCAAGGTTTTTGTTGCCAAGAATGGATCCTTTCTTGAGAAGGAGTTTCTCGCGAAAGGTGTGAGTAGTCGGAAGGTAGAACTCGAAGAGGTTATTGAACCTTTTCTTCATGGAATGGCGAGTGGCGCAGCACCGGAAGTTGTTTTGGAGTTGACTTCACCTAATGAAGAGAGAGCTAATGATATTGATCATGAAACTCCGAAAGAGGACACTACCGAACCTCGCAGGTCAAGCAGGACACGTGCAGCTCCTGAACTATACGGCAATCCTGTTGTGAATTTCATGGTTGATGAAATGGATGACCCTGCGACGTATGAAGAAGCGATGATGAGCCCGGATTCCACCAAATGGCCCGAAATCCAAGATGGAATCCATGTACGAAAACCAGGTTTGGAACTTGGTGGACTTACCTCACGACCGAAAGGCCGTTGAGAATAAATGGATTTTCAAAAGGAAAACTGATGCTGATGGTAATGTGACCATCTATAAGGCTCTAATTGTCGCAAAGGGGTTTCGACAAATTCAAGGAGTTGACTACGATGAGACATTCTCTCCCATAGCGATGCTTAAGTCGGTTAGGATTATGTTAGCAATTGCTGCATATTTCGATTATGAAATATGGCAGATGGATATCAAAACTACGTTCCTCAATAGTAAGATTGAAGAAGAGTTGTATATGATACAACCTAAGGGTTTTGTCGATCCTAAGGATGCTAATAAGGTGTGCAAACTTCAGTGATCCATCTATGGACTGAAGCAAGCATCACGAAGTTGGAATCTCCGCTTTGATGAGGTGATCAAAGAGTTTGGATTTGTCCAAACTTATGGAGAGGCTTGTATTTACAAGAAAGTGAGTGGGAGCAATGTGGAATTTCTGATATTATATGTGGATGACATATTATTGATTGGAAATGATTTAGATCTTTTAAACAGTGTTAAAAGTTATCTAAACAGCAAATTTTCGATGAAGGACCTTGGTGAAGCTTCATATATATTAGGCATTAAAATCTATAGAGATAGATCAAGATGCCTAATTGGGCTATCATGAGTACATACCTTGATAAGATATTAAAGAAGTTTAATATGGACGGAAGTAAGAAGGGGTTCTTACCTATGTTGCAAGGCAAGACATTGAGTAAGACTCAAAGTCCGGCTACGGCGGAAGAAAGAGAGATAATGGATAGGATCCCCTATGCCTCAGCCATAGGCTCTATAATGTATGCCATACTATGTACAAGATCGGATGTGGCACATGTTATTAGTTTGACTAGTAGGTACCAATCTGATCCAGGTTCGGAACACTAGATAGCGGTCAAGAATATCCTTAAGTACTTGAGAAGAACTAAGGATATGTTTCTTATATACGGAGGTGAAGAAGAGCTAGTCGCTAAGTGTTATGTTGATGCTAGCTTTGACACTGATCCGGATGACTCTAAGTCTCAATCCGAATACGTATTTCTCTTGAGCGGAGCAGCAGTTAGTTGGAGGAGCTCCAAACAAACTGTGGTGGCTGGATCAACAACGGAGGCGGAATATGTTGCTTTGTAAGCGGTAGCAGGAAGAAGTTTGGATGAAAGAGTTCATAACGGAACTGGGTGTGGTTCGCAGTGCGTTGGACCCGATGGTGATCTATTGTGACACCAATGGAGCCATAGCCAACACAAAGGAACTAAGGTCTCACAAGAATTCCAAGCATATTAAGCACCGGTTTCACTCCATCCGCGAGCATGTCAAGGATGGAGATATAAAGATTTGTAAAGTGCACACGGACCTAAATGTAGCAGATCCGTTGACTAAAGTACTCCCTAGGTAAAAACATGATCAACACCAGAACTCCATGGGTGTTAGATTTATCACTATGTGAACTAGATTATTGTCTCTAGTGCAAGTGGGAGACTGAAGGAAATATGCCCTAAGAGGCAATAATAAAGTGGTTATTATGTATTCCTTGTATATGATAGATGTTTATTTTGCATGCTATAATTGTATTGATAAGGAAACATCAATACATGTGTGTTTAATAAACAAAAAGGGTTCCTAGTCATGCCTCTCTTATAGACTAGCTTGTTGATTAACAGGATGATCAAGGTTTCCTGATCATGGACATTGGATGTTGTTAATAACAAGGTCACACCATTGGTGGAATGATGTGATGAACATTCATCCGAAGTATAGCATTACGATCAAGTCATTGTGTTTGTATTGCTATAACATCATACGAAGTAATCTTTATCCTTAGACCATGAGATCATGTTAATTGCTAACAGCGCAAGAGTATCTTGATAACATCAAATGTCACACCGTAACAGGGTGACTATAAAGATGGGTTCAGTGCTACGAAGGTGTTATGTTGAGGCTCATGGATCAAGAGTGGAATTTGTTAATCCAGATGACGGATAGATATACTCTGGGCCCTCTCGGTGATATCACATTAGGATAGCTTGCAAGCAAGTGATGTGATCACTAGAATGTTATATCACGGGAACGAGAAAAGAGTGCATGTCGGTAACGAGATCAAACTAGGTATGGAGATACCGATGATCGAATCTCGGACATATAATATATCGAGAGACAAAGGGATTTAGTTACAAGCGTTAAAGGTTCTCACGATCACAGGAGTCATCGTTGAATGTGTAGGAGTCAGTACGGATCTCCAGGTCCCGCTGCTGATTATTGATCGGAGAAGGGTCTCGATCATGTCTGCATTATTCGCGAACCATAGGGTGGCACACTTAAGAGTTACCGGACACCATTTTGGAGCACATATGTTTCAGACGAAAGAATTGCAAAGCGCAGGAATTGTTTCAATAGAAACCGGAAATTGTTTCGGGTGAAATTGCAGAAGGTGGTTCTGCATGTGATATTGAAATATTGCAAGGGGCTATATGTGAATGTTTGTTAATTAAAGTAATTAACAAAATTCTGAATAAATTTAATAAAAGAGTTTTATTAAATGAGAGAGCATTAAATTTGGAGAAACTTAATGCATTTAAAGTGGAGACTTTAAAAGGGAATGTGAAGAGGCATTTTAATGTGGAGGAGTTACCACCACATGAATGGGGGAGGTGAGGGGTCACCCCCCCATGCGCCGGCCATGGAGAGAGGGGGCACCCCCCTCCTCCTATAAAAGGCCACCCATTCCCTCCTTCATCCACACACCTCCTTGTGAAGGATCTCTCTCCCCCTCTAGAATTATTCCCCCATGGTCTCGGATTAGCGAGATATATGTTCCCGGTGGCATTTTGTCTAGAAGGAGTTCTTTGCTTCCATTGGATCGCTGGAGCGAGGAGGTGGAGGTTGTCCGGTGGCTTGAACGTGTGTGCGAGTGCGGATGCGCTGCTGAGTTGCGGCGCTCGGACTTCCTCACGATCTTGAGATCGGCAAGTGTACGACTACATCAACCACGAGTTCCTACTCGTTAACAAAGCTCGTTGTCTTCGAGGGTAAGTTCTCTATGGATGTATGTCCACCCGTTTGCTTTGTACCTAGTAGATAGATCTTGGCGTGTAGTTCACACCGTAGGAAATTTTTTGTTTTCTATGTTGCAGACCCAACACCCCTTGCCGGACCACCACTCGCGTGAAGATCGCTATATTCCAGCGCATCGACCCATGCCATCCACCATGACTAGCGCAACCTGTAGCAGCGTCGCTGATGAGCCCGAGCCATGCCGCGCTGCCTCCAACGCCGGTGTATAAATAGGACCCTCCCTAGACCTCAATCGCACACCATTCCACTCCTCACTCACTCAGGAACCTCACTGACCCTTCCCCGGAGCAAGGCGAGCACCACGACGCCAGAATTTGGCCGGAGCTCGCCGCTGCAGTGAAGGAAGGGCGTCGTCGATTGGATCCACCCCAGGATCCGCCATGACCACCAATCGAATCGCCATCGTCGACCAGCCCATTCGCCCCCATCGCCGGACCTAGCCGGAGCCCTGGTAAGCCTCCGACGACCCCCACCGTGCCGCTAGGTTTCGAATCCCCAATGAGAAGTTCGTCGTAGACGATGAACTAGGACAGTTGACCTTGTTCTAATTGAAGGGATGATATTGGTAGATACCATTTCGGTTAGATAGAGTCGCTGACGCATGGGACCAATCTGTCAACAGCCCGCTGCGCGCGCGTTGTGCAGTTGGGCCAGCCCAGTTTCGTTCCCGCGCATAGCCTAGTGATTCAAACTTGGTTTTTCTATTTAATTTAAAACCCTCTTCTGTCAATGTATTCAAAATTGAATTCAAAGAGATGTACTGAACCAAATTGCATGATTCCAATTTTGCTAGAAAGGTATTGAAAATATCTAATCACTCCCGTTGGATTCAAACCATTTGAAATTGTAGATCACCTATAGTGAAAATAACAATACAGAGACTTTTACCACTTCAAACATTTTTATAAAATCAACCATAAATGCTTTTGAGTTGATTCCAACTCTCAAAAATCACAATTGCCATGCTCTACACGAATATGTAAAAAGATTTGGTTTTATAGATATTAAACATGGACTAGCATTAAAAGAATGCTATATAGACATTTCTAGTCACTTTAATATTATTAAATAGTAATATTAAATCTTGTAATATATGCCAACCCTTTTAAATCACATTCCCATGTATTGAAATATGTGGTGATGACATGTGTCAATATGATCCCCTATTTTAATTGGAGAATATTAAATCTTAAGTAGTTTTCAATGAGTAGAAATTACTTTTCCAAAATAAGATAAATAAGAAAATGTCAATATTCCATGTGATGATTGAGATGATGCTAGATCATCTAGTGTGAGCCCTTTGGTGCTAAATAGAAGTAGTGAAGTGTTGTTTGGTGATTGTATACCTCGTATGTATTTATAAACACTAGTACCGACCCCGACTACGACGAGGAGGAGTACTTCGAGGAAGAAGAAGAGAACTTCAACGACTGCAACCAACAAGGCAGGCCCACTATGCAAGCTATCCATACAAGCTTAGCCATGCAAGCTAACTTCTGCAGATACCATATGCAAACCTTTGAGATGCAACTTTACCAATTCCCAGTTTTACTGCAAGCTTTACTTTTCCGTTACTAGAGTTTCTTATTTATCTGGTCGCGCACCCCACCGAAAGCTGGCGATGGGCAGCGGCACGCGCCCACGGCGGACGTCGCGTGCCCTTTGGCCCTTGCTGCACTGGCCACTTCATGAGCTCCGGGTCATGACGATTTGGGTGGCCGCGCTGCGAGCGCGGCGTTGGGAGGATGCGTTGGAGGTGCTGGCGTGACCTCCGGTAGTCGTGTGTCCAGCCGCCATGGCGTTGGCACTACAACGGCTACACTCCGGCAACCAAGGCCCGCGCATCAGGGTGGCACGGTGCCGCAGGGGGCGACGCGGGCGGTAGCTCCCCCACCCGTGTCGGCACGAAGCGCGCCTGGGAATGAGAGTGAAATTGTGGCCCCGCTCCCTCTCACCGGTGTGCGCGCACGCCGCGACACAACCTCCATGGCGGTGGCACCTTCCTTCGGAAGAGAGCTGGCACGGTGGCCGGCACGCACGACCTGCATCTTTGCGTGCACCGGCGAAGTGGAGGATGCGGAACGTGCGCTGCAAAACGCGCTAGTTGGAGCCTTTGTCGGCGAAAGCACGACCTCGCCGACGATGGTGGTTGCGACGCTGGAGGACGGCTATGGGCTCCCACCGGAGGTCTTCTCCGTGCATCGGCACAGCGGAGGCACGTTGCTCATCTACTTCATCGCCCGCGAGGACCGCGACCGTGTGCTCCGCGATGGGATCATCCAGTCACTGTTCTTCCGGCTACTGGTGAAGGCGTGGTCTCGGAGAACAGCACGACGGCCGGCGGGCTCGGGGTCCATGTTAGGTTGGAGATCGAAGGCATGCCGACCAACGCTTGGAGCATGGTGGCGGCAGAGACAGTGCTCGCGCCAACCTCCTGGGTGGAACGACTCGACGTGCTGACCCGTATGCGCACCGACATGGAGACGATGAGGTTGACGGCGTGGTGCTTGGACCCTGCCCTCATCCCGAAGGAGGTCGATTTTCACATGATGGCGACGCTTCATGAGCTGCGGTGATCCGCCGCAAGTTCCAACCCTCATTCACCCCCTTCTCGTCCATGTGACTGGCTTTACGGACAACCGGCGGCGGGCGCCGGATTCGGACTGGGCGAGCGGCGGCGGTGCATCCCCTGGCTACCCCGTCACACGCTGCTACTCCTATGTTCGCGGGTCACCTGACATGGCTCCGCCGGGGAATGGCGCGGACGAGGCGGGCGGCGGCTCACGGGCTTGCAGCGGGGCCGGTGGCGAGCCCCGCCACTACCGTTCCACTACTGGGGAGGCGCCTTCAGTGGGGAGCCCCGCCACTACCGTTCCACTACCGTTCCACTGCTTCAAATCCGAACGTGGCTGACGCTGGTGGGGAGCTGGCGGTGGCGGGCAGCGCATCGCACCAAACGGCCCCCGGACCACGCCAAGGCGGAGGCTCCCAGTCTGCGGCGGACAGCGAGCTGGAGGGAGCCGTTGCAGCGGCGCAAACCCTGTCCAGGAGTCAAAAGAGGAAAAAGGAGAAGCAGAGGCGCAGGCGCGCCACCCACAAAGCCAAAGCGAAAGCTAAAGCAGTGGCTCTAAGGGAGGCAGGTGAGCGCGGGGGCGACCAGCCTCTGCTGCTGACACGCGCTGGTGAATCGACGACCGCTGTGACGCGCCTTGGGGCTGCGATTCTGGACAGCTCGACTCGGTAGGATGAACCCCTGTCTCTAGTGGAGGAGGAGAGTGAGCAGGTGAAAGGGAAATGGACGTCGCCTAGAGGTGGGGTGAATAGGCGTTTTAAAATTATTACGGTTTAGGCTCTAATTAATGCGGAATAAAACTTAATGTTTAATTTATCAAGCCAAAACCTATATTCACTAGGTTCAACTAAGTGCACCAACAACCTATGCTAAGAAAGACAAGCAACAAGGTGATAGCAAAATATAATACTTCAAGCACGATGGCTATCACAATGTAAATTGCATAAGTAAAGGGCTCGGTTGAGAGATAACCGATAGACGCGGAGATGATGATTTGTTTTTCGAAGTTCACTTCCAAAAAAGCTACGTCTCCGTTGGAGAGGTGCGGTGGCGCAATGTACTTCAAACGCCACAAATGGCTCGCCTCGAGGTGTGGTGGCTCGATGCTCACCCAGCGCCACACAAGGCCTCACCCCAAGATGCGAAGGCACGCAACTCACCGACGCCACAAAATGCTCACCCTATTCTCCCGTGAGCTCGCCACAAAGGCCTACTCATGTTCCACTATTGGACACTTGAGGGCGGTCGTTGAACCCGTACAAGGCTTGGGGCAATCTTAACAACTCAATTGGAGGGCTCCCAAGAAACGCCACAAAGGCTCCACAATGCCACAATAGGCCAACAAGCTTGGGAAATCTCCACAACTCAATTGGAGCCCCAAGAACACACCACAACTCCATCCAACTGTCTAGGGTTCCAAGAACCCAAGAGAAACAAGCCCAAGAGCTTGAACTCGCCGAAACTCTGAGGAGAACTCAAACCTATGCACCAAATGCAAGAGGCAAGTCTTTCACTCTCAAATTCCACCAAAGCTACAAAAGCTATTGGGGGAATAAGAGAGGAAGAACACAACAGAACACAAAACTCTACAAGATCTAGATCCCAAGGATTTCTTCACAAAGAAGGGATTTGGTTTGGTGGGGATTGTAGATCTAGATCTCCTCTCTCAAATCCCTCAAAAAGATGCAAGAATCATAGGAGGGGGGAGGGGAGAGTGCAAGCTCTTCAAGGTCAACAATGGAGGAGAGCGAAGGCCAAAAACCAAGAAAAGCAAGTAGTCCCACGAAGGGGAAGGGGAGCTCCTTTTAAAGGGCTCCTCGATCTGGCCGTTATGCACATTTTTGTGCACGGCCGGTAGTACCGCTAGGTGGGCGGTACTACCGCCGGCACCCTTTCAACGGTCAGAAAACAACAAAGCGAGGGGCAGATACGCGATCCTGGCCGGTACTACCGCCGTCCACCGGAACTTCTGGCGGGGCCGGTACTACCGCCAGAAACACCGACTAAAGTTCCGTCAAATAGCGCATTCCAAAACAGAGAGGGTACTGAACCGAAAACGAGGTGACCGGAAGTGGCTCTGGTACTTACCGGCGGAAAAAATGCCCTAGTGGTACTACCGGTGGCTCGCCGGAACTATCGGTCAGACAAAAACTCCAGAACCCAAACTGCCCCAACTTTTGCATCCGAACTCCAAACGAGATGAAACCAATATTGGGTATCACCAAGGGAGAAAATATCATGAATATATATGTGAGATATCTCCCAAGGTGTGGAGCCGGAAAACTCGCAAGATCACAAACGCAATAAGATATGCAAGAGAAATCTGTTTTTGATGAACTAGTGCCTGTTATGAAGATAACCACAAGCTATAGAACCTCATATGGACAAGAACCAAACAAAAACCAAGAAAGATGATGCTATGTATGCAAAGATGTGAGATTTCTCTGAAAGATACGAATGAGTCACCCACTCGAGAGCCCCTCTTGATAGTATAGCTATCTATCCTAAACTCGGTCTCCCAACACTACAAGAGACCGGTAAAATAGAAAGCCTATCAAGATCATACCTTTGCCTTGAGCATTCCACTTGATCTTGACGTAGACCGTCTTGTTCTTCTCAAGATGGATCACCTTTCTTGATTGCTCTTGCTTGATGAAGACTTGTGAAATGCTCCCCCATACTCCATGGGGAAACCTTTTTTTTAAACTTGTCTTCATCACTCCATGATTGCCGAGGATGACAAGCTTCAAGCATGATATCTTCTAGAGATGGTGCATCTTGAGCTTGCACTTCATTTCTTGATGATGTCTTGAAGATGGCCATAAGGAACTCCATCTTCTTCTTCTTCTTCTTCAAGACATACTTGATCTTGTTCTTCTTCTTCTTCGACAAGATTTCAATAGGCACAAAGCCCTTGGACATTGCTTCTTATTTTTCAACCTTGAACGCAACACATGGTCCAAGCGATGCCAATGGACAAACCTACAAGTGAAACTCAATTTACACATTTGTGCATAGAGATTGTCATTAATTATCAAAACCACACATGGGGGCATACATGCCCTTTCAGCAGGGAAGTGATGCTGGGCTGTTGACAGCTTCTGTTGGGGCCCAGCCCAGTGTAGGCTTGGAGGACACTAAGGACTGCAACGGCCCGTTTCCAAGTGGTGGCCCGTTTCAACCTAGCAACACAAGCGACAATGCGACAGAGTCTCCCGGCCTGCTAGGAGCCCATGTGCTAGGCCCAACGCGGGTGACCCACGAAACCGTACCTTCGACGCAGCCTAGCACGCTGGCCCTGATGCTTGTTGATGGACGTGGGTCCCACTCCTCGCCACTTTTGGACAATACTGCCGCTCGACAAGCGTAGGGTGGCCATGATGCTGACGAGCCCGTGGTGGAGCTAGGCATTCCGCGGTGGCTTTTTGACGTGGAGAAGCAGGGTGGCGCACGAGTGGACGCGACCCCTACTCGAACCCCTCCCACGCCGGAGCCCGCTGCCAGGCTCGCCTCGCCCCCGATTCAGTTCTACAGCACGAGGGTGGCCCTTGCACGCCACCACCAACACGGCCACGTACTTTGGGAGAGTTCCTGGCACGGCTAAGCTGAAGTAGGACGCTCCGCTACTTGCACCCCTGGTGCAATGCAGGCTGATGGCGTTCAACTTCCAGCTGCGCCGGAGCTCTCAGATTGCCAGACAACCAGGAGGGATGAACTCGGAACAGAGGGTAGTCCGCAACCTCATGAGGAAGCTGGGGCTCATTGCCCAGGACGAGGCGCCATCTGAGGCTGCCTTGGAGGCCTTCCACAGGATGTTCGAGACCCCTCTTATGGATGAGATGATGGAGGCAGTGGGCGAGCTCTACGGTTGGACCCTCTCGGCGATCAGAGGATGCGCCACGCCTCTGCCTGGAGCGGTTTCGGGTGGCCACCTAGTGGCGGTTTGACCCCGGGTGGTCACCTTTCTCGGGTGTTTATCAACGTCATCGATGTCGTACGACCCTATGATCTTAGTGTCCAACGTGCGTAGTCTCAACAACCGTGCACGTCGCTCGGGTGTAAGGAGTGTCGTTGCCACGACGTGCGCGTCCATTGTATGTTTGGGAAACCCTAGGCGCGGACTTTGACGCTTACTTCTGCTTGCCGGCAACGGCTACGCGAGGCGGTATTTTAGTGGCCTGGAAGAGTAGGGTGGTGCAGCTTGACATCGCACATGTTGACGTGAACAACGTGACTGCCAGAGTCTCCCCCTAGGCGGCACGACTTGGTGGCTCACTTGCGTTTATGGTCCTCAGGACGAGACGGATAAGATAGCTTTCCTCGCAGAACTCTGGGAGATCAGACGGACATGTCCAGGTCCCTAGGTGCTATGTGGAGACTTCAACATGATCTATCGCGATGAAGATAAGAACAACAACAACCTACATCGTCGCATGATGGGTCACTTTAGGAGGTTCCTGAATGACTGTATGTTGAAGGAGATCTATCTTCACGGGAGGAGATATACATGGTCCAACGAGCGGGAATCCTTGATGCTGGTGAGACTTGATAGGGTGTTCTGCACGACGGATTGGGATGAGATGCACATCAGCTGCTCTCTGCGCTGCCTCTTGACAGTCATCTCCGACCATTGTCCTTTGCTCCTGGACTGCACACCGGTTGCCGCAAGGCGCGAACGTTTTCAGTTTGAGCAGTTCTGGATGAAGTTACAGGGGTTCAATGAGGTGGTTGCTAACTATTGATGGGGACCCCGACCCGTTCAAGAGGTTGGTCGCCAAACTCAAACGTACTGCCAGGCAGCCGATGAGTTGGGCAGATAAGAAGGTTGGATCAGTCAAACTGCAGCTCATGACAGCGCGAGTGATCGTCTACCGGCTGGACGTAGCCATGGAATCCCGCCCCCTCTCCACGGATGAGCGCGCCCTCCGCGCAATGCTAAAACGCACCTACCTTGGACTTGCTTCGTTGGAGCGCACGATGGCGCGGCAACGAGCCAAGATCAAATGGCTGGGGGAAGGAGACGCCAGCACGGCTTTCTTCCACCAGCACGCCTCCTACCGCAGACAGAAGAATGTGATACACAACCTTTGAGTTGATGGCGCGGTTGTGGTGGACCATGCTGCCATGGCTAAGGCTACCTATCACCACTTCTAGGGGTTGCTCGGTACGGATGCGGGCCGCCAGTTCTCGTTGGACCCGGACTTCCTCGGTGTCAGCCATGAGGATTTATCGGGCCTCGAGGCCCCCTTATCGGAGGAGGAGGTATGGGAGGTTATCCCCCAGCTGCCACATGGTAAGGCGCCGGGCCCGGACAACTTCACTGCCGAGTTCCTCCAGAGTTGCTGGGGGTGGTTAAAGTGGACTTCATAAACGCCTTCGACAAGCTGTATTCCATGAATGGGCGCGGTTTCCAAGGCCTCAACCAGGCGCTGGTAGTACTGCTGCCCAAACACGCGGATGCGGCTGCATTGGGTGACTACCGGCCGATTAGCCTGATCCACATCTTTGCCAAGCTGGGGGCAAAGGTGTTGGCATCAAGGCTGGCCCCCAAGATAGGGGCCATGGTGGACCTGAACCAATGTGCCTTCATAAAAAACGCTGCATACATGACAATTTCATGTTGGTTCAGAAGACAGCACGTCTGCTGCACAGATTAGGGGAACCGAGAGTAGATATAGCCAAGGCTTTTGACTCTGTCTCATGGGCGCTGTTGTTCGAGGTGTTGCAGAAGGATGGCTTTGGCCCTAGGTTCCGTGAACTGGTGGCCATTCCGTTGGCAACCGCGAGTTCTCGGGTGATGCTCAATGGCGAGCTGGGCCCCCCGATATGGCATAGGAGGGGCTTGAGACAGGGCGATCCCCTGTCGCCGATGTTGTTTGTGCTGTTTATCAACACGCTCAACAAGTTGCTGGCCAAGGCTCTTGAGCTTGGGATGTTGAGATGTGTGGCCTCCCGGGAGTTGGTGACGACTGTCTCCCTCTATGCGGATGACGTGGTGATATTTTGCCACCCCGATGAACCTGAGTTGTGATCAGTTCACGCGCTGTTGGATCTCTTTGGGGAGGCATCAGGTCTGCACACCAACTACGCCAAGTGCTCGGTCTCGCCGATCGCCTGTTCTGATGAGGTAACCCAGCTGGCAACAGGGGTAATGGAGTGCCAGGTGGCACCCTTCCCTGTAAAATACCTTGGGATTCCTCTGTCACTACGGAGGCTGTCCACCGCGGCACTCCAGCCGAACCGACTGCCAACTTGGAGGGCGGTGATGATGGCGAAGGCGGGGCGCCTCACATTGGTTATATCGGTGCTCATGGCGATTCCCCTTCACCACATCATTGTGTTGGGCCTTAACAAGCACACGCTCAAACAAATCCAACGGATCGTCCGGAGCTTTCTGTGGGCTGGGAGGGCGGAGGCCAAGGGTGGTCACTGCCACATAAACTGGGACAAGGTCAGTAGGCCTAAGAGCTATGGCGGCTTAGGGGTCCCCGACCTCTCCAGGATGGCGATCAGTTTGCGTCTACGTTGGCTTTGGAGGATGCGCACGGACCCGCTGTGACCTTGGCGCGGGCTAGACATGCACTTCTCCAAAGCGGAGCTGTAGGTGTTCGACGCCTCCACTACGATGATGGTAGGCGACAGGGCTGAGGCCCTCTTTTGGGTGGATCGATGGTTGGATGGGAAGACCATTGGTGAGATAGCGCCGGCACTTTTCGCGCTAGTTCCCAACCACGCTACGAAGTGCCGCACGGTGAAGGAGGCACTTGTGGAGTGCCGTTGGATCACCGACATCAGGGGCACGCTTAGTTGCCGGACACCCTCCTTTGGAGGTGGACGTCGGATGCACAATACTCCTCCAAGTCTTGCTATGAGTTCCTCCTGATGAATAAGCCTCTGTACTGTTGGTCTTTGTGGGGCTGTGTCCTTTGTGGGTCCTTGTGGGGCTGTAGCAAGGACGGGCAGTTAGGAGCAGCAAGGATCAAGCATCCTTGACTGCTTTAGCAGCATCAGTTAGGAGCAGCAAAGGACCAAGCATCCTTGACTGCTTTTAGGCAGCATCTTAGACTAGCATCTTGGACTAGCATTTAGCATATTCTCGGCTGGCTAGCAGCCTATAAATATGTATCCCCAACCCCTGTGGTTGGCATGGCATTTGTGTGTGAGTTTGTGCGAGAAATAAAACCAGGAAATTGCCCCAAATCCTAGGGTCATCCCCTCTCTTCAATGAGAGTAAATCTAGAGATCCTATCAAGTGGTATCAGAGCGAGGTTGTCTTGTAGGCTGAGTGTTTCCTGCTCATCCCCTTCACCGGGTGTGCAGCAGCCCCAGCGGGCAAGTGCAGCAGCTCAAGCTGTCCCTGGTGGTCTCTCCCCTTCCGCGCATTCGAGCAGCAGCTCGTTAGCAGCAGCTCTCCCTCCACGCAACAGCCCCCTAGCGGCCAGCCATGTCCCAAGGTCGCTCTCAGCACTCGGCTACCTCGGCGGCGGCGTGGCAGAGGCCGAGGAGCCAAGGCGGAGGAGCGGCGGCAACAGCAGCCCGTTGTGGCGACAGCTGAGGCTTCAAAGGCTGGCGCGGAATCGGCAGCAGCCAGAGCGGAGGCGAAGCGGCAGCAGCGGTGGAGGCATCACGTACAGCGGCAGAGGCCCAGGCTCGCGGCGGCATCATCGGCTCCATTTCAGGCGGAAGAAGCGCCGACACAGCCCACGAGCGACGGCACGGTGGGCAGCCGAGCATGCCCAAGCACACGGGCGGTGTCGCACTGTGGAGGAGGTGAGCACTGCGGTGACGCTCCCGGAGGAGGCGCGCACGGCGGTGGCGCTCCAGGAGGAGGTGAGCACTGCGGTGGCGCTCCAGGAGGAGGCGCGCATGGCGGTGGCGCTCCAGGAGGAGGCGCGCACGGCGGCGGCGGCCGAAACGACCAAGACCGTGGCCTCTACGAGGTCCGGGCTGTGGTCAGGGACGTTGGTCCCGGTGCTGGGTGGCCTACCCTCACCAAAACCAACTACGTCGAGTGGGCCGCGGTCATGAAGGTCCGGCTCCAGGTGCGACACATGTGGGAGGCAGTCCAGGATGCCAACGTCGACCACCATGACGATCGACGGGCGCTGGACGCCCTCCTCGCCGCTGTCCCGCCCGAGATGCAGTTCTCGCTTTCCAACAAGCGGACTGCCAAGGAGGCCTGGGAGGCCATCGCTGCGTCGCGCATCGGCAGCGACCGTGCTCGCAAGGCCGCTCTGCAGGCACTCCGCAAGGAGTGGGACGACCTGGCTTTCAAGCCAGGTGAGGACATCGACGACTTTGCTCTCCGTCTCAACACTTTGCTGCAGAAGATGGAGCGATTCGGCGACGCCACCTACAACAAGAAAAAAGCTGTCGAGAAGCTCTTTCGCTGCGTCCCCACGAAGTACAGGCAGATAGCTCGCTCGATCGAATCCCTGCTGGACCTCAGCACGATGTCGATCGAGGAGGCAATCGGTCGCCTCAAGGTCGTCGACTTCGACGAGCCAGAGCTTCCCTCGGGGTCCATCACCACTGCTGGGAAGCTGCTCCTCACTCGGGAGCGGTGGGACGCCGGCCACGGTGACAGGAAGAAGGGGGAGTCCTCTTCCGCATCAGGTGGCCGCAGGCGCGGCAAACCGCGCAAGGGGCGCAAAGACGGCCAGGTCAGGGTGCAAGGTGGCGCCCGCGGAGGTGCCCGGGGAGGCGCCGCCGGCAGGCCCAAGTTGGCCCAAGATGACGCCTGCCACAACTGTGGCCGGCTTGGCCATTGGGTCAAGGAGTGTCGTAAGCCACGACGCGGCCAGGCCCACGTCGCACAGGCAGGAGAGGAGGAGCCGGCTTTGTTCATGGCTCATGCGAGCATCGAGCTACGCCCTGCGGCACCGACTGCAGCGGCTCCCCTCCACCTCGACGAGCCAAAGGCACACGCCCTTCTCGGCGATGGTTCCGGCACCGACAAGACTGGCGGGTGGTGCCTTGACACCGGCGCCACCCACCACATGACTGGCCGACGGGAGTTCTTCGCCGAGCTCGACTTCGATGTGCGAGGCTCCGTCAAGTTTGGAGATGCCTCCGCCGTGGAGATTCAGGGCGTCGATTCCGTCATCTTCGCCGCCAAGACCGGAGAGCACCGGATGCTCACCGGTGTCTACTACATCCCTGCGCTGAGAAACTCCATCATCAGCTTGGGACAGCTGGATGAGAACGGCTCGCGCGTGCTGATCGAGCACGGGATCCTGCGCATCTGGGATCGCCATCGTCGCCTTCTTGCCAAGGTAACTAGAGGCGCAAATCGGCTCTATGTCCTTGATGTGCAGTGTACAGCCCTTCGCCTCGCCGCCCGTCGGGACGGCAGCGTGGCGATAACCTGGCGCTTGGCACCTTCACTTCGAGGCTCTGAAGCGGCTCAGCAGCAAGGAGATGGTGCGAGGCATCCCGTGCCTCGAACACGTGGAGCAGTTCTGCGACGTCTGCGTGATGGAAGCGGGCGACTCCCTTCCCCAAAGGCGAGCTTGAGCTAAGGAGAAGCTCGAGATCGTGCAGAGGGACTTGTGGACGGTGACTCCGGCCACACCGGGAGGACGACGCTACTTCCTGCTGCTCGTCGATGACTTCTCCCGCTACATGTGGGTGGTGCTTCTCAGCAGCAAGGGAGAAGCAGCGGACGCCATCAGGCGTGCGCAGGTTGCTGTAGATGTGGAGTGCGGCTGCAACCGACAACGGCGGCGAATTCACAGCAACTGAATTCGCGTCGTACTGCGCTGATGAGGGCATTCAGCGCCACTACTCCGCCCCTTACAGCCCGCAGCAGAACGGCGTCGTCGAGCGGCGCAACCAGACGGTTGTGGGGATGGCCCGGGCCCTCCTCAAGCAGAGAGGGATGCCGGCTGTCTTCTGGGGGGAGGTCGCGACAGCCGTCTACATCCTCAACCGCTCACCTACGAAGGCACTTGACGGCAAGACGCCGTACGAGGCTTGGCATGGGCGCAAGCCGGCGGTCTCCCACTTACGGGTCTTCGGCTGCCTCGCGTTCGCCAAGGAGCTCGGCCACATCGGCAAGCTCGACGACAGGAGCACTCCGGGAGTGTTCATCGGCTACGCGGAGGGCTCGAAGGCCTACCGCATCCTCGACCCGAAGACACAGCGTGTGCGCACGGCGCGAGATGTTGTGTTCAACGAAGGGCGAGGGTGGGCGTGGGACAAGGCGGTGGACGACGGCTCGACTCCGACGTATGACGACTTCATTGTCGAGTACGTCCACTTCGAGGGAGCCGGGGGAGCAGGCAGCTCCTCCTCGCCGAGCGCGTCTACCTCAGTTCCCAAGTCTCCATCTATCCCGGTGGCTGTCACACCGACGGCACCACAGCTGCCGACGCCACGTGCTCCAGCACCAGCAGTCACACCTCCGGGCACGTCCACTCCGGCACCAGCAGTCACACCTCCGGGCGCGTCTACACCAGCACCAGCTCGCGTCGAGCGCAGCCCGGTGGAGTTCGCTTCCCCGCTCGCTCACGACGAGGAGCGACGACAGCGTACACGACGGCGAGCCGTTGCGGTACCGTACGATGGAGGGTATTCTCGGCGACCAGCCGGTGCTGGGACCGGTGCCAAGCAACCTGGAGGCGCAACTGCAACTTGCATGTGACGACGGTGAGCCTCGGTCTTTTGCGAAGCGGAGCAAGACGCGGCATGGCGAGCCGCGATGTAGTTGGAGATGGATGCAGTCGAGAAGAACCGCACCTGGGAGCTCGCTGACCTCCCGCGAGGTCACCGGGCGATCACCCTTAAGTGGGTGTTCAAGCTGAAGAGGGATGAATCCGGCGCCATCGTCAAGCACAAGGCTCGCTTGGTGGCCCGAGGTTTCTTGCAGCAGGAGGGGGTCGACTTCGACGACGCCTTCGCTCCTGTGGCACGGATGGAGTCCGTGCGACTCCTCCTTGCGCTAGCCGCTCAGGAGGGCTGGCGCGTCCATCACATGGATGTCAAGTCTGCCTTCCTCAACGGCGACTTGAAGGAGGAGGTCTACGTGCAACAGCCGCCGGGATTTGCGATTCCTGGCCAGGAGGGCAAGGTACTTCGTCTACGCAAGGCTCTCTATGGTTTGCGGCAGGCACCAAGGGCATGGAACGCCAAGCTGGACTCCACGCTCAAGACGATGGGCTTCGGGCAAAGCCCGCACGAGGCGGCCGTCTACCGACGGGGCAATGGAGGAAATGCCCTGTTGGTAGGTGTCTACGTCGATGACTTGGTCATCACCGGCACCAAGGATGCAGAGGTGGCGGCGTTCAAGGAAGAAATGAAGGACGCCTTCCAGATGAGTGATCTGGGGCTCCTCTCCTTCTACCTGGGGATCGAGGTGCACCAGGACCACTCCGGGATCACGCTTCGACAGACCGCCTACGCCAAGCGCGTCGTTGAGCTCGCCGGGCTCACCGATTGCAACCCAGCTCTCACCCCGATGGAGGAGAGGCTGAAACTGAGCCGCGACAGCACGGCGGAGGAGGTGGACGCTACACAGTACCGGCGTCTTGTGGGGAGCCTTCGCTACCTCGCCCACACACGGCCGGACTTGGCATTCTCCGTCGGCTACGTTAGTCGGTTCATGCAGCGACCGACGACGGAACACCAGCAGGCTGTGAAGAGGATCGTCCGCTACGTTGCGGGGACTCTCGACCACGGCCTCTACTACCCTAGGTGCCCTGGGGCGGCACACTTCGTCGGGTACAGCGACAGCGACCACGCCGGCGACATCGACACCAGCAAGAGCACAAGCGGGATCCTCTTCTTCCTCGGCAAGTGCCTCGTGAGCTGGCAGTCAGTCAAGCAGCAGGTGGTGGCCATGTCCAGCTGCGAGGCCGAGTACATAGCGGCCTCCACTGCCTGCACTCAGGCCATCTGGCTTGCTCGACTGCTTGGTGATCTCCTCGGTCGAGACACCAGCGCAGTGCAGCTCATGGTGGACAGCAAGTCCGCTCTGGCCCTGGTGAAGAACCCCGTATTCCACGAACGGAGGAAGCACATCCGAGTGAGGTACCACTTCATCCGACGCTGTTTGGATGAAGGGAGCATCACGGCGAGCTACATCAACACCAAGGATCAGCTTGCAGACCTACTCACCAAGCCTCTTGGGCGGATCACGTTCCTTGGACTCGCCCAGATTGGGATGGTCCAGCCTTCCCACAAGACAACGCACAAGACTTAGGGGGAGAATGATGAATAAGCCTCTGTACTGTTGGTCTTTGTGGGGCTGTGTCCTTTGTGGGTCCTTGTGGGGCTGTAGCAAGGACGGGCAGTTAGGAGCAGCAAGGATCAAGCATCCTTGACTGCTTTAGCAGCATCAGTTAGGAGCAGCAAAGGACCAAGCATCCTTGACTGCTTTTAGGCAGCATCTTAGACTAGCATCTTGGACTAGCATTTAGCATATTCTCGGCTGGCTAGCAGCCTATAAATATGTATCCCCAACCCCTGTGGTTGGCATGGCATTTGTGTGTGAGTTTGTGTGAGAAATAAAACCAGAAAATTGCCCCAACTCCTAGGGTCATCCCCTCTCTTCAATGAGAGTAAATCTAGAGATCCTATCACCTCCTCCATGGATCGATTAGCTTGAGATCTTGGAAGCTTAACTGGCAAACCTGGGCTCCCCCATGGGTCAAATTCTTCATTTAGCTGGCCTGTCAGGACCGTTCCTGGACGGCGGAGCAGCTTGCGAGGAGAGGACATGCACACCCGCCAAGATGTCCCTTGTGTGACCGGATGGAGGAGACCATGACGCACCTCCTGGTGAGCTGCCCCTTCTCCCGGGCACTTTGGCATGAGGTGCTATCCTGGACACGATCCACGGTCCCACCTCCAGACGGGGAGGACAACTTTGTGGACTGGTGGCAACACGCCGTGCTTTCCGCCCCTCGCGCTATGCGCAAGGGGACATCCTCGCTGATCATGTTAACGGCATGAGATCCGGAAACAACGCAATGTTGTTGTCTTCGACAACGAGTCGCCTAGCTTGGGTCGTCTTCTTGCTACGATTCAATCCGACACGCGATCTCGGGGGACTGCCGGCGCGAAAGGCCTCCACGCCTTGATCCCCGCGGCCCGTAGACCTAGTGGGTTGAGTTGTATGCGGTGTTGGCTCTTCTGAGCCTTGTATATATTTGTACAATCTTCTTTTTCTATCAATGAATCGAAACACAAAGCTTTTTGCGTTTTCATGATTTTTTTTAATAAAACCTAGATGCCTCTGACTCTTTTTTAGAAGACGTCATGGCTTTCTTAATGACCACCCCTTCCTTAACCTTATAAGTCTGCTAAAGACAAATATCTTTCTTTTCTCCCTTCATGGTAATGGTAATTTGTAAGATCCTGTGTATATTCTCTAACTATTAACAGACTCCCTCATTGACAGCTCTGTGAGCTGACAGGTCTATTGAATTCAAGGTGGTTGATTTCTGTAGATATTATTTTTGGTTTAAGCACATAAAGGTTTGAGTAACGGCATGATTAGAGAATTGTTGATGCCTGATAAGGCACTCAAGCCTATAGAGCAAGGATATCATAAGCCTTTCTCGTAAGTAAGCACATCTGAAACCTTTTTGTGGGGCATTGATAAGATCAGGTTCGAAACAAAACAGCAATCGTGTGAATCAACCTAAGTATCATGGGTAGAGATTTTCTCATAGCAATTAATAACTAGCTTTTCTTCAAGATTCACAAACATTTCATTTGCTGGATATTGAAGCAGTCCCATATACTGTACCTTGTCGATCCATTCTGTATCTTTGGATGAACTTGGAGTACAGGTTTTATAGGTGCAGATATCCATGCTTTCATTCAGTCCTGCCCTCAATCAATCAAAAAATGCGATAATTGGAATCATATTGCTTATTTGGTGGTAGATGCTCCCTTCATCAGTTTATGCTTGCTGTTGCCATGTCTGAGAGTTTTGTTTGTTGTTATGTGATTATGCAACACATGGTACTTGCTGATAAGGTCGTGCACATGAATGCACCATACCAATGTTACTACCTTTTGTGCTTTCGCAGATTGATCTTCGAGATAAGGATGCACTGGAAAATGTTTTTGCTTCAACAAGGTAAAGCATACTAGTTGGTAATTATAGTATCTTTACTTCATATGGATACTTCCCTTACGTGCAAAGGCACTGTCATCATCATTACTTGCTCTTTATTGTCAAGACCCCTTGCTTTTTCAGATTTGATGCTGTTGTTCACTTTGCTGGACTAAAAGCTGTGGGTGAAAGTGTGCAGAAGCCATTGCTTTATTACGACAACAATGTTAATGGCACAGTAAATCTTCTGGAAGTTATGTCTTCCCATGGATGTAAAAAGGTATCATCTTTTGAGCTTTGTACGATGGATTATACTCCAATAAGTCATTACTTTAACAGTGTTTTTGTTGCAGAATTTATCTGAATATGTATGCTAAGCTGTTTTTGATTAAACAAAGGTTATTAGGTCATTTTATTCCTTCTCTAGATTTTGTTGTACCATGTGCATTGATGACTAATTTACTAGAGCTCCTTAGTAAATGGTACACTATGTTAAGATATCTTTGTTTGAATTTTTATGTCAATAGAAGATATTAGTATATTACAGAGTGATTTTTTTTTAAATGGAGGTGATACCTCCGGCCTCTGCATAAAAAAGATGCACACAGCCTTCTTTATTTAACAAAACCTTACATAGAGAATGTTGAAGTATGATCCAAATTCAAATAAGGAGGCTAACTTCTGACGGAGCGGAGCGAGGTACGGGTCGTTGATGACCTAGGTTACCACCGCTATATAAACCTCTTGTAAGCCGCCGGCTGGGATGAGTTGCATCTGTGAAATCCCCGGCGTTGTGTAAACACTCCCCGTTATAGTGAAGATTTGCTGGCTGGTGCCCGTGGTTTTTCCCCTCTCTTTGTTGGAGAGGGTTTTTCACGTTAAATCTGTGTCCCCTTGCTGCGATTTTATTTTCGTTCTTTGTTATTTACTTGTCGCAAAGCTAACAGAGAATACATAGATCAACCCGAAGCCAGCTCTCTAATGACAACAGTCGCAACTCCTACAACCTAGATGAAGGGGCTGGCCATGTCGGAGCCAGTACTCTGACCGCACACCTACGCACATCATCACAAATCCGGAGGCCCCATCCCCCTGCCCAGCAGCTAGCCGGGGGCACAAACCAGTCTGGCAGATCTTCAGCGCGCATCAGCGCACGCGCTCCAGAAGTCGCCGCCACCATCTGCCACAAACCATATTCGAGACAGGGATCTAGGTATTGACCTTGCCAAGCCTGCCGTCAACGCCACCATGGCGCCAGAAAGCGCCTCCGCCCTGCACGAGTCCATCAACTAACGTCCTTCACCGAGACCCCGCTGCGCCACGCCGCCAAGACTCGTCGTCGTCGATGTGGTAGATGGAACACCGCTCCCCCTCTAGCCTCCACCGTACCCAACACCCGCTCCAAATAGGTGCCCTTAAGAGGGAGAGCGACACCAAAGCGCTGACATCATCATCTAGGATTTCCCCTGGAACAGCCCGAGCGAGTAGACGGTGGCTGCAAAGACGATGCCTTCAAAAATGAAACGATGCCTCAACGCTGTCATCGCCCGCCGGAGCTCGGTTTTCACCGGCAACCATGTCGATCTCGCATCTGGGACTACGTGTGTGACGAGCCCCACAGGCCTTAGCCCGCAGTTCCACCACCGCACGGACAACGGGCACCGCCGCCGCCGCTAGATGGCAAGCGATCTCCGCAGCCTGCGCCGTCCTTCCTCCTTTGCCACCTAGAAAATGAATGCCAGAGTCGCCGCCATCTGGGGCGCAGACCACCACAGCCATACACCGCGTCACCGCTGGACCAACGCGCCGCTGCACGCTTGCGATCCGGTGGCCACACCACATCGGAGAGCCGCTACGCCGTGGTGCCCGGCAGACGCACCATGCCCCGGCTCGTAGTCGTTGTCCCGCGGCCGATCTCCACGGGCGAGGGGGTGAGAGTGCCCCGCCGCTGCCGGCGACGGCCAAGCTTTGCCCAGCTGCGCCCTCTGGCAGCAGCGAGGGAGGGGGATGGAGGAGTAGGGGAACAGGGGAGTAGGGGAACAGAGTGATGCATCTTTATAATTATTTCTATTTGACAAAGGCGTGTTGTGTGTGTGCACTGGCCAGTGTTCAGTTACTCTGAATGCAAGGGCAGCTGTTTGGGCATTTCTTAAGGCTCATTGGGGATAGGATTTTTGTGAATATAATGAACATGGACAGGATACTTGTCATTTCTCACTAGCAAAATCAGTCAGTCAGTTTGGCGGATAGGATACCTGGTCATTTTTCATTATAAAGTAATCTCATGGCTTTTGTGGTTGCATGTTTCCTTGTTACTCTAATTCAATCTGCACTGGAACCTGTTTCTAATCAACCCTGCTTGGACCATCTGGTCCATCCAATTCTTATGTTACTACTACCTCCGTTCCGTGTATAATTTTTTTTAAAGTCAAACGCCGTAAACTTTGAGCAAGTTTATAGAAAAAACTATCAACATCTACCATGGAAAACCAATGTCATTTGATACATCATGACATGCATTTTCATATTATATCTATGTAGTATCATAATTCTCAATAGACTTTTCTATAAGCTTGGTCAAATTTTACATCGTTTGACTTCAGATAAAAATTATACGCCTTTTACAAAACAGAGGTAATATTGATTTTTGGCGCCCACTGGCCGCTGTATATCGCCACAACTTTGAATATGTAGCAGTTTGCAGTTTGCAGTTTGCAGAAAGATCTAATTGGTTACTATTGCTTTGAATTGAAAATATGTCAGCACAGTTATGAATTTGTTAGTTCACTTGTCATGGCACTGACATGATGTACTTCTTTTTTTGTATGTGTTCAAATGTTGTAGTTGGTGTTCTCATCATCAGCTGCAGTTTATGGATCACCCATGAACTCACCATGTACAGAAGAGTTTCCTCTGACTCCAAACAATCCATATGGCAAAACCAAGGTCTGAGGCATGTCATTTTTATTTCTATGTCCGAATCTTGTACGCTCATGAGATCTCCAAACTGACCAAAAAATTTAACAAATGGATTGCAGCTTGTTGTTGAAGATATTTGCCGTGATATCTTCCGTACAGATCCTGAATGGAAGATTGTTCTACTTAGGTATTTCAATCCTGTTGGGGCTCATCCGAGTGGATACCTTGGCGAAGACCCATGTGGAATTCCCAATAATCTTATGCCCTATGTTCAGCAAGTTGCAGTTGGCAGGAGGCCAGCTCTGACAATATTGGGGAATGACTATGCAACAATAGATGGAACTGGGGTAATTCTTCTTGTCATGCTGTATGTACAGTTTTTCATTTACACCTGCTGTAATTTTATTTATCCTTAGCGTTGCTTTTTCAGATCTGTTAGCGCCTGCTTTTAGTTGTGAACATGTGAACAAGTACACAACCCATAAATAAGCTTTATCTGAATGATGTGCCAAACTACTTAAGTTCCAATAATGCATTGAATGCAAGTTTCTCCTTGAAAGCCACCCATCAGTTAGTGGAAATTTGGAAGGCAACCTTTTTTTTTGCGAAATTCCACCGATCTATTAATAATCATCAACAATAGTACAAAGAATCCCAAAAGTAATACAAATTACAAATAGGTCATTGGACCACCTAGCGACGACTACAAACACTAGCTGCCGTCCTCGCCCCTCCATCACCGGAGCCGGGCAAAGCTTGTCGTAGTAGAGCTTGTTGTAGTAGACGGACGGGAAGTTGTCGTGTTAATGCCCCAAAGGACCAACGCACTAGAGCAGCAACCATCGCCAAAGATGAACAACGTAGATTGGAAGAGACTGACCTCAAAACACACATACGAAATACGACCAGATCCCAACGAATCCGTCGGACACATGACTCCACGCGCCCTCTACTGATGCTAGACGCATCACCAGAGCGAGGATAGGGCAGGAGGGACCTTATTCTGACCTCAGGACGTAGCCGCCGCCTCAACATCCTGAAGAAGACACTAAAAATAGTCTAAACAAAACACTGGAACCTCCCGCCGGCGAGAGGCCGTGGTCCGCCACGTCTCCAAGGCCCTAAGGCCGCCGGAGACGTGGCGGACCGGTGGCTTCACCGGCGGAGGGAAGGAACCCTAGATGGGTTTGCCGCCGCCTCTCCTTCTCTCGTCTCGTACGTACCCTTTCGGTGCGCTTGCAGTAGAACATATATTATACCCAAGTACCTTTTATGTATGTGTGCTCTCCATGATCTTTTCAATACATGTTTCTATCTGACTAAGCAAGTTATTAATAGCTTCTTATTTCCATTGCCGTTTATGTTGATCATTTTGGGCGACGAAGATATTTGAGCATGTTGTTGTGGCAACTAACAACTGTGCTTTACGTGTATTGTGGAGGTGTTCTATCTTTAACTACACTTTGCACAATTTGCAGGTTCGAGATTACATCCATGTGGTTGACCTTGCTGATGGACATATCGCTGCATTGCAGAAGCTTTTCGAAAATTCTAGCATAGGTCACATTCATACTTAACCTCAGATTTCTGCACAATATTTCAGTTGTGTTGCTGCCAAATGTAGCAAGTGTTTTTTTTATTTTGGCCATTGAGTTCTATCTGGTCGAATCATTTTAATTTCTTGTACTTCTCTTGTCACAGTATATTGTAATCATTAGTGTTGTATCTGTTATCTATTTAAATCATGCCTTAAGTTTTTATACAAATTGCAGGATGTGAAGCATGCAACCTTGGAACTGGAAAAGGAACATCAGTGTTGGAGATAGTTCGTGCCTTTGAGAAGGCTTCTGGGAAGGTATTGCCAGATTTGATCTATACTTATATCAGATATCAAAAAAACATTGTGTGGTGTTGTAACTATTGGATTATTAGGCATAATTTCCATAAATAATTCTTGAATATAAATCATGACTACAGCAACTACGATCATGTGAAACTCTAACATACTAGATGTACTAATCAACATGCATAGTGGCAGTGCATACGCCAAGAACAGCCATAGTATATGAACAGATCATATCACGGTATATGTGAAGCCACCGTCGGTGTAGAGATTGCTGAAACTTGTCGAAGAAGACAACGTTGAAGATGACGCGCACACAGTCCGGCTTGATGACCAGGAAGACGCGCTGTGATGACAAACCTGAGCAGTCGCGCAGAGCGCTTCCCAAAAACCTTATTCGCCCTGTCCTTTACAGGATTGCAAAGACGAGTGGTTTCGGAGACTTGCTCACCTGCTCTCCCGTTCGCCGGCGCACGCCGGCGCGTGGCATGGAGTAGACTACAGTGGCGGCTCAAGCAGAGAGGCTGGCAAAACCAGGGGCAGAGCCAGGAAAATAGTTTGAGGGGGGCCAATGACAAAGAGCAAAGGCACTAGAGTTGTTTGGGAGGGCCGAACACTAAATTTCACTACTTTTGAGGGGGTTTTGCATAGAAATCTAGGGCTATATAAGTTTTTTTCCATCTTAGGGGGGCCGGGGTCCCTGCTAGTCCCTCCCTGTCTCGTCCACTGGGCAAAACCCTATATTGGTTTTGGTGTTTTGTGGTGGAAGCCGCATAGGCGCTTATATAGAGCGGCTCGGAAAACCCTCTACAGGTCACAACGTGGGCAAAGGCCACATCGCGCACGAGTTCGGGTTGGTTACAGTAGCCCACGATCTGTGAGCAGAATAAGATATGCTCAGCTCAAGGCTCATTTTGCAAAACGGGGCGCGTACGTCGTGGCGTGACGAGACGAGCGGGCGAGCGAGCGGCGTCATCGTCGGAGGAGCGCGCGTGTAGCACTTCTCTTCTCACTTACAAAGTGGTGAGACGCTCCACCTTATAAGGTGGTGCAACTCTCCTCCCAACTTTCCATGTGGGAGTAAACTTTAGCTCTCGCTCCTCTTGCCACTCACACATTAGCTGCCACCAACATTGGCTGCATCATATATGGGCTTCCAGACACATGGGCTTCGAGATTTAGCGAAAATCTGAAATCACACATGGGCCTAATGTTTTGCCCCGTTATTTCTAACAATCCCCCACCAGTACTCAAATGCACATTTGAAGATTTGCCAATCCTCGCTACTTGTTTATATACCAGTGTTTCGACAGAGACTATTAAGTTGAACTTCCACCTAGAATCTTGAGGTACGACTATCAGCAACTTCAACAATGGATAAACCTTAAATTACAAGTTTGGTGCAAATAGATTTCACTCAAAATCATAACCAGTACTGTGTTGCTAGTAGTCTACCCTGTGGATTAGAGCATATGCGTCGTACTCCTTGGTCTCTTCATGAGTTTACTAGAGACATCCAAGTCTCGTAGACTGCGACGTTTGCGGTTGAGCTCATATAGGTGTGCTCTTTGAAGAATGCCCTGTAGGACAGCATCTTTGCTAGTTATAGCCAACGACATTAATGCATGTTGCAAACCTGCCTTACAGATTTTGAGAGTTATGCATCTTCACATAAAGAAGGTTCCAAAATACCCTCCTTTGTCCAACCACTAGCTTGTTCTTCCCAGGTCCTAATTCACGGGATCTCCGATTACATAGGTTAGGTTACCACTATGGTGTGACATCCTTGGGTCGCAACCCTGTCTCCCTTAATGCACTTTCTATCACATTTCGTGATAGTCCTTTGTAAAAGGATCTGCCGGATTTTTATTTGTTTGAATATACGTAACAGTTATTACTCTGGAGTTTCTCAACTTTCTGATAGATTTCAAATGTCTCTTTACGTGTTTTGATGACTTCACGTTATCTTTAGAATTGTTCACTTTGACAATGATAGTTTGGTTGTCACAATTCAAAAGGATAGCTGACACAGGTTTTTCAAACACAGGCAAGTCCATCAAGAGCTCATAAACAATGGATGTATATAAAGCAGTAAGTTCTGCTTCCATGGTTGACCTTGTCATATGGTCTGTCTACGAGACCTCCATGACACTGCGCCACCTCCAAGGGTAAACACATACCCGCTTGTACCGTATGATAGGATCTCTAGATTTACTCTCATTGAAGAGAGGGGATGACACTAGGAGTTGGGGCAATTTCTGGTTTTATTTCTCCACAAACTCACACACAAATGCCATGCCAACCACAGAGGTTGGGGATATATATTTATAGGCTGCTAGCCAACCAAGAATATGCTAAATGCTAGTCCAAGATGCTAGTCTAAGATGTTGCCTAAAAGCAGTCAAGGATGCTTGGTCCTTGCTGCTCCTAACTACCCGTCCTTGCTACAAGGACCATGTGTGTTACAGCCCCACAAAGACCAACAGTACAGAGACTTATTCATCATTCTCCCCCTAAGTCTTGTGCGTTGTCTTGTGGGAAGGCTGGACCATCCCAATCCCGGAGCAGAGTCCAAGGAACGTGATCCGCCCAAGAGGCTTGGTGAGCAGGTCTGCAAGCTGATCCTTGGTGTTGATGTAGCTCGCCGTGATGCTCCCTTCATCCAAACAGCGTCGGATGAAGTGGTACCTCACTCGGATGTGCTTGCTCCGTTCGTGGAACACGGGGTTCTTCGCCAGGGCCAGAGCGGACTTGCTGTCCACCATGAGCTGCACTGCGCTGGTGTCTCGACCGAGGAGATCACCAAGCAATCGAGAGGGCCTGAGTGCAGGCAAGTGGAGGCCACTATGTACTCGGCCTCGCAGTTGGACATGGCCACCACCAGCTGCTTGACTGACTGCTACCTCACGAGGCACGTGCCGAGGAAGACGAGGATCCCGCTTGTGCTCTTCTGGTGTCGATGTCGCCGGGCGTGGTCGCTGTCGCTGTACCGACGAAGTGCTGCCCAGGGCACTGGGTAGTAGAGGCCATGGTCGAGAGTCCCATAGCGAAGCGGGCGATCCTCTTCACAGCCTGCTGGTGTTCCGTCGTCGGTCGCTGCATGAACCGACTAACGTAGCCGACAGAGAATGCCAAGTCCGGCCGTGTGTGGGCGAGGTAGCGAAGGCTCCCCACAAGACGCCGGTACTGTGTGATGAATAAGTCTCTGTACTGTTGGTCTTTGTGGGGCTGTGTCCTTTGTAGGTCCTTGTGGGGCTGTAGCAAGGACGGGCAGTTAGGAGCAGCAAGGATCAAGCATCCTTGACTGCTTTAGCAGCATCAGTTCGGAGCAGCAAAGGACCAAGCATCCTTGACTGCCTTTAGGCAGCATCTTAGACTAGCATCTTAGACTAGCATCTTGGACTAGCATTTAGCATATTCTCGGCTGGCTAGCAGCCTATAAATATGTATCCCCAACCCCTGTGGTTGGCATGGAATTTGTGTGTGAGTTGGTGTGTGTGAGTTTGTGCGAGAAATAAAACCAGAAAATTGCCCGAACTCCTAGTGTCATCCCCTCTCTTCAATGAGAGTAAATCTAGAGATCCTATCAAGTGGTATCAGAGCGAGGTTGTCTTGTAGGCTGAGTGTTTCCTGCTCATCCCCTTCACCGGGTGTGTAGCAGCCCCAGCGGGCAAGTGCAGCAGCTCAAGCTGTCCCTGGTGGCCTCTCCCCTTCCGCGCAGTCGAACAGCAGCTCGTTAGCAGCAGCTCTTCCTCCACGCAACAGCCCCCCAGCGGCCAGCCATGTCCCAAGGTCGCTCTCAGCACTCGGCTACCTCGAGCGTGCGACGTCGGCAGGAGGCCGAGCTCGCCGCGGCAGCAGCCGTTGTGGCGACAGCTAGGGCATCAAGGCTGGCAGCGGCGGAACTGGCAGCAGCCAGAGTGGAGGCAGAAGCAGCAGCAGCGGTGGAGGCATCACGTACAGAAGCGGCAGAGGCCCAGGATCTACGCGGCAGCATCAGCGGCTCCATTTCAGGCGGAAGCAGCGTCGACACAGCCCACGAGCGGACGGCGCGGTGGGCAGCCGAGCATGCCCAAGCACACGGCGGTGTCGCTCCAGGAGGAGGTGAGCACTGCGGTGACGCTCCCGGAGGAGGCGCGCACGGCGGTGGCGCTCCAGGAGGAGGTGAGCACTGCGGTGGCGCTCCAGGAGGAGGCGCGCACGGCGGTGGCGCTCCAGGAGGAGGCGCGCACGGCGGTGGCGCTCCAGGAGGAGGCGCGCACGGCGGCGGCGGCCGAAACGACCAAGACCGTGGCCTCTACGAGGTCCGGGCTGTGGTCAGGGACGTTGGTCCCGGTGCTGGGTGGCCTACCCTCACCAAAACCAACTACGTCGAGTGGGCCGCGGTCATGAAGGTCCGGCTCCAGGTGCGACACATGTGGGAGGCAGTCCAGGATGCCAACGTCGACCACCATGACGATCGACGGGCGCTGGACGCCCTCCTCGCCGTTGGCCCGCCCGAGATGCAGTTCTCGCTTTCCAACAAGCGGACTGCCAAGGAGGCCTGGGAGGCCATCGCTGCGTCGCGCATCGGCAGCGACCGTGCTCGCAAGGCCGCTCTGCAGGCACTCCGCAAGGAGTGGGACGACCTGGCTTTCAAGCCAGGTGAGGACATCGACGACTTTGCTCTCCGTCTCAACACTTTGCTGCAGAAGATGGAGCGGTTCGGCGACGCCACCTACAACGAGGAAAAAGCTGTCGAGAAGCTCTTTCGCTGCGTCCCCACGAAGTACAGGCAGATAGCTCGCTCGATCGAATCCCTGCTGGACCTCAGCACGATGTCGATCGAGGAGGCAATCGGTCGCCTCAAGGTCGTCGACTTCGACGAGCCAGAGCTTCCCTCAGGGTCCATCACCACTGCTGGGAAGCTGCTCCTCACTCGGGAGGGGCAGGCCCAAGTTGGCCCAAGATGACGCCTGCCACAACTGTGGCCGGCTTGGCCATTGGGCCAAGGAGTGTCGACAGCCACGACGCGGCCAGGCCCACGTCGCACAGGCAGGAGAGGAGGAGCCGGCTTTGTTCATGGCTCATGCGAGCATCGAGCTACGCCCTGCGGCACCGACTGCATCGGCTCCCCTCCACCTCGACGAGCCAAAGGCACACGCCCTTCTCGGCGATGGCTCCGGCACCGACAAGACTGGCGGGTGGTGCCTTGACACCGGCGCCACCCACCACATGACTGGTCGACGGGAGTTCTTCGCCGAGCTCGACTCCGACGTGCGAGGCTCCGTCAAGTTTGGAGATGCCTCCGCCGTGGAGATTCAGGGCGTCGGCTCCGTCATCTTCGCCACCAAGACCGGAGAGCACCGGATGCTTACCGGTGTCTACTACATCCCTGCGCTGAGAAACTCCATCATCAGCTTGGGACAGCTGGATGAGAATGGCTCGCGCGTGCTGATCGAGCACGGGATCCTGCGCATCTGGGATCGCCATCGTCGCCTTCTTGCCAAGGTAACTAGAGGCGCAAATCGGCTCTATGTCCTTGATGTGCAGGTGGCAGCCTTCGCTCGCCGCCCGTCGGGACGACGAGGCGTGGCAGTGGCACGAGCGCTTCGGGCACCTTCACTTCGAGGCTCTGAAGCGGCTCAGCAGCAAGGAGATGGTGCGAGGCATGCCGTGCCTCGAACACGTGGAGCAGTTCTGCGACGTCTGCGTGGACGGCGAGAGGCGACTCCCTTCCCCAAGAAAGTAGCTTCGAGCTAAGGAGAAGCTCGAGCTCGCAGACGGGACTTGTGTGGACCGTGACTCGCCACACCGGGAGGACGACGCTACTTCCTGTTGCTCGTCGATGACTTCTCCCGCTACATGCGGGTGGTGCTTCTCAGCAGCAAGGGAGAAGCAGCGGACGCCATCAGGCGTACGCAGGTTGCTGCAGAGGCGGAGTGCGGCTGCAAGCTGCGCGTGCTGCGCACCGACAACGGCGGCGAATTCACAGCAACTGAATTCGCGTCATACTGCGCTGATGAGGGCATTCAGCGCCACTACTCCGCCCCTTACAGCCCGCAGCAGAACGGCGTCGTCGAGCGGCGCAACCAGACGGTTGTGGGGATGGCCCGGGCCCTCCTCAAGCAGAGAGGGATGTCGGCTGTCTTCTGGGGGGAGGCGGTGCTGACAGCCGTCTACATCCTCAACCGCTCACCTACGAAGGCACTTGACGGCAAGACGCCGTACGAGGCTTGGCATGGGCGCAAGCCGGCGGTCTCCCACTTACGGGTCTTCGGCTGCCTCGCGTTCGCCAAGGAGCTCGGCCACATCGGCAAGCTCGACGACAAGAGTGTTCATCGGCTACGTGGAGGGCTCGAAGGCCTACCGCATCCTCGACCGGAAGACACAGCGTGTGCGCACGGCGCGAGACGTTGTGTTCAACAAAGGGCGAGGGTGGGCGTGGGACAAGGCGGTGGACGACGGCTCGACCGGCGTATGGCGACTTCATTGTCGGTACGCCCACCGAGGAGCCGGGGAGCAGCTCCTCCTCGCCGAGCGCGTCTACCTCAGTTCCCAAGTCTCCATCTGTCCCGGTGGCTGTCACACCGACGACACCATAGGTGCCGACGCCACGTGCTCCAGCACCAGCAGTCACACCTCCGGGCACGTCTACTCCGGCACCAGCAGTCACACCTCCGGGCACGTCCACTCCGGCACCAGCAGTCACACCTCCGGGCGCGTCTACACCAGCACCAGCTCGCGTCGAGCGCAGCCCGGTGGAGTTCGCTTCCCCGCTCGCTCACGACGAGGAGCGCATCGACGCGTATTACAACGGCGAGCAGTTGCGGTACCGTACGATGGAGGGTCTTCTCGGTGACCAGCCGGTGCCGGGACCGGTGCCACACAACCTGGAGGCGCAACTGCAACTTGCATGTGACGACGGTGAGCCTCGGTCTTTTGCAGAAGCGGAGCAAGACGCGGCATGGCGAGCCGCGATGCAGTTGGAGATGGATGCGGTCGAGAAGAACCGCACCTGGGAGCTCGCTGACCTCCCTCGAGGTCACCGGGCGATCACCCTTAAGTGGGTGTTCAAGCTGAAGAGGGATGAAGCCGGCGCCATCGTCAAGCACAAGGCTCGCTTGGTGGCCCGAGGTTTCTTGCAGCAGGAGGGGGTCGACTTCGACGACGCCCGGCTCGTGGCACGGATGGAGTCCGTGGCGACTCCGCGCTTAGCCGCCAGAGGGCTGGCGGCGTCCATCACATGGATGTCAAGTCCGCTTCCTCAACGGCGACTTGAAGGAGGAGGTCTCGTGCAACAGCCGCCGGGATTTGCGATTCCTGGCCAGGAGGGCAAGGTACTTTGTCTACGCAAGGCTCTCTATGGTTTGCGGCACCAAGGGCATGGAACGCCAAGCTGGACTCCACGCTCAAGACGATGGGCTTGCAAAGCTCAAGACGAGGCTGCTCACCGACGGGCAATGGAGGAAATGCCTGTGGTAGGTGTCTACGTCGACGACTTGGTCATCACCGCACCAAGGATGCAGGTGGCGGCGTTCAAGGAAGAAATGAAGGCCACCTTCGGATGAATGATATGGGGCTCCTCTCCTTCTACACCGGGATCGAGGTGCACCAGACCACTCCGGATCACGCTTCGACAGACCGCCTACGCCAAGCGTCGTTGAGCTAGCCGGGCTCACCGACTGCAACCCAGCTCTCACTCCGATGGAGGAGAGGCTGAAGCTGAGCCGCGACAGCATGGCGGAGGAGGTGGACGCTACACAGTATCGGCGTCTTGTGGGGAGCCGCTACCTCGCCACACACGGCGGACTTGGCATTCTCCGTCGCCACGTTAGTCGGTTCATGCAGCGACCGACGACGGAACACCAGCAGGCTGTGAAGAGGATCATCCGCTACGTTATGGGACTCTCGACCACGGTCTCTACTACCCTAGGTGCCCTGGGCGGCACACTTCGCGTCAAATGACAGCGACCACGCCGGCGACATCGACACCAGCAAGAGCACAAGCGGATCCTCTTCTTCCTCGGCAAGTGCCTCGTGAGCTGGCATCTGTCAACAGCAGGTGGTGGCCATGTCCAGCGAGGCCGAGTACATAGCGGCCTCCACCGCCTGCACCAGGCCCTCGGCTTGCTCGATTGCTTGGTGATCTCCTCGGTCGAGACACCAGCGGTAGCAGACTCATGGTGGACAGCAAGTCCGCCTGCCCTGGCGAAGAACCCTGTATTCCACGAACGGAGCAAGCACATCCGAGAGGTACCATTTCATCCGACGCTGTTTGGATGAAGGGAGCATCATGCGAAGCTACATCAACACCAAGGATCAGCTTGCACCTGCTCACCAAGCCTCTTGGGCGGATCACGCCTTGACTCGCTCCAGGATTGGGATGGTCCAGCCTTCCCACAAGACAACGACAAGACTTAGGGGAGAATGATGAATAAGTCTCAGTCTTGTTGGTCTTTGTGGGCTGTGTCCTTGGGGGGGCCTTGTGGGGCTGGAGCAAGGACGGGCAGTGAGGCGCAGCAAGGATCAAGCAGCCTTATCATGAAGCTTTCGGAGCAAAGAAAGGACCAAGCATCCTTGACTGCCTTTAGGCAGCATCTTATACTAGCATCTTGGACTAGCATTTAGCATATTCTCGGCTGGCTAGCAGCCTATAAATATGTATCCCCAACCCCTGTGGTTGGCATGGCATTTGTGTGTGAGTTGGTGTGTGTGAGTTTGTGCGAGAAATAAAACTAGAAAATTGCCCCAACTCCTAGTGTCATCCCCTCTCTTCAATGAGAGTAAATCTAGAGATCCTATCACTGTGTAGCGTCCACCTCCTCCGCCGTGCTGTCGCGGCTCAGTTTCAGCCTCTCCTCCATCGGAGTGAGAGCTAGGTTGCAATCGGTGAGCCCGGCTAGCTCAACGACGCGCTTGGCGTAGGCGGTCTGTCGAAGCGTGATCCCGGAGTGGTCCTGGTGCACCTCGATCCCCAGGTAGAAGGAGAGGAGCCCCAGATCACTCATCTGGAAGGCGGCCTTCATTTCTTCCTTGAACGCCGCCACCTCTGCATCCTTGGTGCCGGTGATGACCAAGTCGTCGACGTAGACACCTACCAACAGGGCATTTCCTCCATTGCCCCGTCGGTAGACGGCCGCCTCGTGCGGGCTTTGCCCGAAGCCCATCGTCTTGAGCGTGGAGTCCAGCTTGGCGTTCCATGCCCTTGGTGCCTGCCGCAAACCATAGAGAGCCTTGCGTAGACGAAGTACCTTGCCCTCCTGGCCAGGAATCGCAAATCCCGGCGGCTGTTGCACGTAGACCTCCTCCTTCAAGTCGCCGTTGAGGAAGGCAGACTTGACATCCATGTGATGGACGCGCCAGCCCTCCTGAGCGGCTAGCGCAAGGAGTCGCACGGACTCCATCCGTGCCACAGGAGCGAAGGCGTCGTCGAAGTCGACCCCCTCCTGCTGCAAGAAACCTCGGGCCACCAAGCGAGCCTTGTGCTTGACGATGGCGCCGGCTTCATCCCTCTTCAGCTTGAACACCCACTTAAGGGTGATCGCCCGGTGACCTCGAGGGAGGTCAGCGAGCTCCCAGGTGCGGTTCTTCTCGACCGCATCCATCTCCAACTGCATCGCGGCTCGCCATGCCGCGTCTTGCTCCGCTTCTGCAAAAGACCGAGGCTCACCGTCGTCACATGCAAGTTGCAGTTGCGCCTCCAGGTTGCGTGGCACCAGTCCCGGCACCGGCTGGTCGCCGAGAAGACCCTCCATCGTACGGTACCGCAACGGCTCGCCGTCGTAATACGCGTCGATGCGCTCCTCGTCGTGAGCGAGCGGGGAAGCGAACTCCACCGGGCTGCGCTCGACGCGAGCTGGTGCTGGTGTAGACGCGCCCGGAGGTGTGACTGCTGGTGCTGGAGTAGACGTGCCCGGAGGTGTGGCTGCTGGTGCTGGAGCACGTGGCGTCGGTGGCTGTGGTGCCGTCGGTGTGACAGCCACCGGGACTGATAGAGACTTGGGAACTGAGGTAGACGTGCTCGGCGAGGAGCAGCCGCCTGCTCCCCCGGCTCCCTCGGAGTGGACGTACTCGACAATGAAGTCGTCATACGTCGGAGTCGAGTCGTCGTCCACCGCCTTGTCCCACGTCCACCTCGCCGCTTCGTTGAACACAACATCTCGTGCCGCGCGCGCTGCCGTGTGTCTTCGGTCGAGGATGCGGTAGGCCTCGAGCCCTCCGCGTAGCCGATGAACACTCCGAGTGCTCTGCCGTCGAGCTTGCCGATGGCCGAGCTCCTTGGCGAACGCGAGGCAGCCGAAGACCCGTAAGTGGGAGACCGCCGGCGTGCGCCCATGCCAAGCCTCGTACGGCGTCTTGCCGTCAAGGGCCTTCGTAGGTGAGCGGTTGAGGATGTAGACGGCTGTCAGCACCGCCTCCCAAGACGGCCGCATCCTCTCGCTTGAGGAGGGCCCGCCATCCCCACAACCGTCTGGTTGCGCCGCCGACGACGCCTGCTGCGGGCTGTAGGCGGAGTAGTGGCGCTGAATGCCCTCATCGCGCAGACGACGCGAATTCAGTTGTTGTGAATTGCCGCCCGTTGTCGGTGCGCAAGACGCGCAGACGCGCAGCTTGCCGCACCGCGCCTTACAGCTGACAACTGCGCCTGATGGCGTCCGCTGCTTCTCCCTTGCTGCTGAGAAGCACCACCCGCATGTAGCGGGAGAAGTCATCGACGAGCAGCAGGAAGTAGCGTCGTCCTCCCGGTGTGGCCGGAGTCACCGGTCCACACAAGTCCCCGTGCACGAGCTCGAGCTTCTCCTTAGCTCTGGCTCGCCGCTGGGAAGGGGAGTCGCCTCTGCTTCGTCATCACGCAGACGTCGCAGAACTGCTCCACGTGTTCGAGGCACGGCATGCCTCGCACCATCTCCTTGCTGCTGAGCCGCTTCAGAGCCTCGAAGTGAAGGTGCCCGAAGCGCTCGTGCCACTGCCACGCCTCGTCGTCCCGACGGGCGGCGAGGCAGAGGGGCTGTGCCACCTGCACATCAAGGACATAGAGCCGATTTGCGCCTCTAGTTACCTTGGCAAGAAGGCGACGATGGCGATCCCAGATGCGCAGGATCCCGTGCTCGATCAGCACGCGCGAGCCGTTCTCATCCAGCTGTCCCAAGCTGATGATGGAGTTTCTCAGCGCAGGGATGTAGTAGACACCGGTGAGCATCCGGTGCTCTCCGGTCTTGGCGGCGAAGATGACGGAGCCGACGCCCTGAATCTCCACGGCGGAGGCATCTCCAAACTTGACGGAGCCTCGCACGTCGGAGTCGAGCTCGGCGAAGAACTCCCGTCGACCAGTCATGTGGTGGGTGGCGCCGGTGTCAAGGCACCACCCGCCAGTCTTGTCGGTGCCGGAACCATCGCCGAGAAGGGCGTGTGCCTTTGGCTCGTCGAGGTGGAGGGGAGTCGGTCGGTGCCGCAGGGCGAGCTCGATGCTCGCATGAGCCATGAACAAAGCCGCTCCTCCTCTCACCGCTCAGGCGTGGGCCTGGCCGCGTCGTGGCTGTCGACACTCCTTGGCCCAATGGCCAAGCCGGCCACAGTTGTGGCAGGCGTCATCTTGGGCCAACTTGGGCCTGCCGGCGGCGCCTCCGCAGGCGCCACCTTGCACCCTGACCTGGCCGTCTTTGCGCCCCTTGCCGCGCCAGCGGCCACCTGATGCGGAAGAGGACTCCCCCTTCTTCCTGTCACCGTGGCCGGCGTCCCACCGCTCCCGAGTGAGGAGCAGCTTCCCAACAGTGGTGATGGACCCCGAGGGAAGCTCGCTCGTCAAGTCGACCACCTTGAGGCGATCGATTGCCTCCTCGACGACATCGCGGCCGAGGTCCAGCAGGATTCGATCGGCGAGCTATTCCGCTGCATGCCGTGGGGACGCGAAAGAGCTTCTCGACAACTTTTTCCTCGTTGTAGGTGGCGTCCAACCGCTCCATCTTCTGCAGCAAAGTGTTGAGACGGAGAGCAAAGTCGCCGATGTCCTCACCGGCTTGAAAGCCAGGTCGTCCCACTCCTTGCGGAGTGCTCGCAGAGCTGCCAGCTTAGACGGTCGCTGCCGATGCGCGACGCAGCGATGGCCTCCCAGGCCTCCTTGGTAGTCCGCTTGTTGGAAAGCGAGAACTGCATCTCGGGCGGGACAGCGGCGAGGAGGGCGTCCAGCGCCCGTCGATCGTCATGGTGGTCGACGTTGGCATTCTGGACTGCCTCCCACATGTGTCGCACCTGGAGCCGGACCTTCATGACCGCGCCCACTCGGCGTAGTTGGTTTTGGTGAGGGTAGGCCACCCAGACCGGGACCAACGTCCGCGACATAGCCGGACCTCGTGAAACCATGGTCTTGGTCCGCGCCGCCGCCGTGCGCGCCTCCTCTGAGCGCCACCACGGTGCTCACCTCCTCGAGCGCCACCGCGCGCGCGCCTCCTGAGCGTCCACCGCAGTGCTCACCTCCTCGAGCGCCACCGCCAGGGCGCGCCTCCGGGAGCGCCACCGCAGTGCTCACCTCCTCTGGAGCGACACCGCGTGTGCTTGGGCATGCTCGGCTGCCCACCGCGCCCGCCCGCTGTGGGCTGTATCGACGCCGCTTCCGCCTGAAATGGAGCTGCTGATGCTGCCGCCACAGAGCCTGGGCTCGCCGCTGCTGTACGTGATGCCTCCACCGCTGCTGCTGCTACGCCCGCCTGCCGCTGCCGCCCGGCTGCCAGCGCCTTTGACGCCTGGCTGTCGCCACAACGGCTGCTGCTGCCGCCACGCTCACGCCTGGGCGAAGCTCGGCCTCGCCGACGCCGACGCCGAGGTAGCCGAAGTGCTGAGAGCGACTTTGGGACATGGCTGGCGCTGGGGCTGTTGCGTGGAGGAAAAGCTGCGCTAACGAGCTGCCGCCGATCGCACGGAAGGAGAGGCCACCAGGGACAGCTTGAGCTGCTGCACTTGCCGGGCCGGCTGCTGCACCCGGTGAAGGGGATGAGCAGGAAACACTCAGCCTACAAGACAACCTCGCTCTGATACCACTTGATAGGATCTCTAGATTTACTCTCATTGAAGAGAGGGGATGACACTAGGAGTTGGGGCAATTTTCTGGTTTTATTTCTCCACAAACTCACACACAAATGCCATGCCAACCACAGGGGTTGGGGATACATATTTATAGGCTGCTAGCCAGCCAAGAATATGCTAAATGCTAGTCCAAGATGCTAGTCTAAGATGCTGCCTAAAAGCAGTCAAGGATGCTTGGTCCTTGCTGCTCCTAACTACCCGTCCTTGCTACAAGGACCATGTGTGTTACAGCCCCACAAAGACCAACAGTACAGAGACTTATTCATCAGCGTAGAGTTCATCAACATCAGATATCTAGTTCAAATCACTATATCCTTCAAGCACAGTAGGGTGCCCTGAATAGTGAATCCCATAGCTCATTGTACCACATAGATAGCGCATGACCCTTTCATGTGCATACCAATGATCAATACTCAGGTTAAACACGAGGTTTCTCAACTTGCTCACAGCAAAAGAGATACCGAGTCTGGGTGTGCTTGCTAAGTACATGGGAGAACCAACAATTTGTGAATATTTCAACTGATCTATTGGTTCCTTATTCTTTTATAATGTCAAAATGAGAGGTGTTGGAGAAGTCTTGCTATCAGTAAGCCAAATTGTTGAAGACCTTCTCAACATAATGATATTGCATTAATTAATCCCATTCTCGTTCTTACTAAGCTTGATGTTCAGAATCACATCAGCTTGTTCCGGATCTTTCATAACAGAACTCTTTGACAGAAAAGACTTGAATTCATTTATCATTTTCATGTTTGTACCAATGATTACAATGTCATCCACATAGAAACATAATATAACACTATCTAGTAAACACACGTATCAGCCTCGTTAATGACAAAACCAACATAAAGTAGAGTTCTATCAAACTTCTCATGCCATTGCTTAGGTGTTTGTTTCAGGCTATATAAAGATTTTAACAATGTGCACACCTTTTTCTCTTCACCCTTTACCACAAACCCATCCACAAACCCATCCGACTGATCTATAGATCTCCTGTTCTAACTCTCCATTAAGGAAAGCTATTTTCACGTCTATTTGATGAACGAGAAGACCATAAGAGGTAGCCAGGGAAAGTAGTACTCGAATGGTGGTCAGTCTAGTGACAGGTGAATAGGTGTCAAAGTAATCTTCGCCTTCTTTTGGTGTGTAGCTGTTTGCTATAAGTCGTGCCTTGTACTTCTCAATAGTACCATCAGGCCTTAGCTTCTGCGTAAATACCGACTAATAGCCCATAGGTTTAACCATAGGGCCGTTCTGATGATTCCCAAGTTCCATTAGAAAGAATTGAGTCCATCTCATTTTGGACAACTACTTTTCAATCATCTGCATCAGAAGATGCATATGCCTCAACAATGGATCTGGTAGTATCATCCACAAGGTACACGATGAAATCATTACCAAAGGATTTTGCAATCCTCTATATCTTACTCCTCGTGAGAGATTCATCGTCATCCTTCTCAAGGACTTCCTCATGTGGTTGTTCAAGATTCTCAATAGGTGCACTAGATTTATGAAGTATTTCAGAAGAAATTCTAGCGGTGCTATTGATGTCTACGCACTTCTATTCTTGTAGACAGTTGTTGGGCCTCCAAGTGCAGAGGTTTGTAGAACAGCAGCAAGTTTTCCTTAAGTGGATCACCCAAGGTTTATCGAACTCAGGGAGAAAGTGGTCAAAGGTATCCCTTTCAAGCAACCCTGCAATCAGGATACAAGAAGTCTCTTGTGTCCTCAACACACCAATACACTTGTCAGGTGTATAGGTGCACTAGTTCGGCGAAGAGATAGTGGAATACAAGTGCTATGGATAATTATAAGTGGTAACGGTGCTAGACAAGAGCTTGATGGGTAGGAAGAGACTAAAGGCAATCTGAAATAAAGATGGAAGCAAGAAAACATGTAACAGATCTAGTTGCAAACGGTGTTTCAATGCTTAGAGACAAGGCCTAGGGATCATACTTTCACTAGTGAACACTCTCATATAAATATCTTCTCTTTATGATGCTACTCTGAACTACTCTCTGGTTGGACACTTTAATCCATGGCAGGGCTATAACAGCACACCGCAAAGTTCGCTTTCTCCATCTAGATAACCCCACACTGTCACCTTGAGCACTAGATGGTTCCAACAAACACCACAATTTCATAGAGACATCCAACTCCAAATATAACTCATAACAAGTATTTCTAATCTCTATCCTACGTGCCGCCATGGTGTGCACGCTGTCACTTTCACACACATGGGGAGAGCCAAAGATCTATTAAAGCACTTGAGTAGCAAGGTAGATCTACTTGATTACAAAGCTCATGATCACAATATGATCATGCATAGAGAGAGAGATGAACACATAGCTACCGGTAGAACCCTTAGCCTCGAGGAAGAACTACTCCCTCATCATCATGGGAATCAGCAACGGCGATGGAGATGGTGGTGGGGATCGATGGAGATGGCTCCGGGGGCACTTCCCCGACCCGCCAGGGTGCCGGAACAGAGACTTTCTGTCCCTCGAATCTCCTCTTCGGTGGCGGCGGTGCTGCGGAACTTTTCGTGGCTGGAGGCTCTCGGATTTAGGGTTTTCTCATCGGAGGCTTCTTATAGGCGAAGAGGCGAGGTTGGTGGCCGGCCAGGGGGCCCACACCATGCCCTGGTGCGGCCTAGGGCTGCCCGCGCCAAGGGGGGTGTGGCCGCCCTGTGGCCCCTCTTCGTCTCTCCTTCGGACTCCATGTGTCTTCCGGTAAAATATTGACTTTGGCTTTTGTCCCGTCCAATTTCGAGTATATTCATTTTCTGGCTTTTCTGGAACCAAAAACAGCAGAAAACAGGCAACTGGCACTGTGGCATCTTGTCAATAGGTTAGTTCCAGAAAATGTATAAAAGTATCTAAAAAATGTAGACAAAACATAGGACAAATTATATAAAACAAACATGGAGCATCAAAAATTATAGATACGTTTCCAATGTATCAGCTATACATATATTTCATACGAAACATATTCTCAAATAATGTTGCATCACGAGATTTCATTATAGTATCAACATGCATATCAGGTACCTCTTAACCACTAAAAATTTGTAGCCTACACTCCGCGGAGCATAATCTAGAAAGATACAATCTATTGTCTTAGGTCTGAGCCTTGGGTATCGGTATGTTGACCTTCGCCAAACACCCCCAAGTGCGCATGTAAGAAAGTGATGGTTTTTAACCAGTCCACTCCTCATAAGGGGCCTTTTTTATTCTTGTTAGGAGCTCTATTCAGGATATGACATGAAGTCAACAAAGCCTCCCCATCATACCTTTAATAAACCAGCATTGGCTAACATGGAATTCACCTAGTTAGTCATCGTGTGGTTTTTTCTCTCGGCAACCCCGTTTGATTGGGGTGGGTGGGAGGCGTCCTCTTATGAATAACACCATGTTCCTCACAGAATTTATCAAATATTTTAGGAAAATACTCACCACCACGATCCGACCTAAGTTGCTTGATCTTTCTCTGATTTTCAACTTAGGCCTTATAAATTTTAAAGTAGTCTAAAGCTTCATCTTTAGTTTGCAACAAGTGAACATAACAGAATTTAGTAGTATCGTCAATCAACGTCATAAAATATCTCTTTTCACCTTTTGTCAACACACAATTCATCTCGCATAGATCAGAATGTATGAGTTCTAGAGGTGCCATGTTTCTCTCCTCGGCAACCTTGTGAGGCTTTCAAGGTTGCTTTTATTGCACACAACTATGAAACTTGAAACCTTTGGCAATAGTGAAATTCAAATTAAACTCATACTGGACATCTGAGACATCAAACCAAAATTAATGTGATATAAATGAGAGCGCCAAACACTGGTATAATCATCAACACCACCACAAATATGATTCACGGATTTATTACAAAATTCTGAAAGAGAGAATCGAAACAAGCCTCCGAACTCATAACCTTTACTAATAAATTGTCTATGTTTTGAAACAACAATTTTATTAGACTCTAAAACAATCTTAAACCCATCTATGCATAGAAGGGAGCGCTAACAAGATTCTTGTTCATAGGAGGGACATGTTGCACGTTCCTGAGCTGCACGATCTTTCCCGAAGTGAACTTCAGATCCACCGTACAAACACCACGAACAGAAGCATGTGATCCATTCCCCATTAGGACGGAATAATCCCGAGCAACCTGATAAGAAGTAAACATAGAGATGTCAGCACACACATGAACATTGGCACCTATATCAATCCACCAACATGGAGATTGAAATACCGAAAGAACAATAAATTACCATACCATCAGCATTGCTAGCAGTCACGACGTTGTCGGTCTTACCCTTTTTCCCTCTGCAATCTGCACGTCCTGGGCAGTCCTTGGGAAAGTGTCCGAGCTCTCCACAGGTAAAGCAACCATGCTTGGCCTTGTTCGGCTTCTTCTTCTTCTTCTTTAAGGTTGTAGTCTTTTCAGCTTTGTTGAAGGAGGGCTATAGTTCCCTTTGTTCTTGCCGAAGGTTTTCTTTTACACCATATTGGCGCTAGACTGACCCTCGCCTCCTTTCTCATCAGTTCCCTTAGCACGAGCCTTCTCCTCAACATCAAGAGTCGCTATCAGGTTTTCAACCGATATCTCCTATCTCTTGTGTTGGAGAGTTATGGCGAAGTTCCTCGATGAAGAAGGCAACTTTGCAATGATGCACCTAGCCACAAACTTGTTGGGGAAGACACACTTAAGGAGTTTAAGCTCCTTGTTGAAGCACTATATCTCATGAGCTTGTTCGACTACAGAACGGTTGTTAACCATCCTGTAATCATGGAATCTCTCCATGATATACAGTTCATTGCCAACATCTGTTACATCGAACTTTGCGTCTAGTGCCTCCCAGAGCTCTTTTGCATCTTTGATGTGCATGTACATGCCAAACAGCTTGTTGTCAAGAACAGTCACAACGCATCCCACAAAACTAGTATTGACTTCCTCGAACTTTTTCCGATCCTCGTCAGATATAGTTCCTTCAGGTAAGCCATTACTAGCCCTAGATACTTTTAGAGCTTGCAGCCACATCGTGGTCTTCGTTGGAGATTGAAGTCCTATGAAGGAATTGGGGTACCAACAAGCCCTGGATTCATGAGGGGACTGAATACGCGCTTAATCTTCTTGAAGAAGATGGCAGCGATGGAGTTCGCACACGACAGGGAGATGTCACAGTGGTTTTTTTACCCAGGTTCGGGACCCTCGTGAGGAGGTAAAGCCCCTACTCCTGCTTGGTTGTATTGCTCGCAGTGCATTGCGAGGGTATAATGGCGAATGAAAGCCTAGGGTTTCTGATCGTAAGGATCGACCACTTCTGAGGTTGGGGTGGCTCCCCTTTTATAGTGGCGTTGGACCTCTCCCCCCAATCCTTTGGGCGGGAAGGGCTACCACATGGCCGCACAAGGGGAATCCGGTCTACAAGACTACTTTACATGGACTAGGTCTAGGATCCTCAGGGGGACGCCAATTCGTCATAAAGTCGTTGTCGGTGACGTCTCTCTGTGGCATGGCGCCACTCACCTCTTCCTTGCACGAAAGTGGCAAAGAGGGAGCTTTGCCGACGCCTGTGCTGTCAGCCCTTCTTTAACACCGAAGAGGCCAGTGGTTCCCCATGCGCCTTTACCCGTATTCGGCGGTCGCTATAATGTAGGGACGAGTTTCCATGGTCGGTGGCGATGGTGTTGGAGGAGGGAGCAGGGGACACCGGCCGGGACTCTGTCGTAGTCGTGGCCTCATGTAGGGCGAGGGGGACGTGGCCGGGGCATCGCGCCTTCAAATTACTCTTCATCGGGCTCGCGGCGCTCGTGTTCGCCCGACATTGAGCCCCTTGACGCCGATCTTGAGGGCTTCGAGTTCGCAGCGACCATCCATGCGGGAATGAAGCAGGACCAGCTGCTCCTGCCCCGCAGGTTCGCATCGCTGGTGCAGGGTACGGTGATCCAGCGTGCTATGCTGGAGGTGTCGAGGGGCGCCACCGGAGCGTGGCCCGTGTGGTTGCAATTCGACCGCCATGGCCAGTTATTCTCTTACCCATGGATGGAGGGCATTTGCCAGCGCGCACGATGTGCGTGTCGACACCCTCCTCGTCTTCAGATACGACAGGGATACGGTGTTCCCCGTCCATGTCTTCAACGACATCATGTGTCTCCGTCGCTACTTCTCCGACCTGGACTCTAGCTCCGACGAGTGACGGGAGCGTCGCCGAGGAAGATGGATAGGGGTGGCGGCTGCAGCGATGCCTTCTAGAAGTAGCTGGTCCCGTGGTGCCGTTGTTTTATTTTGTTTTTGGCTGTAAGGATGGGAACCTCCACACTTGTCTTGTGCGTTTTATTTCTGTTTCTTTGAGCAGGGAAACCTCGGCAGGACCTAGTGACTTCCGTGTGCTTCCTGAGGGAGCATTGGCGGGTTGTAGGTGCCTGATGGTCCTTCGCGCGTTTAGGCTTCGCGAGGGGAAGGTGCCCTCGTAGGTTCCTTTATAGGGAAACCATAAAGCGAATACATTTTCACTAGTTCCTTCGAGGAGAAAAACTGTAGGATAAATGCATTTTACTGTTAGCTCATCAAGGAGGAAGCCGCAGTCTTAGCATGAACTTAGGCTGCTTGAGGGGAAGTGTCCCCGTGAGTCGCCCCATAAGTCCCAGGTGGAGGAGACCGTAGGACAAATGCATATCCTGTTGGCTCCTCGAGGAGGAAGCCGTAGGCTTTGCATTAATTTATGATACTTGTGGGGAGGTGCCCTCGTGAGCCGCCCCGTAAGTCCCTCGAGTAGGAGACCGTAGGACAAATGCATGTCATGTTGGCTCCTCGAGGAGGAAGCCGTAGGCTTTGCATGAATTTATGCTACTTGAGGGGAGGTGCCCTCGCGAGACGCCCCTTAAGTACCTCGAGGAGGAGATCGTAGGAAAAATGTATATCTTGTTGGCTCCTCAAGGAGGAAGCCGTAGGCTTTGCATGAATTTATGCTACTTGAGGGGAGGTGCCCTCCTGAGCCGTCCGGTAAGTCCCTTGTGGAGGAGACCTTAGGACAAATGCATATCATGTTGGCTTCTTGAGGAGGAAGCCGTAGAAGTGATAGATAACTTCCATGAACCTGGCCATCGTGAGCTGCCATTGACCCGACAGTCTTACTGCCACCTCTTAATATGAACACCGGTAAACTTATTTGGGTTCATTGCATTGGCCAAGTGTCCTATGTTTAACTTAGGAAATTGCGTATAATAAGGTTTTTGGATTGTTGGATTATTAGGCATAATTTCCATAATTAATTCCTGAATATAAATCATGACTACAACAGCTACGATCATATGAAATTAACATACTAGATGTACTAATCAATATGAATAGTAGTAGTGCATATGCAAGAACATCCATAGTATAGGAACAAATTAGATCATAGTATACATATTGATCGGTTATCGATGAAGTCGCCGTCAGTGCAGAGATCGCCAAAACTTGTCGAAGAAGACAACGTTGAAGACGACGCGATACTGATCGGTTATCGATGAAGTTGCCGTCAGTGCAGAGAAGCCGAAACTTGTCGAAGAAGACAACGTTGAAGACGACGCGCACACGGTCTAGCTTGACGGCCAGGAAGACGCGCCGTGATGACGTAGCTTCCCAAATACCTTATTTTCCCTCTCCGTACAGGATCTCATTTGCGCACCATCGCCATCTCGGCACCCCTGTAACAACCGCGTCGACTCCGTCCGTAGCATCGACTTCTTCCGGCTAAATGTCGCATGACTCCGCTACGTCGACTCTTTGCTGTTTATGCGTGAGACGCTGACTCGATGCACTTCCGGGTCAGTGGTTTCTCCTCGCATGATTGCCGACTACGACTGCATGATACAAGACCTGAGTCTCTACCCGAGTCTATGACTCGACCAGACACTCGGGGGCTACTCCCATAGGGAATGTTGGTCGCGCATTCAAAAAGCGCTGGCGTTGATGGCATTTGCAAGATCATTTGAATCACTTCCAGATCGTTGTGTCTACGCAACCAACAACTATAAGTCTCTGCTCGAGTATACGACTCGAACAGACACTCGGGGACTACTCCCATAGGGAGCGCTGGTCGCGCACCTTATAGAAAACAAAAGATTCATAGTACAGTCCATTGTGTCGATGACGTCCACAATGTCGACTCGCTTACAACAATCGGCGACTCCGCCCACTTACATTGCAATGTCAAGTTCAGAGACGACGTCTCCTTGGACACCTGAATCACCTCCCTGGTGACAAACATTTGGATGATGCGTCTACGATGTAAAGATAAAACCTACAGATACAATCTGATGGCCGGACAACCGCGTCCGCGTGCTCTACCAGATAAATACCACGCCTGCAGGTGTGACAAAAATCCCAACGCACGCGTTGGGTACATATGCATTAAAACTGGAGTTCAGCTCAGTAAGGCCTCCGCGACATGAGTCGAACTATGCCAGCAATTTCCGAATTCGAGTTCGGAGACTCGAGTTTGAGTAGGCGACGTTGTTTTTCCCTAGAGCAATTAACTGGCCCCGATCCGTTGAGAGCACCAGGCACATTAACCAACATCCCTATAAATGGCTACAAATTTGTATGACCCGATGAACTTCCGGGTGGACTGCTTCGCACTCGATACAACTGTCGACTCCGACATCCTAATGCAAGGCTCAAGACAACTAAGTCCCACCCGAATCTACAATTCGGATGGACACTTCGGGGCTAATGACATAGGTATGCCCAACATGCACCCTACTACATCCTACCTGGTGTGCCCCATGGAAGGATCACTCGATGACCTGCCAAGGTCCACGAAGCCCAAGATTGTTCGGCTGATATGAAGCCCATATGACACGGACTGCAAGCGTATAAGACAAAAAAAGCTGAAGACTAGAGTTCGAATCTAACTTGTAACCTACTCGGTCACGGTACCCGAGACCTAGCCTCTCATATAAAGGCTAGGAGGGACCGCCGAGGAGGGGAGAGAGGCAACAAAAACACGACACTCGTAGCATATGCTAGATCCAATCTGCGCATCCACCGCCATCTCGGCGACATTGTAACCTTCAGTTTCTCCATCAATCAAAAAAAGACAAGCAGGAGTAGGGTTTTCCCTCCGGGGGCCTAAACCTGGGTAAACCTCGTGTCCCCCCATTGTTTGTCTACTAGCTGATGAAGTTTCCAGCGCGCCGTTCTTCCCTAAAACCCAAGTCTATAACAATGGGCATTGCCGTGTTAACCCCACGTCACCTGCTCTCCCGTTAGCCGGTGCACGCCGGCGCGCAGGATGGAGTAGACATGGAGTAGACTACGGTGGTGGCGCAAGCATAGAGGCTGGCAAAACCCTAGATTGGTTAAGCTTGGCTCGAGGCTCATTGCACAAACCGCGGTGCGCTTGTCGGGATGTGCACTTCTATTCTTACTTATACTTATAAAGTGGTGAGACACTCTACCTTATAAGGTGGTGCAACTCTTCTCCAACTTTCTACGCGGGATGCCACTCATGCACAAGCTGCCACCAACTTGGGCTGCATCATATATGTGCTTGCATACACATGGGCTTGGAGATTTAGGGGACACATGAGCTTTACGATTTAGGAAAAATCTGAAATCACACATGCGCTTAATGTTTTGGCCCATTATTTCTAACAGTAACTAGGTATTCCACTAGTTAGGTATATTTTGTTTGAAGACACCATACTTATGTATGGCACGGGCGAGGGTTTTTTCTAATCAAGCCCACACATATGAAAATTAAGTGACACACTAGATGTTCATAATTTACTATCACAGTATACTGACTTGTGGGAGTAACAAGCTCCTGATCCTAGGAGAGATTCCCTATGTTTGTCATTCAGGAACAGCTTTTTAGTTACAAAATACGTCCTCGAACCTGACTTGCCTTGCTGTTCGAGCAAGGCTTACATTTATTTGTTTCTTCTGTTACTCGTTTAAATATTTATTTTATTACTTTTCTAGAAAATTCCTCTGATCATTGGCCCAAGACGCCCTGGCGACGCAGAGATTTTGTTTTCGTCCACTGCCAAAGCAGAGAGGGACCTAAACTGGAAGTAAGTCTTACATCAACGGCTAATTATGTCATAGGTCACAGTACCTTTCTTACTTTCTATTATCATCTATGCTGTCTTCCTCCAGAGCGAAATATGGCATCGACGAGATGTGTAGGGACCAGTGGAACTGGGCTAGCAAGAATCCTAACGGATACGGATCAGCTGACTCCATCAAGCAAAACGGTCACCGCGGATATGGATCAGCTGACCCCTGCAAACAGAACGGCCAATATGGATCGACGGAGTCTGTCAAACAAAATGGCAACGGACACCTCCACTAAACAGTGTCAGTTTGGCCTGTGGCTCTCCTTGTACATGCGATGTATCACAGAGATTATCACCTGATACCGATGTGGATCAATGGATTTGAGGGCCATACAGATCGGCACGGTGCTTAGATAATATTCTTCTACCATAGTATTATATATCATTATTGGCTGAAGAATCCACTTGTGGGTAGAATTTTTTCCTACTTATGCATCAGTGTTTTCTTCTTCCAAATCTGTTGTAGGAATGTGGTCATAACCTTCCAGCTGATTGTGTTCTTTTACTGCTAATTGAACTGCATTCTGTTTTATCGCAGAGCTTGGTTGGTTGATTCTTTTATTAGGAGAAACGTTGCTGGGTCTGGCAGTAATGTATCATATGCATGTGATAATGAGATACTGTTGATGCAAGCTGTGTTCTCAATCTGTAATCTCGAATACACCGAGAGATTAGAAGAAAAAAGTCGTTCTGTTAATCTGAATACTCCCTCTGTTTCAAAATAAGTGACTTGAATTTGTCTAAATTCGCATGAACCTGGATGTGTTTTAGTGTATATGAATCTGGACAAATCCAAGTCGGAATGGGGCGAATAATCTGAATAAGCCTGAAGGGAATGGAAATTGCAGGTCTGAAGTAGCATACGACATGAAGGATACCACCAGGCTTATACCGTGCCATCATAGCCATGTAGTACTAGTAAAAGAGGACACGCGCGCATGATGTTTTCTGGAGTAGATTTTGTTCCTTCTATTCTTTGACATCCTCCAAATAAAGAAGTAACGGAACATGGCTGGAAATGCTCTCGACCCCGTTCTCATTTGGCACCGAGAGGCGAGAAGGATCCCCGTTCTCATTTTTTTTTAATTGGAAGTAAACCGGCACTACCTTTCTTTAACCCAATCTTGTTTCTTTCATATCAACCAAATGTTGTGTACTTTGAAGCTGCGGAGCCTCCTCTTCCTGTGGCGATCTCTGATTCGAGCATTGGTCTTGTTCATCTCCCATTTCCTCTGGTGATCTATCCAACCAGTTAAACAACTTGGCAATTGCCATATATACATCTCTTGGTGTTCACATCGCGCTGTGCACGCACACCCAAATTCCACGTACCGTACCGGGGATCAATTGGGGATCTCTTGTTGGTCGATCGATCTATCGATCGGGGATCAATTTTTATTGTCATGCATCTTCATCGTTGTCCACGACGATGGGATCACTGGACTACTACGAGATCCTAGATGTCGACCGGAGCGCGACAGATGACGACCTCCGCCGGGCCTACCGGCGGCTGGCCATGCGGTGGCACCCCGACAAGAACCCCACCGGCAAGACGGACGCCGAGGCCAAGTTCAAGGACATCACCGAAGCCTACAACGTACGTACGTCCGTCGCTTGCCTGACTATCCATGCATTCTACTCTAGTATATCAATCGACGAGATTCATTTGCATGCTTATCTGAATCTGCGTTTGCAATGTTTGATCGGCTCTTGCTTTGCTTGATCAGGTTCTCAGCGACGCCACCAAGAGGGCGGTGTACGACCAGTTCGGGGAGGAGGGGCTCAAGGGCCTGCCGCAACAGTCCGGCGGTAACGCCGATGACATCTTCGCCGAGTTCTTTGGAGGCACTCCGTTCACGTACTGCAACAACGCGCGCGTCAAGCAGCAGCAGACGGCCTGGGACGGCAGCGGTTTCGGCCGGTCTTACGGTGCCGGAGACCAAGGCGTCAGTGCGGGTGGGGTGACCATGGTGGCGCCGCCGCCGGTGGAGAGCAAGCTGGCGTGCACCCTGGAGGAGCTCTACATGGGCGTCACCAAGAAGATGAAGATCTCCAGGAATGTCGTCGACGCCAGCGGGTAATTAATCAACAACATGTTGGGTGTTTCCATCGATGCTGAATATATTTTCGCGACGTGCCTAGGAGGATGAGGACGGAGTATGAGATTCTGTCGATCGAGGTGAAGCCGGGTTGGAAGAAAGGCACAAAGATCACGTTTCCGGGCAAGGGCAACCAGCAGTGGAACCAGCTCCCAGCCGACCTGCTGTTCGTCGTCGACGAGAGGCCGCACGACGTGTACCACCGTGACGGGAACGACCTACTGGCTGAGGCCCGAGTTACGCTCGCGGAGGCGCTGGGCGGCACGGTGGTCGTGCTCGCCGCCCTCGACGGCCGCGAGCTGGCGGTGGACGTGGGTGGCGGCCAGGAGGAGGACGCCCCTGTGGTGTGCCCGGGGTACGAGCTCGTGTTGCCCATGGAGGGCATGCCTATCGCCCGCCACCCGGACGCCACGGGAGCCTCAGGGTCAGGTTCGACGTCGCGTTCCCGGACAGGCTCACGCGCGCCGCGCGTGCGCAGATCAAGCGCATCCTGGAACTGGAAGCTGCCGCCGGCTAAGCTGGGCCTCCACATGCTGGATGCGCGTGCATGTCTCGCCGGTCACTGGAAAACTATCGGTTGCAAGTACATTATTCGTATGTGTATCTTGGTGTATGCGTTCCGCGTTATTGCCGATCCGTGTGATTTACATGTACACAAAATACCAGTTATACACCATGCAAAAAAAAAAAAAAGCTAACAGTTATAGGAGTGTATACTCGCTCTGATCCAAATTAACTGAGACTAGTCGAGTACCCGTGCATTGCTACAATTTCTAAGTTTTATCTTGTTGCATATTGTCAATATAAGAGCATGTACAACGTTGATGCTTAGGCCATGTGCATAAGAAAAAAAAGGGACTTTTTTTTGCCACAAAGGAATCATCGGGTGTTTACCGTACGCAAAGAGTGCCTGGCTTGGCATCGATGCTCCATCGGTCTTTTGCTGATGTTTCAGCCCTCTCTCCTTAAGCACCTCTAGTTAAGCACACTGCAATGTACATGGTCTAATACACATGAGAATTCACATGTATTGACAAATAGACACATAACCATATTTTGAAAATAATAAGATTCTACTTTGCTTAAAATTTAATGAGAGAAAAATCTATAATTATATTCGTCATCATATACATAGGGGAACAACAATTTAATAATTATTTTTCCTTTCCATTCCGTCTTTTACACTACACCTCGGGGCCATCGTCTTTCAGATTAGACAACTGAACATAATTTTCTTGGTGTGGTTGTCTCCGTGCATCTAAAAAGATTGCTAGTTTCTTCACCTTTGTGTGTTGCTTCGGTACTAGTTTTTTTCTAATGCTTGTAAACACACAACCCAAATTTCTCTTTATGTAGTTCTGATAATTAGAAGTACCTAGTCCAAGGATTGCACGCACAATCCAAGTGCAAAACAATGTACATGTAGGATATTTTATACTTGGAGACGAGATCTAATATCACTTTTAACAATAGAAAAAATTAAGGTAACACAACTAGGGAAAATAATAAATAGCTTCTTCTTTCTTCCTTTGTCCTTCAACTCGTTTGACAACGTGTTTTTCTCCAGCTCACATCATATGTCCTTCAAGACAAAAAAATTTTGAGAAACACAGTACAAACGCAGACGCTCACAATGCATACATACACTCACCCCTATGAACATACGCACGCACACCCTACCCCTATGAGCACCTTCGAGAGACTAAGCCGGCGGGTCTTGAGATTTACAAAATCACCGTAGACACCTCGTTATCGACGGGAACGTCGCCTCCCACTGAAAGAATATTCCGCCTTTATGAGACACCAAAACGTTAAACCTGGGGTTTGAACTCTGGTGGGCTAGAGGTATCACTGCCCTCCTAACCATCCAACCACGGGTTGGTTCTCTTCAAGACAATTTTTGAACACTACGATCCGACATACATGTCACATGTTTGCCTATATATCAGTATCACACCTTATAGAGAAAAGAAAATATCATCATGATTATGATGTAAGACCAGTAATGTATTAAAATGGCAGTATGGCATATCAACGTTGATATAATTTTGTTCATACCAATATCCTGTACAATATGATTTTTATAATGGAACACTGGATTTTCCAATAACATACCTTACTACGGGAGCTAAAACTACAGAAAGCGTAAAGAGCAATCAAATATACTATCATTTAAAAGACCGATATCATATGCATGATCGAGCTAAGTATATATATGTATGAGAGGGAGCGTTTGCTGCATATATATCAAGCATGAGAGATTACAAATATGCTAAGGACTTCTGAAGAAAGATAAAAGGGGTCTCGCTATTCTAGAGAGCATCCTCGATGGCAATCAACTCCTTGAGCTGCAGGGAGTTTGTATCCACACCTTTCATATGCCTACATTGTCATCAACCATGGCAACAGTCATACGGACATTGAAGTGCTACATGTAAAAATGGAAAGAAAAGAACATCAAATCTGGATTCCGGAACACTTGCATGAGCTCGATCTGCATATTGTTGTTCTCCTTCACAATGTCGATCTGCACCGTTGCTCTATAAACATGTCTAGTGTTTGAAAATTCTAAATATTTCTATTCAATTATTTGTGCTGAAAGAACATTTCGAAGTCGAGCATGCTTCTCATTCTACACTATCTTCCCCGAGTTGGTCTGTACTTCTCCAGATCCTTGGCAGCCTACAAGAGAGCCACATTTTGCACCTTTGGAATCAGTTCAAAAGAAAACATAGCCATATAAACATAAAGAGGGTGCAGAGAACTTGCACGGTCTTGGGCATCCAGAATTCATAGAATTCATAGAGCTTGTTGGCGCTAGAGAAGATGATGACACCGATCTAGGCTTCGGAGAGCACACCGATCTCACAGGCCTTCTTCAGCAACCCACCTGATGCTTGGCGAAGGTCAGCTTCCAGTTCGACGAGTTATCGATCCTCTTGATCTCGATATTTCCGCACCCCACCGCAATCTCCTCCTAACACGAACAAGAAAGCCCAAGCCTCAACTCATATGCAATCATTTGTATCCATTCTATCCTTTACACATCTAAAAAGAAGAAATAACATGCTTCTACGTACTAAAATCAAACATCGGGGGGTGGGTGGGTGGGGGGTAGATCGCTCGAGGTCAACCTGCTGTACAGTAGTTTGGTGGAGGCAATGGACGTTGCCAACGCGACGGCGGCGGGGCCTCTCACAGAACTGGCCATCCCAAGCGTGTCTCTTGTCCCACTGGATCTCCTGGAGGAAGCACGAGAGGCTGAAAACAGCGACAACAGCTTGCCGAGGAACTTGTCGAGCAGGTTGAGAGGCCGAGGAGGCGTTGGCGGAGCTGGTGTGAAGTGGCGATCTAGGCTAGTACGGTGGTAGAAAACGTACTCCCTCTGTTCGGGTTCAAAGGGCTCGTAGCTCGCGGCCAAGTTGCAAGTCTGGCGATAGCGATTTTCTCCGTTTCTTTAGCCAATCAACATTTAATACCGAGATTAATCAGACGAGATTAATCCGCGAGTTACTGCACAATTTGCATGCATCGGTAAATTATCTGGGATTTTTCACAAGGTAGTGCACGCAGAGTCGCGAACGAAATTCACACGGAGCGCATGCATATCCGCGTTGCTAAGACGGAGCCTAATTAAGGGGGCTAATTAATCCGATCACTAACTGTAAATTGGTGGAATAATCTAGTTTTCGTAATGAGGTAGTACGATTCTTTTTAGGTAGTTATTTTTACTATTATATTTATTCTGATTGGTACGTGATTAGTGAGATTAGTTGGATGTTTGATGTTTGCGATTTAACGGCTAAGATTGCTCCAATGTTTGATGGTTGCATTTTGATGGCTAAGATTACTTCAATGTTTGATGTTTGATACGATCTACGATCACCAACTCCTATTTAATAGTAAAGGATGCATCTGGCAGGCCTAAAACTAGGCTCCCTAGTAATTACTTCTATACATGTTTTTTCTATTTTTGGAAAAAATTGCATTGTAGCTCATCGAGATTCTCTCCTAATGTAAAAACTGAAAATGTTTTATCTCCTAAAAGATAACTCCATAAAATCCGTTTTCACCAATAAATCAGTTCTGACGAGATCTAAAAAAACTAGATCAGATGTTGATATATTTTGATAATTTTTTTGTACTAAAAGTTATCAAATCTATGTATGTCAGTTATTAATGGTCAACATAAGAAGGTGCCAACCCTAACATTTATCTTTTTGGGGGGGGGGGGGGGGGGAGTTTGGTGTGGATGCACTGCAAGACGAAATTGCTGATATCGGCAAGAATCTTTCTTATTTCGAATATTTGAATATTCAATGCGTTTTATCTCTCAAACGACAACTCCAATTTAGAATCTGTTTTTACCTATAAATCTGTCTCGACGTGATCTATAAAACTAAATCTCATGTTGATATGCTTTGAGAAGTTTTTTTAATGTTAAAATTTATCAACTCTATATGAGTGAGTTATCAACGGTAAATGTAAGAGGTTAGTGTCGTCGGATTCAGGACGGGTATGCCATGAGGGGGTCCTTGTAACACCCAAAAATATTAATCAAGATTATCAAGTTCTAATCACCCAAGTTAGGGTTAACAAAAAATTTTATTATTAAATTTAATAGGAGTGTATGTGTGATTTGCATTAGTGTATGAATGAGTGCAATCACCATGGTTGATTGCTACAAATGATAAATAATGGTTTAAAGATGAACACTGCATCATCTAGGCCATTTACAAACAAAATCAAAGGAAAAGAAAATCAAATATGAATCATATAATCAAATGGTCATTTTGACCAAAATTAACCACTAGACCACTTTGAGTGTTTCTAGTAAAAGATTTCTAACAGAAACTTTCTCAATTCTTTTCACCCCTTGCTAGACCAAGTAAAAGTGAACCCAAGCCCACTTTACAAACTATCGGAATTTTTTTTCAAATCTATTCAAAAGACATTGCAAAATTGAATCAAGTTCATATGCATAGATCACCACTTTTCAAAAACCACTCAAATCAATTTACCTTGACTTTTCCAATCAACCATAGACTATCAAGGAAGTACTCAGAGCACTCACCAAAATTTATCCAAAAATTCAAAACTTAAATTCATGCGGCCATTTGGTCGAGCACCTGGCAGACACGATTAAACACTGCCTAACTTCTACTGTTTTGAGCAGTGATAAATCGCCACTAGTGCCTAAAATCTCTCCCCGGTCTCCCCCAGCACCTAGCATTGCGTTGAAGGACACACTTTCCCACTTTCGCACTTTTGACCGCTCAGCCACGCCCGGTTGACCAAGCACCACTCGTCATAGCCAGCGTCGCCCTCTCCCACGATGTCCAAAAGACAGGCGACCGTCCACCGCCACCCTCTGTCCATCCCTCGACCGTAGGCAAGCCGTGGACCACCCGAAAACGCCGCGCCCATTTCTTTGCCTGCCATGCCGAGAGTGCGCTAGAGCGCCGTAGCCGACACGCGCACACACGCCGCGCCTCGCCCTCTCCGCGCGTGCCCACACTCACCGTGACCCCAGATACCCCCTAGACACGCCCGTTCGCCGCCGCGCAGATCGTAGCCACTGTACGCTGTCTCGAACGCCGCTGTTCCCGTGCAGAGCACAGACCGCTCCCGACCGTTCTCGACCGCCCCTTGCCGCGCCATCAAGCGCATGACCACCACCCCGAAGTACCGCGTCGACCCCTACCCTCAGCCATGCCGATAGCCCCCTGTAACGATGTCGCCGACGAGCCCGAGCCATGCCGCTCTGTCCCCATCGCCGGTGTATAAATAGAGGCCACCCCAGCCCTCATTTGCCATACCATTCCACTCCCCTCTCTCTCACAAACTTCCCACACCTCTCCCCGGAGCAAGGCGAGCACCACACCGCCGGAATTTCACCGGAGCCCGCCGCTACAGAAGAGAAGAGGAACCGGAGCTAGGAGCCGCCCCAGGAGCCGCTGCGACCACCATTCGACTCGCCGTCCTCCACACGTTCGATCGCCCCCATCACCGACCCTAGCTGGAGCCCTAGCGAGCCCCCACGTACCCCCACCATTAGCGCTAGGGTTAGTTTCTCGCCGGAGCTATTCACCGGAGACGACAATGCTCAGCCATCGATCGCTCTCTAATCGCACGACCCAGATTGAAAGATACCGTTTCGGTTTAGTTTAGTCGCTGACCAGTGGGACCGTCCTGTCAGCAGCCCGCTATGCCAGCGCAGTGCAGCTGGGCTGGCCCAATTAGTTTCCCGCGCAAGCCTATTGATTCAAATAAGCGTTTTCCTTTTTAGTTAAAACTAGATTCTGTCAGTAGATTCAAAAATAAGTTCAAAGAGATCCACTGAACCAAATTGCATGGTTCCTGTTTTGTTAGAAAGGTATTCAAAATATCTATCCAAGCCCGTTGGATTCAAACCATTTGAAATTATAGATCACCTATAGTAAAAATAACAAGGCGGAGACTTTTGCCACTTCAAACATTTTTCAAAAATCAATCATAAATTCTTTTGAGTTGATTCCAACTCTCAAAAATCACATTTAACAAGATATATCTGAATATGTAAAAATATTTAGGTTTACATGCAGTGACATTGGACTAGTACCAAAAGAATGCTATATAGGCATTTCTAGTCACTTTAATTTTATTAAATAGTAATTTTAAACTTTATAAAATATGATCACCACTTTAAATCACATTCCCAAGTATTAGAATATGTGGTGATGACATGTGTCAATATGATCCCATATTTTAATTGGAGAATATTAAATCTTAAGTATTTTCAATGAGTAGAAATTACTTTTCCAAAATACGATAAATAAGACTAGGCCTTTATTTCATGTGATGTTTGTGATGATGCTAGATCATCTAGTGTGAGCCTTAGTGTGCTAAATAGAAGTAGTTAAGTATTGTTTAGTGATTGTGTACCTTGTATTCATTTATAGATGCTAGTACCGACCCGGGATACGCGGAGGAGTACTACGAAGAAGAAGAAAACTTCAACCACCGCACTACTCAAGGCAAGCTAACACTTGTAAGTTTCATAACTAGGCAAGCTAGAATTATGCAAGCCATCTTGGCAATATAACCTACGCAAGATGCATTAGGCATACTTGGTTATGCAACCTTGATTATACCCATCCCAAGTTTTACTTGCAAGCGTTATTCTTTTATTTTTTCCAAAGTTCTTTACCTTTAATTAGTGATTTGTGAGTATTGGAAAAATAGGATAGATGCCATAAAAAGTATAAAACTAGGCCTAAGTAGTTATACTTAGATGCCATTAAAAAGCATAAAACTAGATTTGGATAGTTACACTTGATTAGCACCCCTCATTAGTGAATACCCTCAATTTTAGTGGCTAGTTCTAAGCATAAAAGTTGATCACTTTAGATGGGAATACTCGGTGAAAATGATTATGAACCCTTGGAATGATGATTCATTCTATTGAAATGTTTTGACATGATGATGATGAAAATGTTGAGGCATGAGCCTTGGCCCTTTATAAAAACTGATGGTTGGGTTCGGATGCGATACCATTCCAATTTTACCGTATAACCACAATACCCGAATTGGGTAGGGCTTAACTAGAAGTTTATATGCCTTAGTATGGGTTCCATCGCGAAAAGAGGTTGAGCTAAGGCGAGCGCGTGTGAATGTCCACCTATGCAGTGCCCAGGATGGCAGATGACCATGGCTGGGAGGCCAAGCTCATAGGGGAGGTGCCTATACTAGAGTGTGTAATTGAAAGCTTATGAATGTTTATCCGCATACTAAGTATGATGATTCAGGGTTATTCCTGACAGATGTATCGAATTTTGTTGTGAAAGTGTACCACCTCTACAGAGTGTCAAACTATTCAAATAGCCGCGTCCGCGGTCATGGACAGTTGGAGTGTCCATACTGTTCTGTTGTCAGATGTTTTAAAAAATGACTTATGAATTGAACTATGACCTTGACTTGACCACAACAGGATTGTGGACATTAAAACTAGGTTCCCACTTAGGTGATGTAGAACATTAAATTAGTTTCTTTACTTTTGAACTCAGTATGAAATAAACCTGCCTTTTTGCAAATAAACCTAGGGCTTAAGATTCCTACTAGAATTACCTTACTTGTTAGTGATAGTTTGCGAGTACTTAAAGAGTACTCATGGCTTTATGCCTGGCTATTCCCGTGGCCAGACTATGAGGAGGACTACCAGGAGGATGATCAGCAGGAGGTCTATGACAACTAGGATCATCTCCCATCGTTAGCATTGCCTGTGACCCTGAAAGATGGAGCCCCTACTACATTTACTTTCCGCTGCTTTGATTGTATTAAGACTGGATCATGAGATCCTTTATTTGTAAGACCTTTATTATGGTTTGTAATGGATGATGTACTGTGGTACCAATTCTGTTATGTCTCGAAAAAATGGTAATGCTGGGATTGCGAGGTATGGCATAACAGGCATCTGGGATTAAAAATCCGGGTGTTGACAAGGTGGTATCAGAGCCATCCTGACCATAGGAGACCCTAGTTAGAATGGATGTCTAAACAAAAATTTAGTTTCAAAACAAAAGAAGAGAGTATTTATGAAAACCTATTCCCACTCTTATCCTTGAGATTATTTCAAGAAAATTCATGTTCCTCAAAAGTTCTTGCAATCCTACATAAAATTTGACACACTTGATCACCCCACTAACTTGCTCATCTAAATTCTTATAGATGGAGGTCAAGTATAGCAAGTTCTACCAGCTAGGCAACAAAGGCCACCTGATCTTTGAGAGTGATCTCGATGCACTCACAGAGTATCTTGAGCGCCCGCACCCGGAGTTCTTTGGGGCACAACTCAATGTTCACGTAGGAGAAGAACTACAGTGGCTGATAGTGGCAAATATCAGAGGCAAGATGGAAGCACCCACCTCGGAAAAGATCCAATTCAGCTGAGGGAGAACAACTGGCTAGATGGATTAGCCAGGGCTATGCATGAAGCTCTTGCCCGTCTGTGTGGGCAAAACATCAACCAGATCCAGGGAACTCGCTTTGCTCACTACGCAAGGCGTGATTCTATGGGAATGCCCTTGGAGATGCCAGGACATCCAGAGCTAAAGCACCAGGTGGATAATCTCGACTTCATGTTGTATGATAGACAGAAGGAGTTGGACAATGCTTGTGCCTATGCCAACCACAACCATGCCATTGCAGTCAAGAAGGATCAGACCTTGCCATCCTCGCCAAGGAGCGCCAGTCACTTCGTCGTCAGCAGGACAAGGAGGATCGCATCATCAACCGTCTTCGCAAGAAGGTGGCCACTCTCGAGAAGACCATCCGTGAACAGGAGATCCAGCTTGAAGCAAAGGAGGAGGAAGGTAAAGATATCCAGGGAGATCTCTATTCTTACCTCAGTGATGATGATAACTACCTGGAGGACGATGCCATGGAGTTCCACACTGATGATGATGATTCCGCCTTCATTGATGATGATTAGATGCACTTGAGCACTACCGTAGGAGTGAGTTGTACCGGTCCCACTATATCGTAGTTTCACAGAATGGTTCTTAAAACCATTTGTTTTCTATTTTGTGTTGTGGTGTGTGTTTGTGTTGTGTGCTTTGAATGAATGAATGAGAGGAAGTTGTTAGTTGTAAAACCGGAGTCAAACTCAAAGTTTAAAGTTTTTGAAACAAAACCATGAACCTTAGAGATTTCCCTCTTATCTCATTATCTATCTCAATCTTCAGATGACTCGTGCAAATCTCAGAGGAAGCAGTTCATCTCAGGACCCAATGCTGTAGATTCTGCAAATGCTAGTTTCTGACCGTGAAGCTAGTAGAGCCGAACGCAAAGCTAACTTAGCCACTCTTCAACAGATAGCTCAGATGGCCCACAATAATCAAGGTCACGGAAACCAGGATAACCATGGATCCAAGCTCAAGAACTTTCAGAATACCAACCCACCTATATTTAGTAAGTCTGAGGATCCCTTAGATGCTGATGACTAGATGCAAACCATGGAGAAAAATTTGGAGGTCGCAGGAGTTGAAGCCAATGAAAAATTACTGTTTGCCACCCATTATCTGGCAGGTGATGCAAGAGCCTGGTGGAATAGCACCCATACCATGAACGAAAGGGCAAACAATGACTTGGGAAGCATTCAAGATCAAGTTCAGCCGGACCCATGTGCCCCAAGGTTTGGTCACTAGGAGGAGGGATGAGTTCAAGCAATTGAAGCAAGGGAGAATGACTGTGGTGGAATACCGTGACAAATTCTTATCTTTAGATAGGTATGCCCCTGATGAGATTAGCACCGAAGCAAAGAAGAAGGAAAGGTTCCTAAATGGATTATATGATGAGATGCAGACAGTGTTAGTCAACATCCGTTTTGCGGATCTAGAAGAACTAGTGGACTCTGCCATCCAGATGGAAGGAAAAATCAACCAAGCCAATGACAATCGCAAGCGTCGCATGATGCGCCAGCCTGGATCCCACAATACCCAGAAGTATTGCCCCAACCCATCTGCAGGATATGCCCCAAGAAACAATAGACCCCCTATGTCCCGTCCAAACTATCCCAATCGTAGCGGAGGAAACTTGAAGTCTGGAGGAAACCACAACAATAACACTGGCAACTCCAATAACTTCAACTGTGCACCGCCCAAGTCCAACAACAACAACACCACCAACAACAATACTGCCCCAAGGACTGGAAGCAATGATGTGCCTGTTGCAGGAAAAGACAAGTCCCTGATTACTTGCTTTGAATGCGGAGTCAAGGGTCACTACTCCAACGAGTGCCCCAAGAAGCTTGCAACAACCACCAATGTGAATGCACCCGCTCAGCAGCAACGCCGTGTTCATCCTGGAAGGAGATTTGGCCCAGGGAACTCGCTCAACCGCAATGACCGTCTATTCCACATGAATGCTGAAGAAGCTCAGGAAGCGCCATATGTCATGCTGGGTATGTTTTCTGTTAACTCAGTACTTGCAAGAGTGTTGTTTGATTCTGGAGCATCGCACTCGTTTGTTACATAAGAATTTGCATGCACTAGTAAGATTCAACCAACAAAATTGAAGCATGTTATGATAGTTCAAATACCTGGTTCAACCACCAAAGATAGAAAAAATTGCAAGGCTGTACCTATCAGAATCCATGGAATAGATTTTTATGCTAATCTAATAGTACTTGGAACCAAAGTTTTGGAAGTAGTACTAGGAATAGATTGGATGTTGAAACATAAAGGATTAATCGATTGTGCCAAGAAAGCCATAACCATGACCAGTAGCACTGGAGTATTAGTAGAGCATGTATCTGAGACGCTGCCCCGTCAATTCAAATGCAACAAGAGTCTAGCCCAACCAAACCTAGACCAAGTTAGAGTAGTTTGTGAATACCCCGACGTGTTCCCAGATGAATTGCCACGTATACCCCTAGATCGGGATATCGAGTTCATCATTGAACTAGTTCGTGGAACTTGACCCTTAGCTTAGAGACCTTATAGTATGAACCCCTCAGAATTAGTGGAGCTGAAGAAGCAACTTGATGCTATGCTGGAGAAAGGTCTGATTCAACCAAGTGCATTGCCATGGAGATTGCCTGTTTTGTTTGTGGATAAGAAAGATGGAGGTAACCATTTGTGCACGGATTACCGGAAGCTGAATGATGTCACCATCAAGAACAAGTACCCGCTGCCGAAGATAGAAGATCTGTTTGACCAGTTGACTGGTGCCAGAGTGTTTTCTAAGATTGATCTTAGAACTGGTTATCATCAACTCAAGATTCGTGCAACGGATATCCCAAAGACCGCCTTTACTACCAGATATGGATTGTATGAGTACGTTGTCATGTCTTTTGGATTAACCAATGCCCCCGCTTATTTCATGAATCTCATGAATAAGATTTTTATGAACTTCCTAGATAAGTTTGTTGTCATTTATATCGACTATATTCTGATCTATTCTAAGTCAGAATAAGACCATGAGCTACACCTGAGAACCATCCTTGAAACCCTTTGAGAACATCAGTTGTATGCCAAGTTTAGCAAATGTGAGTTCTGGTTAAAGGAAGTAGGATTCCTAGGACATATTGTGTCGGCAGGAGGAGTCGCTATCAACCCCGCCTAGATCAAAGATGTTGAAGAATGGAAAGCCCCAACCACTCAAACCCAAGTCCGTGCATTTCTCGGATTAGCGGGAAACTACCACAAGTTTGTTGAAGGATTTTCGAACATCGCAAGACAGATGACCCAGTTATTGAAGAAAGATCAGAAGTTTGAATGGACAGATAAATGGGAAGCAAGTTTTCAAGAGCTCAAGAAGAGATTGATTTGATCCCCAATTCTGATTATGTCGGATATCAAGAAGCCTTTTGATGTCTATTGTGATGCATCCAAGATTGGTCTCGGATGTGTGTTGATGCAAAAAGGCAAAGTCATATCATATTTGTCTAGACAACTGAAGCAACATGAGCAAAACTATCCTACCCATGACTTAGAACTAGCAACTGTAGTTTTAGCTTTGAAGACATGGCGTCATTACCTTATGGGTAACCGCTGTGAGATTTATTCGGATCACAAGAGTCTAAAGTATATTTTCACCCAAAAGGAGCTGAATATGAGGAAAAGGAGATGGATAGAGTTAATCAAGGATTATGACCTTGACATTCACTATCACCCCGGCAAAGCCAATGTGGTAGCAGATGCTCTTAGTAGATTGCCGTGTAGATTAAACACCATGATTAAAGAAGCCCAGCCAAGTTTACATGAGGAGTTGGAGCAGTTTAGAACAGAGCTGGTTAGTAAAGGATTCCTAGCCAGTATTGAACTGAACCCACTTTGATCAGTCAGATCAAGGAAGCCCAGAAAGGAAATGCAAGTATCGACAGAATCAAGCATCGTATCGTTACAGGGAAGGTACCCGGATTCACCGATGATGAAGAAGGAGTTTTGTCGTACAAAGGACATATCTGTGTACCAGCAGATTCCGAGCTGAAGCAAGTCATAATGCAGGAAGCTCATGATACTCTTTATTCTATCCATCCCGGAGGAACAAAGATGTATCACGATTTGAAGGAGCAATTTTGGTGGCACAAGATGAAGAGAGAAATCGGAAGCTACATAGCCAAGTGTGATATCTGTCAGAGAGTCAAAGAGAAACATTAGCGACCCGCAGGACTTTTGCAGCCATTGCAGATTCCAGAATGGAAATGGGAGTCTGTCGGAATGGACTTTATCACCGGTTTGCCTACCTCTCGTAGGGGAAATGACTCTATTTAGGTCATAGTTGATAGACTGTCCAAGGTAGCCCATTTTATACCTGTCAAGACCACCTACCAGAGTTCAAAGCTAGCAGAGTTGTACATTGCTAGAATCATTAGTTTGCATGGAACCCCTAAGACCATAGTGTGGGATCGAGTAACCCAGTTTACCTCAATATTTTGGCGGAAAGTCCAAGAAGGATTAGGAACCAAGCTGAACTTCAACACAATTTATCACCCGCAAACCGATGGACAAACGGAAAGAGTCAACCAAATCTTAGAAGACATGTTGAGTGCTTGTGTTCTAGAATATGGATCAAAATGGGAAGATTGTATGCCTTTCGCAGAATTCTCATACAACAATAGTTATCAAGCTAGTTTGCAAATGGCCCCCTTTGAATTTCTGTATGGAAGGAAGTGTCATACCCCCTTGAATTGGTCGCAAGTAGGCGAGAGTCAGATTTTCGGACCCGACATCCTACGAGAATCCAAAGAGAAGGTTCACAAAGTCTGTGAACACCTCAACACCCCCCAATCTAGACAAAAGAGTTATGCTGACAAGAGACGTTGAGACATGACCTTCAATGTCAGAGATTTTGTGTATCTCAAAGTATCACCCTTGAAAGGAATGCAACATTTTCAACTGAAAGGGAAGTTAGCCAGATACATTGGACCCTTCAAGATTTTGAATCGCCAAGGAGAAGTATCATATCAACTAGAACTGCCGGAGGAGATGTCATCCATACATAATGTGTTCCATATCTCATTACTTCGCAAATGTCTAGAAGTTACGGAGAAGACCGAAGTTTTCAAGAACATCAATCACCAAGCCATAGATATCAACAAGGATCTAACCTATCGTGAAGTACCCGTTCGTATTTTGGAAGAAGCCTTCAGAACCACCAGGACCCAGCGTATCAAGTTTCTCAAGATCCAGTGGAGCAACCATATTGAACAAGAAGCTACTTGGAAGCGAGAAGATTATATTAGGACTGAGTTTCCAAATCTCTTTAGTTCCTAGTTTTTCCTAAATGTCGGGACAAGATTTTTTTTAAGGAGGGAAGGTTTGTAACATCCCAAAAATATTAATCAAGATTATCAAGTTCTAATCACCCAAGTTAGGGTTAACAAAAACTTTTATCATTAAATTTAATAGGAGTGTATGTGTGATTTGCATTAGTGTATGAATGAGTGCATTTACCATGGCTGATTGCTATAAATGATAAAGAATTGTTTAAAGATGAATACTACATCATCTAGGCCATTTAAAAACAAAATCAAAGGAAAAGAAAATCAAATATGAATCATATAAACAAATGGTCATTTTGACCAAAATTAACCACTAGACCACTTTGAGTGTTCCTAGTAAAAGATTTCTAACAGAAACTTTCTCAATTCTTTTCACCCCTTGCTAGACCAAGTAAAAGTGAACCCAAGCCCACTTTACAAACTACCAGAAACAAATTCCAAATCTATTCAAAAGACATTGCAAAATTGAATCAAGTTCATATGCATAGATCACCACTTTTCAAAAACCACTCAAATCAATTCACCTTGACTTCTCCAAGCAACCATAGACTATCAAGCAAGTACTCATAACACTCACCAAAATTCATTTGTGTGTATCTCTCCCCGGGAAGAGGCGCATGGGGTAGCGAGGCAAATCGTGTTTCATCAAATGTGACATGTCTTGAGATGGATTTCCGACCCCGGACGTACCATTGGGGAACCTGTGGTTGGCTTTGTTCACTCGGCTGCTGGTTGCACCTCTTTGCGCTTCTATTGAATCGAGAAATTTGATTGTACATCTTTCATTGTTAAATGAAGTCTTGAGTTCATGCTACGATCGCCGATTGTTCCTGTGACCAAACGCCGTACCAACAGAACACTATCAAACTATCGGTATGGTTTGTTGTTAAAGAAATTCAAAACTTAAATTCATGCGGCCATTTGGTCGAGCACCTGGCAGACACGATTAAACACTGCCTTACTTCTACTGTTATGAGCAGTGATCAATCGCCACTAGTGCCTAAAATCTCTCCCTGGTCTCCCCCAACACCTAGCATTGCAGTGACACACTTCCCCCTTTGCCATTCGCACCAGTACCGCGCCGCCCGAGCTCGCCACGCCGGTCGACCAAGCACCACTCGTCACAGCCAGCATCGCCCTCTCCCATGATGTCCAGAAGATATGCGACCGTCCACCGCCACCCTCTGTCCACCCCTTGACCGCAGGCAAGCCGTGGACCACCCGAAAACGCCGCGCCCATTTCTTTGCCTGCCATGCCGAGAGTGCGCTAGAGGGCCGTAGCCGACATGCGCACACACGCCGCTCCTCGCCCTCTCCGCGCGTGCCCACACTCACCGTGACCCCAGATACCCCCAGACATGCCCGTTCACCGCCGTGCAGACCGTAGCCACTGTACGCTGTCTCGAACGCTGCCGTTCCCGTGCAGAGCACGAACCGCTCCCGACCATTCTCGACCGCCCCTTGCCGCGCCATCAAGCGCATGACCACCGTCCCGAAGTACCGCGTCGACCCCTACCCTCAGCCATGCCGATAGCCCCCTGTAACGACGTCGCCGACGAGCCCGAGCCATGCCGCTCTGTCCCCATCGCCGGTGTATAAATAGAGGCCACCCCAACTCTCATTCGCCATACCATTCCACTCCCCTCTCTCACACAAACCTCCCACACCTCTCCCCGGAGCAAGGCGAGCACCACAACACCGGAATTTCACCGGAGCCCGCTGCTACAGAGGAGAAGAGGAACCGGAGCTAGGAGCCGTCCCAGGAGCCGCTGCGACCACCATTCAACTCGCCGTCCTCGACACGTTCGATCGCCCCCATCACCGACCCAAGATGGATCCCTAGTGAGCCCCCACGTACCCCCACCATTAGCGCTAGGGTTAGTTTCTCGCCGGAGCTGTTCACCAGAGACGACGATGCTCAGCCGTCGATCGCTCTCTAATCGCACGACCTAGATTGAAAGATACCATTTCGGTTTAGTTTAGTCGCTGACCAGTGGGACCGTCCTATCAGTAGCCCGCTGCACCAGCGCAGTGCAACTGGGACAGCCCAATTAGTTTCCCGCGCAAGCCTATTGATTCAAATAAGCGTTTTCCTTTTTAGTTAAAACTAGATTCTGTCAGTAGATTCAAAAATAAGTTCAAAGAGATTCACTGAACCAAATTGCATGATTCTAGTTTTGTTAGAAAGGTATTCAAATTATTTATCCAAGCCCCTTGGATTTAAACCATTTGAAATTATAGATCACCTATAGTAAAAATAACAAGGCATAGACTTTTGCCACTTCAAACATTTTTCAAAAATCAACCATAAATGCTTTTGAGTTGATTCCAACTCTCAAAAATCACATTTAACAAGATTTATCTGAATATGTAAAAATATTTAGGTTTACATGCAGTGACATTGGACTAGTACCAAAAGAATGCTATATAGGCATTTCTAGTCACTTTAATTTTATTAAATAGTAATTTTAAACTTTATAAAATATGACCACCACTTTAAATCACATTCCCAAGTATAAGAATATGTGGTGATGTCATGTGTCAATGTGATCCCTTATTTTAATTGGAGAATATTAAATCTTAAGTATTTTCAATGAGTAGAAATTACTTTTCCAAAATATGATAAATAAGACTAGGCCTTTATTTCATGTGATATTATTGATGATGCTAGATCATCTAGTGTGAGCCTTAGTGTGCTAAATAGAAGTAGTTAAGTATTGTTTAGTAATTATGTACCTCGTATTCATTTATAGACGCTAGTACCGACCCGGGATACGAGGAGGATGAGTACTACGAAGAAGAAGAAAACTTCAACCACTACACTACTCAAGGCAAGCTAACACTTGTAAGTTTCATAACTAGGCAAGCTAGAACTATGCAAGCTATCTTGGCAATATAACCTATGCAAGATGCATTAGGCATACTTGGTTATGCAACCTTGATTATACCCATCCCAAGTTTTACTTGCAAGCGTTATTCTTTTATTTTCTCCAAAGTTCTTTACCTTTAATTAGTGATTTGTGAGTATTGGAAAAATAGGATAGATGCCATAAAGAGTATAAAACTAGGCCTAAGTAGTTATACTTAGATGCCATTAAAAAGCATAAAACTAGATTTGGATAGTTACACTTGATTAACACCCCTCATTAGTGAATACCCTCAATTTTAGTGGCTAGTTCTAAGCATAAAAGTTGATCACTTTAGATGGGAATACTTGGTGAAAATGATTATGAAAACCTTGTAATGATGATTCATTCTATTGAAATGTTTTGACATGATGATGATGAAAATGTTGAGGCATGAGCCTTGGCCCTTTATAAAAACTGATGGTTGGGTTCGGATGCGATACCATTCCAATTATACCGTACAACCACAATACCCGAATTGGGTAGGGCTTAACTGGAAGTTTATATGCCTTAGTATGGGTTCCCTCACGAAAAGAGGTTGAGCTGAGGCGACCTCGTGTGAATGACCACCTATGCAGTGCCCAGGATGGCAGATGGCCATGGCTGGGAGGCCAAGCTCATAGGGGATGTGCCTATACTAAGTATGATGATTTAGGGTTATCCCTGACAGATGTATCGAATTTTGTGGTGAAAGTTTACCACCTCTGTAGAGTGTCAAACTATTCGAATAGCCACGTCCGTGGTCATGGACAGTTGGAGTGGCCATACTGTTCCGTTGTCAGATGTTTTCAAAAATGACTTGTGAATTTAACTATGACCTTGACTTGACCACAACAGTATTGTGGACATGAAAACTAGGTTCCCACTTAGGTGATGTAGAACATTAAATTAGTTTCTTTAGTTTTGAACTCAGTATGAAATAAACCTAGCTTTTTTGCAAATAAACCTAGAGCTTAAGACTCCTACTAGAATTACCTTACTTGTTAGTGATAGTTTGCGAGTACTTAAAGAGTACTCATGGCTTTATCCCTAGCTATTCCCGTGGCCAGACTATGAGGAGGACTACCAGGAAGATGATCAGCAGGAGGTCTATGACAACTAGGATCATCTCCCATCGTTAGCATTGCCTGTGACCCTGAAAGATGGAGCCCCTACTACGTTTACTTTCCGCTGCTTTGATTGTATTAAGACTGGATCATGAGATCCTTTATTTGTAAGACCTTTATTATGGTTTGTAATGGATGATGTACTATGGTACCAATTCTGTTATGTCTCGCAAAAATGGTAATCCTGGGATTGCGAGGTATGGCATAACAGGCATCTGGGATTAAAAATCCGGGTGTTGACAGTCCTCGAGGCATGTGGAAGAGAGGGATGTGAGTCATACGGTGTTACAGGATGGTGAGCACACAAGTTTACCCAGGTTCGAATCCGCCGGCGGTGGACGGATCCTACTTCTACTAGCAATCTAGTAATACGGCAGAGCCAGAATATGGGTTACAAGGGTTTCGCCTGTGCGAGTTGAGATTGTAGACTATTGTGGGGTGCCCTAAAGGTTGGTCCATAGGACGGCTTATATAGATATCCGGCCTAGGGTTTATAGGAGAGACCTATCCAGCTACGATTAAGAGTTGGTTATAGAGTACATCTTGAACTACTAGTAACTACATGCCTATGTCGATAAGTCTTCTGGGCCTTCCCGTAGCCGTACTGGACTCCGTCTCTTTTCTGTGACTGGACCGCGCGTGAAGAAAATCTCTAACCCCAAGTAGGCCAACCTGGTCAGCGAGGCACAATAAGGATACCTGGAAAGTATATCCCCAACATCAGCCCCCGGAAGCCTCCAAGATCCAGAGTCAGATTTCTTCGTCTAGCTTGATTTATCTTTGGCTTGCAGAATCTTGAAGGGTTCCTGAAACTCAAAAGAAAGGATAGGATCCGAGTCTCAAAATAAGTCGGACCTATGAGTACATTATTCGGATTTCCAGCTTGAAATTCAAACTGAGCCGGAACTTGGTCTCTAACGTAACCTGACATCAGTCAAGGTCAAGTCACGTCACTGACAGACATTCCTGACAGCACAACCGTTGGTGGGTCCACCTTTCGCGGAACCGATGCATCGTTTTAATGAGTGCATGGAGATTGAGGTGGCTTAATCCTCGCGAGGAGGTTACCTAGCTCCTTCCACGATGCATGGGATGGTTACTATTTATTTTGCACGAATCTTGGTGCAGGTGAGGGATATAAGGGGTCAAGATCTCCGTTTCCTTCCTTACCAGCGCCAGTACCTTCTCCTTCCTCCAAACACCACCGGGCTCAGGCTCCTCTACTTCCTCCTCCAACCACACAATTCTGGCCATCTAAGTTTATCGCTGCCCACACAATGGCTGATGCTTCTTCCTTCGGCACAACATCAACCACATCGGCGACCTCTGCAGTGGCGGAGAAGGAAAATTTCGTAGGGTATGCATCCCGTGCGTCCTTGACGATGAGAAGCTCCGCATCATGGAGAAGGAATGTCTCCTCCATGCCGGCGATTAGCGGAGCAGCCATAATCAAACCATCCCCACCCCTCACGCCGACGAGAGGGTGCACTTTGGCACTCACCTCGACAGAGGTTTGATCTTTACTCCCTCAGATTTCTTTTATGAGGTCATAGATTTCTACGGAGTTCAACTCCATAACTTCCCCCAAACTCAATCTTAGAAATCAGCGCTTATGCATCTTTGTGTGAGGGGTATCTTGGAATTAGGCCGAGTCTTGTTTTATTCCGCTAACCGGAGAAACTCTATCACTTCCGATAATCCTTAAATTACCGGAACTCTTAGCCTCACTATTAGGAGAGACCGAGTCTATCCTAAGATCAAGGCTAGTGAGTCCGTGAAGAAGTGGTCGTCCACATTCTTATATCACAAGGACAAACCGACTCCCGACAAAGAAACGGCTTTGCCGGCTTTCGTCGATGGCCCCGCCACGCCTCAAGAGTCCTGGGACACGGAAGCTCCGGCTCTCACTAATGATCTGCTTCTTGCCAAGAGGCGGATCGAGTACCTGATGAAGCACAAGGGTCTAAAAAGATCCGACTTAATTCACTGCTGGCTGGCACGCTGAATTCGACCCCTCCAGCACCATGGTGACTGAATCATGCATCCAATCACTAAGAACAAGATGGATTCCCTCCGGATCTGCTCTCGATCAATCCCGGACAAGGAATATGAGTCCTAGATTAGATGGTTGATCAAGGAGCGGGCCGAGAGGAAGATTCCGGATCTTTCTCTGGACATGTATACGGCTGATGATCCAGTGACACCAGTAAGTTTTCCAGCAGTTACTCTTATACTTGAATATGTGTTCATCCGTACTTTGTTATAGCTTTCCGCAATACTGAGATGATTCTTCTTTCAGCTTGCTGACCTCCATGAGTCGGACCTTGCTCCTCTTGAGGGATATCCTCCGGAGAAAACCATTGTCTCAGGAGGAAGGAGAACTTGTACTTCTGCCGGATGTGTTTACACAAAAGCACAAAACTCCGGTTGTTTCCATTGGCACAAAAGAAGTGCTTGTTGTGAAGAGGTAACTTTCCTCACAAGGTCTTACATTCTATCTCTTATTCTTTCTGAAGCGCAATGATCTTATGCTGTCACTTCTTCAGAGCTAAACAACTCATCAAGGGCAAGGGGAAGGGAATCATGACAAAGCCCCTATGCCAGTCAAAGTTAAATTTGACTTTGCCTGCAGCTCCTCCTCCGACTCCTACCCCCATGCCTTTTACAGTACCGGAGGTTACTTCATCTCCTCGTGCTGCAGAAGATCTGGCTCAGCATTCTGATCCAACGATCCTTGGCTTGCAAACCGACATTACCATGAGTGATTCAGTAACTGATAAGGGTGAACCCTCAATGGGTAATGATCTCTCGGCAGAGGTTTTCGCGGACAACCTTCTCAATAATTCGGGTATCCTCAAACTTGGGATTACTCGAAAAACTGTAGAAGAGATCCAAAAGTTGGCTCAACAATTCTTGGAGAGCCGGAACATCACTGTCAAACAAGAGGTGCAAGAAGCCAAGGACGTAAAACTCTCCGAGCTTCTTGACCAAGTTCATCTTCACGATGACAAGCTGAAGGCCGATGTGGCTCCGCCACCACCAGTGATCCCTCTGACTGTCACCGAGAAGGTTTCTTTTGAGGTGAACATGAGTTTGAGCAAGCTAACCCATGTGCATTATGTAAGTTGGAATTTGACTCTCTCTTTTACTTTATTTCATATCATATCCTCTAGCCCCAAGCATGAAGTTGGATAAGAAATCCGGATTTATGCTTTCATAGGATGCCAAAGAACGAACTAGTATAGCCCCCAAGGCTCGTGCTGATATTTAACTTAGCTAAAATATTAGCCTGAGTCTTTAGTAGACTTCTGACTTTGAGTATTATTCTGACTTATAGAAAGTTAATGCTTGTAACCAGGAATTGTTGAAGAATATCTACAATAAACGGAGAGAGATCAGAGCTCTCCGTCTAGAGAATGCTCGGTTGAAAATTTCCAAGGATGAGGCTGAAGGTAATCATTTCATTCCTCAGACTTGTTCTTTGATTCCTTTGATTCATAGCCGAACATTTATTCGACTGTTTTCTTGTTTTCACAGAACTGGTCAAAAAGTCATGAAAAATGATTGAAGATGCCGAGAATCTCAAGACACTGGAGGTGGAGAATGCCGACTTAAGGCGAGAGCTGAATGAGCTTAAGGTAGATCATGAGCACAATATTAACAGCGTTCTTGAATCATCTAATATGGCCACCGAAGAACGTGATCATAAGATCGTTATCTAGGACAAGAAAATCTCGGATCTAGCAGATGAGTTGGCCAGGGAGAAGGACATCACCCAAGCTCTCCGGGATGAGCTCCAGAGTCTCCGGGCGGAGAAGACCAAAGTTGACGATGCCATCTTCGGTATGCATTTCCGTCTCTGACCTTTCCTTTTTTCTAACTCTAGGAATTCAGATATATTTTTGACTTTGATTTATATATGTAGGTACTTTGAATATTCTGGATTCTTCCTCCTCCGATTCTCGCACCAGCCGGCTTACTTCAGTCGGAGATCTGCTTCACGATTTTTGCCAGTCACTAGAGGATATTTGTGGAGCTCTAAAGGTTTCCGACATGAACAGAATGTCTGACTTTGAGGTGCGGGACAAGGAAAAGGAGATGCCGCAACTCATCCAAGATTGGAACATGTCATATGCGTGAACCGCAGCACAGAATGCCCTAACAATGGTTATGAGCCACCATGGAAGCATGTAAATTTGGCAAGTAACCAGGGGTTATTCAACTGTTGATGAAGACGACAAGGAACAAAACATCAAGGATATCATGGTTACCTATGCCGGTTATGGGTGCCACGTAGCTGATCTGACCAGTTATGACACTCCCTTCTTCACTCGCGTGGAAACGCCTCCTCCGCCTCTAGAAGAAAACGTTGAAGTTTCCGATGATGAACTAACCAAGCCTGATATCCTCGTTTCGGAAAGATACTAAGGCGAAGGTGATGTCACCAGTGAGCCGGCAGCTCGTGCCTGTTCTCCTGCATCGTAGAGTACCAGGAAAAACAATGTGTTATTCTAAAACAATCGGATTGTAATAAGTATTATAATAGTTTGCTAGTGCTAAGTTTGTAAGAACTGATGCTTTTTACTTCCTTTTAGCACTTTTGGCTTTATTTTGACGTGCCTGAAATTTTATATAAGCACCTTTTGTTTTATCTATACTTATCATTTATTTGGCTTTCCGCCTCATTCCTTTCATGAGATGGCAAACCTTAACAAAGAAACTTTGCCTAGCAATAGAGCTCAATTGCTAAACCAGTTTAAACTCGGAAACAAAGCCAGCTTCCAGTACCAACAATTCACTACTCGAAAAATACCCCCATCCAACAATCAGACAAAGAACTAAAGTATAAACTAGGAAACTTTAGATTTATACCCGAAGGTAGCATTTTTAGAATCAGAAATCTTACCAGAACAAACATGAGTATAAAGCACTTTCAAGTATTCTAGGATTTTCGACTCTGACATAATCATTCGGAAATAAGATGGTAATACAAAACTTCTCAGAAAACATTGAGGCAACCAATACTTTATTTCACTTTGAACATGTACACATATATGATTACAAAGAAAGAAAATTTAAGAATAAAAGGGACGTAGCTGAGCAATATTCCACGACCTGTCTTATTCTTCCGGGTCTATACTACCTCCAGCTCTCTTTCTCTTCTTAGTAGTAGGTCTATCTTTGACTGGCAACGATGCGAACTTCTTCGATTAAATCGAGATCATCTTGTCGAGAAATTTCGGCATCCTCTTCGATATACGCAACAACTCGGGGAGAAGTATGAATCAGATCACTAGGAAGAACTGCTTCTACGCCATATACCAAGAAGAAAGGTGCGTATCTGGTTGACCTGTTCGGAGTTGTTCTCAAGCTCCATATCATAGACGACAATTCGTCTGCCCAAGCCCCTGCAGCACAATGAAGTGGTGCTTCGAGTCCTAGTTTGAGGCCTTGAAGGATTAAACCATTTGCTTTTTCGACTTGTCCGTTGGCATGTGGATGTGCGACTGATGTAATGTCAAGCCGTATTTTTTGATCGTTGCAGAATTCGGCAAGCTCTCCCATAGAAAAATTGCTCCCGTTGTCCGTGATAATATTGTGCGGATAACCGTATCAGATTATAACGTCCTTGAAAATCTTTTGGCTGCTGCTCCATCACAACTTGTGATGGGTTTAGCCTCAATCCATTTTGTGAACTTATCCACCATCACTAAGAGGTGAGTAAATCCACTTGGAGCCCGTTTAAACGGTCCTACCATGTCAAGCCCCCCAGACCACGAAGGGCCATGTTCTCGGAATTGTTCACAGCTGATCAGCCGGAACATGAGCTTGTTTGGCGTATTTTTGGTAGCCTTTGCATGTCTTGACCAGACGTTCGGCATCTGCCTTGGCTGTAAGCTAGAAAAATCCGTGTCTAAATGCTTTTGCCACTAAAGATTTGGCTGCAGCATGATGGCCGCATTCGCCTTCATGGATTTCTCTTAAGATTTCCACTCCTTCTTCTAGAGATACGCAGCGCTGAAAGACCCTAGATACACTCTGCTTATAGAGCTCACCATTTATGATTGTATAGGTTTTTGCTCGTCGAACTATCTGCAGGCGCAGAACTTCGTCTTCGGGTAATTTTCCATCTACCAATAAATCAAGGTAGGGTTTTGTCCAGCTAGGAATTACAGCCAGAACAACTATTAAAGGTGAGTCATATTTGGTTGGATACTCCTCATCAACTCCTATGATACAGGGAACTTTTAGGTGCTCTATAAAAGCACCATCCGGGACCTTTTTCCGCATAGAGCCTATTCGAGATAATGCATTTGCTTCCTTATTTTCTGTTCGAGGGATGTGTTGAACCTCAAACCCTTCGAACAATTTAGATAGTTCATCCATGATAGCCCTATATGCTGCCATGTGTTTGTTTGCATTACAGCGATCCGACACTTGTTGAGCAACAAGATCCAAATCTCCATAACACATAAGTCGTCGGATGCCGATATCCTTAGCAACTGGATTCCATGCAGCAGTGCTTCATATTTATTAATGTTGTTTGTTGCCATGAAGTGGATCTGCAACACATAGAAAAGCTTATCTCCTTGGGGTGATTTGAGCACCACGCCAGCCCCCGAGCGCCTTAGACCCATCAGAATGCAAGGTCCACTATTCCGACTCTGGTAGGGTCATATTCTTCGTTGTCTCTGTCCAATTAGCAACAAAGTCAGCGAGGATTTGGGATTTGATTGCCATACAAGGTTTATACTCAATGTCAAAAGCTAAAAGCTCTATTCCCCATTTTGCGACGCGTCCTGTAGCGTCGCTGTTATGAATTATGTATCTCATGGGAGCTGTGCTCACCACGGTAATTTGGTGCTCCTGAAAATAATGTCGTAGCTTCCTAGATGCAAAGAACACACCATAAGCCAGCTTTTGATAATGCGGATACCACTGCTTAAACTCAGTTAGGACTTTGCTGAGGTAGTAAGTCGGACGCTGCACCAGGTGTTCCTGTTTTTCTTCTAGCCTCTCCACCACCATGATTACGCTGACAACTATTTGTTGTAGCTAGATAGAGCAACATCGGCCCTTGAGGTTCCGGCGCTGCAAGGATAGGAGCAGACGAGAGTACTTCTTTCAAGTCTTGTAGTGCAGCTTCAGCTTCATCAGTCCAGACGAAGTTTTTGGTCTTTTTCAGGAGCTTGTAGAGTGGTGCGGCGCTTTCACTGAGCTGGCTTACAAACCGACTGACTGGAGCAATGCAACCAGTTAGCCTTTGTACGTCCTTCAAGTGAGTCAGCCTGGAAATTTTGAGTATAGCCTTAATCTTGTGCCGGTTCACCTCTATGCCTCTTTGAGACACGATGAAGCCTAACAATTTTCTGGCTGGTATTCCAAAGAAACATATCTTCGGGTTAAGCATTATGTTGTATTTGCGTAGATTGGCGAACGTTTCCTCCAAGTCAGAAATTAGAGTTTCCTTCTTTTTGGACATCACCGCTATGTCATCCACATATGCATGTATATTGCGTCCGATTTGATCATGGAGGCAACGTTGCATAGTGCGCTGGTACGTAGCTCCTGTGTTTTTGAGCCCAAAAGGCATCATAACAAAATAGAAGGTTTCGAAGGGGGATATGAATGAAGTTTTAACTTTGTCTGATTCCTTCATCCGAATTTGGTGATAACCAGAATATGGGTCGAGAAAACTAGGAGTTCTGAGCCTGCTGTAGAGTCGATAACTTGATCAATTCTAGGCAGATCAAACATATCTTTGGGACAAGCCTTGTTCAAGGCGGTATAATCAACACACATCCTTAATTCAGTAGTGTCCTTTTTAGGGACCATGATGACCCACAAGTATAGGGGGTGTATCGCAGTATTTTCAATAAGTAAGAGTGTCGAAACCAACTAGGAGCAGAAGGTGTTGGCTAGTGGTATGGATCAGAAATTCTCTGCAAATACTTAGCAAACGGATTTTTAGGGTTTTTTGATAATGCAAGTAAATAAAGTACGAGTAAGTAAAAGACAATAAGAATAAATGCAGCAAGTAAATAAATGCAGTAAGTAAAAGACAATCCTTTGTTCAGCAAAGGACAAGCCGGTTATATTACTTAAGATGACCAAACGTTCTCGAGGACACACGGGAAGACTGTCAAGTGATTTCGCTTCATATAGTTGATTAATCTTCTTTAGCTTGCTAAGTGTTGTGTGGGTGAACCTTTGCTAATGTACCGACCTTCCTAGGACTAATACATACTTGTGATTATACCCCTTGCAAACATCCGTAAGTACAAGAAAGTAATTAAGGTAGAAACCTAACCACAACTTTAAACTCTAAGACCCTGACGTCCCTTGTGCAATGGTTTCCTAACGGGGGTTCAGGTTTCATCACTCCGCAACCCCTACGATTAGTAGCCAAATACACAATGCATTCCCCTAGGCCCATATAGGTGAAGTGTCATGTAGTCGACGTTCACATGACACCACTAGAATAAGTACACCACAACTTAAATATCAAACTATTGAATCTTTCTCAACACAACTCCACTACTAACAACATGACTTCTCCCATGTCCTCAAGAACAAAACGAACTACTCACAAGACATCATATGGATCATGATCAGAGATGGAATAATGATGTATAACAATCTAAACATAAACAATAATTCAATGCTTCACTCAATAGCATCAACTGTTGGAGATATGCTACGAACCCATCATCAACTACAAGGAGTAATCAACACTAGGAAAGTTTCCCCTAAGAACTATGCAAGATTCAACCCAATTGTCACAGCGGTATGGAGACGGTGATGATGGTGCTTGTGGTGATGATGGTGATGATGATGGTGATGATGATCCCGATGAAGTCCAACTTGATGGTGATGTTGATGGCGATGATCTCCCCTCTCCGGGAAGGAATTCCCCTGGCAGAAATCTGTCTGCCGGAGAGATCTTTCTCTCTCGGTGTTTTCCGCCCCGCAGAGGCAGCGAAATCTTTTTGTGGTCACTCCCACAGTATTAGGGTTTCAAGACGATTATATACGCCAGAGGGGAAAGCTAGAGGTGGGCCAGGGTGGCCACACCACCTGGTGGTGCGGCCTAGGCTGGCCCGCGCCAGGGGGTGGTGTGGGCCCCCTATGGACCATCTCCACTCCTCCTTCTAGCAGCCTTCGTCTTCTGGAAAAATAGGATTTTCCATATATTTTCCTGGATTTTCCGATCTTCGTGAATTTTGCCTCCAAACAACACCTTTTCCATCAGAATCCTGACTGCAGTGGTCCATGCTCCAAAAGTCATCAACCATGCAAAAACAGATGAAATAACATAAGTATCATCCCTTAATATGAAATATATCAATGAATAACAGTGAATTATGATATATAATAGTGATGAAAAATGGACGTATCAACTCCCCCCAAGCTTAGACTTCGCTTGTCCCCAAGCGAAACTAAGCTCAATAAACATGGCCTCAAGTTTATGGAGTGAAGAGTCGATAAAAGAACACAGACAAGAAGCATCACATTCATCAATACATAGATCATAATAGAAGACAACTCACTATTATATAACTTAACTTGCAATAACTAAAGGAAACACAATAAAGATACATAAAGTGAATCATAATTGGTAATGGCAAACTTAGCTCTTGGTCGAAGAATAGTTGATAATTTGCTGGAGTTCACAAATAACTAATTTTCAATGATAGCTTTCAAAGTAGTAGACACCAAGATAAGAGCAATGTGCAAAACAAGGAACATAAGAAACATGATTTAATAAATCATCATATGAATACTTGCTGAGATAGAAGGGAATAGGTTTAATGACTCAACTGAAAAGTAAAAGAAAGGCCCTTCACAGAGGGAAGTAGGGATTTCAAGTTTCATAAAGAGCTTCCAAAAATTATGGTACTTATTAGCTTTCACCTCTCATTGCCCCTATCATAGGCATATTTAGGTGATTAAGGTTAAAGTGACACAACTAAGAGGATATGCTTGACAAGTAATAAGTTGAAATCTCATGCCCCTTACTTACAAGTACCGAACCTCATGCTACTCAACTTCAGTCACAAGTAAGCTCTTGTCATTGTAAATACATATGTATCATAGAGAACCGCCAACGGGGTACCCCTTGCACATGATACATGAGCTATCCCATAATCAAAATGACAAGGCAAGCAGACAATGAGCATCTCAACGATCCTTTTATTTGCTATTTGCATAGGTTTTTATTGAGGATGTTTCATAGAGTGCTCATTATGGTTATGCTGCAAGTTTCCTCCATGTTTAGGCATGGCTTAGGCTAGCGGCCCAGGCGTTTGTCTAACACACATATAGACTCCATGATCTTACAAGTTCCCCTTTTATTTCACACCGCCGGGATCCATAGGCAAAAGAATCATGATATCAACGGAATATAAGTGCAATGTCGAAAGCGTTCCCCATGATACATGGTTCTACTAACTTCAACTTATAAAGCGCAAGCATATACGCAACAAAGATGGATGCAATGGTTCAGGTTTATTAATTGCAAGAAAGTAAAGTGTGCCATCTAGTTCGTGAGAGATTTAATCACTAATTTTTACATAACAAGTTTAATTTGGAAGGTAGATAAAATCATGAATTTACTTGGGATAGCAATAGTGCTAATAGGTAGGTATGGTGGATACAAATGGCATAGGTTTTGGTTTAAGGATTGGATGCAGGAGAAGAATTCCCTCTCAGTACAGGTTTTTGGCTAACAAGGCTGGGTAGCAAGTATAAGAGTTGAAGGAAACAAACAAACATACAAGTGATAAAAACAAACATGCAATCTTCCTTTGAAGCACAAAAGATCTTAACTAGAGAATACTAAGCTTATGAGCAAATCAAGAAAGAAAGATGATGAAATTATATTTCTTTAAGAGTACTTCTATCTTTTTCATTCAACTCTCAAAAATAGTGTTGCTACTGACCAAGCTAGGTTTGCCAAAACCAACTAAATTAACTCAATGATCCCAAAGTGATACCAATACTAACGACAAGATCAATCATATAACCATAAATTGAAAACTAATATAAGATATGCAAAAGAGTAAACGATAGAACTTCTCATTAATATTCCATAACGCAACTCACACCAAGGGATACATAGGTATCTAATGAGAGAGGGGACACTTCCATAATGCAAACCATCCCACATGATAACTTCTCTATTCATGATATGACTCTACTAAAAAGGTAAAAAGATAGAAAATAGTGATATGATACCGCGACACTCGCCCAAGCTTGGAACAAACCAAGGGGATGCCAAAACCTGATGATGAATTACTCCTTCGGTGGTGGTGGTATTATCTCGGTTGGCACGAGGAAATCTTCCAGCATCTTGCGAAGCCTGTTATTCTCCTCTTAAAGCATATCCACCTTCCTCCTCAAGACTTGGTACTTGTCGCAGAACTCATCAGTTACTCGTAGAGCTTCCACCGCTGCAGGGCAGGAATCGAGATCTAGAGGGGGAGGTATCAGCCCCTTCATGCCTGCTGTTGTGTCCTTTACTTCTTCCCTGATGTTCTGATCCATGTCTTCGCACCTAGTTGCAATCCTTCCTTGTTTCACCCGTCCCACGAGAATCTCCTGTTCGAGATTGCGATGGAGTTCGCGACGATGTCGCAGCTCGTGATCCTTTAAAGATGAACCCTTGAACAACATCTGAACAAAACAGATCGAAACGAAAACACGACGAGAACATGATATACGAACCTCGGGGGATTCGGGGGATTATATATTTCGAAGTGTTAACACAAAAGGAAGGTCTTGAGAAACGGTCGGAGAAGTCCGGGCGCCACACACCACTGGCGCGCGTGGGGCCGCGCCAGAGTGGTGTGTGAGCCACCGCCCGCTTCCCCTATTTCGCTTCGTAGCTTTCCTTGTTGGATAAAAACTGCAAAAATATAACTGGATAGAATTTTCGTGGAACTTTTCTTACCAGAACTGTTACCTATTCGAAAACAGACTCTGCAGGTCTCTGAATTTGGCATTTAGTAGATTCTTCCAGAGTCACCACTTGAATAACATAAATATCTTCATCTTCGTACTCATATTGCTCAAGTCATGAAACCTTTCACTATATTGTTACACCATGTTCTCCACTAACCTAGAAATCTCTTTCACACAAAACTTCACACAATTCTCATTAGCTACATTAGTGCATACGAGGTAATAAACCTTTTTGAGTTCAATTTCAACTGAAAACCATCAAAACATAAGCTACTGTAGCAACTCCTTCTGAAAACCCAAAAAGAATTCAAAAAGGAAATCGAATAAAGAAGCAAATGCAATAGTGGCAAAATCTGTCAAAACAGACCAGCAGGTAAAGATCAATTTTTTCGAAACTCTTCTGTTGCTCAAATGAAAAAGTGAAGAACTAACTAGAGTTAAATAACAACCTGGGGCAAAAGCACAAACAATTACAGCTCAACCCAACATACAGAGATCTCTCACGAATTTTTACGGTGTATCACAAAAATCTGTTTCGGGAAAGCAACTTCCCCAAATATTACCTCTCTCTCATTAGAGGTTGATCTTGACACAAAAAAACCAAACAAAAAGGATAAGGAGAGGTTATTACCGAAGTAATAACTTCCAAGATTCAAAGAAACAAAAACAAACCAAAAACACAAATAAATTGGGTTGTCTCCCAAAAAGCTCTTTCTTTATAGCCATTAAGATGGGCATGATAATTTTGATGATGCTCACTTAGGAATATGAATTGAAGTGAAAGAGAGCATTAGGAAGCAAAAATAGACACGTTTAAGTCTAACCCACTTCCTATGCAAGGGAATTTTGTAAACAAACAAGTTGTTGAAACCAGAAACCACTAGCATAAGAAGGCAAAAGAAGTGCAACATAAAAACTTTCAGCATAAAACGAGGAAACTTGATATTATTGAGATGTATTAGAATACTTTTCCCTCTCTCATAATAACTTTCAGTATCATGCATAAACTTAACAATATAACTATCACATGGACCATCGTAGCAGTGATCACTTATCCTAACAGAAAACACATGAATACTAGCTCTTATAACACTACTTTGTGAAACAATATTAGAGGTGTCCTTACAAAGGATAGTGTGTCCCTCTTCTACATATTTGTGACAAAGTCTTTCACATTTGCTATTATAGGTTCATCATCCATTTGTTTATCGGGTTCAACAGCTTTATTTGTACTTTCGTTAACCATACTAGCTATCATAGAATGTTCCTTTATCTTAACTGGGAAAGGCATTTTCTCAATGTAAGGTTCGGGTAAAACATGATTAGCAGTATAAACTTTAGTATTTCTTGTAGGAACACTCTTAGCAACATCTTTATAAGGTTCATGATACTTATTCCACTTCTTTTTAGGCACTTCAATGTAGGAAGCAAAAGCCTTAAAATAAGTTGCAATAGCTTGAGAGTCTAGACCATAAGCATTTTTAATATTTTTATAGTCATCAGTTCCCATAAAAGATTCAATGCATTCATAATCATAATTTATACCTAACTTTCTTCCTTTGTCATTCTCCCATGCTTCAGCATTATCTTGAATACGGTCCAGAAGATCCCATTTAGCTTCTTCTTCCATACGAGTAAATGATCCAGCACAAGAAGCATCCTATAAATCCTTACCATGAAGAGAAAGCCTTGCATAAACGTTATTGATAATAATATTGTTGGGGAGCTCATGAATGGGACATTTGAGCATTAGTAACTTCAATCTCCCCCAAGCTTAAGCTGTACTCTCTTCATCAAGAGGCCAAAAGTTGTATATTTGATTCCGATCTTTATGAATCTCACTAGGAGGATAAAACTTTGAATAAAAGAGAGGTACTATTTCCTCCCTTTCAAGAGCTTGACCATTCTTCAGCAGCTTATACCAGTCCTCAGCTCTTCCTTTCAGTGATAATGAGAATAACTTCTTCTTAACTTGATCTGTAAGAATACCTACACACTTGAACAACCCGCATAATTCGTGTATAAAGAGCAAATGATCACCGGGATGGACAGTTCCATCCCCAACATAGTAGTTATCCATAACACGATCAATAATTCTCATGGGTATTTTAAAAGTATCATTCTCAGCAGGTGGTGGTTCATATACTACCTTATTAGTGGTAGTAGCATTGCGAAATAAGAAACTCAGCGAATTATCCATAATGAAAATAAAGCAACTAACAGAAGTAAACAATACTCACAATAGAGGTTTCCTTTACCAGTTCCACTCTCCAATAGCGCTTCACTCCCCGGCAACGGCGCCAGAAAATAGTCTGATGACCCACAAGTATAGGGGGTGCATCATAGTAATTTCGATAAGTAAGAGTGTCGAACCCAACATGGAGCAGAAGGTGCTGGCTAGTGGTATGGATAAGGAATTCTCTACAAATACTTAGCAAACGGATTTTTAGGGGTTTTTGATAATGCAAGTAAATAAAGTACGAGTAAGTAAAAGACAATAAGAATAAATGCAGCAAGTGGCCCAATCCTTTGTTCAGCAAAAGGACAAGCCGGTTGTATTACTTAAGATGACCAAACATTCTCGAGGACACACGGGAAGACTGCCAAGTGCTTTCGTTTGATATAGTTGATTAATCTTCTTTAGCTTGCTAAGTGTTGTGTGGGTGAACCTGTGCTAATGTACCGACCTTCCTAGGATTAATACATACTTGTGGTTATACCCCTTGCAAACATCCGTAAGTACAAGAAAGTAATTAAGGTAGAAACCTAACCACAGCTTTAAACTCTAAGACCCTGACGTCCCTTGTGCAATGGTTTCCTAATGGGGGTTCAGGTTTCTGTCACTCTGGCAACCCCTACGATTAGTAGCCAAATACACAATGCATTCCCCTAGGCCCATATAAGTGAAGTGTCATGTAGTCGACGTTCACATGACACCACTAATAGAAGTACACCACAACTTAAATATCAAACTATTGAATCTTTCTCAACACAACTCCACTACTAACAACATGACTTCTCCCATGTCCTCAAGAACAAAACAAACTACTCACAAGACATCATAGGGATCATGATCAGAGATGGAATAATGATGTATAACAATCTGAACATAAACAATAATTAAATGGTTCACTCAATAACATCAACTACAAGGAGTAATCAACACTAGGAAAGTTTCCCCTAATAACTATGCAAGATTCAACCCAATTGTTACAACGGTATGGAGATGGTGATGATGGTTCTGGTGGTGATGATGATCCCGATGAAGTCCAGCTTGATGGTGGTGTTGATGGCGACGATCCCCCCTCTCCGGGAAGGAATTCCCCCGGCAGAAATCTGTCTGGTGGAGAGATCTTTCTCTCTCAGTGTTTTCCGCCCTGTAGAGCCGGCGAAATCTTTCTGTGGTTGCCCCCACCATATTAGGGTTTCGGGAGGATTATATACGCCATAGGGGAGAGCTGGAGGTGGGCCAGGGCAGCCACACCACCTGGTGGCGTGGCCTAGGCTAGCCCGCGCCAGGGGGTGGTGTGGGCCCCCTATGGCCCATCTCCACTCCTCCTTCTGGCAGCCTTCGTCTTCTGAAAAATAGGATTTTCCATATATTTTCCTGGATTTTCTGATCTTCGCGAATTTTGCCTCCAAACATCACCTTTTCCATCAGAATCCTGACTGCAGCGGTCCATGCTCCAAAAGTCATCAACCATGCAAAAACAGATGAAATAACATAAGTATCATCCCTTAATGTCAAATATATCAATGAATAACAGTGAATTATGATATAGAATAGTGATGAAAAATGGACGTATCAGACCATTACAGGGTTGACCAACCACTCAGTGTGGATGACCTCTTCTATGAATCCGGCTAACTCGAGCCGAGCTAGTTCCTTAGCTATTGCCTTTTGCTTTTCATCGCCAAAACATTGTAAGGACTGTTTGACGGGTTTAGCGTCCAGGTGTACATTTAGAGAGTGCTCGGCAAGTTCCCTAGGTACTCTGGTCATGTCAGATGGCTGCCATGCGAAGATATCTTGATTGGCTTAGAGGAACTTGACGAGCGTGCTTTCCTATGCGCTATCTAAACCTACACCTATCTGAGTCACCTTGGAGGGGATTATCCTTCAACGGCGTCGTCTTCGTCTCTTCCGATGCCTTGAACTCCGGAGTCGGCTTTATCACCTCCTTCTTCATTGCGGGCATCTCGGACAGGTCGATGGTCTTCTTGATCTCCTGGTACTCCTGGGTGTGCAGTATGGCTTCCGTAAAGCCAGCATTTCCATCCTTGCACTCTCGTGATTTCTTCGGGTCTCCCCTAATGGTGATCACACCCTTGGGACCTGGAATTTTCATCATATTGTAAATGTAACATGGACGAGCCATAAAAGCCCAGTAAGCTGGCTGTTCGAAGATAGCATGGTATGCGCTCTTGAACGGGACCACTTCGAAAGAAAGTGCTTCCATCCGGTAGTTCTTTGGAGTTCTGAAAGTGACATCCAAAGTGATCTCTCCTAGAGAATTTGCTTGTCTTTCAGGGACAACTCTGTGAAAGATCATAGAGCTATGATTCAGCTGTGTTTCCGAGATCCTCATCTGATGCAGCGTTTCCGCGTAGAGGATGTTGATGCTGCTGTCGCCGTCCATGAGGGTCTTGGAGAAACCATAGCCATCAATAAGTGGATTAACGAATAGAGCATACTTTCCTCGCCGGTGTAACTTAGGCGGATGATCAGCACGGTCAAAGGTGATTGTCACTTCCGACCAGTCCAAGAACTAAGGGACAGCCGGAACAGTTGCGTTGAGCTCATGCAAAACTGCTTTCTTGACCTTAGCTGGTTGAGACCGAAGGAAAGTGATGTAGGTGTCTTTGTTTGTTGGGAAGGTCTTCGTTCCATCTGACTTGGGATTTGAAGGATCCTCTTACTCCATGTCGGAATCTTCCTTGGTCTCCTTTTCTTTCTCGGAATTTTTCTTTCCTTTTCTTTGCTTGGCCTGGTAGCCAGCGGATTCATATTTCTTGATGTCGTCATTGAAACGACACTCGGCGTTTGTGTGGGACAAGCCCCCGTTGGCATCTAAGTGATGCACACACGGATTGTTGGCAATGTAGACACAAGAGTAGGTTTTGCCGGGTTGTTGGTCTCCTCTACGTTGGACCCTTGATGTTTCGCGGCCGCCTCCATGCCCTCCTCGTCCTCCAGACCCAAAAGTAGCATTGACTACTGCTATTTCCGTGGTGGGTTTTTCTTCCGAGGTGTTCTTTCGCTTCTGAGTTTGTTGTTTCAGCGGTTTTGCCAACTGTAGTACAACCAGGATGTTCAGTAGTCCCTCTACATCATCGTTGGCATCTATATACTTCCTTGCCGTCTCTATCATCTCTCCGAGACCGGTGACCTTGTCGCACTTCAAGCGGTGACGTAGTAAACCAATTGTGAGTCCTGCAATGAAAGATTCAAGCACGGTTTGATCATTTACTCCTTCATAGGAGTTCTTGGTGTCGATCCATCATTTGAGATAATCTCGACAAGTTTCTCCAGCTTTTTGGGTGCAACGCTGCAGGTCTCCTAGCGTACAGGTCCTCCGATATTTGCCTTCGAAATTCCGAAAGAATGCGCTCTGCATATCATACCAATTGAGGATGGTGTTTTCCGGAAGTTCATTGAGCCATGATCGAGCCGTATTACTCAGCATAAGCGGGAGATACCGGGTCGTGACCAGGATGTTTCCTCCTTTGGCGATGCAGCAAGCCTAGAAAAAATCCTGGAGCCAGGTGTCTGGCCGAGCCACACCATCGTAGGGCTAGATGTGCCTTGAGATAGCAAATCCTTCCGGGAAGTTTGTTTGCTGAATGCGCGGTCCAAAGCATTTTGGACCCACATAGATGTTGTCTGACTCATAGCGTCGCGCATCTATGTTAGAGTTCATCCAGTGCCTCGCGTCACTTGGTGAAAGAGAATGCGATCTTGGTTGTTCGCTATGGCTGTGGTGCCTTGGAGTCGGACTTCTACTTCTGCCACCACCTCCCCCGCCATGTCGCCCTCCATGGCTCCCTCGAGAGCCGCTATGATGGCTTCTTGATGGGGAGGGTGGTGCAGGTGGATTGTTTCTGACTATTTGCCAGCCTCCATTCGGAGCGTCATTATTCTGGTTCCAAGGAGGGTCTTGATTACGACGAGCCCCCTGCCGGCTTGACTCGCACAGTGTTCGTCGTTCCTTCGTCCGTCATTTCCCCCGCTATGACGAGGTTCAGCCGGACGGCTTGCATGTCTAGGGGGTGGCATCCTTTGTCGGTCCTCCTCCCACTGTCGCTCTTGTTCGTATTCCTTGTGATTATTCGATTGTTGCTGGTGAGGCTGCCTCGGAACCAGTGTTGTAACCGCGTCTCACTCTGTGGCTGGAGCAACTCTACTCCAGTCACGTGCGGCTCTGTGCTGTTGCCCTAAGGATTCAGTCCTTGAATAATTGTCTTCCCGACGGTCAGGACGTTGATGCTGTTCCGGGTCCCGTCGGGGCCTTATGTCATGCCAAGCCAGATCCGTGCGACATTGGTCGGATTTAGAAACCAGTTTTCTGCCTCCGGATTTCACGGCCTTCTGCTGCTCCAGGCCCTTGGTGAGTAGCTTTACGCCCAATCGAACTTGGTCTGGGTTTGGATTGTTCGCCAGGATATCTCGGGCGGTGTCAATATTTTCCACTAGTGTTCCATACACCAAATCTCCTTTACTGTCTAGCCGAGGTTCTCCTTTAACAATGTCATCTCCCTCAAAGAGGGTCTTGTGGACTTTCAGATTTTTGTTAGCCTGCACAGGGTCATTCCGGGACTTCTGGTGCTGCAGGGAGTTGAACTACCCTGCAGCTGCAATATGCTTTTTCTCCTCGAGGATATTGGTGGCTTCATCCAGGAGTACTTGGCGATACGCTTCTAGGGCTTGGGCCCTGTCTTCCAGCTCTACAGGTGTAAGCTCTGCAGCGGTAGGGATTGGCGTAGTTAACGCGTCTCCGATGAGTTTACGGGCACCAAGGGTAACCACATGTCCATCCATCAGAGTATATTTCGGCTCATCTAGGATTAGGGCTCCATCCGAGTCTTCCTTGTATTCTTCGGCAATCACCTCCTCAGCTAGAGGGTCCTTTGCCGGAGTCTTCTTCTTCTTTGCCTTCTTAGCAGCGTCGGTGTCAACACCCGGATTTTTAATCCCAGATGCCTGTTATGCCATACCTCGCAATCCCAGGATTACCATTTTTGCGAGACATAACATATTTTGATATCATAGTACATCATCCATTACAAACCATAATAAGGTTTTACACAAATAAAGGATCTCATGATCCAGTCTTAATACAATCAAGCAGCGGAATAATAAAGCGTAGTAGTGGGCTCCATCTTCAGGGTCACAGGCAATGCTGACGATGGGAGATGATCCTAGTTGTCGTAGACCTCCTACTGTCCATCATCCTGGTAGTCCTCCTCATAGTTTGGCCACAGGAATAACCAGGGACAAAGCCATGAGTAGTCTTTAAGTACTTGCAAACTATCACTAACAAGTAAGGAAGTTCTAGTAGGAATGTTAAGCTCTAGGTTTATATGCAAAAAGGAAGGTTTATCTAAACTGAGTTTAGAAGTAAAGAAAACGAATTTAATGTTCTAAATCACTTAAGTGGGAAACTAGTTTTCATAGTCACAACCCTGTTGTGGTCAAGTCAAAGTCATAATTCATTTCACAAGTCATTTTGAAAACATCTGATGACGAGCGATCAATATGTCCCATAATCATGATCAGCGCTACTATTCGAATAGTTTGACACTCTGTAGAGGTGGTACACTTTCACCACAAAATTCGATACATCTGCCAGGGATAACCCTGGATCATCATACTTAGTATGCGGATAATCAATCATAACCTTTCAATTACACACCCTAGTATAGGCACCTCCCCTATGATCTTGGCCTCCTAGCCATGGCCATCCGCCATCCTGGGCACTGCATAGGTGGACATCAGCAAGAGGTAGCCTCAGCTCAAACCTCTTCCACGAGGGAACCCATACTAATGCATAAAAACTTCCGGCTAAGCCCTACCCAATTCAGGTATTGTGGTTGTACGGTAAAATTTGGAATGGTATCGCATTCGAACCCAACCATCAGTTTTTTATACAGGGGTAAGGCTCATGCCTCAACATTTTCATCATCAAATCCTTTGTGTTTCTCAACACATGTCAAAACATCTCAATAGAATGAATCATCATTCCAAGGTTTTCATAATCATTTTCACCAAGTATTCCCATCTAAAGTGATCAAGTTTATGCTTACCACTAGCCACTAAGTTAAGAGTGTTCACTAATGAGGGGGTGCTAATTTTGAATCTCATGCCATAGAATGACATCTAAGTATAGGCCTATTTTTATACTCCTTATGATATCTACTCTATTTTCTAAATACTCACAAAGCACTAACTATAAGTAAAGAACTTTGGTAAAGTAAAATAATAAAGCTTGCAAGTAAAACTTGGGATGGGTATAAATAAAATGGTATAACCAAATCATGCCTAATGCATCTTGCTTAAGTTATCAAGGGGCAAGTGTTAACTTTCATAGTTCTAGCTTGCACATAATAGCTTGCAAGGGGCTAACTTGCTTAGTAATGATGGCTTGCCTTGATTGGTGTAGTGATTGAAGTTTTCTTCGTCTTCTTCGGGGTAGAACTCCTCCTCCTCGTATCCTTGGTCGGTACTATCGTCTATAAATGAATACGGGGTACACAATAACCAAACAATACTTAATTACTTCTATTTAGCATACTAAGGCTCACACTGGATGATCTAGCATCATCACAAGCATCACATGATTTAAAGAACTAGGGTTATTCATATTATTTCCAAAAAGTAATTTCTACTCATTGAAATTAATTAAGATTTAATATTCTCCAATTAAAATATGGGATCATGTGGACACATGTCATCACCACATATTCTAATACATGGGAATGTGATTTAAAGGGTTGGTCACATTTTATAAAGTTTAAAATTATTATATAATAGATTTAAAGTACTAGAAATGCCCTAATAGCATTATTTTGGTACTAGTCCAAAGTCACTGCATGAAAACCTAGATATTTTTACATATTCAGATAGGTATTATCAAATGTGATTTTTGAGAGTTGGAATCAACTCAAAAGCTATTATGGTTGATTTGTGAAAAGTGTTTGAAGTTGCAAAAGTACCTGTCTTGTTATTTTTGGTATAGGTGATCTATAACTCCAATTGATTTAAATCCAATGGGCTTGGATAGATATTTTAAATATCTTTCTAACCAAATCTGAATCATGCAATTTGTTTCAGTGAAACTCTCTGAATTGATTTTTGAATCTGTGGAGAGAAACTAGTTTAAACCTAAATGGAAACAACATTTGTATTTCCAGGCCTGAGCGGGAAAGCTAAACGGGCCGGCCCAGCTGCACTGCACAGCATAGCGGGCTACTAACAGGCAGGGTCCACCAGTCAGTGACTGTTCTAATGCGAAACGGTATCAGCAAATCTGAGCCGTGCGATCATACTCTAATCTACTGGCCGTGCGTCATCGTCGACGACGAACAACTCTGGCGAGGAAAAAGACCTAGCACGGCGGTAGGGGTCTCGCGGTGCTCACCTGGGCTCCAGCTAGGGTCGACGACAGGGGAAATCGACGTGGTAGACGACGGCGAGGCGAGGCGCGGTCACTACAGGGCTTGGGGTGGTCGGAATCGCTGGCATCCTTCTCCTCCAGCAGCGGTGGACTCCGGTGAAATTCTGGCACGATGGTGCTCGCCTTGCTCCGGGGAGAAGTGGGGGAAGGTCAGTGAGAGGTGGGGAGTGGATTTGTGTGAAGAATGGAGGCGGGGGTGGCCTCCTTTTATAGCGCGGCGAGGGGACTAAGAGGTGCGGCGGTGAGCTCGACGGTGGCGTCGCTACAGGCGGCTAACGGCATGGGCGAGGTCGTAGGACGGTGCGGTGCTCGCTGGAGGTTCTTACGGGCATAATGGCGTGTCGTGGGGTGGTGCGGTTCGGTCGGGAACGTGCGGTGTTCTGAGCAGCGGCAGCGTGCGGCAGCTGCGGGTCGCGCGACATCGAACGGGGGTGTCTGCCAGGGTGGCGTGATCATGGCGAGGCTGCGCATGCGTGTTGAGGGCAAGGCGCAAGCTGGCGGGGCTGGTCGGGCATGACGCTCTAGCGCGCTCTGGACATGGCACAGAGGCACGGTGCGCGGTGCGACTAGGGTGGTCCATGGATTGGCTGGGGTCATGGCCTGGACAGGGGATGGCGGTAGAGTGTGGCGTAGCTCCTGGATGGGCGCGGGGCGGTCTGCTGCGAGTTGGCCATGGTCGGTCAGCGATGACCAAATTCGGGCGGCGCTCCACTATGCTCCACGGCAAAGGGGGGTTGGTCTAGGTGCTGGTTAGACTCAGAGGGGACCAGAGGGTTAAGTGGGGACCAAATGGTTGAGGTTTACTGTGGCAAACAGTGAAGTTAGGCAAGAGCTTAATCTGTGCTAACCAGGTGTTTGATGAAATGGTCACATGAAAGATACTTTGGAATTTTTGATTCAAATTTTTTGAGTGATCTTAAAATAAGCTTGAGAGTCTATGCTTGCTTGGATAGGTCAAGGGGAATTGATTTGATGGGTTTTTGAAAAAGTGTGATCTTAACACATACACTTGGTTCAATTTTCAAATGTCCTTTAAAATGATTTTCTAGATGTTTTTGTAAGTTTGTAAAGTGGGCCTTTATACACTTTTACTTGGTCAAGCAAGGGGTGAAAAGAGTTGGAAATGTTTCTGTTAGAAATCTTCTTCTAGGAACACTCAAAGTGGCCTAGTGGTTGATTTTGCTCAAAATGACCATTTGCTTTATTTATTCATTTTTTATTTCTTTTTCTTTTGCTTTTGTTTGTAAATGGTCTAGATGATGTAGTATTCATCTTTAAACCATTTCACATCACTTAGAACAATCAAGCATGGCATATACACTCAATTCTATACTAATGCATACACACATGCATTCATATTCATTTTCTTAATAAAAGTTTTTGTTAACCCTAAATTGGGTGCTTAGATCTTCATAACCTTGATTAATGTTTTTGGGATGTTACAGCCGATAGCAACGACGGCTTTGGGTCCATTTCCTGGAGTCAAGCTCTGATCAGTACTTTCGGACATCTAGACGTCGGGATTGTCTCCGAGATCCATATCATCATGCGCTCTGGGAGAGTTTTCTCCGGGTCCTTCGTCCATGGCTTCTCCTTCTTCCGCAGCTTTGGAGTTAAACTCCTCTTCATATTCCTCGGAGAACTTTTGAAATGTGCCGACGTCATCTAATCATCCAAAGATGCTGGTAAGTTAGTGTTTGTTCCGATCGCCTCCAGCACTGAGTCTTCGTTGTCTCTAGCATCGGCAGAGCCGGATCTGGATCCAACGTATCTGACAAAGTGCGATGTGTGTGTCCTGAGGTAGTTACGACTTTCCTTGTGGGCTTCCTCGAAACGCCTGATGGTCTCGAGAATCTCATCCACGCTGGCGTCATGCAGCATCATACACCTGAACGTGTGCCTCAGGAATGGTTGCTCCATTTCGGCATTGGCAGAGCCGGAACTAGAGTTGTTGTTGCTTTGTTCCTCTTGGGTTTCGATCTTGCTGGTAAGATCAATCCGGGATTCAACCTTGCTAGGGAGATCCACTCCATATTCGACGTTCATAGTAAGATCTTCTTCAGGCTCAGCTTTCTCCACTATCTCCGCGTTAGGTGCAGGCTGGGTGGGATTAGGGTTTTGCAGGATCCGGAACTCTGCCACCTCCGCGGACAAAGTGGACCTGGAAGCTTCTTCTACCTCTAGCATCACCGCTGGGGTGGGTGGGTAGGTTCAGCGAAACCGAGATAGATGTCAATCTCGCCGAAAGACATGATTGTGTAGCTAGTCACGACCTCCCTAGCCGGAATCCAGGTCTCGTCCAGGACGATGAGAGGGACATCATTGGCATAGAGGACGCGACCATTGGTGATCGTCTTGCTGATTCTGATTCTTGCAGATTCCGCTCAGAACATAGATCTGAAGCTCACTTCCCCACGGTGGGTACCAACTATTGTCGGATTAAGGACGGGTACGCCATGAGGGGGTCCTCGATGCGTGTGGAAGAGAGGGGTGTGAGTTGTATGGTGTTCCGGGACGGTGAGCACACAAGTTTACCTAGGTTCGAATCCGCCGACGGTGGATGGATCCTACTCTTGCTAGCAATCCAGTAATACGACAGAGCCAGAATATTGGTTACAAAGGTTTCTCCTGTGCGAGTTGAGATTGTAGACTATTGTGGGGTGCCCTAAAGGCTGGTCCCTAGGACGGTTTATATAGATATACGACCTAGGGTTTACAGGAGAGACCTATCCGGCTACGACTAAGAGTCGGTTATAGAGTACATCTTGAACTCCAAGTAACTACAAACCTATGTCGATAAGTCTTCTAGGACTTCCCATAGCCGGACTGGACTCTGTCTCTTTTCTCTGAATGGACCGCCCGTGAAGCAAAGATCTAACCCAAAGTGGGCCACCCTGGTCATCGAGGCACAGTGAGGATACCCGGAAAGTATATCCCCAACAGTTACCAACCCAAAAGTTAACTCCATTTGAATTTTTTTGGTGACCTTCTTTAGCTTAAAAGTTATCAGCCTGATCATGTATATTTGTGTTACGGTCTAGTACCTTGTTGCGGGCATCAAATACTTACTCAGGTTGTTGTAAAGATGATGTTATTGAAGTTACAAGTTACCGAACTACAACATATGAGTTATCGGGTTAAGTTTGTATTAACACCTAGGTAACTACATCAATATCAGTGCTGACTATTTACTAAAGCACCGTGGTAACTTTATATTAATTAAGGTAAAATGAAAACTTGTCAGTCAACACCATGGTAATTACATCAACACAATGCATTATAACTTTCTACTCAATATCTTGCTAATGATATCATCATCACCATAGTAACTACTTACTTAACAACTACATAACTACATCGGCACCACATTGGTAAGGGCATAGCCAACATCTTGGTAACTATAAATGACACCATGTTGGTGAACTAGTTACAAGAAACCTTGGTAATTACATCAACATAGTATTGGTGACTAGATACTAAACCCCCTAGGTAACTGCATCAACATCGTATTGATGAATCGTTCCTGAACACATTGGTAACTACATTAGCACTGTGCTGGTGACTAGTTACTGAAGACCTTGGTAACTATTTTAGAACCATATTAGTGACTAGTTACTAACCATCATCTTGGTAACTACATCAATACCTTGTTAGCTAATTATAGACCTTGTTGGTAACTACATCAGGACTGTGTTGGTGACTACATCAGAACTGAAGCATTTTATATACAAAATACATGTTCTCATGACTATATATATATAGAAAGCGCATTAATTTACAAAAATAAGCTTTCAAAATTTGAAAGAATTACATCCTTTGAGTTGGAAGTGGTAGTTCATTTGAGTTGAAAGTGGTAGTTCATTTGAGTTGAAAGTGCATTTTCCCACCTGGTATTTTCCCTAGGAAACCCATTGTCCTGAGAAAGGAAATTAGATAAAATATTATTCAAAGGAAGGTAGTTTTGGTATTGAATTATATTTTCCTACATAAAAGAAAAATATAATTTCTAAAAGGGAAGTGCTAAAAGGAAATTGCTAAAAAGGAATTGTTAAAATGAAAAGATAAGAGATGTAAAGGGAAAAATCGACCCATATCCATCGATGTTTGCACGCATTTGCATGTGGTAATCAGAGAAAATAAAAGAGAAGAGAATAGGATGCATGTGGTGGGCAAGCATGCATGTCCATGGAAGAGAAAAACCATAAAAAATAGTTGCATGTGCTGCATTCAGTCTATAAAAGTTTTGAGGGGTGCAGAAAAATCCCCTCGGCCTCTATTTATTTCGTTCAGAGGGGTCAATAGAGGCCATGACCGTCCTCCATTTTCCCCTCTCCTCTGCACCTTCGCTGCACTCTACCGCCCAAATCTGTCGCTGTCGACCCAAATTAGCCACTCCGCGCATCAGGTCTAGCACTACCTCGCCCGTGATGTGGCCTTGTGGAAGCTTGATAGGAGTGGGGGGCGGTTAGGTTGGATGATCCACGGGCTAGCGCAGCCATGGCCGAGATGTCATAGCGGATCCATTGATGCGTGTGCTCCGATGTTGCAAGGAAGCGCATGGAGCTTCGCTACACCGATAAGCGTAGGATAGTGCCACACCGCCTCATGCGCCGCGAGGTGGGGAGTTCATCTGGCAATTATCGCGCCCTACTATAGCCGCCTAAGAGAGAGGGGGAGGATCTCGATAGCTATGACCGCCGCAGTTTATGTTGGTGTAATTGACATTGAGGACTACGTTGACGACACAACCTTTGACCACATCAATGCCGACATGTTGCAGAGAAGAGTGCACAAAGAGGAGGAGGAATGGAAGCGCACTTGGTGGGATGAGGAGCTTGATGAGCTCTTCCTCGTGAAGGAGCTCGCCGGCGAGCGCGAGCTGTAGGAGAAGGAATACGAATGGTACCACGAGGCCAAGCTGCAGGTGGCAAATTGTTGGGAATGTTCCCTAGATACAAATAAATCTTAATTGCTATTGCCTTATTCATAATTGTAGTTTATTCTTTATGCTATAACTTCTCTATGTCTTGATTATGAGAATCAAACGAAACCTCGGTAGAACGTCTAAAGATATAAACACCAAGTGTTCCTAGTCTCATGGGGAATACTAGCTCATTGTCAAAGATGATCAAGTTTCCTAGATCATGGTATAGTTATTGTAACGAGGACACCATTTGATAATGAGGGCATATTGTTATGACTTAACATGGATACTGAACTGACCTAAGTCAAAATGATCTACTGAAAGATAAATGTCGTCATTCTATTGTTGATATATTATTGTTGTCATATTACTTTGTCCTTTAACCATGATGATATTACTTGTCCTTCATAGTGGAATGCATGTCTTGATTCTATCCGAACGTCTTATTTAACCAGGTGATCATAAAGGGTGCCTTTGAATATGTTAGAAGGGTAGTCCAAGATAGGATTTGCACCTCTAGCGATGGAGAGGTACTCTTGGGCCATTCTTGATATTATAGTGTCACCAATATGTCTGGCGAGACAAAGGGTGATGAGACTCACTAGATACCAGAATATATGAACAAGATAAATAATGACAAACTAGTAACAAAGTCAATGTTGTATAGTAATCAAGAGTTATAGTATGAGGATACTGAATTGTCTTACCTCGGGATTGTCATGTATCATGAAGCAAAGGGATAGTAAATGCCATCAATAGGTTTGTTTGATTACTTCATGGTTGTGTGGAATCAATGTGGGTATTCAGATCCTGCTTTTGATTATTACATGGAAGGAGTTCTGAGGAAATGGCCACATAACACCGCACCTGCGGGGTCACATTCTTAAAGGATCTTGTTATATAGAGTAGAGCGTGTATGTATGTGAGAGATGTTCCAGAATGGTACCGGGTCATTTGGAGAAAGACGAAAGAGTTTCAGAGTTACAGAATGGTTCCTAAAGGGAAACAAGTGCTGGAGCATAGACCCAACAAGGGATGGCGCCTAGGCTAACCATGGCCCACCTCGGGTGGCTCATGGGCAATCCAGAATCATAAGGTGTGGCACCTGGGCCTCCCATGGCTGCTCCTCACATTCCTAAAATGGTGAGATCCATTTTAGGGAAGTTATGATCATAATGCTAATTGAGATTTGATTTAATTTAGTAATTATGGGAAGATACCATATCTTCTATATTTGAGGAACATAATATGGAGATCAAGCATTGATGGAGGATATCTGGAGGATCTGGGAAGGGGTTAGTGGCCAGGAAGAACCCTGGCGCACCAGGTCCTCCTCCCCTCCTACTCTCGTATATAAAGGGAGGGAAGGTGCAACCACCAAATCATCCCACAGAAGGTGTTTGGCTGCCTCCCTCCCACTAATATCTGCTTCTACACGTACGAGCTATGAAGACTGCTCCACTGCTCCAGCATTGCCAAACCCTAGACGGTGAAGCTCTGCCTAGACGAGATCACTGTACGTGTGGATACCTTCAGAGGGATCATACCTTTGGTCCTACATCAAGCGCATCACAAACTCTTGTTCGAAAAATGAATCTCTGCTACAATGTTCACTACTATGAAAATGCTTACTAGTGATGGGCCAGGAATCAACTGCACTGACTGATGAGTGCATATTTTAAGCCTTTTTACTTTATGTTTTTGCATGTGTAGTGGTCGGATTTTGGTATTTTACCATGCTTGCACGCATATTTTATGCTTGTTTCTACATGATACTAAAATATCAAGTTATCAATAAGAACTATCATATTATATTTTAATTTGATATTTTGACGTGATAAAAGTCATCTAAATAATTATCCACGCACTAGTTAAAAGGAGGACGCGAGGAGAAGCATCAGAGCCCATAACGAGAGTCGATACGAGCGGATCCCGTCCGTATCTCCCGCCTGTATGAACCACCATTGTCCTTGCCACGCCAAATACTTTCACCTAGCACAGACCGATCTGAGATCCAACATACTTTGACACCAACACCAAAATTTCACCTCTAGAAGGGATTTGAAGGAGGAACTAGCAGGAAGACATCATCCTAGCTGCTAGACAAATTGTTGGAGGACAAGACATCATCCCCTTCACCTTCAACCGCTGCATCCTCATCAGCTACATCATTCCTTCATCCTACTTACCTCAATTAATTGTATTAGCAATTTATTTTGTGGATTTGTATTCGAATTCATCCATACACTTTCATTCCATCCGCATGATTATGATGATGTTGTTGATTGCCTCCATGTGTGACTAGTTTACCTGTGGGGTGATGGAGAAACCCTAGCAATATTATAATATGAAATGAAGATGATCTATAACTTAGTGCTATGAATATGTGTTAGTTCTCTCTTTATATATTATATGAAGTCGAACATGCAATATTTGCGTTCGGGACTAGAGAGGGAATTACCGGTGGAAGTATGGAATTGTGTAGGGCGGGAAGTGACGTGTCGTGATCGGTGCTTTACCATATGGAAAAAGGGGATAGGGAGAGATTAAATAAGCTCATATCGATAGTCATAGGGTAACCCTTAATTGCAATGAATCAATAGGTGGTTGCCGAAGATCGTTGTAGTGGTTATTTAGAGATGTGATGACCTATGGTTTTATGGGCACATCTTATTATGGAGCTCTACCCACACAAATCATTACAGAAGATATAGATTTATCCTAATAATAGTTAATACCCATGATATAGGTGGATCGTAAAACACCGAGAACATTTAGCCTTACTGAAGTTCCATTATAGTTCTCACTCCTCTCGTTACTTTACTACAATCTTTACTTTTATGCGAAAAAACCAAACTCTCTTTTAAACCACTCTTACTTGAGATCAAGGGCAGCTCCAAGTATCCTTTGATAGATAGTAACGAGGGGTCATAAAGACCTCTACCAATAGCTCTCTATGGTTCGATACTCTTAATTTTGAAACTAGCTACAACTGATCTGTGCACTTGCAGTCATCATGCTATTTTCTATCGTTGTTGCTGAGGAGCTAAGCACTTTTGGTATTTTTCCTTAGTTGTTAATTTATTAATTGTTATACTAAAGTTGTTTATTTATTTCAGGTAAAAACACCATGACTGTGCTCGGGCTTAGGAGCATGCTCAACACAACTTAATACCTCATGAGGTTTAATAGAGGATTTGTTAGGGAATTCCTGAGGGAGAGCAATGAAGAATATGTGATTCATCCTCACTTAATTTCTATTATGAATGAAAAGAGTTTTCCATGATATCCTAATGATGATATGTATCCTCACTTAAGTTTCTTTACCGAGTTATGTTGGACTATTAAACTGAGAGGCTATTTTGATGATGAACTAAAACTTAAACTGTTTAGCCAATCTCTATCTAACACATCTTTAGCCTGGTATAGAACTTGTCCTACATATGAAATTGATACTTGGGAGAAACTAAAAAAGGATTTTGTATTTTGTTTATATCCCAAGGTTAAGGCCGCTGAAGTAATAAGGCTAGTTACCAATTTCAAGAATCACCCTGGCAAAGGACTGGTAAGATCCTATATTAGGTATAAAGGTATGGTTGATAAATGTCCCCATCATGAATTGCCACCATGGTATGTATTACATATTTTCTATGGAGGACTCAACCAATATATTAAACATGAAATTTATTTATCCTTCGTAGGGTTCGTTATGGCCCTCACACCTGAGGAAGCTTGGAAACTTCTAGAAAAGATTCACCATAATAGGGAAACTTGGAGATTTGACTTAGGAGGTGAAGGTGGTATAGAAATAGATTATGATTTCTTAAATGGTTATAAAGAAACTAGGAAAGTAAAAGAATCTGCTGATGAACTTCAACTTGATGACGATATCATATTACATGTTCTTCAGTCTTTTACAGAATTTATCGAAGCATCGAAAAAGGATTGGCTTCCATATACTCCACCACCTGAACCAGTCAAAGAAGTTAAAGTGATAGTTGAAGTTCCCAAGAAAGTATCAAGGGAAATACCACCATATGTGGAACCATTCACCTTCCGAAGGATGGCCAAAAAACATATTAGATCTCAACTTCTTGAAGATCAATTGGAAAAACAAAAAGAAATTCTGAGAAACAAGAAGAAGAATAAGCAAAGGTAGAAGAGGTAATTTGTGAGAACATAGAAGAAGAAGGGGAAGTAACTATGGAAGGTATTCTTACTATGTTTGCACACTGCAATGTAGTTGAACTTGACTGTGAAACTTCTTAATTTGTTGATGGAGAGGTAAAATATAAAAATATTGGTAAACCTATAATTCCTTGTACTTTTGATGAAACCTCTTAATATGGAATTTGTGATATCGGAACTGCTGTTAATGTTATTCCATTTTATATTTTATCAAAAGATTCAAGCCGAGCTCGAACCAGCAGAATTAGAAAATACTAAATGACATTCATGCTTGCTGATAAAACTCTCAGAGTCCCTATGGGTATAATTGAGAATGTTTATATTCATATTGGGCCTTATGAGTATCCTATTGAATTTCTGGTAGTCGAGATGCCTACTGACACCTATTGTCCAATTATATTTGGAAGAACCCTTTTAAATACAATAGGGGGAATATTGATTGCAAAAAGGAGAGGGTTTCCCTCAAGTTTGTGGAAGACAGGATGTAGTTCCACTTCTGGAAATTTGAACACAAACCTATCGAAGAAGTCTTCGAAGAGGAAGGTAATATCATTAGTCTTGCAACTTTAATTTGTGAAACTTCTAATAATGATCTTGAAAGAAGCCTAGTAGAAAATGATAACATCCATGAAGATATTGGTAAAAGGGAAATTGATGAGTATCTTGACTCCGCCCCTATAGTTGATTCCCAAATGAATGATGTTTATGAAGTTCCAGAAAGAAACGGATATGAGGAACTTCCACCACCAGAGATTAAACTTCTTGCAAAAGAATTAAAATACAGGTTCTTAGATGATAGAAATGAATATCCTGTTATTATAAGTGCTAATCATGCAAACAAGGAATAAGAAAATTTAATGAACATTCTAAGAATGCACCATAAGGCCTTTGGGTATTCTATGGATAACTTGAAAGGGATTAGTAACTCAATAGCTACTCATAGAATATTCATGGAAGAAGGAGCTCAAGCGATTGGAGATTTCCAAAGAAGACTAAAACCACAAATGAAAGAAGTGCTAAGGAAAGAAATTATTCGCCTCCTAGATGCAGGTATCATTTACCACATGACAGAAAGAAATTGGGTCAGTCCTATTCATTGTGTTCCAAATAAAGGGGGATTCACTGTAGATCTAAATGAAAATGATGAACCAGTTCCTGCTCGCACTATAGTTTGGCATAGAATGGGTATTGACTATAGAAAACTCAATAAGGAAACTAGAAAAGATCACTATCCCTTATCATTTAAAGATCAAACACTAGAGAGGCTTGCTAAGCATTCACATTTTTGTTATCAAATTGCCGTTCATTTTTGCTAAGAATTAAAATATAGGTTCTTAGATGTATATTTTGGTTTTTATCAAATTTCCGTTCATCTAGAAGATCAACTAATAACAACTTTTACTTGCCCCTTTGGTCTCTATGCCTATCATCGCATGCATTTTGGTTTATGTAATGCTCCTACTACTTTTCAAAGATGTATGACTGCTATTTTTGCTGACTATGTTGAAAATATAGTTGAAGTATTCGTGGACGACTTTTCCGTTTATGGAACTTCATTTAACCATTTCATAATCTTTGTAAAGTATGCAGTGATGTGAAGACACTAATCTGGTCTTGAATTGGGAGAAGTGCCACTTCATGGTTCAAAAAGGTATAGTGTTTGGTGACAAAATCGCAGGTAAAGGTATAAAGGTTGACAAAGAAAAAATTTAAGCAATAGATAAAATACCAGCTCCACGGGATGTCAACGGTATAAGAAATTTTCTTGGTCATGCATGATTTTTCATTAAGAATTTATCTAAGGTTTCTCGATCACTAACCCATATCTTACAAAAGAATGTTTGCTTCAAATTCGATGAAAGTTTTTTGTAGTCTTCACCATTTTAAAACAAGCACTCTTAAATGCTCCTATGATTAAACCACCGGAATGGAGAAAAACCCTTTGATTTATTCTATGAAGATAGTAATGAAGTTGTTCGTGTTGTTGTTTGACAGCATGATGGTGATGAATCTAATATCATTCATCATGCTAGCTGCACTCTTAATGAAGAACAAAATAATTACCCTATGGCTGAAAGGGGACTTTTTGCTGTTGTATTCTCCTGTGATAAGTCTAGATTGTATATTATTGACTCAAAAGTTAGAGGGCATACTGATCGAGATATCTTAAAATAAATCCTTGAAAGGACCGATGTTAAGCATAGAATGATTCGTTGGACTTTGCTTTTACAATAATTTGAGTTGGAGATCCTACAACAGAAGGAAGATCCACCTGAATCATAAGAACCTTTTAAAGAAAAGACAACTCAAGAAAAGTTAGCATCTGTCTATATACCTTCTAGTACACTATGCTCTAAGGAGAAATTTTTGCCAACTCTGTCTAATGATCTCAGCACTCTTTTGCAACCGATCATAAACGAAGGGAAAGAAAATTGATAGAAGAACTTGAAGTAAGTAAGACTTCTAAGATAGTCCTTAGAACTCTTGGTAAGCGAGGCAAGTTTTGATGTACCTACCATCATTCTTTAATTTTGTTCTCATTGTTTCTGTTTTGATTTCTGAAACCCTTGGATTTTTCTGGGAAAGCTGTCAGTTTCTGGCACTAGTATGGGTGGACGGTACGACCGCGTACGCCCGTACCGATGGTCATTATGCACGTAGTAAGTCCGACGTTTTCTTGTGTCGGTTCGCAGAGCCAGTACAACCAACCCATACGGGGACACACCCCCGTACCCATGGTCGTTATCCTCTCTGGATTTCCAGTTTTGTTTTATTCCAATTGTGATAAAAACTTGTATGTCGGTAACTCTCGGTACAGGAAGATGGTACGGGTTCATCCCGCCCGTATTATGGGTTTGGAAGGTTTTCACCTACTATGAAGGTCTCCTATTATTGGATACACATCACTAGCAGCCGGTATGGACCTCACCTGTACCAATGGTTGTTTCGCTACCATTTTTTCTTTCTTACTTTGTTGGAATTCTCTCTTTATTCAGTTTCCACTTAATTGCTATGAGTTTTTCCCGAGTTAACATTTCATAACTCCCAAAGGACTTCTTCTTCCTCTTGTATCTTCAGATCTAATCTAAACAACAATGCTCTGTCTAGTTCCAAGCAAAGGCAAACCTCTTGGCCTCATGGATCCTTCATGTGACAACTTCTAGACCTCTTCCCTCGAAGCCAACAATCGTGAAGCTGAAGGACTAAGTCCCAGGAACCGGGGGCTTCCCTATGACTTGTACAACTGTGATGATGAATAGGCCTTCGAGACCTTCATGCATCAAACGGACAGAAGCGGCCTAAGCCCCTTGTGATGGTGAGGCATGAAGATGATGAATGATCAAATAAGCCGCATGGGGAAGGACGTGTGGAGTCACTCAAACTCATTGCCACCAACTACTCTACACCCAAGCATAAGAGATCTCCACTAGCTGATGCACTAGAAGGTTGTTCTCAAGGACAAAGCAACAGATAAGTACCCTGGAAGCCCACCAGAAGGAAGAGCTCATCCATCGAGAAAGCATGCACGAGCGACTCTTGAATCTGGAAAAGAATAATAAACTCAACACTATGATGGAGAGGTTTGCATATGAAATAAACACTATGCGTGCTGACTTGCATAAATCTCTCCGTCGCATCTCAGCTCTAGAAGAGACTAACATGAAGCTTTGCGCCGTCATCATTCACACCATCCCACCACCATAAAGGAGCACAAAAGTATAAAATAATCGTAAGCGATTATTTGATCCCACCTGGCTTGATTTCAAGCTTGGGGATATCTATAACACCTTCTAATCAATATTACAATTTTTAGCATATTTATTTTCTCGCCTGCATCTTAGTTAAAAGTTTTAAACTTTGCATTTGTTGCATGATCAACTCTTTTGGAGAAGGGATGAATTTTTATCCAATGAATAATCGAGCTTTATGATATTTGGAGTATTCACAGCTTTTTGATTATTGTACTAGATGTATTAATTATGATGAGTACTATTATACTTGTACTTTTCAATGATTTTAGGGTCTTCCATACCAATGGTACTAATAGAATATGAGAAGAATTCTTGATATCATATTATAGTCATTTGTTTGATCACAAAAGAGGAATTCAAAATCTTAAGAACTATCAAATAAATGAGTACGGATAAATGACTCTATCAAAGAAAACATATTAGAATGAGTACAAGTCGAGGTAGATACTTAAACACAACCGTGAACCACTCCAAACTTGGCTTGGGAGATGATGCTTCTGATTGTTCTATTTTAAATCTTTTCATGATAATAAGAATATGCATAGCTCCTTTGCACAAGCTCCATAAGAAAAATAAAAGAGAAAAAGAATAAGTAGCTAGATTTGTGCAAAGAGTAATAGACATATGGATGATGATGAGAGGAATTAAAATAGATCATTCATGATTCTAAATCCTAAGTAGTTGTGCAAAGACCTAAACATGTTTGAGGTCACCTCACAAACTCGTCCGGTCAAACTTTATGGTTGTATGATATGCTAATTAACCAATCTTCATGTGAGCTATTAGCACAAGAGGTGTGGAAGCCTCTAAGTCATTCGATTTATGGAAGTGTGATAGAAGTCATGTTGTGACTCTATATTAGATATTATAATTGTTGCTTCATTTGTCTTATGTATTTTAATGACTCGTGCTTCATGAACAAAATGACTTTGTCCATTAAGCTACCATCTTGCTCGGGGACAAGGTTGATGAGTGCATATTTGAAGCTTTTTTACTTTATGTTTTTGTATGTGTAGTGGTAGGATTTTGGCATTTTACCATGCTTGCTCTCATCTTTCATGCTTATTTCCACAGGATCCAAAAATATCAAGTTAATGATGAACATATCAATAAGAACTGTCAAATTATGTTTTAATATGATATTTTGATATGATAAAAGCAATCTAAATAATTCTCCACGCACCTGGGTAAAAGGAGGAAGTGAGGAAAAGCATCAGAGCCCATAACGAGCATCGGTACGGGCGGACCCCACCCATACTGCCCGCTCCATTGGCCATACCTCATCAAATACTTTCACTCGGCAGAGATGGATTTGAGATCCGACATACATAGACACCAAAAACACTGAAACACCGAAACTTCACCTCTAGAAGGGATCTGGAGGAGGCACTAGGAGGAAGGCATCACCCTCGCTCCTATACGGATCATGGAGGACAAGACATTGTCCCCTTCATCATAAACCGCTACATCCTCATCATCTACATCATTGCTTCATCCTACTTATCTCAATTAGTTCTATTAGCAATTGATTTTGTGGATTTATATTCGAATTCATCCATACACTTTCATTCCATCTGAATAATTATGATGATGTTGCTGATTTCCTCCATGTACGAGTAGTTTACTTTGTTATTATGGTGATGGATAAACCCTAGCAATATTATAATATGAAATGAAGATGATCTATAACTTAGTGCTATGAATATGTGTTAGTTTTCTCTCTAGATATTATATGAAGTCGACCATGTAATTGTTTCCTCGGGACTAGAGAGGGAATTGCCCTTGGAAGTATGGAATTGTGTACGACGGGAAGTGACATACATTGCTCGGTGCTTTACCATATGGAAAATGGGGATAATGAGGGATTCACTAAGCTCATATCGATAGCCACGAGGTAACCCTTAATTGAAATGGATCCATAGGTGGTTGCTGAAGATCGTTGCCGTGGTTATTTAGAGATGTGATGACCGATGGTTTTCTGGATACATCTTATGATGGAGCTCTCCCCACATGTATCATAACAGAAGATATATATTCCCATGCTAGAGGTGGATCATAAAACCCCAAGAACATCTATCCTTACTGAAGTTCCTTTACAAATCTCACTACTCTCGTTATTTTACTGCAATTTTTACTTTTACACAAACAAACCAAACTCTCTTTTAAAACACTGTTACTTGAGATCAAGGGCAGCTTCAAATATCATGTGACACAACTTCTTACAGACAAATATTCATTAGTATCTTACCTCTAATGTGCAGAATTTATGTTACACGGTCATTAGTACATTATTACTGAGAAGTTTAGTTCTTTTTTCATCGTCTCTAGTATAGTGTACACTGTGATAAGCAACCTATTTTCTGTCCGTCGCTCTAAATTTTTTAGCACAGACTGACATATTTTTCTAAACCGTCTATGCTTAATTTAGTGGAATGAAATTATAAATCTCCGTATACAACATTTAAATACAATTCAGGCTAGCATATGTACAAATTCAGACATTAGATAGGTATAAAAGTTCAAAAATACATGCATATATAAGTTGCAAATAGCAACATAACTCTTTACATCCATAAGTTGCAGGTACATACAAGTTTTGTAGCTCAACAAGTATCGAATAGAACTTATACTAAACCCTAAAGAATGATCCTCATCTTTACACATAAAATTGTTCAACTTGCTAAATCAAGGGAGCTAGAATGTTTTAAGCAGATGGATCATAAAGAATAATATTGCAAACTGAACATATATCTTCACTCCTGGGGATTATAATATGGAGGAGAATCAGTGTGTTCTACAATTAACATAAAATCAAGGTTAAATAAGCAGTAAACAAGCATATAAAGAATAAATAAGACGGGACATATGTTGCATAGATTTTAGATCCAACATGAATATAATACGATAAACTTGCACCATGCCAGCAATTTATTGAGAAGACGATAGTTGCAGTCATGTCATTGATAGGACTTGGCAACCCAAAGGTAGTAACCTTCAGCAAAGGCACTGCTACTAAGTCAAACAATCTCGAAGGATGATGGTAAGAGGATCTTGCCACCTCGATCTCAATATCGATGGATTCCCGGGAGCTTTCATATGGAGGCGGGTACAATTTTCACTGAAATAAACATTATTCAGGTTTAAATAAGTAGTACCAAGGATTATAGCATATATAGGTGTTCAAACATTTCAACTTTAACAAAGAAATAAGCTAACCAATTTGATACAAGAATCATCAAATGAATCACCAAAATTTGTTGGTGGCATTAATTTTATAATGAAAACATGACATTCATGAAAATTAACCAAAGATAGAGTATGAACTCTTGGATAAGAATTAGGTCCTGCAAATTCATAGTTAAGAACAAACCACCTTATCGTGCACATCCTCGAGTTCTTTATTCATCTAGTTCTAGGTCTACACGTTTTTCCCCCATTCACTTCTCGGCTTGAATCCTTCGTCCTTCTTTGTCCACGCTAGCTGCTTCCTAATGTAGCCACAACTTCCAAGCTTGTGGTTCATCTTGTTTGTCCTTTTCATGTATTTCATCTGATAACTATTTTTCTTGAACTCATCATCTGAGGCGACACTTGTGGTCATTCACCTATAGGACATGGCGACCCAAAGGGAGTAACTTTCAACATATGCCCTTCTACTAAGTCAAACGGTCTTGAAGGATGTGGTACGAGGATCTTGACACATCTATCTCAATATCTATGGATTACTTGGAGCTTTCAGATGGAGGTGGTTACAATTTTCTCTACAATAAAAATTATTCAGGTTTAAATAAGTAGTACCATGCATGTAGAGCATGTATAGGTGTTCAAATAGTTTAACTTTAACAAACAAGCTGACCTAGAAGATATAAGCAATCATCAAATGAACCACCTAATTATCTAGTGTCATCCATTTTATAATGAAAACACTACATTCACAAAAATTAACCAAAGACATAGATTTATCAATGAACTTTTGGGTAAGATATAGGTAATGCAAATTCATAGTTAAGAACATACCAGCTTATCGTGCACATTCTCGAGTTCTTTATTGACGTGATTCTAGGTCTGCATGTTGTTTCCCCATTCACTCCTTTGCTTGAATCCATCATCCTTCTTTGTACACACTGGCTGCTTCCCAATGTAACCATGACTGCCAAGCCTATGTTTCATCCTATTCGTCCTCTACATGTCTTGCATCCGATAAATAACTTTCTTGAACCCATCGTCTAAGGGAGATGTAGTGAACTAGTGTGACCATGATGATCTCCTCATGGTGGTCCCACTTGCAACCTTTACATGACTGATAGGAAGATCTTGTGCATCCACTTATGTGACCGTATTGCTCTCCACATGGTGGCCCATCTCTTGGTTCCTGCATGCTCTACAACATCCTGTGCTCATGAAAAATATGCGACCATCCTATAAAGAAATTGAAACAAGTTATCCAAATGAAATTATTACAAGCATCTAACCTACCGCACTTGTTCCAAATTAGCTAACAAAGCTTTGTCAAGATACATGTCTTTAGTGTTTAGGTATAGTAGTATCTAGACCAAAGACTATTAAACTAATACTATATAAAATGAGGAGAGTAAAATAAGGATATGAATAAACCGCTGTAAGCAATTAAATAATGTGTAGATATGAAATTAAGTAAAGGTTCAAAGGATCAAACTAAAATTTACTCTCAAATATAGAAGCAAATTATCATAATATACTAAATTAGCATGAAACTGGACATACTTAAATCATCATTGTCTAGTTAATAGACATGTGTTCATCACTCAAATATTGCAATAATGGCATGAACATGATTAAGTAAGCAAAGTATGTAACAATTATTATGGCGTCAAGTGGGATCCCACCTCCCACCTAAATCCCACTTCTAGTTCATTTGTTAAAATCTAGTTCAAATTTTTGCTCAAAATTTGCACTAGAATTTGACAAATGAACTAGAAGTGAGACTATGGTGGGATCCCACTTGTCACCTAAACAATTATCCTACTGATATGATCAGCAGTCAAGTATAGTAGGAAAGAATCATCAACATAGTTAACTAAGCAAAGGAAGTACAAATATAGTGTGAATGAATGACCTTAATCTTCAAATTCACGATTACTGCACAGAGTTCTTGCACGGCAGTGAAAGACAAATGTGAACATGAAAACATAGACAATTCATCATAGTAAACAAGCGAACACAACACCTAGTTTCATAAAACAAGAAAGCATGCATAGAAGGTAGAGAAAACCATATTAGGCTCATTTAATAATCCAACAAATTAAGAATCGTGACAAGATAGTTATACAACAATCAACCTTGATTTCTATAAAAAATTAGCATGCGTACCAGTGTTAATCCTATACAAACAGTACAAGCATGATAAACAGAAACACCACAACATCTGGTGAGTATAGTTCTTGAACACCTGTAGATTGATACTACAATGCAAAGAGCTACATACTATGACCTTGCTCCATGAATTTACTGGATCTAGCTAGTGGGGAGTATAGTTCTTGAATACGAGTAGAAACTGAACCTAAACTTGATAAAGCTAAATAAGTAGTGAACAAATTATATAGACGATTTAGGGTTCACAGGGCACTTGGGATTAGGTTGATCTGGAGATTCAAGTTCGTTTATATGTCCAGTGGTGGATCCAAGCTGTTAGATAGAGGAACTAAGGATTATTATGGTCGGTGAGGGAGAGGATATAGGGATAAGGATGGAAGGAGGAACTCACCATCTTAGAGACCATCCAGTCCCTTGTGTGGCCGGAGCTAGAGTTTTATGTGGCCCTGGCTAACACGACGATGGGACAAATCCGAGCATTCAGTGCGAAACTGGCGATGCAGGAGAGTGGTAACGTGTGCTGCTAGAGTTTTGACGAGAGGCGAGAGGAAATGGATCTAGGCAGAAAGGGCAGAAGGAAATGGATTTGGGCACGAAGGAAAGGATGAAATAGATTTTGGGCATGAAGAGCACGGAATAGATCTGGAAAAAATATCAAGCACAGTACGGCCTCTATATAGGTTACTTAGAAATGACGAGCATACAAAGGCAGGTTTATGATAGTAGTATTATTTTGCTTTTTTCTTGAATTATGACATTTTGGACAACCATGTACCTGGAAATATCATTGTCCATGAATGTTTAATTAGTGCATGGCAACAATGTTGCCCGTCTCTTGTTTCTGATTCCTCAGTTCTTTGATTTGCTCAATCAGAGTGATTTTTTCTATTTAAAGAAATAACATGGCAACAGAAAATCAATATGCAGACCAAGTTTTCATTCATAGAAACTAGCAGGATTACAGAAGACATCGATCGAGTCGGTAGGTAACCCATAAACTCTTTATATCGATGATGAACTGATGCAAGATAGATAAACTTATTAGAAACTACAAACACACTATGACTCACCCTGCACAACATGGCACACCCGCCCCCTGTGTAGATCCTCACCTTCGGTTACAACTCTTTCCCTCATGCTGGAGGGCACCACTACGTGCCTACGCCTGCGCCTGCTCCTAATGCAGCTGCAACTGCTCGACGAACCTTAGGAGGTGGATTTTGTGGGACATGGGGAAGAAGTCCTCATAGTTGGTGAAGTTGTTCACGCGGGTGAAGACGACCATCTTATAGTCGTAGTAGCATAACTGTCTGTACAAAATACGAGCGTCCTGGGAATTGACGAAGCGCACGTTAATGGCGCAGTATGCCACCTGCCGTAGGTAGTACTTGGGGATTTACCTTTGAGTGATGATAGTGATAGCCTGCGTTGAGAAAAGAGCGCACCGTCTCCCAGGGCTTCTCCTCCCGGAGGATGCCCAGATGCAAAGGGTTGATTCATCGTCTACTCCGGGTAGGTATAGCTGCTCCTCGGTGGTGGGCGGTAGAACAGAGCTTGCCACGGGAAGTGGTAGGTGAGGGGAATTTCGTGCTCAGGGAAGATGACAGAATAACATGGTCGATGCAGATTTGGTGATATTTGGGCGTCTCGTTTGTGATTTAAGAACCTGGATTTTGGCTGGTTTGATAGTACTGATTACACAAAGGTATACAGGCTAAGTCAATGAGATGTGGGACTGGGTCGAAACTATACCCACCTATCATCGACTTATCTAATTGATGGGCAAGGCGGTTGGGCTTAGTTTGATCTAATGACAAGCATACTAATACATGCCACTGATATTTTGCACAAAATAAAAGAAATCATATAAGCCTCTAATTTTAATTGACATCCTTTCGAGCTTATGTTTTGGACATGCCTTTATTTAGCATCCATAAGAGAACTGTGAATTAAAAATTAATAATACATTCTTTTTATCATTTTCTTGAGATGTTTACTAGAAATAATTCATAGAAAATATAAAACATGTGAAAAATAATCTCTTGCATGAGTTAAGATTTGGGTATATTACCTTGATTATGATAAATAGTGCAAGGAAGTACACAAGACTTCAATCCTAGTAGCTTCACAAATTAGATAATCTAGGAAAACACGCTAGTTAACTTAATTAGATCCTTCGGTGTCTTTGAAGCACACTAGGTCTTCCTTGTGTTAAATTAAGTCATAGCAATGGATCAGAGTAAATAATAGCGCTAGATTGTTTCGTCTCAAACTTCTATCCATGTGGTTTCGATTCTTTTTTGTCGTGGGATGGACGCCAAGAAGGACACAGAACAACGTCACAACGGAGCCCTACTGAGGTGGGTCCCTCTATCGGCAGGGCGAAAGATTCCATACTGCGGACGGGTGTACCGCGCGTCATCGTACCCCGTGTCGTTGTTCGGTAGGCCGCGCACGCGACATGGGCCACCGTCAGTGTAGGCGGGTTTGAACATCCGCGGTAAAAAGCGTTCCCTGCTCGACAACGCTCTACACCCGTCAGGCTGCGGGGCCCTCTTGGTGCCGACGTGGCACTGTGAGCCTGTGGAGGCTGCGGTTTATCGCAGATATGGACTCGCTTAGCGTGGACCTGGTGCTATGAACCCATGCCGGCCACGATTGCTAGTGGACATAGGGCCCGTCCAGTAACGACGTGACGCCATACCCTCTACCGGTATGCCAGTTCTAGCGTTTGGAGCCTGTATGGCATCGTAGACGGTACATGTCCGTGGTTTCACGCGTACGTCTATGGTCTACCTGCCAGTGCCATCCCGTGCCGTCCGACCTTTCTCGTGGATGCGAACGACTTTGCATCATTATCTTTTGGGGCATGCGACGATGGGGCCCATGTACACGGAAACTTGGTGCCACATCCACCGTTTAGAATATAAAATACTCCTTCATCTTCATGATTCCTCGCATCGATTTAGCTGGTTCGTCTTACCTTCACTACATTTCATGCTAGACGAGACACCGTCTTTAAACCCAAACGACGACTTTGACTTATCTGCCACGTTTGGGGTGGCGGCGTGGTGCTATGTAGCACGACGGATAGTGGAAGTGTAGGTTCCTTCCTCTGTAGTTACAACATAGCGATAGCCAACCAATAACTTCTACAGACTCGATTCGGCGACATGTTCTCCTTCCGGATATGTGTGTGAACCCCATCAACGGGTTCAAGCTGGAGCCGTGACGATCAGTGCACGACGTCGACATGGAGCAATTAGAAGGGACATGCCTTCGCCGCGGAGCTATGTCCTCCACTGTTGGCGTGCGTGGGAATCGCATATGCAAGGAGAATCGGACATCGCAATGACAAGGAGGAGTCCTAACGTCGGTGTCAGTATGCGACATCCGCGAGTGCCGCGTCGATGTCCGGCGGGAGTGACGAGCTAGGGGCATGGCGTGAACGACGAGATCGTACACGTTAGGATCATCATCAAGGTGCCGCGGCGGAGGACGTTCTCCTGTCTTGACGTCCACTAGAGTCGCGTACATTGGAAGAAGCGTCTCACATGCTGACGACGAAGCCAGCGCCATCGCAGGCAGTGAACACGGCGATGAGGGCGCCATGTGGACAAGCGTCTCACACGCAGAGAAGCATGCGCCATCGCCGGCGGCAAACGCGACGACCCGGATGCCACATGGACAAGTACAAGATTTAGTCAGCGCTAGGGCATTTGGGCCGGTAGCTAGGACTAGAATGATGACGTCTAGGTCAGTAGATTAGATTAGATAGACTAGAATTAGTTTTCTAATAATATTTACAAATAAAATATAAAAAATACTATTTACTATTATCACTGTTTCGTTCGAATATCGGTTCCTAATGACTGTGCCTCCATGTTTTTTCTTATTTCTGTACTATCTTTAGTTTTTTACGCGTTTACCTTTTCCATTGTATTGTGTGCAATAATATATCGAAAATATCTATTACGAGAGTCATTACCGTCTTTAGCGAGTGACGCTTCCTATTGACTCTGATGCATGCTGCATGTTATTATGATACTATTTCAATATTTACATGTTTATTTTTTTCACTGCCTTCTACTTTCATGCTAAACAAAGTACTCTCGTGTATATAGGTTTTATGAAGCTCAAGGTAGTTGTCTGCACGAAAACCCCTTTCTCGGCTATGTATCGTACGTACATTGTTAGATAGGGTTGTAGTATTGATCGTCATACTCTCTCTTAAAAAAAATTAGTCGTCAAACTATTTATTATCTATAATACCATGTGCGTATGTTTAGTTTTACTTTTTTCACGTGTACTTACACGTCTAGTGTTCTGTACTCTATTCATGTATGCTGGCATCTTCGTGATAAAAAACGCTTACCGTGTCGCATGTTTCGGTTCTTGAATGGAGGGCCATACTGTAGTTGGACACTCTCTTTCATGGTAAATGGGCCCGCTAACAGCAGTTGTTACATCATAGTCAGTAGCTTGCCGCGGATTCTCACGGTGAAGAGTATGGGTGGCAGCGTAGGTGGCCCGGTTGCCACCGTAGGCTGTAGCAGGCAACGACTTATCGTGGCGTTTTCGTGCGGTTGGTTTCATCCATGAGACATGTTGGCTAAGGAAACTATGGCCGCCCACAGGTTCTCGTGCCGAGAAAGTACCGTGGGTCCCATAAGCAGCCTATTCACCTCTTCGGTTTGAGTAGCATACGTCGCTTCGTGAGTCGTGCCGTGCGTGTTGGACGCGTGTAAACTTGTCTCCGCGGTTTCACATGCTACAATTCTAAAAGTTTAGTCCCACCTCGACAACTTAGAGCGGTTTTGAATAAGAGTATGGACAACTAGATTTGAGGCTTTACCTTAGAAACTCCAGTCTCCATACCTTAGAAATCCCAGTACCTATGGGAAGGCCTTTGATATGGTTTTTGTCCTGCGTTATTTTTTCATCGGCCTGTTGTATAACGTTTTGCGTAACAGCCATGCCCCGAGGGATGCAGAGAGAAAGCTATTTCTATGAATAATGAATAAATATTTACTTTCTATCTTTACATTGTTTCTTTCTTTTGTCTAGCGTTTTACTTAGAATTTTTCTAGTTAGGAGTCGTCCCTCGGTATTCACTTAGCTATCAAAACGTGTACGATCAAATCATAGACGGTATCAGCATGACGGATTCGACGAGATGTTGAGCAATTTTATCATCAAATGAACTATTTTCCCACTACTCTGTAAGTCATTCTGCCTACCAGCTGCGTCCTGCGGGCGCTTAAAGAAGTCTAGTGTTAAATTAAGTCATAGTAATAGCAAAACTTTATATTAATTATATTTATCCTTCATTACACAACAATGGCATATACCTAGATCCTGGGATTTCAAGCGAAAAGGAAGGGTTTCTCATGTTTTTAGTGAATTCATGAATATCTCACTAGATATTTACGTTGTCGTAATAAAATAAGTTGAATTTTCGTGAGAAGTGGTATTTTCTGTTGGTACCGTGCTCTTCACGGGTCACAAGACCACAGGCTCCGGGCCGGGTGGCCCACGGGATACAGAGCCAGGAAACCCGGGGAGTTTCCCCAAATGGATTCTCGGTCTCGTTGCTTGGCATGAGAGGACAGGGACCGTCCAAAGAAAGGATTGGACTACTAGCCAGGAATTCCTGACCTAAGCGCATACTCTGCTTGGGTACGCTACGCATTGTACCAAAGGTTGAACAAAGACCACGCCTCGTCAACTGACAACACTTAGACGACGCGTGGCTTTTATGCATGTTCTACCTCACCGTGTGGCCGCACAGGAACTCTGCTGGTGTGCCATGTTGAACCCGGTGGCACCCCCGCCAACAATCCTATCTCGGATAGAGCACTCGGGAACAGGAATCGGGCTGACATGACAAGTCCAGCGCCTGTATGCTATGGGCGGTGAGCGACACGCGACATCGAGGCTACTTTGATATGCCACGTTGCAGGTCGGAGCTCGCCACGTGGCCAAGCATGCACCACCATATAAAAGGAGACCCAGTTCGAACTTAGAGAAGGGATGATTTTGTACAGGAGAACCTTCCCAGGGAAGGAAACAATGTAACCTTGTGATAACTAGATAGTAGCTAGTTGCAGGATGTAGGATCTGCTCACTCTGGAATTGAACCTGGGTAAAAACACCATGTCTCTCTTTGTGATTGTGTCCATCTAGCTCACCGACCAAGCTCGCCGGACGTTGTGTCCGTAGCCGAACAACAAAGGGGGACTCATACCCTAGTGTCAAAAATCAAGACACAACATCTGGCGCCCAGGTAGGGGGTGCACTTCTGCGAGCAACCTTCGCCGGCGACCCAACACTCCCTTCATGCATGGCAGCGCGAAGTAAGAGGAGGCGCCAACAATGGACAATCGGTGCATCTGAACAAGGAAGAAGGATTGTGCACATACTCAACCGAACTAGGCGTGGTGGGACCCATCCCACGTTCTTCGCCGCCCACCATAGTGGGGCGAAACCGGCTAGCTTAGGAGAATCCTCGGGAGGCGGGGCATGCAATGGCGCCAATGAGCTACCGCCACCCTGATAGACTTTCTCGGACAAGGGGCTACGCTAGCGGCAGTTGACGCCCTCCTCCGATTCCCACCCGAGGCTATTGGAGGGAGTCCTAGGGTGGGATCTTAGCTTGTCCTGCTCGTGTATCTCGTAGGGTACGTCCTGCGATACCACCAGTCAAAAAGCCCGCGCCCCACCGAGCTCTTTTCCCTGTCTGTTGCAGCGACTAGGGGAAGGAGACTTAGAGTTCGAGGAAACCAACACCTTGTTTGTTTCCCCGTCAGGCCCCGGGCGAACACTCGCCGCGAAGCACCGCGCAGGCACACCCAAACAAACCCCAGATCGCGTGATGTAATGTGCCTTGATGGGGCCGCCTCAGCGTTCCCCTCGCACAACGCCATCAATTGGCTTCCACGGGAGGTGTGCGCCGTGCATCCAAGCATGGATGCTCAGTTCCTCCTCAAGTGGTTGGCCGTGGCAGTTACCTTCGATGCTAAAGATCACCCCGATCGATGCATGTGTGTGGGGATCTTGCCACTGGTGGTCTCCCTGACCATCAACAACGTTAGGTTAACCAATATGCTAGTGGACATAGGTGCGTGCCTAAACCTCCCATCCACCCAACTCATGAGAAAACTTCAAATTCCCGTGGAACGCCTCTCCCCAATGAGAGCGTTCTAGGGGATTAACCCAGGGCGACCCAACCGCTAGGGCAGGTTACCCTACCCGTCACGTTTGGGACACCATAGAACTTCCACACGGAGAACATCATGTTCGATGTAGAAGATATTATCCTACCTTACAACGGCATACCCGGGCGACCGGACGAGTTCATGGCGGCCACCCACTATGCCTACAACACTATAAAGATGCCGACTGCGAAAGGGGTCATCACCGTCAAGGCTGATCGTAGGGACATTGTCTTTTGTATGGAGCAGGCATACCGAGAGGCCACAATGGCGGTTTCCTGGGGCTCACGAGACCCAAGTGCATTGGGATCATCAGTCATGCAAAAGAAGCGCCTGATCGAGGATCGCTGCCTCACCAAGAATATCTGTCTACTCAAGGGAGGAGGCTGCTCCATCACCATAAGAGCGCGCCTCGTGGACAAATAGGAAAGCGCACTCGTCACCTTCCTCAGGGAGAACACTGATGTGTTCTCCTAGGAACCCATGGGTCTACCTAGGTCCGGAGGGAGGTGATCGAGAACCATCTAGCAATGAGCCCGGGACCCAGTAAAGCAGAAAGTCCGGCGCCAAGCATAGGACAAGCAAGACTTCACTCAGAAGTTTGGAAGCTAAAGGCTACTTGGGTCATCTGGGAAGTGTGGTACCCGGTGTGGGTTATGAACCCCGTAGTGGTGCCTAGGCCCCAAAGCAACAACAACAGGTTGTGCACCGACTTCACGGACCTGAATAAGGCCTGCTCGAAGGATCCGTTTCTACTGCCGCAAGTCGACCAAATTTTTGATTCCACGGCAGGATGTGATCTCCTATGCTTCCTCAACGCCTTCTCTAGGTACCATCAGATCAATATGTCCAAGGAAGACGAAGAAAAGACGACATTCATCACCCCAGATGGATGTTTTTTCTACAATTGCATGCCTTTCGGGTTGAAGAATGCCGACACCATGTTCTAGCGCGCCATGCGGGCATGCCTCAGGACTCAGATTGGCCGCAACACAAAGGTATACATCAACAACATCATGGTGAAGACTAAGCATCATCGGACCTTGTTCGGGGACTTGGACGAGATGTTCAATAACCTTGGCAAGATCAACCTCAAGCTCAACCCTGAAAAATACGATGTCGGGGTCTCCTCGGGGAAGCTGCTCGGTTTCCTAGTTTCTCACTAGGGTATCGATGCCAACCTTGACAAGATCAAGGCCATCGACAATATGAAAGCTCCTAGGTGGGTCAAAGATGTGCATCACCTAAACAGGTGTATCACCGTCCGGGAACGCTTCATATCATGGCTAGGGGAGCGGGCCCTCCCGTTCTTCAAGTTGTTGAAGAAGACTGGAGCAATCACATGGACATCGGTGGTAGTGGCCACATTCCAATATTTTAAATGCTACCTCACCTCCCTACTGGTCCTTGTGGCTCCCAAACCTAGGGAGCCGCCACTACTATATGTCGCTACCACTACCCAAGTGGTCAGTGAAGTGCTCATCATGGAGACGAAAGAAGATGGCGTGCATGTCATCGCCAAGGGCCCCGGTCCGTGAACCGAGCCAAGCACACCTCCTAAACTCTATGAGTTTGGAAGAAACCCTGGATGCCCGGAAGCACCTCTTTCGGATCCTAACGAGGTGGAGCCCGTGGAGGGAGATGACTCAGAAGTCATCACTAAGGGCCCCGGTCTAAGGACCGAGCCAGGCACACCTCCTAAACTCTAGGAGTTAGGAAGTGACCCTGGATGCCTAAAAGCGCCTCCTCTAGGGCCCTCCAACTCGAGCATTGGGAACCAGCTGGAGCCCCCAAAGAAGCATATCATGCAGTGCCCCGTGTATTTCATCAGTAGCATGTTGCGCGATTCCCAAGTTCGCTACCCTGCCTTACAGAAGCTCCTGCTCGGTATCCTCATTGCCTCGAGGAAGCTTTGTCATTACTTTGAGGCCCATTGGGTCACTTTGGTGACCAACCACTCGCTGGAGCGCATGCTGGGCAACAGAGAATCTATCGACGAGTGGAGGAGTGGGCCAAGGAGCTGTCCAGCTTTGGCCTCCACTTTGCCCACACCCAAACCATCAAAAGTTCAGCTCTGACCGAATTCTTCGCTGAACGGACCCCGCCTTCGGAGGACGAGGAGGAGCCCTTGTCCTCCCTGCCAGGGAGCATCAACTAGAGCTCGGGGGCTGACGTGCTCCTTGTGTCACTGATCGGGGACCAACTGAAGTACGTGGTCCAAATGTTGTACCACAGCGAACATTCAACCAACAACACCGCTGAATACGAGGGCCTTCTTGCTGGCCTCTAGATCTTGAAGGATCTAGGGATCAAGCGACTAACCACGGGGACTCTCAACTAGTCATCAACCAGATCAACAAAGATTACAACTCCCCGAAGATGGCCCTTTATGTCGAACAAGTCAGAAAACTAGAGCTACACTTTGACGGGCTCCAGATGGAGCACATCTCGTGTGGCTCCAACACCATTGCCGACGAGCTCGTGAAGATCGTGTCTTCTAGGGGATGTGTAGCCCTGGAAGTCATGGTGGAGCGGATGTTGAATCCCTTCATCAAGATACCTCAAGAGCAAGTCATGAAAGAACCTTGGGGTGATCCCTCGACCACACCCATCACATGAGAAGCGATGGGTGCGGAGCTGTGTGCCCCCGGGGACAGAAACACAATAATTTAACAAACCAAATAGGGACCTGTGGAGAGCCCTCGTCCACACCCATCATATGCGAAGTGATGGTTGCAGAGTTGTGTGCCCCTGGGAATGAATACACAAGAATCCATCAATCCATCAAAGAACCCCGGGGTGATCCCTCACCCACACCCGTCATGTGCAAATCGATGGTTGCGGAGCTGTGTGCCCCAGGGATGAAAACGAGAATCCAACAAGCCATCAAAGAACCCCAGGGTGAGCCCTCAGCCACACCCATCATATGTGAACCGTTGGTTGTAGAGTTGTGTGCCCCTGGGGACAAAGACACGAGAATTAGTCGAACCCACAAGGGATCGTGGGGTGAGCCCTCGTCCGCACCCATCATATGCAAAGCGATGGTTGCCAAGCTGTGTGCCCTCGGGAGCAAAGACGCGAAGATCTATGTGCCATCGAGAATGCAGACGCAAAAAAACCTGGGGTCTGCAAAAAAAAACCTAGGGTGAGCCCTCAGCAACACCCATCGTATACAAAGCGATGGTTGCGGATCTATGTGCCCCCGGGAAGGAAGACGCTAGAACCAAGAAAACCCGCAAAGGACCCCGAGGTAAGCCCTCCACCACACCCATTGATACATTGCAAATGTATCTATAATTTTTGATGTTCCATGCTTGGTTTTATCTACTTTCTTGTGTTTTGTCCACACTTTGGTGTACTTTTCATATGATTTCTTGGACTAACCTATTAACAAGAGCCACAGTGCCAGCTGCTTGTTTTCTGCTGTTTATGGTTCCAGGAAAGTCAGAAAATGAATATTCTCAGAATTGGACGGGACAAAAGCCAAAGTTCCTATTTTACCGGAAGACTCACGGAGCCAGAATACGAGACGGAGGAGGGCCAGGGCCTGGCCACACCCACCCAGGCGCGGGTACCCCCAGGCCGCGCCAGGGCATGGTGTGGGCCCCCTGGCCGGCCACCGACCTTGCCTCCTTCGCCTATATATTCCCCCCGAGGCAAAAACCCTAAATCGTCAAGCCTCCAGCCACGAAAAGTTCCGCAGCGCCTCCGCCACCGAAGGGAAGATCCGGGGGACAGAAAGTCTCTATTCTAGCACCTTGCCGGGACGGGGAAGTGCCCCCGGAGCCATCTCCATTGATCTCCACCACCATCTCCATCACCATTGCTGATTCCCATGATGAGGAGGGAGTAGTTCTCTCTCGAGGCTAAGGGTTCTACCAGTAGCTATGTGTTCATCTCTCTCTATGCATGATCTTATGGTGATCATGAGCTTGTAATCAAGTAGATCTACCTTGCTACTCAAGTGCTTTAATAGATCTCTGCTCTCCCCATGTGTGTGAAGTTGACAGTGTGCACACCATGGTGGCACTTAGGCTAGAGATTACAAATACTTGTTATAAGTTATATTTGGAGTTGGATGTATTTATGAAATTGTGGTTATAGTTGGACCCATCTAGTGCTCAAGGTGACAGTGTGGGGTTATCTAGAGGGGAAAGGCTTACTTTGAGGTGTGCTGTTATAGCCCTACCCAACCGGAGAGTAGTTCAGCGTAGTATCATAAGAAGAATATATTTATATGAGAGTTTTCACTAGTGAAAGTATGATCCCTAGGCCTTATTTCTAAGCACTGAAACACCGTTTGCTATTAGATCTATTACATGTTTGCTCGCTTCTATCTTTATTTCAGTTTTCCTTTCGTCTTTTCCACGCCATCAAGTTATTTTCTATCACCGTTACCACTTTTAATTATCTATACCACTTGTATTTCACTATCTCTTCGCCGAACTAGTGCACCTATACACCTGACAAGTGTATTGGGTGTGTTGGGGACACAAGAGACTTCTTGTATCTTGATTGCAGGGTTGCTTGAGAGGGGATACCTTTGACCACTTCCTCCCTGAGTTCGTTAAACCTTGGGTGATCCACTTAAGGGAAAACTTGCTGCTGTTCTACAAACCTATGCACTTGGAGGCTCAACAACTGTCTACAAGAATAGAAGTGCGTAGACATCAAGCTATTTTCTAGCACCATTGCCGGGGAGGTAAGGTAAAAGGTATTCACACCGGAGGATTAAAGAAGAAGAACCTCCCACGACAAACGCCTATTTTCTGGCGCTATTGCCGGGGAGGTAAGGTAAAAGGTACTCACATCCTCTGGTGTGAGTGCTCGAAGTTATTTCCTTTAGATTCTGCAATTTTGTCTTTTTGTTTCTTGTTTTCACTAGTTAGGCTTAATGGAAAACAACAACAAAATTAGAGAGCTTTATAGTATTTATCTTGAGTTAGGACATGAAGTGTTTGAAGAGAAAATTAAAAAACCTATGGAACTTTATTTGCATGCTAATAGCAATGTTGTTAGTATGAATTCTTTGGACACCATTATTGCTAATGCTATGGAAAATTCTAAGCTTGGGGAAGTTAGTTTTTATGAAAATGATCTTTTTAGTTCCCCAGCTTTGGAAGATAGCTATTCTATTGCTTATGATGATACCAAACCTCCAATATATGATGATTACAATAATGAATATGATATTTTCAGTCCACCTACTATTGAGGAGGAAATTAATTATGACTATAATATGCCTCCTATATTTGATGATTATGGTGATGAGAATAATAGTGATAGCTATTTTGTTGAATTTGCTCCCACTACAATTAATAAGAATGACTATGTTTATGTGGAGAGTATTAATTCTTTTATGCATGTGGCTCATGATAGGGACGTTTTATGTTATAGTTATATTGTTAATTTTATTCATGATGCTACTGAAAGTTATTATGAGAGACGGAAACATGGTTTTATGCATCTCAATAATATTAAGTTGCCCCTCTTTATGTTGAAAGTCTTGAAGTTGCACTTATTTTGTTTTACTATGCTTGTTTCTTTGTGATTTCATGACTTGTTTATTTACAAGATTCCTATGCATAGGAAGTAGGTTAGACTTAAATGTGCTCCGAATTTGCTTCTTGATGCTCTCTTTTATTTCAATTCATATTTCTTATGTGAGCATCTTCTCAAACTATCATGCCTAACTTAAAGGCGTTAAAGAAAAGTACTTATTGGGAGATAACCCAAAAGTTTTGGATGATTCTTGGAAGTTATTACTTCAGTAATAACCGCTCCTTATCCTTTTTATTTTCTTTTTGTGCCAAGAGTAACCTCTAATGAGTGAGAAGTAATGATTCGGAAAGTTGCTGTCCCGAAACAGATTTCTGTGCTTCACCGTAAAAACTATTGTAAAATCTCTGAACATCTTTTTGCGGCGTGAATTTTTGTTCTTCTCCCCCAGGTTCTAATCTAACTTTCGTTAGTTCAACACTTTTTGATTTAAGCAACAGAAGGTCCTCTAAAAAATTCTTCTTTACCTGCTGGTCTGTTTTGACAGATTTCTGCCATTTTCTGCATTTGCTTCTTGTTTGTTCCTTTTTGAGTTCTTTTGGGGAATTGAGATTTTTGAGGGAAGTGCTACAGTAGCTAGTGTTCTAATAGAAGTTTATTTGGAGTTAGAACTGAACCTTAATACTTATTTATCTTGAGTGCACTAATGTTGCTAATAAAGATTGTGTGAAGTTTTGTATGAAGGAAAAATTTCAGGTGTATGGAAGGAATGAGTAATGAGAAGAAGGATGGACTAAATCTTAAGCTTGGGGATTCCATGCGTGTCACACCAAGAAATATCCAAGAATTACAAGCGTTAAAGCTTGGGGATGCCCAAGGCATCCCCTTCTTCATCAATAAAAATTCTAGGTTTCTTCCAAACGCTTCATTTTTATTGTTTCATGCACGGTTGTGTTGTTCTTGGAGAGTCTTCTTTTTTGTTTTCGTTTGCTTTTGTTTGCTTAGTTTTCTGAATAAATTGGTTGGACCCCCTCTTTCATACATTGGTTTTCAAATAGTTTGTTTTGGTTTGGAAAAGAGTAGGAAAGTTCATGCTTATGTGGTAAAAAGAGCTTGTTTTTGACTGTGGCCTATGCTTTGTCATGCCATGCTTGATATTTTGTTGGATTTATGCTTAGTATTCCTTGCTGTAGCATGACTTGTTATAAACAATTGAGATTTATTAATGTGCCTTGGATGAATCATGCGTTGTTTTAGCATATTAAAGCATAGTATAGTGGTATTTTCCTTTGATGCTTTATTTGGGTTGAGTTGGCACATGCTCACACCATGTTATGACTATCTCAAGTCACCATAAGCCTTTATGATCCTTTAGTTTTCAACTTGTAGTGTCACTTTATGATTTAATCAATGATGTTTTGTCGCTCTGCATGATTATGGCCATTATTGCTCTCTTAGTTTGCCGCTCCCAGTCTTTTGCTAGCCTCCACAACCAAGTATGAGTTACACTCATGCATCCAACTCCCTAAACCAAGTTATTCCAAAGAGTCCACCATACCTACCTACTAGCTTAAGCTATTCCAAGTACATTCATGCTTTTGTTTACCTTCCAAATTAAACTTGTTATGAGAAAACTAGTGATTAAAGCTCTCACGAACTTGATGACACACTTTACTTTTCTTGCCGTTAATAAACTTGAACCATTGTGTCGTCTATGTTGTATATGCTTGCACTTATTTGTTGGGGATTAGCAGAACCATGCTTTCATGGGGAACGCTTTCAACATTGCACTTGGTACTTGTACCTAGTTGATATCATGCTCTTTTGTATATGGATGTCGTCGGTGTGAAATGAAAGGGGAGCTTGTAAGTCCATGGAGTTATGTATATGTGTTAGAGAAACGCTCGAGTCATGGTCTAATTCATGCTGACATGGTGGAAACCTGCAGCGTAACCATAATGAGCTGTCTATGAAGCATTCTTCTTATAAAAAAAGAGTCCTATATTGAAAAAAAGAGAAAAAGAAAAGAAAAAAGAGTTTATGAAAGGAGGAAAGAGAGAAAAAAGCACCATATTCCCATGGTAAATAAGAAGATTGCTGAGATGCTCGTTGTCTGCTTGCCTTGTCATTTTGATATGGGGATTCTTCTGTATCATCGGGCAAGGGGTACCCCGTTGGCGGTTCTCTATGATACACATGTACTTACAATGACAAGAACTTACCGGTGACTAAACTTGAGTAGCATGAGGAGCGGCCCTCGTATACAAGGGACATGAGATCTCTAACTTGTACTTCGTCAAGCATGTACACCATAGTTTGTTCACTTTAACCTTAACCACTTCAAGATGCTTATGATAGGGGCCATGAGAGCTGAAAGCTATAAGTATCATAATTTTTGGAAGCTCTTTATGAGACTTGAATCCCTACTTCCTTCTATGAAGGCCTTTCTTTTACTTTTATGTTGAGTCTCCACCTTCTATCTTTATGCACCTACTTTGAGAGCATAGTGGCCATTCTTAGTTCTATGTGCATTGTCCCAAGACTTGTTGATGGATGCATAGCTTTGATATTGCTTGTTTTAAACTATTTGTATCTAGTCACTCTTATGAACTTTGAAGGTGTCCTATGCATTTATGTTTGCTACTCTATGAGGGACAAGCTGAATACTATTATGCTATGTTTTCTTTATGTGAAACAAACAAACGTTTTGCAAAGCATTGTTATTCATGAATCTTTTGTTTGTGCCTTTTCATGTTGCAACATAGTTTCTTTGTCTTATTGCTAGAACTTTGTCTTTCATGTTATGATTGAAGTACTATGATCCCAGCTTTCAATGTTTTATAAATACTTTGATCAAGTTTATGATGGTGCATGTCACCTAAAAAATTATTCTTTCTTTTTATCACTTACCTACTCGAGGACGAGCAGGAGTTAAGCTTGGGGATGTTGATACATTGCAAATGTATCTATAATTTTTTATGTTCCATGCTTGGTTTTATCTACTTTCTTGTGTTTTGTCCACACTTTGGAGTACTTTTCATATGATTTCTTGGACGAACCTATTAACAAGAGCCACAGTGCCAGCTGCCTGTTTTCTGCTATTTTTGGTTCCAGGAAAGTCAGAAAATGAATATTCTCGGAATTGGACAGGACAAAAGCCAAAGTTCCTATTTTACCGGAAGACTCATGGATCCAGAATACGAGACGGAGGAGGGCCAGGGCCTGGCCACACCCCCCAGGCGCGGGTACCCCCAGGCCACACCAGGGCATGGTGTGAGCCCCCTGACCGGCCACCGACCTTGCCTCCTTCGCCTATATATTCCCCCCGAGGCAAAAACCCTAAATCGTCAAGCCTCCAGCCCCGAAAAGTTCCGCAGCACCGCCGCCACCGAAGGGGAGATTCGGGGGACAGAAAGTCTCTATTCCGGCACCCTGCCGGGACGGGGAAGTGCCCCCGGAGCCATCTCCATAGATCTCCACCACCATCTCCATCACCATTGTTGATTCCCATGATGAGGAGGGAGTAGTTCTCTCTCGAGGCTAAGGGTTCTACCGGTAGCTATGTGTTCATCTCTCTCTATGCATGATCTTATTGTGATCATGAGCTTGTAATCAAGTAGATCTACCTTGCTACTCAAGTGCTTTAATAGATCTCTGCTCTCCCCATGTGTGTGAAGTTGACAATGTGCACATCATGGTGGCACTTAGGCTAGAGATTACAAATACTTGTTATGAGTTATATTTGGAGTTGGATGTCTTTATGAAATTGTGGTGTTTGTTGGACCCATCTAGTGCTCAAGGTGACAGTGTGGGGTTATCTAGAGGGGAAAGGCTTACTTTGAGGTGTGCTGTTATAGCCCTACCATGGATTAGAGTGTCCAACTGGAGAGTAGTTCAGCGTAGTATCATAAGAAGAATATATTTATATGAGAGTGTTCACTAGTGAAAGTATGATCCCTAGGCCTTGTTTCTAAGCACTGAAACACCATTTGCTATTAGATCTATTACATGTTTGCTCGCTTCTATCTTTATTTCAGTTTGCCTTTAGTCTTTTCCACGTCATCAAGCTATTTTCTATCACCATTACCACTTATAATTATCTATACCACTTGTATTTCACTATCTCTTCGCCGAACTAGTGCACCTATACACCTGACAAGTGTATTGGGTGTGTTGGGGACACAAGAGACTTCTTGTATCTTGATTGGAGGGTTGCTTGAGAGGGGATACCTTTGACCACTTCCTCCCTGTGTTCAATAAACCTTGGATGATCCACTTAAGGGAAAACTTGCTGCTGTTCTACAAACCTCTGCACTTGGAGGCCCAACAACTGTCTACAAGAATAGAAGTGCGTAGACATCACCCATCATATGTGAATCGATGGGTGCAGAGCTGTGTGCCCCTTGGGACAAAGACACGGGAATCCTTCCCGGCAAGTATGCCGTCGTGATGGAGGAAATGCCTAGGCTACCCTAGGCCATGGACGTACGAAGGTACCTCCAGGCCCGGGAGCTCTCCACCGACCACGCTGATGCAGAGAAAGTATTCTGACAAGCCAACATGTATAACCTGATGGACGGGGACCTCTACTAGAAGCACGAATCTAGCATCTTTCTCTGTTGCATCTCAGAAGAAGAAGGGCACAATCTCCTCGCCAAGATACACCAGGAGAGTGCTCGATCGCCTCCTGGACCTTGGCGAGGAAGGCGTTGCATCAAGGGTTCTACTGGCCTATGACATTGTCGGGCGTCGAGTACTTGGTCAGAACCTGTAACGCCTACTAGTTCCATGCCAAGGAAACACAACAACCCACTCAAGCTCTTCAAACTATACCCCTATCATGGCCTTTCGCCTTATGGGGGCTCAACATTGTGGGACCCCGCCCGCGAGCAGTGGGAGGGTATCCATACATGTTCATCTCCACTTACAAGTTCACCAAGTGGCCAAAAGTGAAACTAGTGCGGGCTATCACTGCCCAGGCCATCGTCAAGTTCATCCGGTCTATTGTGTGGTTCTTTGGCATACCCCACCAGATCATCACCAACAACTGATCACAGTTCACCAGCCGCACCTTCCTCGCCTAATGAGACACCCCGGCACCAAGGTCTGCTTCGCCTTGGTGGCCCATCCCCGGAGTAATGGGCAAGCGAAGCACCTCAATGCGGAGGTGCTACACGGGCTCAAAATCCGGACCTTCGATCAATTGAAAACCAGCAGGCAGTGCTGGATCGTTAAAATCCTAGCCATCCTGTGGTCGATTAGGACCACCCCGAGCAGGGCCACTAGAGAAACCCCTTTCTCCTTGGTCTACGGAGCTGAAACCGTGTTGCCCACCGAGCAGCGGTACGGTTCTCCTCGGGTGCGAGCTTACCAAGAGGCCTCCCTCAGGGAACAACGAATCGATGACATCAACTTCCTCAAAGAGGTTCACAACCTAGCGGTTGTATGCGCGGCTCACTATTAGCAGAGCTTGTGATGCTATCATAGTCGCCGGGTCTAGCCTCGACCATATAAGAAGGTGACTTGGTCCTTCACCAGGCTTGCCCCGAGAATGGTAGTAACGAGTTACAACCAAATTGGGACGGCCCTTACCAATCCTCCATCTGCAAATCAAAGACTAGCTAGATATTCTTATCCTCAAGCTGGATCAACCAGTGCCATGTCCTCACTAACGACGCCCGGAAGATGTGAGTAGCTACCTCTCTAAAACACAACCTTTCCATATCCTTTGGCATGTCGGCTTAGTGTTCATTTTTGCTAGTTTCAATCTTTATCATGTATAGGCACGATATTTCTTGTCCACATCACTTCATGAGTTCTGAGTGAGTCAGTAGCCAAAGGTGGTCACTGTTCTAATCCTCCATACATCACTGATTGTTTTAGCATTGTTGGTTTTCTTTGTATGAACAAATGGACAACTCTATGTCAAATGGGAGTGACAATGATAATGTGTCTACGTGCAATGGTGATTGAAGTTCAGATGATGGAGATCATTTTTCTCTGAAGATGAGCATAATGAGAATGACAACTTTGATGAGAATGGATCCGAGGACGATATGGTCAGTCATGTGAAGATTCTTTTTTATCTTGGACGTATACAAAGAGCATGTCAATTTATTCTCCTTGTTTTTTAATTGTGTATATGGACATCAGTGGTGAAAACAAGGAGCACGATCCAAAAGAATTGTCCATAAAAAACATGAGTGATGTACGTTGAGTATTATAATATTTTAATAAGAATTGAATAGACATGTTATATTACTTTGTGCTACAATGGTGCATGTGGTACTAGTATATCACAGTCAGCATGATTATTTTGGGGATTCGGGCTTGGAAACCTAGGATGCCGAGGAGACAAGAATCACAGGAACCCGAAGAGTCAAAATCTGAATATAAGAGTGATGTAAGTTGTTCATTATTGTATGTCAAGGCATAAATATTATCAATCAGATCACTAATATTTCTTTGTTTTTAATTGTGTAGGTTAAAGAAAGTTCCCAGCATGAGCATAGTAAGAATCAAGTGAAATCATAGAAGGATTATCAACATGCTCGGTATAAGCGGGATAGACACTGGATTGTAATGGACATGACCTTTCCTTCAGAAGACTTGACATTTGTTTACAACAACCAGTACGCGAGAGATCATGGTTTCAACATAAGACGAGATAGGATGAAACGAGGTCCGGATGGAGAAATTTGGTACATGTGGTTTCACTGTTCTAGGGAAGGGACACGTTAGAGCAAGTATTTGACCATGGATGACTGCAAGTGTAGGCAACAAACTAAACCTCGCCACAATGGTAATGCCTATCTCATCGTGTTGTTTGGAAGATCCAAGGGGATTTGGGTAGTTAAGGTATTTGAGGATGATCACAGCCATATGGTAGCTAGACCCGATGAAGTCTTGTTTATTTGGTCTCATCGAAAGATCAAGACTTATCAGAGAGCTAAATTCATGTCATTGGCAGTGACATAGGTAAGATTACTTGGGTGTTTATGATTTGATAACCTGGCTGCATAAAGGCTCACATCCCATGAAGATTCAAGATGATGGCCGAAAGAAGCAACCGATAGAAGCCTTAGTTGTATTAGGAAAGGAAATATGAACCGACGTTGTGTTGGAGTTGTAATCATACATATGAAACCTATCCGTATACAGCTTTGAGACCCGTCATATTATATATAGGACGAGAGAAGCCTATGAGGAGGTATCGAAACCCCCCAAGCATTCTATAATAGTGTTGTTCATCAAGTAATCAGGCGACTTCAACTCCCTTGTTTGCCTGACATCCGAGGAAATCCCCAGCATTCTCTTTTTCGCTAAACCCTAAGTCCATCAACATGGGCATTGCCGAGGTTACCCCATGTCAATTGGCGCCGTTTGTGGGAAACCTGAATGCTTGAGTCATGGATTCGGGGGACCCCTTTTCATCAAGAAACAATTCAACGGAAGCGGCACCATTCCCGCCCACACCTGTTTCGGTACCAGTCGATTTCAACTGCGGATCCGATCTCATCATCAAAAGCTTCCACTTCCAAGTAGAGGATCCCGAATAATGACACTCCTCGTCTCTGATCTCATCAGGACCGTCGACCGGAAAAATTGCGCCTACGGCAATAGCTGCGTCATCTGTTGGATCTTCCGCAGAAGTCACGAGGCAGATCGAGGTAGCCAAACAAAACAAGGAAATCATGGCAGAACTAGGGGATCTTGATCGTCTTGATGATGATCTCTCCTTTGGATCAGACCGCCAGCCAACCACGCTACACGGATCAAGTCCAAAAACATGGAACCCAAAGAAAGTGACAAGAGCATCGACTTCGGAATCAGGATGGCTGAAATTTACCTAGAGAAGAAACTGATGGACTTCACTGACCCACCAAACAGTGTCTCCCTTAGTTCCGACGATGATGTTACTAGTTCATACATGACCCAGCACCAAGTGTGCGTGATCATCGGAGACGCCTCAACTCAGCAGGACTCCAACGGTAATCCTATTTTTAACCCTGATGATATTTTGTCAAGCGATAATGCAGGAGATCACAAACATGAAGGAAATCATGAAAACGGGGAAGACCCAACGAACAACCGTGTAATCCCAGGAGGAGGAGAACCATGCAGTGGCGAGAGGCAAACTCTCTAGCTACCAGTCGAAGCATGGCAAAAAGCAAGAGCAACAATTTCAGATGCAGTTCGAATGACAGCTGACGCAACGCGCGAAGATCTACTGGCATACCAATACTTGCTTCATCACAAAAAAGATCTGCTAAGGATGTAGAGGCAGGTCAACGAAAGGAAAATACTAGCTGACGAGTCCAGCCTTCGACAGGCCCAACTAAGTTCTACCCGAAGATCGGGAAGCGTAACTAGAGAAGCGAAACCATGGAAGGGAGCCTCACGGCTGCAAAATATCCCCAAAGCTGAAAGAAACGAGATGACGTGAGATCTTGATTTATCATTCATGTCCGTAGATCCAACATGACACATCAAAGCAAAAACAGCCCAAGCTGCAATTGTAGCCGCACAAACAAACTTGCTTACAACTCAACCTGTACCCGATGGTCCTCGTGCAGCTCTCCACCACTCTGCCCTGGTGAACCTCAGCATGGTAGGAGCATCCCTCGCACAAGTAGAACAAGGAATCACGCGACAACCTGACAGATCCCCGTGTCGTTGCAGCAGCCCTCAGCAAGTGGGTCACACCCGCCGATCAAGATCGCCACATCGAGCCCACTTCTCAGGGTTGGAGCCATGAAACGATGCAGGAGATGATATTACACAATGCAGGATTAATAGATCTAGCAAAGAGCATAGTAGCCAAAGATATTATGATGGTGAAAGTGAAGACAAACATGAACTATGTGGAGCTAGTTGCTTTACCCGACGGGTTCACAAAACTCCAGTACCAAAGGACTTCAAATTGCCCCACGATTGTCAGAAGTACAATGGTCTCCAAGAGCCCAAAGCTTGGTTGGCAGATTATCTGGCAATTGTCAAATTATAGGGTGGCTCCAAGGCCACCACAATGCAGAGCTTGTAGCTGCACCTAACTGGCACTGCACAATCCTGGCTAAGGCAGCTACCCCGAAGATTCCATCAGCAGCTGGAATGATCTTGAGGACAAATTCATCAGAAATTTCCACTCCACATTCAAGCGACCCGCGTGTTTGGAACAATTGCGAGCATGCAAGAAAAAACCAGGAGAACCAATACGGGCCTTCATCCAGTGAAGGAACGTTATAAAAAACTCGGCTGAAGCTATATCCAACGAAAGGGCAATCAATGCCTTCAACGATGGGCTTCGTCGGCAAGAATTCATTGAAGAATTGGGACGAATCCAGCCCAAGACGATCTCATAGATGATGGACATGGCTAACCGCTGGGCCGACGGGGAAGATGCACTACACAATAAAAGAGCCCGTTCATCCGAACAAGACATGCATAGGCGCAATAATGATAGAACACGGCAAAACAATGAAGGATACAGTGGACCAAGCAATGTCGCGGCTGGTTTCTCCAGAGGGGACCACCAAAAAAGTGACGATTACAATAATGGGTATCGCAACAGTAGTGACGACGCTGGTGGAAGCCAGCCACAATAGCGATACCCGCCAAGAAATCGAGACCCACCTATGTCTGCAGGGAAAATGCTGGAAGGACCCTGCAATATGCACGTCTACATCGACTCAGCGGGCAAGAGGCGATCCAATCACCTCCTAAAGCACTGCTGGGAATTTCTAAAGATGCAGGAGCTATGCAACGCAAGGGCAACCAAAGCAACAAATCGAGGCTAAGCTACTATGCCTGGCACTTTGGCCATCGGTGCACAACCACCACCGCCAGTGCATCCACCAGTTGGGTAGCCATAAAGCACAACAAACCAAGAAGATGAGTATCCTAGGTTAAAAGGAGCAATGTCAATGATATAGAAAGGATGACCCTCTAATAGGACACATAAGTTGATTACCAGGCAAGTAAATATGGCAGTAACATCACCGCCCCCTACACCTGAGTATCTCCACTGGTCAGAGCAAGAAATTACCTTCAATCGAGCTGATCACCCACTTTGAGTTCCACGACCGGGTCAATCAGCATTAATAGTGGAAGCACAAATCGGTGAGTTCGACATGAGCAAGGTCTTCTTGGATGCAGGGAGCAGCATCAACCTCATCTATGCCAAAACTCTGCGGGCAATGAATTTTTCCTTAACAAATCTAGCGCCTACAGATACAACGTTTCATGGGATAGTTCTAGGAAAAGCTGAGACTCCTCTGTGCAAAGTCCACCTCGACGTAGTCTTCAGATCAAGGAGCAACTTCATTCGTGAAAAGCTAGAGTTCGAAGTAATGGACTGGCCATCGCAGTACCACGTGATCCTAGGACGACCAACTTTCGCTAGATTCATGGCAGTACCCCACTATGCATACCTGGTGCTAAAAATGCCATCCCCCAATGGGGTTATAATAGTAAAAGGAAGTTTCGGCCGCTCGGACAACTGTGATCGAGAATTCAACAAAATATCAGAATCCTTTGGGATGGAGACTTGGCCAGCTAAAAATAACGGATGGAGACTTTGGGATGAACTACTACACAAGGGATGTGTCCTCAGTGAGCGAACCTCGAAAGACCAGGTACAACACACACATGCAAAAACAACCTATCTGGCCTCTACTTCTAGTCCCGCATAGGAAGGCTCCCTCATCAGCGTACCCTGTGAGAATTGGGGAACTATAGGAAACTACGTCAAAATCCTAGAAGCCCAAAAGGAACCCGACAAGCACCCAACAAAATCAAACACAGCAGTCAATGAACAATCTACCCGACGAATCAAGACCATTGGAGAGCAAGCTCCTCGCCTCACAAATACATGGCGCGTCAAGAAGATTGCAAAAGCAACATCGGTTGCCAACCCAATACTCATCCCCGAAAAGGGCGCTAGCCTACATGTATGCATCAATTTCCCAATTACAAGAGACTCAGTAAACCAACCGCTTTTCTCTCTGGTTCGCCATGCAGACGTGGGGCCTCCAGTCAAAAAGATGAAACCCCCTCAAACCAACACGGAGCATGATGGAGCACCTCAAGACAGAAGCCGCAAATTTTAGGAAGATTCTTTACTTTTATGCATTTTATATTCAATAAGGCCAACAACCAGGCGGACACGCCAAACAATGTATCCACCAATATTCGAGGATAAATAAAGAAAAGTTTCCCACAATGGGGTTCCAAGATCTATGCATTTCAGTACATGGAGGCTTCAACAATTACGCCAAGCTCGCCAAGTCATTGGGTCCTATATAACGTGCAAAATAAAGGATGTCCTGCGTGAAAAAGCAAAATCTCGTATAAACATACGACCTTTTTGACAAATACAATGGCATCACACAATATTTTTTCTAAAGTAAAAAGGTACACAATGAAGAAAAACAGTTAGATGGCAAAATTAATAAAGAAATCCTCGTCTGCCTCTAGCCACCTTCGGACAATCCTCATTGCAGGACTACGGGCGGCGACATAATGAGGCGCTATATTAACAAGACCACCACCAGGAGGGGGAGACAGCCCTGACGATACATCATCCAAGTCCAGCGTCGGATGATGCGCGTACACCCAGGAAAGCGCAAGTTTGGCACCTGCCTCAAGATGGAGCTTCACAAAATGATGAATCCTTTCACCCTGCCGAAACTTTGCTAGTAAGTCAGCTAAAGTCTGCGGTTGAGGATCCTAGGTAAACATGGCATTGTATACAATGGCCAACGATCTGCGGTAGCATTTGACAAACTGCTCCACCTCTGACACATGGTGTTGAAGCAAAGCCACGACGTAAGCACGGTGGTGGTCAATCTAAAAATCATTTTTTTATTTTTGGGAAGAAGACACAAGAGCTTAAATTCGATTGCGCAGACGTTAGATTTCATCCCTCTCGCGCAATCGAATGCCTACAAGAAAGAGAAGGAGAAGAAAAATTGATACCCCTCAAACAAAACGGAATAATGCAAAAATAATGCGGAGGACTTACAAAGCATCTTCTCGCTCGCCCTGGAAATTTCCTCCAAAAAGTATGCTTCATGATCTAGGGCCTGGCGTGTTTTTGACTGAGCAACATCCACCATTGATTGAACAATCCGAAGTTTCCCTTCAAGTCTCCTCGCCTGCTCAATTTTCTCTGCATAGAATGGAGGATCTACTACACACACAATAGCAGTCTCGATTGCACCCAACCCAGATGAAGATGGGATCACATCCAATGTCTGGGCAGACGCAGAAGGAGCCGCTGAATCGATCAATATCTGGCAGGGCACACGAAAAAATACAGAGCATTCAGCATACAAAGGGACTCACATACATATGTACAGAAGCTGTTTTCTCATCAAAAGGAGGCGCCTAAAAGCAAGACAAGCCAAGTTCATTACAAGCAGTAGAGCACAAGATGCTAAAAGCTACAAAATAAAATTATGGATCAGTCTTCTCCACAGATAAGGTCACACTAGCAGAAGATGCACTAGCTGCAGGAATAATAGGGGCACCAGTCAAAGAAGGGGAAGTTGATTTCTCCGTACCCGAGCCTATGCCCAAAAGCACCCAAGAATACTTCTTGTCCCTCTTAATGAAAGGCTTCAAATAAAGTACTTGGCCATTGGAGGTGACTGGGACAGAGGAGCTAACCTTCTGCCAGTCGACTTTCTCGCCATGCGCCATTGCCATGCCATCTAAGTTTCCGCACCACTCTTCGACTGTGTCACGCTGTAGCCAATGAGCAGGCTTGGATCAGCACCAAAGACAGCAACAAGGTCGTTCAAATCAGCCGACACTTCCTTCGACATAGAAACTTCAACATGTAAGATCTTGAAAGTGCGGCATGAGCAGACACGGAGGTGCACCCATGAACACTGTTAGCCTCCAACGTGCTAACATCATCTGATAAAGGGTCGACCTTCTTATATTCGCCCAACACTAAATTTTGGCCTGTCAGCTCTGCACATACGAAAAAGGTCTAAGAACCAGAAGAGAAAAACAAAAGGGGATTAAAACAGAAATTTCTCCTTGAAGACAAAAAAATTACGATTTAAGGAAGCATTGAGGGTCTCCAAGCACTTCCGGAGATCTTCATCTCGGGTGGCAACTTGTTTGTCCTTCTCTTCGACATCGGTGCTGGCTTTCTGCTTGGCCTCCTCCAAAGCTTTCTCGGCAACCCGCAGTTCGGCCTCCAAAGCATCGGCACGCTCTATCGCCTCGTCTCGGATAACTTCAGACTCTTTGGCAGCAACTGTACAATTAATAAGCGAGGCAAAACTCAAGAAAAAGGAGAGGATAAATTTCTCAAATTCGCGAAGATGAAAAGAACATACCTTTCAGCTCTTCGACTTCATTACAGATCTTAATAAAAGGCAAAGCCATGTCGACCATCTCACACATCAAAGGCCGCAGAACACATTAAGGCGAAGAACATCAAGAAAAACAACCAGAGGAGAAGCTATGGCAAAGTTAAAAACATAGAAGCACTTACGTCTTGCATATCCACTTCAGCTGGGCTTTCATATATCACCATGCCTTTGCTAGCCAATTTTATTATTTTTTGCAGCGGTGGTTTCAGCAAAGTGGCAACATGTTTCTGGATAATCTGATCTGTGGGTGATGCATGCAAATCCTTTGGATACATGGATGGCTGCGAAGATCTCAAACAAGGAGGGGCAATAGATGTATCAAGAGGAGATAGGGGAGGATCTTACCCGTCAACACCACTACAAAAGTAAACACAAAAAGCTCAAACAACTTGCTCATATGAAAAATCAATAAAGGAGCAGTGAGAACTTACAAAGAAACATTCTGCATAAAGTGGAACAGATTCATCCAAGGAAGAGCAGACGAAACTGGGACGATGTGCAAAGGCTTTGAGCCAGTGGAGTCATCTGAGTCTTCAATCGTCTCTACTACGTCAGGACGCTTTCTTTTCTTGCCAACGGGTGCCACGCAAAAATCATCATAACGAGCCGACAGAAGAGACTGCATCCTCGATGAATATTCTATGACAGATGCCTCCATCTCCTAATCGGCAGCAGTCCCAGTCATAGGAATATCGTTGGATGCAGAAGGATCAGCTGGGAGCTCGCTGCTCTCGGGGAGAGGAGGAAAGGAGGATAGATAATCGTAATCCTTTATGACAAAAGATCAGCAATCACAAAGGAGGATAATCATAAAAGAACAAAAGCAAATTCGCACAGAGTAGCAAGCTATGAGAAATTTACCTCTAGAAGGTGGTTCTTCTTGCCAAATGGCTCTACACTGAAATTACAGGGAACTAAGACTTTATGGATCAGCCTGGTGAAGTTCCGAACCCTTTTTTCATCGACCTTGAGGGCAAGATCATCCGGTGAAATCCTCATCGGGTCCTTCTTGCCAATATATGCCCCAATAATAGAAAGCCTTGCCTAAAGAGGCTGCACATGGATCCGCAGAAAATACGCCATGATTTGAAGTCCCGACAGTTCCTTCCCAACCTCATGACACAGTTTGGAAATAAGGGAAAGAAGGGGTTCAATATCCGTCATTTATTCGGGAGTAGGTTGCTGATCCCAAGAATCAAGTTTTTTATAAGATTTTTTGGGGTCAAAGGAGGCTAAGCCGAAATATTGGCCCTCGACTATCTGATCCTTGATGTAAAACCATATATTTTTCCACCCCTGGACAGACTCAGTGATCTTAAAATCAAAATAGCGACATAAGAGTGAATAGAGAAAATGGCGCCACCATCATCATGAACAATGGTATCGGTGGCATTCTAGCAAACATAGAAGAAATACTTCCACAAGCTCCAATAGGGATAGATCCCGGGGAAGAATTCACAAAGAGTAACAAAGCAAGCAACATGGAGAACAGAGTTGGGCTTGAGCTAATACAGCTGCACGCCAAAGACAAAAAGGTGACCTTGAAGGAATTCATGGATAGGGAGAGAAAGGCCATGGAATAAAAAGGAGAGAACATTACCCTCCAGCTAGAGTCAGGAATTGGAGCAGCTTCATCCCCTGGGAGCTTGAAGGTTGTCTCCTCGAGATGGCTAGAGTTCCGTGCCTCACACAAATCTCGCGCAGTGCACTTCAAAGGGGCCCATCCGATACCCTCTTCCTAGTGGACTTGGCGGCCATAGCAGAAGTCCTCACCTTGGTCTTTCCCATGGTGGTTGAGGAGCAGCACCAACATGCGGAAAAAGCAGGAATAGGTGTGAGAGGCAGAGGAAGGCAAGGGCACAAGGAAGAAGATGAAGCCAGCAAAGAGGAGGTAAAAAGCAGTAAAAGAAATCTCCTTTGCTTTATAAAGAGGCAAAGCACACAGCATAGACCGTTCGATGTAAAATCAAACCGTAGGAACTCACAAGATGGTGACACATTTCAAAGGATCTATCCTACTATTAAACAAGCAAACAAGAATTTTCTTATGCGCACGCCACTAAACATACACAGTCGAACCAACACTGCCAGATCAACCCACTTGATTAAATCTAACCGTCTAGATTGATCTATTCCTGGTCTAATGTGCGCTTAGCAATTTGCATGAAGCGAACGCACTCCACCGGCAGAGGAAAGATTCAGCAGCCGACTCATCTAAAAATTAACTCAAAAAAATACCGAAGGCAAAAATACCACACGCCGCCGCCATCCTTCTGTTGCATCGATGCCTATCCAGCCCTACTCTACCCTTCGATGCCTCCTAGGACTAGGCGCCGTGCACCGGCCTATAGCATCGCGGGCGCTGATGCCTCCCATCCCCCCATTGCTACCCTGCACCGTGTCGCTGCATGGGCACACATCGGATTTGGTTTCCCTGAGATCTACAGGTGTTGGTCAACCTCCTCTTGCCGTCCGACCACTCCCTCCACGAGCTCCTCTCCGCCAGGTCCACCCCTCTCTTCACCTCGCTGATTTCATACCTATTAATAAGTACCACGCCGCGGGGCCGCCCAACACCTCGCTACTACCAGTTTCCCCTTACTCTTCTCTTATCCCCTCATCTTTTTATTTATCTTGCAGTCATCAAAGCTCTACGTATGCATTGGTCATTCATGCAGTTTCAGATATGGAGCACTTAGATCTTGCATGTTAGTTACCTGATCTAATTAGAGGAAATTTGGGTTAGGTGTTTCAGAATATTTGAAAACCTAGATCCAACATGAATTGATAATTATCAATCTAGACCCTCCTACTTATATTCATCCCGTAAATTATCATTGTTTAGTTTGGGTTTCCCTTACCCAATTATAGTATGAGACTTTGTTGCCAATTTTGAATCACATACTTGATTTAGGGATCCTTGGTTTTAACTTTGCCAGTTTGATTGTGTGGAGCACTATCGATACTTACATTCAGTCTTGATAGTTTCAACAACTTGATGAGGAGTTCGAGTAGGAGGCTGGTTGTTCGTACTATGGACTTTCTTGATAAGCTTCAGTTGCGAGTATGACAAAGTGATAAGTATTGTGGGTTGTATTATGTTAGTGGTAGGTGAGAAGCATTTGGATCACTCTTTGGCGCCACACATGATACCGATCTCCACGATAAATTATGGGAGGTACGGATTTGTATTTGATGTACTTCATAGAAAATGAATAGTTTCATTCTATAATTTGTGGAAATTTCATTATAAATCACATCCTATGGTTGAATCTTTAATGTGGCAGGGGCATATACTAGAACTGATTGTGCTGAAGATTGGATCTATTATTTGGTTTCTTTTGTGTTAAGGATCAAGACGAGAGACTTAGAATTTTATGGTGTTGATGTCCTAAGAACAGGTAAAATTGCGGCCTTGCAAATTCGGAATAACTCTAAATAGTTGTTGGTATTTCTGAGCCATGTAGCTAAATGCATGTATGTTCTTATATGGTGGTTACCTTGTTTCAGCAAAAATAATTATTTTTTCTTACATTATTTGTGTAACCATGATGCATAGATATTATATTCCTATACGTGTAGAGATATTATATATGCATCTGATTTGCTTTAGTTTTCACTGAAATCATGTTCAACTTCTCATGTCGCTTTGCAGGTTAATGGTCTCTTCTATATATTTTATTTTCCATCTTGACGAACTATCTAGTTACTATCAAAGCAAGCTGAAGGTGAGAATAACTTATGTTATCTCTGTGCTTCAACGATTCAGTCTATGTGTTACATCTAGCAGTTTGCATTTTGTGTGCTACAATTGGAGGGTATCTCACAAATAAGCTAAATCTTATGCTCATTTTTGTTAACGGGAGACACATATTGTGTATATTTTATCTAGGCTTACTCCCTCGCATTGATTTTCTAATTCAGATTGTGGCCCACAAGATTTGCATGACCCAACCTTGGTTTCCTTTTTGTCGAGTACTAAAGCATGCTTGCGTAGACCATGCCAATTAGAAGTCGTCATCACCAGACTTCAAGATTTATGGAATCCAGTTGACTGTTAGCTAGGCTGAACCTAAAGGATCAAAATCATCATCAGATTCTTCTCCTTCTGCTACCCAGGTGAAAACCATGCATGAAAAACTGAGCTCTTATGCTTACCATTTGTATGAAATTTGTACAATATAGTACTATAGTTTACAATAGATTGACTAATTCAGTAATTTTGTATTGGGGTAGTAATATTGCCAAATTTACACGTAGATGAAACACTATATTGCTCTTTTATACCACAATCTTCTAGAAAGAAACAACAGACTCTTGCAAAGGAAACAAAGAAGTGATGATTGTCGTCGGATTGATGACAAGTACGCAATGAGGGGGTCCTCGAGGCGTGCGGGAGAGAGGGATGTGAGACGTATGGTGTTCCGGGACAATAAGCACACAAGTTTATCCAGGTTCGAATCCGCCGGCTTTGGACGGACCCTACTCCTACTAGCAATCCAATAATATGGCAGAGTCGAAATATGGGTTACAAGGGTTTCGCCTGTGCGAGTTGAGATTGTAGACTATTGTGAGGTTGCCCTAAAGGCTTACCCTAGGACGGCTTATATAGATATCCGGCCTAGGGTTTACCGGAGAGACCTATTCGGCTTCGACTAAGAGTCGGTTATAGAGTATATCTTGGCCTACAAGTAACATCACATGCCTATGTCGGTAAGTCTTGTGGGCCTTTCCGTAGCCAGACTGGACTCCGTCTCTTCTGCATGACTAGGCCGCCCGTAAAGCAAAGATCTAACTCGAAGTGGACCATCCTGGTCAGTGAGGCACAATGAGGATACCCAGAAAGTATATCCCCAACAGCAGCCCCCGAAAGCCTCCAAGATCCAGAGTCATATTTCATCATCGCCTAGCTTGATCTTCGGCTTGCAGAATCTTGAAGGGTTCCTGAAACTTTAAAAGAAAGGATACATTAATACATTATTAAAACTTGAAATTCAAAACGAGTTGGACCTATGAATACATTATTCGGTTTTCCAGCTTGAAATTCAAACTAAGCCGGAACTTGGTCTCTGACGTAATCTGACACCAGTCATGGTCAAGTCACGTCACTGACAGACATTCCCATCAACATGACTATTGGTGGGTCCGCCTTTTGCGGAACCGAGGCATCATTTTAATGCATGTGTGGAGATCGAGGAGGCGTAATCATCGCGTGGGAGTTACCCAACTCCTTCCACGACGTGTGGCACAGTTACTCTTTACATTGCACAAATCTTTGCACGGATGTAGGATATAAGGGGTTGAGATTTTCTGCCTCTTCTCTTCACTAGCACTTGTGCTCCTTCCTTCCTCTCAATGCCTTCTACGAACAGAGGTCCTTTGCCTCCCCCTAAATTCGCCAGCGCCGCCCATCCCAGGTCACCGACACACAGAAAATGGCTAAGGCCTCATCTTCTGGCACGACGGCGACAACAAATGTGGATTCTGACGAGAAAGGAGAGTTTTCAAGGGTCGGATCCCCGCCTTGTATGATGCCAAGCTACACGTGAGAACGAAGGGATCCTCCGTGCCGGCGACTGGCGGAGCGGCTACGGCCAAACCGTCCCCACCCCCAACGGCGACGAGCGAGTGCACTTCGGCACCCACCTCGACAGAGGTTTGAGCTTTCCACCCCCAGACTTCTTCTCTGAGGTGATAGATTACTATGGAGTTCAACTCCACCATCTTCCCCGAACTCTCTCTTAGAGATGAGTGCTTACGCTTCTTTGTGCGAGGGGTATCTCGGCATTAGGCCGAGTCTCATTCTTTTCCGGTTTTATTTTCATACCCGGAGAAACTCTATCACCGCCGGTAATCCATACATTACCGGGACTCTTAGCTTTTCTGTTAGGAGAGAACATGTCTATCCTCGGATTAAGGCTAGTGAGTCGGTGAAACAGTGGCCATCCACCTTTTTCAATCACAAGGATATTCCTGCTCCCGGCAAAGCTACTGCTTTGACGGCTTTTGTTGATGGTGCCTCCATGCCCCAAGAGTCTTGGGACGCAGATGCGTTGGCTCTCAGTGATGATCTGCTTCTCGCCAAGAGGCGGATTGAATACCTGATGAAGCACAACAACCTCAAGGGGTCCGACTTGATGCACTACTGGCTGGCACGCCAGTTCTAACCCATCCAACATCATGGTGACCGGCTTATGCACTCCATCATAACATACAAGAAGGACTCTCTGCGAATCTGCTCCCGTCCTTACTCAGAAAAGGACTATGAGTCCCAGATCAGATGGTTGATAAGGGAGCAGATTGAGAGGAAGATCTCGGAGCTGTCTTTGGACATGCATACGGCTGATAATCCCGTAGTTCTAGTAATCTTCCAGCAATAACTCGAAATATGTGTTCATCTTTAGATCATTGTATCTTTTCACAATACTGAGATATCTCTTCTTTTTTAGCTTGCTGACCTCCCCGAGTCGGAGCTTGCTCGTCTCGAGGGATATCCTCCTGAGATCTCTCAGGATGACAGAGAATTGGTTCCACTACCGGAGACCTTTACCCGAAAGCGTAAGGCTCCGACACTGGCTATTGGCACAAAGGAAGTGCCCATTGTGAAGAGGTAACTTTCCTCACAAGGTCTCTGTATTTTATTTCTTAATTCTTTATGAGGTGTAATGATCTTTATTCTATCACCTCCTTAGAGCTAAACGGCTCACCAAGGGCAAGGGGAAAGGAGGCTCATCGAAGCCCCTGTGCTAGTAAAAGCTGACTTTTGCCCCTCAGCCTTCTGCAGCGCCAGAGATTACTCCATCTCCGACCGTGGCAGAAGATCCGGCTCAACAAGCAGAGCCAGCGATCCTCGGCTCGCAAACTGACATCACCATGGGTGACTTAGGTTTTGATAAGGGTGAACCCTCTACCGGTAATGATCCCTCGGCAGAGGTCTTCACTAAAAACCTCCTCAACAATCCGGGTCTTGCCAGACTTGGCATTACTTGAAAATCAGTGGAGGAGATCAAACGGCTAGCCTAGCAATGCTTGCAAAGCCGAAATATTACTGCCGAGGAGGAGGCACAAGAAGCGGAGGACATCAAGTATTCCGAACTCCTTGAGCAGATCCGTCTTTGCGACAAGAGGCCGAGAGCCAATGCGGTTCCTCCCCCACCGGTAATCCCGCTGACCCTCACCGAGAAGGTTAGCACCGAGGTGACAATGAGCTTAAGCAAGCTCACTCATTAACATCATGTAAGTCGAATTTCCAACTCAACATTTTTACTTTACTTCACATCATATCCTCTAGCCCCAAAGCATGAAGTTGGATAGACAATCCGGATTTTATGCTTTCATAGGATGCCAGAGAATGAACTAGTGTATCCCCAAGGCTCGTGCTGATATTAGTTAAAATATTAGCCCAAGTATTTAGTAGACTTCTGACTCTGGGTATTCTGACTTACAGAAAACTTAATTCATATAACTAGGAATTGTTGAAGAATATCTGCAACAAGCAGAGAGAGATCAGAGCTCTCCGGCTTGAAAATGCTCAGTTAAAAGTGTCAAGGGATGAGACTGAAGGTAAACATTTCAGTCCTTGAACCTTGCTCTTTATTTCATTGTCGAATTATTTATTCAACTGTTGTTCTTTTTTGCTTACAACACTGGTCAAACAATCATGTGCTATGATTGAAGAAGCTGAGAATCTGATGACCCTGGAGGTGGAGAACACCGAATTACGTCGGGAGCTGGACAAGTTGAAGGTAGATCACGAACGGAGCATTGCTCAAGTTTTCAAATCCTCTTCTATGGCCACCGAAGAACGTGATCGAAGGATCATGGCCCGAGATCAAAAGATCTCGGATATCAAAGATGCATTGTTCAGAGATAAGGACATCACCGAGGCACTCTGAGCTGAACTTCAGAGCCTTAGGGAAGAGAAGACCAAAGTTGACGATGTCATCTTCGGTATGTTTCCTTCTTTCTGACTTTCTGCTTTTCCGACTCGTGGAATTCGGATATATTTACCAACATTTGCATTACATGCGCAGGTCCTATGAACTTACTAGACTCTGCCTCCACCAAGTCTCGCACCAGCCAGCTTACTCAAGTCGATGATTTGCTTCATGATTTCCGCGAATCTTTGGAGGATATTGGCAAAGTACTCAAGGTTTCGGACATGCACAGAATGTCCGACTTTGGAGTGCGAGACAAGGCCAAGGAGATGCCCCAGCTCATCCAGGACTGGAACATGTCCTATGCGCGAACCGCAACACATAATGCTCTCACCATGGTTATGAGCCACCATGGAAGCATGGAAATCTGACAAGTAATCAGAGGGTATTCTACTGTGGATGAAGACGGACATGAGCAAGATATCAAGGCCATCATGGACTCCTGTGCCTGATATGGATGTCACGTAGCTGATCTAACCAGCTACAACACTCTTTCTTCACTCGCGTGGAGACACCTCCTTCGCCTGCCGAGCTAACAGCTGAAGTCTCCGACGACAAACAAACCGTTTCGGATTTGAACGTCTGGGAGAGATATCAAGGTGAGTTCGATGTCTCCATTGAGCCGAAAGCTCCTACCTCTCCTGTTGCATCGTAGAGCATCAGAAAAAACAATGTGTTATTCTGAAACAATTTGGGTTGTAAATAAGTAGTATAATAGTTTTGCTAGTGCTAAGATCACTGCTATTTTGCACTTTTGGCTTTATATTTATCGTGCCTAAAATGTTTACATAAGCACTTTTTGTTTTGTCTGTACTTATCGTTTATCTAGGTTTCCACCTCGTCCCTTTCGTGAGCCGACTAACCTTCAACACGAAAACTTTGCCGAGCAACGGAGCTCAATTGCTAAACCCATTTAAAATCGAAAACAAAGCTGGCTTCAAGTACCAACAATTCACTACTCGGAAAATGCCCGCATTCGGCAATCAGATAAATAACCAAAGTACAAACTAGAGAATTTAGATTTATACCTGAAGGTAGCATTTTTTGAATCGGAAATCTTAACCAAAACAAACATGAGCATAAAGTATTTTCAAGTATTCTAGGATTTTTGACTGTGACATGATTATTCGAAAATAAGATGGTAATATAAAACTTTTCAGAAAAAAAGAGGCTACCAATACTGTATTTCTCGTTGAGCACGTACACATATATGATTACAAAGAAAGATAAATTAAGAATAAAAGGGACGTAACTAGGAAATATTCCACGGTCTGTCTAATTCTTCCGGGTCTATACTGCCTCTAGCTCTCTTTCTTTTCTTAGTATCAGTTCTTTCTTTGACTGGCCGCATATCAGTTAGATAGTAAGAACCATTGTGCAATACTCGGCTAACCAAAAAGGGCCCTTCCCATACTGGGGAAAGTTTGTGCTTTCTTATCTATACAAGCTGGAGAACCAAATCGCCTTTATTAAAAGACCGGTTTCTGACTCTCTGGCTATGATATTTGTGTAACTTCTGTTGATAGGCTGTTGATCTCATGTCAACAACGACGCGAACTTCTTCGATTAAATCGAGATCATTTTGTCGAGAAATTTCGGCATCCTCTTCAATATGCGCAGCAACTCGGGGAGAAGTATGAATCAAATCACTAGGAAGAACTGCTCCTGCACCATAGACCAAGAAGAAAGGTGTGTATCCAGCTGTCCTATTTGGAGTTGTTCGTAAACTCCATATCATAGAAGGTAATTCTTTTTCCCAAGCCCCCGCAGCACGTCGTAGTGGTGCTTCGAGTCTTGGTTTTAGGCCTTGTCCATTATCCAGTGGATGTGCGACTAACCCAATGTCAAGCCAAATATTATGTTCGTCGCAGAATTCGGCAAGCTCTCCCATAGAAAAGTTACTCCCGTTGTCCGTGATAATGCTATGCGGATAACCGTATCGGATTATGACATCCTCGAAAAATCTTCTGACTGTTGCTCCATCACAACTGGTGACGGGTTTACCCTCAATCCATTTTGTGAATTTATCCACCATCACTAAGAGATGTGTAAATCCACTTGGAGCCCGTTTAAACGGTCCTACCATGTCAGCCCCTAGACCGTGAAAGGACAAGTGATAGGTATTGTTCGCAGCTGATCAGCCGGAACGTGAGCATGTTTGGCGTACTTTTGGCAGCCTTTACATGTCTTGACCAGCCGTTCGGCATCTGCCTTGGCTGTAAGCCAAAAAAAACCATGTCGGAAAGCTTTTGCCACTAAAGATTTGGCTGCAGTGTGATGACCGCATTCACCCTTGTGGATTTCTCGTAAGATTTCCACTCCTTCTTCCGGAGATACACAGCGCTGAAAAACCCTAGACACACTCCGCTTATAGAGCTCACCATTAATTATAGTATAGGATTTTGCTCATCAGACGATCTGCCGGCTCAGAACCTCATCTTCGGGTAATTTGCCATCTACAAAGTAATCAAGGTAGGGTTGAGTCCAGCTTGGAATTACAGCCAGGACTGCCACTAAAGGTGATTCAGAATTGGTCAGATATTCCTCGTCTACTCCTTTTATAGAGGGAACTTTGAGGGGCTCTAAAAAAGCAACATCTGGGACCTTTTTCCGTGTAGAGCCTATTCGAGATAAGGCACCTGCTTCCTCATTTTCTGATCGAGGGATGTGTTGAACCTCAAACCCTTAGAACGATTTAGATAGTTCATCCACGACAGCTCTATATGCTGCCATGTGCTTATTTGCATTACAGATATCCGACACTTGTTGAGCAACAAGATCCGAATCTCCATAACACATTAATCATCGGATGCCGATGTCCTTAGCAATACGGATTCCATGCAGTAGTGTTTCATATTCGGCAATGTTATTTGTTGCCGTGAAGTGGATCTACAACACATAGAAAAATTTATCTCCTTGGGGTGATTTGAGCACCACGCCAGCCCCCGAGCGCCTTAGACCCGTCAAAATGTAAGTCCATTATTCTGACTTCGGGAGGGTCATGTTCTCCATTGTCTCTGTCCAATTAGCGATAAAGTCAGCGAGGATTTTGGATTTGATTGTTGTACGCGGTTTATACTTAATGTCGAAAGTTGAAAGCTCTATGCCCCATTTTGCGGCATGTCCTGTATCATCGCTGTTGTTGATTATATCTTTCATGGGAGCTGTGCTCACCATGGTAATTGGGTGTTCCTGAAAATAATGTCGTAACTTCTGGAATGCGAAGAACACACCGTAAGCCAGCTTTTGATAGTGAGGATACCACTGCTTTGATTCAGTTAGGACTTCGCTGAGATAGTAAGTCGGACGCTGCACCGGGTGTTCCTGTTTTTCCTCTGGTCTCTCCACCACCATGAAGACACTGACGACTCTATTTGTCACAACGAGATAGAGCAACAACTGTTCTCGAGGTTCCGATGTTGCAAGGATAGGAGCAGATGCGAGTACTTCCTTCAGGTCTTGTAGTGCAGCTTCAGCTTCATTAGTGCAAACGAACTTTTTGGTCTTTTTTAGGAGCTTGTAAAGTGGTGCGGCTCTTTCACCGAGCCGGCTTACAAACCAACTGACTGCAGCAATACAACCATTTAGTCTTTGAACGTCCTTCAAGTGAGTCGGCCTGGAAATATTGAGTATAGCCTTAATTTTGTCTCGGTTCACCTCTATGCCTCTTTGAGACACGATGAAACCTAACAATTTTCCGGCTAGTATTCCAAAGAAACACTTCTTCGGGTTAAGCATTATGTTGTATTTTCGTAGATTGGGGAATGTTTCCTCCAAGTCGGAAATTAAGGTTTGCTTCTTTTTGGACATCACCGCAATGTAGTCCACATATTCATGTACATTGCGTCTGATTTAGTCGTGGAGGCAACGCTTGAAAGTGCGCTGGTACGTATCTCCTGCATTCTTGAGCCCAAAGGGCATCGTAACAAAACAAAAGGTTCGAAGGGGATTATGAATGAAGTTTTGACTTTCTCTGATTCCTTCATCCGAATTGGGTGATAACCGGAATATGCGTCGAGAAAACATAGGAGTTCCGAGCCTCTCGTAGAATCGATAACTTGATCAATTCTAGGCAGAGCGAACAAACCTTTGGGACAAGCCTTGTTCAAGGCAGTATAATCAGCACACATACTTAAATCAGTGGTGTCCTTTTTAGGGACCATTATAGGATTGGCTGACTACTCAGTGTGGATGACCTCTTCTATGAATCCAGCTAACTCGAGTCGGGCTAGTTCCTTCACTATTGCTTTTCGCTTTTCATCGCCGAAACGTTGTAAGGACTGTTCGACGGGTTTAGCATTCGGGTGTACATTTTGTGAGTGCTCGGCAAGTTCCCTAGGTACTAGAGTCATGTCAGATGGCTGCCATGCAAAGATATCTTAATTTGCTTGGAGGAACTTGACGAGCGCGCTTTCCTATGCGCTATCTAGGCCTACACCTATCTGGGTCACCTTGGAGGGGTCATCATCCTTCAACGGTGTCTTCTTTGTCTGATTGAGATGCGGCCACGGGCGTCTTCTCGCCAATGGGCTCCACACAAAAATCTTCAGAATGATCTGACATAAGAGACTCATCCTCGATGAAAATTCTATGACAGACACCTCCATCTCCTCATCGGCAACAGTCCCAATCATAGGAATATCATCGGATGCAGAAGGATCAGCTGGAAGCTCGCCGCTCTCGGGGAGAGGAGGAAAGGAGGATAGATGATCGTAATCCTATATGACAAAAGATCAGCAATCACAAAGCAGGATAATCATAAAAGAACAAAAGCAAATTCACACAGAATAGCAAGCTATGAGAAATTTACCTCTAGAAGGCGGTTCTTCTTGCCAAATGGCTCTACACGGAAATTACAAGGAACTGAGACTTTCTTGATAAGTGTGGTGAAGTTCCGAACCCTTTTTTCATCGACCTTGAGGGCAAGATCATCCGGTGAAATCCTCATCGGGTCCTTCTTGCCAATATATGCCCACATACTAGAAAGCCTTGCCTGAAGAGGCTGCACATGGATCCACAGAAAATACGCTAGGATTTGAAGTCCTGATAGTTCCTTCCCAACCTCATGACGCGGTTTGGAAATACAGGAAAGAAGGGGTTCAATATCCATCATTTTTTCGGGAGTGGGTTGCTTTTCCCAAGAATCAAGTTTTCGACAAGATTTTTTGGGGTCGAAAGGGGCTAAGCCTAATATTGGCCCTCGACTGTCTGATCCTTGATGTAAAACCATTTGGTTTCCACCCCTGGACAGAATTAGTGATCTTAAAATCAAAATAGTCGACGTCAGAGCGAACAGAGAAAATGGCGCCACCAACGTCATGAACAATGGTATCGGTGGCATTCTAGCGAACATAGAAGAAATACTTCCACATGCTCCAATGGGGATGGATCCCGGGGAAGCATTCCCAAAGAGTAACAAAGCAAGCAACATGAAGAAAAGAGTTGGGCTTGAGATGATACAGCTGCATGCCAAAGACAAAAAGGTGACCTCGAAGGAATTCATGGATAGGGAGAGAAAGGCCATGGAATAAAAATGAGAGAAAGATTACCCTCCAGCTAGAGTCAGGAATTGGAGCAGCTTCATCCTCTAGGAGCTTTAAGGTTCCCTCCTCGAGATGGCTGGAGTTTCGCGCCTCACGCAAATCTCGCGTAGTGCACTTTGAAGGGGCCCATCCGATACCCTCTTCCTGGTGGCCTTGGCGGCCGTAGCAGAAGTCCTCACCTTAGTCATGCCGATGGTGGTTGAGGAGCAGCACTAGCACGCGGAAAAAGCAGGAATAGGCGAGAGAGGCAAAGGAAGGCAAGGGTGCAAGGAAGAAGATGAAGCCAGCAAAGAGGAGGTAAACAACAGTAAAAGAAATTTTCTTTCCTTTATAAATAGGCAAAGCACACAACATAGACCGTTCTATGTAAAATCGAACCGTAGGAGTGCACAAGATGTGACACATGTCAAAGGATCTATCCTACTATTAAACAAGCAAACAAGAATTTTCTTATGCGCACCCCACTAAACATACAAAGTCGAATCAATGCTGCCAGATCAGCCGACTTGATTAAATATAACCGTCTAAATTGACCTATTCCTGGTCTAATGTGCGCTTAGCAATTTGCACAAAGTGAATGCGCTCCACCGGCAGAGGACAGATTTAGCAGCCAACTCATCTAAAAATTAACTAAAAAAATACCGAATGCAAAAATACCATACGCCGCTGCCATCCTTCTCTTCCATCGATGCATGTCTAGCCCTACCCTGCCCTTCGACGCCTCCTAGGACTGGGCGCCGTGCACCGGCCTGTAGCTTCGTGGGTGCTGATGCCTCCCATCCCCCATTGCTACCCTACACCGTGTCGCTGCATGGGCATGCATAAGATTCGGTTTCCCCGAGATCTACAGGTGTTCGTCAACCTCCTCTTGCCATCCGACCACTCCCTCCATGAGCTCTTCTCTGCCAGGTCCACCCCTCTCTTCACCTAGCCGATTTCATTCCTATTAACAAGTACCACGCCGCAGGGCCGCCCAACACCTCGCTACTACCAGTTTCCCCTTACTCTTATCTTGTCCCCTCATCTTTTTATTTATCTTGCAGTCTTCAAAGCTCTACGTATGCATTGGTCATTCATGCAGTGTCAGATATGGATCACTTAGATCTTCCATGTTAGTTACCTGATCTAATTAGAGGAAATTTGGTTTAGGTGTTTCAGAATATTTGAAAACCTAGATCCAACATGAATTGATAATTATCAATCTAGACCTTCCTACTTATATTCATCCTGTAAATTATCATTGTTTAGTTTGGGTTCCCCTTACCCAATTACAGTATGAGACTTTGTTGCCAATTTTGAATCACATACTGGATTTAGGGATCCTTGTTTCTAACTTTACCAGTTTGATTGTGTGCAACACTATCGATACTTACATTCAGTCTAGACAGTTTCAACATTTTATAACTTGATGAGGATTCGAGTAGGAGGATGGTTGTTCATACTAAGGACTTTCTTGATAATCTTCAGTTGCTAGTATGACAAAGTGATAAGTGTTGTGGATTGTATTATGTTAGTGGTAGGTGATACATTGCAAATATATCTATAATATTTGATGTTCCATGCTTGGTTTTATCCACTTTCTTGTGTTTTGTTCCAACTTTGGAGTACTTTGCTTATGATTTCTTGGACTAACCTATTAACAAGAGCCACAGTGCTAGCTGCGTGTTTTCTGCTGTTTTTGGTTCCAGGAAAGTCAGAAAATAAATATTCTCGTAATTGGACGGGACAAAAGCCAAAGTGCCTATTTTCCGGATGTCATCAAGTGCCAGAATACGAGACGGAGAGGGGCCAGGGGGCCACCACACCACGGCGGCCGGCACCAGGCTTTGCACCCGAGGTGGTGTGGCACGCCCGGCACCCTCGGCCTCTCCTTCCGCCTATATATTCCCTCGACGAAAACCCTAAGGGCCTGATCAAAATCCACGAAAGAGTGCAGAGCCGTCATCTCCATCCCTAGACCAGGAGGGATCGAAGCTCTTCGCACCCCGAGAGGGGAATTCACCCTGGAGGCCTTCTTCATCACCATGCAAGCCTCCGGTGTGATGCGTGAGTAGTTCATCCTTGGACTACGGATCCATGTAGTAGCTAGATGGCTGGTTCTCCTCCTTTGTGTTTTCATGTTTAGATCTTGTGATCTCCGTTCATGATCAAGATCATCTATTTGTAATTCTGCATGTTGTGTTTGCGGGGATCCGATGGATATTGAGATGCTATTTCAGATTGATTATTGATTCTATGATGTCTTTGTTATTTGTGATCTTGCATGCTTTCCGTTGTTAGTAGCTATCTTGGCCAAGTAGATGCTGGCAACTCCAAGAGTTAGTATTTATGCTCGATAGTGGGTTCATACCTCTGGTAATCTGGGGAAGTGACATAAATCTCTAAGGTACTAGATGTGCTGTTGCTACTAGGGAGAAAACAACAATCCTTTATTCATAGAACAATCGTATTGTTTACTTTACACGCAGTTCGTTAAGCAATAATCTGTTGCTTGCAACTTAATACTGGAGGGGGTTCGGATGATAACCTGAAGGGGGATTATTAGTCATAGATGTAGTTGGATGGCGATCTATGTATAATGTTGTAATGCCCAATCAAGTCTCAAAGTTGTCAAGATGATTAGTATATGCATGTATTGCTTTCTCGGTGTTTGTCAATTGCCCCGCTGTAATTTGTTCACCCAGCATGTTATCTATCTTAAGGAGAGCCACCTCTAGTGAACTATGGATCCCGGTCCTTTTTCTTTATATACAATCTACAACTGTTTACTACTTTGTGTTTAATTTCTGCAAACTATTACTTCTTTCTATTTGATACGTTTAATCCTTTGTTTTCCGCAAAACACGATGAGATTGACAACCTCATCGCAAGTTGGGGACAAAGTTCTGTGGTTGTGTTGTGCAGGTCTCCACGTTGCTACTAGCACCGGTAGTGCGCCCTACCAAAGCTCAACTAGTGACACCTTTGGGGTGTTTTCTTGCTCCTACTGGTTCGATTAAACCTTGGTTTCATAATTGAGGGTAACTTGCCGCTATGCTCATCATACCTTCCTCTTGGGGTTCCCAACGAGATCTACATCAACACCGCCATCAAGCATTTTTCTGGGCGCCGTGCATTGAGCCATCAGTAGGTGAGAAGCATTTGGATCACTCTTTGTCGCCACACATGATACTGATCTCCACGATAAATTATGGGAGGTACGTATTTGTATATGATGTACTTGTGTAGTATGTTTTGTTCAGTTTTGATCAGATCATAGAAAATGAATAGTTTCATTCTATAATTTGTGGAAATTTCATTATAAGTCACATCCTATGGAATAGAATCTTTGATGTGGCAGGGGCATACACTAGAACTGATTGTGCTGAAGATTGGATCTATTATTTGGTTACTTTTGTGTTAAGGATCGAGACAAGAGACTTAGAATTTTATGGTGTTGATGTCCTAAGAACAGGTAAAATTGCGGCCTTGCAAATTCGGAATAAATCTAAATAGTTGTTGGTATTTCTGAGCCATGTAGCTTGCTGCATGTATGTTCTTATATGGTGGTTACCTTGTTTCAGTAAAAATAATTATTTTTTCTTACATTATTTGAGTAACCTTGATGCATAGATATTATATTCCTATATGTGCAGAGATATTATAGATGCATCTGATTTGCTTTAGTTTTCACTGAAATTATCTTCAACCTCTCATGCCGCTTTGCAGTTTAATGGTCTCTTCTATATAATTTATTTTCCATCATGATGAACTATCCAGTTACTATCAAAGCAAGCTGAAGGTGAAAATAACTTATGCTATCTCTGTGCTTCAACGATTCAGTCTATGTGTTACATCTAGCAGTTTGCATTTTGCATGCTACAATTGGAGGGTATCTCACAAGTAAGCTAAATCTTATGCTCATTTTTGTTAACGGGAGACACATATTGTCTATATTTTATCTAGGCTTACTCCCTCGCATTGATTTTCTAATTCAAATTGTGGCCCATAGGATTTGCATGACCCAACCGTGGTTTCCTTTTTGTCGAGTACTAAAGCATGCTTGCGTAGACCATGCCAAGCAGAAGTCGTCATCACCAGACTTCAAGATTTATGGAATCCAGTTGACTGTTAGCTAGGCTGAACCTAAAGGATCAAAATCATCATCAGATTCTTCTCCTTCTGCTACCCAGGTGAAAAACATGCATGAAAAACTGAGCTCTTATGCTTACCATTTGTATGAAGTATTTACAATATAGTACTATAGTTTACAATAGATTGACCTATTCAGTAATTTTGTATTGGGGTAGTAATATTGCCAAATTTACACATAGATGAAACAGTATATTGCTCTTTTATGCCACAATCTTCTAGAAAGAAACAACATACTCTTGCAAAGGAAACAAAGAAGTGATGATTGTCGTTGGATTGATGACAAGTACGCCATGAGGGGATCCTCGAGGCGTGCGGAAGAGAGAGGTGTGAGGCGTACGGTGTTCTAGGATAGTGAGCATACAAGTTTACCCAAGTTCAAATCCGCCGGCTTTGGACGAACCCTACTCCTACTAGCAATCCAATAATACGGCAGAGCCAGAATATGGGTTACAAGGGTTTCGCCTGTGCGAGTTGAGATTGTAGACTATTGTGAGGTTGCCCTAAAGGCTTACCCTAGGACGGCTTATATAGATATCCGGCCTAGGGTTTACAGGAGAGACCTATCCGGCTATGACTAAGAGTCGGTTACAGAGTACATCTTGGACTACAAGTAACATCACAGGCCTATGTCGGTAAGTCTTCTGGGCCTTCCCGTAGCCGTACTAGACTCCGTCTCTTCTCCCTGACTAGGCCGCCCGTGAAGCAAAGCTCTATCCCGAAGTGGGCCACCCTGCTCAGTGAGGCACAGTGAGGATACCTGGAAAGTATATCCCCAACATCAGCCCTCGAAAGCCTCCAAGATCCAGAGTCGGATTTCATCATCGCCTAGCTTGATCTTCGGCTTGCAGAATCTTGAAGGGTTCCTGAAACTTTAAAAGAAAGGATAGGATCCGGGTCTCAAAACGAGTCGAACCTATGAATACATTATTTGTATTTCCAGCTTGAAATTCAAACTAAGCCAGAACTTGGTCTCTGACGTAATCTGACACCAGTCATGGTCAAGTCACGTCACAGACAGACATTCCCGTCAGCACGACCATTGGTGGGTCTGCCTTTTGTGGAACCGAGGCGTCGTTTTAATGCGTGCACGGAGATTGAGGTGGCATAATCATCGCGTGGGAGTTACCCAGCTCCTTCCACGACGCGTGGCATAGTTACTATTTACATTGCACGAATCTTGGTACGGATGTAGGATATAAGGGGTTGAGATTTTCTCCCTCTTCTTTTCACCAGCACTTGTGTTCCTTCCTTCCTTTCAATGCCTCCTACGAACAGAGCTCCTCTGCCTCCCCCAAAATCCCCCAACACCGACCATCCCAGGTCACCGGCACATAGAAAATCGCTGAGGCCTCATCTTCCGGCATGGCAGCGACGACAGAGACGATGACGGCGACAAAAATCCCCACCCCCAAGCTTCGCGTGGTTGAGAACGAAGGTCTCCTCCGCGCCGGTGACTGGCGGAGCGGCTATGGCCAAACCATCCCCACCCCCAACGCCGACAAGCGGGTGCACTTCGGCACCTACCTCGACAAAGGTTTGAGCTTTCCACCCTAAGACTTATTCTCTGAGGTGATAGATTACTATGGAGTTTAACTCCACCATCTCCCCTCTAACTCTCTCTTAGAGATGAGTGCTTACGCTTCTTTGTGCGAGGGGTATCTCAGCATTAGGTCGAGTCATTCTTTTCCGGTTTTATTTTTATACCCGGAGAAACACTATCACCTGCGGTAATCCATACATTACCGGGACTCTTAGCTTTTCCATTAGGAGAGAACGCGTCTATCCTCGGATTAAGTCTAGTGAGTCGGTGAAATGTGGCCATCCACCTTTTTCTATCACAAGGATATTCCTGCTCTCGGCAAAGCTACTGCTTTGTGTAGCACCCCGAGAAACCACTACTAGAAAATCGCGTGTTATTTTTATTTTGTGCATCATCGAGACCGCGTGCTCATGCCATCATGCCACATTGCATTTGTGCATTGTCATGTCATAATGCATGGTTTGCCTAAAACTATTTCTAAAAGCCTAATTTTGTTTCCTAAATATCCCGTCTTTATTTCAAACCAAAACTTCGGTCTTTTCTGGATCTTTAAATTATCTTAAAACTATTTTTAAAAATCTTTAAAAATAAAATAAATAAAAATTAAATGTTTTTATGGGAGGCAACTACTGGCCAGGCCCAAAAGCCCAGCCAGCTAGCCACCTTCTACCCAGACCCAGACCGACCAAACCCTAGCCCCAGTCCCCAACCTGAGATCTAAATTCCCTTCCTCCTTCCTTATTCCTCGTCGGTCGCAGCTCTGTTTGCCCGGAAACTTTTGTCGCAGTTTCTCTAGTCGACATTTTCCTGCAACTACATCAATCCTCTCAATGCGTGTGTCGTGGTAATCTCATCTCGACATGATTCTTTTGGGTGTCGTGTGCTTGATTTAATTCAGCCAAATCTATTCATTTAGAGCAAGTACAATAAATCGTAGTCAGCTGGCTATAAGGATTAAAATACTATTTCCTTGCCTAGTTGGAAGAGAGAGAAAAGGAGAGAGAAGAAGAGTGAGCTCTAGCACGTGCTCCTAGGAACTTTGAGAGAGTGAAAGGTGGGCTATGTAGTGCTCAAGTAGTATATTTTTGTAGCTCATTATTATACATGCTAACTCTAAGTTGACTATAAATGACATGGCACTTGGCTTATAGCCAGCAGTTGGCTATACTATTGTCGCAAGTAGTAGAACGCATGTATGTGCCTCGGCCTCCGTGCCATTTTCTTTGTCCCTACTTGTTTTCTCGATGCCCATCTCCACTCAAATTCCCATCTCTCCAAAATTCTTTTCTATGAAGCGATAACCACCAGGAGAGGAGCATCTCCACGCAAGTCATGTCTCCACCTTAGTCTGCGTGCGCGCAGGGGAGCCACTTTGACATGCAAATCAACCATTCAACGCCTGTTTCCACTGTGCGCAGCAGCAGATCCCCATGCTCTACCGCACACGCGAGAAGTCGGCCAGCTGCTCGGCTTGCTCCAACTGTTTTTCGCCCAGCATCACCAATTCGCCAGCTAGCCATAGCGGATCGCTCCGGACCATCTCTCCCTGTTCTGTGTGCAGCTGAGCGCGCCCATTTCCCTGCGCCTGGGTCCTCCTGCCGACAGTACCAGGTATTACACGTTGCGCGCTTGTTCTAGAGTTCCATTTTATCTTCTCTGCTTGTTGGTTGATCCGTCCGATCGTTCTGACACAAATTCTTATACAACTGTATACGTACATATCGCCATGGTTCGGTCTTGGCACTACTGTTTGTTTCATCGAAAAGCGTCGCCAATTCTGTTAGGTTCATGTCCTCTGCAACGTGTTTGACAAATGGGCCGCTAGAGTTTTGGCATGGATTTCTTCTACTCCAACATGCTTCAATCATCTAGTTTGGCATTGTTTCGTGAGCCGCACAAAATTATGTTGTCCGATGACCCCTTCGACAAGATCTTCTTCCCGGTGTCCCCCATTTCAGCTACTTCAACCTTCAGTCCGAAGAAAGTCTCGTTGCCCCTTTGATCCAAACTGTGAGACCCCTCCTCTATTTTATAAATTTCCCTATATATCTTGTATGCATTAAATAATCCATGTATGCATCGTATATTATGTGGTTTGGGGCACTTCGTAGATTCACCTCATAATTAAATATGGAGGCTATATGCGGGCTTTTATAGTATTATATTGGCTCTATTTAAATTTGTATAGCGAACCGTTGCCATGCTTTTGCATTGTTAAGATATCATTTAAACTGCGGGGTAGTTAAACAACATGAACCACTTGATTAAATGTCGAGACCCTGGTTTCGCTTAATATTGCCCAATCGCGCTGCATCTTTGACATGACATGCATCATATCATAAACATGCCAGATCTTCCTCCGTAGTATTAAATAGTGCATCCGGTGTTTCTTTTAGTGATTTGCTTCTTCGCGGATTAGGCCGTTGAGTGGATGCGAGTATCGACAAGTTCTTCGGATAATGTATCTTCGACAGTGTTTCTCAGGCGAGCATTCTTCCCCTTTCTACCTATTTTGTGTTTATACTATTTACTTCCTCCTATTGATCTTTGCTATCCGTGTTGCGATGCTTTAGTTTCTATGTACCATTTATATTCCTTGCAGCCTCTATATTGCCTTGGACATATCATATTGCTTATTGTTTGATAGACAGTCGGCCCTGCGAGTCGCAGTTGCTTGCTCAGGTGCTGCTTCGTGTCATTATCGTTCTACCGTTGATGGAAGGTTGACACATGTTTAATGGTGGAGATTATTATGACTTTTATTACAACTTGATATTAATATGCTGGGAATAGATATAACTAATGCAGAGGCACCGGCGGACAATAGCTAATATTTGGTTCTTCCATGCTTACTTGTATCCCGTAGGACCCCGAGTACTTGATACCCGTTCCTTGACTATTCGCACTATCCACATACGGGAGACTCTATGAATTTCCCTTTGTCTGAGCTTGATTCACACTTTATTTCTTGGGGCCACAAACTAGTTTAGGGCTTTATTACTATCCTATACTCATGCCATGTTTTACTACTTTATTTACGATTGTGCATGGAGCACCTGTACTGTTCTGGAACATGGAATATTTTCGCGGTATCGACAAGCCCAGTCACACTTTCGGGTTCCCAGTCGTTTACAGCCATTGACACAAACCTTGGATCCGTCTCGGAGCCGGCCAACTTCGTTGCGGGTAGCTTAGTAGGGTGGCCCCCTGAAATGATTTATGAATCCTGTGAATGCTTTGTCGTGAGGCCTCGTTGCGTTTTATTTGGTTTTTCCCGAGGTTGATCGTGTGTGCGTTGCTATTTGCGCACCCCTGCAGGGTAAATCTTTCTGAAAGCCGTGTCCGCGGTTATGGACGACTTGAAGCACAGTATCTCGATCATAGACAAGCATAACTAAAGTAGTGCTATAAATTTGACTTTGACATGTCTAGTAATCAGATTCACTACAACGGAATGAGTAAATAAAAGTGCCAACAATTGCTGGTTTTGGGAGGTCTCATGCTATTTGTATCTGACTAGTAAGTATTGCAACTATAATGGAATGGTTAACTAAAACTTCCCACTGCTTACGATATCGGGATGACTCATGCTATCTATATGTGACTAGTAAGTGCTGCAACTATAATGGAATGAATAAAACTGCCAACTATGTGTGTTCCTCGGTTTGACTTCCTCATTTGGTCTCGAGAGGTTTCAGGTTGGATCCGAATAGGTATTTCTTACCCCTCTCTAATAGCTGATAGTCATATCGAGTCTCTATAGGTTGTATAGTGCATGCTTCGCTGCCGCTTCACCACCATACCTATGTAGGCGAGAGCCGCCAAATTCTAGACTCGCCGTGTACTGGCCTCAGTACTAACCGCTCCCTTTTTCCTTTGCCCTTTGTCGGCACCCCTTTTGTTTAACAGGTATGAGTTCGATGTCGTTAGCGGGGTTACCCTTATGGCTTGGCCTAGGTAGGGTTATGGACTCCATTGGTTATTCTTCAGGGCTCTTAGCCCCATTTGCATCTTATCCGTACTTGGATGTTGTATCGTTTTTAAGATGATTTGGATCTTTGTATTGTATATCTGTATTCTTGACTCATGGATTTGTTGTTGTATATATATGTTCTGTGGGTGCCATCGTGGCCTAATGTCAAATGATATTACTTCGTTTTCCACCCGCATGCAAGTGCCTGGTGGGCATCTTTGAATCGTTTCTATGCGGGTTTGGTGGAAATCGCTGAATCTTGCATAGAGCCGATTTGAGGGTGTTACAAAGTGGTATCAGAGCTCAGCAGTTGTGATACCCCACTGGTCCAGCCTGTAGGATAACCTAGCTAACGGCCGATGTAGAGTGTTAAAACTATTTTGGAAAAAAAATCGATTGGATAGATCTGATTAGGTCTGCTCTTACTCCTTACCCCTATGCTATTCTCCTCTTACCTCTATGTGTTTTGAAACTACTCTCATCTTTTCTTCGAGCCCAGGATTTCTCGTGGTTGGGTTCCCGTTATACCTTCAGGGTTTCGCTTCCTCCCTTTCATAACGGTGGAGCTACAATCGTCAAACTGCATCTGTTTTGTTGTACCCTTCATCCAATCTTTTTGCCCTTAAGCTCCTTATCTGTATGTACCCGTTGACGGATATCCCAATCGTTGAAGAACATATGAGAAGGATGATCATTGGTGAAGTTGGAGTATACCTTGAGCATGTGTTGTTCATGCCAATGGAACCATCGCGAAACCTAATCATTGTTTCTTTTATATGATTTTCTTTGTATCTTCCGGTGTTTTCCAACACAACGACATCATCTATGAAGAGTCTACATCACTCCTTTGTTTTCGAACATCGTTTGTCAAGATCTTAAGTCTAAATTCAAGAGTGGTTGCATAATTCTTCTATTCATGTACATAGTAATACTTTGAGTGCGGGATGGAGTCGTGTCCATACCATTACTCTTATCATTTGCTTTTGTATATTGAATGGTGGATCGATGCATTTTTACTCCTTCCACAGAAGTTAGAGGTGGTCTTACCTTTTGAGACCTCTACCTTCGTCTTTGTTTCTCCGGAGTGCTCTCTCGACGAACGACCTCTTGTTGGTGGTGTCGATGATTTCAAGGTGGAGTAAGAATCCTTGTTAGTAGTGTCGCAAGGATCTACATGAAGCAATCGGTCCATCAACCTTCTCCTCGTACCATGAGGCGGATCTCGAGGGCGAGATCCCTTATTAGTAGTGTCGAATTGTAGCATCCCGAGAAACCACTACTAGAAAATCGCGTGTTATTTTTATTTTGTGCATCATCGAGACCGCGTGCTCATGCCATCATGCCACATTGCATTTTAGCATCATCATGTCATAATGCATGGTTTGCCTAAAACTATTTTTCTAAAAGCCTAATTTTGTTTTCTAAATATCCCGTCTTTATTTCAAACCAAAACTTCGATTTTTTCCGGGTCTTTAAGTTGTCTTAAAACTATTTGTAAAAGTCTTTAAAAATAAAATAAATAAAAATAAAACGTTTTTATGGGAGGCAACCGTTGGCTAGGCCCAAAAGCCCAACCAGCTAGCCACCTTCTAACCAGACCCAGACCGACCAAACCCTAGCCCCAATCCCCAACCTGAGATCTAAATTCCCTTCCTCCTTCCTTATTCCTCGTCGGCCGCAGCTCTATTTGCCCGAAAACTTTTGTCGCGGTTGCTCTAGTCGACATTTTCCTATAGCTACATCGATCCCCTCCATGCACGCGTCGCGGATCTCATCTCGACATGATTCTATTGGGCATCGTGTGCTTGATTTAATTCAGCCAAATCAATTCATTTATGCAAGTACTCCCTCCATTCACAATTACCTCGTATCCTGGGTTTAGTCAAAGTCAAATTTTGTAAATTTTCACTATATATTTAGAAAAAAATATTAATATTAACAATGTAAAAACTATTGTATTAAAATTGTCATAAACCTTTATATTATATGTATTTGGAATCATGGATGTTGATATTTTCTCTTATATTGTTGGTCAAACTTTGCAAAATTTGACTTTGACTAAACCCAGAACGCGAGGTAATTGTGAACGGAGGGAGTAGTAGAACACATGTATGCGCCTCGGCCTCCATGCCATTTTCTTTGTCCCTACTTGTTTTCTGGATGCCCATCTCCACTCAAATTCCCATCTCTCCAAAATTCTTTTCTATGCAGCGATAGCCACCAGGAGAGGAGCATCTCCATGCAAGTCATGTCTCCGCCTTGTCCGCGTGCACGCAGGGAAGCCACTTTGACCTATAGATCAACCATTCAACGCCTGTTTCCACTATGCGCAGCAGAAGATCCCCATGCTCTGCCGCGCGCGCGAGAAGCCGGCCAGCTGCTCGCCTTGCTCCAAGTGTTTTTCGCCCAGCATCACCAATTTGCCAGCTAGCCATAGCGAATCACTCCCGACCATCTCTCCCTGTTCTGTATGTAGCTGAGCACGCCCAGTTCCCTGCGCCTGGGTCCTCCTACCGACAGTACCAGGTAGTACACGGTACGCGCTGGTTCTAGAGTTCCATTTTATCTTCTTGCTTGTTGGTTGATTCGTCCGATCATTCTGACACAAATTCTTATACAGCTGTATACGTACAGATCGCCATGGTTCGGTCTTGGCACTACTGTTTGTTTCACCGGAAAGCGTCGCCAATTCCGTTAGGTTCATGTCCTCTGCAACGTGTTCGACAAATGGGCCGCTAGAGTTTTGGCATGGATTTCTTCTACTCCAACATGCTTCAATCATCTAGTTTGGCATTGTTTCGTGCGCCGCCCCAAATTATGTTGTCCGATGACCCCTTCGACAAGATCTTCTTCCCGGTGTCCCCCATTTCAGCTACTTCAACCTTCAGTCCGAAGAAAGTCTCGTTGCCCCTTTGATCCAAACCGTGAGACCCCTCTATTTTATAAATTGCCCTATATATCTTGTATGCCTTAAATAATCCATGTGTGCATCGTATATTATGTGGTTTGGGGCACTTTGTAGATTCACCTTATAATTAAATATGGATGTCATATGTGGGCTTTTATATTCTTATATTGGCTCCATTTAAATTTGTGTAGCGAACCATTGCCATGTTTTTGCCTTGTTAAGAAAACATTTAAATTGCGGTGTGGTTAAACAACATGAACCTCTTGATTAAATGTCGGGACTCTAGTTCCGCTTAATATTGCCTAATCGCACTGCATCTTTGACATGCCATGCATCATATCATAAACATGCCGGATGTTCCGCCGTAGTATTAAATAGTGCATCCGATGTTTCTTTTAGTGATTTGCTTCTTCTCGGATTAGGCCATTGAGTGGATGCGAGTATTGACAAGTTCTTCGGATAATGTATCTTCGACAGTGCTTCTCAGGCGAGCATTCTCCCCCTTTCTACCTATTTTGCGTTTATAGTATTTACTTCCTCCTATTGATCTATTGCTATCCGTGTTGTGATGCTTTAGTTTCTGTGCACCATTTATATTCCTTGCAGCCTCTATATTTCCTTGGACACATCCTATTGCCTATTGTTTGATAGACAGTCGGCCCTGTGTGTCATAGAGGCTTGCTCAGGTGCTGCTTCGCGTCGTTATCGTTTCACTATTGATGAAAGGTTAGCACATGTTTAATGGTGGAGATGATTATGACTTTAATTACAACTTGATATTAAAATGCTGGGAATATATATAACTAATGCAGAGGCACCGGCGGGCAATAGCTAATATTTGGTTCTTCCAAGCTCACTTGTGTCCCGTAGGACCCCGAGTACTTGATACTTGTTCCTTGACTATTCACACTATCCACATACGGGAGACTCTATGAATCCTTCTTTGCCTGAGCTTGATTCACACTTTATTTCTTGGGGCCACAAATTAGTTTGGGGCTTTATTACTATCCTATACTCATGCCATGTTTTACTGCTTTATTTATGATTGTGCGTGGAGCACCTGTACTGTTTTGGAACATGGAATGTTTTCACGGTATCAACAAGCCCAGTCACACTTTCGGGTTCCCAGTCATTTACAGCCATTGACACAAACCCTGGGTCCGTCTCGGAGCCGGCCAACTTCGTTGCGGGTACCTTAGTGGGGTGGCCCCCTAAAATGATTTATGAATCCTGTGAATGCTTTGTCGTGAGGCCTCATTGTGTTTTATTTGGTTCTTCCCGGGGTTGATCGTGTGTGTGTTGCTATTTGTGCACCCCTACAGGATAAATCTTTCTGAAAGCCGTGTCCGCAGTTATGGATGACTTGGAGCACAGTATCTCGATCATAGACAAGCATAACTAAAGTAGTGCTATAAATTTGACTTTGACATGTCTAGTAATCAGATTCACTACAACGAAATGAGTAAATAAAAGTGCCAACAATTGCTGGTTTTGGGAGGTCTCATGCTATTTGTATCTGACTAGTAAGTATTGCAACTACAATGGAATGGTTAACTAAAACTGCCCACTTCTTACAATATCGGTATGACTCATGCTATCTATATGTGACTAGTAAGTGCTGCAATTATAATGGAATGAATAAAACTGCCAATTGTGTGAGTTCCTCGGTTTGAATTCCTCGTTTGGTCTCGAGAGGGAATACCAGGATGGGTATGATTGGTGTTAGTATTAGGTTGGATACGAATAGGTCTTTCTTACCCCTCTCTAATAGCTGACAGTCATATCGAGTCTCTATAGGTTGTATGGTGCATGCTTCGCTGCCGCTTCAGTCCACCATACCTATGTAGGCGAGACCCGCCGAATTCTAGACTCGCCGTGTACTGGCCTAAGTACTAACCGCTCCCTTTTTCCTTTGGTCTTTGTCGGCACCCCTTTTGAATAAAAGGTATGAGTTCGATGTCATTAACGGGGTTACCCTTATGGCATCCTAGTAGCACGACGACGTGGTGGTGGTGGTGGAGTAGAGAATTCTGCAGGGCTTCGCCTAAGCCAGAGCAGATGGAAGGAGGAGGAGAGAGGCGGCTAGGGTTTGGAGTGGGAGGGAGCAAAGGGGGGTGGCGCCTCCACCCCTCTATATATAGAGGGAGGGGTGCGGCCTAGGGTTCCCACCCCTAGGCCCACCCCCTAGGGCTGCACAAGACAGGAGCTTGGGGAGAGTCCTTCCCCCCCAAGTTTCCCTTACTTACCCTCCAAGTTTCCCTTTATCCTTTCTTGGTTTTCAAGTAAACTCCAAAAAATCTTCTAGAACCTTCCGGAACATTCCGAAACCTTCTAGAATCCCCATATAAACACTCCAGAACATTTCCTAACTTAGAAAACGATCCCCATTATATGAATCTTATTCCCCGGACAATTCCGGATCTCCTCGTGATGTCCCGGATCCAATCCGAGACTCCGAACAACATTCGGTCTCCAACGCATATTCCATATCTACTTAAAACAACTTCGAACCTCGCAGACATGATGGAGAAACCTCTCCGATCAATAAGCATCAGCGGGATCTGGAGATCCATAACGGCTCCCACATACTCAACGATGACTTCATGATCGATAGAACCATTAACATACGAAACCAATTCCCTTTGTCACGCGATACTCTACTTATCCGAGGTTTGATCGTCTGTATCTCCATACCTAGTTCTACGTCGTTACTGATAAGTACTCTTTACTCGTTCCATGTTATGTCATCCCTTGTGACCTAGTCACATGCTTGCAAGCTAACTAGATGACATTCCACCGAGAGGGCCCAGAGCATATCTATCCGTCATATGGATGGACAAATCCCAATCTTGGTCCATGCGCTTCAACACATACTTTCAGAATACCCAATGACACCTTTATAACCACCCAGTTACGAAGCGGTGTTTGATGTCATCAAAGCACACATCAGGTGATGGTGATTAACATAACCTCATGGTCGAAGGATTATGGTACTATGCATTTGATAAGCTTGTAGCAATACGAACTAAATGACTTGATCTTATGCTACACTTACTTTGGGTGTGTGTGGCCATCACATCATTCTCCTAATGATATGACCTTGTTATTAATGACGTCCAATGTCCATGATCAGGAAACCATGATCATCTATTAATCAACAAGCTAGTTCAACAAGAGGCTTACTAGGGACTCTTTCATGTTTACAAAACACACACGTATTAGTGTTTCCTAATAATACAATTATAGCATGGGATGTAAACATTCATCATAAACAAAGATATAATAATAACCACTTTTATTATTGCCTCTTGGGCATATCTCCAACAAAATCGTGATCATTTTGTCGAGAAATTTCGGCATCCTCTTCAATATACGCAGCAACTCAGGGAGAAGTATGAATCGAATCACTAGGAAGAACTGCTTCTGCACCATAGACCAATAAGAAAGGTGTGTATCCAGTCGACCTGTTTGGAGTTATTCGTAAACTCCATATCACAAAAGGTAATTCCTCTGCCCAAGCCCCCGCAGCACGTCGTAGTGGTTCTTCGAGTCTTGGTTTTAGGCCTTGTAGGATTAAACCATTTGCTCTTTCGACTTGTCCATTAGCCTGTGGATGTGCGACTGATGCAATGTCAAGCAGGATATTATGTTCGTCGCAGAATTCGGCAAGCTCTCCCATAGAAAAGTTACTCCCGTTGTCCGTGATAATGCTATGCGGATAACCGTATCAGATTATGACATCCTCGACAAATCTTCTGGCTGTTGCTCCATCGCAACTGGTGATGGCTTTAGCCTCAATCCATTTTGTGAATTTAGCCACCATCACTAAGAGATGAGTAAATCCACTTGGAGCCCATTTAAACGGTCCTACCATGTCAAGCCCCCAGACCGCGAAAGGCCATGTTATAGGTATTGTTCGTAGCTGATCAGCCGAAACGTGAGCTTGTTTGGCGTACTTTTGGCAGCTTTTGCACGTCTTGACCAGCCGCTCGGCATCTGCCTTGGCTGTAAGCCAGAAAAACCCGTGTAAGAAAGATTTTGCCACTAAAGATTTGGCTATAGCATGATGACCGCATTCGCCCTCGTGGATTTCTCGTAAGATTTCCACTCCTTCTTCCGGAGATACACATTGCTGAAAAACCCTAGACACACTCCGCTTATAGAGCTCACCATTAATTATAGTATAGGCTTTTGCTCGTCGGACGATCTACCAGCTCAGAACCTTGTCTTCAGGTAATTTTCCATCTACCAAGTAATGAAGGTAGGGTTGAGTCTAGCTAGGCATTACAGCCAGGACTCCCACTAAAGGTGAGTCATATTTGGTCGGATATTCCTTGTCTACTCCTTTTATAGAGGGAACTTTGAGGTCCTCTAAATAAGCGCCATCCGGGACCTTTTTCCATGCAAAGCCTATTCGAGATAATGCATGTGCTTCCTCATTTTCTGTTCGAGGGATGTGTTGAACCTCAAACCCTTCGAACGATTTAGATAGTTCATCCAGGACAGCTCTATATGCTGCCATGTGCTTATTTGCATTACTGATATCCGACACTTGTTGAGCAACAAGATCAGAATCTCCATAACACATTAATCATCGGATGCCGATGTCCTTAGCAATCCAAATTACATGCAGCAGTGCTTCATATTCGGCAATGTTATTTGTTGACGTGAAGTGGATCTGCAACACATAAAATAGTTTATCTCCTTGGGGTGATTTGAGCACCACGCTAGCCCCCGAGCCCCCGAGCGCCTTAGACCCGTCAAAATGTAAGGTCCATTATTCTGACTCCGGGAGGGTCATGTTCTCTGTTGTCTCTATCCAATCAGCGACAAAGTCAGCGAGGATTTGGGATTTGATTGCTGTACGCGGTTTATACTCAATGTCGAAAGCTGAAAGCTCTATGCCCCATTTTGCGACACGTGCTGTAGCATTGCTATTGTTGATTATATCTTTCATGGGAGCTGTGATCACCATGGTAATTGGGTGTTCCTGAAAATAATGCCGTAACTTCCGGGATGCGAAGAACACACCGTAAGCTAGCTTTTGATAGTGCGGATACCACTACTTTGATTCAGTTAGGACTTTGCTGAGATAGTAAGTCAGACGCTGTACCGGGTGTTCCTGCTTTTCCTCTGGTCTCTCCACCATCATGATGACACTGCGACTCTATTTGTCGCAGTGAGATAGAGCAACATCAGTTCTTGAGGTTCCGGTGCTGCAAGGATGGGAGCAGATGAGAGTACTGCCTTTAGGTCTTGTAGTGCAGCTTCAGCTTCGTCAATCCAAACAAACTTTTTGGTCTTTTTAAAGAGCTTGTAAAGTGGTGCGGCTCTTTCGCTGAGCCGACTTACAAACCGACTGACTACAGCAATGCAACCAGTTAGTCTTTGAAGGTCCTTCAGGCGAGTCAGCCTGGAAATATTGAGTATAGCCTTAATTTTGTCTCGGTTCACCTCTATGCCTCTTTAAGACATGATGAAACCTAACAATTTTCCAGCTGGTATTCCAAAGAAACACTTCTTTGGGTTAAGCATTATGTTGTATTTTCATAGATTGGCGAACATTTCCTCCAAGTCGGAAATTAAGGTTTCCTTGTTTTTGGACATCACCGCTATGTAGTCCACATATGCATGTACATTGCGTACGATTTGGTCATGGAGGCAATGTTGCATAGTGCGCTGGTACGTAGCTCCTGCGTTCTTGAGCTCAAAGGGCATCGTAACAAAACAGAAGGTTCCGAAGGGGGTTATGAATAAAGTTATTTACTTTTTCTGATTCCTTCATCCAAATTTGCTGATAACCAGATTATGCGTCGAGAAAACATAGGAGTTCTGAGCCTTCCATAGAATCGATAAGTTGATCAATTCTAGGCAAAGCAAACGGATATTTGGGACAAGCCTTATTCAAGGAAGTATAATCAACACACATCCTTAAATAAGTGGTGTCCTTTTTAGGGACCATTACAGGATTGGCCGACCACTCAGTGTGGATGACCTCTTCTATGAATCCGGCTAACTCGAGTCAGGCTAGTTTCTTAGCTATTGCTTTTCGCTTTTCATCACCAAAACGTCGTAAGGACTGTTTGATGGGTTTAGCATTTAGGTGTACATTTAGTGAGTGCTCGACAAGTTCCCTAGGTACTCCAGTCATGTCAGATGGATGCCATGCGAAGATATCTTGATTTGCTTGGAGGAACTTGACGAGCACGCTTTCCTATGCGCTATCTAGGCCTACGCCTATCTGTGTCACCTTGGAGGGGTCATCATCCTTCAACGACATCTTCTATATCTCTTTTGATGCCTTGAACTCCGGGGTCGGCTTTGTCACCTCCTTCTTCGTTGCGGGCATCTTGGATGGATCGATGGTCTTCTTGATCTCCTGGTACTCCTGGGCATGCAACACGGCTTTAGCAAAGGCGGCATTTCCGTCCTCGCACTCTCGCGCAGGTCTCCCCTGATGGTGATCATGCCTTTGGGACCTAGAATTTTCATCATATTGTAAATGTAACACGAATGAGCCATAAAAGCCAAGTAAGCCGGACATCCGAATATAGCGTGGTACACGCTCTTGAACGGGACCACTTCGAAGGAAAGTGCCTCCCTCCGATAGTTCTTTGGAGTTCCAAGGGTAACATCCAAAGTGATCTCTCCCAGGGAATTTGCTTGTCTTCCTGGGACAACTCTGCGAAAGATCACAGAGATGTGATTCAGCTGTGTCTCCGAGATTCTCATCCGGCATAGTGTTTCGACATACATAATATTGATACTACTGTCGCCGTCCATGAGAGTCTTGGAGAAACCATAGCCGTCAATAAGTGGATTGACGACTAAGGTGTATTTTCCTCGCCTATGCAACTTAGGAGGATGATCAACACGGTCAAGGGTGATTGCCACTTCCGACCAGTCCAAGAATTGTGGGACAGCCGGAACAGTTGTATTGAGCTCATGCAGAACTGCTTTCTTGACCTTTGCTGGTTGAGATCCAAGGAAAGTGACGTAAGTGTCTTTCTTCGTTGGGAAGATCTTCTTTCCATCCATGTCGGATTCTTCCTTGGTCTCCTTCTCTTTTTCGGGATTCTTTTTCCCTTCTTCCGCTTAGCCCTGTAGCCAGCGGTATCGTCTTTCTTGATGTCGTCATTGAAACGACACTCGGCGTTTCTGTGAGACGAGCCCCCACTGGCATCTATGTGATGCACTGATACATTGCAAATGTATCTATAATTTTTGATGTTCCATGCTTGGTATTATCTACTTTCTTGTGTTTTGTTCCAACTTTGGAGTACTTTTCATATGATTTCTTGGACAAACTTATTAACAGGACGCCACAGTGCCAGTTGCCTAATTTCTGCTGTTTTTGGTTCCAGGAAGTCAGAAAATGAATATTCTCGGAATTGGACGGTACAAAAGCCAAAGTTACTATTTTCCCGGAAGATTCACGGAGCCAGAAGGAGAGTCGGAGAGGGGCCATAGGGTGGCCACACCCCCTTGCAGCCAGCCTGAGCCATGCGAGGCATGGTGTGGCCCCCGACCACCAACCTTGCCTCCTTCGCCTATAAGAGCCTCCCGATACCAAAACCCTAGGTGATCAATCAGAAATCCACGAAAAGTTCCACAGCGCCGCCGCCACCGAAGGGGAGATTTGGGGGACAGAAAGTCTGATACGGCACCTGCCCAGACGGGGAAGTGCCCCCGGAGCCATCTCCATCGATCTCCACCACCATCTCCATCGCCATTGCTGATTCCCATGATGAGGAGGGAGTAGTTCTCTCTCGAGGCTAAGGGTTCTACCGGTAGCTATGTGTTCATTTCTCTCTCTATGCATGATCATATTGTGATCATCAGCTTTGTAATCTAGTAGATCTACCTTCTACTCAAGTGCTTTAATAGATCTCTGCTCTCCCCATGTGTGTGAAAGTGACAGCGTGCACACCATGGTGGCAGTTAGGCTAGAGATTTCAAATACTTGTTATGAGTTATATTTGGAGTTGGATGTCTTTATGAAATTGTGGTGTTTGTTGGACTCATCTAGTACTCAAGGTGACAGTGTGGGGTTTTCTAGATGCGAAAGATGAACTTTGAGGTGTGGTGTTATAGCCCTACCGTTGATTAGAGTGTCCAACCGGAGAGTAGTTCAGCGTAGTATCATAAAGAGAATATATTTATATGAGAGTGTTCACTAGTGAAAGTATGATCCATAGGCCTTGTTTCTAAGCCTTTGAAACACCGTTTGGTGCCAGTTGCCTAATTTCTGCTATTTTTGGTTCCAGGAAGTCAGAAAATCGATATTCTCGGAATTAGACGAGACAAAAGCCAAAGTTACTATTTTCCCAGAAGACTCATGGAGCCAGAAGGAGAGTCAGAGAGGGGCCACAGGGTGGCCACACACCCCTTGGCGCAGGCCAGCCCAGGCCACGCCAGGGCATGGTGTCGGCCCCCTGGCCGGCCACCGACCTTGCCTCCTTCGCCTATAAGAGCCTCCCGATACCAAAACCCTAGGTGATCAATCAGAAATCCACGAAAAGTTCCATAGCACCGCCGCCACCGAAGGGGAGATTTGGGGGACAGAAAGTCTCTGTTCTGGCACCCTGTCAGGACGGGGAAGTGCCCCCGGAGCCATCTCCATCGATCTCCACCACCATCTCCATCGCCATTGCTGATTACCATGATGAGGAGGGAGTAGTTCTCTCTCGAGGCTAAGGGTTCTACCAGTAGCTATGTGTTCATCTCTCTCTCTCTATGCATGATCATATTGTGATCATCAGCTTTGTAATCTAGTAGATCTACCTTCTACTCAAGTGCTTTAATAGATCTCTACTCTCCCCATGTGTGTGAAAGTGACAGCGTGCACACCATGGTGGCACTTAGGCTAGAGATTTCAAATACTTGTTATGAGTTATATTTGGAGTTGGATGTCTTTATGAAATTGTGGTGTTTGTTGGACTCATCTAGTACTCAAGGTGACAGTGTGGGGTTTTCTAGATGGGAAAGATGAACTTTGAGGTGTGCTGTTATAGCCCTACCGTTGATTAGAGTGTCCAACCGGAGAGTAGTTCAGCATAGTATCATAAAGAGAATATATTTATATGAGAGTGTTAACTAGTGAAAGTATGATCCATAGGCCTTGTTTCTAAGCACTGAAACACTGTTTGGTGCCAGTTGCCTAATTTCTGCTATTTTTGGTTCTAGGAAGTCAGAAAATCAATATTCTCGGAATTAGACGAGACAAAAGCCAAAGTTACTATTTTCCCAGAAGACTCATGGAGCCAGAAGGAGAGTCGGAGAGGGGCCACAGGGTGGCCACACCCCCCTTGGCGCAGGCCAGCCCAGGCCACGCCAGGGCATTGTGTCGGCCCCCTGGCCGGCCACCGACCTTGCCTCCTTCGCCTATAAGAGCCTCCCGATACCAAAACCCTAGGTTATCAATCAAAATCCACGAAAAGTTCCATAGCACCGCCGCCACCGAAGGGGAGATTTGGGGGACAGAAAGTCTCTGTTCTGGCACCCTGCCAGGACGGGGAAGTGCCCCCGGAGCCATCTCCATCGATCTCCACCACCATCTCCATCGCCATTGCTGATTCCCATGATGAGGAGGGAGTAGTTCTCTCTCGAGGCTAAGGGTTCTACCGGTAGCTATGTGTTCATTTCTCTCTCTATGCATGATCATATTGTGATCATCAGCTTTGTAATCTAGTAGATCTACCTTCTACTCAAGTGCTTTAAAAGATCTCTGCTCTCCCCATGTGTGTGAAAGTGACAGCGTGCACACCATGGTGGCAGTTAGGCTAGAGATTTCAAATACTTGTTATGAGTTATATTTGGAGTTGGATGTCTTTATGAAATTGTGGTGTTTGTTGGACTCATCTAGTACTCAAGGTGACAGTGTGGGGTTTTCTAGATGGGAAAGATGAACTTTGAGGTGTGCTGTTATAGCCCTACCGTTGATTAGAGTGTCCAACCGGAGAGTAGTTCAGCGTAGTATCATAAAGAGAATATATTTATATGAGAGTGTTCACTAGTGAAAGTATGATCCATAGGCCTTGTTTCTAAGCACTGAAACACCGTTTGGTGCCAGTTGCCTAATTTCTGCTATTTTTGGTTCCAGGAAGTCAGAAAATCAATATTCTCGGAATTAGACGAGACAAAAGCCAAAGTTACTATTTTCCCAGAAGACTCATGGAGCCAGAAGGAGAGTCGGAGAGGGGCCACAGGGTGGCCACACCCCCCTTGGCGCAGGCCAGCCCAGGCCATGCCAGGGCATGGTGTCGGCCCCCTGGCCGGCCACCGACCTTGCCTCCTTCGCGTATAAGAGCCTCCCGATACCAAAACCCTAGGTGATCAATCAGAAATCCACGAAAAGTTCCATAGCATCGCCGCCACCGAAGGGGAGATTTGGGGGACAGAAAGTCTCTGTTCTGGCACCCTGTCAGGACGGGGAAGTGCCCCCGGAGCCATCTCCATCGATCTCCACCACCATCTCCATCGCCATTGCTGATTACCATGATGAGGAGGGAGTAGTTCTCTCTCGAGGCTAAGGGTTCTACCGGTAGCTATGTGTTCATCTCTCTCTCTCTATGCATGATCATATTGTGATCATCAGCTTTGTAATCTAGTAGATCTACCTTCTACTCAAGTGCTTTAATAGATCTCTACTCTCCCCATGTGTGTGAAAGTGACAGCGTGCACACCATGGTGGCACTTAGGCTAGAGATTTCAAATACTTGTTATGATTTATATTTGGAGTTGGATGTCTTTATGAAATTGTGGTGTTTGTTGGACTCATCTAGTACTCAAAGTGACAGTGTGGGGTTTTCTATATGGGAAAGATGAACTTTGAGGTGTGCTGTTATAGCCCTACCGTTGATTAGAGTGTCCAACCGGAGAGTAGTTCAGCATAGTATCATAAAGAGAATATATTTATATGAGAGTGTTCACTAGTGAAAGTATGATCCATAGGCCTTGTTTCTAAGCACTGAAACACCGTTTGGTGCCAGTTGCCTAATTTCTGCTATTTTTGGTTCCAGGAAGTCAGAAAATCAATATTCTCGGAATTAGACGAGACAAAAGCCAAAGTTACTATTTTCCCAGAAGACTCATGGAGCCAGAAGGAGAGTCGGAGAGGGGCCACAGGGTGGCCACACCCCCCTTGGCGCAGGCCAGCCCAGGCCACGCCAGGGCATGGTGTCGGCCTCCTGGCCGTCCACCGACCTTGCCTCCTTCGCCTATAAGAGCCTCCCGATACCAAAACCCTAGGTGATCAATCAGAAATCCACGAAAAGTTCCATAGCACCGCCGCCACCGAAGGGGAGATTTGGGGGACAGAAAGTCTCTGTTCTGGCACCCTGCCAGGACGGGGAAGTGCCCCCGGAGCCATCTCCATCGATCTCCACCACCATCTCCATCGCCATTGCTGATTCCCATGATGAGGAGGGAGTAGTTCTCTCTCGAGGCTAAGGGTTCTACCGGTAGCTATGTGTTCATTTCTCTCTCTATGCATGATCATATTGTGATCATCAGCTTTGTAATCTAGTAGATCTACCTTCTACTCAAGTGCTTTAATAGATCTCTGCTCTCCCCATGTGTGTGAAAGTGACAGCGTGCACACCATGGTGGCAGTTAGGCTAGAGATTTCAAATACTTGTTATGAGTTATATTTGGAGTTGGATGTCTTTATGAAATTGTGGTGTTTGTTGGACTCATCTAGTACTCAAGGTGACAGTGTGGGGTTTTCTAGATGGGAAAGATGAACTTTGAGGTGTGCTGTTATAGCCCTACCGTTGATTAGAGTGTCCAACCGGAGAGTAGTTCAGCGTAGTATCATAAAGAGAATATATTTATATGAGAGTGTTCACTAGTGAAAGTATGATCCATAGGCCTTGTTTCTAAGCACTAAAACACCGTTTGGTGCCAGTTGCCTAATTTATGCTATTTTTGGTTCCAGGAAGTCAGAAAATCAATATTCTCGGAATTAGACGAGACAAAAGCCAAAGTTACTATTTTCCCAGAAGACTCATGGAGCCAGAAGGAGAGTCGGAGAGGGGCCACAGGGTGGCCACACCCCCCTTGGCGCAGGCCAGCCCAGGCCACGCCAGGGCATGGTGTCGGCCCCCTGGCCGGCCACCGACCTTGCCTCCTTCGCCTATAAGAGCCTCCCGATACCAAAACCCTAGGTGATCAATCAGAAATCCACGAAAAGTTCCATAGCACCGCCGCCACCGAAGGGGAGATTTGGGGGACAGAAAGTCTCTGTTCTGGCACCCTGCCAGGACGGGGAAGTGCCCCCGGAGCCATCTCCATCGATCTCCACCACCATCTCCATCGCCATTGCTGATTACCATGATGAGGAGGGAGTAGTTCTCTCTCGAGGCTAAGGGTTCTACCGGTAGCTATGTGTTCATCTCTCTCTCTCTCTCTATGCATGATCATATTGTGATCATCAGCTTTGTAATCTAGTAGATCTACCTTCTACTCAAGTGCTTTAATAGATCTCTGCTCTCCCCATGTGTGTGAAAGTGACAGCGTGCACACCATGGTGGCACTTAGGCTAGAGATTTCTAATACTTGTTATGAGTTATATTTGGATTTGGATGTCTTTATGAAATTGTGGTGTTTGTTGGACTCATCTAGTACTCAAGGTGACAGTGTGGGGTTTTCTAGATGGGAAAGATGAACTTTGAGGTGTGCTGTTATAGCACTACCATTGATTAGAGTGTCCAACTGAAGAGTAGTTCAGCGTAGTATCATAAAGAGAATATATTTATATGAGAGTGTTCACTAGTGAAAGTATGATCCATAGGCCTTGTTTCTAAGCACTGAAACACCGTTTGCAATTAGATCTAATACATGTTTGTTGCTTCCTTCTTTATTTCAGTTTGCCTTTAGTATTTTCCCACGTCAACCACATGCCACCAAGCTATTCTCTATCACCGTTACCACTTATAATTATCCATACCACTTGTATTTCACTACCTCTTCGCCGAACTAGTGTACCTATACACCTGACAAGTGTATTGGGTGTGTTGGGGACACAAGAGACTTCTTGTATCTTTATTGTAGGGTTGCTTGAGAGGGGATACCTTTGCCCACTTCCTCCCTGAGTTCGATAAACCTTGGGTGGTCCACTTAAGGGAAAACTTGCTGCTGTTCTACAAACCTCTGCACTTGGAGGCCCAACAACTATCTACAAGAATAGAAGTGTGTAGACATCAAGCTATTTTCTGGCGCTGTTGCCGGGGAGGTAAGGTAAAAGGTATTCACACCAGAGGATTAAAGAAGAAGAACCTCCCACGGCAAACGCCTATTTTTTGGCGCCGTTGCCGGGGAGGTAAGGTAAACGGTACTCACATCCCCTGGTGTGAGTGCTCGAAGTTATTTCCTTTAGATTCTGTAATTTTGTCTTTTTGTTTCTTGTTTTCACTAGTTAGGCTTAATGGAAAAGAACAAAAAAATTAGAGACCTTTATAGTATTTATCTTGAGTTAGGACATGAAGTGTTTGAAGAGAAAATTAAAAAACCTATGGAACTTTATTTGCATGCTATTAGCAATGTTGTTAGTATGAATTATTTGGACACCGTTATTGCTAAAGCTATGGAAAAGTCTAAGCTTGGTGAAGCTGGTTTTGATGAGCATGATCTTTTTAGTCCCCCAAGCATGGAGGAGAAAATTTACTTTGATGATAGTATGCCTCCAATATGTGATGATTACAATGATGAATATGATATTTTTAGTCCACCTACTATTGAGGAGAAAATTAATTATGATTACAATATGCCTCCTATATTTGATGACTATGGTGATGAGAATAATAATGATAGCTATTTTGTTGAATTTTCTCCCACCACAATTAATAAGAATGACTATGCTTATGTGGGGAGTATTAATTCTTTTATGCATGTGGCTCATGATAAGAATGTTTCTTCTGATAGTTATATAGTTACTTTTATTCATGATGCTACTGAAAGTTATTATGAGAGAGGGAAACATGGTTTTATGCATCTCAATAATATTAAGTTTCCCCTCTTTATGTTGAAAGTCTTGAAGTTGCACTTGTTTTGCTTTAATATGCTTGTTGTGTTGTGCTTTCATGACTTGTTTCTTTACAATATTATTTTGCATAGGAAGTGGGTTAGACTTAAATGTGCTTTGAAATTGCTTCTCGCTGCTCTCTTTTACTTCAATTCATATTTCCTATGTGGGCATCTTCTCAAACTATCATGCCTAACTTAAAGGCGTTAAAGAAAAGTACTTATTGGGAGATAACCCAATAGTTTTAGATGAGTCTTGGAAGTTATTACTTCAGTAATAACCGCTCCTTATCCTTTTTATTTGCTTTTTGTGCCAAGAGTAACCTCTAATAAGAGAGAATTAATGATTGGGAAAGTTGCTGTCCCGAAACAGATTTCTGTGCTTCACCGTAAAAATACGTGTAAAATCTCTGAACGTCCTTTTGAGGTGTGAATTTTTGTGCTTCTGACCCAGCTTGTTATATAACTTTCGTTAGTTCAACACTTTTTGATTTGAGCAACAGAAGTTCTTTGAAAAAATTCGTCTTTACCTGCTGGTCTGTTTTGACAGATTTCTGCCATTTTCTGCATTTGCTTCTTGTTGATTCCTTTTTTAGTTCTTTTAGGGAATTGAGCTTTTTGGGGGAAGTGCTACAGTAGCTAGTGTTTTAATGGAAGTTTTATTGGTGTTAGAACTGAACCTAAAGAGCTATTATCTTGAGTGCACTAACGTTGCTAATAAAGATTGTGTGAAGTTTTGTATGAAGGAAAAATTTCAGGTGTATGGAAGGAAGGAGTAATGAGATGAAGGATTGACTAAAGCTCAAGCTTGGATAAATATCCAATAAGTACAAGAGTCAAAGCTTGGGGATGCCCAAGGCATCCCCTTCTTCATCAATAAAAATCCCAGGTTTCTTCCAAACGCTTGATTTTTATTGTTTCATGCATAGTTGTGTTGTTTCTTGGAGCGTCTCCTTTTTCCTTTTCATTTTGGTTTTTCGTTTGCTTTGTTTTCTTAGTTTTCTGAATAAATTGGTTGGACCCCCTCTTTCATGCATTGGTTTGCAAATAGTTTGGTTTGGTTTGGAAAAGAGTAGGAAAGCTCATGCTTAATTGGTAAAAACAGCTCGTTTTTGACTGTGGCCTATGCTCTGTCATGCCATGCTTGATATTGTTTTGGCTTTATGCTTAGTATTCTTTGTTGTAGCATGACTTGTTATAAACAATTGAGATTGCTTAATGTGCCTTGGATGAATCATGCGTTGTTTTAGCATATTAAAGCATAGTATAGTGGTATTCTCCTTTAATGCTTTATTTGGGTTGACTTGGCACATGCTCACACCATGTTATGACTATCTCAAGTCACCATAGCCTTTATGATCCTTTAGTTTTCAACTTGTAGTATCACTTTATGCTTTGATCAATGATGTTTTGTCGCTCTGCATGATTATGGCCATTATTGCTCTCTTAGTTTGTCGCTCCCAATCTTTTGCTAGCCTATGCAACCAAGTATGAGTTCCACTCATGCATCCAACTCCTTAAACCAAGTTATTCCAAAGAGTCCACCATACCTACGTACTAGCTTATGCTATTCCAAGTATATTCATGCTTTTGTTTACCTTCCAAATTAAACTTGTTATGAGAAAACTAGTGATTAAAGCTCTCACGAACTTGATGGCACACTTTACTTTTCTTGCCCTTAATAAACTTGAACCATTGTGTCGTGTATGTTGCATATGCTTGCACTTATTTGTTGGGAATCAGCAGAACCATGCTTTCATGGGGAACACTTTCAACATTGCACTTGGTACTTGTACCTAGTTGATATCATGCTCTTTTGTATATGGATGTCGTCGGTGTGAAATGAAAGGGGAGCTTGTAAGTCCATGGAGTTATGTATATGTGTTAGAGAAACGCCTGGGCCGCTGGTCTAATCCATGCTGACATGGTGGAAACCTGCAGCGTAACCATAATGAGCTGTCTATGAAGCATTCTTCTTATAAAAAAAAGAGTCCTATATTGAGAAAAAAGAGAAAAAAGAGATATTATGAAAAGAGGAAAGAGAGAAAAAAAGCACCATATTCCCATGGTAAATAAAAATATTGCTGAGATGCTCGTTGTCTGCTTGCCTTGTCATTTTGATATGGGGATTCTTCCGTATCATCGGGCAAGGGGTACCCCGTTGACGGTTCTCTATGATACACATGTACTTACGATGACAAGAACTTACCGGTGACTAAACTTGAGTAGCATGAGGAGTGGCCCTCGTATACAAGGGACATGAGATTTCTGACTTATACTTCGGCAAGCATGTATACCATAGTTTGTTCACTTTAACCTTAATCACTTCAAGATGCTTATGATATGGGCAATGAGAGCTGAAAGCTATAAGTACCATAATTTTTGGAAGCTCTTTATGAGACTTGAATCCCTACCTCTTTTATAAAGGCCTTTCTTCCACCATTATATTGAGTCTCCACCCTCTACCTTTATGCACCTACTTTGAGAGCATAGTGGCCATTATTAGTTCTATGTGCATTGTCCCAAGACTAGTTGATTGATGCATAACTTGATATTGCTTGTTTTAAACTTTTGTATCTAGTCACTCTTATGAACTTTGAAGGTGTCCTATGCATTTATATTTGCTACTCTATGAGGGACAAGCTGAATACTATTATGCTATGTTTTCTTTATGTGAAACAAACAAACGTCTTGCAAAGCATTGTTATTCACGAATCTTTTGTTTGTGCCTTTTCATGTTGCATCATAGTTTCTTTGTCTTATTGCTAGAACTTTGTGTTTCATGTAATGATTGAAGTACTATGATCCCAGCTTTGAATGTTTTGCAAATACTTTGATCAAGTCTTTGATGGTGCATGTCACCTCAAAAATTATTCTTTCTTTTTATCACTTACCTACTCGAGGACGAGCAGGAGTTAAGCTTGGGGATGTTGATACATTGCAAATATATCTATAATTTTTGATGTTCCATCCTTGGTTTTATCCACTTTCTTGTATTTTGTTCCAACTTTGGAGAACTTTTCATATGATTTCTTGGACTAACCTATTAACAAGACGCCACAGTGCCAGTTGCCTGTTTTCTGATCTTTTTGGTTCCAGGAAGTCAGAAAATGAATATTCTCGGAATTGGACGGGACAAAAGCCAAAGTTACTATTTTCCCGGAAGACTCACAAAGCCAGAAGGAGAGTCGGAGAGGGGCCATAGGGTGGCCACACTCCCCCTTGGCACGGGCCAGCCCAGGCCGCGCCAGGGCATGGTGTGGGCCCCCTGGCCGGCCACCGACCTTGCCTCCTTCGCCTATAAGAGCCTCCCGATACCAAAACCCTAGGTGATCAATCAGAAATCCACGAAAAGTTCCGCAGTGCTGCCGCCACCGAAGGGGAGATTCGGGGGACAGAAAGTCTGTTAGGCACCTGCCGACGGGAAGTGCCAGAGCCATCTCCATCGATCTCCACCACCATCTCCATCGCCATTGCTGATTCCCATGATGAGGAGGGAGTAGTTCTCTCTCGAGGATAAGGGTTCTACCGGTAGCTATGTTTTCATCTCTCTATCTATGCATGATCATATTGTGATCATGAGCTTTGTAATCTAGTAGATCTACCTTCTACTCAAGTGGTTTAATAGATCTCTGCTCTTCCCATGTGTGTGAAAGTGACAGCGTGCACACCATGGTGGCACTTAGGCTAGAGATTTCAAATACTTGTTATGAGTTATATTTGGAGTTGGATGTCTTTATGAAATGGTGGTGTTTGTTGGACTCATCTAGTACTCAAGGTGACAGTGTGGGGTTTTCTAGATGGGAAAGATGAACTTTGAGGTGTGCTATTATAGCCCTACCGTTGATTAGAGTGTCCAACCGTAGAGTAGTTCAGCGTAGTATCATAAAGAGAATATATTTATATGAGAGTGTTCACTAGTGAAAGTATGATCCCTAGGCCTTGTTTCTAAGCACTGAAACACCGTTTGCAATTAGATCTAATACATGTTTGCTTGCTTCCTTCTTTATTTCAGTTTTCCTTTAGTCTTTTCCCACGTCAACCACACGCCACCAAGCTATTCTGTATGACTATTACCACTTATAATTATCCATACCACTTGTATTTCACTATCTCTTCGCCGAACTAGTGCACCTATACACCTGACAAGTGTATTGGGCGTGTTGGGGACACAAGAGACTTCTTGTATCTTGATTGCAGGGTTGCTTGAGAGGGGATACCTTTGACCACTTCCTCACTGAGTTCGATAAACCTTGGGTGGTCCACTTAAGGGAAAACTTGCTGCTGTTCTACAAACCTCTGCACTTAGAGGCCCAACAACTGTCTACAAGAATAGAAGTGTGTAGACATCATGCACACATAGGTTGTTGGCAATGTCGGCCTAGGAATAGGTTTTGCTGGGTTTTTGGTCTCCTCTACCCTGGACTCTAGAAGTTCCACGACCACATCCGCGGCCACTGCCAGGCCCTCCTCGTCCTCCAGACCCGAAAGTAGCAGTGACCACTGCCATTTCCGTGTTGGGATTTTCTTTCGAGGTATTCTTGCGCTTCTGAGCTTGTTGCTTTGGTTGTTTTGCCGACTGTGCCACAGCTAGGGCATTCAGTAATCCCTCTGCATCGTCGTCAGTGTCTGCATACTTGCTCGCTGTTTCTATCATCTCTCCCAGATCAATAACCTTGTCGCACTTCAAGCGGTGACGTTGTAAACCAATTGGGAGTCCTGCAATGAAAGCTTCAATCGTAGTTTGATCATTTACCACTTTGCAGGAGTTCTTGGTGTCGATCCATTCTCCGAGGTAATCTCGACAAGTTTCTCTAGCTTCTGGGTGCAACGTTGTAGGTCTCCTACCGTATAGGGCCTCCGATATTTGCCTTCGAAATTTCAAAAGAACGCGCTTTGCATATTATACCAGTTGTGGATAGTGTTCTCCGGAAGTTCATTGAGCTAGGATCGTGTCATCTTCGTTAGAATAAGTGGGAGATATCGGGTCACGACCAAGTTGTTTCTACCTTTGGCAATGCAACAAGCCTGAAAAAATCCTAGAGCCAAGTATCTGGCCGAGCTACACCATCGTAGGGCTGAATGTCTCTTGAGATAGTGAATCCTTTCGGGAACCTTCTTTATCAAATATGCGGTTCGAAGCACTTTGGACCTACATAAACATCATCGTTCTTGTAACGCCGTGCCTCTATGTTAGAGTTGATCCGATGTCTCGCGTCACTTGGTGACAGGAAACGCCATCTTGGTTGTTCGCTATAGCTGCAGTGCCTTGGAGCCAGACTTCGGCTTCTGCCACCACCTAATCCGCCATGACGCCTTCCTTGGCCTCCTTGAGAGCCATTGTTATGGCTGCTTGGTGGAGAGGGTGGCACAGGTGGATTGTTTCCGGCTGATCGCCGGCCTCCATCCGGAGCGTCATTATTCTGGTTCCGAGGAGGGTATTCATTGCGGCAAGCCCCCTGCCGGCTTAACTCGGCACGGTGTCCATCGTTCCTTCATCCGTCACTCCCACCGCGATGGGCTTCAGCCGGACGGCTTGCGTGTCTAGGAGGTGGCATCCTTTGATGGTCCTCCTCCCGACGTTTCTCCTACGATTGTTCGACTCTTCCGGAGAGGGTTTCTTGAATACAGTGTAGCAATCGCCTCTTGCTCTGTGGCCGGAGCAACGTTGCTCCAGTTACGTGCGGTTCTATGGCGCTACCCTGAAGATCCGGTTCATGCGTAGTTGTCTTCCCGATGGTCGGAACGGTAATACTGTTCCGGAACCTGTTGGGGTCTTACGGCATTCCAGGCCAGATCCGTGCGACATTGGTCAGATTGAGAGACCAGTTTCCCGCTCCCATATTTCGCAACCTTCTGCTGCTCCAGAACCTTTGTGAGTAGCTTTATGCCCAACCGAACCTGTTCTGGCCCTAGATTATTTGCTAGGATATCTCGAGCTGCGGCAATGTTTTGTACTAGTGTTGGGTACACCATATCTCCCTTACTGTCGAGTCGAGGCATCCCTAGGTCCCTCTCAAAGAGAACCTTGTGGACTACCAGAAATTGATTGTCACTCGTGTGTCGTTTCCGGGTCTTCTGATGCTGCAGAGAGATGAACTTCTCCACATTAGCTATGCGCTTCTTCTCTCCCTCGATGTTGTTGGCTTCATCCAGGAGTACTTGGCGACGCGCTTTTAGGGCCTGAGCCGTTTCTTCCAATTCTTCGGCAGTAAGTTCTGCAGCTGTAGGGATCGATGTAGTTAACGCAGCATCGATGAGTTTACGGGCACCAGCAGTGACCAGTGTCCATCCACCGAAGCTTCTTTGGGCTCTTCTAGGATTAGTTCTCCATCCAAGTATTCTTCATATTCCTCGGCAATCACTTCCTTTACTGGAGGGTCTTTTGTCAAGGACTTGTTCTTCTTCTTTGCCTTCTTGGCAGCGCCGGTAGCAAAGATGGCTTTGGGTCTGTTTCCCGGAGTCAAGCTCCGATCGGTACTTTCGAACATCTGGACGTCGGGATTGTGTCCGATATCCATGTCATCCTGTGCTTTGGGAGAGTTTTCTCCAGATCCTTCGTCCATGGCTTCTCCTTCTTCTGCAGCTTTGGAGTTAAACTCCTCATCGTATTCCGCGGAGAACTTTCAGAAATCCGCCGATGTCATGGAATTAGCCAAAGATGCTGGTAAGTCGGTGTTTGTCCTAATCGCCTCCAGCACCGAGTCTATGTTGTCTCCAGCATCGGCAGAGCCGGATCCAGATCCAACATATCCGACAAAGTGCGACGCGTGTGTCCTGAGGTAGTTGCGGCTTTCCTCGTGGGCTTCCTCGAAAATTCTGATGGTCTCGAGAACCTCATCCATGTTTGCGGCTTGCAGCATCATGCACCTCAACATATGCCTCAAGAAAGGTTGATACGTTCTGGTATTGGTAGAGCCGGAACCAAGGTTGTTGTCTTTCTCCTCCTAGATCTCGACCTCAGCGGGTAGATCGATCTGGCATTCGGCCTCGCTAGGGAGATCCGCTCCAGATTTGACTTGCACCGCAAGATCTTCTTCAGGTTCAGCTTTCTCCACTATCTCCGCAATAGGTGCGGGCTGGCTGGGATTAGGATTTTCTGAGATCCAGAACTTTGCCGCCTCTGCGGACAAAGTGGACCCAGAGATTTCTTTTGCCTCTATCATCACCGCTGGGGTGGGTGGGGCAGGTTCAGCGAAACCGATGTATACATCGATCTCGCCAAAAGACATGATGGTGTAGGCAGTCACGACCTCCCTAGCCAGAATCTAGGTCTTGTCGGGAATGATGAGAGAGACCTCGCTGGAGTAGAGGACGCGACCGACGGCGATGGTCTCGCCGATTCCGATTCTTGCAGATTCCGCTTGGAACGCAGATCCGAAGCTCACTTGCCCCATGGTGGGCGCCAACTGTCATCGAATTGATGACAAATACGCCACGAGGGGGTCCTCGAGGCGTGCGTAAGAGAGGGGTGTGAGGCGTATGGTGTTCCAGGACGGTGAGCACACAAGTTTACCTAGGTTCGAATCCGCTGGCTTTGGATGGACCCTACTCCTGCTAGCAATCTAGTAATACGGCAGAGCCGGAATATGGGTTACAAGGGTTTCGTCTGTGCGAGTTGAGATTGTAGACTATTGTGAGGTTGCCCTAGGATGGCTTATATAGATATCCAGCCTAGGGTTTACAGGAGAGACCTATCCGGCTACGACTAATAGTCGGTTACAGAGTACATCTTGGACTACAAGTAATATCACAGGCCTATGTCGGTAAGTCTTCTAGGCCTTCCCGTAGCCGGACTGGACTCCATCTCTTCTCCCTTACTGGGCCGCCCTTGAAGCAAAGTTCTAACCTGTAGTGGGCCACCCTGGTCAATGAGGCACAATGAGGATACCCGGAAAGTATATTCCCAACAGCAACCTCACAATAGTCTACAATCTCAACTCACACAGGCGAAACCCTTTTAACTTATATTCCGGCTCTGTTGTATTATCTGATTGCTAGCAGGAGTAGGGTCCGTCGAAAGCTGGCGGATTCGAACCTGGGTAAACTTGTGTGCTCATCGTCTTAGAACACTGTATGCCTCACAACCCTTTCTTCCGCATGCCTCGAGGACCCCCTCATGGCGTACTTATCATCGATCCGACGATAATGATTGATCTAGATATTATGTTGACTTGCTTATTAGTCCTATCGATTCCTTGTGGAACTGCTCGCCATCGCGCCCTTCGCTGTGCCGTCGCCGCGCCGGAGTGCCACTGCTAGGGTCTGCATTCCTTTTGCAGCTGCTACGGTCTAGATTCCTTTTGGAACTATTCGCTGTCGAACAACAATTACTGCCTGTACTAGGTCGTGTACAGATATAGACGGATGGCCTCCTAGTGCTTCACGCTTACTTTGAAGACGTCGTCCTAGACCAAGCTTTGTATACGGTTTGGGTGGTGATGAAGAAACTAACTGTTTAATAGGACTGACAGGCTTATCGGCTTCGGCTGCACGGAGATATCGCTGCGCTGCCTCGCTGGTGGCTGGTGGAAAGTATGGCGAGGAGCCGAGGAGTTTTCCAACCGCCTCTCTTCGTCGCCGGGCTCCACCAGATACTTGTCCCTCATCAGAGTACTCCACGCGCGGTGGTGTTAATCTATATATTTTAGATGCTATTTATGAATGATTTTCGGTTTATAAGTATTTTTTAATTGCAATCTGTATTAATCGAGACGTGCATGCATGTGCCCACTTACTAGTTCCATAAGGGAAAATCTTAAGCAGTTATTACTGCGGTAAAAATAGGAAAAACCCACACGACGCCTCGATCTTCACATGAAAAAGGGGACGTGTAGTCAAAAAACTCTGCTGAATAAACGACCCACGTGTCACCATTACTGCTGCATGGTCCCACATTCGAAGCGTCCCATCAAGACGTGTTTTCCGGGAATCCACGGTGTAAATTCGCCATCAGTGACGTCATACAATGCAAGTCGCAAAGAAAATTGTGGCCCTATAAAAAGGACAAGGACCCGAAGAAAAGAAAAATTTGGAGTCAAAGTAAATTCCTCAGCAAAACAGACTTTGAGACTACAATCGAATACAAATATCTCGACTGTATCCTCGGGGTCTACTCCTATTAGGAGCGCTGGCCGCGCACCCAACAAAATTCAAAGAAATATTGGTGAAATAAAAATAGTATAAGTTTTTTAGCCTATGTCCTGAAGAATACATCCGAACATAGCTTCGGGGGCTACTCCCATCAGGAGCGCTGCCACGCACCTAATGAAGAAAAACAAATAAGTATCCTTAAATGATTACTCCTATCGAGAGCATATATAGAAACCACAAAAATTCAGCAATTCCAACAACCAGACAAGGCAGCCGAGAAAAATCGATACAAAAACTCCCAGATCGCACTCGACGTGATAAAACTCCGAATGACGTGTCCAAGACATGAAGGTAACACCCCATGATTCATCCTGTGTGGCCTGGTAATCGCACAAGAATGCGCTCTGCCAGTAAAATATCCGTAATGATACAATGAAAAATCCCGACGGACGCATTGGGTACCCGATAAAATAGAACTGGAATTTAGTATTCGGTAAGACCTCAGCGGCTCGAACTGAATTACACCAGTTATAATTGCGAGTAAAGGCCTAGGGACTTGAATTTGATGTAGGTGAACATTGTTTTTGCCTGGGATCAATTAACTGATTCACGATCGGTCGGAAGCATCAGGCTTGTTGTACCAAATCCCTATAAAAACTAAAGACAATAGAAACAATGCAAAGAAGGAAAAAACTAAAAATATCTTTGAGACTCAACCAGAATCTGTTGGGCCATGCAGATATAAATAATTTTTTCCCTAACACGGTGCACCCAAGATCCAACTTAGGTTATAAGCTACAAGATTACTGCTAGACGTGCAGATGCGAAAGTTGATGTAGCGCATCGAAGCAGTGCCGAACGATCCCACGGATAGTCTCTAGATCCCGCGGATAGCTCCTCCGCTAGACCCCACGAGATTCCCTATCTCAAGCGCCGCACGGGCAACGTCTCTACCGGCATCCACACGTACATGAAGGAACTTCGGACAGAGGATTGCTAGATCTTGTCTAACCTGAAATAGAAGTGAAGAAAGTGACGGCTAGGTCAGGGACTATCCCTTGTCACTCCACTTATATACACTCCTAGTTGAGCTCAACGCTTGAGGCCCATCTAGGCCGTACTCCAATCTCCACATGGATTTAATCCACATGGGCTCCTTACCCTTAAGTGTGTGACCCTGTAGGTTCATGTACACCTGGACATAACATGAGCTACTCCTCCAAGTATCCTGTCATGGCTTTGAGTCCAACTCACTCCCATGAACACTTGGTCTCAAGTCGATAGATGGTAGCGGCCTATAGCAAGACGTCCAACTCCCAAGTGCCGTAAAGTCAGAAGACGAACCTTCAATGTGACTTTCATCCAAATTCCATCTTGGTAATCCACGTCACGCAGCTGGCTTCACAACCAACCCGAAATCTACCTTTATAACTCCCCATTTACGGAACAACATTTGATAGAACCTAAGTTGGCGATCCACAACTCGGATCATGCATTCATCTCAGGTCAAAGGATTCCATTGCTTGAGACTACAGATGACAACATGCTCGTTGCATCTCAACTGTGGGTCATTCTGAGTCGCTAAACTCTTTAGACGAATCAGTGTAAGTCGGAATAGCATCACCATGCACATGACAAGTGGAACCGTGTCATCAGCTAACTTGCGCATTGGTCTAAGTTGTGTTTCCAGCACAACCTCAATGTCCAAGGATAATATAGTATGAATAATCATGAATATATAGTTCCACAACTGAATCACGTATTCAGTGATACATATCTGATGTTCATACAAGGACAACTTTACTTTATGAATACTTTGGGTAATATCATCAACCATGATTGCCTCTAGGGCATATTCCCAACAGTCTCCCACTTGCACTTGAGTCAATCATCTAGACATCACATGTCTAAGCATCTCATGCCCATTTCTCTTATGTGTGCCTCATGCTTAGGCTGTGGAAGTGGCTTTGTCAACGGATCTGCAACGTTTACATCCATGTGTGCCTTGCATAACTTGATATCACCTTGATCCACGAACTAGTGAATCAGGTGGTATAACATGAGTATGTGTTTGTTCTTCTGGTGTTGTCTAGGTTCCTTGGCTTGTGCAATAACACCATTGTTGTCACAATACACGTTTGACGGATTGGACGAGCCCTAAACCACACCAAGATCAATCAGGAAATTCCTGATCCAAACAGCTTCCTTTGCTGCCTCCGAGGTAGCAATATACTCATCCTCTATTGTAGATGCAGACACAGTCTCTTGCTTGGAACTCTTCCAGCTCATAGCCCCTCTGTTCGTGACGAACACGTACCTAGATTGCGAACGAGAATCATCTGAGTCAATAAGGTATCTCGCATCCGTGTAACCCTTTACACTGAGTTCACCCTCACCTCCATAAACTAGGAACACATCCTTAGTCCTTCTCAAGTACTTAAAAATGTTCTTAACCGCTGCCTAGTGGATTTCTCTAGGGTCAGCCTGGTATCCACTCACAACACTTAGATCATAGGAAACATCTGTCCTAGTACAAATCATGGCATACATGATGGATCCGACTGTCGAAGCATACGTAATCACACTCATCCTACTTCGCTCATCAGTTGTCGAAGGACACTGAGTCTTTCTAAGTTTTATACCATGGGACATCGGTAAGAACCCCTTCTTAGACGATTCCATGTTGAATTTCTTCAACACTTTGTCCAAATATGTACTCTAACTCAATCCAATGAGCCGCCTGGATCTATCTCTATAGATCCTGATTCCTAGTATATAAGTTGCCTTACCCAAGTCCTTCATTGAGAAACTCCTTTCCAATGACTCCTTGGTTTCTTGCAACATCTAGATATCATTTCCAATCAATAATATGCCATACACATATAAGATTAGAAAGTTTACTTTGCTCCCAGTAAACTTCTTGTATAAACAAGAATCATGATCACTCTTGTGATGGGTTCGTAGCATGGAAAACAAAAAAATTCTACCGCAAGAACGAACAAAACCCAGATCTAATCTAGATAAAAGCCAAGATCTAATCTATTATACATGTGCAATGAGATAGATCTATACTAACCCTTGTAGACCCGAAAGCGTTACGAGATCGGATCTCGTGGTTGATGTAGTCGATCACTTGCTGATCTCAAGATCGTGTGGACGATCCTTCCGGCACCGCGTTCCGGCAGCGCTTCCGCAGTCGGTCACACGTGCGGAGTCGAAGCAGACCTTCCTCTGCCCGTTCCAGCAAGCAGCATAGGTAGTAGATCTTCTCCACGGAATCCCAGCAGCACGACGGTGTGGTGGTGGTGGTGGAGTAGAGATTTCTGCAGGGCTTCGCCTAAGCTGGAGTAGAGGGAAGGAGGAGGAGAGAGGCGGCGGCTAGGGATTGGAGTGGAAGGGGCCAGGGGGTGGCGCCCCCACCCCTCTATTTAAAGGAGGGAGGCGCCATGGGAGGGGGAGTCCTAGTAGGACTCTCCTCCCTCCTTGGCCGGCGGATTGGGAGGGGGGAGGAATCCTCCTCCCCCACGAATCCGTGTCTTGCCCCTGAAAGACTCCTTGATCCTTTCTTGGTTTTCAAGCAAACTCCAAGAAATCTTCTAGAACCTTCCAGAACATTCTGAAGCCTTCTAGAATCTCCATACAAACACTCCGGAACATTTCCTAACTTAGAAAATGATCGCTAATATATGAATCTTATTCTCCAGACAATTCCGGATCTCCTCGTGATGTCCCGGATCCAATCCGAGACTCCGAACAACATTCGGTCTCCAACGCACATTCCATATCTACTTGAAACAACTTCGAACCTTAAGTGTGTCACCCTACGGTTCGTGAACATGTAGACATGATGGAGAGACATCTCCGATCAATAACCATTAGCAAGATCTGGAGATCCATACCGGCTCCCACATACTCAACGATGACTTCGCGATCGATAGAACCATTAACATATGAAACCAATTCCCTTTGTCACGCGATATTCTACTTATCCGAGGTTTGATCGTCGGTATCTCCATACCTAGTTCTACCTCACATCGATAAGTACTCTTTACTCGTTCCGTGATATGTCATCCCTTGTGACCTAGTCACATGCTTGCAAGCTAACTAGATGACATTCCACCGAGAGGGCCCAGAGCATATCTATCCGTCATATGGATGGACAAATCCCAATCTTGGTCCATGCGCTTCAACACATACTTTCAGAATACCCAATGACACCTTTATAACCACCCGATTCTGAGCGGCGTTGATGTCATCAAAGTACCCATCCGGTGATGGTGATTAACATAACCTCATGGTCGAAGGATTAGGTTACTATGCATTTGAAAAGCTTGTAGCAAAACGAACTTAATAACTTGATCTAATGCTATGCTTACTTATGGGTGTGTGTCCATCACATCATTCTCCTAATGATATGATCTTGTTATTAACGACATCCAATGTCCATGATCAGGAAACCATGATCATCCATTAATCAACAAGCTAGTGTAACAAGAGGCTTACTAGGGACTCTTTTATGTTTACAAAACACACAAGTATTAATGTTTCCGATTAATACAATTTTAGCATGGGATGTAAACATTTATCATAAACATAAAGATATAATAATAACCACTTTATTATTGCCTCTTGGGCATATCTCCAACAGTCTCCCACTTGCACTAGAGTCAATAATCTAGTTAAAAAACTTGTGCATTCAACACATATGGCTTTCTGGTGTTGTATAGACACTATTGCTAGTGGTAAATATAATCTTCGGATCTGACACTTCTAGGTCCTTGTGTATTTGCATGTCCTTGCGTCTCTACGCATTACTCATTCTCTAATGAGATGGCATTGTATAAATTTGGTCCTTTGGTGAGACCTTTAGTTCCTTGGGATTAAATCATGTTGATACAATTGTCGTACAATGTATCTTCATAGTATTATCCCGCTATGAACCACACCTAGTTTGATAACAAACTACTTGACGCAAATGCCCTCATTTGCTGCTACAATAGTAGTCATATACTTAGCCTTTTGTTGTAGTATCTATCACAATGTTTTAACTTTGGTACTCAACCAAATCCGTTATGGAACTTCCTTTCCATTACATTGTGCCACCCATAGTTTAAATTGAGTTAAACTTAATTTGTGACAAAACTAGTATCAATGTAACAATTTACAATGAACTATTTGTCACCACTATATAAATAATATATTCTTAGTTCTTCCAAAGATCATAGGAATATCCCTACTATTGTCCAATGATCATCTTATGAGTCATTCTGGTATATGCTCATAACATTTAGAACATAGGACATATCTGGATGTGTACATCTCAAAGAATGATTGATCAAAATATTCTTGTGATTTCACCAAGTGTTAAAAACACTTGAATCTCGTGTCAACACACTTGAATCTTGATTCAGTCCTTTCCATGCATCAAGAACCTTTCTTCTTGTTTCCATATTGAACTCATTCAACATCTTATCTATGTACATTTGGCAAAACCATATTAGCGCCTCAATCTATCCATATAGACATTGATGCCTAATTCTTGGGTTATGCCTAAGTCTTTCATCGAAATGAAATTCTTAACCTGTGTCAATAAAAGATACATCATTTCTAATCAACAATATGTCTTTCGCATAATGTATTATAAATATGTCTCAGCGCTCCCACTTAATTTCTTGCAAAATACAAACATCTTCATCATCTCTGGTGAAATTAAACCTTTTAACGGTTTCATCATGGTGAAGATTCCAACTCCGCGATGCTCACTTCAACCATTGAAGTTTTGCATACTCTTTTAGCATCCTTTGAATTAACAAAACCCTTTGGATCGTGTCATGGACACATCCTAGGTAACCATTCTATTAGAAGAACTTGTTTTGTTTGTTTAACTACCATATACCAAAATATATGTAGTGGTTGCTACATTAATCCGTCCAGACTAAATATCGCTATGAAAGATCAAATCTTATCATAGTTAATTCCTTGAACATTGTCGTAAACTCTTTACGACATGTCGACTATTTCATAGATGTGAAACATCCATGTCTATTTCTTTATAGATCCATATACGACTGTAAGGTCTTGCACCTTTCCAGAGGGTCTTTCAAATTCAAAGCTTGATTTCTCGTGTATGGAATTATCACGGATTTTATGGCTTCAAGCCACTTAACGAAGTCAGGGCCCATCATTGATTATTTGCATGTAGTCGGTTCATCATTGTCAAACAACAATGATTTAACTCTCAAATCTTGGCATTTGATTACTTACCCGACCTACTTGGTTCAATAGTAACTTAGATCTCCGTGACAACAACCTTTGAGGCACGTGAGCCATGCGCATTGTTGCTGCCTCCAGGACACTTACCGATGTTGCGCAACTCAGCACATATTAGCCAAGGTTCAACAACCTTGTCAAAGTTCTATTGTCCTCCCACTTGACTTTTCACCAAAAATTCCTTCTCAAGAAACTCGACACTCTAAGCGACAAACACTTTTGTCTTCGGTGTTATGGAGGAATACCCAATGGTTATTCGAAATAACCTACAAAGACATGCTCATCCGACTTTGGTTGTAAACATTTTACTTATGCCTAGCATACCTAAAAATTTAAGAAAGGACAACCTGGGTTTATCCCAAACCATGACTTATATGGTGTCATTTCAACAGATCACGATGGAGCTCTTTTCAGTGTAAAAGCGGTAGTCTCTAAAGCTTTAATCTTTAAAATATAATGGCAGTTTTATAAATGACACCTTTGATCTTACCATGTCAAACAAGGTTTCATTACATATGTTGAACACTCCATACTCCTATGGTGTTTTGGGAAATGCAAATCCATGGAACGATTCCTCAAATCTTAGGTGTTTTGCTAAACTTGTAACTCAAACATCTTTCTTTATGATCCAATCATAAACTTTTTTTTATTTTCTTGTTACAATAATTTTCCACTTCATCTTGAAAGTCTTTGAACATTTTCAAATGTTTCATACTTCTTCCTTATTGAGTAGGTATATACATATACTCACTCAAATCTTCGGAGAAAGCATATGAAGTTGAAATCCATCGCCCATGACTACACATAATGGACTATCAATATGTCCAAATTCCAATCAGTTAGTCGTGCGTTCCTCTTTTGGCCTACTAGCGGAGTTTTAATTATCTCCAGGAAAGTATCACAAGCGTCATTTGATCAAAATCAAAGACTCCAAAAATCCATCAACATGGAGTTTCTTCATGTATCCCTTTCAATATAATTTAAATGGCGATGTCACTTCGCAAGTGATCTTTCAATCATTTGTCTTGCGACATTTTAGAATTAGTTTTAAGGTCGTTATTTCTCCAACCAGACTTGTATATCATCCATATATTTTGGAATACGATAATTATTTGAACAACCTTTTGTGGTCATAATACCTGATCAAAATAACAATTATTGAAACAAATCTTGTAGGTAAGCTTTGATGTTAACGAGCAACACAACAACCCTTTGTTTGTTTTTCGATGAACATCATCACATATTCTCTTGCTAGTTACTTAGGCCATTGCAGTTCATGAATTGTGTTGTCCTGTATGACACTTCATACCAACGAATTCGGTATCCAATACCGCAGAACCACATTGTTTAACAAGCAAGGAATACAGCCATAACATGTATCTTCTATATACCTAAGTTTGACATCTCCAATCTTTTATTTTCTGCCAAATATTTTATAGATTCTCTTTCAACAATTCCTTTTCTTTTAAAAGAATCTATCAACATGAATAGTGGTGTCATTCACATGACACATAGTACAAAGTGTGTATAGTCAAATACTAATACCTTTGGACTTGCACTTTGAAGTGGATCACCTTCATCAAATGTTTGGTATTCTTTCAAAATTCCATTTTTTTAGTAATCTTTTAGTGTAGTAAACATTTTACTTACATCTTCTATTCATCCTTATCATGACAACTTTCATGATCAAGCTGCTATAGCTTATAAAGGTGAATTGCCAGTATAATGTTTCTTTTCCAAAAACTTTTGGAGGATTAGGACGATTGGCGTCTCCAATCTTCACAAATTCTCATCAAATATGAGGACGTATACTCTATCATGTTGTAACCAACACATTGTTTTAGATATCGCAATACCTTTCACATATGATGGTTTCTGAAACATTGCTTTCAGCTCTTAGATTAACTTGATATTAAAATCAATCTTTTGAGTATCAAGAATCATGGAGGCAAACATGATACATTAGATACTAACACTGGAATTGTTACTCTTGATTTAATACTGTTTATTAAACTTCACAGAGTAAACGGAGTTTGCTGAAAGTTTGCAATATGACTTTTAAACTTTAGATTGACACTCAAAACAATACGATACCAGTTCGTAAAGCAAATATCCAGAATTTCTATAGTTCTACTATCTCAACTATAACTAAGCATAAGGTGGTGAACGGATGCCAATGACTACAACAAACTATGCAAATTCACTTTGATTGTGTTTATGATAAATTGAGTTTGACTAATCCAAATTACAAATGAACTCCCACTCAAAACAACATCCCTCGAGTTGTTTTAGTGATCACACGAACCAAATCCACTACACCAAGTCCGATCATCACGTGAGATGATGTAGCTTTAAAGGCGAATAATCAACATGTTCATCATATCATCCATATGACTCATGCTTTACCTTTCGGTATTCCGTGTTCCGAGACCATGTCTGTACATGCTACGCTCGTCAAGGTTAACCTTAGTATCCGCATGTGCAAATCTGGCTTGCACCCGTCGTATGCACACGTAGAATCTATCACACCCGATCATCACGAGATGCTTCGAAACGACGAGTCTTAGCAACGGTGCCTACTAAGGACGAACACTTTATTACTTGATATTTAGTGAGAGGGATCATCTTATAATGCTACCGTCGCGATCTAAGCAATACAAGATGCATAAAGGATTAACATCATAGGCAATTCATAATTAGTGTGATATGATATGGCCCTTTCTTCTTATGCCTTTGATCTCCATCTCCAAAGCACGGACATGTTCTCCATCATCACCAGCATTGCGTCAAGGTCAGTGGCGCCGCTTCATGGTTGTCCATCATCACTAGCAACTATTACAACTACTTGGAATAAAGCTATTACAAGATGAATAGACACGCAGGTCTTAACAGAATTAAAGACAGCCAGTAGTTCCCCGTTGCCATATTACAACAAGGATCATTGCATACATCAAATATAATCACAATCACATGATGGCCATATCACATCACAAAACCCCTGCAAAAAACAAGTTAGACGCCTCTAATTTTCTTTGCATGTTTTACGTGGTTTGGGGCTTTCGAATAAGAACAGATCTTACCTACGAAACTGAACCAAAACGTTGATACAAGTGCTATCAAGTGCAAAGTGTAAATTGGATCTATACTATGATGGGAGAGACAGACACCCGCAAAGCCACTTGTGCAATACGAGTTGCACGTCAACTATGGAGCAAGTCTCATGTGCGATGACATGTAAGGTTAGCCCGGGCCGCTTCATCCCACCATACCGCAAGATGCAAAGTACACAAAGCAAAAGGCGGCACGATCACCAACGCCCACAAAACCATTGTGTTCTACTCGTCCAACAGATCTACGCATAGACACGGCTCTGATACCACTGATGGGTTCGTAGCATGGAAAACAAAAAAATTCTACCGCAAGAACAAACAAAACCCAGATCTAATCTAGATAAAAGCCAAGATCTAATCTATTAGACATGTGCAACGAGATAGATCTGTACTAACCCTCGTAGACCCGAAAGCGTTACGAGATCGGATCTCGTGGTTGATGTAGTCGATCACTTGCCGATCTCAAGATCGTGTGGACGATCCTTCCGCGGCAGCGTTCGGCGATCGGTCACACACGCCGAGTCGGCAGACCTTCCTCTCCTGTTCCAGTGAGCGGAGGTAGTAGATCTTCCACGGAATCCTAGCAAGACGATGGTGTGGTGGTGGTGGTGGAGAGATTTCAGGCTGCCTAAGCCGAGTAGAGGAAGGAGGAGGAGAGAGGCGGTGGCTAGGGCTTGGAGTGGAGGGGGGTGGCGCTCCACCCCTCAATTTAAATGTGCGAGGCGCCATGGGAGGGGAGTCCTAGTAGGACTCCTCTCCTCCTTGGCCATGGATTGGGAGGGAGAATCCTCCTCCCCGACGAATCCATGTCTTGCCCCTCAAAGACTCCTTGATCCTTTCTTGGTTTTCAAGCAAACTCCAAGAAATGTTCTAGAACCTTCCAGAACATTCCGAAACCTTCTAGAATCTCCATACAAACACTCCGGAACATTTCCTAACTTAGAAAATGATCCCCAATATATGAATCTTATTCTCTAGACAATTCCGGATCTTCTCGTGATGTCCCGGATCCAATCCGAGACTCCGAACAACATTCGGTCTCCAACGCACATTCCATATCTACTTAAAACAACTTCGAACCTTAAGTGTGTCACCCTACGGTTCGTGAACATGTAGACATGATGGAGACACATCTCCGATCAATAACCATTAGCGGGATCTGGAGATCCATAACGGCTCCCACATACTCAATGATGACTTCGTGATTGATAGAACCATTAACATATGAAACCAATTCCCTTTGTCACGTGATATTCTACTTATCCGAGGTTTGATCGTCGGTATCTCCATACCTAGTTCTACCTTGTTACTGATAAGTACTCTTTACTCGTTCCGTGATATGTCATCCCTTGTGACCTAGTCACATGCTTGCAAGCTAATTAGATGACATTCCACCGAGAGGGCATAGAGCATATCTATCCGTCATAGGGATGGACAAATCCCAATCTTGGTCCATGCGCTGCAACACATACTTTCAGAATACCCAATGACACCTTTATAACCACCCAGTTATGAAGCGGCGTTTGATGTCATCAAAGTACCCATCCAGTGATGGTGATTAACATAACCTCATGGTCGAAGGATTAGGTTACTATGCATTTGAAAAGCTTGTAGCAAAACGAACTTAATGACTTGATCTAATGCTATGCTTACTTATGGGTGTGTGTCCATCACATCATTCTCCTAATGATATGATCTTGTTATTAACGACATCCAATGTCCATGATCAGGAAACCATGATCATCCATTAATCAACAAGCTAGTTTAACAAGAGGCTTACTAGGGACTCTTTTATGTTTACAAAACACACAAGTATTAATGTTTCCGATTAATACAATTATAGCATGGGATGTAAATATTTATCATAAACATAAAGATATAATAATAACCACTTTACTATTGTCTCTTGGGCATATCTCCAACATCTTGATGAAGCCAAACGATTTGACTACCTCATCAAAGCGAATGTTCCAACTCCGAGATGCTTGCTTCAACCCATAAATGGATTTCTGAAGTTTTCATACCTTGTCAGCATTAGCCAGATCGACAAAACCATCGAGTTGTATCATATACACGTCCTCGGTTAATTTTGCATTAAGAAAGCCATTTTGACATCCATATGCCATATCTTATAGTCGAAATAGGCTACTATAGCTAACATGATCCGAACTGATTTAAGCATCGCTACAAGTGAGAAAGTATCATCATAGTCAACTCCTTGAACCTCCGGAACCCCTTCGCGACAAGCCGTGCTTTATAGATAGAAACCTTCCCATCCATATCAGTTTTCTTCTTAAAGACCCATTTGCACTCGACGAGTCTTGCACGGTCTAGCAGATCAACCAAGTTCCAAACTTGATTATCATCCATAGACTTTAATTCGGATCTCATGGGTCCAAGCCACGACTCAGAATCAGAACCCACCATCGCTTCCGAATAAGTTGCCGGCTCATCACTATCCAACAGTAATACATCACAAACACTTCACAATCTTGCCGATCTTCGTAGTGTGGGTGCAACTACCGACTCATCACTACATGGGTGCACAAATAGCAACACACGCACGATCAACCTCGGAAAAACCAAATAAAAACCCAACTTGGCTTTCATGACAAGCAATCATAAGATTCACAAAATATTTCAGGGGGGCACCCTAATAACCTACCCACAACAAAGTTCGCCGGCTCCGAGACGAACCTAGGGTTTGTGATGATGGCAGTAAACGACTGGGAACCCGAAAGTGTGACTGGGCTTATCGATACAACATAAACGTGGCACGGGGTTCCTAAACAGTACATGCGCTCGACATGCAATCGTAAATAAAGCAGTAAAGCATGATATACAGGATAGTAATAAAGCCATAAAATAGTTGTGGCCCCCAGAAATAAGAAATGAATCAAGCTCTGGCTAAGGTGATTTAAGGTCCCACATGCGGATAATGCGATAGTCAAGGAACATGTATCATGTACTCGGGGCCTATGGGACACAAGTGAGCAGTTAAAATCCAAATATTATCTATTGCCCATTGATACCTCTGTATTAGTTATATCTATTCCCAGCATTTTAATTGACAAGTTATATTGAAAGCCATGATATCCACCATTAAGCATGTGTCAACCCCCAACAATGGTGGAACATCGATGATTCGAAGAATCACCTAAGCAAGAAAATACGACTCGCAAGGTAGACTGTCTATCAAATAACAGGCAATATGATGTGTCCAAGGCAATATATAGGCTGCAAGAAATATAAATGGTGCATGGAAACTAAATCATCATAACACGGATACCAATAGATCAACAGGAGGAAGTAAAGACTATAAATACAAAATAGGTAGAAAGAGGGAGAATGCTCGCGTGGGAAACACTACCAAAGATACATTATCAGAAGAACTTGTCCATACTCGCATCAACTCAACCTCCTAATCCACGAAGAACCAAAGCACTAAAAGAAACACTAGATGCACTATTTAGTACTACGACACAAGATCGGGCATGTTCATGATATGATGCATGACATGGCAAATATGCGATGCAATTAGGCAATATTAAGCGGAACCGGGGTCCCGACAATTAATTAGATGATTTATATAGTTTAGATACCCTGCAATTTAAATGTTGGATTAACAAGGCAAACATGACATATGTTTGCTATACAAATTTAAGTGGAGGCAATATTAGACTAGATTTCCCCGCATATGGTCTCCATATTTAATTATCAGGTGAATCCACAAAATACCCCCAAACAATGAATATGTATGCGATCATAAACAATTTTAATGTGCAACAAGTTTATATGACATTTATAAAATGGGGGCTCGGATAGGGTTCACACATATGGGTTCGGAGATCTTGGGGTTCCGGAGGGGTTCGGGTTCGGCCTTCGAATCCAGGATCGAGGATCTTCGGTTCTATGAAGAGGATCTCAGCGCTCTGTGTGGAAGGTCTTCAGTAACCAGATCCATGAAGAAGGCCTTGTGGTTCCATGACGGAGTACTTGGGCTCTGGCGAGTCGTGGATTCATTAAGTAGAGCTTGATGTTCGGACTCGGTGGACATTGGTTTTGCACCGTTGGTCTTCGGAAGAGCTTGTTGATGACACGGATGCCCTTGTCCAATATCTCGTCCTCATCCGTCAGAAGGTTCATAGTCGAGATCGCAATACTCCACAACAATAGCAGTTGCGCCATGCTACAGCACATCCGGATGCTATAGATGTGGATAAGCAGCAGCAAAAACTCCATGACAACAACATCAAAAGGACCCGTACAGGCACTACAACAAACACCTCGAGGGCAAGCTTGGGACTGTGCAGTTGCGCTGGACTTGGACAATGTTGACTTGCAGCTTCAGGGGCAACATGCAACAATGGATGAGGGTGGGCGGAGTGCTACTGAGAGGAGGCAGAGGTCCAGGGCCCACTGGTGGGTCTCTGCGTCGAGGGAACAGACTAAGTGGCGAGGTCAGCGGCAATGCTATGCTAGCGACGAGGTCGAGTGGGGAACAAGGACATGCTTGCCGAGGAGGGGAGCACGCGATGGAGGCTGGCGGCAGAGCTCGGGGAAGTCAAGGCGGCACAGGAGGTGGTGCATAAGGGAGCCGGGCGCTAGTGATGGTGGCCACATCGGTGGAAGGAGGGCATCGAGATTGAGGTGGTCAACGGCTCACGGGAACTAGGGGCTCGAGATGCAGGGTTTGGAGGCGGCCTGCAGGGCGCGTCGGGGTCACGGTGTAGAGGGCAACGGTCGACGAGGAGGGCACCCGCGATGACGCGGATTGTAGATGGAGGCGGGCCCCAAGTGAGGAGGCAATGGTGACCATGGGTGAGCTCGGGCGGCCGCACTAGGAGGAGGCAGCCCTGGCAGCGTGTGGCCGAGGAAGCGAGAGGTGGCATGGGCGGTCGAGTTGGGCATCACGTGCCACGGGGTCCGGGCCATAGGGTTCAGGCCCGGCGGCAGCGAGCAGCGCACATCGCTAGGAGAAGAACGCGGGGCGAGAGGGGATCGCGACAGGGTGAGTGCGGTCGTGGGGTCAGGGAGAGCGGGGCAGTGGTTGGTGGGGCCAGGCTCACATGTGAGTTGGGTAGGTGGCGTACACGTGGGGCAGACGGGTGTGAGTGCAGTTGGTTCGGTCAGTTTGGTGTAGTGGAGGTACGGTGTGCATGGACTGTTTGTGTGTGCCGCTCTGGTGGGGCTTTGGAGTGGCGGTGGGTGTAGGGTAGGTGGTTAGGTTTAGAATTAGGGTTAGGGTTTAGTTTGGAGGAGGCCAGCTGGGCTTTTGGGGAAGGCTGGCTGCCTCTCAAAAAATAATATAAGCTTTATTTATTCATTTCTAAGACTATTGTATTTAGTTTTTAGATAAACAAAATATCCAAGTAGGCCTAAAGTTTTAATTTGAAGTAAAGACGGGGATATTTATAAAACAAAGTAGACTTTTTAGAAAAAATAGTTTTAAGGGGCAAATACATGTATGATGTCATGATGATGCTCAAATGTAATGTGGCATGATGATATGAGCATGTAGTCATGACGATGCACAAAACAAAAAAACCAAGCGATTTTCTAGTAGTGGTTTTACTTGGGTGCTACATTTCGACACCACTAATAATGGATATCACCCTCGAGATCCGCCTCATGGTACGGGGAAGAAGGCCGGCAATCTGAATCTTCTAGCTTCGTGTAGATCCTCGCGACACCACTAGCAAAGGTTCTTTCTCCGTCTTGAAAGATTCGACACCACCAACAAGAGGTTGTTATTCAATTTCGTCGAGAGAACACTCCGGAGAAAGAAAGACGAAGGTAGAGGTATCAAAAGATTCAGCCACCTCTAACTTCCGTGGAAGGAGTAAAAATTGCATTGATCCACTAATTCAATGTAGCAAGCGAATGATAAGAGTAGTCAGATGGTAGCTACTCCATATCGCACCCAAAGCATTACTTAGTACATGAATAGGAGAATTATAGAACCACTCTCGGAATTCAGACTAAAGATATTTACAAGCGATGTTCAGAAATAAATGATTGATGTAGTCTCTTCATCAGATATGGCGTAGATGATGTCGTCGTCTTGGAAACACCGGAAGGTACAATAGAAAACATGTGAAAAGACACCATGATTAGGTTCCACGATAGTTCCATTGGCATGAACAACACATGCTCAAGGTATACTCCAACTTCACCAATGCTCATCCTTCTCATATGTTTTTTAATGATACGGATATCCGTCAAGGGGCACATATATATAAAGAGTTCAAGGACATAAGATTGGATAAAGGGTACAACAAACGATATGCAAATCTGATGATTATAGCTCCACCATTATAAAAAGGGAGGAAGCGAAACCCTGAAGGTACGACGAAAACCCAACCACAAGAAATCCTGGACTTGAAGAAAGTTAAATCAAATTCAAAACATGTAGGGGTAAGAGGAGAATAGCATAGGGGTAAGGAGTAAAAGCAGACCTAATCAGATCTATCCAACGGATTTTGCAAAAATAGTTTTTACACTCTACATAAGCCGTTAGCTAGGTTATCCTATAGGCTAGACCAATGGGGTATCACAACTGCTGGGCTCTGATACCACTTTGTAAGACCCTTGAATCGGACCTATGTAGATTTCAGCGATACCCGCCAAACCTGCATAGAAACGATTCAAAGATGCCCACTAACCACTTGTGTGCGGGTGGAGAATGAAGTAATATCATTACACAATAGTTCACGATGGAACCCGCAGAACATATATATACAACAATGACTCAAGGCGTCAAGAATACAGATATACAGTACAAAGATCCAAATCACCTTGAAAATGATTCAGCATCCGAGTACGGATAATAAGCTAATTGAGCTAAGAGCCCTAGAGAATAACCAATGGTGTCCATAACCCTACCTAGTCCAAGATGAAAGGGTAACCCTGCTAATGACATCGAACTTATACCTATTAAACAAAAGGGGTGCTGACCAAAGGAAAAAAAAGGGAGCAGTCAGTACTGATGCCAATACACGACGAGTCTAGAATTCGGCGGCTCTTGCCTACATAGGTATGGTGGACTGAAGCGGTAGCAAAGCATGCACTAAACAACCTACAGAGACTTGATACAACTGTCAGCTATCAGAGAGGGATAAGAAACACCTATCCAGAACCAACCTGAGACTAACACCAAACATACCCATCCTGGTATTTCCCCCTCGAGACCAAATGAGGAAGTTAAACCGAGGAACTCACACAGTTGGCAGTTTTATTCATTCCATTATTGTTGCAACCATAAGTAGTGGGAAGTTTTAGTTAACCATTCTATTATAGTTGCAATACTTACTAGTCAGATACAATTAGCCAGAGGTATCCCAAACCCAGTAGTTGTTGGCATTTTATTTACTCATTCTGTTGTAGTGAAACTGATTACTAGACATGACAAAGTCAAATTTACAGCACTACTTTAGTTATGGTTGTCTATGATCCAGATACTATGCTCCAAGTCATCGATAACCGTGTACACGGCTTTCAGAAAGATTTACCCAGCAGGGTTGCACAAATAGCAACACACGCACGATTAACCTCAAAAAAACCAAATAAAAACCCAACGAGGTTTTCACGACAAGCAATCACAAGATTCATAAAATATTTTAGGGGGCCACCCTAATAAGGTACCCGCAACGAAGTTGGTCGGCTCCGAGACATAACTAGGGTTTGTGACGACGGTGGTAAACGACTGGGAACCCGAAAGTGTGACTAGATTTGTCGATATAGTATAACCGTGGCACAGGGTTCCTAAACAGTACATGCGCTTGATGTCTACGCACTTCTATTCTTGTAGATAGTTGTTGGGCCTCCAAGTGCAATGGTTTGTAGAACACCAACAAGTTTCCCTTAAGTGGATCACCCAAGGTTTATCGAACTCAGGGAGGAAGTGGTCAAGGGTATTCCCTCTCAAGCAACCCTGCAATCAAGATACAAGAAGTCTTTTGTGTCCCCAACACACCCAATACACTTGTCAGTAGGTGCACTAGTTCGGCGAAGAGATAGTAAAATACACGTGGTATAGATATAAGACAACGGAGCCAGAAAATTGCTTGATGGCGTGGAAGAGACTAAAGGCAAACTAAAATAAAGATGGAAGCAAGCAAACATGTAACATATCTAGTTGCAAATGGTGTTTCAATGCTTAGAAACAAGGCCTAGGGATCATACTTTCACTAGTGAACACTCTCATATAAATATCTTCTCTTTATGATACTACTCTGAACTACTCTCCGGTTGGACACTCTAGTCCATGGTAGGGCTATAACAACACACCTCAAAGTAAGCCTTTCCCATCTAGATAACCCCACACTGTCACCTTGAGCACTAGATGGTTCCAACAAACACCACAATTTCATAGAGACATCCAACTCCAAATATAACTCATAACAAGTAATTGTAATCTCTAGCCTAAGTGCCACCATGGTGTGCACGCTGTCACTTTCACACACATGGGGAGAGCAGAGATCTATTAAAGCAGTTGAGTAGCAAGGTAGATCTACTTGATTACAAAGCTCATGATCACAATATGATCTTGCATAGAGAGAGAGAGATGAACACATAGCTACCGGTAGAACCCTTAGCCTCGAGAGAGAACTACTCCATCCTCATCATGGGAATCAGCAACGACGATGGAGATGGTGGTGGAGATCAATGGAGATGGCTTTGGGGGCACTTCCCCGTCCCGATAGGGTGCCGGAACAGAGACTTTCTGTCCCCCGAATCTCCCCTTCAGTGGAGACAGCGCTGTGGAACTTTCCGTGGCTGGAGGCTAGTTTATTTAGGGTTTCTGCATCAGAGGCTTCTTATAGGCGAAAGGAGAGGACGAGGCGGTGCCTAGGGCGGCCCGACCACCTCCTAGCGTGGGCCAGGCTAGGCCGCGCAGCCAGGTGGTGTGGCGGCCCCCTGGCCCCTCTTTGTCTCGTAATCTGGCTCCGTGTCCTCCTCGATGAAAAACTGACTTTGGCTTTTGTCCCGTCCAATTCCAAGAATATTCATTTTCTGACTTCCTGGAACCAAAAACAGCAGAAAACAGGTAGCTGGCACTGTGGCATCTTGTTAATAGGTTAGTCCAAGAAAGTGTATGAAAAGTACTCCAAAGTTGGAACAAAACATAAGAAAGTAGATAAAACTAAGCATGGAACATCAAAAATTATGGATACGTTAGCAACGTATCAGCGCTCCACGCGCAATCGTAAATAAAGCAGTAAAGGATGCCATAAGTACAGGATAGTAATAAAGCCCCAAACTAGTTTGTGTCCCCAAGAAATAAGAAATGAATCAAGCTCTGGATAAGGGGACTCATGGTCCCACATGCGGATAGTGCGATAGTCAAGGAATAGGTATCAAGTACTCGTGGCCTATGGGACACAAGTGAGCGGTTATATCTATTCCCAGCATTTTAATTGACAAGTTATATTGAAAGCCATGATCATTGATGACTGTAAGTGCACAGATCGTTTGTAGATAGTTTCGAAATAAAGATATCGATCCCACAGGGAGAAACAATCTGAACTCTAATAACTCTTGAAATAAATATTACACTAGTAATGCTAAATAAAGTTCTAAGTGACAAGATAAAATGCGAGTATTGTGTAAAAGGTGTTTTGGGGTTTTTTGTATAAGAGCAGTAATAAGTAAAGTAAAACAAATGAATACAGAAAGTAAGTATCGCGTATGTAAGAGAGATTGGAACTGCAATATGGGAAAAAGCGTTCTTAGGGAGTAGCGGATTCACCACTAGCATTATAAGGAGCTAAGGTAAAGATTATTATCATGAACATTCTCCACTATGTATGTGTGGGAGGAACTCCGTATTTGGACAAATAGGCAGCAACCGCTTCTCACATCATCCTCATAACCATAGCAATCAGCAATCGACATGAATGAATTACTGCGTTATTAAGGGACGTAATCCCGTAGGACGTATCCCATTGCATGGATAGTGTTCCGTGAGTTTCCTCGGTTTCCCAAGTTGATACGTAAGGAGTGCCAACAACATTATAGTCACTGTAAGTACTAACACACCTCCGTCTACCAACAAGTAGTTCCCTCCATCAAGTCCCCATGAGATGTAAATATTGAGAGGTTGACTTATCTCAACATCAAGATGAAGACAATCTAACACATGGTCACAACGATGAATATCATAATCAACTTTATCTTATTTCAATATCGTACTAGGGTTTCTCCATCTCCCCAAGAACTAATGATCTAATCAAACATGGAGGCAATCAACATCATGGCAATAATAATGGAATATATCATAGATGAATAGTACTTGTATAAATCCACAATGAGTACGGAATTTACAACAGGACCTAGAAAAGATGTAGATGGGATAGATGGAGATGGTGGTGATGTAGTGGTGGATGATGGAGATCGATGCCTTAGCCTCCCGGATCTGCGCAGGGCGAAGATGGATCCCCGCTGCATGAGTTCCCCCTCCAGATGCCTTCTGGAGGTGAGGTTTCTGCGATTTCTAGGTGTTTTGTATGTTGTCTCTCCGATCTAGCTGCACGGGGTGAAACTATTTGAGGAGGAGGTGGCGGCGCCAACTATATGGCGGGAACTATACGGCTAGAAAAATTATTCCTGCCATATTGTTCGTCGTTAAACCGTCTATCTCCATTGATTGCTTCGGGTTTTCTTCTGGTATTAGCAGCTTTCCACACCTTAGTGATCAATAGTTCATGAAAGATGAATCTCAACATAATGTAAAAGTATCTGGTTCAACCGAATGAGTTAGCGAGGTAGTCCCAAGTGTTTTAGGATTTAACATATTCACTTGGGATTCAAAATATCAAGAGTGTCTCTTTGTCATACTATAATATTGTGGTGTATGCCTATATGCTTTTTGCACATTCGCTCTTTTTCTTCTTTCTTTTCTTTTATTTTGTTTATATGCTCACACTTTTGTTTAAGTGATGTGCAAAGAAGCTAGCCATACATTCCACTTCATGTAGGAATTCAAAGTTTAACGATCTCAATTATCAAATTCCAATTGTATATGAAGCATCTTCATGACTTGAATATTCTACCTCAACTTGTTCTCACTCTATTTTTGATAACATTCTTTATTTTACTTTGTTCACGGTTTTCTTTTTGAACTCAATAGGTTAGACAATTTTTCTTTCTTTGTAAATCAAACCATGTATTTACAACATATTGACCAAATTATCTTTGTATGTTCCATTAATACCAATGGTGTGGAAGACTCCTATTTCTATCATCAAGTGCAAGTAAAGTTATACTCAAGCCATTCATATATCCAATAAGACAAACACAAACTCAAAATTGCTCCATATATAATAATAAACTCGGAATTTCATAAAAGGGATCGACTATGCTTGAAGGGAATTGTAATGATGCAAACTTTATTTCTAGTTTGAACTAACGCAAAAATAGTAATAAAAACTTATAAGATAGATTAAAAGGTCTTAAAGATCTCCCCAAGCTTGGATGGGATCAAATAATCCCTTGCGATTATTTGATACCATGATTATTGTAGATCATTGTGGCGCCATGGCGTGTGGTATCTTATCTTCACAGGCCAGCCTGAGACATAGGGATTAATTGACTGCTTCTAATTCTTCAACACGCAGCTTGTAGAAAAGATTATTCCTCTCCAGCACTTCCACTTGTTCTTTAATGAACTCATTATTATCCCGAAGGGTTTGTAGCACCTTAAGACTCATAGAGAAACCTTCTTCGGTTGTCTGCTTGATATCTTCATCAAGTTTGTCAAGATAAAGTCGCAGCAATCAAAGATGTTTGGGTGTCCCTGGCGTCTCCCTGTCCATCTCTTCAATCTTCAGCTCAAGGGCCTTCAAATTCCTCTTCCGACACCCATGGTCAGCATCGAGGAACTCCAAAGGGATAGCCTTGATCTCCTTGCCTTGCTTGCTATTGCTCCTGATCTCCATAGGAGCTTGTGTCCTTGACTTCTGTCCCTTGGTTTGCGTGTTCTCGAGTATGAATTCCTGGACATTATGATTAGAGCGAGAGACAATGGCAGTATATAAAAGGGGGCCAGAGGTCGGTAGAACTTGCGAGAAACAACAAATTGTCGTCCAAGAAAAGAATCTTAACAAAACAGGGAAAGAAATCACGAATATGGAGGAGTCCTGCCGCGTAACGACCAACTATACGGGCGTGGCCCATATAGCTCTGGCCGTATAGTTGGTTCCAGGCAGATACTTCCAAATATCTCGAGTCTAGATCGGTTAAGTTACGACTCAGAACCGACAATAACGTTTTTTTTAGATGAATAACGAAAAGGAAAAAAAATGTCTGGTTGTTTAATGACCAACGATACGGCTGGAATATTGTCTCTGGTCATATAGTTGCGACCGTATAGATACATACACAAAAAATAAGTGACTGAGAGTTCAACCACCAACTATACGGCTGGAATATTGTCTCTAGTCGTATAGTTGCGACCGTATAGATACAGACACCAAAAAATAAAAGTGCCTGAGAGTTCAACGACCAACTATATGGACGGAATTATTTCATCCGGTCGTATAGTTGTGCCCGTATAGTTCGAGACATCGAAAACAATTTTGCAAAGAAGATACAGAGAGTTTAACGACCAACTATACGACGACAGCTTCCTCTCTGGTCATATAGTTCTGCCCGTATATTTGGTAAAAACCCTCAAAAACTTCAGAAAAACACAAGGAATTCAAAGGAAGAATTTTTAGGAGTAAAATCTGTGAAAATAAATCACTTATTGGAGTAATAACACTTACCTTGATCTTACCGTTTACTTATTCGGGGATGAAAAACTCCTCTAACAACAAAGAGTTCTTGTCTTTTGAAATAATTGATCTTAGTTCATTGAATAATTCTCGTAAACAAAAATCGTCAGGACTAAAGTTCCTCTCAACAAAATTGGTGTCTTGCTGAGCAAACATGGATACTGCATTCAACATTTTTATTTCCCGTCTCTGCATAATCTACAACTGAAATTCTTGAAGTGAAAGAATCCAACAGATCAGTCTTGGCTTATAGTATTTACTTTCAAGGAGTTATTTTAAGCCATCACAATCCGTATGGACTCTTACTTTTGCATCAACTAAATAAGAGTGAAATTTATCACAAGAGAAAAATACAGCAAAAAGTTCCTTTTCTTCCCTAGGATAGTTCTTTTGATCACCATTAAGAGTTCTACTAGCATGATGGATAATATTAAATTTGCAACCAATATGTTTTCATAGAGTTACTCCTACAACATCATCACTAGCTTCACATATTAAGTCAAAAGTCATATCCCAGATAGGAGGTTTAACAATAGGAGCACAGGATAAAGCATTCTTGAGTTTATCAAAGGCTATACGACATTTATCATCAAAATTAAATCTTACTCCCTTTTGCAGGAGGTTAGTTAAAGGTTTAGATATTCCAAAGAAATTTCTAATGAACCTTCTATAAAAACCCACATGACCAAGGAAACTTCTTATACCCTTAATATCTCTGGTTGTGGCATTCTCTCTATGTCGTGGTATTGCCAACGAGTACGCCATGGAGGGGACCTCATAGTGCATGTTTCGAGACGTGGGGTAAGGCACAGAGTTGGTGGGTACGAGGTAACACAGTGATACATTGCTAACGTATCTATAATTTTTGATGTTCCATGCTTGGTTTTTATGTGCTTTCTTATGTTTTATCCACACTTTGGAGTATTTTTATACACTTTCTGGGACTAACCTATTAACAAGATGCCATAGTGCCAGTTGCCTATTTTCTGCTGTTTTTGGTTCCAAGAAAGTCAGAAAATCAATATTCTCGGAATTGGACCGGAGAAAAGCCAAAGTCGATATTTTACCGGAAGACTCATGGAGCCAGAAGACGAGACGGAGAGGGGCCACAGGGTGGCCACACCATGTGATGGCTCGGGCTAGCCCTGGCCGTGCCACCAGGTGGTGTGGGCCCCTTGGCCGCCCACCGAGCTTGCCTCTTCGCCTATAAGATGCCTCCCGATGCAAAAACCCTAAATAATCAAGCCTCCAGCCACGAAAAGTTCCACAGCGCCGCCGCCACCGAAGGGGAGATTCGAGGGACAGAAAGTCTGTTAGGCACCTAGACGGGAAGTGCCCCCGGAGCCATCTCCATCGATCTCCACGGCCATCTCCATCACCATTTATGATTCCCATGATGAGGAGGGAGTAGTTCTCTCTCGAGGCTAAGGGTTCTATCGGTAGCTATGTGTTCATCTCTCTCTATGCATGATCTTATTGAGATCTGTAATCTATAGATCTACCTTGCTACTCAAGTGCTTTAATAGATCTCTGCTCTCCCCATGTATGTGAAGTTGACAGTGTGCACACCATGGTGGCACTTAGGCTAGAGATTTCAAATACTTGTTATGAGTTATATTTTGAGTTGGATGTCTTTATGAAATTGTGGTGTTTGTTTGAACTATCTAGTGATCAAGCTGATAGTGTGGGGTTATCTAGATGGCGAAGGCTTACTTTGAGGTGTGTTGTTATATCCCTACCATGGATTAGAGTGTCCAACCGGAGAGTAGTTCAGCGTAGTATCATAAAAAGAATATATTTATATGAGAGTGTTCACTAGTGAAAGTATGATCCCTAGGCCTTGTTTCTAAGCACTAAAACACCGCTTGCTATTAGATCTGTTACATGTTTGCTTGCTGCTATCTTTATTTCAGTTTTCTTTTAGTCTCTTCCCACATCAACCACACTCCATCAAGCTATTTTCTATCACCGTTACCACTTATAATTATCCATACCACTTGTATTTTACTATCTCTTCGCCGAACTAGTGCACCTATACACCTGACAAGTGTATTGGGTGTGTTGGGGACACAAGAGACTTCTTGTATCTTGATTGCAGGGTTGCTTGAGAGGGAATACCTTTGACCACTTCCTACCTGAGTTCGATAAACCTTGGGTGATCCACTTAAGGGAAAACTTGCTGCTGTTCTACAAACCTCTGCACTTGGAGTCCCAACAACTGTCTACAAGAATAGAAGTGCGTAGACATCAAGCTATTTTCTGGCGCCGTTGCAGGGGAGGTAAGGTAAAAGGTACTCACATCCTCCGGTGTGAGTGCTCGAAGTTATTCCCTTTAGATTCTGCAATTTTGTCTTTTTGTTTCTTGTTTTTATTTTCACTAGTTAGGCTTAATGGAAAACAAAAAAAAATTTAGAGAGCTTTATAGTATTTATCTTGAGTTAGGACATGAAGTGTTTGAAGTGAAAATTAAAAAACCTATGGAACTTTATTTGCATGCTAATAGCAATGTTGTTAGTATGAATTCTTTGGACACCATTATTGCTAATGCTATGGAAAAGTCTAAGCTTGGGGAAGCTAGTTTTTATGAAAATGATCTTTTTAGTTCCCCAACGTTGGAAGATAGCTATTCTATTGCTTATGATGATACCATACCTCCAATATATGATGATTACAATGATGAATATGATATTTTCAGTCCACCTACTATTGAGGAGAAAATTAATTATGATTACAATATGCCTCCTATATTTGATGATTATGGTGATGAAAATAATAATGATAGCTATTTTGTTGAATTTGCTCCCACTACAATTAATAAGAATGACTATGCTTATGTGGAGAGTAATAATTATTATATGCATGTGTCTCATGATAAGAATGTTTTATGTGATAGTTATATTGTTAATTTTATTCATGATGCTACTTAAAGTTATTTTGAGAGAGGGAAACATTGTTTTATGTATCTCAACAATATTATTTTTCCCCTCTTAATGTTGAAAGTCTTGAAGTTGCACTTGTTTTTATTTACTATGATTGTTGCTTTGTGCTTTAATGACTTTTTTATTTACAAGATTCCTATGCATAGGAAGTGGGTTAGACTTAAATGTGTTTTATATTTTCTTCTTGATGCTCTCTTTTACTTCAATTCATATTTCTTATGTGAGCATCTTCTCAAACTATCATGCCTAACTTAAAGGCGTTAAAGAAAAGTACTTATTGGGAGATAACCCAAAAGTTTTAGATGAGTCTTGGAAGTTATTACTTAGTAATAACCGCTCCTTATCCTTTTTATTTGCTTTTTGTGCCAAGAGTAACCTCTAATGAGAGAGAAGTAATGATTGGGAAAGTTGCTGTTCTGAAACAGATTTCTGTGCTTCACCGTAAACATTCGTGTAAAATCTCTGTACGTGCTTTTGAGGCGTGAATTTTTGTGCTTCTGCCCCAGGTTGTTATATAAAGTTCGTTAGTTCAACAATTTTTGATTTGAGCAACATAAGGGCTTCGAAAAAATTCGTCTTTACCTGCTGGTCTGTTTTGACAGATTTCTGCCGTTATTTGCATTTGCTTCTTGTTGGTTCCTTTTTTAGTTGTTTTGGGGAATTGAGCTTTTTGAGGGAAGTGCTACAGTAGCTAGTGTTTTCATGGAAGTTTTATTGGTGTTGGAACTGAACTTAAAGACTTATTATCTTGAGTGCACTAATGTTGCTAATAAAGATTGTGTGAAGTTTTGTATGAAGGAAAAATTTCAGGTGTATGGAAGGAATGAGTAATGAGATGAAGGATGGACTAAAGCTCAAGCTTGGGGATGCCACACGTGTCACCCTAAGAAATATCCAAGAAGTACAAGCGCCAAAGCTTGGGGATGCCCAAGGCATCCCCCTCTTCATCAATAAAAATCACAGGTTTCTTCCAAACGCTTTATTTTTATTGTTTCATGCATAGTTGTGTTGTTCTTGGAGCGTCTTCTTTTTCGTTTTTGTTTTGGTTTTTCGTTTTCTTGGTTTTCTTAGTTTTCTGAATAAATTGGTTGGACCCCCTCTTTCATACATTGGTTTTCAAATAGTTTGGTTTGGATTGGAAAAGAGTAGGAAAGTTCATGCTTAAGTGTTAAAGAGAGCTTGTTTTTGACTGTGGCCTATGCTTTGTCATGCCATGCTTGATATTGTTTTGGATTTATGCTTAGTATTATTTGCTGTAGCATGACTTGTTATAAACAATTGAGATTGCTTAATGTGCCTTGGATGAATCATGCGTTGTTTTAGCATATTAAAGCATAGTATAGGGGTATTCTCCTTTGATGCTTTATTTGGGTTGACTTGGCGCATGCTCACACCATGTATGACTACCTCAAGTCACCATAGCTTTTATGATCCTTTAGTTTTCAACTTGTAGTATTACTTTATGCTTTGATCAATGATGTTTTGTCGCTCTGCATGATTATGGCCATTATTGCTCTCTTAGTTTGTCGCTCCCAGTCTTTTGCTAGCCTCCGTAACCAAGTATGAGTTCCACTCATGCATCCAACTCCCTAAACCAAGTTATTCCAAAGAGTCCACCATACCTACCTACTAGCATATGCTATTCCAAGTATATTCTTGCTTTTGTTTACCTTCCAAATTAAACTTGTTATGAGAAAACTAGTGATTAAAGCTCTCACGAACTTGATGACACACTTTACTTTTCTTGCCCTTAATAAACTTGAACCAGTGTGTCGTGTATGTTGTATATGCTTGCACTAATTTGTTGGGGATTAGCAGAACCATGCTGTCATGGGGAACGCTTTCAACATTGCACTTGTACTTTGTACCTAGTTGATATCATCCTCTCTTGTCTATGGATGTCGTCGGTGTGAAATGAAAGGGGAGCTTGTAAGTCCATGGAGTTATGTATATGTGTTAGAGAAACGACTGGGCCTCTTGTCTAATCCATGCTGTCATGGTGGAAACCTGCAGCGTAAACCATAATGAGCTGTCTATGAAGCATTCTTCTTATAAAAAAAAGAGTCAGATATTGAGAAAAAAGAGAAAAAAAGAAAAAAGAGATATGATAAAAGAGGAAAGAGAGAAAAAGCATCATTTTCCCATGGTAAATAAGAAGATTGCTGAGATGCTCGTTGTCTGCTTGCCTTGTCATTTTGATATGGGGATTCTTCCGTATCATCGGGCAAGGGGTACGCCGTTGGAGGTTCTTACCGGTGACTAAACTTGAGTAGCATGAGGAGCGACCCTCGTATTCAAGGGACATGAGATTTCCAACTTATACTTCGTCAACCATATACACCATAGTTTCTGCACTTTAACCTTAATCACTTCAAGATTCTTATGATAGGGGCAATGAGAGCTGAAAGCTAATAAGTACCATAATTTTTGGAAGCTCTTTATGAGAATTGAATCTCTGCTTCCCTCTATGAAGGCCCTTCTTTTACTTTTTTGTTGAGTCTCCACCTTACACCTTTATGCACCTACTTTGAGAGCATAGTGGCCATTCTTAGTTCTATGTGCATTGTCCCAAGACTTGTTGATTGATGCATAACTTTGATATTGCTTGTTTTAAACTATTTGTATCTAGTCACTCTTATGAACTTTGAAGGTGTCCTATGCATTTATGTTTGCTACTCTATAAGGGACAAGCTGAATGCCACTATGCTATGTTTTCTTTATGTGAAACAAACAAACGTCTTTCAAAGCATTGTTATTCATGAATATTTTGTTTATGCATTTTCGTGTTGCAACTTAGTCTCTTTGTCTTATTGCTAGAACTTTGTCTTTCATGTTTTGATTGAAGTACTATGATCCCAGCTTTGAATATTTTACAAATACTTTGATCAAGTTTATGATGGTGCATGTCACCTCAAAAATTATTCTTTCTTTTTATCACTTACCTACTCGAGGACGAGCAGGAGTTAAGCTTGGGGATGTTGATACATGCTTGATTTTTGATGTTCCATGCTTGATTTTTATCTACTTTCTTATGTTTTGTCCACACTTTGGAGTATTTTTATACACTTTCTGGGACTAACCTATTAACAAGATGCCACAGTGCCAGTTGCCTGTTTTCTGCTGTTTTTGGTTCCAGGAAAGTCATAAAATCAATATTCTCAGAATTGGACCGGACAAAAGCCAAAGTCAATATTTTACTGGAAGACTCACGGAGCCAGAAGACGAGACGGAGAGGGGCCACAGGGTGGCCACACCATGTGGTGGCGCGGGCTAGCCCTGGCCGCGCCCCCAGGTGGTGTGGGCCCCTGGCCGCCCACCGACCTTGCCTCTTCGCCTATAAGATGCCTCTCGATGCAAAAACCCTAAATAATCAAGCCTCCAGCCATGAAAACTTCTGCAGCACCACCGCCACCAAGGGGAGATTCGGGGGACAGAAACTCTCTGTTCCGGCACCCTGCCGGGACAGGGAAGTGCCCCTGGAGTCATCTCCATCGATCTCCACCGCCATCTCCATCACTATTGCTGATTCCCATGATGAGGAGGGAGTAGTTCTCTCTCGAGGCTAAGGGTTCTACCGGTAGCTATGTGTTCATCTCTCTCTCTCAATGCATGATCTTATTGAGATCATGAGCTTGTAATCTATAGATCTACCTTGCTACTCAAGTGCTTTAATAGATCTCTGCTCTCCCCATGTGTGTGAAGTTGAGAGTGTGCACACCATGGTGGCACTTAGGCTAGAGATTTCAAATACTTGTTATGAGTTATATTTGGAGTTGGATGTCTTTATGAAATTGTGGTGTTTGTTTGAACCATCTAGTGCTCAAGGTGACAGTGTGGGGTTATCTACATGGGAAAGGCTTACTTTGTGGTGTGCTGTTATAGCCCTACCGTGGATTAGAGTGTCCAAACGGAGAGTAGTTCAGTGTAGTATCATAAAAAAGAATATATTGATATGAGAGTGTTCACTAGTGAAAGTATGATCCCTAGACCTTGTTTCTAAGCACTGAAACACCATTTGCTATTAGATCTGTTACATGTTTACTTGCTTCTATCTTTATTTCAAGTTTTCCTTTAGTCTCTTCCCACGTCAACCACACTCCAGCAAGTATTTTCTAGCACCGTTGTCTTATATCCATACCACTTGTATTTTACTATCTCTTCGCCGAACTAGTGCACCTATACACCTGACAAGTATATTGGGTGTGTTGGGGACACAAGAGACTTCTTGTATCTTGATTGCAGGGTTGCTTGAGAGGCAATACCTTTGACCACTTCCTCCCTGAGTTCGATAAACCTTGGGTGATCCACTTAAGGGAAAACTTGTTGCTGTTCTACAAACCTCTGCACTTGGAGGCCCAACAACTGTCTACAAGAATAGAAGTGCGTAGACATCACACAGCTTACCCAGGTTCAAGTCCCACAACGGTGGCAGAACTCTACTCCTGCTATAAATCACTATAATGGCAATATGCCGAGTTATAGAGATAGGTTTGTCGTGCGAGGTGTTGCGCGTTGTACGCAACAATCTAAGAGGTTGTGCCCTAAAGGCACCCACATGCCGGCTTATAAAGGCACCAAGACCTAGGGTTTATAGGGAAAGGTCCTTGCCGGAAAGGTAAAGAGTCCTACATTAATAGGAACTAGTCTTCCGTGTCTTATACTCCAAGGCTCCGAGTATGTCGGTTACTCCTGCGTAGCCTTCCTTTATCCGACATGGGCCTCCCTTCAGGATCTGTCTAACTGGGATGCCCAGCAGGCTATAGGCCTTGCTACCAACTATGGGCCACCCGGGTTAGGCGGACTGGTGACATGCTATGAGGATACCCATATAGCATATCCCTAACAGTAGCCCCCGGAGGACTTTGAAATCTTGCGTCGTCTTGCTCGTTGATCTCTGAATATCCCGTCTAAGTGATGCCGACAATTCATCAAGCAATATCTTAAAGGTCTCCCAAAGAACTCTGCAATCCTCTCCGGCTTCGCAATGTAGTCGGAGATTCCTTGAGTCTTTGTTTCTAGAGTCAAACAGTCCCTGTCTTTGATGGAATCTTCCGACGTGACCCTTCACTGCAACTGTCAAGAGGATGACGTAGGGTATAGCCTACATTACCTTGAAACTCACAGAAACAGAGAATTAATCATTAGCTATTATCACGCGCGCGAAATCTGAAACGGCAGAGCGGAAAAAGATGGAGGACGTGGCGAAATTACTGCACACTTTTACTTCCACGTCGGCAACGTTCCATCCATTAGATCTCTTTGCATGAATCTTGACGCGGGGTCTATATATTTTCACCACGGTCAATTTATTTCTCTTTTACCCGCATTCGCTCTCCAGTCTTTGTCTTCCTCCAGTCGCGTGACCGTTCGAGCTTTTATGCGAAAACCCTAACTAGAGCCCTTCTTTCCTCCACCTTCTCCTCATAGTAATGGCCTCTATTAGCTCCACCCTTCATCGGAGGCGACCCTCGTGTCTACCTCTGAGCCATCTCAAGGAGTAACCATCCCGCCGGAGGTGGTGGTATTCCTTGTCAATGCCATCATGGAGACCACCGGCGATGACCAAGAACGGGCAGCGCCTGAAGCTGTAGAAGAAGAAAACGACTCCCATAAGGGGGTGTGGAGAGGCTCTGATCTCTCCGCCGAAGATTACCATTTTTGCGAGACATAACAAATTTGATATCATAGTACATCATCCATTACAAACCATAATAATGTCTTACACAAATAAAGTATCTCATGATCCAGTCTTAGTACAAACAAGTAGCAGAATAATAAGCGTAGCGGTGGGCTCCATCTTCAGTGTCACAGACAATGCTGACGATGGTAGATGATCTTAGTTGTTGTAGCCGTCGTGTTTTCCTTCTTCCGAATAGTCCTCCTCATAGTCTGGCCACGGGAATATCCAAGGACAAAGCCATGAGTACTCTTTAAGTACTCGCAAACTATCACTAACAGGTAAGGTAGTTCTAGTAGGAATGCTAAGCTCTAATTTTATTTGCAAAGTTAAGTTTGAAACCTAAGCTGAGTTCAGAAAAAAAGAAAGATAAAATAAAGTTCTAAATCACCGAAGTGGGAACTTAGTTTTCATAGTCACAACCCTGTTGTGGTCAAGTCAAAGACACAATTCATTTCATAAGTCATTTTGAAAACATCTGACAACGGAACAGTATGGCCATTCCAACTGTCCATGACCGCGGACGCGGCTATTCGAATAGTTTGACACTCTGCAGAGGTGGTACACTTTCACCACAAAATTTGATACATCCGTCAGGGATAACCCTGAATCATCATACTTGGTATGCGGATAATCAATCATGACCTTTCAATTACACACCCTAGTATAAGCACCTCTCCTATGAGCTTGGCCTCCCAGCCATGGCCATCTGCCATCCTGGGCACTACATAAGTGGACAACATTGAGAGGTAGCCTTAGCTCAAACCTCTCCCGCGAGGGAACCCATACTAATGCATATAAACTTCCAGCTAAGCCTTACCCAATTCAGGTATTGTGGTTGTACGGTAAAATTGGAATGGTATCGCATCCGAACCCAACCATCAGTTTTTATAAAAGGGCTGAGGCTCATGCCCCAACATTTTCATCATCATAAACTAGTTGTGTTTCTCAACACATGTCAAATAATCTCAATGGAATGACTCATCATTCCAAGGTTTTCATAATCATTTTCACCAAGTATTCCCATCTAAAGTGATCAAGTTTTATGTTTAGCACTAGTAACTAAGGTTAAGAGTGTTCACTAATGGGGGATGCTAATATCAATCTCATGCCATAGAATGACATCTAAGTCTCACTAGATAGGCCAAGTTTTATACTCTTTATGCTATCTATAAATAAAGTAAAGAACTTTGGTATATAAATACATACGGGATACACAATCACCAAACAATACCTAACTAGTATATTTAGCACTCTAAGGCACACACTTGATGATCTAGCATCATTACAATCATCACAAGATTTAATGAGCTAGTTTCATTTATTTTATTTGATAAAAGTAATTTCTACTCATTGAAATTAATTAAGATTTAATATTCTCCTATTAAAATATGGGATCATGTGGACACATGTCATCACAACATATTCTAATACATGGGAATGTGGTTTAATTGTTTGATCATATTTCAATATGTTTAAGTTTATTATTTAAATGATTTAAAGTGACTAGAAATGCCTATATAGCATAATTTTGGTACTAGTCCAAAGTCACTACATGCAAACCTAAATATTATTACATATTTAGATAGATATTATCAAATGTGATTTTTGAGAGTTGGAATCAACTCAAAAGCTATTATGGTTTATTTTTGAAAAATGTTTGAATGCAGAAAAGTCTCTGTCTTGTTATTTTTGCTATATGTGATCTATAACTCCAATTGATTTAAATCCAACAGTCTTGGATAGAGATTTTAATTATCTCTCTAGCAAAATTTGAATCATGCATTTCGGTTAAGTGGGTCTCTCTGAAATGATTTTTAAACAAGTGGACAGAAACTAGTTTAAGTCTAATTACAAAAACATCTATTTGAATTTGTGGGCTAGCGCCGGAAAAGAAATGGGCTGGCCTAGTGGCACTCTGCGGTGCAGAGGGCAAGTGACAAGGGGGTCCCATATGTCAGCGGCGCATCTAACGCGAAGCGGTATGAGGCAATATTAGCCGTGCGATTAGAACAGGGATCGACGGCTATGGTTCATCATCGACGACGAATAGGTCGCCGGTGAGAATGAACCCTAGCGGCTCGGTGGGGCTCTATTGGGGCTTACCAGGGCTCCATCTAGGCTCGGCGGTGGGGGCGATCCAACTGGTGGATGAGGGCGGTTCCAGGCATGGTCGCGGCGGCTCCTGGGGAAGTCGCAATCAAAGGCGCCTCTTCTCCTCTGCTGCGGCAAGCTCCAACGAAATTCTGGCGACTAAGGGCTCGAGTGGCTCCGGGGAGAAGTGTGGGATGGTCAGTGGAGAGAGGGGAGGTGAGTGGTGTGCAGAATGAGGCTGGGGGTAGCCTCCTTTTATAGGCTCTACGACGGTACAACACGGTGTGGCCAGGCGACGATGGTGACATGGCTATGGGCTACTAGAGGCATGGCTGCGAGCGAAAATCGATGCACGGTCTCATGGTGATTGTCTACGGCGTAAAGGCACGACTAGGGGCGGTGGTAATTGGTCGGGCATGGCTCATGCTCTGTGCGGTAGAGACGGCGTTCGACGTGGCTCACGGTGGCTGCGGGTCAATCGGCGGCGAATGGGGATGTCCGGAGGCATGCTGGTGTTAAGGTGAGTGTGCGCGTGCGAGCTGAGGGCAAGGTGTGGCTTGTGCTGGCCTGTCGGGCGTGGTGGTCTGGCACGTGCTCGGCATGGCACAGAGGCATAGAGCGAGGAGCTCTGGGGGTGGTCCAGTGCATTGCATTGCTTGGGGAAGGGACAGGGGGTGGCGGTGTGGTCTCGCCTACCTCCTAGGCACGGCGGAAGAGGGCGGGGCACAATCACCAAACAATACTTAACTAGTCTATTTAGCACACTAAGGCACACACTTGATGATCTAGCATCATCACAATCATCACAAGATTTAATGAGCTAGTTTCATTTGTTTTATTTGAGAAAAGTAATTTCTACTCATTGAAATTAATTAAGTTTTAATGTTATCCAATTAAAATATGGGATCACGTGGACACATGTCAGCACCACGTATTCTAATACATAGGAATATGGTTTAAATGTTTGATCATATTTCAATAAGTTTATGTTTATAATTTAAATTATTTAAAGTGACTAGAAATGCCTATATAGCATTATTTTGGTACTAGTCCAAAGTCACTGCATGCAAACCTAAATATTATTACATATTTAGATAGATATTATGAAATGTGATTTTTGAGAGTTGGAATCAACTCAAAAGCTATTATGTTTGTTTTTTGAAACATGTTTGAATGTAGAAAAGTCTTTGTCTTGTTATGTTTGCTATATGTGATCTATAACTCCAATTGATTTAAATCCAATGGTCTTGGATAGAGATTTTAATTATCTCTCTAGCAAAATTTGAATCATGCATTTCGGTTAAGTGGATCTCTTTGAAATGATTTTTAAACAAGTGGACAAAAACTAGTTTAAGTCTAATTAGAAAAACATCTATTTGAATTTGTCGGCTAGCGTGGGAAAAGAAATGGGCCAGCCCATTGGCGCTCCACGGCGCATAGGGCAACTGACAAGGGGGTCCTGTATGTCAGCGGCGCATCTAACGCGAAGCGGTACGGGGCAATATTAGCCGTGTGATTAGAACAGGGATCAACGGCTGTGGTTCATCATCGACAACGAACAGGTCGACGGCGAGAACGAACCCTAGCAGCTCGGTGGGGGTGCATTGGGGCTTACCAGGGCTCCAGCTAGGCTCAGTGGTGGAGACGATCGAACTACTGGACGACGGCGGTTCCAAGCATGGTCGCGGCGGCTCCTGGGGCAGTTGCAATCAACAACGTCTCTTCTCCTCTATTGCGGCAAGCTCCGGCGAAATTCCGGCGACTGAGGGCTCAAGTGGCTTCGGGAAGAAGTGTGGGATGGTTAGTGGCGAGAGGGGAGGTGAGTGGTGTGTAGAATGAGGCTGGAGGTGGCCTCCTTTTATCGGCTCGACGATGGGATAACATGGCGTGGCCAGGCAATGGTGGCGACATGGCTACGGGCTGCTAGAGGCGTGGCTGCGAGCGGCGATCGATGTGCAGTCTCCTGGCGATCCTCTACGGCGTAAAGGCACGGCTAGGGGCGGTGGCAATTGGTTGGGCGCAGCTCGTGCTCTATGCGGCAGAGACGGTGTTCGACGCGGCTCACGTGGCTATGGGTCAATCAGCGGTGAACGGGGATGTCTAGGGGCATGTTGGTGTTAAGGCGAGTGTGCGCATGCCAGATGAGGGAAAGGCGTGGCTTGTGCTGGCCTGTTGGGCGCGGCGCTCTGGCGGGTGCTCGGCATGGCGCGGAGGCGTAGAGCGTGGAGCTCTAGGGTGGTCCAGTGCGTTGCATTGCTCGGGGAAGGGACAGGGGCGGCGGTGTGGTCTCGCCTACCTCCTAGGTACGGCGGAAGAGGGCGGGGCGGTCAGCTTGGAGCTATTCATGCTCGACCGGTGAGCATGGCCTCGGGGTGGCTCGGCACTGCTACTAGAGGATAAGAGGTAGCTCCTTGATGGCATGGTTGGAACTAGGGGAGACAAGGGGAGTGGATTGAGGCCTTAGTGGCACTTGATCACTGCTCTAGAACAGTAATAGTTAGGCAGTTAATTCAGTGCTCACTAAGTGTTCGACACAATGGCCGCAAGAGAATTTTATTTGAATTTTGAGAAGATTTTTGGTGGGGGCTTTGATCTTATGCTTGGTAGTTTATGGTTGCTTGGGATTGTCAAGGTGAGCTCATATGAGTGGTTTTTGAAAAAGTGGGATCTATGCATATGTGAAGGATTCAATTTTCCAATGTCAATTAAACTTAGTGGCTAAATGTTTTTGTAAGATTTCAAAGTGGGCCTTGGTAGATCTTTACTTGTACTAGTAAGGGGTGCAAAGATCTAGAATGGTTCCTGTTTGAATTTGACTTCTAGGAACACCTAAAGTGTCCTAGTGGATTAAAATGGTTAAAATGACCATTTGGTCCTTTTATTCTTATTTTATTTCTTTTTCTTTGGATTTTGTTTTTAAATGGTTTAGATGATGTGTCACTCACCTTTAAACCATCTCACAACATATAGAACACTCAAACATGGCATTTCCAAACAATTTTACATTAATGCAACACACATGCATTCATAATTATGTTAATGATAAAAAGATTTTGGTTAACCCTAAATTGGATGATTTGGATCTTGATAACCTTGATAAAAGTTTTGGGATGTTACACTCCGGCACTTCCAGGTACTCCCCAACAATCTCTCCCCTAACAACATTCTAGTCCTTAGCAACTTCCTTTCCTTGTGCGAAGATACCTAGCCATAAAACCTAGGTTAGATATGTGCATATTTCTATACCGTCAAGAGAGAGTCCATAGAGTCCAAGGACAAATTGCGGATCTGCGGAACCATTAGCTTCAAGATCCGGCCTAGGCGGCGCTTCCCTGACATTGTAGGGCATGAGTCCTACAAGAACCAGAAGCGCATGTATTCCTACGACCCTGATGTTCCTCTGCCTGACCGCCTAGAAACTTATCCCGACTTTGTCGATGGGGCTGCCACTAAGGTGCCCACATGGCGGACCCCATCCTCCCTTCCCTCTGACGATAAAGCCAATCGCACCGTAAGGCGGATCGAATGGCTCGTAGACGGAGGCCACACGGGCTTGGATCTGGCCATGTGTTGGTACGTTAGGCGCATCCAGCCTCTGCAGCACTGTGCCAAGTGGATGTGCAAGTACACTCAAGACAGGAGGGATCCCATGCGAATTTCGCGGGATAACTTCTCTACTGACTCCATCAAACTCCGGTAAAAAGATATCGTCCGGATGAAAGACAAGAAGCATGGATTCAGGATCACCTATGATATGTTTGATTGCGGCACATGCCGAGAAGTAGCTTTTATTTCCTTTGTTGCTCGTTACATGCTCTAAGGTTTGTCCGACTTGAAGTTGTCCATCTAACACCCCTTTCTTTCCCAGCTGATGACCTTGGCGGCGGATCAAATGGCCTCCTAGGTCTATGATCCAAAGTTGAAGTATATCCAGGTGGTGTCTGACGACGACGCCCCCAAGGATCAACCAGCTCCAGCGACGCGAAAGCGGAAGAGCTCCACCTCTAATGCTGCTGTCGAGGCCAAGAAGAAGAAATTGGAGAGTGGAGTCTCCAAATGTTCCACTGCCGCCTTTCAGGCAGAGAAGAAGAAGAAATCCACCAGCATTCCCCTTACCAAGGCTCCTGCCGTGGAGTAAGTACTTTCATTCTCCGGCTTGTATTTTTCATCCCATACCTTTTTCAACTCTTGTACTTATACTTTGTACATTTCAGGAGGAAAGCCGATGTTAGTTTGAAGAGATCCTCTAGAGATGCTAGAGGGTCAAAAAACATTCGTGACATGCTAACCAAGGATGTGGCCGCCAAGCCCTCTCCCGCTATTGCTCCCCTTACTCCTGCCATCAAGCCTTCTGTTGGCCCCACTAGGTCGTCATCCCCCATCATCCCTGAGATCTCCGCCATGGAGACAGATGTTAATCCAACTCTTGATATGCTAGGTTTTGTCGAGCCAGACATTTCTCCCAGTGGCCAGGAGACACATGAGAGCACTTCCTCTAAAGTGGTTGAAGCTCCGGCTAAGGATGCCACCAAGAAAGGGAAGCAAGTGGTGGAGGAGGTGGATGTGGAAGCAGCTATCCAGGCGGGAGCCTTTGAGCCATCCTCTGCCTTGAAGATGCAACAGACGGCTAGGGCATCATCCATGCCTCCGGCTTCAACTTCTCCATTGGATGCGACTCCTCCGACATTGTGCTTGGATGATCTCATCTTGCAGGCCAACGCAATTTATAACAATGCCCGGACCTTCCATGATTCTTATGCTCATCTGGCCAACAATATTAGGGTCATTGCCATTGTAAGTCTTTTGAACTTCACTTATTTTGATTTGTAATGTATCCCACTCTAGCCTCCGAGCTCTTAGGAAAAATATCAATAGTTTTGGCCTGAGCGCTCTAAAGAACTTAAGTGTAAAACTTGTCTGTGCAACCCCTAAGCGTTTAGTTGAAACTGGAAAGTTCCGACTAGATTCCATAGAGAAACTAGCTTTATTTTTAAAACCTTATACTGTAGCCCCCGAACATTTAGTTGAAACTTGAATAGTTCCAACTAGATGCTCTAGAGAAACTAAGCACTTTATCATTTTGTGCAGAATGAGAATAAACAGTGGATAGCCGCCAATGAGAGGTTTCTTGCTCTACGGAAGGAACTGGACCTTGAACAGGGTAAAACATCCTTCCTGAAGCAACAAATAAAAAATAGCCAGTCTTTTTCTTGTAATAGCTCCCTTCTTTTACTCATGGACTCATTTCTTCCATCTTCTTATAGAACTTTTTGATTTCCATCTTACAGAAGCTATTTCCAAAGCCAAGAGCATCGTCGAGCAATCCAATAATATCCAGGAGCTCGATGATGAGAATAAAATTCTGAAGAAGGACCTGGCTGATGCCATCAAGGCCATGAGGCAGTGATGAAGGTGCTGCAAGAATCTGCCGACTCCGAGATGCAGCGCCTAAAGCACGAGATTGCATAGCTCAAGGAACAGAACCATGCTACCAAAGAGGAGAACTCTAGGACCCTTGAGGTGTACAAGACAGTCCAGAAGGAGCAGGATGCATTGGTAGAGTCATGCTCTCAAGAAGAGACAAGCATGTTTAGTAACCTTTCGCCGTTTAGTCTTTTCTGTATTTTGGACGATTATTTGATTGGTTTGTGCTCATGGTTCTTGTTTCTTTTGCAAACCATAGCCCTTATTGGCTTAGCCAATTTGGGAGAAGGTGCTCCAGACCTCAAGGAACACATGATTCTTGCCGGCAACTTCGTCAGCACCACCATTGCTCAAGCCAAGGAGATATCCCAGCCTCTGGGATTAATATCAAGGCGGCAGACTCAGCGACCAAGAAAGCGGAGATCCTGCACCGAGCTCCTGAGAAAGTCAAGGACTGGAAGGTCTCTTGCGTCCGGGCTAGTGCTAGGATGTCTCTATCCTTGGTCAAGGCGCATTATGACAACACTGACATCGAACTGATGACCTCTGGCATTCCTAAGATGGATGAAGAAGGGAGGGAAATCGATAGCGATGCTATTTGGATTCCCTTGACGGCTTTGACACCAGGGTTGCCAAGATAGTCAATGCTGATGTATTCATGCCCGCCGAGATCCTTGACGAATCCATGGCTTTGTTCGAGTCTTGCCCATTGCCCTCCGAGTTTGACGAGTTCTCCCGGCCTGGCTCTCCTGATGATGCCACCACGAAGCCTCCTGCAGGAGAGCCATGAAAAAACAATGTCTGTATTAAATGTATCTCTGCAACGTATGTGGAAAAAACTTATGTTTTGCTAAGGCGGAAAATCTTGTACTCAAGTTTTCCTACAACTTATCTATTTCCAGCATGTGTATATTTTTTAAGCAAGTGTTGGCTTATCCATTATTCTGGTTTGAATGCTTGACCTTTCGTGAGGCGGAAGACTCGCAGCATAGAACTATGCTCTTAGGTAATGATGCTTAATAGCACTGTCAAGAACTCAAGAATAAAATCCCCGGTTTGAGTGCCGAAATGTCACTACTTCTAAATCCACATAAAAACTTCAGAAAACGTGTAGACCAGAAAACTTAAGCTAACGCCCGTAGGCAAAAATTTCACAAGTGCAAATGCAAACTTGCGCATAAAGGGTTTATATGATCCAAAAATGAACAACTAAAGGAGGTAAAATACTTCAAGAATATGAGTGAATCAAATGCTTTATTTCATTGACCATATAAGAAACTTATTACATAATATATTGTGCTAAGTGTAAAAGGGACGTAGCTGTGCTATGTTGTATGGCCGATCTGTCTCCGGGTAATCATCATCGGAGTCACGTTGCTTGTGCTTGCGATTTTTGGCCTATCTTTCAACTTGCGAATATCGATGAGGTAATAGGAACCATTGAGCAATGATTTGCTTATGACGAGCGGTCCTTCTCAAGGCGGGGATAGTTTGTGTGATTTCTCCTGCTTGAGTCGAAGCACCATATGTCCCTCTTTAAACGAGCAATGCTTTACATGTCGACTATGGTAGCCACGCATTTTCTGCTGGTAGATGGCAGATCTCTGGCATGCCAGCACATTCTCTTCTTCAAGTAGGTCCATAGATAGTCGTCTGGATTCTTCAGCATCATCTTCCTTGTAGGCAGAAACTCTTGGTGCATCGTGGAGGATGTCGGATGGGAGGACTACTTCTCCTCCGTAAACCATGAAGAAAGGAGTTAAGCCGGTGGATATGTTGGGTGTTGGTCGTAAACTCTACAAGATATATGGTAGTTCCTCCGCCTAGGCTCCAGCTGCTCTACGTAGCGGTGCCTCTAAGCATGGCTTGATTCCGTGCAGAATTAGTCCATTGGCCCTTTCAACTTTGCCATTTGACTATGGGTGTGCCACTGATGCTAGGTCAAGGCAGATGCCTTTCTCATGACAGTACTCCTCGACTTCTCCGAGAGATAAATTTCTGCCATTGTCGGTGATAATGCTATGTGGGAGACCAAATCTCACCACTAGATCCCGGACAAATTTTAGGGTTGTTGCCCCATCAAGCTTTCTAATGGGTTTAGCTTCAATCCATTTTGTGAACTTATCCACTACAACTAGCAAGTGTGTGAATCCACAGGGTGCTGTCTGCAAAGGCCCCACCATGTCTAGCCCCTAGACTGCAAACGGCCAAGTTATTGGTATTGTTCGCAATTATTCGGCTGGAACACTTGGTTGTCTTGCATAAAAATGACACCCAAGACATATTTGTACCAACTTGTCGCCGTCCGCCTTGGCAGTTATCCAGTAGAATCCTTGTCGGAAGGCCATAGCCACCAACGATCGGGGAGCGACATGGTGCCCGCAATCTCCGAGATGTATTTCTCTAAGGATTTCAATACCTTGCTGCTAGGAGACGCATCGAAGGAAAATTCCTGTGGTACTTCCTTTGTATAGCTAGCTGTCAATGATGACGTAGCCTTTTGCTCTGCGTACTATTTGCCGGCTTTCGACTTCGTCGGTGGGAAAAGTTCCGTCTTGTAGATAATCCATGATTGGTTTTGTCCAAGCCACAGAGGTCACTGTTATTGTATTAACAAATGAATCCACTCTATCCGGGTTGTCAAGGTCCGCTCCCTTCACGGATGGGGTCCGTAAATGTTCTAGGAAAACACCTGGCGGAATTGGTCGACGGGCTGATCCAAGCTTTGACAGTAGATCTGCCGCCTCATTCTCCTCCCTTTTGACGTATTTGACTTCATAGTCGTCGAAGCACTTGGCTATTTCGTCTACTTCGTCTCGATATGCCGCCATCATAGGGTTCCGCGCATTCCAGGTGCCAGCTACTTGCTAGGTAACCAAGTTGGAATCTCCACAACAAACTATGCGCTTGATGTCAATTTCCTTGGCTACACGAAGTCCGTGAATTAGGGCCTCATACTCCGCCATGTTGTTGGTAGCATTGAAGTGGATCTTTAGGATGTATTGCAACTTTACCCCTATTGGTGATTGTAATAATAGACCAGCCCCCGAGCCATTGAGTAGCTTCGATCTGTCAAAGTGCACGATCCAATACTCTGGCTCTAGCACAGGAGTGTCTTCTAGCAGTTTTGTCCAATCTGCAAGAAAATCCGCCAATGATTGTGATTTGATAGCGTCACATCATTTGTAGGTGATGTCAAATGCGGCAAGTTCAATGCCCCACTTTGCCACTCTCCCTGTAGCGTCGCTATTGTTGATGATGTAGTACAGTGGAGCTTTGCTCACTAATGTGATAGGGTGCTCCTGGAAATAATGCCTTAACTTACGCGAAGCAAGGAAAACTCCATAAGCTATCTTTTGGTGGTGTGGGTAACGCTGCTTGGATTCCGTCAAGACCTCGCTTACATAGTAAACAGGTCGCTGAACTCCACACTCATGCGTTGGTTCCTTATACTCCACCATGATGACGATGCTGATTGCTCGGTTGGTTGCCTCCATGTAAACTAACATCGGCTCCCTTGGCACCGGTGCTACAAGTATTGGTGGGGAGGAGAGTATTCTCTTCAACTCCTGAAGTGATGTGTCAATTTCGTCCGTCCATGTGAATTTATCCGCCTTCTTGAGCAACTTGTAGAGTGGCATAGCCTTCTCACCAAGTCGGCTGATGAACCGGCTTACTACTGCAACGCAGCCTGTGAGCCTTTGTATATCCTTCAGGCATGTCGGGCGTTTGATGTCGAGGATGGCCTTGATTTTCCCCGGGTTCACCTCGATTCTGTGATGCGAAACAATGAAACCCAACATTTTGCTGGAGGGTACCCTGAAGACGCACTTCTTGGGGTTCAGCATCATGTTGTATTTCAGGATGTTATCGAAGGTTTCCTGCAAGTCAGCTATAATATCATTTGATTTCTTTGACATTACCGCGACCTTATCCATGTAAGCGTGTACGTTGCGACCTATTTGGTTGTGTAGGCAATGTTGCATCATCCGCTGGTAAGTAGCACTAGCGTTTTTCAACCCAAAGGGCATCGTGACGTAGCAATACATGCCATAGGGTGTGGTGAATGAAGTGGCCAGTTGGTGCTATCCTAAGTAGGCATCGAGCAAACATAGAAGTTCCAAACCAGCCATCGAGTCAATGACTTGGTCAATGCGAGGCAAAGCAAACGGATCCTTCGGACACGCTTTGTTCAAGCCGGTGTAATCAACGCACATTCTTAATTCATTGGATCCCTTTTTGGGGACAAGTACAGGATCTACCACCCATCGGGTGTCAATAACTTCTCGGATAAACCCAGCCTTAAGTAACCTAGCTATTTCTTTGCCTATAGCCCTTTGTCTTTCATCACCAAAGGGTCATAGAGGTTGCTTCACCGGTTTGGCATTAGGATCAATATTCCAGCTGTGCTCGACAAGTTCCCTAGGTACACCTTTCATGTTGGCATGTTGCAGGCAAAGTTGTCCCTATTCTCACGGAGGAACTCGACGAGCGCGCTTTCCTATTTGGGATCCAGGTCCGTGCCAATGGTGGTGGTCTTGGAGGAATCACCTTCGACAAGCTGCACCTGCTTGGTCTTGATGGCGGCCTTGAAGGCCGGTTCGGCAGCAGTAATCTGCTTCTTCGAAGCTGGCATCTCCGAGGCATCGACCTGGTTCTAGATCTCCTTTAACTCCTCACCATAGAGCACTCCTTCGGTGAAGGCGGCCTCACTGAGCTCGCACTCCCGTGCCTTGGTGAAACTTCCGTCAACGGTGATGACGTCGTTTGGTCCGGGAATCTTGAGCTTGTTGTACACAAAGCATGGCCTTGCGAGGAAGGAGTGGAAGATGTCGTGTCCAAAGATGATGTGGTACACACACTTGAAAGGCACCACTTCAAAGGTCATGCGTACTTGGCGGTAATTATTGACATCACTAAAAAGCGATCGGAAGGGTGATGTAATACATTGCAAATGTATCTATAATTTTTGATGTTCCATGTTCGGTTTTATGTACTTTCTTATGTTTTGTCCACACTTTGGAGTACTTTTCACATGATTTCTTGGACTAACCTATTAAAAAGAGCCATAGTGCCAGCTGCCTGTTTTCTGCTGTTTTTGGTTCCAGGAAAGTCAGAAAATGAATATTCTCGGAATTGGATGGGACAAAAGCCAAAGTCAGTTTTTCACCAAGGGACACCTGGAGCCAGAATACGAGACGGAGAGGGGCTGGGGCCCAGCCACACCACCTGGCCGTGCAGCCATGCCTAGCCCGCGCCAGGGGGTGGTCTGGCCGCCCCAGGCACCCCCTCGGCCGCTCCTTCCGCCTATATATTGCCTCTGATACGGAAACCCTAAGTACCCGATCAAAAATCCACGAAAGAGTCTATAACCGCCGTCATCTCCATCCCTAGATCGGGAGGGATCTGAAGCTCTTCCCGACACCCTGCCAGAGAGGGGAATTCACCATGGAGGCCTTCTTCATCATTATGCAAGCCTCCGGTGTGATGCGTGAGTAGTTCATCTCTGGACTACGGGTCCATGTAGTATCTAGATGGCTGGTTCTCCTCCTTTGTGCTATCATGTTTAGATCTTGTGAGCTCCTTTCATGATCAAGATCATCTATTTGTATTTCTACATGTTGTGTTTTTGCGGGGATCCGATGGATACTGAGATGCTATTTCAGATTGATTATTGATTCTATCATGTCTTTGTTATTTGTGATCTTGCATGCTTTCCGTTGTTAGTAGCCATCTTGGCCAAGTAGATGCTAGCAACACCAAGAGTTAGTATTTATGCTCGATAGTGGGTTCATGCCTCTAATAATCTGGGGAAGTGACAGAAATCTCTAAGGTACTAGATGTGTTGTTGCTACTAGGGAGAAAACAATAATCCTTTGTTCATAGAACAATCGTATTGTTTAATTTACACGGAATTCGTAATGCAGTTATCCGTTGCTTGCAACTTAATACTGGAGGGGGTTCGGATGATAACTGAAGGTGGATTATTAGTCATAGATGCAGTTGGATGGCGGTCTATGTATAATGTTGTAATGCCCAATCGAATCTGAAAGGAGTCAAGATGAGTAGTATATGCTTGTATGCTTTCTTGATGTTTGTCAATTGCCCCACTGTAATTTGTTCACCCAGCATGTTATCAATCTTAAGGAGAGCCACCTCTAGTGAACTATGGACCCCGGTCCTTTCTTTTACAATCAATCTACAATCAACTGTTTACTGCTTTGTGTTTACTTTCTGTAGACTATTACTCTCTTCCATTCGATACGTTTAATCCTTGTTTTCAGCAAAACCGGTGAGATTGACAACCTCATCGCAACTTGGGGGCCAAGTTCTGTGGTTGTGTTGTGCAGGTCTCCATGTTGCGACTAGCACCGGTAGTGCGCCCTGCCAAGGCCCAGCTAGCTACACATTTGGGGGGGTTTCCTTGCTCCTACTGGTTCGATTAAACCTTGGTTTCATACTGAGGGAAAATTTGTCGCTGTGCTCATCATACCTTCCTCTTGGGGTCCCCCAACAAGCTCGATCTATTTTGGGCCATCATGATGCAGCCCAGGGAATTTGCTTGTCGGCAAGGGACAACCCCATGGAACACGGTGTTGCTCTTCCTTAGCTGGGTCTCCGTCAAGTTCATCTTGTGCAGTGTATCTAGGTACATAATGTTGATGTTGCTTCCACTATCCACGAGGCACTTGGTGAACTCCGTGCCATCAATCAAAGGGTTGATGACCATGGCATACTGGTTCTCTGTTGGGATAAGCTCTGGTGATCCTTCCTATCCGAAGTAATTGGAACTTCCGACCACCTAATGTACTAGGGAACCGGAGGGAGGGTAGCCATCAGTATCCTCAGCGAGGTTTTCTAGGCCTAGATGGTTAGGGTGCCAAGGAAGGTGTGGTAACACGGAGCCTTCTTTTCGAAGGGATTTTTCCCTTTATCCTCTACCTTGTCATAAGATTTGGGGTCCATGTCTTCATCCATATCACTTGATTCCTTTGGCTCTTCCTCCTTCTTCTTCCCTTTGCCTTTTCCGCGGGGTCTGTTCTTCCTACTTCGCTTCACAGGCAGATCATTGATGAATTTGCATTGACGGTTGGTCTTGCTGTTTGCGTCAAGGTGGATGAAACACGGCATATCGCGGTACTCTTCATATGTTTGGGGAACGCGGGGTGCTGAGGCTGTAGTATCACTCATCTGCTGTCCACTGCTAGCCCCCAGCCACGTCCACGCTGTCCGCCTCCGCCTCTGTCTGTGAACGTTGCGGCGACCATATCAGCTACTTGCTTCTCTTCGGGCGGATTCTTCCGCTTGTTATTGTTGTTCTTCCAGGCCTAGGTAGGGATTGTTATTGCCGGCAATGATCAGGGCGCGTCGTCGTTAGTGGCGGTAGGTTGAGCTCGTTGTTATCTTTCTTGTGCTTTAACATATGCTGGAGCAAAGTTTCCAAACCATCAAAGAAGGCGGCCATAGCGGTCTGTTCGTGCACCCCCGCGCAGGAGTTTTTCATACCCAGCCAGCAAGAGAGGTAGGCATGGGAGGTTTCATCCTTTTCCTGCACACACCGCTGTAGATCTCCGACAGCGCAGGGACGCTTGTACGTACCCTCGAAATTCTTGGTGAACCCTTCGTGCATGCCCAACCAATTGCATATTGATTTCTCCGATAAGTCATCGATCCATTGCCGGGCGATGCTGGTCAACATGAGTGGGAGGTACTTGACAGCAATATTGGGGTTTCCCCCTATGATGTGGATCGCTTCGCTGTAGTCCTGTAACCATATTGCTGGCCTGGCAGTGCCGTTGTAGCGATTGATGGTCTTGTCTATCCGGAGTCCCTTGGGATAAGTTGTGGCCCGTATTACCGGTCCAAAACATCATGGCCCAAGGTATGGGAGCTCTCGAGCCTCTTGGATCTTATCCAGCCGTGTACGTGTATCGTATGGCTCTGGTTGCTTCCCTTTTCTGTCATGGGGAAGGGAGTTGTGGCGTTATCTATGAGATCTGCCGTGTCCACCGCCATGATGGCTGCTAGGTGGCGATGGTGGCGGTGGAGGCAGTGGGTTAGCTCTCTTACTGTGCCCCTCCTACGATTCGTCACGCCTGTCGCGGTTACGCGGCAGTTCCTTGTGGGTCTTGCTCCTATGTCCTTTGTTGCCGCTGCGCTCTCTGGCATGCCGAGGCTGCTCATCCGGATCGCATATAACGACGCCAGGCTAGGGATGTCTTGGCTGTGGCCGCTTGTACGGTAGCGCGGCTCTGGTTCCTCGTGACACCGAGATGGTGGTGGAGGTGGCGACCGGCGGGGACGAGCCTTTTCTTCATGATCGGAGGATATGTGGATGGCGTCAGTCTTGTTGCGTTCCTCTCTCCGTCTTTGCTATATGGAGCCTATGTGGGATCCCTCATCACGGGGAGATTTTGGCCTTCTGCGGCTGTTCAGGGTTGACTGGCAAAGCTTCGGGTTCGACTCAAGCCTCTGCGAGGTGGCCTTTTCGTGTTGCTTGCATGCCTTGGCGACAAGGTCATACACCTGAGTAACTTCTTCTGGCGACATGTCCTTCTCTAGGAGGGTCTTGGCGACGGCAATGTTGAGGGCGGGAGTTGGCATGACCTGTCTCTAAATCAATGTAGGGGGTGGCTTTTGTCGGCTTAGACCCATTATATCCCAACCTTCGCCGAACGTCGGGATCTTCGACGATGTGAGCTGGCACTTTCTTTGTCTTTTTCTTTAACAACAATTGCTTGTACTTAGCCTCCATAGCTCTTACCGCCGTGATGGATTGTTGCGCCTTAGCCATGTATTCGTCCAGCTTAGCGCCCTGCTCTACGATGAACATGGCCTCTGCCAAGATTTCCGCACGCTTCTCATCAAGATCCGTAACACTCCGGATATGGGAGACGGTGATTGGCTCAACAAGAAGTGCACTATAGATTGCTTTGTCGGTGGGAGTGTCCAGTGGGTTGCCGGCTGCAGACGTTGATGGTGGAATGGGTGGCTGATTTGATTGTCGGGCCGTACCAGGGGCTGTGGTGAGTTCCTATGCCATTAGTGGGTGAATAACCGGAGGAGGCATAACTTTGGCCAGAGCCGGAGGCTCAGCGGCTTTCTTAGTTGCTGCTGCTCTGGTGACCGCTGGCGTGGGCGGAGCTCTCTCACGTTTCGGTTCCTGTCCGTCTTCTTCCATCACTCTCCCAATGGTGACTAGCACCTGGTGGGAAGTGTTGGTCTTCTCGGCATGCTCCTCCTTCTCGATCTCCTGCTCGATCTCTGTCATGACAGCGTCGTATTCCTTCGAGTTAGCATCTGAGCCACCGACATCCATACTTATGTCGGCATAAAGCGCGTCAAGGACAGATTCAGAGTTGGCTTCGGTCTTGACGATGGCGGATGCAGAGGGTGATGGAGGCAGGCTGTGGTCGAATTGACCACGGCAGATGCTACAGGGTAGCTTACGTAGAGGAAAGGACAAGGCGACGTAGGAGAATCCGGGAGCGAGATTGGCACACGATGTACCCAGGTTCACGTCCCCTCGATGGAGGATTGCTACGTCCTGCTGTCAATCCAGTATATCATCATAGATTGGTTTACATGGGGTCGCCGTAGGCGGGGGGAGAGAGATGGATCTGTCTAATGAGATCTAATATGACGTGGGAGAGCTGTCTCCCAACGGGGTTCCCCTGGTGGCTTTATATATGTAGCCAGTCAGGGTTTACAAGTGCTAATGAGATTTTTATTAGGGTCGCTATATTGGGCCTCCAGTCGGCGAGGCGTCTAGGTCCAGTATACGCCATTCGCCATATTTGGCGAGTCGATCCGGCTAGGGTTAGGCTTCAGTTGGCTCGCTCAGCAGCGCCGATCATGGGCATACCCGATTGGTATGCCCCATCGAGAGTCCCCGGCGCGCCGAGGGACTCAGCGATGACTTCAAGCCGCCGAATCGGCGTCGGTGATTCTAGGGTGGAGTCGATGGTGAGTCGCTCGCGAGCTCCTAAAACAGAGAAATAGCTCATGAAGTAGCCCAATCGCCAAGGCGAGTCGACGCGTTGGGCGAGTCATCATTGGACGGAGTCTCCCCTTGGAGAAGTTTGGCTAGCGGCTTATCAACTTGTTGTCATAGAGGACGTGGAGGCACCAAATCATTGATGGTGAAGTCGCCAAGTCAGTGCAGGGGAATACGCGAGATGAGTCCGCGAGGGGTGAGTCCCCGAGCGTGTTGAGTACGCGAGGGGTGAGTCCCCGAGCCTGTTGAGTACGCGAGGGAGAGTCCACGGTGGCGAGTCCCGGAGCGTGTTGAGTACGTGAGGGTGAGTCCGCGGCGGTGAGTCCCCAAGCGTGTTGAGTATGTGAGGACGAGTCCGCTGTGGCGAGTCCCCGAGGGTGTTGAGTACGCGAGGGCGAGTCCGTGGTGGTGAGGCCCGAGCATGGTGAGTCGCGGTCGTGGAACCACGTGCACACGCAGTATGCCTAGGAGTAGTCCCCGAGGCTTGAGTTGGCTTGTAGAGGCGACTTGAGGCTCTTTAGAGATGCATATTCTGAAAATAGTAGTGGTTATTGTTGGAGATATGCCCTAGAGGCAATAATAAATGTTGTTATTATTATATATCTTTGTGTTTATGATAAATGTTTATATTCATGCTATAATAGTATTAACAAGGAAACATTAATACTTGTGTGAATTGTAAACTTAATTTGAAGTCCCTAGTAAAGCCTCTATATAATACTAGCTTGTTGGTTAATAGATGATTGTGGTTTCCCTATCATGAACATTGAGATGTTATTAACAACAAGATCATATCGTTAGGAGAATGATATGGTGGACATACTCCTATAGATAAGCGTAGCATAAAGATCAAGTCATTTCAATAGTTCAATTGCTATATGCTTTCTGATACATAGTAACCTAATTCCTTCGACCATGAGATCATGCATATCACCTTACTGGATGGATGCTTTGATGTCATCAAACACCACACCGTAACAGGGTGGCTATAAAGGTGGCATTGAGTGTTCGGAAAGTATTGGTTGAAACACATGGATCAAGAGTGGGATTTGTCCATCCACATGACGGATAGATATTCTCTGGGCCCTCTCGGTGAAATGTCATCCAATTAGCTTGCAAGCATGTGACTTGGTCACAAGGGATCACATATCACGGGAGCGAGAAAAGAGTACTTATCGATGTGAGGATGAACTAGGTATGCAGAGATACCGGCGATCATAACCTCGGATAAGTAACATATCGTGAGACAAAGGGAAATTGGTATCGTATGTAAGTGGTTCATTCGATCGAAAGTAATCGAGAAATATGTGGGAGCCATATGAATTTCCAGATTCCTCTATTGGTTATTGTTAGGAGAAGTGTCTCGATCATGTCGCATAATTCACGAACCGTAGGGAGACACACTTAAGGATTGACGTTGTTTGAGTAGTTATGGTATTATGAGAAAGAGACCGAATGTTGTTCGGTCTCGGATGGGATCCGGGATATCACGAGGAGATCCGGAATGGTCGAGAATAAGATTCATATAAGGAAAGTCCCGTTTGAGTAGCGGAATGGTTCCGTGTTTTCATGGGAACATTCTAGAAGGTCCCGGAATGTCCGGCACTCGGAGGGAAGGGTACATGAATGTGTCATTACATATTGGAATGATTGCATCATGTACTAAGTGTTCTTGCTGTCCCAAATAAAGGATTTATTTAAATCCTAAATTGAAAAGTCAAGCGGCTAGTTTGAAAGTCAAGCAGTTTGGGAAGTGGGAAAAGAGGAGGATTGGTGGAGGCCGAGTTGGAGGAGGTTCCTCCCTTGGCCGGGCGCACCTCCCAAGGCCGAGTTGGGGAGGAACTCCTCCCTTGGCCAGCCCTCCCACCTATATAAGGAGGGGCAGGGTTGCCCCTCCTAGTACACACAAGTTCCTATCCTCTAACTAAACCCTAGACCTAAACCCCGGTTTAGAGCTATTTCGGTTTAGAGCCTTCTAATTGGTTTAGAGACTTCTAATTGGTGTGTCTAATTACTAGACCACTAATAGCCTCTCTCATAAGCTCCACCATACTCGCACCGGCTTAAGGCGAAGCCCTGCGGGATTTACCCTCTACTTAGGTACCACGCCGTGTCTGCGGAATCACGAGGAGAGTGCTACAACCTCCATTTTCTTTGGAACAAGGGAGAGGAAGGTCTTCGTCAGTACCGAGCGTGTGACCATTGCGGGAGCGCTGAGGAACGCAGGCCGGAAGGATCGTCTACGCGATCTTTAGATCGGAAGAAATACGACTACATCACCCACGAGAATCTGCTCTCGTTAAACACTTTGGAATCTTCGAGGGTGAGTTATTCCATCGACTCGTTGCTACAATCTAGTAGATAGATCTTGGCTTGTTTGTTTGTATGCGATATAAAATTTTTGTTTTCCATGCTACGAACCCCTACAGTGGTATCAGAGCCGTGTCTATATGTAGATCTATTGCACGAGTAGATCACAATGGTCATTGTGGGTGTTGATGCTTTTATTGTAGATTGCTTTTTGTGTACTTTGCATCTTGCGGTATGTTGGGATGAAGCGGCCCGGGCTAACCTTACATGACATCGTTCATGAGACTTGCTCCACGCTTGACATGCAACTCGTATTGCATAAGTGGCTTTATGGTGCTGTTTCTCCTAGCATAGTAAAGATCCAATTTACAACGGGTGATCAACAATGCTAGTATCAATGTTGTGGTTCTTGTTCGTAAGTTAGAACGACACTTATTGAAAGCCCCAAACCACGTAAAATATGCAAAGAAAGTAGAGGCGTCTAACTTTGTTTTGCAGGGGTGTCTGATGATGTGATATGGCCATGATTGTGATTATATTTGATGTATGCAATGTTCCTTATTGTAAGTTGGCAAGCGGGAGCCATATGGTTGTCTTTAATTTCTGTTAAGACCTGCGTGTCTATTCAAAATAGTTGTAATAGTTGAAGCTGGTGGACGACAACCATGAAGAAGCATCATTGACCTTGATGCTATACCGGTGATGATGGAGATCATGTTCGTGCTTGAAGATGGAGATCGGAAGCACAAAGAAGAAAGGCCATATCATATCACATATTATGAATTGCATGTGATGTTAATCCTTTATGCATCTTGTATTGCTTAGTAGGCAGCGGTAGCATTATAAGATGATCCCTCATGCACATAAATTTAAAGTTATAAAGTGTTCAACATTATTATGCACCGTTTCAAAATATTGCTTCTTCGAAGCAACACGTGATGATAGGGTTTCTTTGAATCAGCGGGTGACTACAACTTAAGCAAGCCAGATTTGATTATGCGGTAGCTAAGGTTTGATCTTGTGAGCCTAGCATGTACAGACATGGCCTCAGAACACGTATCGGAAAGGTAAAGCATGAATCATATAGTAGATATGATGAACATGATGATTGTTAGCCATTGAAACTATATCAACTCTCGTGATGATCGGTGTTGATGTAGTGGATTTGGTTCGTGTGATCACTAAAACAATGTGAGGATGTTGTTTTGAGTGGGAGTTCATCTAGTTTAATTTCATTAATTAATTTGAACTAAATTTGTCATAAACTTAGTCTAAACTATTGAAAATATGTTGTATATAAATGGCAGCCACTACCATCAATTTTAATGCGTTCCTAGAGAAAGAATAGTTGAAAAACAATGGAAGCAACTCGGATTGGTTCCGCAATTTGAGGATTGTCCTCACAGTGGTAATTTGACCTATGTCTTTGGATGCACCGCTAGGTGACCCACTGCTGATGATGCTACCGATGAAGTAAAGAATGTTTACCTCGCTCGGAAGAATCGGTACTCCATAGTTCAGTGTGCTATCTTGTATGGTTTAGAATCGGAGCTTGAAAAGGTTTGAAGAGTCGATCCATATGATATTGTCGAGGATCTCAAATGAATCTTTGAGACTCATGCGGCAATTGAAAGTTATAAAGCTTGAAAAGTTCTTTAAGCGCAAGATGGAAGAGGGTAGCTCGTCGGTGAGCATGTGCTTAAGATGTGCAGACGCAAATAAACTTCAAATTTTGGGTATCGTGTTTCCTTATACTTTGGTGGTTTACATCATCATCCAATCTCTACCACCTTGTTAGAAGTACTTTGTGATGAACTACAACATGCGAACATGAACAAAGAGTTGCGAACTATTTGCTATGTTAAAATCTGCAGAAGTGGAGATCAAGAAAGAGCACCAAGTGTTGATGGTCAATAAGACCACCAAATTCAAGAAAGGCAAGTCTAAGCAGAAGGGACACTTCAAGAAGGGTGGTAAGAAAGCTGCCACGCCCGAAGAGGACCAAGGCTGGACCCAAGCTTGATCTTGAGTGCTTTCGCAAGGGAGAAGGTCCTTTGAAGCGGAATTGCCCAAAGTACTTGGCGGATTTGAAGAACGGAAACATCAAGAAGAAAGGTATATCTGATATACATGTTATTGATGTGTATCTCACTAGTATTCGTAGTAGTGCAGGTATTTGATCTTGGTTCGGTTGCTCATATTTGTAACTCAAAGCGAGCTGCAGAATAAGAAGCTAGTGAAGAACGAGGTGACGATGGCGTAGGAAATGGATCAAAGGTTGATCGCGGTGGCACGCTACCTCTTCATCTACCATCGGGATTAGTTTTATACTTAAATAATTGTTATTTGGTGCTGCGTTAAGCATGAACATTATATCGGGATCTTGTTTATTGCGAGGCGGTTACTTGTTTAAATCCGAGAATAATGGTTGTTCGATTTATATGAGTAATATGTTTTATGCACATGCACCTTTGATAGATGGTCTATTCATATTGAATCTCGATAGTGGAAATACACATATCAACAACATTGAGGCTAAACGTTTGAAATCAGCGATAATTGACCTATATGTGGCCTTTGCGTCTTGGTCACATTGGAGTGAAGCGTATGAAGAAACTCCATTCGATGGACTTCTTGAATCACTTGATTTTGAATCACTTGAAAGATGCGAAGCATGTCGATGGGTAAAATGACTAAGACTCCATTTTACGGTATAATGGAGCGAGCTCACGGACTTATTGGAAATCATACATACCGATGTGTGTGGTCCAATGAGTGTAGCATCGCGGAGTGGTTATCGTTATGTTCTTACCTTCACGGATGACTTGAGTAGATATGGGTATATCTATTTCATGAAACATAAGTCCGAAACTTTCGAGAAGTTTAAGGAGTTTCAAAGTGAGGTAGAGAATCAATGTAACAAGAAGATTAAATTTCTACGTTCTGATCGTGGAGGTGAATATCTAAGTTACGAGTTTGGCGAGCATTTGAAGAAATGTGGAATACTTTCATGATTGACACCAGAACACCACAGTAATGGTGTGTCTCGAACGTCGTCGAACTCTCTTAGATATGGTTCGTTCTATGATGTCACTTACAGATTTACCACTATCATTTTGGGGTTATGCATTAGAAACAGCCGCATTCACTTTAAATAGGGAACCATCTAAATCCGTTGAAACGACACCGTATGAATTATGGTTTGGGAAGAAACCTAAATTGTCGTTCCTTAAAGTTTGGGGATGCGAAGCCTATGTAAAGAAGTTACAGCCGGACAAGCTTGAACCCAAAGCGGAAAAATGCGTCTTCATAGGATACCCGAAGGAAACTATTGGGTATACCTTCTATCATAGATCCGAAGGCAAAATCTTCGTTGCCAAGAATGGATCCTTTCTAGAGGAGGAATTTCTCTCGAAAGAAGTGACTGGAAGGAAAGTAGAACTCGACGAGGTTGTCGAACCTTCTCTCGAAATTGCGAGTAGCGCAGCACCGGAAGAAGTTCCTGTGGTGCCTGCACCAATAAGAGAGGAAGCTAATGATGGTGATCATGAAACTTCGGTTGAAGTTTCTACAGAGTCTCGAAGGTCAACGAGAACTCGTACCACTCCAGATTGGTATGATTCCGTTATGAATGTCATGTTGGTGGACAACACCGATGACCCCGAGACATATGAGGAAGCGATGATGAGCCCAGATTCCAATAAATGGCAAGAAGCCATGAAATCCGAGATTGGATCCATGTACGAAAACCAAGTATGGACTTTGGTGGACTTACGGATGGTAGGAAGGCCGTCGAGAACAAATGGATTTTCAAGAAGAAAACAGATGTTGACGGTAATGTTACTGTCTATAAAGCTCGACTTGTCGCAATTGGTTTCGACAAATTCAAGGAGTTGACTACGATGAGACTTTCTCACCAGTAGCGAAGCTAAAATCTGTGAGGATTATGTTAGCAATCGCTGCATATTATGATTATGAGATATGGCAGATGGATGTCAAAACAGCATTCCTCAATGGAGACATTGATGAAGAGTTATATATGATACAACCCAAAGGTTTTGTCGATCCTAAAGATGCTAACAAGGTATGCAAGCTTCAACGGTCCATCTATGGATTGAAGCAAGCATCCAGTTGGAATCAACGTTTTGATAAGGTAATCAAAAGTTTTGGTTTTATACAAACTTATGGAGAAGCTTGTATTTACAAGAAAGTGAGTGGGAGCTCTAGCATTCTTAATCTTGTATGTGGATGACATATTGTTGATTGGGAATGATGTAGACCTTCTTAATAGTGTCAAAGAGAATTTGAATAATAGTTTTTCAATGAAGGATCTTGGCGAAGCAGCTTACATATTAGGCATAAAGATTTATAGAGATAGATCGAAACGCCAAATATCATTGTCACAAAGTACATATTTGGACAAAGTTCTAAAGAGGTTTGGAATGGAAGATAGCAAGAAAGGGTTCTTGCCCATGTTGCTGTCGACCTTGAGTAAAACTCAAAGTCCGACATCGGCAGAAGATAGAGAAAGGATGAGTAAGACTCCCTATGCCTCAGCCATAGGATCTCTAATGTATGCCATGCTATGTACTAGACCCGACATCGCATATGCTGTTAGTCTAACTAGCAGATATCAAAGTGATCGAGTGGATCATTGGACAATGATCAAAAACATCCTTAAGTACTTGAGAAGAACTAAGGATATGGTTCTTTCTTATGGAGGTGATGAACAGCTCGTTGTTAATGGTTACACCGATGCTAGTTGGAACACCGATCCGGATGATTCTAAATCACAATCTGGATACGTATTTATTTTGAATGGTGCAGCGATTAGCTGGAGGAGTGCAAAGCAAAGCGTTGTGGCGAGATCTTCAACTGAATCGAATACATGGTGCTTGGAGGCTTCACAAGAAGCGATATGGATGAAAGAGTTCATTACAGAGCTGGGTGTGGTTCCAAGTGCTGGACCCAATGTCTATCTACTGTGATAACATGGGCGCCATAGCCAATGCACAAGAACCAAGGTCACACAAGAAGCTGAAGCATATCAAGCTGCGTTTCCACGCTATTCGAGAACATATCCAGGATGGGGATATAAAGATTTGCAAAGTACACACAGATCTGAATGTGGCGGATCCGTTGACTAAACCTCTCCCGAGGGCAAAACATGACCAACACCAAACTGCCATGGGTGTTCGGTACATTACCATGTAATCTAGATTAGATGACTCTAGTGCAAGTGGGAGACTGTTGGAGATATGCCCTAGAGGCAATAATAAATGTAGTTATTATTATATATCTTTGTGTTTATGATAAATGTTTATATTCATGCTATAATAGTATTAACAAGGAAACATTAATACTTGTGTGAATTGTAAACTTAATTTGAAGTCCCTAGTAAAGCCTCTATAATACTAGCTTGTTGGTTAATAGATGATTGTGGTTTCCCTATCATGAACATTGAGATGTTATTAACAACAAGATCATATCGTTAGGAGAATGATATGGTGGACATACTCCTATAGATAAGCGTAGCATAAAGATCAAGTCATTTCAATAGTTCAATTGCTATATGCTTTCTGATACATAGTAACCTAATTCCTTCGACCATGAGATCATATCACCTTTCTTGGATGGATGCTTTGATGTCATCAAACACCACACCGTAACAGGTGGCTATAAAGGTGGCATTGAGTGTTGGAAAGTATTGGTTGAAACACATGGATCAAGAGTGGGATTTGTCCATCCACATGACGGATAGATATTCTCTGGGCCCTCTCGGTGAAATGTCATCCAATTAGCTTGCAAGCATGTGACTTGGTCACAAGGGATCACATATCACGGGAACGAGAAAGAGTACTTATCGATGTGAGGATGAACTAGGTATGCGAGAGATCTAAGCGATCATAACCTCGGATAAGTAACATATCGTGAGACAAAGGGAAATTGGTATCGTATGTAAGTGGTTCATTCGATCGCAAAGTAATCGTAGAAATATGTGGGAGCCATATGAATTTCCAGATTCCTCTATTGGTTATTGTTCGGAGAAGTGTCTCGATCATGTCCGCATAATTCACGAACCGTAGGGAGACACACTTAAGGATTGACGTTGTTTGAGTAGTTATGGTATTATGAGAAAGAGACCGAATGTTGTTGAGTCTCGGATGGGATCCGGGATATCACGAGGAGATCCGAATGGTCGGAGAATAAGATTCATATAAGGAAAGTCCCGTTTGAGTGGCGGAATGGTTCGGTGTTTTCATCGGGAACATTCTAGAAGGTCGGAATGTCCGGCACTCGGAGGGAAGGGTACATGAATGTGTCATTACATATTGGAATGATTGCATCATGTACTAAGTGTTCTTGCTGTCCCAAATAAAGGATTTATTTAAATCCTAAATTGAAAAGTCAAACGGCTAGTTTGAAAGTCAAGCAGTTTTGGGAAGTGGGAAAGAGGAGGATTGGTGGAGGCCGAGTTGGAGGAGGGTTCCTCCCCTTGGCGGCGCACCTCCCAAGGCCAAGTTGGGAGGAACTCCTCCCTTGGCCGCCAGCCCTCCACCTATATAAGGAGGCAGGGCTGCCCTCCTAGTACACAAGTTCCTATCCTCTAACTAAACCCTAGACCTAAACCCCGGTTTAGAGCTATTTCGGTTTAGAGCCTTCTAATTGGTTTAGAGCCTTCTAATTGGTGTGTCTAATTACTAGACCACTAATAGCCTCTCTCATAAGCTCCACCATACTCGCACCGGCTTAAGGCGATGCCCTGCGGGATTTCCCCTCTACTTCCGGTACCACGCCGTCGTGCTGCCGGAATCACGAGGAGAGTGCTACAACCTCCGCTGCCTGCTGGAACAAGGGAGAGGAAGGTCTTCGTCGAGTACCGAACGTGTGACCATCATGGAGGCGCTGCCTTGAGGCAAGAGGAAGGATCGTCACGCAATCTTGAGATCGGAAGAAATGCGACTACATCACCCACGAGAATCTGCTCTCGTTAAACACTTTGGAATCTTCGAGGGTGAGTTATTCCATCGACTCGTTGCTACAATCTAGTAGATAGATCTTGGCTTGTTTGTTTGTATGCGATAGAAATTTTTTGTTTTCCATGCTACGAACCCCTACAGTTATTGCCGAGCATGGCGAGTCCGCGTGCGGAGAGTTCACGGAGAACGAGTCCACGAGGGGAGAGTCCCCAAGTGTGGCGAGTCCGCGAGGGGAGAGTTCCCGAGTGTGGAGAGTCCGCAATGATTGCGAGTCCGCGAGGGGAGAGTCCCTGAGTGTGGCGAGTCCGTGATGATTGCGAGTCCGCGAGGAGAGAGTCCCCGAGTGTGGCGAGTCCGTGATGATTGTGAGTTCGCGAGGGGAGAGTCCCCGAGTGTGGCGAGTCCGCGATGATTGCGAGTCCGCGAGGGGAGAGTCCTCGAGTGTGGGGAGTCCGTGATGATTGTGAGTCAGCGAGGGGAGAGTCCCCGAGTGTGGCAAGTCCGGGATGATTGCTAGTCCGCGAGGAGAGAGTCCCCGAGTGTGGCGAGTCCGCGATAATTGCGAGTCCGCGAGGGGAGAGTCCCCGAGTGTGGTGAGTCCGCGATGATTGCGAGTCCACGATGACGTTGATTGCACTGTTTTTGTTAGGGAGTCTCTCATCTTGGCCCGGGGGGCCAGTCGCTTGGCGACTCCAAAGATGGCTCTCGGCTTGTCGTTCTTCCTGGACGATCCGAAGCTCGGTTTGCGAGTCCCTGTCCGCAGTACTTAGCCATGCGACTCGCACTTTCTAAGGTTGAGGAGGACATGGTGCTGTATGTGTAGCACTGCCATTTGTCTTGACCCGGAAGGCTAGTCGAGGAAGGCGACCCTAATGATGGCTCTCGGTTAGCGTTTTTCGTGGACGATCCGAGGCTCGGTTTGCGAGTCCTCGTCCGCACTACTTGGCCATTGCGAGTCACTCTTTCAAAGGTTGAAAAAGGCGAACTGATTTTTCCCGGAGGGAAGAGACTCCCAGTGGTGAGTCCATGCAACTTGGCATGTGACCCTTTCTGGCGACTCGGACGATGAAGGTCCCTTAGTAGGCGCGGTGTACGCATTCGACGTAGCGGAAGTATAGGCGCGCTTTGGCGGAGTCGACGTGGCGGACAGAGGTCGCGCTATGGCGATGTTGATGCGGCGGACACGGGGTCAATGCGGCAAACGGGGGTCGCGCTATGGCGAAGTCGACGCGGCGGACATGGCGTCGACGCGGTGGAGTCATACGGCGTTTAGCCGGTAGCATGGCGAGTAGTGGTAGCGAGCCCGATCGGACCATTGGTCGGACGGGGTCACGTGGCGGAGTTGCTTTGGTGGAGACGTTGGGTTGCCGGTAGCATGGAGATCTGCCGGACGTGGTGAGTCCGTGGCGGGAGAATCCACGAGCACGGTGAGTCCTTATCGGGTGAGTCCCCGAGCGTGGCGAGTCCACGACATATGACACGGTCGACGTGGCGGATATCGTCGGGTTGGCGCGTCCATCCTGGCCACGAGGGCGAGTCTAGTTGTTCCTCGCACATACACATCAACATGCATTCAGTAACAAGATTATCAGTGTACAAATAAATATTTGAAACAATATATGAAATCATTGGCCATAGTCGAGTCGTAGCCATCGAAGTTGTATGCAGTCGTGGCGGCGAAGAGTCGAAACAGTTTGCGGTAGCATGGTCGATCAAGACTTTAGACGAGGTCTCGGCTCCGATCGGACCTTCGTAGAATGGAGTCGCGGTGTATACGTGCGCCGCGTAAGTCGCCAAGGCTTGGTCCTGGCCGCAGATGTGCAGCGATCGATTTGGCACTCCAGCGCTCAAAACAATTAATCAATCGATCATGGATTAGTTGTAAATTAGGATTAGTATCCATGATTAACTAAAACAGTCCAACCAATGGGAACATACGTGTACTAGAGTATTTTTCACTTGCGATCGATCTAGCACTATGAGATTGATTAAATAATGGGAAAAGCATGTTACCGATCGGTATTGGGAGCTGAGTTAGCTTAGCTTGGTCCTGGTCATTCCAGCACCTTGTCGCACGAGGCAAAGCGCCGCCGCTCATATCAGATCAGCGTGCTGACTGTTGGTTTCCGATTAAAGTATATTTTCTTGCATGACGAAGCTTCATCAACATGACTCCGCGTTGGACGGTGGTAGGCTGGAAGGAGTGGACGCAGCGGACCAGGCCACACGACGACATTAGCCGGATTTTTGTCAGAGTCGACACACAACGAAGTTATCACAGCGGAGTCGTGCGGCCGAGTCGGCTGGATTTTTGAAGACGGTGTTGTGAGCGGAAACCGCGAGTGGACTGATAAATCTGCACACAAAAGGCAGTACAAACCAGACAAAAATATCGTGTGGATTCAAGTTTGTAGAGTACGATAAACAATTAAGAAAATATCACCTGATTGACAGATGGCCAGGCTAGCTAACTTTGGTCCAACTCTGTTTCTTTCTTCTTGTGACATTTGAGCTCTGTCGATTGGTACGATCTGACATGGGCCTATTTTATTTTCTTTGGCTCCACTGAATATATTTGAGAAGAACGGCAGACTACACGAAGCCGCGTGAGTCCAGGTCGATTATGTACTCGCACCATGACAGAGTTAGGCAGTGGTGCTGCTACCGATAAAATATGCCTAAACTGAAGACACATGGTGTGAAGGAATCAATAAGCAGTACCAATAAACACTACTCAGATCTAATCGGGCAATCAACATGCATGTACTACTCAGATTCAATCGGGCAATCAACATGCATGTAATATTAGATCTAGATAAGATAATCAATCGGCATAATAAAAACTGAGAGAATCAGAGATTGAATAAAAAAACTTATCAGGAATATGGAGCGGATTTCACGTGCGCAGAAATTGTCAAATTCCTTGCATCTGTGCATACGCCATGATTAGCCGGCCGGTTGCCAAACCGACCGATCGGCTTTCTCATATAGCAGCCGAGATGCGATCAGCCGCGGGTGATGGTGAGGGATCCCGCCCGGATTATCACCTCCAAGCACCGGTTGCCCCACGGTGGGCGCCAACTGTCGTGGAATTGACCACGGAAGATGCTACAGGGTAGCTTACTTAGAGAAAAGGACAAGGTGACGTAGGAGAATCTGGGAGCGAGATTGGCACACGATGTACCCAGGTTCATGTCCCCTCGATGGAGGATTGCTACGTCCTGCTATCAATCCAGTATATGATCATAGATTGGTTTACATGGGGTCGCCGTAGGCAGAGGGAGAGAGATGGATCTGTCTAATGAGACCTAATATGACGTGGGAGAGTTGTCTCCCAAAGGGGTGCCCCTGGTGGCTTTATATATGTAGCCAGTTAGGGTTTACAAGTGCTAATGGGATTTTTATTGGGGTCTCTATATTGGGCCTCCAGTCGGCGAGGCGTCTAGGTCCAGTTTACGCCATTCGTCATATTTGGCGATTCGATCTGGCTAGGGTTAGGCTTCAGTCGCCTCGCTCCAGCTGCCGACTCCGCTTCATGGGCATACCCCGATTGGTATTCCCCCATCACGGGCCGTTGTTGTTGTTTCCTCCTCCGGCTACGACGGTGATTGCCGTCATGGCCTCTTCATTGGCATCCGCGTATTCGTTGATGATGGCAACCATCTCACCAAGGGTGAGAGGGCCTACAGCCTGCCGCCTTTGGAGGGTATGCCGAAGGAGTGTTCCAGGTGTGAGCCCTTCCACGAAGTGGTATACGAGCTCATCGGCAAGGTCGCCCTCTAGGGTTTTCCTTACCCTCGTCCATCTAGCGAGGTATTCGCGGGGAGGTTCTCCATACCTTTGAATGCATCTAGATAGATCGAAGATGGTGACGACACCGACAAAGTGTGACCTACGCATCTCTAACGCTCGGGGAAACCAAGCGGATTTGCAGGGTCCTTCCACCTTTTTATCCTGCACAGGGGTACTTTGGGTGGGCCTTGAAATTTCCTGATCCGAGCCACCATACTCCAAGGAGAGGTATGGCCTAGATCCTTCCGCGAACCTGTCCTGCTCATAGCCAGTCCGTGCGGGGCTTGACGAGTTTCCGACTTCCTGGGAGCTAGGACCCAAGTCAGTTTCGCCAATGAAAATGTGGATGTCTCCAAAGGGGATGACGGAGCAGCGCGTGGGGTTCGTCTTTGCCGGCATCCAGAACTCATCTGGAGGGACGATCGGGACGTTGCTGGAGAAGTGAACGCGGCCGATGGCTACAGTGTCGCTGATTCACGCGAAGAGATTGGACCTCGCCCGGTGTAGAGCTCGAAGCGCCTCTTGCCCCACGGTGGGCACCAACTGTCGTGGTATTGCCGATAAGTACACCATGGAGGGGTCCTCATAGTGCGTATTTAGATACGTGGGGTAAGGCGGAGAGTTGGCGGGTATGAGGTAACACAGCTTACCCAGGTTCAAGTCCCACAATGGTGGCGGAACTCTACTCCTGCTATAAATCACTATAATGGCAATACGCCGAGTTACAGAGATAGGTTTGTTGTGTGAGGTGTTGCGCATTGTACGCAACAACTATGGGCCACCCGGGTGAGGCGGACTGGGACATGCTATGAGGATACCCATATAGCATATCCCCAACACTCTATGGCCTCAACCTTAGCTCTATCCACTTCAATTCCCTTACCTGATACCTTATGTCCAAGGACTATAACTTCTTTGACCATAAAATGGCACTTCTCCCAGTTTAGAACAAGATTGGTTTCTTCACAACGCTGCAAAACTCTTTTGCGATTATCCAAGCAACTAGTAAACGAAGTTCCATAGACAAAAAAGTCATCCATAAATACTTCCATTATTAGTTCTATAAAATCCGCAAAATAGCAGTCATGCATGTTTGAAAAGTAGCTAGAGCATTGCATAAACCAAAAGGCATACGTCGGTCAGCATGTAAACCATCAGGACTAATGAAAGTTGTTTTAAGTTGGTCATCCAGATGAACAACTATTTGAGAAAAACCAGAGTATCCATCCAAGTAGCAAAAATGAGTGTGGTTTGCTAACCTTTCGAAAGTTTAATCTATGAACAGTAAAGGATAATGATCTTTCCTAGTTTCTTTATTCAATTTCCTGAAGTCTGTGCACATCCTATGCCCAACAATAGTTCTAGTAGGTATCAATTCATTGTTTTCATTAGGAACAACAGTAAAACCGCCTTTCTTAGGGACACAATGAACACGACTTACCCATTCACTTTCTTTAACATGATAGATTATACCTGCATCCAGTAGGCGTACAATTTCTTTTCTTACCACTTCCTTCATTTCAGGCTTCAATCTTCTATTAAATTCCGCAACTGTTTTAGCACCTTATTCCATGAATATTCGATGGACAGTTATCATGGGACTAATGCCCTTCAGATCATCCATTGAGTACCCAAAGGCCTTGCGATGTTCCTTGAGTATTTTCATGAGTTCTTCTTCTTCTCCTGAAAGTTTAGCACTAATGATAATAGAAAATTCCTCGTCTAGGGGTGGTAATTAAGATTATCTGGTAGACTCTGGTAGAGTCTTCAACTCCGGGGGTGGTAAATCCTCGTCCCCTCTCTTTTCTGGCTCTTCAAAAGACTCATTACTTGGAGGCCCTATAATGGGAAGTGAATCGAGTTCATCTTCTAGTTCTTCTAGGGACTTGTCCTCCATAACTATTTCTTCATAATTTGAGTCTTCATTTACTTCTTCTTCTTGATTGCTAAAGAAAAGAGATGCCATTTCCTTGATAGTTTTATCTTTCTCTTCTTATTTTATTTGTGGAGGCCTGTCTTTAAATTTGGAAAAGTGGAATTCCTTTTCCGCTCCCCCAAGCTTAAGAGACACTATCTCCTTTTTTAAATCAACATAGGCACCTATATCACTCAAAAAGTTCCTTCCAAATATAATTGGGCAAAGATTGTCAGCTAGCATATCAACAACTAGAAAATTGATAGGAATTTTTTTGTTGCCAATTGTGACAGTTGCATCTTCAACAACTCCCATTGGAATTCTAAGATTTTTATTGGCTAACATAATTGTCATATCAGTATTTTCAATTGTAGCGGTTCTATTTCTTCTTTTATTTCTAAATAGAAATCATAAGATATAACATTAACTTTGGTGCCAAGATCAGATCAACCATAATGCGCGATTTCTTTAAATATACAGGGAAGAATAGGCTTACCCATATTATTTACTTTTGTCTTACCTTCCACCAATACGGAAGTCTCTTCATCAAGTTCAACTATGTTACAATGCGTGTACATAGCCATAATTGCTTCCTTGGTTAACTCTTCATCGTTGGTTTCTTCCAGATGTTCCAAAACTTCTGGAATACTTTCCTCTTATTTCTTTTCCTGTGTTGCTTTAACCTGTTCATATTCAAAAATATCCTTTTGTGCAGTATTAGGGAAAGGTATCTCATATGTTGGTTCTAGGGAGGTTAGTGTTGCTTTAACTTCTCTTTTCTTCTTAGGTTCGGGTGGTGGATCATATTTGACCAAACCCTCTTTTGGAGCTTTGATATGTTCAATAAAAGCTTTAACAACTTGCAACACAAGATCTGAATCCAAATAAAGTTCTTTAGATAATTCTTTAGCATGGCCTTTTTTTACTATAGTCATGAATACAACCATGTTCTATTTGTATGCCTCCTTCACTTCCTAGAACAAAATTCCATGAAACTCTATGATCACGAATTATATTAAGTAAATCCCAAGCTTTAGTTATAGGAAGATTCATAAAGGCTCCTTCCACGAAAGAGTCTACTTCAATTTTATTAGGTTCAATTAAACCGCCATAAAATATATGCAATAAGTACCATTCATGCAAATCATGATGAGGACATAGGCGAAGTAAATCTTTAAATATGATATAAGCCCTTACTAGTCCTTCATTAGAATGTTCTTCCAAGTCCTTATAAGACGCCTTTCCAAAAGATTTTGATAATGGATAATATTTTGCTAGAAATTCACAAGCTAGATTATCCCAAGTAGTAGTGGCTTCTTTGAAACATGCTAGAAAGTCTGACTAAAAAGTTTAACCCTTACCTCATCAGCAGTATATCCCGTCAATTGAAAAGTGCCACATATATCTTTGAAACATGCAATATGCTCATATGGATCAGGATCTTCTTCATTTCCAGTAAATTATTTCTGGTGTAGAATACCAATTAATAGAGGATTTATTTCAAACCCCCTAATCTTCTCATTGGAGTTATCTCTTCTATAGATATCATAGGGCTTCCCAATGTGGTTGAGTGGGTTAGCACTAGTCATATGCTCAAACTCCATCATGTTGGTGGAAACCTGTAAATCAAAACAAAACTTAGCAAGACAAAAATAAATAATCAAAAACTAAAATACCTACAGAGATTAGCTCCCCGACAACAGCGCCAGAAAATAGCTTGATGACTGCAAGTGCACAAATCATTTGTAGCTAGTTTCAAAATAAACATATCGATCCCACAGGTAGTAGGAGTCTGAAGTCTAATAACTCTTGAAATAAATATTACACTAGTAATGCTAAATAAAGTTCTAAGTGACAAGATAAATGCGAGTATTGTGTAAAAAGGTGTTTTTGTGTTTTTGGTATAAGAGCAAGTAAAGTAAAACAATCGAATACAAAAAGTAAGTATCGCGTATGTAAGAGAGATTGGAACTACAATAGGGGAACAAGCGTTCTTAGGGAGTAGCGGATTCACCACTAGCATTATAAGGGAGCTAAGGTAAAGATTATTATCATGAACATTCTCAACTATGTATGTGTGGGAGGAACTCCGTATTTAGACAAATAGGCAGCAACCGCTCCTCACATCATCCTCATAACCACATCAGTCAGTAATCGACATCAATTGAATTACTGTGCTATTAAAGGACGTAATCCTGTAGGACGTATCCCATGGCATGTATAGTGTTCCACGAGTTTTCTCGGTTTCCCAAGTTGATATGTAAGGAGTGCCAACAACTTTATAGTCACTATAAGTGCTAACACAGCTCTGTCTACCAACAAGTAGTTCCCTCCATCAAGTCCCCATGAGAGGCAAATATTGAGAGGTTGACTTCTCTCAACATCAAGATGAAGACAATCTAACACATGGTCATAGTGATGAATATCATAATAAACTTTATCTTATTTCAATCTTATACTAGGGTTTCTCCATCTCCCCATGAACTAATGATCTACTCAGACATGGAGGCAATCAACATCATGCAAATAACAATGGAATCTATCATAGATGAATAGTACTTGTATAAATCCACAACGAGTATAGAAATTACAACAAGATCTAGACAAGATGTAAATGGGATGGATGGAGATGGTGGCGATGTAGTGGTGGATGATGAAGATCCATGCCTTAGCCTCCCGGATCTGCGCAGGGCGAAGATAGATCCTCGATGGATAAGTTCCCACTCCAGATGCCTTCCGGAGGTGAGGTTTCTACGATTTCAGGGTGTTCTGTATGCCGTCTCTCTGATCCAGTTGCACGGGGTGAAACTATTTGAGGAGGCGATGGCGGCGCCAACTATACAGCGAGAACTATACGGCCGGAAAATTTATTCTCGCTGTATAGTTGGTCTGTAAACCGTCTATATCCCTTGATTGCTTCGGGTTTTCTCCTGGTATTATTAATATTTCCCAAATAAGCGATTTATGCTGTTTTTTGACTCCTTTTCTCCTCAGTACAACCGCTTCAAGAATTGTGTCCATTGTATCCATCATTTGTCCTGATCCTTGTGAAAACAGACATAAAATCTGCGCGGGAGCGCCGTAGAATACCAAGATCCTACATCTACAATGCAAAATAACAATATCATGATGCAAATATGCACTCATCAATCATCTCCACCATTAAGCATGTGTCAACCCCCAACAACACGAAGCAACACCTAAATAAGCAACTACGACTGGCAAGGCTAACTGTCTATCAAACAACATGCAATAGGATGTGTCCAAGGCAATATAGAGGCTGCAAGGAATATAAATGGTGCACAAAAACTAAAGCATCGCAACACGGATAGCAATAGATCAACATGATGAAGTAAAGCCTATAAATGCAAAATAGGTAAAAAGGGGGAGAATGCTCGCTTGGGAAACATTGCTGAAGATACATTATCTGAAGAACTTGTCGATACTCGCATCAACTCAATGGCCTAATCCGTGAAGAACGAAAGCACTAAAAGAAACACCGGATGCACTATTTATTACCACGGAAGAAGATCGGGCATGTTCATGATATGATGCATGACATGGCAAAGATGCGATGCAATTAGGAAATATTAAGCGGAACTTGGGTCCCGACAATTAATTATATGATTTATATTGTTTAGATACCCCGCAATTAAAATGTTGGCTTAACAAGGAAAAACATGGCATCGGTTCGCTACACAAATTTAAATGGAGGCAATATAATAGATTTGCCTGCATATGGTCTCCATATTTAATTATGAGGTGAATCGATGAAATACCCCCAAACAATGAATATGTATGCAATCACGACCAATTTTAATGTGCAACAAGTTTATATGACATTTATAAAATAGGGGCTTGGATAGGGTTCACACATATGGGTTCAGAGATCTTGGGGTTCCGGAGGGGTTCGGGTTTGGCCTTCGAATCCAGGATCAAGGATCTTCGGTTCTGTGAAGAGGATCTCGGCGCTCCGTGTGGAAGGTCTTCGGTAATCAGATCCGTGAATAAGGCCTTGTGGTTCCATGACGGAGTACTTGGGCTCCGGCAAGTCATGGATTCATTAAGTAGAGCTTGATATTCTGACCCGGTGGACATTAGTTTTGCACCGTTGGTATTTGAAAGATCTTGTCGATGACACGGATGCCCTTGTCCAACATCTCGTCCTCATCTGCCAGAAGGTTCGTAGTCGAGATTGCGATAGTCCACAACAACAACAGTGGCACCATGCTAGACCACATCCGGATGCAATAGATGTGTAGAAGTAGCAGCAACAACTCCACGGCAACAACATCAAAAGGAACCGCACAGGCAGAATGATGAACACCTTAAGAGCGAGCTCAGGACCATGAAGTTGCACTAGACTTGGACGATGTGGACTTGAAGCTTCAGGGGCAACATGCGATGATGGATGAGGGTGGGCGAAGTGTTACTGAGAGGAGGTAGAGGTCCATGGCCCACTGGTGGGTCTCTGTGTCGAGGGAACAGAGTGAGAGGTGAGGTTAGCAGTGACGCTGCACTGGCGACGAGGTTGAGTGGGAACGAGGACGTGCTCGCCGAGGAAGGGAGCTCTCCATGGAGGCTGGCGGCAGAGCTCGAGGAACTCAATGCTGCAAGGGAGGCGGTGAACTGTAGGGAGTCGGGCGCTGGCGATGGCGGCCATGTCAGAGGAAGGAGGGCACCGGGATTGAGGTGGTTGACGACTCATAGGAATCAAGGGGCTCTCCATGTAGGGCTTGGAGGCGGCCTATAGGCCGCATCAGGGTCGCGGTGCAGAGGGAGGCGGTCGACGAGGAGGGCACCTACGACGATGCGCATTGTAGACGGAGGCGGGCCCCAGGTGAGGAGGCGGCGGCGACCATGGGTGAGCTCGGGTGGCCGCGCTTGGAGGAGGAGGTCCTGGCAGCATGCGCTCGAGGAAGCGAGAGGCGGCAGGGCGGTCGAGGAGGGCAGCACGTGCCACAAGGTCCAGGCCACTGATACGTCGTAAAATATCAATAATTTTTGATGTTCCATGATTGTTTTATATCTACTTTCTTATGTTTTATTCACACTTTGAGGTATTTTTATACATTTTCTGGAACTAACCTATTAACAAGATGCCATAGTGCTTGTTGCCTGCTTTCTTCTATTTTTGGTTTCATAAAAGCTAGTAAGCAAATATTCTCGGAATTGTACGGGACAAAAGACAAAGTCAATATTTTACCCGAAGCAACACGGAGTCCGTAGGGGAGATGAAGTGGCGCACTAGGGCGGCCACACCTGGTGGCGGCGCGGCTGGGACGAAAACCCTAAGTACCCGATCAAAATTCCATGAAAGAGTATGTAGCCGCCACCATCTCCATCCCTAGATCGGGAGGGATCAGAAGCTCTTCCCGGCACCCTGTCGAAGGGGAGAGATCATCCTGGAGGTCTTCTTCATCACCATGCCAGCCTCCGGTGTGATGCGTGAGTAGTTCATCCTTGGACTACGGGTCCATGTGGTAGCTAGATGGTTGGTTCTCCTCCTTTGTGCTATCATGTTTAGATCTTGTGAGCTTCGTTCTTGATCAAGATCATCTATTTGTAATCTTACATGTTATGTTTGCTGGGATCCGATGGATATTGAGATGATATTTCAGATTGATTCTATCATGTCTATGTTATTTGTGATCTTGCATGCTCTCCGTTGTTAGTAACTACCTTGGCCAAGTAGATGATTGCAACTCCAAGAGGGAGTATTTATGCTAGATGGGGAAGTGACAGAAATCTCTAAGGTTGTAGATGTGTTGTTGCTACTAGGGAGAAAACAACAATCTCTTATCCATGGGGCAATTGCATTGTTTACTTTACACATTTTGCTTAATGCAATTATCTATTGCTTTCAACTTAATACTGGAAGGGGTTCGGACGATAACCTGAAGGTGGATTATTAGTCATAGATGCAGTTGGGTTACGGTCTATGTATTATGTTGTAATGCCCAATCAAATCACATAGGAGTCAAGATGACTAGTATATGCATTGTATGCTTTCTCAAATCTTTCAATTGCCTCGCTATAATTTGTTCACCCAACATGTTATTTATCTTAAGGAGAATCACCTCTACTGAACTATGGACCCCAGTCCATTCTTTTACCATTGATATACCATCTACTGTTTACCGTTTACTGTTTACTTTCTGCAAGAAATTACTATCTTCCACACTATACGTTTAATCCTTTGATTTCAGCAAAACCAGTGAGATTGATAACCTCACTGTAAGTTGGGGCAAAGTTATGTGGTTGTGTTGTGCAGGATTCCAAGTTGTTAGCAACACATTGGAGTTGTTTCCTTGCTCCTACTGGTTCGATAACCTTGGTTTCATAACTATGGGAAAACTTGCTACTGTGCTCATCATACCTTCCTCTTGGTGTTACCAACGAGCTCTACATTTTGAGCCATCAAGCACTTTTTCTGGTGCCGTTGTCGGGGAGTTAGGGACAGATTCACAAGGGGAGTCCCTCACAACCAATCTCTTTACTTTGTTTTTTGTTTTGCTTAGTTCATTTTGTTTGTTTGCTTGTTCCTTTCTATCAAAACAAAACAAAAATTAGTTCTTTCCGTAAGCTGTCACCTCGTTCTTAGCTCACCATGTTGATCCCTAAGTTCACTCTGAAAGACCATTCAATATGTAGTGGCTCTATAATTGGGAAAGATAATATTGAAGAATTGTTTAATCATGCTAGCAAGGATGAGGATATTGAGGATAGATCCTTGGCCGAACTTGCTCCAAATTATGAAATTGCTGCAGCTTCTTTAGTTCACATGTTGGAGGCTAGGTTTGTTAACCTTAACCCCATTATGCAAATAATGTTTCTCAAAGTTAAAGATATTGTGGATACTCAAAAGAGAGATTTTAGTCTAGAAACTTTGCTTAAAGAATTCAATGATGTTGCTAAGGAAGCTAGAAAGGTCTTTGATCGTTTCAATATGCTAGGATAATGTGTAGATGTTATTGGTAGACTAGAAAATTTGGACACCAAACCAATGGAGAGAAAATTAAAATACCAATACCCTTTAAACTTGTGGGAATGCATGAAGCCTTAGAAAAGAATTTTGATTGGATTGTTCCTGAAAACCCGTTTGATGAAAGTAGTGAACCCAAGAGTATTGAGAGAGGATCCTCTAGAACTTATTTGGATGAGATATCTTGCCTCGTTTAAGATATTTCTTGTATTGATCTTAATACTTCTTCATTCGAAAATACTTGACTCTTGCTCCTATGCCTAGCTAAAATGCGTTAAAGAAAAGCACTATTGGGAGATAACCCAAATTATTATTTTTACTTTCAGTAAGTTTTTTTCTTTTGTTGACTCTTGTAAGTTATTGCCTCAGTAATGACCTCTCCTTATCCTTTTTTTGTGGTTTTTGTGACAAGAATAACCTCTAATGAGAGAAGAGTAAGACTTGGGAAAGTTGTTGTCCCGAAACAGATTTTTGTGCTTCACTGTAAACAATCGTGAAAACTTTCTGAACGTAGGATTGAGCTGTAAGTTTTTGTGCTTATGCCCCAGGTTATCATCTAACTTTCCTTAGTTTAGCACTTTTCGATTCGACAAACATAAGGTCTTCGAAAAAATTGGTTTTTACCTAGTGGTGTGTTTTGATAGATTTCTGCCATTATTTGCATTTGCCTCTTAATCTCTTTCTCTTTGAGTTCTCTTTGATCACTTGAGCTTTTAGAAGGAATTGCTACGGTAGCTTGTGTTTTAATGGAAGTTTTACTTGTGATGAAACTAAACCAAAGGACCTATTATCTTAAATACACTAATGTTGCTAATGAGGATTGTGTGAAGTTTTGTATGAAGGAAATTTTCAAGTGTAGGGGAAGAATAATGTGATAAGATGAAGTATGGACAAAAGCTCAAGCTGTGTCACCACAAGATATATTGAACAAGTACAAGCATCAAAGCTTGGGGATGCCCAAGGCATCCCCTTCTTCATCAATAAAATTCTCAGGTTTTCTTCCAAAACACTTCATTTTTATTGTTTCATGCACAATTGTGTTGTTCTTGGAGCGTCTTTGTTTTTTATTTTATTTTTCTTTTGTTTGGTTTGCTTAAATAAATTGGATGGACCCCTGCATTCATATTATATTTCAAATAAGTAGATTGGTGATTGGAAAAGAGTAGAAAAGTTCATGCTTATAAATGGTACAAAAGGAGTTTGGCTTTGACTGTGGCCTAGACCTTATCACGTCATGTTTGATATTGCTTTGACTTTATGCTTAGTAATTATTGCTGTAGCATGACTTGTTCCAATCATTTGAGATTGCATAATGTGCCTTGAAAGAATCATGCATTGTTTTAGCATACAAAAGGCATAATATTGTGGTATTCTCCTTTGATGCTTTATTTGGGTTGACTTGGCACATGCTTAAACCAGGTTAAGACTATGAACCAGTCACCTTAGCCTCTATGATCATTTAGATTTTTACTTGTAATATCACTTTATTCTTTAATTAATAATGTTTTGTCGCTTTGCATGATTATAGCCATTAGTGTTCTCTTAGTTGGTTGCCCTAGTCTCTTGCTAGCCTCCACATGTACCAAGTATGAGTTACACTCATGCATCCAACCCCCAACAAAACCAAGTTATTCCATAGAGTCCACACTAAATTCCTATGCATGGTGTTTTACACCATTCCAAGTATATTCATATTTTTATCTACCTTCCAAATTAAACTTGTTATGTGAAAATTAGTGATTAAATCTCTCACAAACTTGATGGCACACTTTACTTTCTTGCACTTAATAAACTTGAACCATTGCGTCCATCTATGTTTCATATATGCTTGCACTTTATAAGTTGAGAATTAGCAGAACCATGTACCATGGGGAACTCTTTCAACATTGCACTTATTATTCAGTTGATATCATGTTCTTTTGCTTATGGATCCTAGAGGTGTGAAATAAAAGGGGAGCTTGTAAGCTCATGGAGTTTGTATGTGTGTTAGAGAAACTTGCAGCATAACCATAGTGCGCATTCTATGAAGCAACCTCAATAAAAACGTATGCAAATAGCAAATAAAAAGATTGCTCAGATGCTCATTGTCTGTTGCCTTGTCATTTTGATATGGGATAGCTCCTGTATCATGGGACAAGGGGTACCCCATTGGAGGTTCTCCATCATAGACATGTACTTACAATGACAAAAACTTACTCGTGATTAAAGTTGAGTAGCATGAGGTTCGGTACTCGTAGGCAAGGGGCATGAAATTTTTTGACTTATAACTTGTCAAGAATATCCTCATATTTGTTCACTTTAACCTTAATCACCTAAAGATGCTTATGATAGGGACAATGAGAGCTGGAAGCTAATAAGTACCATAATTTTTGGAAGATCTTTATGAAACTTGAAATCCCTGCTTCCCTCTTATGAAGGGACTTTCTTTTTACTTTTATGTTGAGTCTCCATCTTCTATCTTTATGCACCAATTTAGAGAGCATAGTGATCATTCTTAGTTTAATGTGCATTGTCCCAAAACATGTTGATTGATTCATAACTTTGATATTGCTTGTTCTTAAATTATTTGTATCTAGTCACCCTTATGAACTTTGAAGGTGTCCTATGCATTTATGTTTTGCTATACCATGAGGGACAAGCTGAATGCCATTCTTATTATGTTTTCTATATGTGAGACAAACAAACGTCTTTTAATGCATTGTTATTCACGAATCTTTTGTTTATACCTTTTAATGTTTCAACATAGTTGCTATGTCTTATTGTTAGAACTCTAGCTTTCATGTTCATGCTAGAGTACTTTGATCCTGGCTATCAATGTTTTACAAATACCTTGATCAAGATTATGATGGTGCATGTCACCTCAAAAATTATTCTTTTTATCACTTACCTACTCGAGGACGAGCAGGAGTTAATCTTGGGGATGCTTGATACGTCGTAAACATATCTATAATTTTTTATGTTACATGCTTGTTTTATATCTACTTTCTTATGTTTTGTTCACACTTTGAGGTATTTTTATACATTTTCCGGAACTAACCTATTAACAAGATGCCATAGTGCCAGTTGCCTGTTTTCTGCTGTTTTTGGTTTTAGAAAAGCTCGTAAGGAAATATTCTCGGAATTTGACGGTACAAAAGCCAAAGTCAATATTATTGGTAGGTGGAGGAGGGAGAGGGGGTGGAGGAACAAAAGGTGTAGCATTTTTCTCAGGGTCATGGTGTGGGCCAACTCCATCCTCAGGAGCAGGGTCCTCATCTGGTGGGACCCACCAAGCAGATTGGTTCTAGAGAAAAAGTCCAATATTCAGACTCTTCACTGTCTCCAAGTGTGAGAGTAACACTTTTAGGAATGTCAGCCAAGTCAGTGACTCTGACTTTGGCAATAATTCTCCCTTTTTGGTCAGGGTTTCTCTCGCACGACAACATCTTCCCAATGCCATTGAAGATAGCATTAAGTTCTTCAAAGTTTTAGTGATCCAATGGTGTCCCAACCAGCATGACCCATCACTCATTGATGAATTGAGCCCGGTGCCAGTTAACACCTTCATTATGCTTGGTAAAATAAACATGCACATCTTGGAATGCAACAGTACTATCTCTAATCAACCTTTCCCTGTCACTTACATTGGTAAACTAAACATATGTAGCACCAAAGGGGCAGTCCTAGATGTATCTAAAACCCACTCCTGCCTCATTGTCGAGAAAGTCTAGAAGATCATCTCTTACATTCTGGAAAGGAACAGGCCCAAGAGGCATAGGGTCGATGGCGGTGATAGCATACTATTCATGGAGTTGCTAACAATGAGGAACCACCACCCTCCTGACTCCAACCCGCCCTTCAACCTGCATAATCTCAAAGCCATGGGGCAGAAATGGTGCAGGGTTGCCCAGGGATATTGGCCATTGTTGCAGAAATCGCTGGTGACAATAGAGAAGGGTCTAGAGGAGGGGAAGTTGGGGTTTGTCCAATTGTGGAGTTGAGGAGGCAGGGGCTCTATCTTTTCTTTGCAAAAGAAATAGAAATGTCCTTAAGACATGAGGATAAGAATGTGTGTTGGGACGATGGGCTCTGAACCAATTTCACCAACTAGATCGTAATCTCTTACGATGGGCTTAATGGAACTAATTTCATAAACTAGTATCATAGTCTTAGAATTGTTCTCAAACAAGAAAAGAGGGACCATGTTCTATATAACCCACTTCTAGATGAGCCAAATGAGAATGCGAGTGTCGCTGCAACCAATGCCTGCTACAGGATTTGTGATGAGTCCTTGGAAATTAAATGTATTATGCTTGCTCACATGGAACAAGACTTGCAGCAGAAGTTCAAGAATGTTGAGGATTACGATATGATCAAAAGCCTCAAAAGTATGTTCAAGGCTTAGGAAAATACCGAGAGGTATCAAGTCTCTCAAGCTTTGCTGAGTTGTAAGCTTAAGGATGGCGATCCACTGATTCTACATTTGATCAAAATTCTGAACTCTCTTCGTAGTGCATATGGATAGTACATCTCGAACTACCACATGCATGGCATGGATAAGAAGCTCACTGAATTACATGGGATGCTCAAGCAGGCAGAGGCTAATCTCAGGAAATGTGCCAATCAACTGTTGATGGTACAGAATAAGGCTAAGTTCAAGAAGAGTTATTGGACTAAGAAGAAGAATACTAAGTCAGGAGGTAATGCTCAGGATTCGATCCCAAGTGTTTCCTTAGGGTCTAACTCATCTCCTTCAGCCGGATCTGCTTGCTTATATTGCAAGGCGGATGGCCCCTTTAAGAGGAACTGTAGCAAGTATATGGCTGACAAAGTCAGGAGTGGAGGTGTGACTTCTAGCTCAAGTACACTTGTATGCAGTATTATAGACATTTATCTTGCCGGTGCACCTAATAGTTCTTGGGTATATGATACCAGATCAGTGATTCACATCCGTAACTCGTTGTAGGGACTACTAAGAACTAGGAGCATGGCAAGAAGCTAGGTTGACATTGGAGTCGGCAACAAAGTGAGCGTCTCTGCATTGGAAGTTGGAACGATACAACTTCATTTACCTTCAAGATTCTTAATAGAACTAAATAATTGTTATTATGTTCCAGTGCTTAGTCGAAACATCATTTCCGACTCATGTTTGATGAGACAAGGATATGAGTATATTATTAAGAATAATGGTTGTTCTTTATATTTGGATGATATGTTTCACGGCTTTGCACTCATCCAGGATGGGTTATTTATTTCATATATCAATGGTGAATCGGTATATGACATAAATGTGAAAAGGTTGAAGATAAATGATCTGAATATGTCTTACTTTTGGCACTATCGACTTGTTCATATACGTTGGAAACTCATGAAGAAGATCCATGATAATAGACTTGTTCGACTTGGAGTCCTTCGAGATATGTGAATCCTTCCTACTTGGCAAGATGGCCAAGACACCTTCTAGAAAGAGTTGTGAAAGGGCATCCAACTTGTTGGGACTTATACATAGTGATGTATGTGGCCCTATGAGAACGACAACTAGAGGTGGTTATGAGTACTTCATTACCTTCACTGATAGTTTTAGTAGGTATGGATATATCTACTTGATGAAACATAAGTCGGAAGCCATTGAAAGGTTCAAGGAATGATAGAATGAGGTACAAAATCAACTCGGAAAGAAAATAGTTTCTTTGGTCGAATTGAGGAGGAGACTACACGAGCCACAAGTTTGATGACCATCTGAAGAGTTGTGGAATAGTTCCTCAACTCACTCCGCCAGGAATGCTGCAGATAAACGGTGTGTCGGAAAGGCTGAATTGGACCTTGTTGGATATGGTGCGATCAATGACGAGTCGGACAAATCTGTTATCATTTTGGGGTTGTTGTCTAGAAACAAAAGAGTTCACACTAAATAGAGTAACATCAAAGTTGGTAGACAAGACACCGCATGATATGTGGACTGGCAAGAAACCAATTTTGTCTTTTCTTAAGATTTGGGGTTGTGAAGCGTTTTTCAGGCGACTTCATTCGGACAAGCTCATGACCAACCCGGGTAATTGTATTCTTGTGGTGGTATCCGAGGGAAATGTTGGGTGACTACTTCTACAACCGATAAGAGGGCAAAGTGTTTGTTGCTCGGAATAGTGTCTTCCTTGAGAAAGAGTTTCTCACACGGGGAGTCAGTGGGAGCATAGGCATCTCGAAGAAATTCGAGAGGAACTGACTAGTAGTGAGTCGGCAAAATCCTTGGAGGTTGAGCCAGTCATATTAGCTGAGCCAACGAATCCACCTGCATCATGAAGATCGTCCATATTGCGAAGTGTTCATGATGTATTACAATTAGATAGTGATGAGCTGGCAACTTACTTGGAAGCAATGGTGGGATCTGATTCTGAGTTGTGGCTTGGAGCCATGAGACCCGAGTTAGAGTCCATGGATGAAAATCAAGATTGTAACTTGGTTGATCTGCCAGACGGTGCAAGACCCCTCAAGTGCAAGTGGGTCTTTAAGAAGAAAACTCATATGGATGGAAAATTTCTTTCTATAAAGCACGACTTGTCGCGAAGGGATTCCGAGAGGTTCAAGAAATAGACTATGATGAGACTTTCTCACCCATAGCGAATCTTAAGTCAGTTTAGGTCATGTTAGCTATAACAACCTATTTTGACTATGAGATATGAAAGATGGATGTCAAGACGGCTTTCCTTAATGGAAATTTAATCGAGGACATGTTTATGATATAGCCTGAGGGTTTTGTCGATTCGTCTCAAAATAACAAGGTATGAAAACTTCATAAATCCATTTATGGGTTGAAGCAAGAATCTCGGAGTTGGAATATTCACTTTGATGAGGTAGTTAAATCGTTCGGCTTCATCAAGAGTGATCATGATTCTTATTTATACAAGAGTGGGAGCAAAGTAAATTTTTTGATCCGATACGTGGATGACATGTTACTAATTGTAAATGATGTCCAGATGTTGCAACAAACCAAGGAATCATTGGAAAGGAGTTGCTTGATAAAAGACTTGGATGAGAAAACTTACATTCTAGGAATCAGGATCTATAGAGATAGATCAAGGCGGCTCATTGGATTGAGTCAGAGTACATATTTTAACAAAGTGTTGAAGTTGAACATGGAATCGTCTAGGAAGGGGTTCTTATCGAGGTCCCATGGTGTAAAACTTAGAAATACTCAATGTCCAACAATGACTGATGAGCAAAGTCGTATGCGTGCGATTCTATATACTTCAGCAGTCGAATACACCATGTACGCCATGATTTGTACAAGGTCGGATGTTTCCTATTGTCGGAGACTAACTTCCCGTGAAGGAACAAGGGGTCCTACGTGCCATGAGTTCGTGAGCAGGCTGAACACGCGTCCAGGTCTTACGGGAAATGGCGACGACGATAGAGGTCACACACGACAGAGATTGACACATGTTTTCACCCTGATTCAGGACCCTCGTGAGGAGGTAAAGTCCCTACTCCTGCTTGGTCAATTGTAGATGAATTTCTAGGGTTTTTTATCATAGGGATCGATCCCATATAAGGTTGAGGTGCCTCTCCTTTTATAGGGGCGTCGGGCCTCTTCCCCCAATCCTTGGGCGGGAAGGGTCTCCACATTTCTGCATCAAGGGTTCTTGGTCCACTAGTCTACTTTGTGTGGACTAAATCTAGGGATGCTTGCTGCCCGCCGATGCTTCGTAAAGCTGAGGCTGCTGATATCATCCGCCACTACGCGATGCCACTCGCATACTTACTTGCACCAAGGTGTCAAGGAGCGGCTCTACTACCGCTAAAGCCACCCACGTCACTTTTACACCAAGGAGGGTGAACCTGATCCTCTTTACCGTGGTGGTCTATATAGTCTGGCGTCGCTCGCCAGGCTTTGTCTCTTCCTTTCCCTTTGCGGTGAGATTACAGACGTACCCTCTAGGCATGCACCAAGGTATATGAGGACCATTGGGGACCTGGATAAGGTGGGGGCCTTACCCTCATGAGGTAATCATTGTGAAGGTGACCCGGGGCAAGACCTTTCCCTAGAGATCGTGAGGGGTTGGCCTTCCCGTGTATGTCTCGTGTGGCTATGCCTCGGGGTAGTGCAACCTCTTAAAGGAGTCGTTGCTCAAGCGATGGGCCCAATGACTGTCAGGTCATGGTACCCCTGTTATCATGACCCCGACAGTAGCCCCTGGGCGCTTGAGATGCACGTGTCCCTTGATGGACACGAAAGGGCAAGGGCCCCAACGGTCGGTGGAGCCCGCTGCCGCCCTGGTAAATACTAAAGTGCCACCATGCATATCCTGATCATGCATCTAGAGCGACTGCGCATCCTCTGCCGCTGGATGTTGCAAGGCCTGACCCACCTTGGAAGTTGCTCCCCATGATTTGACAATGCGTGGGGATGACCGGCGGTTAATGCCGTTTTCCCGAGGCATCGTGTCTCCTCGCCTTGTTATATGGGAGCATGGAAAAGGTGCATTCTCCCAGATGCCACTTCCTTGGCTCCTTCCTCCTTTCTTTGCCACTTCCGGAGCTAAGGTCTCGCCCCTCCCCATGGCGCCCGAGAAACTCTTTGCTGCCGACGAGGGCAAGGCCATGTTGGTGGAAGTGGAGGAGGTTCTACTAGCGAAGCATGGATGCGGATGGACATGCGGGAGTGGCCATGGGAGGTGCGGCGGTCGTGGTGCCAGCTAGTTCGGCGCCTCTATTTCCGGTGCCATGATGGCTACCAAAATAGAAGCGCTAGTGAAGCACGGTCATGGTTGTGCTCGCGGTGGTGGCCGTGGCGGCGACTTGGATCCCATAATGCTTCCCCTCCCACTGCCTCCGATGGTCGTGATCAAGATGGAGAACGACCCTGAGCCAGAGCGGGTCATCTATTTCGTCCTCATCCTCTAGGACACGGACTGGTTTGCACGGGTGAAGCTTCCTCGATGCATTGCTCTCGGAGTCGCTAGAGACATTCTAGGAGGTGTGCTGGTGAAGCACTACAGTGGCGGCACCAAGTGGAATGTTAATGTTGAGGTCCCCGTGCCAGGAGATATGTACCTCACCATTGGCTAGGAGCGCTTCATCCGTGACCACAACATCGAGCGTGGCTCCGTGCTGCGGTTCTGCTACATTGGCGGGGGAGGCTTCTCTGTGTCGGTGTTCGATCCCCTGATATGCCGCTTCAAGTACCCGCGCCACTTCTAAAGGGTCTCAACGGGACTTCTATCGTGTTTCTGTTGCTGCGCCGTCGGCGGGGTCGCAACTATTTTGCTAGTGTTGATATACCATAGTGTTCTTTTAGCCTTTTGCCTTGTGGGCGTGACTATAATGAACATCTTTTAACTGATCTTTCTACTGATTATATTTTTTTGTGCACTCTACGGAGGTGTGTTGCGAGGGGACAACCCCTAGGTCAGGAAGCCTCGAGCGCTAGTTAGGAGAGGGATGGGGAGTGCCGTGATTCAACCACCATGGCCAACGTGGGTCATGAGACCACTGCTCGGGTTTCCGTCCTGTTGTGCCATAGGTAGTGCCAGGAAGGTGTCCTCACTATGGAGGGAGAGAGGTCGCCCTAGGAGTACTCCTGAGGGGGTCATGTTCCTTCAACTTGGCATGAATAGGGTTTCTGAGGGAGGCGTGGCCTTGTTTCCCTGGCTTGCATGCGCTTGTCAACTGGGATCTGATGGGGTTCGTTGCATGAAAAACAAAACAATCCTATGGTTGCAACTACCAAGATCATATCTAGGAGATACTTGTAACGGTTTCAGATGGGCTCACCCAAGAATACGGTAACACGGTATAACATCATTGCAAACAAACGTGGCTGTTGTAGATTATACATGACCGTCCTCAAGGACGCGATGATCCAACGTCACAAGTGCAGCTCTTCCATAATCGATCACATGTACGGTGTGCCGACGACTTCCGTCCCTCACTCCAGCCCGGCAGCTGAAGTAGTGGATCCCTAGGAACTACGCGAACACTACGACATGGTGGTGGTGGAGGTGTAGAAGATCTTGAGCAAGGATTCTCCTAAGTTCCATGCTCGTGGCAATGGATAAGGCTAGAAGGGGGATGAAGATGCCAACCAAAGGGCATATGAGAGGAGAGGGATGAGTGTGTGAGAGAGAGGAGCTCCACCCCACCTTTTATAGGGGGAGGGGGCAACCCCTTGCCATGGCCGGCAGCCAAGGTGGGTGCCCCCACCTCTCCCTCATTCATGTGGGTGGACGCTCCACTCAATCAAATTCAACTCCACTTTCTCATGATTAATCTCCACTCAAAATCAAGAGTCATGCAATTATAACTCCCTTTAATTCACTTGATTTAATGCCACTCATTCAATGAACACTTCATTTAATAAGTATTTCACTTAATGAACACTTCATTTAATGAACACATTGATAATCAAATCCCCGATAATATTCCGAAACACCAAAACTATTTTGGCAGATTTATCAGAAAAATTCCTGCACTGTCCAGTATTTTCTCCATTGTTCCCTATCCACTCAAATGCATTGACTACCCTTAAGTGTGTCTCCCTACGGGTTCACGAGCTGAGTGGACATGATCGAGACACTTTCTGATCAATAACCATCAGTGGGACCTGGAGATCCATAATGACTCCCACCAGCTCAAATGATAAATTAGTGATCGCATGAACCTTTATTCGTAGTAACCAATTCCTTTTGTGTCACGATATTTTACTTGTTCGGTATCTGATCATTTGGTATCATCAATAAATAGTTCGATCCCGTTACTGAAAATTACTCTTTTCTCGTGCATGTGATATAACATTCTTACTGATTGTTATCACTTGCTTGCAAGTATGTTAATGTGATATCACCAGAGGGCCCTGCGTATAGCTCTCTGTCATCAGGATGGCCAAATCCCACTCTCCACCCAGGAGCCTCAACTGACACTTTCCAAGTATCGAATGACACCTTTATAATCACCTAGTTATGAAGTGACGTTTGATGTAATCAAATAACTCTTCCTGGGTCAGTGATTGACGTGATCTCATGGTCTAACAATTAGGGTTACTTTGAGTGGCGTTATATTAGTGTAAACATAATGTAATGATCGTATTACTATACTTTTGGGAGCTTGTTCATCACATCATTCCACCAATGTTGTGACCTTCTTATTAACAACATCCAATGTCATGATCAGGAAACCTTGATTATCTGTTAATCAACAAGCTAGTGTAATGAGAGGCTTCCCTAGGAAACCTTGATTATCTGTTATTAAACACACATGTATTAATGTTTCCTTTTAATACAATTATAACATGATAAATAAACATCTATTATAAACCTGGAATAACATAATAACCATTTTTTATTGCCTCTCAGGCATATTCCTTTTAGTCTCCCACTTGCACTCGAATCAATAATCTAGTTTTACATAGTTATGAATCTAAAACCCATAGCATTCTAGTGCTGATCATGTTTTTCCTTTGGGAGAGCTTTAGTAAACGGATCCGCAATATTCAAATCTGTGTCTACTTTGCAAATCTCTATATCACCATCCTGGACATATTCTCGGATGGAATGATAACGGCGCTTGATATGCTTCGAATTCTTGTGAGACATTGGTTCCTTAGCATTGGCTATGGCACCATTGTTGTTGCAATAGATAACCATAGGATCCAAAGCACTTAGAACCACACCTAGTTCAGAAATGAACTCCTTCATTCAAACTGCTTCTGCCACTACTTCTGAAGCAGAGATATATTCTGCCTCCATTGAAGATCTTGCCACCATAGGTTGCTTGGTACTCCTCCTACTCACCGCTGCTCTATTCAAAAGAAATACATATCCAGATTGTGACTTAGAGTCATCTGGCTCGGTGTCGAAGCTAGCATAGACGTAATACTTTGCCACGAGCTCTTCTTCACCGCCATAGATGAGAAACATGTCTTTAGTTCTTCGTAAGTACTTGAAGACATTCTTTACTGCTTTCTAGTGTTGTACACCTGGAGAAGATTGGTACCTGCTAGTCAAACTAATAGCATGTGCCACATCCGGTCTTGTACACAACATAGCATACATAAGAGAGCCTATAGCTGACGCATAGGGGATATTGACCATCAATTATCTATCTTTTGCTGAAGCTGGACTTCGAGTCTTACTGAAAATCATACCTTGCACCATAGGTAAGATACCTTTCTTACTATCTTGCATGTTGAACTTATTCAAAATCTTGTCAAGGTATGTACTTTGTGATAATCCAATTAAGCGTCTTGATCTATCTCTATACATCTTGATGCCTAAAATATAGGCAGCTTCACCAAGGTCCTTCATCGAAAACTTACTATTTAAGTAATTCTTTACTCTATTCAGAAGATATACATCATTTCCAATTAACAATATGTCATCCACATATAATATCAGAAATGCTATAGAGCTCCCACTCACTTTGTTGTAAATACAAGCCTCTCCTATAGTTTGGACAAATCAGAACCCTTTGATCATTTCATCAAAGCGGAGATTGTAACTTCGGGATTCTTGCTTCAGTCCATAGATTGAATGCTAAAGTTTGCATACCTTGTCAGCATCCTTAGGATCGACAAAACCTTTGGGCTACATCATATACAACTCTTTCTCAATGTTTCCATTTAGGAATGCTGTTTTGACATCCATATGCCAGATTTCATAATCGAAAATGGAGCAATTGCTAACATAATCCTAATCTACAGGAGAGAAAGTCTCCTCGTAGTCAACTCCTTGAATTTGTCGGAACCCTTTCACGACAAGTCGTGCTTTATAGACGGTTACATTACCATCCTCATCAGTTTTCTTTTTGAAAATCCACTTATTCTCAACAGCCTTATGGTCGTGAGGTAGGTCCACCAAAGTTCAAACTTGGTTTTTGTACATGGATCCCGTCTCGGATTGCATGGCTTTAAGCCATTTGTTGGAATCTGGGCTCATCATTGCTTCCTCATATGTCACAGGGTCATCACTTCCATCTGCCATGAAATTCAAGACTCGTTTACCATACAGTTCAGGAGCTGCATGTATATGGCTTGACATGCGAGGTAAGTTAGTGGTCTCTTATGCCGTTTCATGATGAGTCTCACTATCCTCATCATTAGTTCCCTCTTCATTCTGTGGAGTCACCACTGAAACAGTTTCCGGTGTCACGCTACTCGCCATTTCAGGAAGATGAGGTTCAATAACCTTATCGAGTTCTACCTTCCTACTACTCACAGCTTTCGCGAGAAGCTCTTTCTCCCGAAAGGATCCATTCTTGGCAACAAAAACCTTGCATTTAGATCAGTGATAGAAGGTGTACCCAATTGTTTCTTTTGGGTATCCTATGAAGACGCATTTTCAGCTTTGGGTTCAAGCTTAGCAGGCTAAACTTTCTTCACATAAGTATCACAACCCAAAACTTTTAGAAATGAAAACTTAGGCTTATGATGAACCATAATTCATACGGTAATGTTTCAACGGATTTTTATGGTGCCCTATTTAAAGTGAATGTAGCCGTATCTAATACATGGCCCCAAAATGACAGTGGCAAATCAGTAAGGGACATCATGGATCGCACCATATCTAATAAACTTTGATTACGATGTTCGGATACACCATTTCTTTGTGGTGTTCTAGTGGGAGTGAGTTGTGAAACAATTCCACATTGTCTCATGTGCGTGCCAAACGCGTAACTAAGATACTCACCTCCATGTTCGGATCAAAGATATTTGATCTTTCTATTACGATGATTTTCTACTTCACTCTGAAATTCTTTGAACTTTTCAAATGTTTTAGATTTGTGTTTCATTAAGTAAATATACCCATATCTACGTAAATCATCTCTGAAGGTTACAAAATAACGATATCCACCACGTGCAGACACACTCATTGGACCACATACATCGGTAGGTATTATTTCCAATAAGTTATCCGCTCGTTCCATTTTTCAGAAAATGGAGTTCTAGTCATCTTTCCCATAAGGCATGGTTCACGTGTCTCAAATGATTCATAATCAAGTAATTCCAGTAGTACACACTACAAGAAAAGTTTCCTTCTGCAACTACTTGTCCCGACGGTTGTCATAGAAGGCGCGTCTTCCGCGACGAAATTCTCGGCTCGACCGTGGCTGATGGAATTTTTTTCCCGGTTTCACGGCCCTCTACTATGTCGGAACCGCTAAAAACATGGAGGAAGCTCGGTCGTCGTGTGGAAGAAGCAAGATTTTCGGTTCCTCGCTCGATGTTGACTCACCAAAGGGTTTTGAGGCGTGTGGGTCCCAAACGTCAATATCTCTAGCAGACCTTACTTTCGGTCGCGCCTCACTGATTTGAACTCGATAACGTTGCTCGATGTGTCTGCCGTTTATTCAGGCTGCTGGGTCCCACATGTCAGCCTCTCATTAGCAGAATCATGTGTATGATGGAATTTGTTTTCTTCGCTCGTGCTACCCAGTTCCGAACTTGATAGCGTTACTCGATGCATCTACCGTTTAATCAGGCTAATGGGACCCACATGTCATCCTTGTTGGAAATATGCCCTAGAGACAAATAGTAGTAAGGACTATTATCATATTTCATATAGTTTATGATTAATTTTTATATCATGCTATAACTGTATTGAGTGGAAACATCAATACACATGTGATATATAAACAACCAGGGGTTCCCAGTGAAACTCTAGTCACTGGTTCATTGGTCAACAGATGATCATGTTTCCTCATCATGTGGCATTTATGCCAGTTGGAAATGAGGTCATCTCATTCTGAGAGTGAGATGATGAACCAATACCCAACCTAACTATCATGACCCAATCATGTCACGAAGTTCAAGTTACGATGATTAGAAATGGATCCTCATAGACTATTCCTGAGACCGTGAAGCTATATCAATCAATATCTCCCGAGAGTGCTTAGATAGCATCAGACGCCATCTGGTAATACGGTGGTTATAAAGGTGTGTTCAGGTACTCAGAGGAATCCGTAGAGGCAATATATGTCAAGAGCGGGATTTGTCCGTCCATGTGACAGGAAGATACTCAAGGGCCCACTCGGAGAAGTTATATCCAATAGATGCGCAGCGTGTGATTTGATCACGGGGATATCACTTGTCGGAACGAGTCAAGTAGCATTGTTCAGTAACAAGATTGAACACGACATGGTGATGTCATTGATCAGATCTCGGGCAATGCAAGTATCGAGTGACAAAGGGAATAAGACACGACTGTCTCGGTTCAAACGATGAAAGATCTTCGTGGAACGCACAGGGGTCACATGGCCATCCATGTCTGGAGTGTTCCCGATCCATGGGGTATCATGCTTAAGGGCTTGATGATGCTTAGCGAGTGTTTATAGGATCGGTGGAATCACCGAAGAAGAGTAGGGAGAAAACCAGAAGGGTTTCGGTAAGTCTAGAGGATGTCCGGAGTGGAGGTGGAAGGTGTTCCATGGCCACGGAGATTGAATAATACGTCAATGAATGTTAAATGTTGATTTAATCATTTATTCATAATTATTTAATAAAGAGAAAAATCAATTTTAATGGCCAAAGGCTTAATGGGCCAATTCCAGAGGGAGAGGGCCCATTAGGGGAAAGGAGAGTGGGAGACGGGCCAAAGGGGAGGCCGGCTGGGCCTAGCCCCCCTGCGCGGGGCCCACTAGGGTGGTCGGCGGCCACCCCTCCCCCTCCTATCCTTTAGTCCCACCCCAGGACTTTGAGGGAGGTAGTACCTCCCCTCCCCTATATATAGTGGGGGTATTTGGCCAATTTAAATACACCAATAATCAATAAAGGTCTCCCCACTTTTGGGAGGACCTCTAATTGATATTTTATCTCTCCCCCTCTCTCTCCCTCTCGTGACTGAGGTCCCAATTCTGGACTGCGTGAGCGAGAGACATCTTCACCGTGGAGCGCCATCGTGCTGCGGGTTTCGGATCCGGGAGCTCTACTTCCGCAACTGCTGCTGGATCAGGGAAGCGGGAGTCATCGCCAGGCACTGGACGTGTGTAACTCCCCGCGAGGTGTCGCACTTGAGGCACTCAAGTCGTTGGAGCCAAGGAGCGCAAGGACTTCATCACGACCTTGAGGTCGGCTTCGGCTCGTCTACATCAACCACGCTCTCCCGAGCGTTGACAACGCTTTTCGGTCTTCAAGGGTAAGTTCGCGAAAATCTCCTCCCGTTACTGTATTACTAATAGATAGGTCCTGGCAGCTTCAGGGGTTCAGGGGCGTAGAGTAAAATTTATTGTTTTCATACGCGGAACCCAAACAATCCTCTCATTAGAAGAAATGTGTGTATGATGGAATTTTTCCCCTCGGTCGCGCCTCTGTGTTTCGAACTTGATAGCGTTTCTCGCTGCATCAGCCGTGCTGGTAGGTTCCTTATGTCACTCTCACATTAGAAGAATCATGGGTATGACGAACTTTATTTCTACTCTAGCGCTACCCTGTTCCTAACTAGATAGCGTTGCTTGACCAATAAGCTGTTTGGTCACGCAGTTGGGTCTCACATGACAACCTCTCATTAGAAGAATTAGTTGTATGATTGACTTTTTTGTCTGCTCGTGCCTCCGTGTTTCGAACTTGATAACATTGCTCGTTGCATGGCCCATTTTTCTAGGTTGTCGGGTCCCCCCATGACAGCCTCTCATTAGAACAAATGTGTGCATGATGGACTTTTTTCTCGCTCGAGCCTCCCTGTTTCGAACTTGGCAAGATTGCTTGATACATCACATGTATAGGGCCGCGCTAGTGGGACCCACATGTCGGTCTATCTTTAAATGAAATGTGTGTATGATAGACCTTTTTTCGGCCGCGTCCGTTGTTTTGAGCTTGCAACGTTGCTCCATGTGGCAGCCGTGTATGTTATTGCTGCTGGTCCCCGCATGTCATCTTTCTGGTATGTTCTGGCTTGTGGATCCCCGATGCAGCCTTGTATATTCTGGCGGGTAGCTCGCCGATCCCAGTCTCTCTGTACAAGTATTTAACTTTTTTTCAAACCTGACCAATAAACTCGACGGATGTTGCAGGCTGGTGGGTCCATGGTGTCAGCCTCTCCGTAATGCAATATTACTACAGTAGAAGAAAAAACTCAAGACTTCCAATAGATTTAAACTGTGTGTGTTGCCACTACGCTAAAGATATTTATAGAAAATATATTATTAAACATTCCTTATAACCTTCAAGTTATGTTTTAATGTTTTAAAAAAGATGTCGTGCGTCCATATTAATATCTCTAAAAATAATAGCGCAGCCTCCTAGTATTTCAATTTATAAAATGCCACATATATAATGGGCTAGTTTCTTAAAAATATGGTGAGTTTTTTAAGAGGTGCAGGCGGAGTTTTTTTAAGAGGTGGGGAGCAATGCTAAAAAGGCCGAATTAAAAATATTTTGGGTTATTCTACTTGGTCCATCTACATGCGCTATACTCCATGGGCTCCTTTCTTAAATTTCACTTGGCTATGCTAAGCAGTCCCTTGACCCTCACAAGGCCGAATTAGAATGTTCTTCCCTATGCTCCATGGGATCCTTTCTCAAATTTCACTAACCTGTGCTCAACAGTTCTATGACCCTACGCTAAAGAAAAGCAGTTCACTGACCCCAAAAAGGCGTGTGTATGTTGGACTATTTTTTTGGGGCGAACTTAATAACGTTGTTTGTTCCTCCATGTTAGCCTCTCCCCATGTTATACTTTTTTCTCGCTTGCGCCTCCCTGTTTTGGACTTGTCAATGTTGCTCGATGCAGCATCTCTATAAGGTCACGTTGCTGGGTCCCATGTGTCAGCCTCTCTGTAAATGAAACGTGCACATGATGGACTTTTTTTAGCCCCATCCACAGTTTTGACATTGGTCGGTTGCTAGGTATAAATATACATGGTACAAAGTAAAGGACCAAATATACACCCATACTATATAGATGTCTGTCAAATTATATTTTTTTGAGCATTATCTATTATAATTTTATATAGTAATGATATGTCATATGTCTATTATCTAGGTCTCACATGCAGGGTATGTGGAACTTATTAATGCAGTCGTTTCTACAAAAAAAACATAGGTAGGCGGAACTTTTTTTGGGGGGCTGGGGAAGGGGATGACCATAAAGGCCGAATTAAAAAGATTTTGGGCTAACTCGGGGCGGATGCCCTATTCTTCATGGGCTCACTCGAAAACTGAATGCGCTATGGTCGATAGACACAAGACAATGAAAAGGCCGAATTGGAAGGTTTTGGGCTATGCTTAGGCCTGATAGGCTAATTTCATGGGCTCAATAATAAAAATTCTAGACCTCAACAGGGAAGAAAAAATGAGGGAGAAAATCGGGCCGATATTTTGCGTGAAAATTATTGACAACCAAGACACATACGCCGCGCGCGCCAAAACTTTCTCACTCGTGCCTTCCAGCTCGCGCGTTCACTCCAGTAGCCATCTACTGTTTCTTTGCGCATCTCGATACACGCAGGGGGTCAAAACCACAGGTCGCGCACCAAAACATTCACACTCACTCCATTTATCAGTCGGGGCAGCCTGACACCATTGTTGGCGGCGCCGTTCTTTTTGAGACGCACACATGCCAGCGGTCAGCTGGTCGATCCCTGTGGTACGCTTATAATATCCTTAGTTCGCTCATATCATTCCCTAGAAGTAGTTTCGTACTCGATCTGTTCGTTTGACATTGTTCTGCACTTGATCTGTTTGTTTGAATTGGTTGGCATTTTGCACTCGGTCGATCTGTTCTCTCAACTATGTAACATAGTTCTGCACTCAATTTCTGAAATAAGCTAAAATTATGTGGCATTTATAGTTCTATATTCAATCAGGTTACTCAGATATCTTGGCTTAATTAGATATGTAATCAAACTATTTGGTGAAATATCTTGAAAGCTTCTAACCATATATATCCTCAATAGATGGACAAATATTGGATACAAAATGGAAAAAAGTGACACCTTCATATTGGGAAGGTGTTAATGACTTCATGAAGTTTGTTAGACAACATAACTATGACTCATATGTGTTTTGCCCATGCCGACAATGCCTTAATTATAAAAATCTGAGTCAGAGCATAGTCACAGACCATACATTCATTAATGGGATGCAACGCACATATATTAGGTGGACTAAACATGGTGAACCATATGATTAGCCTATTCCTGATCCTCTAGCTTATGTTGATCTGCCTGAAGCTCATCAAATCGAGGATGAGGACCTTTCTGGTTTGTTAAGGGACCTGCACCCCACTGCAAGCAAAAAAGGCACTCCTTCTCTTAAAAGATCACTTTTCTCTGACCTGATAGAAGATGCCAAGTGTTCAGTGCACCCTGATTCTGGTATCTCAAGATTCGAACTGGTAATGAAATTACTAAAGGATAAGTTGTTCAACAAGATTACGAACAAAGCTTTTGATTCAATGATTAAGGTGTACATCAAGTCAATCCCTAGGGAAGGACTGCCAAAATCCCTTTATGAGATGAAACAATACATCAAGGTACTTGGACTATCATATGAGAAGATCCATTTTTGTCCAAATAACTGTATACTGTTCTGGGAGGATTATGAAAACCTCGATGAATGCTCAGTATGTAACGAATAATGATGGAAAAGTGGTGATAAAAAGAAGAAAGATCCTTGTAAGGTTCTGAGATATTTTTCAATTATAGATAGATTGAAGAGGTTATTTCAGTCAGAAAAAACATCTAAGGAAACAAGATGCCATGCAGAGATTCTCAAGCCAGACGATTACTGACTCAGACATCCAACTGATAGCGATGAATGGCGGAACTCTGACAAGGCTCATCCAGGATTTGCAGCGGATCCAAGGAACCTGAGACTTGGCCTAGCTACAGATGGATTTAACCCATTTGGCAACATGAGTAACTCGTACATCATGTGTCTAGTAGTTTGTACAATTTACAACCTGCTCCCTGGGCATGCATTGATCAGTCGAACTGCTTGCTGGCTTTACTCATCCCAGGTCCCAAATCACCTGGGAAGGATTTTGATCTGTTCATGCAGCCTCTTATACGAGACTTGCAGGAACTATGGAAGGGTGTCATGACACCTGATATCCTTGCCAACAAACTTGAAGATGCCAAGTTCCCTAGGCGTGATGCTGTGCTATTCTGCACCCATGATTTTCCAGCTCTTGGCACTATGTTAGGCAGAGTGACAACAGGTTATAACGCATGTGTTCTCTATGAGACAAAACAGGTCCTAGTGAGGCTACAAAATAAGACTGCTTTCCTTGGCCACCGGATTTTCCTTCCTCAAGGCCACAAATTCCGAAAAAACTTAAAAAAATTGCAGTTCTATGGAAAGAGGACTGAATATGGCACTGCACCACAAAATTTCACTATAGCTGAGTTGTAGGCACATTTACAAAAGGTCAGAAATGTCAAACCAGGAAAACAACCAGCTGCAAGACGAGGTAAATGAAAGAATATATAAGATGCACCGACAATAGGAGAAGTATCCAAAAGGAAGAGAGAAGAAGTAGTAGCAGATGTCCAAGGGAAGGAAAAGGAACCGAGAATATTTTATAAGCATATATCCACTCTATGGGACTTACCGTATTGGGCTGGTAAGACACTTCGACACAATATTGATGTCATGCACATGGAGAAAAATATATGTGACAACATTATATGCACATTACTCAACATTCCATCCAAGACAAAAGATAGCTATAATGCTAGGCTTGACTGCGAAAAACTCAATGTTAACAACAACTTGAAGCTGCATCCTGAAGATAAGGTTGATAAGGGCGGTGAAAAACACTACAAATTTCGAGGTGCGGAATTTAGCTTGCCGATGAATAAAAGGGTACTAGTTTGTGACTTCCTCCAAGGTTTGAAGTTCCCATCTGGATTTTCTTCCAACATTGCAAATTGTATCAATGCATAGGTGAATAAGCTCCAAGGGTTGAAAACTCACGTTTGCCACATCCTACTACAAAGGATTTTAGCTCTTGGTGTTAAAGGTTTAGTGAAGAAGGATTTGTACAATGTGCTTGCAAAGTTGGGAAAGTTCTTTAGGGAAATCTCTAGCAAAACTCTGGATAGAAGAGTTGTAGTGCGTCTTTAGATGGACCTAGCAGAAACCCTGTGCAAGCTTGAGATGATATATCCACTAGCCTTCTTTGATGTGATGGTGCATTTGGTTGTTCATCTGACTGAAGATGCACTTTATAGAGGTCCCGTACAGTACGAATGGATGTACCCCATAGAACATTGACTTTGCACTTTCAGGGGTATTGTTAGGAACAAGGCTAGAGCAGAGACTTGTGTAACATCCCAATTTCAGCAACCCTGATGAGTTGCCCGGAATGCAAAAATCAGGGGGAACAAAAACTTTTTCTTGTTTAGTGATGAAGTGTTTGCCTGTTGTTTGAATATGTTAATGCATATGAATGTGTATTAGATGATATACTCCTTACCTTAACACCAGTTGACAAAAGCTACTTCGCAAAACTGTCTTGGCTTAATTTCCATATTCTCAAATGTTCTGGCATTTCAAAACCTGAGCCAAGATACCTTTACAACTCCTCCATTTTAGTAGCTTCTATTTCCCCAAACTATGGAGAGCTACATATTATAATCTCCCTATGTTCTATAGAAAGGACCTTTCAACTACTCTCATCTCTAGCTTTCCCAACACCTCCCTATAAAGTTTTTGACTTCTACTCTTGGTAAGGATACCAATAAACCTGAGAATGGTTTGGAAACTTAACCATATTTGAACCAAACCCGCACGATTAAACATGGAAATCAAAACTCAACTAAACCCATTAGATATTTACGTCAACCCAACCAAAACCAAACCAACACAAATCTTGCACCCAAACCGAACTGAACTGAGTGCGCATCTGTGGGTTGGAACCATTGGCACGAATGGGTTGAAAACCATTGGTGCGTATGGTTGACGCCTCGAGCGCCGGCCCAGTTGTACTTCACAATGTTGCCCTGAAGCTTTGTAGTGATTCATTGCGCAAGTTGTCCATGGAAGAGTTGGTAGGCATAGTGCGTCAAGCTTATGAAGGTGCGGAGCGACACGCTGCACAGTTCCTGAATCTCACACGCGGCTCGGCAACGTTCCGTGACAACGCGTTCATTGGGTGCATTCGCCCACAGGCCGTGGCACCGGAGGCCGGCGCCGACAAGCTTGACCTCGCCCGTGCTCCATTGGCCGGATCGCCAGCTGACAAGGTCGGTGGTGTACGTCTCCTTCGGCTTCCTATGGAGCAGACAACCGAGCTCGCCACCGGGCTAGAGGCGAGAAGCCACAGGTTTTTTCGGGTGGTGCGGATGACAAGCCTCAACGGCCGCTCCTATGCCTCGGGGAACGGAGGCGCCGACGATGACCCACTGACGTGGCTTCCCAATGGCTTCTTGGAGAGGACCAAGGGCCAGGGCCTTGCCGTGTTGGATTGGCGCCTTAGGTGCGTATCCTGTCTCACCCGGCGACAGTGGCCTCTCGACACTAGAGAGAGCGGTGGTCGTGTGGCCGCTGTACGCGGAGTAGAGGATGCACGCCATTGTCCGGGAATAGAGCGTCGGGGTGGCGCTACGACCGCTAGAGAGAACGGCGGCGTGGTGCCGTGTGGGGAAGTCACGACCTTCATGAAGGAGCTCATGGAGGGGGAGAAGGGGTGCACCGTGCGATGCCAGGCTGGCTACCTGCAGCTAGTGGCGGCACGCGCTTGGTTGCCGGAAGGCTCATTGCGTCGGGTGCTGGAGGAGGTCGCCGGACGGCGGCGGTGTTAGACAGGGCGTCTGTGGCTTCAGGTTGTACAAGTTCAGTTGCGAGACGCTCGAGCCTCAAGGAGTACACCTCCGGCGATGGCTGTGACACGGACAGCGGCCAGATCCTGTCGGCGCGATGACCTCATCGTCGCATGGCCTGTCATGGAGAGCCTCAGCATGCCGCTAGCTCTTCCTGATCCCCGAGGAAGACAATACCGGTGCCGCATCAATACTGAACGACAATAGTATCAACAGTCATAGAGGAGCGGGCGGAGAAGTAGGTACAAACCGATCTTAGCAACTGGGCGTGAACCATGGGTAAAAACTGTTTGGAATCAGAATCGTTCGTAACCATACCTGACTATACCCAACTGTTCAATACACAAAACCAAACCGATCCAAACTATTGTCAAGCTCCGCCCATTTACAACTGAACTAAATAAGCCCACTTGAAGCAACTGATCCAACACACTCGATTCAGTAAAAACCATTCTCACGTTTAGATACCAAGGACTCTCACTTGATTCCAACCACAACCTTTTCAAAATACCCATCCTTACCTCGAGCTAGGTTTGATGGTAACCCCAGTAGTAGGTTTGCTTTGTTTGTAAGATGAGTTGCTTTGATTTGTTGTTTGGCTTCTCTACTTAGGAAGTAGTATGAGCCACTCTAGGAGCTCATCACTTGGATCAATATACTTTAAACTCACCAAACCCTAAGCAAGAATACAATCTGGATCTGATCCCTAGCTACTAAGTAATCATCTAAAACCCTTAACCAGATCAGGTCTGAAGTGATCTAATTCCAGAAGCTTCCAAGTCAATGAAGACCAATATCAAGCATCGATCCCTTCTACTCAGTCTACTCTTCAACCTCATCCACTTGATGATTCTTTGGTATCTTGATATCCATCAAAAGCCTCCCCTCACATAATCTAGTCAAAAACCCTAAATCTGCCAAATATGGCTAAGTCTGGAATCTGTTCCAACATCTCCTTTTTGAATGCCTCCCTTTCTCAACCCTTGTGCATTTTTAGAAATGCACTTGAACCATCTTGTAAACCATCATAAGGACTACCAAGGCCCACGCTTTCCCTTGTTTAGATCATACTCCAACCCAACTGTTCTTGATGGTTTTGCAGGCAAGAAAATAACTATTCCTGTCAATCTAGTCAACTTGCCTACTTTGACAGAAGCTCACACCATCATCCAACCTTCTATGGACCAACTCTTGGCATGGTTGTGTTCTACTCATATAGGTCTATCAATATCTACTTCACTTGTTCCATGTGGATCCTTGTGCTTCTTAAACCCACATGGTTTTGTAGGCTAGTTGATAATCTGCTTTGGCAGGCTTATTTTATTCAAAGTTTGAAATCTTTTCTTGGAAACCTCAAGCAAGATCAAACTCAAACCTCTACACCATTATGATCTACATCACTTGGTCTAACCATCCATATATCCCAAGCCCCAAGGAGAGCTTTGATCTCCAAGATACCACCAGGTTTTGGTGGTATGAACATAACATTACCCTAGATCCCTTTTTCCTTGTTTTCCACCAAATTCAAGTTGGATTCTCAAATCCCAAGGTTGAAAGTGCTTGTTACACCTTTTGTACACCATCTACCTTGATTATAAAGAATTACCAAGGTTTTTGAATAATTATTTTGGACCAAGATCTATTTAATTCCTTTAATAGACAAAACCTCCAAAACTTCTTCCATAAAGGAAAGTTTGGTTTTTGCCAAAACACTTCTCCACTTTTGGCTCAATTGAGGTCCACATATCATACCCTACCTTTCCACTTCAAAAATAAATATGTTCGAAGAGTTTTATTATTTCTTTCTGCCTATTTTTTAAATGGCAGAAATGGAATAATAATAGTTTTAAATACTTTTAAGTCCCAATAAATCTTGGGAAAATTCTTCGATGTGTGGAATTATATTCAGGACTATCTGAAACCAAAAACAGACCTGGTCCAATTCAACCATATCAAATCAAATCCTAAAAACCATTTTTGCCCTATTTGAAAATGTGATATAAAGTGGACCAAGCTTCATCAAATAATTCCCTAATAATTCATGGATATGTACCTGGACCATATACATCTACCATCATACTCACCTCATCTTTCCAAGATCAAAAATCATGAGGTTCTTCACGATCATCAAAATGGCCAAATTGTGGCTTTAAGCAAAAAATTATCTAAACCACCTCCAAATCCCATCCAAAGCTTGCACCATACTTCTCCACATCCACCACCCCCACCCCTGGTCTCCATAAACTGTAGCAACCCTATAGCTCTGCCCTAGTCCTTGTATCTTGTGTTTGGAGGAGAAGAAAAGGGAGAGATAAAAAAGTCTTGCCATTTAATACCTTGAAGTAGCAGCTCTACTCCTCTCTGCCTATCTGCACAACCAGAGACACCTCTCCCACCTCCCAACCGCCCAAGTCGACCAACCCCCGGCCAGCACCTCTCCCCATGTCCAAAATGGACATTTGCACCTCCTAAGCTCCCTCCCCGGTTTAAAAGGGCCAGAGGCCACCACAACCCTACCTCCTTCGACTCATTTGCCCCTCTCACTTCCACCTACCTCCTCAGAATGCCACTCTTCCTCCCGTGCCTTCTCCTGGACAGAAGAAGAGAGAGATGAACTTTCGGCCTCCTCCAAGAACCTGAGCAAAGCTCCTCTCCCTCTCGCTGTTTCCCCCTGCATGTCATCCTCCCGAACTCCCCTTGCTCCTATGAAGCTAACCATGCCCTTCTTACCGACATGCAGCAGGCCCTAGGCATTTTTCCGGTGAGCTTCGACGTGTGCACCGTCATGGTCCCCGAGTGAGCATCTCCTAGAGCTAGGAGCACCGCCGTTGCCCCTCTTTCTTCCTCCCGTGCCACGCCGCGTCGATCTGCACCCTCGCTGGCACCTCGCACACCCACTAGTGAGCTCCCTCGAGACCTTCCTCGCCTATCCCTAGGGTTTACCCTCGCCACCGCGGTGTCCGGGGAGGACGACGACGCCCCCTCATCGATCCCGTCCTGAACGAACGGTCGGGATCTCCCCGTACTGCCTCGGCACCTCTCTCCATCTGGCAAGCGGGCCCTGCCTGTCAGCTCAAACGAGCTGCACGCGCATGCTCGCGGTAGTGTGTCGGGCCGGTGCACTGCCCCCTCGCCCATACCCTCTCCAAATCCGGCCTAGCTGCCCGGCTTTTATTTATTTTTCTCCAGATCTGCTTGTATAGCTACAGGTTTAAATAAAAACAAAAATGATAAATGAAACCAAATGCCTAGATCTATAATTCCTAATGTTTATGAATGTTTTCTTAAACATGCAGTATAATTGGTTGCCCCAAATAGTGTCCAGAATAATCATAGCAAATCATTTAGCTAGAGGTATCTATTTCTACTAATAAAATCCTTCTATGAGTTTTATAGCCTCAATTTGAACAAAACCACTATTTTTTGAAAGGTATAAGTGATACCTTGCATGTCACCCTGGCCCCATAGTCAATTGCTTCCTATTTTTCCCATAGAAAAAATAACAAAAACATCCCTAATCTGCCTTTAGGAATTTCTCTGGATCAAACCAAATATTTTATCTACCTAATTAAAACTCCCAGTACATATAAATACCAAAATATATCAAACACTAGGAGCCCATAATTTTCTTATCCCCTATTGGTTTATTGCGAATTAATCTGTTATGTGCATAGCTAGTTCACTATATAAATTCCATATATAGTTCTGTAACTCCAAATAGGGTGATTCCAATTTATACAGGAAGATACTCGAACTACCTAACATGTGTCTTTGGAATCATATCAAAATCTTCTGTAAAATATATCTGGTTAAAAAGACAAAAAACTCACACAACCGCCTTTGGGAATTTCCTAAGGGCATTATGGTAATTCTTTTGACTTGGTTCCAACTCTCGATGAATAAGTACACCAATCCCTACAAAATCGTCCAAGGAAATAATTTTTGGAGCTCTAGAACTTATCTGGTGATTTATCCCCTAAAACTAGAGTTTATTTCACTATAAAAAGCTTAGCTAATTAACTAAATATGATAAAATAGTGAAACCACTTTTGTTGGTTTCATTTTATCAACAACTATATGTTGGTATCATTTTTACACAATGGTATCATATATAATAGGTCCTTGGTCCAAAACCCCTCTTAGGTAGTTCCTTGGCTATAAATCCTAAGGGATTTTCTTCCATGTTTCCAAGACAAGGCCAATCTTATTAAATCCATTCTTCCTAAGACCTACTGATCTATAAACTTGTATTGTTCATTGCTTGCTGTATGTATTGGTGCTTATATGCCTTGTGTTGATTGTGCTCTTGCTTGTTTGCTTGCATCTGCTATCTTGATGATGATAGTTGCGATGAAATCGGAGATCAGACGAGGAGGATATTATTGGTATTATGGTCTTCTAAGAAGAAGTCTAGGGACATATATATGCCATACTGCTAATCACAGGCAAGCCACCTTCTTGCTCATAAGCCTTGCCCTACTATTTTACCTATGCATGTTTTATCTACTGTTTATGAAAACTGCATTGTTTACTATATGATGATCTATATCGGGTAGTGGTTTGGCTCCGCCAAACCATTTCAAACCTTGTACTACTATGTACCAACCCCTGGATAACAACGACTTGTCCCTAGTATAGTAGATGGTTGGAGACCTCGTTTTAGCCGAAGCAAAACTAGAGGATGGGAAGACCCCCGAATTACTATGAGCCCCTCATTGAAAGCGCACATTCGGGAAGTGGAAAAAGCGCTTCGGTTGGCTTTGAACTATATAGGGCGTCCCGGTGTTGAGGGGGAGAACACTCATAGGGTAAGCACTTATACTAGAGTGGGCTTTCGGAGAGTCTTGGTCGACTACTCGACCCACGATCGGTGTAGATCAGGGCAGAGTAGCCGGATGGTGTGGATGAAGTGTACAACCTCTGCAAAGTGTAAATCTATTCGAATAGCCGTGTCTGTGGTCATGGACAGTTGGGAAGGTTGCTGTAGAGTGGTGCTGGTTTTGATTTAAAAAGGACTGCGGAAAAGCAAAGGCTTTGGAAATGATTTGACCATTGGATGGTCGGAAAGGATGGAAAGGAGTTTGGTCATGAGTTGACCGGAAAGAAGAAACAAATGGGTGACCCAGTCCTAGTGTTCTCTAAAACTTTCCAAAAAACGTTTCCAAAATGTTTACAAAAGTTTTCAACAAAGATATGTCTATGCAATATCTACTAGAGAAACTATTTGTTAAAAGAACCTCTCTTGGAGCCCTCCTACTACCACAACCATATTGCATATCCTCTTGTGATTAATATTCTATTAAGGTGGTTTGCGAGTACATTCAAAGTACTCACTAGCATTGTCCCTGGCTATTAACTTGGCCAGATTTCGAGACGACGGTGATGATGGCGATTATGCGAGATAGGACGTTCTCCTAGTCAGTTGCATATAGGTTAAGGCACGGCTCGGGTACTACGCTTAAGGATTTTCCGCTGATGTTGTTGTTGTAGCCGTAATGGCAAATTAAGGTATGACATGTACCGTTTAAATAATGGATGTTTACTTTGATACTTGTCGATTATGTGCCACGACTAACTGATCATGGGATCGTGGCGTATGCATAACAGGGATTCTCGGAGGATTAATCCGGGGGCCCCACAGACTTGGTATCAGAGCCATCCTGACTATAGGAGAACCTTAGTTAGCATGGTCGTTAGATAGGAAAACTATTTTGGAAACACCGGCTTTTGAAAACTACTTTCTCAAAGGCTTTTCAAAAGATGCTACTTCTTATCCTCTTCCCTCTTTAAGTGATTTCAGAAAGGTTCCCTCTATCTCTCGTCCAAATTTCAAACCTACGGATTTCAAATAACTAGGACTTAGAACACGCTGAAGACGGTGAGGACGAGATGAAGAGAAACAACTACTAGCAAACACAAGGAGACTACAATATCGCTCTACTAGCGGAATCCTTATAATCAGAAGAAATCAAGTACCCCACTACCCAGCAGCATCCAAGATACAATGAAAACTTCATCTTCAAGATAGTGACGCCGACTCAAAGAAAGACGATATCTAGGATCAATAGTCCTAAGAATAGGATTCCCCTACATCACGAGTAGTTAACTCCTTGGTCCCTAGCGTTGACCATGTTTGCTTGCCTAAGTGCATCCTGTGTTGCTTGATGTGTGCTGTTTGCCGAGGACATTGCGATGCCCTCGCTCTGTTCGCCTTGTTTGTATGTTGTGGTTTGCTATGACCTCCATAACAGTGTGACTCGAGGAGCGATACCCCACCTCGTGAACCAGGAAACCCCCTATAAGTTGTCGCTAACGAGAACCTAGACTAGCCTCAGGAGTATATGAGAGGAAAGGCATCGCAAGAACCAGGAGTTGACATCGTCAAGACAGAACAACCCGAAGACTTCACCTCCACAGGATGGCATACATCGTCCAACTCACCTCTAAAGACTCGTTGATGGCGCAACACTCCCTTGCTTATCAGTCTACTATGACCAGAATCCCGTTGAAGCCGGAAGTCAATATCCGAAGGATCCTCACTACTCACAAGAAACCACAAGAATTACCTATAGAGACCAGAAGTGAAGACCTACTAACAATAACCTTCGGTATATTAGCGCTTCTGACTGCCTCAGGAGACTAACTAATCTAGTCGACCCTACCCAAACTTACGGAATGATCCTCCCTAGAAGGTCAGAACTACCCTTGGAGCCAGATGATTAGGAAGCATGAAGACAACGAGTCTACCCCGCCCTCGAGCAGAAACAACGCCACGTGTTCAAGAGATGACAACTCCTCTCTAAAACTAGATGCCTCTACCCTGACGAAACACAATCAAGAAGAGTCGTAAACCGCTAATTTACCTTGAGCTAACCCTTGAGAGGCTTTGTTAAGAAACCACCCTCCGATAAGGTTTAAGCGATAAGACGTCACTCGAAGACTCCAATCATGACCCAGAAAGAAAACAACTTTCTGCTAACCGCCGGGAAGCACTTCCAAGACAGAAGAACCAAACCCTTCTCGATGAACCTTAGTGAAGCTCTAAGGTGGAAAGACTATGTCTTTCCAGTCAATCTCCAGAAGATTGTCTACTAGAAGATACTTCAGAAAAGATCCCCGGATCAGGCATATTCTCGCCAAATAGCAACTCGCGATTCGTTAGACGAGAAACTAGCTGAAGATGCTACGAAGTCCCTTTGCTACTTCAGCTGAAGACCTACCTGAAGGACCCCAATATCGCCAACCGTTCAGTTCCAATCGCATAGAGGACATGAGACTCCAACGACTCCAACAGACTAAGTACGAATAATCGTAGTATATAAGACACGTAGGACCTACCTTTGCGAACATCATCGGAAGATTCCAACTCTAGGAGAAAGAGTGATGAATGTAACATCCCAAAACTTTAATCCAAGTGATCAAGATCAAATCTACCCAATTTAGGGTTAACAAAAACTTTTCCATTTAAAAATCTTTAAGCATTCATATGTGTATGCATTTAAAATAGGAGTTGTTTGAAATGCCATGTTTGAGTGATCTATTGATTGTAACATGATTCTAAGGTGAATTACACATCATCTATATCATCCCCAAGCAAATCCCAAAGAAAAAGAAATCAAAAAGAATAAAATAAGGAAATGGTCATTTCTGCCATTCAATTTTCAAATTCCATTTAGAATTAGTGTTTGAAAGTTTTTGGGCTGAAACAAAGTGGGCCTTGGTACATCACTACATGTACTAGCAAGGGGTGCAAAGATCCACATTTGTTTTTGTTAGGTTTTGAGTTCTAGGAATAGCTAAATTAGGCATGATGATTAAAATGGCACAAATGACCATTTGACTCTTTTATTCATTTTGATTTATTTTTCTTTGGGATTTGTTTGGAAATGATCTAGATGATGTTTATTTCACCTAAGAATCATTTTACAATCAATGGATCACTTAATCATGGCAATTCAAATCAACTCCTAAAATATATGCACACACATATGAATGCTTTAATATTTTTTTAATGGAAAAGTTTTTGTTAACTCTAAATTTGATGATTTGGATCTTGATCAGTTGGATTAAAGGTTTAGGATGTTATAAACCTTCCGCCCTTAAACAAAATCTCGTCCTGAGATTTACGAAAGAAAACTAGGAACTAAAGAGATCTAGGAACTCGGTCCTAATGTAATCTTCTCGCTCCCAAGTGGCTTCCTCTTTGGTATGGTTGCTCCATTGAATCTTGAGAAACTTGATACTCCTGGTCCTGGTGGTTCTGTAAGCTTCCAAAATATGGATGGGTAATTCATGATACGTTAGGTCCTTGTTGATCTCCACAGCTCTGTGATCGATTTTCTTTAAAACTTCAGTCTTCTCTGGCACTTCTAGGCATTTGCGAAGTAACGAGATATGGAACACATTATGGATGGCTAACGTCTCCTCAGGCAGTTCCAGTTGATACGATACTTCTCCTTGACGGTTCAGAATCTTGAAGGGCCCGATATATCTGGGGGCTAACTTTCCTTTCAGACTAAAGCGTTGCGTTCCCTTCAATGGCGAAACCTTGAGATATACAAAATCTCAGACATTGAAAGTAAGGTCTCTCCTTCTCTTGTCAGCATAACTCTTCTGTCTAGATTGGGCGGTCTTAAGGTGCTCACGGACTTTGTGAACCTTCTCTTCGGCTTCTAGGAGAATGTCGGGTCCAAAGATCTGACTCTCTCCTACTTGCGACCAATTCAAAGGGGTGCGACACTTTCTTCTGTATAGGAACTCAAATGGTGTCATCTGCAAACTGGCTTGATAACTGTTGTTATATGAGAATTCTGCGAAAGGCAGACAGTCTTCCCATTTTGATCCGTACTCCAACACACAAGCTCTAAGCATATCCTCTAAGATTTGGTTGACTCTCTCAGTCTTTCCATCAGTTTGCGGGTGATAAGCGGTCCTGAAGTTCAACTTGGTTCCTAATCCTTCCTGAACTTTCTGCCAAAATCTTGAGGTAAACTGGGTTCCTCGATCTGATATTATGGTCTTGGGGGTTCCATGCAGGCTAACAATCCTCGCAATATATAGCTCTGCTAGTTTAAACTTTGGTAGGTGGTCTTGACAGGTATAAAGTGAGCGACCTTGGACAGTTTAGCAATAATGACCCAGATTGAGTCATCTCCCCTACTAGAGGTAGGCAATCCGGTGATAAAGTCCATTCCGACAGAATCCCATTTCCATTCCGGAATCTGCAATGGTTGCAATAGTCCTGCGGGTCCCTATTGCTCTACTTTAACTCTTTGAAAGATGTCACACTGGGTGATGTAGCTTCCGATTTATCTCTTCATCTTGTGCCACCAAAATTGCTCTTTCAAATCTTGATACATCTTCGTTCCTCCGGGGTGGATAGAATAAAGAGTATCATGAGCTTCCTGCATGATAACTTGCTTCAGCTCTGAATCTGCTGGCACACAGATACGTCCTTTGTAACACAGAACTACTTCTTCATCTTCGGTGAATCCAGGTACCTTTCCTGTACCAATACGATGTTTGATTCCGTCGATACTTTCATTTCCCTTCTGGGCTTCCTTGATTTGGCTAATCAAAGTGGGTTGAATTCCAATGCTAGCTAAGAATCCTTTGCTAACAAGCTGAGTTCTAAACTGCTCCAACTCCTCATACAAACTTGGTTGCTTCTCCTTGATCATGGTATTTAGCTTACATGGCAATCTGCTAAGAGCATCCGCTACCACATTGGCTTTGCCGAGGTGATAGTGAATGTCAAGTTCATAATCCTTGATTAACTCTATCCATCTCCTTTGCCTCATATTCAGCTCCTTCTGAGTGAAAATATACTTCAAGATTTTGTGATCTGAGTAAATCTCACAGCGATTACACATAAGATAATGACGCCATGTCTTCAATGCCAAAACGATGGCTACTAACTCCAGATCATGGGTCGGATAGTTCTGCTCATGCTGCTTCAGTTGTCGAGACAGATTAGCAACGGCTTTGCCTTCTTGCATCAATACACATCTGAGACCAATCTTGGATGCATCACAATACACATCAAATGGCTTCTTGATATCTGGCATGATCAAAATTGGGGCTGATATCAATCTCCTCTTCAGCTCCTAGAAGCTAGCTCGCATTTGTCAGTCCATTCAAACTTCTTGTCCTTCTTCAGCAATTGGGTCATGGGTCTGTCGATGCTCGAGAATCCTTCTACGAACTTGCGGTAATATCCCGCTAATCCGAGAAATGCACGGACTTGGGTTTGAGTGGTTGGGGCTTCCCATGCATCAACATCTTTGATCTTGGTGGGATCAACAGCAACTCCTCCGGCAGACACAATATGTCCTAGGAATCCTACTTCTTTTAGCCAAAACTCACACTTGCTGAACTTGGCATATAACCGATGCTCTCTCAGGGTTTCTAGGACGATTCTTAGATGTTGCTCATGCTCTTCTTATGATTTTGGACTAGATAAGGATATCGTCGATAAACACAACGACAAACTTATCTAGGAAATTCATAAAGATCTTATTCATGAGATTCATGAAATAAGCATGGGCATTGGTTAATCCGAAAGACATGACCATATACTCGTATAAACCATAGCGAGTAGTAAAGGCAGTCTTCGGAATATCCGTTGCACGAATCTTCAGTTGGTGATAACCAGTCCTAAGATCAATCTTTGAGAATACCTGGGCTCCAGTCCAATGATCAAATAGATCCTCTATCTTTGGCAAGGGGTACTTTCTTTTGATGGTGACATCATTCAGCTTTATGTAATTTGTGCACAAGCGGTTGCCTCCATCTTTCTTATCGATGAATAACACTGGTGATCTCCATGGCAAAGCGCTTGGTTCAATCAAGCCAGTTGCCAACATAGCATCCAACTGCTTCTTCAGTTCCACTAACTCTGAGGGGTTCATGCTATAGGGTCTCTAGGCTATGGGTCCGGTTCCAGGGATTAGTTCGATAATGAACTCAATATCCATGTCCGGGGGCATACCTAGCAATTCATCTGGGAATACGTCGGGGTATTCACTGACTACTCGGACTTGGTCTATGGTGGGCAGGGCTAGACTCTTGTTGCACTTGAATTGACGAGGTAAGGTTTCAGATATATGTTCTACTATTACTCCAGAGCTACTGGTCATGGTGATGGGTTTCTTAGCATAGTATATCAGTCCTTTATGCCTTGACATCCAGTCCATACCTAGTACTACTTCTAGTCCTTTAGTTCCAAGTACTATAAGGTTGGCATAAAAATCTATCCCATGTATTCTGATAGGCGCAGCTTTGCAATTTTTTCTAGCTTTTGTAGTTGAACGGGGGATTTGAACTATCATGACATGCTTCAAGTTGGTTGGGTGGATCTTACTAGTGCATGCAAATTCTTTGGTGACAAATGAATGCGATGCTCCCGAATCAAACAATACTCTTGCTAAAACTGAGTTGACAGAAAACATACCCAGCACTACATCTGGCGCTTCTTGGGCTTCTTCGGCGTTCATGTGGAAGAGACGACCGTTGCGGTTGTGAGGGTTCCCTGGGGAAAATCTTCTCCCTTGTTGAACATGACGCTGCTATTGAGCTGGGGCATTCACATTGGCAGTGGCAGCAGTCTTCTCGGGGCACTCATTGGAATAGTGACCCTTCACTCCACACTCGAAACAGGTTATCTGAGACTTGTCTTTAGCTGCGACGGGCACAACATTGCTTCTAGTCCTGGGTGCAGCGTTGTTGTTGTTGTTGTTCTTGGGAGGGGCACGGTTGAAATTGCTGGTGTTGCTGGAGTGATTGTTGTTTCCTCCGGACTTCACATTGCCTCCGCTACGGTTGGGGTAGCTTGGGCGAGACATTGGGGGTCGGTTGTTCCTCGGTGCATATCCTGGTGAGGGGTTGGGACGGTAATTCTGGTGACTGTTGGATCCAGATTGCTGCATCATACAATGTTTGTGGCTGTCGTTTGCCTGGTTAATCTTCCATTCCACCTGAATGGCAGATTCGACTAGCTCTTCGAGATCCTCGAAGCGGATGTTGATGAGGACAGTCTGCATCTCATCATGTAGTCCATTCAAGAATCTCTCCTTCTTCTTGTCGTCCGTGTTGATCTCATCAGGTGTATATCTGGCAAGCGACAGGAATCTGTCACGGTACTCTACCACAGTCATTCTGCCTTGGTTCAACTCTCTGAATTTATCCCTCATTATGGTGACTAAGCCCTGTGGCATGTTGGTGCGGCTGAACATGATTTTGAAGGCTTCCCATGTCATCACTTGACCATGGTTCATGAGGCGGATATTGTTCCACCATGCTCTTGCATCTCCTGCCAAGTAGTGGGTGGCAAAGAGAACTTTATCGTTGTCATCAACTCTGGCTACTTCTAGATTGTTCTCCATTGTCTGCAACCAGTCATCTGCATCTAATGGGTTTTCTGCAGTGCTAAATATTGGGGGATTGGTATTCTGAAAGTTCTTCAGCTTGGATCCTTGATGATCTTGATTTCCATGCCCTTGGTTGTTGAGAGCCATCTGGGCGATCTGTTGCAGTGTTGCTATATTAGCTTGGTGCTATGCCCTGCTTGCTTCTCTGTCTGCGATGAGATTCTGCAGGATCTGCAGCATTGGGTCTTGCGATGAGCTGCTCCCTCCTTTGTTTCCACGAGTCATCTGAAGATTGATATAGATAAAGGGGTAATAGGGAAAGTTCTAGGGTTTATGGTTTTGATTTCAAAGCTAAAACTTTGAGTTTGACTCAGGTTTTGCAACTAACTTCTTTTCATTCATTCAAGCAAAGCACACGATACAAACACACACACACCACAACAACAAAGGAAGACAGATGGTTTTAAGAACCATTCTGCAAGCTACGATATAATGGGACCGATACATCTCATGCTACGACAGTGCTCTAGTGCATCTACTCATCGTCGATGAAGTCGGAGTCCTCATCGTTGGTGTTGAAGTCCACGGCATCCTCCTCCAGAAAGTCATCATCATTGCTGAGGTAAGAATCCATGTCTCCCTGGATGTCTTCACCCTCCTCTTCTTCCTCCTTTGCTGCAAGCTGAGCTTCTTGCTCCTTGACAGTCTTCTCGAGGTCAGCCACCTTCTTCCAAAGACGGGCGATGGTGCAATCCTTCTTCTCGCGCTGGAGGCGAAGAGACTGACGGTCCTTGACAAGCAGTGAGAAAGTCTGGGCCTTCTTGGCGGCAATGGCATGGTTGTGCTTGGAAAACTCCCTAGCATTGTCCAATTCCTTCTGGCGATCGTACAACAGGAAGTCAAGGTTCTCCACTTGATGCTTCAACTCCGGGTGACTTGGCATCTCCATCGGCATTCCCATGAAGTCACATCTTGTATAGTGAGCAAAACGGGTTCCTTGGATTTGGTTGACACTGAGGGCACATAGACGTGCGAGAGCTTCATGCATTGCCCTGGCTAATCCATCTAGCCAGTTGTTCTCTCTGACAGAGAACTGGATTCTCCCGAACGTTGGTGCATCTATGCTTCCTCGAAGATCAGCGGGGACTAGCCACTGTAAATCTCCTCCTGGGGGTCCAGGAAGTTGAGCTCCAAGAAACTCCGGATGTGGGCATCCCAATAACTCAGACAATGAATCCAGACCCCTCTCGAAGATCAGTTGGCCTCCGTTGCCCAATTAGTAGAACTTGCTGAACTAAGTCTCCATCTACAAGAATTAAGGATGAGGGAGTTAGTGAACTAATCAAGTGTGTCAAATTTTAGGTAGTAACGTAAGAATTGGAGTAACACGAATTTTTGAGAAAGAATGAATTCCCAAGGGTAAGTGAGGAAATAGTTTTTCATAAATACTCACTTTGGTTTTTGAAACTAAGTTTTTTGTTCGGACGTCCATTCCAACGAGGGTCTCCTATGGTCAGGATGGCTCTAATACCAACTTGTCAACACCCGGATTTTTAATCCCAGATGCCTGTTATGTCATGCAACACAATCCTAGGATTACCATTTTTGCGAGACATAACAGATTGAATATCACAGTACATCATCCATTACAAACCATAATAAGGTCTTACACGAATAAAGGATCTCATGATCCAGTCTTAATACATCAAGCAGCGGAATAGATAATAAGCGTAGCGGTGGGGTCCATCTTCAGGGGCACAGGCAATGTTGACCAAGGCAGATAGTCCTAGTTATCATAGTCGTCCTGCTGTCCGTCATCTTGGTAGTCTCCTTCATAGTCTGGCCATGAGAATAGCCAGGGACAAAAGCCATGAGTACTCTTTAAGTACTCGCAAACTACCACTAACAAGTTGTATAGTTCTAGTGTAAATGCAAACTCTAGATCGGGTTGGGGTCGAGTTGCTAACTAAAGGCCCAGTCAAAATAACCTACTGGGTTGAAGCTATACCAGTGGAGTGCAATGACATGATGACAAGGCCTAATCGACCTTCTAGAGCAGATTCTCGACCTTAAAGAGCAGATTCTATACTAGACTTGTGGCTTCAGGAGATGAAAAGCTTGATGAACCCCGACCCACTAGAAAGTTTAACTATAAAGTTAAGTTTGAAACCTAAGCTGAGTTCTCAAACCAAGAAAGATAAAATAAAGTTCTAGAATCACTTAAGTTGGGAAGCTAGTGTCATAGTCACAACCCTGTTGTGGTCAAGTCAAGATTCATCATTCATTTCATAAGTTATTCTGAAAACATCTGACAACGAAACAGTATGGCCACTCCAACTGTCCATGACCGCGGACGCGGCTATTCGAATAGTTTGACACTCTGCAGAGGTGGTACACTTTCACCACAAGATTCGATACATCTGTCAAGGATAACTCTGAATCATCATACTAAGTATGCAGATAATCTAACATAACCTTTCCTTTACACACCCTAGTATAAGCACCTCTCCTATGAGCATGGCCTCCCAACCATGACCATCTTTCATCTTGGGCACTTCATAGGTGGACAACATCGAGCAGTGGCCTCATCTCAAACCTCTCCTGTGAGGGAACTAATACTAATGCATATAAACTTCCGGCTAAGCCTTACCCAATTCAGGTATTGTGGTTGTACGGTAAATTTGGAATGGTATCGCATACGAATCCAACCATCAGTTTTTGTAAGAGGGCTAAGGCTCATGCCTCAACATTTTCATCATCATAAACCATTTGTGTTTCTCAACACATGTCAAAACATCTCAATAGAATGACTCATCATTCCAAGGTTTTCATAATTCATTTCACCACGTATTCCCATCTAAAGTGACTCAAGTTTTAGTTTAGCTCTAAACTACTAAGTTAAGAGTGTTCACTAAAGTGGGATGCTAAGATCAATATCATGCCATAGAATTACATCTAAGGTTATCTAGATAGGTCAAGTTTTATACTCTTTATGCTATCTTCAAAACAAGTAAAGGACTTTGGTAAAGTAAAGAAAGTAAAGCTTGGAAATAACAATCGGGGTAGGTAATAGTCAAAGTGGTATAACCAAATCATGCCTAATGCATCTTGCTCAGGTTATCTAGTTTAATTCAAGCTTGCTAAGTATTATCCTTTCAAGTGTTAGCTTGCCTTGGTTGGTGCAGTGGTTGAAGTTTTCTTCCTCCTCCTCTTGGTAGAACTCCTCCTCCTCGAAAGCTTGGTCGGTACTATCGTCTATAAATACATACGGAGTACACAATCACCAAACAATACTTAACTAGTCTACCTAGCACTCTAAGGCACACATTTGCTGATCTAATATCATCACAAGCATCACAAGGTTTTATTAACTAGCTTTATTCTTTTTATTTAAGAAAAGTAATTTCTAATCATTGAAATTAACTAAGATTTAATATTCTCGACTTAAAATATGAGATCATGTGGACACATGTCATCACCACATATTTTAACATATGGGAATGTGATTTAAGGGTTGGATCACATTTAATTAATTTTAATTTTAATATTTAATGATTTAAAGTGACTAGAAATGCCCATATAGCATTATTTTGGTACTAGTCCAAAGTGTCTGCATGTAAACATTAATATTATTACATATTTAGATAGGTATGGTTAAATGTGATTTTTAAGAGTTGGAATCAACTCAAAAGCTATTATGGTTGATTTTATAATAATGTTTGAATGTGCAAAAGCTTCTATTTTGTTATTTTTACTACGAGATATCTATAACTCTAAATGAATTAAATCCAACGGGCTTGGATAGATCTTTTCAGTAGCTTTCTAACAAAATTTGAATCGCTCAATTTGGCTCAGTAGATCTTCTTGAATTGATTTTTAAACTAAGCGACAGAAGTTAGTTCAAACTAAAATGGAAAAACCTAATTTGAATTTGTGGGCTAGCGCGGGAAAGAAAATGGGTCGTCCCAGTGGCGCTCCACGGTGCGGATGACAACTGACAGGGGGGTCCCGCAGGTCAGCGACACATCAAACGCGAAGCGGTACGGGGCACTCTCAGCGCTATGATTAAAAGGTGGATCGACGACTGAGGATCGTCGTCCCCGGCGAACAGGTCGCCGGCGAGAGCTAACCCTAGCGGCTCGGTGGGGGTACGCGCGGCTTACCAGGGCTCCAGCTAGACTTGGTGATGGGGGTGATCGAACGTGCGGTCGACAGCAGACTCAAGCATGGTCGCGGCGGCTCCTGGGATGGATGAAATCGACGACGCCTCTCCTCCTCTGCTGCGGCAAGCTCCGGCAAAATTCCGGCGAACGGCGGCTCGCCTTCTCCGGGGATGGGGTGGAAGGATCAGTGGAGAGAGGAGAGTGAGATGGTGTGAGGAGTTTGTGCTGGGGTGGCCTCCTTTTATAGGTCGACAAGGGGACCGAACGGGATGGGCTGACGACTCCGGCGAGGGCAGTACAACGTGATATCGTGGTGGCTGGGGGTAGGGGACGGTGGCATTTGATCGGGAGCGTCCCTCGCTCTGGGAGACAGAGGCGGTGCTCTACACGGTGCTCTGTGACTGTGCGTCGAGCGGCGGCGCACGACCGTGTCTGGCGGGTCGCTGGGGTCGGGGCGGAGCAGCGTGCACGGTATTGGGTCGAGGGGCGGTCTGTGGCGTGCTGGCGGTGAGGGCGCTCTGGCGCGCTCTGGCTGTGCGTAGAGAGATGGGCGGCGAGGATGGGGAGTGGTCCAGTGGCTGGCAGTGGCCGTGGGGTGGACCGTGGGCGGCGGTAAGATGGCGCCTAGCTTCCTGGAGCGGCGGAGAGGGGCTGGCGGTCTGCTGCTGCGTTGGCAATGTTGGCCGGCGAGCATGGCGTCGAGGCGGCGTAGCACTGGCGCCAGGGGCTAGAACTAGGGTGGGTTTTGGTCTGGTTGGGCTCAAGGGAGACAAGAATGATCAAAGCAACTCAAATTACTCGACAAGGTTTGATCAAAAACAGTAATAGTTAGGCTAATTTGATTCTGTCTGCAAGGTGTTCGACACAATGGCCGCAAGAGAAAAATATTTGAATTTTTTGTTGAATTTTGGTGGAGTTGGTGATCACATGCTTGAGCATCTCTGGTTGCTTGGGATTAGAAAATGGAATTCATTTGTGTCGTTTTTGAATAAGTGTGATCTTCTCATATGAACTACATTCAATTTTCAAATGCCATTTAGAATTAGTGTTTGAAAGTTTTTGGGCTAAAACAAAGTGGGCCTTGGTACATCACTACATGTACTAGCAAGGGGTGCAAAGATCCACATTTATTTTTGTTAGGTTTTGAGTTCTAGGAATAGCTAAAGTAGGCATGATGATTAAAATGGCACAAATGACCATTTGCCTCTTTTATTCATTTTGATTTGTTTTTCTTTGGGATTTGTTTGGGAATGATCTAGATGATGTTTATTTCAGCTAAGAATCATTTTACAATCAAGGGATCACTTAACCATGGCAATTCAAATCAACTCCTAAATTATATGCACACACATATGAATGCTTTAATATTTTTTTAATGGAAATGTTTTTGTTAACTCTAAATTTGATGATTTGGATCTTGATCACTTGGATTAAAGTTTTGGGATGTTACAAAAAACTTATGCACTTTTGGATCAATTGAGGTCCACATGTCATACCCTACCTTTCCACTTCAAAAATAAATATTTTCGAAGAGTTTTATTATTTCTTTCTGCCTATTTTCTTAAATGGCAGAAATGGAATAATAATAGTTTTAAATACTTTTATGTCCCAATAATTCTAGGGAAAATTCTTCAAGGATTGGAATTATATTCAGGACAATCTGAAACCAAAAACACACCTGGTCCAATTCAACCATATCAAATCAAATCCTAAAAACCATTTATGCGCTATTTGAAAATGTGATATAAAGTGGACCAAACTTCATCAAATAATTCCCAAATAGTTCATGGATATGTACCTGGACCATATCCATCTACCATCATCCTCACCTCAGCTTTCGAAGATCAAAAATCATGAGGTTCTTCACGATCATCAAAATGGCCAAATTGTGGCTTTAAGCAAAACAATTATCTAAACCTCCTCCAAATCCCATCCAAATCTTGCACCATACTTCTCCACAGCCACCACCCCCACCCCTGGTCGCCATAAACTGAAGCAACCATGTAGCTCTGCCCTAGTCCTTGTCTCTTCTGTTTGGAGGAGAAGAAAAGGGAGAGATAAACAAAGTCTTGCCATTTAATACCTTGAAGTAGCAGCCCTACTCTTCTCTGCCTATCTGCACGACCAGAGACCCCTCTCCCACCTCCCCACCGCCCAAGTCGACCAACCCCTGGCCAGCACCTCTCCCCATGTCCAAAATGGACATTTGCACCTCCTAAGATCCCTCCCTCGTTTAAAAGGGCCAGAGGCCATCACAGCCCTTCCTCCTTCAACTCATTTGCCCCTCTCACTTCGACCTACCTCCCTAGAACGCCACTCTTCCTCCTGTGCCTTCTCCTCGACAGAAGAAGAGAGAGATGAATTTTCAGCCTCCTCCAAGAACCTGAGCAAACCTCCTCTCCCTCTCACTCTTTCCCCCTGCATGTCATCCTCCTGAACTCCCCTTTCTCCTATGAATCTAACGATGCCCTTCTTACCGACATGCAGCAGGCCCTGGGCATTTTTATGGTGAGCTCTGACATGTGCGTCGTCATGGTCCCCGGGCGAGCATCTCCCTAGAGCTTGGAGCACCGCTGTTGCCCCTCTTTCTTCCTCCCGCGCCACGCCGGGTCGATCTGCACCCTCGTCAGCACCTCGCGTGCCCACTGGTGAGCTCCCCCGAGACCTTCCCTGCCTACCACTAGGGTTTCCCCTCACCACCGTGGTGTCTGGGGAGGATGACGACACCCCCTTGTCGATACCGTCCTGAACGAACGGTCGGGATCTCCCCGTACCGCTTCAGTGCCTCTCTCCCTCTAGCAAGCGGGCTCCGCCTATCAGCTCGAACGAGTTGCACGCGCATGCTCGCGGTAGTGAGTCGGGCCGGCCCACTGCCCCCTCGCCCATACCCTCTCCAAATCCAGGCCAACTGCCCGACTTTTATTTATTTTTCTCTAGATCTACTTGTATAGCTGCAGGTTTAAATCAAAACAAAAATGATAAATGAAACCAAATGCCTAGATCTATAATTCCTAATGTTTACGAATGTTTTCTTAAACATGCAGTATCATTGGTTGCCCAAAATAGTGTCCAGAATAATCATAGCAAATCATTTAGCTAGAGGTATCTATTTCTACTAATAAAATCATTTTGTGAGTTTTACAGCCTCAATTTGAACAAAACCACTGTTTTCTGAAAGGTATAAGTGATACCTTGCATGTCACCCTGGCCCCATAGTCAATTGCTTCCTATTTTTTTCCCATAGCAAAAATAACAAAAACATCCCTAATCTGCCTTTAGGAATTTCTCTGGATCAAACCAAATCTTTTATCTACCTAATTAAAACTCCCAGTACATATAAATACCAAAATCTATCAAACACTAGGATCCCATAATTTTCTAATCCCTTGTTGGTTTATTGCGAATTAATCTGTTATGTGCATAGCTAATTCACTATATAAATCACCTCTGTAGTTCTGTAACTCCAAATAGGGTGATTCCAATTTATACAGAAAGATACTCCAACTACTTAACATGTGTCTTTAGAATCGTATCAAAATCTTCTGTAAAATAAATCTGGTTAAAAAGACAAAAACCCCACAAAACTGCCTTTGGGAATGTCCTAAGGGCATTCTGGTAATTCTTTTGACTTGATTCCAACTCTCAGTGAATAAGTACACCAAACCCTATAAAATCATCTAAGGAAATAATTTTTGGAGCTCCTGAACTTATCTGGTGATTTATCCCCTAAAACTAGAGTTTATTTCATTGGAAAAATCTTAGCTAATTAACTAAATGTGATAAAATAGTGAAACCACTTTTGTTGGTTTCATTTTATCAACACCTATATGTTGGTATCATTTTTACACAATGGTATCATACAGAATAGGTCCTTGGTCCAAAACCCCTCTTAGGTAGTTCCTCGTCTATAAATCCTAAGGGATTTTCTTCCATGATTCCAAGACAAGGCCAATCTTATTAAATCCATTTTTCCTAAGACCTACTGATTTGTAAAATTGTATTTTTCATTTCTTTCTGTATGTATTAATGCTTGTATGCCTTGTGTTGATTGTTCTCTTGCTTGTTTGCTTGCATGTGCTATCTTGACGACGATAGTTGCGATGAAATCAGAGATCAGACGAGGTGGATATTATTGGTATTATGGTATTCTAAGAAGAAGCCCAGGGACATATATATGCCATACTACTAATCACAGGCAAGCCACCTTCTTGCTCATAAGCCTTGCCCTACTATTTTACCTATGCATGTTTTATCTACTGTTTATGAAAACTGTATTGTTTACTATATGATGATCTATATCGGGTAGTGGTTTGGCTCCTCCAAACCATTTCAACCCTTGTACTACTATGTACCAACCCCTTGATGACAACTAATTGTCCCTAGTATAGTAGATGGTATAACACCATACCCCTTTGGAGACCCCGTTTTAGCCGAAGCAAAAATAGAGGATGGGAAGACCCCCAAAAAAGTTTTACCAAATTTTTTATGATAAAACCTTGGTGAGGTGGGACCTCCCAAGATATGTTGAGAAAGAAAAAGGTATTTGTTTTACAAAATGTTGAAGGAAAGATGGAGGAAAAAGGTTTACAAAAACGCACTCGGTTCTTTGCAGTTTGCTAGAACAATTTACCCGTGCAACCACATTACCCTGAAACGGGACAAGGCTAGATTTGAAGATTGTTTATTCTGGTGTAAGCTTCCTCGCAACAACTACAGGGTATGCAAATCCCCAGAGGGTGGGCCTTCTCTGGACAACGGTCCATGTAAAATATCGACCGGGAGAAGGAACAAAGGATCTACGGACCTCCACGCGTTACTATGAGCCCCTCATTGAAAGCGCACACTCGGGAAGTGGAAAAAGCGCTCCGGTTGGCTTTGAACTATATAGGGCGTCCCGGTGTTGAGGGGGATAACACTCATAGGGTAGGCACTTATACTGGAGTGGGCTTTCGGAGAGTCTTGGTCGGTTACTCGACCTACGATCGGTGTGGATCAGGGCAGAGTAGCCGGATGGTGTGGATAAAGTGTACAACCTCTACAGATTGTAAATATATTCGAATAGCCGTGTCCATGGTCATGGATGGTTGGGAAGGTTGTTGTAGAGCGGTGCTAGTTTTGATTTAAAAAGGACTTCGGAAAAGCAAAGGCTTTGGAAATGATTTGACCACGGGATGGTCGGAAAGGAAGGAAAGGAGTTTGGTCACGAGTTGACCGGAAAGAAGAAACAAATGGGTGACCCAGTCCTAGTGTTTTCTAAAACTTTTCAAAAAGGTTTCCAAAATGTTTACAAAAGTTTTCAACAAAGATATGTAGATGCTATATCTACAAGAGAAACTATTTGTTAAAAGAACCTCTCTTGGAGCCCTCCTACTACCACAGCCATATTACATATCCTCCTGTGATTAATATTCTATTAAGGTGGTTTGCGAGTACATTGAAAGTACTCACTGGCATTGTCCCTGGCTATTAACTTGGCCAGATTTCGAGACGATGGTGATGATGGCGATTATGCGAGCTAGGACGTTCTCCCGGTCAGTTTCCTGTAGGTGAAGGCACGGCTCGGGCACTGCGCTTAAGGATTTTCCGCTGACGTTGTTGCTGTATCCGTAATGGAAAATTAAGGTATGACATGTACCGTTTAAATAATGGATGTTTACTTTGATAGTTGTCGGTTATGTGCCATGACTAACTGATCATGGGATCGTGGCGTATGCATAACAGGGATTCTCGAAGGATTAATCCAAGGGCCCCACAACTAGCATTGTAGAGGCATACATTGTTGCTGAAGCATTTGTATTTTGCTCAAGATATATTCATAATTGTAAAACGAGATCCAATCTGGGTGGCAGAATTGAAGAAGTTGAAAAATCTTTTTTTAACCATGGTGTTCCCCTAGTAGGAAAGAAGGAACATAGAACATTAATACAACACGAATATGCCCAACTTACTTGGTATGTGCTGAATAACCCTGATGAGGCTGAAAACTTTGTTGCATGAGTACTATTCAGACATATCCTCACATATATGAAATGAAACTTGTAGAAAGATATGTTTAGATGTCTTCCTTGAGTATCTTTTTTGTAGGTTATTTAAAGCAACCAAAGGGAAAGATTATGCTACACCAGTATGTGGGGGTGGGTTTCAGGAATGGTTTAGGAATCATGTAAGTTGGTCAACTGATCTTTGAATTGCAAACGAATTGTGCATATGAGATGACCTCTTGATTATTTTGTATAACCGCAGATCATGAAGCTGCGTGAAGAGAATTCAGGCGATGTTAGTGATGGTCTCTATGCCCTTTCACGTGGTCCGGGAAAGAGGGTGTGATACATTGCAAATGTATCTATAATTTTTGATGTTCAATGCTTGGTTTTATCTACTTTCTTGTGTTTTGTCCACACTTTGGAGTACTATTTATATGATTTCTTGGACTAACCTATTAACAAGAGCCACAGTGCTAGCTGCCTATTTTCTGCTGTTTTTGGTTCCAAGAAAGCAAAAAATGAATATTCTCGGAATTGGACGGGACAAAAGCCAAAGTCGCTATTTTACCAGAAGACATCTGGAGCCAGAATACGAGACGGAGAAGGGCTGGGGCCTGGCCACACCACCTGGCCACACGGCCAGGCCTGTCTCGCGCCAGGGGGTGGTCTGGCCGACCCCAGCACCCCCTCGGCCTCTCCTTCCGCCTATATATTGCCTCTGATACAGAAACCCTAAGTACCCGATCAAAAATCCACGAAAGAGTCTATAGCCGCCATCATCTCCATCCCTAGATCAGGAGGGATCTGAAGCTCTTCCTGGCACCCTGCTAGAGAGGGGAATTCACCCTGGAGGCCTTCTTCATCATCATGCAAGCCTCCGGTGTGATGCGTGAGTACTTCATCTCTGGACTACGGGTCCATGTAGTAGCTAGATGGCTGGTTCTCCTCCTTTGTTCTTTCATGTCTAGATCTTGTGAGCTCCGTTCATGATCAAGATCATCTATTTGTAATCCATACATGTTGTGTTTGCGGGGATCCGATGGATATTGAGATGCTATTTCAGATTGATTATTGATTCTATCATGTCTTTGTTATTTGTGATCTTGCATGCTTTCCGTTGTTAGTAGCTACCTTGGCCAAGTAGATGGTAGCAACTCCAAGAGTTAGTATTTATGCTCGATAGTGGGTTCATGCCTCTGGTAATCTAGGGAAGTGACAGAAATCTCTAAGGTACTAGATGTGCTCTTGCTACTAGGGAGAAAACAACAATCCTTTATTCATATAACAATCGTATTGTTTTCTTTACATGCAACTCTTAAAGCAATAATCTGTTGCTTGCAACTTAATACTGGAGGGGGTTCGGATGATAACCTGAAGGTGGATTATTAGTCATAGATGCAGTTGGATGGCGGTCTATGTATAATGTTGCAATGCCCAATCAAGTCTCAAAGGAGTAAAGATGATTAGTATATGATTGTATGCTTTCTCGATGTTTGTCAATTTCCCTGCTGTAATTTGTTCACCCAGCATGTTATCTATCTTAAGGAGAGTCACCTCTAGTGAACTATGGACCCAGTTCCTTTCTTTTACATTCAATCTATAAATTGTTTACTGCTTTGTGTTTACTTTCTGCAAACTATTACTTCCGTCTGTAGGGGTTCGTAGCATGGAAAACAAAAAATTTCTATCGCATACAAACAAACAAGCCAAGATCTATCTACTAGATTGTAGCAACGAGTCGATAGTGGAACTCACCCTCGAAGATTCCAAAGCGGTTAACGAGAGCAGATTCTCGTGGGTGATGTAGTCGTACTCTTTCCGATCTCAAGATCGTGTAGACGATCCTTCCGGCGCCACGTTCCGGCAGCGCTCCCGCAGTCGGTCACACGTTCGGTACTCGACGAAGACCTTCCTCTCCCTTGTTCCAGCAGGCAGCGGAGGTTGTAGCACTCTCCTCGCGATTCCGGCAGCACAACGGCGTGGTACCGGAGGTAGAGGGGAAATCCCAGGCTTCGCTTAAGCCGGTGCGAGTATGGTGGAGCTTATGAGAGAGGCTATTAGTGGTCTAGTAATTAGACACACCAATTAGAGGGCTCTAAACCAATTAGAAGGCTCTAAACCGAATAGCTCTAAACCGGGGTCTAGATCTAGGGTTTAGTTTAGAGGATAGGAAACTTGTGTGTAAGGAGGGGAGCCCTGCCCCTCCTTATATAGGTGGGAGGGGCTGGCGCGCCAGGGGGAGGGAGTGGAGTCCCTCCCCAACTCGGCATTGGAGTTGGCCGCCGGTTGGAGGAGGTCTCCCTCCCCAACTCGGTTTCATACTCCTCCTCTTTTCCCACTTCCCAAAATTGCCGTTTGACTTTCAAACTAGCCGTTTGACTTTTCAATTTAGGATTTAAATAAACCCTTTATTTTGGACAGCGAGAACACTTAGTACATGATGCAATCATTCAATCTTACAATGACACATTCATGTACCCTTCCCTTCCGGAGTTAGGACATTCCGGGACCTTCTAGAATGTTCCCGATGAAAACACCGGAACCATTCCCCAACTCCGAAATGGGACTTTCCTTATATGAATCTTATTCTCCGGACCATTCCGGATCACCTCGTGATATCCCGGATCCCATCCGAGACTCCGAACAACATTCGGTCTCTTTCTCATAATACCATAACTACTCAAACAACGTCGAATCCTTATGTGTCTCCTACGGTTCGTGAATTATGCGGACATGATCGAGACACTTCTAACAATAACCAATAGAGGAATCTGGAAATTCATATGGCTCCACATATTTCACGATTACTTTGCATCGAATGAACCACTTACATACGATACCAATTTCCCTTTGTCTCACGATATGTTACTTATCCGAAGTTATGATCGCAGTATCTCAGCATACCTAGCTCAACCTCGTTCTTGATAAGTACTCTTTTCTCGTTCCGTGATATGTGATCCCTTGTGACCAAGTCACATGCTTGCAAGCTAATTGGATGACATTTCACCGAGAGGGCCCAGAGAATATCTATCCGTCATGTGGATGGACAAATCCCACTCTTGATCTATGTGTTTCAACCAATACTTTCCGAACACTCAATGCCACCTTTATAGCCACCCTGTTACGGTGTGGTGTTTGATGACATCAAAGCATCCATCTAGTAAAGGCAATATGCATGATCTCATGGTCGAAGGAATTAGGTTACTATGTATCAGAAAGCATATAGCAATTGAACTATTGAAATGACTTGATCTTTATGCTACGCTTGTCTATAGGAGTATGTCCACCATATCATTCTCCTAACGATATGATCTTGTTGTTGATAACATCTCAATGTTCATGACAAGGAAACCACATCATCAATCAACCAACAAGCTAGTGAAGTATAGAGGCTATACTAGGGACTTCAAATTAGGTTTACAAATCACACAAGTATTAATGTTTCCGGTTAATACAATTATAGCATGGTATGTAAACATTTATCATAAGTGTGAAGATATGATAATAACCACTTTTATTATTGCCTCTAGGGCATATCTCCAACAGTCTCCCACTTGCACTAGAGTCAATAATCTAGCTTCAAACCTTTGTGTATTCAACACCTATGGCTTTCCGGTGTTGTATGTACACGATTGCTAGTGGTTAACTGATCTCCGGATCTGACACTTCTAGGTCCGTGTGTAATTGCATGTCTTTGCGTCTCTACGCATCACTCATTCTCTAATGAGATGGCTTTGTATGATTTGGTCTTCGGTGTGACCTTTAGTTCTTTGGGGTTAAAACATGTTGACAATATTGTCGCATAATATATCTTCATAGTATTATCCCATTGTGAACTACACCTAGTTTGATAACAAACTACTTGACACAAATGCCCTCTTTTGCTGCTATAATAGCAGTCATATACTTAGCCTTTTGTTGTAGTATCTGTCACAATGTCTTAACTTTGGAACTCATCCAAATCCATTATGGAACTCACTTTCCATTATATTGTGCCACCCTTAGTTTAGATTGAGATAAACTAAATTTGTACTTTGTGACAAAACTAGTATCAATGTAATACTTTTACAATGAACTAACCATCTATTTGTCACTTCTACAAATAATATACTCTTTTAGTTCTTCCAAAAGATCATAAGAATATCCTTACTATTGTCCAATGATCATTTTACAAATCATTCGGTATATGCTCACAACATTTAGAGCATAGGACATATCTGGATTTGTACATATCAAGATGATTGATATAAATACTCTTTGTGATTTCATACATCAAGTATCAATCTATACTTGAATCTTTGTTTCACTTACCAAGCCAATACACTTGAATATATCATCAACATTGAACTCTTTCAATCCTTTCTCAGGCAACAAGAACCTTTCTTGTAGTTTCTATATTGAATTCATTCAATATCTCGTCTATGTACTTCAGCACAACCATATTAGCGTCTATTGATGCCAAATATTTGGTTTTGCCTAAGTCTTTCATCGGGATGAAATTCTTAATATGTGTTAATAAAAGATACATTATTTCCAATCAACAATATGTCTTCCACATAATGTATTAGAAACATGTCTTAGCGCTCCCACTTAATTTCTTGCAAATGCAAGCATCTTCATTGTCTCATGAAATTAAACTCTTTAACAGTTTCATCATAGTGAAGATTCCAACTCCGCTATGCTTACTTCAACCATTGAAGTTTTCATATGCTTTAGCATCCTTTGAATTAACAAAACCCTTTGGACCGTGTCATGCACACGCCCTAGGTAACCATTCTATCAGAAGAACTTGTTTTGTTTATTCTACTACCACATAACAAATTATATGTAGTGGTTGCTACATTAATCCGTAGACTAAAAATCGCTATGAAAGATCAAATCTTGTCATATACAACCTTTGAACATTGTTGTGAACTCTTTCCCAACATGTCGACTATTTCATAGATGTGAAACATCCATGTCTACTTCTTTATAGATCCAAACACAACCGCAAGGTCTTACACCTTTTCGAGGGTCCTTCAAGTTCAAAACTTGATTTCTCGTATGGAACTATCACGGATTATATGGCTTCAAGCCATTTGACTGAGTCGGGGCCCATCATCGCTTCTTTGCATGTAGTAGGTTCATTATTCTCAAATAATGATTCAACCTCAAATCTTGGTATTTGATTGTTCATCTGACCTACTTGTTTCAATAGAAACTTAGACCTCCGTGACCACAACCTTTGAGGCACGTGAGCCATGAGCATTGTTCTTGCCTCGAACACTTTTCGGTGTCAAGTAACTCGATCACATAGCTAAGGTTCCTTTAACCTTATCAAAGTTCTATTGTCCTCCCACTTAACTTTTCAAAAAATTCCTTCTCAAAGAAACTTGGCGTTCTAAGCGACAAACACTTTTGTCTCCGGTGTTTATGGAGGAATACTTAACAGTAATACAAAGACAGTTTATCCGACTTTGGTTGCAAACATCTTTCTTATGCATAGCATACCAATGTTTAAGAAAGGACTACTTGGGTTTTATCCCAAACCATAACCTTATATGGTGTCATTTCAGCGGATTATGATGGAGCTCTTTTAGTGGAAAACGGTAGTCTCTAAAGCTTTTAATCTTTAAAATATAATAGCAGTTTTATGAATTATACCTTCAATCTTACCATGTCAAACAAGGTTCAATTACATATCTCGAACGCTCCATACTCTTATGGTGTTTCGGGAAATGCAAATCCACGGACCGATTCCTTAAATCTTAGGTATTATGCTAAACTTGTAACTTAAATATCTTCCTTTATGATCTTATCATAAACTATTTATATTCTTGTTACAATGATTTTGCACTTCATCTTGAAAGTCTTTTGAACTTTTTCAAATATTTCATACTTCATCCTTATTAAGTAAATATCCATATATTCACTCAAATTTTCGGAGAAAGCATATGAAGTTGAAATCCATCGCTCTTGACTACACATAATGGAGTTCGTACAACAATATGCACAAGTTCCAATAAGCTAGTCTTTCGTTCCCTTTTGGCCTATGAACGAAGTTTTAATTATCTCTAGGAAAGTTTCACAAACGTCATTTGATCAAAAATCAAAAGACTCCAAAATTCCATCCACATGGAGTTTCTTCATGTTTTCTTTCCAATATAATTTAAACGATGTCACTTCCTAAGTGATCTTTCAATCAATTTGTCTTTCAACAATTTTAGCACTAGTTTTATGGATGTGATTTATCCAACGAGATTTGTGAATCATCCATCTTTTATGGATTACGGCAATTATTTGAACAACCCTTTTGTTCTCATAATACCTGATAAAACAAATCCTGAAGGCAAGCTTTGATGTTTAACGAGCAACACAATAACCCTTTATTTTGTTCTCGATGAACATCATCACATATTCTTTTGCTAGTTACTTAGGCCATTGTAGTTCATGAATTGTGTTGTTTCGTATGACGATTCATACCAACAAATTCAGTATCAAGTACTTAAGAACCACATTGTTTAATAAGCAAAGAATATAGCCATAACATGTATATCATCTATATACTTTAAACTGAACAATTCTAGTCTTTTCTTTTCGCCATATATTTATGAGATTCTCAAGATTTCCTTTTCATTTGAAAGAATCTATCAACATCAATAGTGGAGTCATACATATGACACATAATCCAAAGCGTATAATTAAATACAAATGTCTTTGGACTTGCACTTTGAAGTAGATCACCATCATCAAATGTTTGGTGTTCTTCCAAATTCCTTTCTTTAGTAATCTCTTGGTGTAGTAAACATTTTACCTACATCAAATATTCACCTTCATCATGGATTTATCCATGATCAAACTATTTTAGCTTATAACGGTGAATCGTGAGTATAATGTTGCTCTCCAAAACCTTTTGGAAGATTAGGACAACTAGTGTCTCCAACCTTTTGCAAATTCTCATCAAACATGAGAACATGACTTTGCCATATTATACTCTATCATGTTGTAACCAAAACTTCATTTCAGATATCACAATATCTTCCACACATCATGGTTTCTGAAACAACTCTTTCAGATCCTAGATAACCTTGATATTAAGACAATCCTTTGAATATCAAGAATCATGGAGACAAACATGATACTCAAACACTAACACTTGGAATTGTCACTCTTGTTTTAATACTAATTATTAAACTTCATGGAGTGACCGGAACTTACTGAAAGTTTGCAATAGGACTTTTAAACTTTAGATTAACACTTCAATACAATACGATACCAGTTCGTAAAGTAACTAACCAGAATTCTATAGTTCTATCATCTCAATTATAACTAAGCGCAAGGTGGTAAACGGATGCCAATGACTACAACAACTATGAAAATTCACTTTGATTTAGTTTATGATAAATTGAGTTCTAATTAATAATTAAATTAATCTAGGTGAACTCCCACTCAAAACAATATCCCTCACATTGTTTTAGTGATCACACGAACCAAATCCACCACATCAAAACGATCATCACGTGAGTTGATGTAGCTTCAATGGCGAACAATCAACATGTTCATCATATCTACTATATGACTCATGCTTTACCTTTCGGTGATCCGTGTTCCTGAGGCCATGTCTGTACATGCTAGGCTCGTCAAGATCAAACCTTAGCTACCGCATAAGCAAAACTGGCTTGCTTACGTTGTATTCACCCGCGGAATCAAAGACACCCGATCATCACGTGGTGCTTCGAAGCAGCAAGCTTTGGCAACGGTGCATACTAAGGGTGAACACTTTAGAACTTGAAATTTATGTGCATGAGGGATCATCTTATAATGCTACCGTTGTCTACTAAGCAATACAAGATGCATAAAGGATTAACATCACATGCAATTCATAATATGTGATATGATATGGCCTTTCTTCTTTGTGCTTCGATCTCCATCTTCAAGCACAAACATGATCTCCATCATCACCGCATAGCATCAAGGTCAATGACGCTTCTTCATGGTTGTCCACCAGCTTCAACTATTACAACTATTTTGAATAGACACGCAGGTCTTAACAGAAATTAAAGACAACCATATGGCTCCTGCCGGTTGCCAACTTACAATAAGGAACATTGCATACATCAAATATAATCACAATCATGGCCATATCACATCATCAGACACCCCGCAAAACAAAGTTAGACGCCTCTACTTTCTTTGCATATTTTACGTGGTTTGGGGCTTTCAATAAGTGTCGTTCTAACTTACGAACAAGAACCACAACATTGATACTAGCATTGTTGATTACCCGTTGTAAATTGGATCTTAACTATGCTAGGAGAAACAGGCACCCGCAGAGCCACTTATGCAATACAAGTTGCATGTCAAGCGTGGAGCAAGTCTCATGAACGATGTCATGTAAGGTTAGCCCGGGCCGCTTCATCCCAACATACCGCAAGATGCAAAGTACACAAAAAGCAATCTACAATAAAAGCATCAACGCCCACAATGACCATTGTGTTCTACTGCAGCAGATCTACATATAGACACGGCTCTGATACCACTGTAGGGGTTCGTAGCATGGAAAACAAAAATTTTCTATCGCATACAAACAAACAAGCCAAGATCTATCTACTAGATTGTAGCAACGAGTCGATAGAGGAACTCACCCTCGAAGATTCCAAAGCGGTTAACGAGAGCAGATTCTCGTGGGTGATGTAGTCGTACTCTTTCCGATCTCAAGATCGCGTAGACGATCCTTCCGGCGCCATGTTCCGGCAGCGCTCCCGCAGTCGGTCACACGTTCGGTACTCGACGAAGACCTTCCTCTCCCTTGTTCCAGCAGGCAGCGGAGGTTGTAGCACTCTCTCATGATTCCGCAAAGACAACGGCGTGGTACCGGAGGTAGAGGGAAATCCCAGGCTTCGCCTAAGCCGGAAGTAGTATGGTGGAGCTTATGAGAGAGGCTATTAGTGGTCTAGTAATTAGACACACCAATTAGAGGGCTCTAAACCAATTAGAAGGCTCTAAACCGAATAGCTCTAAACCGGGGTCTAGATCTAGGGTTTAGTTTAGAGGATAGGAAACTTGTGTGTAAGGAGGGGAGCCCTGCCCCTCCTTATATAGGTGGGAGGGGGCTGGCGCGCCAGGGGGAGGGAGTGGAGTCCCTCCCCAACTCGGCATTGGAGTTGGCCGCCGGTTGGAGGAGGTCTCCCTCCCCAACTCGGTTTCATACTCCTCCTCTTTTCCCACTTCCCAAAATTGCCGTTTGACTTTCAAACTAGCCGTTTGACTTTTCAATTTAGGATTTAAATAAACCCTTTATTTTGGACAGCGAGAACACTTAGTACATGATGCAATCATTCCAACTTACAATGACACATTCATGTACCCTTCCCCTTCCGGAGTTCCGGACATTCCGGGACCTTCTAGAATGTTCCCGATGAAAACACCGGAACCATTCCCCAACTCCGAAATGGGACTTTCCTTATATGAATCTTATTCTCCGGACCATTCCGGATCACCTCGTGATATCCCGGATCCCATCCGAGACTCCGAACAACATTCGGTCTCTTTCTCATAATACCATAACTACTCAAACAACGTCGAATCCTTAAGTGTGTCTCCCTACGGTTCGTGAATTATGCGGACATGATCGAGACACTTCTCCGAACAATAACCAATAGAGGAATCTGGAAATTCATATGGCTCCCACATATTTCACGATTACTGCGATCGAATGAACCACTTACATACGATACCAATTTCCCTTTGTCTCACGATATGTTACTTATCCGAAGTTATGATCGGTATCTCAGCATACCTAGCTCAACCTCACATCGATAAGTACTCTTTTCTCGTTCCCGTGATATGTGATCCCTTGTGACCAAGTCACATGCTTGCAAGCTAATTGGATGACATTTCACCGAGAGGGCCCAGAGAATATCTATCCGTCATGTGGATGGACAAATCCCACTCTTGATCCATGTGTTTCAACCAATACTTTCCGAACACTCAATGCCACCTTTATAGCCACCCTGTTACGGTGTGGTGTTTGATGACATCAAAGCATCCATCCAGTAAAGGCAATATGCATGATCTCATGGTCGAAGGAATTAGGTTACTATGTATCAGAAAGCATATAGCAATTGAACTATTGAAATGACTTGATCTTTATGCTACGCTTGTCTATAGGAGTATGTCCACCATATCATTCTCCTAACGATATGATCTTGTTGTTGATAACATCTCAATGTTCATGACAAGGAAACCACATCATCAATCAACCAACAAGCTAGTGAAGTATAGAGGCTATACTAGGGACTTCAAATTAGGTTTACAAATCACACAAGTATTAATGTTTCCGGTTAATACAATTATAGCATGGTATGTAAACATTTATCATAAGTGTGAAGATATGATAATAACCACTTTTATTATTGCCTCTAGGGCATATCTCCAACACCGTCCATTCGATATGTTTAATCCTTTGTTTTCAGCAAAACCGGTGAGATTGACAACCTCATCGCAAGTTGGGGGCAAAGTTTTGTGGTTGCGTTGTGCAGGTCTCCACGTTCTTCGGGCACCTGATGCCTCGCCAACGTTCAGCTAGCTACACCTTTGGGGTGTTTCCTTGCTCCTACTGGATTAATATCCTTGGTTTCATACTGAGGGAAAACTTGTTGTGCTCATCATACCTTCCTCTTGGGGTTCCCCAACAAGCTCGATATATTTGGGCCATCAACAACTTTTTCTGGCGCCGTTGCCGGGTAGTCAAGGACATCTTCACAAGGGAAGTCCCTCATAACCAATCTCTTTACTTTGTTATTTTTCTTTTGCTTTGTTTTCTTGTTTCTTTGTCAAAAACACAAAAAAATAGTTTTACTAGTTTAGTTTCTTATTTGAAAACACAAAAAATGACTACTCTTAATAACACTAACTTGTGTGACTTCACTAGCACCAACAACAATGATTTTATGAGCACACCTATTGCTCCACCGGTTCCTGATGCTACTTTCTTTGAGATTAAACCTGCTTTACTCAATCTTGTTATGAGAGAACAATTTTTTGGTATTGGTAATGAAGATGCTGCTGCCCATCTAAATAACTTTGTTGAACTTTGTGAGATGCAAAAGCATAGGGATATAGATGGAGATATTGTTAAGCTGAAATTGTTTCCTTTCTCTTTGAGAGGAAAAGCTAAAGAATGGTTGAATTCCTTAACTAGGAATAGTATTGATTCTTGGACTAAATGCAAGGATGCTTTCATTGGAAAGTATTATCCTCCTGCTAAGATTATATCTATGAGAAGTGAAATAATGAAGTTTAAACAATCTGATAACGAACATGTTGCTCAAGCTTGGGAAAGAATGAAATTTTTGGTAACGAATTGTCCCACTCATGGACTGACTGCTTGGATGATCATCCAAACTTTTTATGCAGGATTGAACTATTCTTCAAGGAACCTATTGGATTCTGCTGCTAGAAGTACCTTTAAGACCATTACTTTGGGTGCTGCAACAGAGCTTCTAGATCATATGATGGTTAACTACTCTGAATGGCATACTAAGAGAGCTCCACAAGGTGAGAAGGTAAATTCTGTTGAGGAAACCTCCTCTTTGAGTGATAAGATTGATGTTATTATGTCTATGCTTGTTAATGGGAAAGCCCATATTGATTCAAATAATGTTCCTTTAGCCTCTTTGGTTGCTCAAGAAGAGCAAGTTGATGTGAACTTTATAAGAAATAATAATTTTGGCAACAATACTTATGGTAGTAACAATTATAGGCCTTACCCTACTAATAATACTTATGGTTATAATGGCAAGCCTAGATTACCTAGTGAAGGAAGAATTTTAGAAGTTGAAAGAGCCACTAAGAACTTCATGCAAATGAAATATGAACAAAATAAAATATTTACTAAAACTATGGAGGAACAATCTACCATTTTGAAGAACATTAGCCATCAACTTGAGAGTCTAAATAGGGAAATTTCTAGTTTACAATTGAAACTTTCTAATGCTGAAAGGAATATATCATCTTTGTCTGAAGCTCAATCTTCAATGATTAATAAAATGGCTGCTAAACCTGAAACTAATGATAATCCCTTTGCAGCTATTAATGCCATACAAGTAAGAATTGATGAAAATGTTAGACTATTAGCTGAATTACATGCTAAGTGGGAAAGAGAAGATGAAATTGCTAGAAACATTAGTGTTTCTACTATCACTACCACTAGTGTTAAGGCTAGTAATAGTTCTACCACTCTAGATGATAATTTTGATTTTGATCTTGATGGTTGTAACATCTTTGAAGTTATTAAGTTCGTACAAAATCTTGCTAAAAGTCCTAATGCTAGTGCTATGAACATGGCCTTTACAAAACACATTACTGATGCTCTCATAAAGATTAAATAAGAAAATATGAAACATAAAGCTTCCATTCCTATAAAACAAGAAGATGGTTGGGATCCCATCATTAATATGAAAGTGAATGATTTTGATTTCAAAGCTTTATGTGATATTGATAGTAGTGTTTCTATTATGCCTAGAAGGATTTATGATATGCTTGATTTGCCACCACTTGAAGATTGTTATTTGAATGTCCCATTTGATGATAATTCTAAAGAGAAACTCATGGGGAGTATTAATGATGTTCTTATTATGGTTAACAATGCCTATGTCCCCGTTGATTTCTATGTTTTGGATGTTGAATACAATGCTTCTTGTCCTATTACTTTGGGAAGACCTTTTCTTAGAACTGTTGGTGCCATTATTGATATGAAAGAAGGCACCATTAAATATCAACTCCATCTTTAGAAAGGTATAGAACACTTCCCTAAGAAGAGAGAAGATTTATTTTGCCTCTCCTATGAAAACAAAAATTGGTTTTAATGCTTCTTCATTCTTTTTCTTACTTCTTATGCCTAACTTAAAGGCGTTAAAGAAAAGTACTTATTGGGAGATAACCCAAAAGTTTTAGATGAGTCTTGGAAGTTATTACTTCAGTCATAACCTGTAACATCCCAAAACTTTAATCCAAGGTTATTAAGATCCAAATCATCAAAATTTAGAGTTAACAAAAACTTTCCCAATTAAAATTATTAAAGCATTCATATGGGTGTGCATTTAAATCAGGAGTTGTTTTGAATTGCCATGATTAAGTGATCCATTGCTTGTAAATGGATTCTTGGGTGAAATAAACATAATCTAGATCATTCCCAAACAAATCCCAAGGAAAAACAAATCAAAATGAATAAAAGAAGAGAATGGTCATTTGTGCCATTTTAATCAACATGCCTACTTTGGCTATTCCTAGAACTCAAAACCTAATAGAAACAAATGTGGATCTTTTCACCCCTTGCTAGTACATGTAATTATGTACCAAGGCCCACCTTGTGATCTGCCAAAATCTTTCAAACACTAATTTTAAATGGCATTTGAAAATTGAATGTAGTTCATATAAAAACTTGAGTCACTTTAGATGGAACACTTGGTGAAAATGAATTGAGAAAACCTTGGAATGATGAGTCATTCTATTGAGATGTTTTCACATGTGTTGAGAAACACAAATGGTTTATGATGATAAAAATGTTGATAAAAATGCCTTAACCCTTTAAAAAACTGATGGTTGGATTTGGATGCGATACCATTCCAAATTTTACCGTACAACCACAATACCTGAATTGGGTAAGGCTTAGCCATAAATTTATGTGCATTAGTATTAGTTCCCTCACGGGAGAGGTTTGAGATGAGGCTACCTCTCAATTTTGTCCACCTATGCAGTGCCCAAGATGACAGATGGTCATGGTTGGGAGGCCATGCTCATAGGAGAGGTGCTTATACTAGGGTGTGTAAAGGAAATGTTATGTTTGATTATCTGCATACTAAGTATGATGATTCAGGGTTATCCCTGACAGATGTATTGAATCTTGTGGTGAGAGTGTACCACCTCTGTAGAGTGTCAAACTATTCGAATAGCCGCGTCCGCGGTTATGGACAGTTGGAGTGGCCATACTGTTTCGTTGTCAGATGTTTTCAAAATAACTTATGAAATGAATGATGAATCTTGACTTTACCACAACAGAGTTGTGTTTATGACACTAGCTTCCCAACTTAAGTGATTCTAGAACTTTATTTTATCTTTCTTTGCTTTTGAACTCAGCTTAGGTTTCAAACTTAACTTTATATTTAAACTTAGAGTTAGCACTTTACCCTAGACTATACTACTTGTTAGTGGTAGTTTGCGGGTACTTAAAGAGTACTCATGGCTTTTGTCCCTGGCTATTGTCATGGCCAGACTATGAAGGAGACTACCAAGATGATGGCCAGCAGGACGGCTATGATAACTAGGACTATCTGCCTTCGTCAGCATTGCCTGTGCCCCTGAAGATGGACCCCACCGTTACACTTATTATTTATTCTTCTGCTTGTTGTATTAAGACTGGATCATGAGATCCTTATTTGTGTAAGACCTTATGTATGGTTTGTAATGGATGATGTACTGTGATATCCAATCTATTATGTCTCGCAAAAATGGTAATCCTAGGATTGCGATGAATGACATAACAACATCTGGGATTAAAAATCCGAGTGTTGACATGTTGGTATCAGAGCCATGACCATAGGAGACCCTAGTTAGAATGGACGTCTGAACAAAAACTTAGTTTCAAAACCAAAGTGAGTATTTATGAAAAACTATTTCCTCTCTTATCCTTGGGAATTCATTCTTTCTAAAAAAATTCATGGTACTCAAATTCTTACATTACTACTTAAAATTTGACACACTTGATCACTTCACTAATTTCCTCATCCTTAATTCTTGTAGATGGAGACTCAGTTGAGCAAGTTCTACCAGTTTGGAAACGGAGGTCAGCTGATTTTCGAAAGGGACCTACATTCACTGTCGGAGTTACTGGGACGCCCACATCCGGAGTTTCTTGGAGCTCAACTTCCAGGACCCCAAGGAGGAGATTTGCAGTGGCTATTCACAACTGATCTTAGAGGAAGCATAGAAGCACCAACGTCCGGGAGAATCCAGTTCTCCGTGAAAGAGAACAACTGGCTAGATGGATTACCCAGGGAAATGCATGAAGCTCTCGCATGTCTATGTGCCCTTAGTGTCAACCAAATCCAAGGAACCCGTTTTGCTCACTATGCAAGACGTGACTTCATGGGGATGCCGATGGAGATGCCAAGTCACCCGGAGCTGAAGCGTCAAGTGGAGAACCTTGACTTCCTGTTGTACGATCGCCAGAAGGAATTGGACAATGCTAGGGAGTTCGCCAACCACAACCGTGCCATTGCCGCCTAGAAGGCCCAGACTTTCTCGCTGCTAGTCAAGGATCGTCAGTCTCTTCGCCTCCAGCGTAAAAAGAAGGATCGCACCATCGGCTGTCTTTGCAAGAAGGTGGCCGACCTCGAGAAGACCGTCAAGGAGCAAGAAGCTCATCTTGCAGCCAAGGAGGAAGAAGAGAGGGTGAAGACATCCAGGGAGACATGGATTCTTACCTCAGCAATGATGATGACTTTCTAGAGGAGGATGCGGTGGACTTCTACACTAACGATGAGGACTCTGACTTCATCGATGATGAGTAGAGGAAATAGAGCACTATCGTAGCATGAGATGTATCGGTCCCACTGTATCGTAGCTCGCAGAATGGTTCTTCAAACCATCTGTTTTCCTGTGTTGTTGTGGTGTGTGTTTGTATCGTGTGCTTGTTTGCATGAATGAAATGAAGTTAGTTACAAAACCTGAGTCAAACTCAAAGTTTTAGTCTTGAAACCAAAACCATGAACCTTAGAACTTTCCATCTTACCCCTTTATCTACCTCAATCTTCAGATGACTCATGGAAATCAAGGAGGGAGCAGCTCGTCGCAAGACCCAATGCTGCAGATCTTGTAGAATCTCATCGCAGACAGAGAAGCAAGCAGGGCAGAGTGTCGAGCAAATCTAGCAACACTGCAACAGATCAACCAGATGGCTCTCAACAACCAAGGGCATGGAAACCAGGATCACCATGGATCCAAACTCAAAAACTTTCAGAATACCAATCCTCCAATCTTTAACCAAGCTGAAAACCCACTAGAAGCTGATGACTGGTTACAAATAATGGAAAACAACTTAGAAGTAGCCGGAGTTGATGACAACGAGAAAGTTCTCTTCACCACCCACTATCTAGCGGGAGATGCAAGAGCTTGGTGGACTAGTATCCGTAACATGAACCATGGTCAAGTGATGACATGGGAAGCCTTCAAAACCAAGTTCAGTCGCACCCACGTGCCGCATGGTCTAGTCACCCGACTAAGGGATGAGTTTCGCGATTTGAAGCAAGGCAGAATGACTATGGTGGAATACCATGACAGATTCCTGTCACTTGCAAGGTACGCCCCTGATGAGATCAACACAGAGGTCAAGAAGAAGGAGAGATTCCTGAACGGGTTGCATGATGAGATGCAGACTGTCCTCGTCAACATCCGCTTCGAGGATCTCGAAGAGCTAGTCGACTCTGCCATTTAGATGGAAGGGAAGATTAATCAGGCAAACGACAACCGCAAACACCATATGATGCAGCAATTTGGATCCAGCAGTCACCAGAAGTACCATCCTAACCCCTCACGAGGATATGGACCAAGGAACAATTGACCCCCAATGTCTCGCCCAAGCTACCCCAACCGTAGCGGAGGCAATGTGAAGTCCGGAGGAAACAATCACAACTCCGGCAATGCCAACAACAACAACACTGCACCCGGAACTGGCAGCAATGATGTGCCTGTCGTAGCAAAAGACAAGTCCTAGATACCTATTTCGAGTGTGGAGTGAAGGGCCACTATTCCAATGAGTGTCCCAAGAAGACTACCGCCACTGCCAATGTGAATGCCCTAGCTCAACAGCAGCATCGTGTTCAACCAGGAAGAAGATTTGCCCTAGGGAACCCTCCCAACCGCAACAACCGTCTCTTCCACATGAACGCCGAAGAAGCCCAGGAAGCGCCAGATGTAGTGCTGGGTATGTTTTCTGTCAACTCAGTTTTAGCAAGGGTATTGTTTGATTCGGGAGCATCGCATTCATTTGTCACCTAAGAATTTGCATGCACTAGTAAGATTCACCCAACCAACTTGAAGCATTTCATGATAGTCCAAATCCCCCGATCAACTACAAAAGCTAGAAAAGTTTGCAAAGCTGTGCCTATCAGAATACATGGGATAGATTTTTATGCCAACCTCATAGTACTTGGAACCAAAGGATTGGAAGTAGTACTAGGTATGGACTGGATGTCAAGGCATAAAGGAATGATAGACTATGCTGAGAAAGCCATCACCATGACCAGTAGCTCTGGAGTAACAGTAGAGCATATACGTGAAACCTTACCCCGTCAATTCAAGTGCAACAAGAATCTAGCCCTACCCACCATAGACCAAGAAAGAGTCGTTTTTGTGAATACCCCGACGTATTCCCAAATGAATTGCCAGGTATGCCCCCGGATAGGGATATTGAATTCATTATTGAATTAATCCCCGGAACCGGACCCATAGCCTAGAGACCCTATAGCATGAACCCCTCAGAGTTAGTGGAACTGAAGAAGCAGTTGGACGCCATGTTAGCAACAGGCTTGATTCAACCAAGCGCATCGCCATGGAGATCACCAGTGTTATTCATTGATAAGAAAGATGGAGGCAACCGTCTATGCACAGATTACAGAAAGTTGAATGACGTCACCATCAAGAACAAGTACCCCTTGCCAAAGATAGAGGATCTATTTGATCAGTTGACTGGAGCCCAGGTATTCTCAAAGATTGATCTTAGGACTGGTTATCACCAACTTAAGATTGATCTTAGGTTTGCATTATGGAAGTGTCCCCTCTCTCATTAGATATCTATGTATCCCTTGGTGTGAGATGCCGATATGGAATATTAATGAGAAGTTCTATCATTTACTCTTTTTCATATCTTATATTATTTTTCAATTGCTATTATATGATTGATCTTATTGTTAGTATTGGTATCACTTTGGGATCATTGAGTTAATTTAGTTGGTTTTGGCAAAACTGGCTCGGTCAGTAGTAACACTATTTTTGAGAGTTGAATGAAAAAGATAAAAGTACTCTTAAAGAAATATAATTTCATCACCTTTCTTTCTTGATTTGCTAATAAGTTTAGTATTCTCTAGTTAAGATCTTTTGTGCTTCCAAGGAATATTGCATGTTTGTTTTTATCACTTGTATGTTTGTTTGTTTCCTTCAATTCTTATGCTTGCTATCCAGCCTTGCTAGCCAAAAACCTGTACTGAGAGGGAATACTTCTCGTGCATCCAATCCTTAAACCAAAACCTATGCCATTTGTCTCCACCATACCTACCCACTAGCACTATTGCTATTCCAAGTAAATTCATGTCTTTATCTACCTTCCAAATAAAACTTGTTATGTGAAAATTAGTGATTAAATCTCTCACAAACTTGATGGCACACTTTACTTTCTTGCACTTAATAAACTTGAACCATTGTGCCCATCTATGCTGTGTATATGCTTGCGCTTTGTAAATTGTGAATTAGCAGAACCATGCTGTCATGGGGAACGCTTTCAACATTGCACTGGTACTTGGTACCTAGTTGATATCATGTTATTTTGTCTATCGATGTGGTTGGTGTGAAATGAAAGGTGAGTTATGTATGTATGTTAGAGAAACGCCTAGGTTGCCGGTCTAATCCATGCTGTCATGGTGGAAACCTGCAGCGTAACCATAATGAGCATCTATGAAGCATTCTTCTTATAAAAAAGAGATAGAGATTGAGAAAAAGAAAAAAAGAAAAAAAGAGATGAGAAAAGAGGCAAGAGAGAAAAAAGCACCATACTCCCATGGTAAATAAGAAGATTGTTGAGATGCTTGTTGTCTACTTGCCTTGTCATTTTGATATGGGGATTCTTTGGTATCATCGGGCACGGGGTACCCCGTTGGCGGTTCTCTATGATACACATGTACTTACAATGACAAGAACTTACCGGTGACTAAACTTGAGTAGCATGAGGAGCGGCCCTCGTATTCAAGGGACATGAGATTTCTAACTTATACTTCGTCAAGCATATACACCATAGTTTGTTCACTTTAACCTTAATCACTTCAAGATGCTTATGATAGGGGCAATGAGAGCTGAAAGCTATAAGTACCATAATTTTTGGAAGCTCTTTATGAGACTTGAATCCCTACCTCTTTTATAAAGGCCTTTCTTCCACCATTATATTGAGTCTCCACCCTCTACATTTATGCACCTACTTTGAGAGCATAGTGGCCATTATTAGTTCTATGTGCATTGTCCCAAGACTAGTTGATTGATGCATAACTTGATATTGCTTGTTTTAAACTTGAGTAGCTTGAGGAGTGGCCCTCATATTCAAGGGACATGAGATTTTCAACTTACAACTTGTCAAGCATATCCTCATATTTGATCACTTTAACCTTAATCACCTAAAGATGCCTATGATAGGGGCAATGAGAGCTGAAAGCTAATAAGTACCATAAATTTTGGAAGCTCTTTATGAAACTTGAAATCCCTGCTTCCCTCTGCGAAGGGCCTTTCTTTTACTTTCTAGTTGAGTCATTAAACCTATTCCCTTCTACCTCAGCAAGTATTTTGAGTTGTTGTGTTTCATTCATTCATATGATGATTTATTCAGTCATGTTTCTTATGTTCCTTGTTTTGCACATTGCTCTTATCTTGGTGTTTACTACTTTAAAAGCTATCATTGAAAATTAGTTATTTGTGAACTCCAGCAAATTGTCAACTATTCTTCGACCAAGAGCTAAGTTTGCCATTACCAATTATGATTTACTTTATGTATCTTTATTGTGTTTCCTTTACTTATTGCAAGTTAAGTTATATAATAGTGAGTTGTCTTCTATTATGATTTATGTATTGATGAATGTGATGCTTCTTGTCCGTATTCTTTTATCAACTCTTCACTCCATAAACCTGAGGTCATGTTTATTGAGTTCAGTTCGCTTGGGGACAAGTGAAGTCTAAGCTTGGGGGGAGTTGATATGTCCATTTTGCATCACTATTCTATATCATAATTTACTGTTATTCATTGATATATTTCATATTAAGAGATGATACTTATGTTATTTCATCTGTTTTTGCATGGTTGATGACTTTTGGAGCATGTATCGCTGCAGTCAGGATTCTGATAGAAAAGGTGCTGTTTGGAGGCAAAATTCGCGAATATCAGAAAATCCGGGAAAATACATGGAAAATCCTATTTTTCCAGAAGACGAAGACTGCTAGAAGGAGGAGTGGAGATGGGCCACAGGGGGGCCACACCACCCCCTGGCGCGGGCCACCCCACGCCACCAGGTAGTGTGGCCGCCCTGGTCCACCCCTGGCTCTCCCCTCTGGCGTATATTCTCCTCCTAAGACTCGTAGAGCGACCATAGAAAGATTACGCTGCCTCTGCGAGGCGGAAAACACTGAGAGAGAAAGATCTCTCCGGCAGACAGAATTCTACCGGGGGAATTCCTTATCGGAGAGGGGAGATCGTCGCCATCAACACCACCATCAAGCTAGACTTCATCGGGATCATCATCATCATCACCACCATCATCTCCACCAGCACCATCATCACCATCTCCATATCTCTGTAACAATTGGGTTGAATCTTGCTTAGTTCTTAGGGGAAACTTTCCCGGTGTTGATTACTCTTTGTAGTTGATGCTATTGAGTGAACCATTGAATTATAGTTTATGTTCAGATTTTTACACATCATTATTTCATATCTGATCATGATCCATATGATGTCTTGTGAGTAGTTCGTTTAGTTCTTGAGGACATGGGAGAAGTCATGTTGTTAGTAGTGGAATTGTGTTGAGAAAGATTCAATGGTTTGATATTTAAGTTATGGTGTACTTCTTCTAGTGGTGTCATGTGAACATCTACTACATGACACTTCACCTATATGGGCCTAGGGGAATGCATTGTGTATTTGGCTACTAATCGTAGGGGTTGCCGGAGTGAAAAAAACCTGAACCCCCGTTAGGAAACCATTGCACAAAGGACATTAGGGTCTTAGAGTTTAAAGCTGTGGTTAGGTTTCTACCTTAATTACTTTCTTGTGCTTGTGGATGCTTGCAAGGGGTATAATCACAAGTATGTATTAGTCCTAGGAAGGTCGGTACATTAGCAAAGGTTCACCCACACAACACTTAGCAAACTAAAGAATATTAATCAACTATATGAAGCGAAAGCACTTGATGATATTCCGTGTGTCCTCGAGAACGTTTGGTCATCTTAAATAATACAACCGGCTTGTCCTTTGCTGAATAAAGGATTGGGCCACTTGCTGCATTTATTCTTATTGTCTTTTATTTACTCGTACTTTATTTACCTGCTTTATCAAAAACCCCTAAAAATCCGTTTGCTAAGTATTTATAGAGAATTCCTACTCCAAGCCACTAGCCAGCACATTCTGCTCCTCGTTGGGTTCAACACTCTTACTTATCGAAAATACTGCGATACACCCCCTATACTTGTGGGTCATCACGCGCCAGGGCGGCCACACCGGGTGGCGGCGCGGCCGTCCCTAGGGCGTGCCACCAGGGGGTGTGGGCCCCCTGGTACTCCATCGAACTTGCCCCTTTGCCTATAAAAGCCTCCCGGGACGAAAACCCTAAGTACCCGATCAAAATTCCATAAAAGAGTCTGTAGCCGCCACCATCTCCATACCTAGACCAGGAGGGATCTGAAGCTCTTCCCGGCACCCTGCTGGAGGGGAGAGATCATCCTGGAGGCCTGATACGTTGCTAACGTATCTATAATTTTTTGATGTTCCATGCTTGTTTTATATCTACTTTCTTATGTTTTGTCCACACTTTGGAGTACTTTTACACATTTTCTAGAACTAACCTATTAACAACATGCCATAGTGCCAGTTGCCTGTTTTCTTCTGCTTTTGGTTCCAGAAAAGCCAGAAAATGAATATTCTCGGAATTGGACCGGACAAAAGCCAAAGTCGATATTAAGACTTAGGGAGCCACAAGACGAGACGGAGAGGGGCCAGGGGATGGCCACACCATGTGGTGGCGCGGGCTAGCCCTAGCCGTGCCACCAGGTGGTGTGGGCCCCTGGTCTACCCACCGACGTTGCCTCTTTGCCTATAAGAAGCCTCCCGTTGCAAAAACCCTAATTCGGGGGACAGAAAGTCTCTGTTTCGACACCCTGCCGGGACGGGGAATTGGCCCTGGAGCCATCTCCATCGATCTCGACCACCATCTCCATCGCCGTTGCTGATTCCCATGATGACGAGGGAGTAGTTCTTCCTCAAGGCTAAGGGTTCTACCGATAGCTATGTGTTCATATCTCTCTCTATGCATGATCATATTGTGATCATGAGCTTTGTAATCAAGTATATCTACCTTGCTACTCAAGTGCTTTAATAGATCTCTGCTCTCCCCATGTGTGTGAAAGTGACAGCGTGCACACCATGGTGGCACTTAGGCTAGAGATTACAAATACTTGTTATGAGTTATATTTGGAGTTGGATGTCTCTATGAAATTGTGGTGTTTGTGGGAACCATCTAGCGATCAATGTGACAGTGTAGGGTTATCTAGATGGGGAAAGCAAACTTTGAGGTGTGCTGTTATAGCCCTACCATGAATGAGAGTGTCCAACCGGAGAGTAGTTCAGAGTAGTATCATAAAGAGAAGATGTTTATATGAGAGTGTTCACTAGCAAAAGTATGATCCCTAGGCCTTGTTTCTAAGCATTGAAACACCATTTGCAATTAGATCTGTTACATGTTTGCTTGCTTCCATCATTATTTAAGTTTGCCTTTAGTCTCTTCCCACGTCAACCACACACCAGCAAGTATTTTCTAGCACCGTTGTCTTATATCCATACCACTTATATTTTACTATCTCTTCGCCGAATTAGTGCACCTATACACCTGACAAGTGTATTGGGTGCGTTCGGGACACAAGAGACTTCTTGTATCTTGATTGCAGGGTTGCTTGAGAGGGGATACCTTTGACCACTTCCTCCCTGAGTTTGATAAACCTTGGGTGATCCACTGAAGGGAAACATGCTGCTGTTCTACAAACTTCTGCACTTGGAGGCCCAACAACTGTCTACAAGAATAGAAGTGCGTAGACATCAAGCTATTTTCTTGCACCGTTGCCGGGGAGGTAAGGTAAAAGGTACTCGCATCCTCCGGTTTGAGTGCTCGACGTTATTTCCTTTAGATTCTGCAATTTTGTCTTTTTGTTTCTTGGTTTCACTAGTTAGGCGTAATGGAAAACAACCACAAAATTAGAGAGCTTTATAGTATTTATCTTGAGTTAGGACATGGAGTGTTTGAAGAGAAAATTAAAAAACCTATGGAACTTTATTTGCATGCTAATATCAATGTTTGCTAATGCTATTGAAAAGTCTAAGCTTGGGGAAGCTAGTTTTTATGAAAATGATCTTTTTAGTTCCCCAACTTTGGAAGATAGCTATTCTATTGCTTATGATGATACCAAACCTCCAATATATGATGATTACAATGATGAACATGATATTTTCAGTCCACCTACTATTGAGGACAAAATTAATGATTACAATATGCCTCCTATATTTGATGATTATGGCGATGAGAATAATAATGATATTTATTTTGTTGAATTTTCTCCCACTACAATTAATAAGAATGACTATGTTCATGTGGAGAGTATTAATTCTTTTATGCATGTGGCTCATGATAAGAATGTTTTATGTGATAGTTATATTGTTAATTTTATTCATGATGCTACTGAAAGTTATTATGAGAGAGGGAAACATGGTTTTATGCATCTCAATAATATTAATTTTACCCTCTTTATGTTGAAAGTCTTGAAGTTGCACTTGTTTTGCTTTACTATGCTTGTTGCTTTGTGCTTTGATGACTTGTTTCTTTACAAGATTCCTATGCATAGGAAGTGGGTTAGACTTAAATGTGCTTTGAGTTTGCTTCTTGATGCTCTCTTTTACTTCAATTCACATTTCTTATGAGAGCATCTTCTCAAACTATCATGCCTAACTTAAAGGCGTTAAAGTAAAGTACTTATTGGGAGATAACCCAAAAGTTTTTGATGAGTCTTGGAAGTTATTACCTCTGTAATAACTGCTCCTTATCCTTTTTATTTGTTTTTTGTGCCAAGAGTAACCTCTAATGATAGAGAAGTAATGCTTGGGAAAGTTGCTGTCCCGAAACAGATTTTTTTTCAACAGGTTGTTATCTAACTTTCGTTAGTTCAACACTTTTCGATTTGAGCAACAAAAGGTCTTTGAACAAATTTGTTTTTACCCGTCGGTCTGTTTTGACAGATTTTTGCCATTATTTGCATTTGCCACTTAATCTCTTTCTCTTTGAGTTCTCTTTGATCATTTGAACTTTTTAAAGGAAGTGCTACGGTATCTTGTGTTTTAATGGAAGTTTTACTTTTGTTGAAGCTGAACCAAAAGACTTATTATCTTGAGTGCACTAATGTTGCTAATGAAGATTGTGTGAAGTTTTGTATGAAGGAAAATTTTCAGGTGTATGGAAGAACAATGTGATAAGATGAAGTATGGAAAAAAGCTCAACCTTGGGGAAGCCACATGTGTCACCGCAAGACATATCCAAGAAGTACAAGCGTCAAAGCTTGGGGATACCCAAGGCATCCCCTTCTTCATCAATAAAAATCTCAGTTTTCTTCCAAACAGTTCATTTTTATTGTTTCATGCACAATTGTGTTGTTCTTGGAGCGTCTTTGTTTTCGTTCTTAGTTTTTGTTTGCTTAGTTTGCTTGGTTTGCTGCAATAAGTTGGTTGGATCCCAACACTTCTTTTGGAGAGAGACACACTCTGCTTTCATTGTTTAGAACGCTCTAGTTTTCATTTTCATTGTTTTGTGAGTGTTCTCTTTTGCTAGCACTTGGTTGATGTCTACGCACTTCTATTCTTGTAGACAGTTGTTGGGCCTCCAAGTGCAGTGGTTTGTAGAACAACAGCAAGTTTTCCCTTAAGTGGATTACCCAAAGTTTATCGAACTCAGGGAGGAAGTGGTCAAAGGTATTCCCTCTCAAGCAACCCTGCAATCAAGATATAAGAAGTCTCTTGTGTCCCCAACACACCCAATACACTTGTCAGGTGTATAGGTGCACTAATTCAGCGAAGAGATAGTGAAATACAAGTGGTATAGATAATTATAAGTGGTAATGGTGCTAGAAAATACTTGCTGACGTGTGGTTGACATGGGAAGAGACTAAAGGCAAACTGAAATAAATATGGAAGCAAGCAAACATGTAATAGATCTAGTTGCAAACAGTGTATCAATGTCTAGAAACAAGGCCTAGGGATCATACTTTCACTAGTGAAAACTCTCATATAAATATCTTCTCTTTATGATACTACTCTTAACTACTCTCTAGTTGGACACTCTAATCCATGGTAGGGCTATAAAAGCACAACTCAAAGTAAGCCTTTCCATCTAGATAACCCCACACTGTCACCTTGAGCACTAGATGGTTCCAACAAACACCACAATTTCATAGAAACATCCAACTCCAAATATAACTCATAACAAGTATTTGTAATCTCTAGCCTAAGTGCCACCATGGTGTGCACGCTGTCACTTTCACACACATGGGGAGAGCAGAGATCTATTAAAGCACTTGAGTAGCAAGGTAGATCTACCTGATTACAAAGCTCATGATCACAATATGATCATGCATAGAGAGAGATGAACACATAGCTACAGGTAGAACCCTTAGCCTCTAGGAAGAGCTACTTCCTCATCATCATGGGAGTCAGCAATGGTGATGGAGATGTTGTGGAGATCGATGGAGATGGCTCCGGGGGCACTTCCCCGTCCCGGCAGTGTGCCAGAACAGAGACTTTCTGTCCCCCGAATCTCCCCTTCGGTGGTGGCGGTGCTGTGGAACTTTTTGTGGCTTTTTCATTGACTACTTAGGGTTTTTGCATCGGGGGAGATATATAGGCGAAAGAGGCAAGGTCAGTGGCCGGCCAGGGGGCCCACACCATGCCCTAGCGCGACCAGGGGGACCCGTGCCTAGGGGTGGTGTGGCCACCCTGTGGCCCCTCTGCGTCTTGTCTTCTGGCTCCGTGAGTCTTCCGGTAAAATATCAACTTCGGCTTTTGTCCCATCCAATTCCGAGAATATTCATTTTATGACTTCCTAGAACCAAAAGCAGCAGAAAACATGCAGCTGGCACTATGGCTCTTTGTTAATAGGTTAGTCCAAGAAATCATATGAAAAGTACTCCAAAGTGTGGACAAAACATAAGAAAGTAGATAAAACCAAGCATGGAACATTAAAAATTATAGATACGTTAGCAACGTATCAACATCCCCAAGCTTAACTCCTGCTTGTCCTCGAGTAGGTAAGTGATAAAAAGAAAGAATAAATTTTGAGGGGACATGCACCATCATAAACTTGATCAAAGTATTTGTAAAACATTGATAGCTGGGATCATAGTACTTCAACACAGCATGAAAGGTAAAGTTCTAACAATAAGACAAAGCAACTATGTTGCCACATGAAAAGCACAAACAAAAGATTCATGAATAATAATGCTTTGAAAGACGTTTGTTTGTTGCACATAAAGAAAACATAGCATAGTGGCATTCAGCTTGTCCCTCATAGAGTAGCAAACATAAATGCATAGGACACCTTCAAAGTTTATAAGAGTGACTAGATACAAGTAGTTTAAGAACAAGCAATATCAAGTTATGCATTAATCGACATGTCTTGGGACAATGCACATAGAACTAAGAATGGCCACTATGCTCTCAAAGTAGGTGCATAAAGGTGGAAGGTGGAGACTCAACATAAAAGTAAAAGAAAGGCCTTCATAGAAGGAAGCAGAGATTCAAGTTTCATAAAGAGCTTCCAAAAATTATGGTACTTATTAGCTTTCAGCTCTCATTGCCCCTATCATAAGCATCTTTAAGTGATTAAGGTTAAAGTGAACAAACTATGAAGTATATGCTTGACGAAGTATAAGTTGGAAACCTCATGTCCCTTGAATACGAGGGTCGCTCCTCATGCGACTCAAGTTTAGTCACCGGTAAGTTCTTGTCATCGTAAGTACATGTGTATCATAGAGAACCGCCAACGGTGTACCCCTTGCCCGATGATACGGAAGAATCCCCATATCAAAATGACAAGGCAAGCAGACAACAAGCATCTCAGCACTCTTCTTATTTACCATGGGAATATGGTGCTTTTTTCTCTCTTTCCTCTTTTCATAATCACTTTTTTTCTTTTTATCTTTTTTCTCAATATCTGACTCTTTTTTATAAGAAGAATACTTCATAGACAACTCATTATGGTTACGCTGCAGGTTTCCACCATGTCCGCATGGATTAGACCAGCGGCCTAGGCATTTCTCTAACATGTATACATAACTCCTTGGACTTACAAGCTCCCCTTTCATTTCACACCGATGACATCCATAGACAAAAGAGTATGATATCAACTAGGTACAAAGTACAAGTGCAATGTTGAAAACGTTCCCCATGACAACATGGTTCTGCTAATTCCCAACAAATAAGTGCAAGGATATACAACATAGACAACAAATAAGTGTGCCATCAAGTTCGTGAGAGCTTTAGTTACTAGTTTTCTCATAACAAGTTTAATTCGGAAGGTAAACAAAAACATGAATATACTTGGAATAGCATATGCTAATAGGTAGGTATAGTGGACTCTTTGGAATAACTTGGTTTTAGGAGTTGGATGCATGAGTGGAACTCATACTTGATTACAGAGGGTAGCAAAAGACTGGGAGCGACCAACTAAGAGAGCAATAATGGCCATAATCATGCAAAGCGACAAAACATCATTGATTAAAGCATAAAGTGATACTACAAGTTGAAAACTAAAGGATCATGAAGGCTATGGTGACTTGGGATAGTCATAACATGGTGTGAGCATGCGCGAAGTCAACCCAAATAAAGCATGAAAGGAGAATACCACAATACTATGCTTTAATATGCTAAAACAACGCATGATCCTTCCAAGGCACATTTAAGCAATGTCAATTGTTTATAACAAGTCATGCTACAGCAAAGAATACTAAGCATAAAGCCAAAACAATATCAAGCATGGCATGACAAAGCATAGGCCATAATCAAAAATAAGCTCTCTTTACCACTTAAGCATGAACTTTTCCTACTCTTTTCCAATCCAAACCAAACTATTTGAAAACCAATGTATGAAAGAGGGGGTCCAACCAATTTATTCAGCAAAATAAGCAAACCAAGCAAACTAAAAATAAAAACGAAAATGAAAAATAAGACGCTCCAAGAACAACACAACTGTGCATGAAACAATAAAAATGAAGCGTTTGGAGGAAACCTGAGATTTTTATTGATGAAGAAGGGGATGGCTTGGGCATCCCCAAGCTTTGACGCTTATACTTCTTGGATATTTCTTGGGGTGACACGCGTGGCATCCCCAAGCTTGAGCTTTAGTCCATTCTTCATCTCATTACTCCTTCCTTCCATACACCTGATTTTTTTTCCTTCACACAAAATTTCACACAATCTTTATTAGCAACATTAGTGCACTCAAGATAATAAATCTTTAGGTTCAGTTCTAACACCAATAACACTTGCATTAAAACACTAGATACATTAGCACTTCCCTCAAAAAGCTCAATTCCCCAAAAGAACTCAAAAAGAAACCAACAAGAAGCAAATGCAAATAATGGCAGAAATCTGTCAAAACAGACCAGCAGGTAAAGATGAATTTTTTTGAAGACCTTGTGTTGCTAAAATAAACAAATCTTGAACTAAGGAAAGTTAGATAACAACTTGGGGCATAAACACAAAAATTCACGCCTCAAAATAACGTACAGAGATTTTACACGAATTTTTACGGTGAAGCACATAAATCTGTTTCGGGATAGCAACTTTCCCAAGCATTACTTCTCTCTCATTAGAGGTTACTCTTGGCACAAAAATCAAATAAAAAGGATAAGGAGTGGTTATTACGAGGTAATAACTTCCAAGACTCATCTAAAACTTTTGGGTTATCTCCCAATAAGTACTTTTCTTTAACGCCTTTAAGTTTGGCATGATAGTTTGAGAAGATGCTCACATGGGAAATATGAATTGAAGTAAAAGAGAGCATCAAGAAGCAAATTCAAAACACATTTAAGTCTAACCCACTTCCTATGCATAGGAATCTTGTAAAGAAACAAGTCATGAAATAACAAATCAACAAGCATAGGAAAACAAAACAAGTGCAACTTCAAAAATTTCAACATAAAGAGGGGAAACTTAATATTGTTGAGATACATTAAACCATGTTTTCTCTCTCATAATAAATTTCAGTAGCATCATGAATAAGATTAACAATATAACTATCACATAAAACATTCTTATCATGATCCACATGCATAAAATAATTATTACTCTCCCTATAAGCATAGTCATTCTTATTAATTGTAGTGGGAGCAAATTCAACAAAATAGCTATCATTATTATTCTCATCACCATAATCATAAAATATAGGAGGCATATTGTAGTCATAATTAATTGCCTCCTCAATAGTACGTGGACTGAAAATATCATATTCATCATTGTAATCATCATATATTGGAGGTTTGGTATCATCATAAGTAATAGAATAGCTATCTTCCAAAGTTGGGAAACTAAAAAGATCATTTTCATAAAAAGTAGCTTCCCCAAGCTTAGAATTCTCCATAGCATTAGCAATATTGGTGTTCAAAGGGAATGAGATTTCCAACTTATACTTTATCAAGCATATACTCCATAGTTTGTTCACTTTAACCTTAATCACTTCAAGATGCTTATGATAGGGAAATGAGAGCTAAAAGCTAATAAGTACCATAATTTTTGGAAGCTCTTTATGAGACTTCAATCCCTGCTTCCTTCTATGAAGGCCTTTCTTTTACTTTTATGTTTAGTCTCCATCTTCTATCTTTATGCACCTATTAAGAGAGCATAGTGGCCATTCTTAGTTTAATGTGCATTGTTCCGAGACTTGTTGATTGATGCATAACTTTGATATTGCTTGTTCTTAAACTATTTTGTATCTAGTCACCCTTATGAACTTTGAAGGTGTCCTATGCAATTATGTTATGCTACACTATGAGGGACAAGTTGAATGCCATTATGCTATGTTTTCTCTATGTGAAACAAACAAACGTCTTGCAAAGCATTGTTATTCATGAATCTTTTGTTTATGCCTTTTCATGTTGCAACATAGTTGTTATGAATTATTGTTACAACTTTATCTTTCATGCTATGTTGAAGTACTATGATCCCAGCTATTAATGTTTTATAAATGGTTTGATCAAGATTGTGATGGTGCATGTCACCTCAAAAATTATTCTTTCTTTTTATCACTTACCTACTCAAGGATGAGCAGGAGTTAAGCTTGGGGATGTTGATACATTGCTAACGTATCTATAATTTTTTGATGTTCCATGCTTGTTTTATATCTACTTTCTTATGTTTTGTCCACACTTTGGAGTACTTTTACACATTTTCTGGAACTAACCTATTAACAAGATGCCACAGTGCAAGTTGCCTATTTTCTTCTGTTTTTGGATCTAGAAAAGCCAGAAAATGAATATTCTCGGAATTGGACCGGACAAAAGCCAAAGTAGATATTTGACCAGAAGACTCACGGAGCCAAAAGACAAGACGGAGAGGGGCCAGGGGCTGGCCACACCATGTGGTGGCGCGGGCTAGCCCTGGCCGTGCCACCAGGTGGTGTGGGCCCCTGGTCCACCCACCGACCTGGCCTCTTCGCCTATAAGAAGCCTCCCGATGCAAAAACCCTAAATCGTCAAGCCTCCAGCCACGAAAAGTTCCGCAGTGCCAGCACCACCGAAGGGGAAATTCGGGGGACAGAAAGTCTCTGTTCCGGCACCCTGTTGGGATGGGGAATTGCCCCCGGAGCAATCTCCATCGATCTCCACCACCATCTCCATCACTGTTGCTGATTCCCATGATGATGAGGGAGTAGTTCTTCCTCAAGGCTAATTGTTCTACCGGTAGCTTTGTGTTCATCTCTCTCTATGGATGATCATGAGCTTTGTAATCAAGTAGATCTACCTTGCTACTCAAGTGCTTTAATAGATCTCTGCTCTCCCCATGTGTGTGAAAGTGACAGCGTGCACACCATGGTGGAACTTAGGCTAGAGATTACAAATACTTGTTATGAGTTATATTTGGAGTTGGATGTCTCTATGAAATTGTGGTGTTTGTTGGAACCATCTAGCGCTCAAGGTGACAGTGTGGGGATATCTAGATGGAGAAAGCGAACTTTGAGGTGTGTTTTATAGCCCTACCATGGATTAGAGTGTCCAACCGGAGAGTAGTTCAGAGTAGTATCATAAAGAGAAGATATTTATATGAGAGTGTTCACTAGCAAAAGTATGATCCCTAGGCCTTGTTTCTAAACATTGAAACACCGTTTGCAATTAGATCTGTTACATGTTTTCTTGCTTCCATCTTTATTTAAGTTTGCCTTTAGTCTCTTCCCACGTCAACCACATGCTAGCAAGTATTTTCTGGCACCGTTGTCTTATATCCATACCACTTGTATTTTACTATCTCTTCACTGAACTAGTGCACCTATACACCTGACAAGTGTATTGGGTGTGTTGGGGACACAAGAGACTTCTTGTATCTTGATTGCAGGGTTGCTTGAGAGGGGATACCTTTGACCACTTCCTCCCTGAGTTTGATTAACCTTCGGTGATCCACTTAAGGGAAACTTGCTGCTGTTCTACAAACCTCTGAAGTTGGAGGCCCAACAACTGTCTAAAAGAATATAAGTGCATAGACATCAAGGCCTTCTTCATCACCATGCCTGCCTCCGGTGTGATGCGTGAGTAGTTCATCCTTGGACTACGGGTCCATGTAGTAGCTAGATGTTTGGTTCTCCTCCTTTGTGCTAAGATGTTTATATCTTGTGAGCTCCGTTCATGATCAAGATCTTCTATTTGTAATCTTAGATGTTGTGTTTGCGGTGATCCAATGGATATTGAGATGCTATTTCGGATTGATTATTGATTCTATCATGTTTATGTTATTTGTGATCTTGCATGCTCTCCGTTATTAGTAACTATCTTGGCCAAGTAGATGCTTGCAACTATAAGAGGGAGTATTTATGCTCGATAGTGGTTTCATGCCTCTAGTAATCTGGGGAAGTGACAGAAATCTCTAATGCAATTATCTTGCTACTAGGGAGAAAACAAAAATCTTTGGTCCATGGGGCAATTGTATTATTTACTTTACACACTTTGCTTAATGCAATTATCTGTTGCTTGCAACTTAATACTCGAAGGGGTTCAGAAGATAACCTGAAGGTGGATTATTAGTCATAGATGCAGTTGGATTACGGTCTATGTATTATGTTGTAATGTCCAATCAAATCGCATATGAGTCAATATGTCTAGTATATGCATTGTATGCTTTCTCAGATTTGTCAATTGCCCCGCTGTAATTTGTTCACCCAACATGCTATTTATCTTAAGGAGAATCACCTCAAGTGAACTATGGACCCTAGTAAATTCTTTTACCATTGATATACCATCTACTTTTTTACTGTTTACTGTTTACATTCTGCAAGAAATTACTATCTTCCACACTATACGTTTAATCCTTTGTTTTTAGCAAAACCAGTGAGATTAACAACCTCATTGTATGTTGGGGCAAAGTTCTATGGTTGTGCTGTGCAGGATTCCAAGTTGCTAACAAGACCTTGGAGTTATTTCCTTGCTCCTACTGGTTCGATAACCTTGGTTTCATAACTGAGGGAAAACTTGCTACTATGTTCATCATACCTTCCTCTTGGGGTTCCCAACGAGCTCTACGTTTTGAGCCATCAAGGGGCCATATGCACCTCGTGTTAGTAGAGATGGGCGAGCACATTGTCTCGGCAGATAGGGCAACTGGCATTAGTGTCAAACCAAGTGAAGATGCCCTTGCGGTGGTACGGATTGTTGCATCCCCGGAGATGCACTGTTGTGCGTTTCGATAGCGGCCATCCTCCTGCTCAACCAGGTACCAACTGTCTTGAAGCACCGTCAGGTTGACGATGAGCCGGATATCCATGGTGAGGGTTAGGTCGAAGTGGAAACCGTCGACCCACATACACGCCTCATGCCAGAGCCGGTGCAGAATGTCGTATGGAATGATGATGTCCCACTCCTCCACCATGAGTTGCAGGTTCTTCAGCATCCATACACGGCCAAGAACCTTGCACATATTTCCCATGACCTTAGTCGCTCTTTGAAGCTTGCTGGGAGGCAGGATGAGATTCAACACCTCCTCTTTAGAGGGTGTGGTCGTGACATCGTCCTCCTCCAGAAGGGCTGGGATGGAGCCACACATCAGCATGAGCTCGTACATCCTCGAGAAGAAGATCTTCAGTGTCACTGTGTATGGCATCGCCTCGTTAACTAACTTCGGCTCAACGATGGAGAACTCGGTTGTGGCTGCGGAGACACGGCAGGAACGGAAGACATGCGGGCCAGACTTGATGATGCGCTCCAATTCTGGCGGTGCCGCCATTTGGTCATGTTTTGGGGGGTTGGGGGAGGGGCTAGTCAATGGTGCTGGCCTGGATGAGGGGGAAGAGGCTAGGGGAAATGGGTGAGAGTGGACTGCTTGAACAAAAGGCAGGGCTGCGCTACCTCATCACTCCCTAATGTCAGCCCTGGCTCGTCCTCTCTTCATGTATCTATTTAGGCTAGTCATAGTGCTAAATATTTTAGACTAGTAACTTGCAGGTGTTACTACCTTCATAGTGGGTGATAACATGTGTGTGGTGTCATGCAAGACCTAATTAATTAGGTTCTAGACTCATATTGACATGGGTATATCCTACAGGTACTCGAGCTTGGTATATACGGTCCAAATACATACAGGCCCATGGTGTCGCCAAGGGCCGGATGGAGGGACTTGAGTAACCTACGGACTCTCGATTGCTTGAAGGACAAGAAGAAGCTAAAGATAGAAAGTTTGAAGGGGAAAACCCTAACTTGTAACCGACTCGACCTGCTACCCGAGACCTAGCCTATCTATATAAAGGCTAGGAGGGGGCAGCGAGGAGGACACACACGCAACCCTAGTTTCCATAACCCTTGCCAGATTGCATCTGCGCACCATTGTAACTTTCGACTCCTTCGATAATTCCACGAGCAAACAAGCAGGAGTAGGGACCTCTACGAGGCCTGAACCTGGGTAAATCCTTTGTCCCCTGTGTGCTTGTTTGCTAGCCGATAGATGTCTCCAGCGCTCCCTCCTTCTCCAAAACCCAAGTCCATAACAATGGGAATTGACGAGTTAAACCCTCGTCAATTGGCGCCGTCTGTGGGAATTGGGAGTGCTGATGTTGCGGCTTGTTCGGCCCCATCAAACGCGATCTACAACTCTGCAACAGCGGAGATTTGCCAGCTTTTCGGCGCCTTCGACTTCACCGTCCGCACGCTGGCTACTCGCCCGGCCTTTGAGTCCGTGGGCGACGGAATTAGCCTAGCGATTGGGAGCTTTTGCTTCCAAGTTGGTAAGATGGGCATGCTTCGCATGCCCGATCAGCCGACGGCACCGGTGATTGCCCTAGCATCATGGTTCCCTCCATCGATCGGTACCCTCAGTGAGCTCAATGCTCCGGCGGTAGTTGGGAACATGGTCAGCGACAGCAGTCGCGACTCAGATCTAAGCGATCTGGCCACTGAAGATGGAACCCACGATTCCGGATCTGAAAGTTGTGGAAGCAACAGCTTACCAAATCACTTCATGTGCGCCGTCATCAATGCGGGCGACACCTCCGCCAACCGTGGCAACGGTGGTAACACCGGCAACGGCACCGACCCGCCGAACGCCGCCAACGGCGGCAACGGCGGCAATGGAGGAGCAGTCGAACCTCCCAGCATAATCAACGAGCAAACCGGCGAACGCGTCGTGATCAGGCTCAACGAGCAAGAGTGGGAACGCTGCCGCGAAGCCCTACGGGGTTCACCTCTACCCTTCGGGTCCCTGCAAGAACTACTGATGGGCTACCACTGGCTCCTAAAAGAGGACTTCAAGCGCCAAAAACAAGCAATCGCGCAACTTGAGGCGCGTAAAAAGGCAGCGGACGAGTCGAGCCTCGGTCGCGCTGGGCTCTCCTCCTACGGAAGATCCTCCTCAAGAGGCAACGAGCACCTCGCCAGGAAAAGGCAGTCGCGGATGGCTCACCTCACCGACCAAGAACACATAGACGCCGCGAAAGTCCTCGACTTTGGCTCTATGGCAGTTGACATGAGAGGCAACGTGGTTCCTAGGACACCACAAGCCGCGGTGACAGCGGCCACCATGTACCTTCTCAATAACTAGCCACCGGCGGGAGATCCCCGAACGGCCATGCACCAATCTACGATCACGGGCCTGGGGCTAATTGAGGCCGCCCTCGACAAGGAACCGGTACCAGACCCGAAAAAGGGCAAAGCATTAGCAAAGCGCTACTCCTCGCCCTCGTCCAGCGATGACAGTCATGACCTGTCTAGGCACCGCCGTTCACGGCGACACGATCGCGACTACGATGCACGCGATGAACTCACGCAGCGCAAGATCGACAAGTCAAGGGCACGACGTGCTCGGTCGACTGACTCAGAAGAAGAAGATGGGAGCTCTGTGGCGCCAGATGCTTCAGCAGATCCATCAGGCAAAAGCGAATGCCTAAAGGGTTCAAACTCCCATTGGAGAACCCGAAATTTGACGATCTACAGGACCCCAAGATCTGGTTGGAGGATCACATCTCCTCCGTTAGACTACATGGAGGCAGTCAAAGTACTGCCATGCAATGTTTGCAGCTACAGCTGCAGGGCGCCGCCCGGGCATGGCTCAATAACCTCCCACGTGGATCCATTCGCAGCTGGGATGAGGTGGTCTACAGCTTTGTGCGCAACTTTAAGGGCACGTACAAACGCCCCGCCTCAATCGAAGAACTGAGATGCTGCCAGCAAAGATCTGGTGAATCGCTGCGCTCCTACATCCAAAGGTGGTCCATCATCAAGAACTCCGCGGAGAACATCTCGGAAGACCGCGCGATTGATGCATTCAATGGTGGTGTCCGCCGCATGGAACTCAGGGAGGAGCTAGGCCGCCCAAAGCCCTAGACCATCGACCACCTGATGGAGATCACGAATCGGTGGGCTGATGGAGAAGATTCGGTGAAGAACCGCGTTCACTCTGACGAGGAGGCAGAACTCGAACGAAGATGCGACCGCCGGAGTAAGCGTCGCATGAGCGTCTACGACGATCGCGATGACGTCAACATGGTCGCAGCCGGCTATGCCGATAGACGCGACGATAACCGCAACAGCGGATACCGCAGTGGCGGGTACCGCGACTCCGGGAAAACCACGCAAGTGCGGCAACGCCGCACTCGCGATGAAGCACCCGCGACCTCCATCGAGGACAAACTGTCTAGGCGGTCATGCACGGTACACTTCTACATCGACAAGCATGATGGCAAGAGAAAGTCCAACCACCTCCTCAAGGACTGCCGCGAGTTCCTCAAGCTACATGAGGGATTGGTTCGGATGAACCGCAATGCAGTCGAAAGAGGCTACGGAGCCGCTCCAGGCACCGTGGCACATGGCGCACCACCACCACCACCTGGGCCACCCCCGAACGGAGCTGCACCGGACCAACACCATGGAGGCGAACCGTACCCACGGGCCATGGGTACCATGATGATCCAAAAGGGGCGCCCTTCTAATAGGGTGTAGAAGGCCATCACTCGCCAAGTCAATTTGGCCACGCACTCGCCACCATCCACCACTGAGTACCTCAGTGGCAGTGAGTCGTACATTACTTTCGACAAACGCGACCACCCGCCTCAAGTACCTCGCCCAGGTCATTGCCCTCTCGTACTCGAGGCGCAAATTGGAGGCTTCGACATGAGTCGCGTCTTCATGGATGGCGGAAGCGGCATCAACCTCATATTCGCGAGTACCTTGCGAGCAATGAGGATCCCTCTAACCTGCTTGGAGGCATCAGACACAATGTTCCACGGCATCATCCTAGGGAAAGGCGTATACCCCCTGGGCAAAATCAACCTCGACGTCATATTCGGCACGCCAAGGAACTTCCGGCGCGAGCGCATCGACTTTGAGGTCGTCGACTGGCCCTCACAATACCACTGCATCCTCGGACGCGTCGTGTTCGCTAGGTTCATGGCAGTACCCCACTACGCCTACCTGCAGATGAAAATGCCAGGTCCCAGCGGTGTCATCATGATCAATGGGAGCTTCGAGCGATCTGACAGTTGCGACAGGGAATTCAATAGAATCTCCTAGTCCTTCAGCATGCAGGAGGAGCTCGCGAGATTGAAGGAAATGACAGACAACAGTCTGCCCCCCCTGAATAGGCCAAGCTCACCTGACCTCTCCTTCGACACATCTGTGCACACAAAGAAGGTGCAGGTCCATCCATCAGACCCCGCTAAAACGGCCCTCATCGCCAACAACTTGAGTCCCGCATAGGAACTCGCGCTCGTTGAATTCCTCCGTTAGCACTGGGAAATTTTTGCCCGGTGTCCTGCGGACATGCCCGTAGTTCCCAGGGAATTCGCCGAGCACGCACTCAACGTCAACCCCGACGCAAGGCCGGTCAAGCAAACAATCAGGCGACTGTCTGAGCCACGGGCACAGGCAGTCGGAATGGAGATCAACAGACTCCTCGAGGCCAAATTCATACGCGAGATCAAGGAAAGAACTTGGCTCGCCAATACGGTGCTGGTGCCAAAAAAGGACACGGATATCCTGCGGATGTGCGTGGACTTCACTTCTGTAAACAAGCACTGCCCAAAAGATCACTTCCCGCTACCATGGATCGATCAAATCATCGACTCCACCGCTGGATGCGAGCACCTCTGCTTCCTTGACGCCTACTCAGGCTATAACCAAATTCGAAAGAAGGAGGAAGACCAGGAGAAGACCGTGTTTACAACGCCCTTCGGTGTGTTGTGTTACAACACAATGCCCTTCGGGCTAAAAAACGCAGGAGCCACGTACCAGCGGTGCATGCAGGCTTGCCTCAAGGAGCAACTAGGCCGCAACATCCAAGTCTATGTCGACAACATAGTAATCAAAACCAAGGAAGAAGCCTCTCTAATCAACGACTTGCGCGAAACCTTCGCCAATCTAGATTGTTATCAGATAAAGCTCAATCTAGACAAATGCGCCTTCGGCGTACCCTCTGGGCAGCAGCTCGGGTATCTCATATCCGCGAGATGGATTGAGGCAAACCCGAAAAAGATAAAGGCCATACTGGCCATGGAGAAGCCAAAGAACATAAGAGGCGTTCAGCAACTAGCCGGGCGAATTGCGGCCCTCAGTCAATTTATCAGTCGAAGGGGAGAAAAGGCGCTGCCCTTCTATCAGCTCCTCCGCAAAGCTGACAAATTCGAGTGGACCAACGAAGCGCAAGAAGCATTCGAAGACCTCAAGTGCCTGCTATCCACCTCGCCAGTATTGGTAACTCCACGAGAAAGGGAACCACTGCTGTTGTACATCTCCACCACCAACCAAGTGGTTAGCATAGTGCTCGTCGTCGAACGGGCCGAGGAAAACAAGGTCCACGGCGTACAATGCCCGGTATACTACCTCAGTGAGGTCCTCACTCCAACAAAACAGCGGTACCCGCACTACCAGAAGCTGGCGTACGACGTCTTTATGACCGCCCGGCTGCGCCAAGATTTCGAGAACACCCAATCGTGGTAGTCAACGACGCCCCATTGGAACATATCCTCAATAACCCTGACACCACAGGGCGAGTCGCGCTTTGGGGAATCGAACTGTCTCCACGAGACATCACGTACGAAAAGCGCAGCGCAATCAAGTCGCAAGTTCTCCCTGACTTCCTCGTCCATTGGATGGAAAACCAACTCCCAGACAAGCCAGATATGTCCTACCTCTGGACAATGCACTTCGATGGGTCCAAGAGGAAAGATGGAGCAGGAGCAGGTGTCATACTGACATCGCCTCAAGGGGACAAGCTGAAATACGTCCTGCGAATGCAGTTCACAGCCTCAAACAACGAGGCTGAATACGAGGCCCTGTTGCACGGGATGAGGATGGCAAAAGCCTGCGGCGCAAAGAGGCTAATCATATATGGAGACTCCAAGCTGGTCGTCAACCAAACAATGCACGAGCGCGACTTACTGAACGACAACATGATCGCATACCGCGACCTCTATGACACACTTGAAGGAGACTTCGATGGTTGAGAGTTGCGACACATAGGTCGCGAAAGCAATGAGGAGGCGGACGCACTCGCCAACATAGGCTCCACCTGCGCACCCATACCACCTGGGGTATTTCTCGAGCGCATATGCGAACGCTCCATCAAGCCAAAGGCCGCAGAGAATAAAACGAGCACAGTAACGGACTCGGGGGCTATGCCACCCAATGAGCCAATAACAGTCGATGACTTGGAGCTCGACACTGGACTCGGGGGACCAATGAGCGTCATGATGATTGAACAATCCTTGACGCAGCCTTACATTACGTACCTCCTCAGCAAGCGCCTACCGGACGACCCAACAGACGCACGACACATCGCGCGACGCTCCAAGGCATTCACCGTTATCAACGGCGAACTGTATAAACGCAGCATCACAGGTGTGTTACAACGATGCGTCTACCTAGCCGAGGGAAGAGCAGTCCTCCTCGACATCCATGAAGGGACCTGCGGGCACCACGCCGGCAGTCGCGCCCTCGTTGCCAAAGCTTTACGAGCTGGATTTTACTGGACCACGGCCATGCGCGATGCCAAGGATATAGTCCAAAAGTGCAACGCTTGTCAGCGATTCGCAGACAAACCACACGCACCAGGCGCAGAACTCCAAAAGTGGGGACTCGACATGGTTGGCAAACTTCCAAGGTCCTCGCAAGGAGGCTACGTCTACCTCTTGGTCGCAGTCGACAAATTCACCAAGTGTATTGAGGCCATGCTAGTGACCAAGCAATCAGGGCGCTGCGCAGTCAAGTTCTTCGAGTCCATCGTCTACTGCTTCGGCGTGCCGCACAACATCATCACCGACAACGGAATGAACTTCACATCCAAGGAGTTCCAAGAATTCTGCGAGAACCTGGGGATCAACATCAGCTACGCCTCAGTGGCACACCCACAGACCAACGGTCAGGTGGAAAAGGCAAACGGGCTCGTCTGCAGCGGCATCAAGAAGCGACTCCTCCGACCACTCGAACATGTCGCGGGCTGCTGGCCAAACGAACTGCAATCCGTACTCTGGAGCCTGCGTACAACTCCAAACAGCTCCACCGGCTACACACCATTCTTTATGGTTCATGGAGCAGAGGCAGTACTACCCGCCGAGGTACAGTACAAAGCACCACGCGTAGTCACCTACAGCGAGCAGGAGTCATCCCTCGCACTCGAAGACTCCGTCGACCTCCTTGACGAAGCAAGAGAAATCGTCGCCGAAAGATCTATGATCTACCAGTAGAACCTGCGCAGCTACCATAGCAGAAGGCTTCGCCCCAGATCCTTCGTCAAAGGTGACTTAGTCCTGCGACTGAAGCAGCAGGGGCATCTCAAGCTCGAGTCCCCTGGGAAGGACCGTACGTGATTACAGAAGTAATCCCAGGTGGCGCCTATCGCCTTCAAGATTTAGAGACAGGAGTCGCACACTCCAACCCTTGGAACGTCGCACAACTGCGACGCTTCTACCCTTAGTCGTTTTCTTTACTTTTGCATCGCAAATAAGGCTATTCAGCCAAGGCTACTTAGCCGCACATTATACTTCGAACTGTTCTTCGAAAAAATAAAAGCTAAGTGCCCCAAAACTCCGTGTTCTCCTTTACTTTGTCAATTTTCATACTCGGGGGCTATGCCACCCTATGTTCTTCGAACAATAACGCGACATCCTAAGTAGCTGGCACATCAATCGAACCCCTTAACACAAACTCAACCCAGCTGCAACGCACCTGACATGTTGACAAGGGAACGATACAAAGATGGCCAGGCTAACTAAAAGGACTCACATAAGTGCAACGCACCCCACGCTTAAAGCTATTTGTACACATTCAACAGTAAATTATCTACAAATGTATACGAGCTTTACAACACTAGTACACTTATGTGCAGGATACATATTTGGCTACCCTTGCAACAGAAGAACATTAGTCTGTTCCTCGAAGAAGTCGACGACCTCCTCGGCTGGACGGTCCACCACCTGATAATGTAGCACCATGTTCTAGGAAGATCCTTCTGGTGGCACCGGTGGCCCAGAGGTAATGGCAGCGACATCCACGTCAGGCCTATGCAAACGCACCATGGAAAGGGCATCCTTGGCACCAGCCACCAACTGTTGCCTCACGCACTCGCGAACCACGGACATATCTTGAAATTTGGATAGGAGAGCCAGCAGGCTTCATGGAGTATCATCCAGCGGGAACATCGCCCGATAGATGTTCTTCAAACATGACTGCGACTTCTTCAGAAAGAGCAGCACTCGCGAGGCGCGATCCTGCAGGGTCGCCAACGTAGTCGCATGATCATGATCTACCCAGAAGTATCCACTCTCCTGAAGTTGCTCCTGGGTGAGATCATGAAGACGGATGGCAATCCTATCCCTCTCCTCCTGCGGATGGCATGCGCTAACAACTACGCAAAGCAGCATCAACAACATGAGTACAACGTACCATTGCGATTAACTACAAAGGAAAAGACGAGCATGAGCAAACTAACACTTAAACTGGTCGCCCAGCTGCGTCACCTCGCCAAGCAAATATTGCTCGCGGGCGGCGGCTTTTTCAGCCTTTGACTTGCACACGTCCGCGCTACCGCGGATCACGGGCAACTCACGCTCCAGTTGCTTAACGCGATCACGAAGTCACGAAAGCAAGGAAAGCTCCTCTACCCTGGAGCATGGTGGTGCCATTGTATCCTCAAGAGATGGCAAGTCCGGGATCCCCCCACAGGACCACTTGACGTACCCTACCAAAAATCAAGCCAGAGGCAAAGGCGACCAACTCAAAAGTCAAAAGTAACAGATGCAGTCAGGATCAATAAAAGTATCTACAAACACATTCGCCAACAGGCATGTTCCCCAATCAAAAGAGCAAGTTCATCAGCTATTACAAGAAACTAACTACGGAGCAGCTGGCTTCTTCGACTTCGATGACCTCGGGGGCATCATCAAGTCCGTGGCAGTATTAGATGCCATTGACTTTCCGCCGGCCCTTGAGGCCGAAGTTTTCGTCGCCTTCTTTGCATGATTGACCTCCTCCGAATACTTGGCAACAGTGTTTATCAAGGAATGGCCATATTTGGCACAGGCAGTCGCAAAGGGAGCGAATACTACCGCAGAAGGATCGTCTTCGAGGTTGACCATCCGCGCCAACAGGCATCATCTTCGACACCGCAGAAGGATCTACTTCGACTCCGTGTGCTTGCACCATGGCAAGCGACATGGTCGCGCCAGCTGCGCGGAGGGAGTTCTTATACGTGGCAGGCACACCCCCAGCGAGCGACTCCACCAGCTCCTCCACATTGTCGACCAGCTCCGCCTTCGGCATCAGCTCCTCCCGGAGGCGACTCATGGTGGCCCTGGCCTTGGACAGTGTATTTTGGACAACGGCGCTACGATCCTCGACCGCAGATACCGCGCCCGCCAGAGCGTCATTGCGACAAAGGGCTTGTGGATCAAAACTCAAGCCGCCAGCATCTACACCAAAATACACACATGGATCAAACTTCTAGTTCCACCGGCACTACAGAGGAAGAGAAGAACATTAATAAAATATCTACCAGTAAAGGTACCTGAGAGGGCTTTAGCGACTGAGAACAGTTGCTCTTCGAACAACTTCTCTCTGGCCGCAAAGGAGGCACGCAGATCCTCTTCGCGCTTCTGGGCTTCATCACGAGCCGCGATTGCCTCGTTGCGCCCCTTCATAGCGGCGGCTAGCGTCTTCTCCAACTTGGAGACATCGCGTAGTAAAGCGTTATGCTCGGCTACATGGCAGTCAATAATTGGCTGTCAGTCGATTATACCAAAACAGAGAGAAGACGAAAAGAATAAGTATAGAACACTCACTTTCGACAACGCGATGACGTGTCTCCAGCATTGCATGATGGTGACCCATCGCCATCACCTGCTCCTCCACTTGCGTGGCCTCCCTTACAAGGAGCTGTTGCACAAAGCAAGGAATCGGAGAGGGCAACAAAAGGCGATTGACTACCACATTAAAAAAAGAAGGAAAGCAATACTCACATGGTCCTCCAGCGACTCTAAAGAAGTTTGTTGAACCGTCATCCGAGCAACTACTCGATGCTCCCCTACGTGAGGAGAGCTCAAAGAATTGTGCCCGAAGTGGGCCGCCACCGGAGAAGGAGCGCGCTCGACCTCTACCTTGGCCCTTGAAGTCGCGACTTCCGATTCCTTCAAAAATTCGACTTCGCCAGAAGATGACGACGCCTCTTGACTGCAAGACAAAATCCGCACTCAGAAAGGGCAAACTCCAGGGCAAAGCCAGCAAGAAGAAAACAGAGAAGAATGAATGCACTAACATAATTACTAGTCAAATTTGTCAATATCAAACGTGGCCTCCGCCGACTCCGACGAAGACTCCTTGGGCAATCGCATCTTCTTGCGAGAAGACGGTGTGACAGCCCTCACAGGAACGGCGGGAATTGGCGAATCCGCGCCAACAGCCGTGCGTCCTAGAGTTGAAGGAGTCGACGCGTCGGAATCCTAGCTACGCGAACGTTTGCGAGTATCCGGGCTCTCGGACTCAGGGGCTTCCTCTTCCACATTGGAAGGGACAGTTGACTCAGACTTGTCCTCTTCCAAAGCTTCACGAGGAATAATCCCCTCAGGGAGGGGAGGCATACAAGGCGACACCGCCCACTCCTATATGCAAATAGTAAAGATCAGCAAACATGACAGAAAACGCAATCGAGAAAATAAGCTACTACGTAGCACAACTGTACCTCAGGAGGGGGATTTGAAGCATAGAAAGGAGGAACGACTGGCTCGTTCGGAAGCACATCCTTGAGGGTGTACTTCGTGACCAGTCACACCCTCTTATCTACCTCACTCGCGGACATGCCATCAGCAGACACGCGAGTAGCATCATCAGTGCCACCGCATTGAAACATGGGATGGACCCTGGCGTGGAGAGGCTGAACGCGACGATGCAGCCAAGTCCTGACAAAGGCGTAGCCTCCCTCTTCTGTGCCTATGCGACTCTCGAGGTCGTAGACGCGCTGATATAGCACGTCTGTCTCCCCGAGTTCGGAAGGCATGATCACATTTTTCCAAGAACGCATCTTCTTGCAGGGAGTCACGGGATCGAAAGGCGCGAGTCCAAAGTGCTCGTCCTTGGCCTTCTGGTCGCGAACATAAAACCATTTGTCCCTCCATCCCTAGACGGACTTGGTAATCTTGATATCGAAGTAGGTGGCGGATGGGTCGACGTGGATTCCGCAACCACCTACATCATAAACTAAAGAGCCAGATGCAGACTGACGCTTCAATTTAAAGATGCGCTTGAAAAGACCAAAGTGTGGCTCGATTCCAAGCCAGCACTCGCAGAGAGTGATGAAACAAGTGATGTGGAGGAGCGAATTTGGGGACAGCTGATGGAGCTGGAGCCCATAGAAACAAAGAAGACGCCGAAGAAAGGGGTGAAGAGGCAAGGAAAGACCGCGAATGATGAATGCAAGAAACATCACTCGAAAACCAGCGGGAGGAGCAGGAATGGTCTCACCGCTGGGGTGCCATGGTGAAGAAGACGGAGATCCGATGCCTTGATGATAGAGGGGCGCCATGCGCCATTGGTCACGCGGGTGCCCGCGACCTTCTTCTTCCCGCCGGCGGCGGTGCTGGTGCCCGCAGCAGCGGAGCCACCTTTCTTCTTCGACGTAGCAACGGTGTCCGCGGAATAAATGACGGCGCCTCCCTTCTTCTTCCCCATTGCGCGGCGGTGATGTGAGCGAAGGAAATAGCTCAGGAACGAACGGAGCTGGTCCAGCGTCATGGAGAAGATGGGCGCAGGGGAAAGCAGAAAAGCAATAGCAATGGCGATGGCAGCAAGGAAGAAAGAGCACAGATGGGAAATTACCGCCGCAGCATCGCTACTTAACCCCTGGGAGATGCAATCCAACGGCTGACAAAAACCCTATTGGATGCATGGCACGCACCGCATTGGAGACGTGGAGAAGAGGAAGCGCGAACCGTCCCCCCCACTTCTACCATTACGCGCGGAAATCGAGGAGGCACAGTTAAAAATAAGATTACGCACGCCCAGTCAAATCAAAGTCAGAAAGTGGGACCCACCAATCGTCACGTCCCGTCAAAATCGCTCACGCGGGCAACTAAGGTCATACAAGCGTCAGCACTGACGTCACCAAGGCTATGTAGTGGAAAACTTCGACTATTTTTAGTCCTTGCTGGAGTCTTCGACTCCACCAAGCACTCGGGGGCTACTCCCATAGGGAGCGCTGGCCGCACACCCTACGACTTTTCTTTTTCTTATTGCAGGAACACAGACAATCACAAAAGCAAACCCAATCACTCGAAACACATTTCGATTATGGACATGTGTTACTCCCATAGGGAGCGCCGGAAACAAGCATGCAAAAGACGACAGCAGTCGTAAAAGTATTTTAATACCTGCCTTAGTCATCGACTGAAACAAGCAGGCAAAAGACGACAGCAGTCGCAAAAGTGTTTTAGTACCTGCCTAAGTCATCGACTAAAACAAGCAAGCAAAAGACGACAACAGTCGCAAAAATTCTTTAGTCCCTGCCTGAGTCTTCGACTCAACTAGGCACTCGGGGGCTACTCCCATAGGGAGCGCTAGTTATTTGTACAAAAAAATGTGTGTTGATAACATCCACACTCGAAACTCATGGCGATACCGCCTCATAATTTTTCCCTACAAAGAGACTGCGTCTCCTGGGTTACCCGAATCATCTCCGCGATGATAAAATTCGGATGCCGTGCCTACGGCGTGAAGGTAAGACCTGAATAAGGCCTGGCAGCGCATTTAACTACGCACTACCAGAAACATATATGTGCCTACAGGCACGATGAACATGCCTTGACGGACGCGTCAAGTGCTCATACCCATATAACTGGAATTCGACTCCTGTAAGACCTCCGCGGCCTGAGTCGAATTACACCAGCACTTTTCCGGATTCGAGTCCGGGGACTTGAATTTGAGTAGATTGCGTTGTTTCATCCTAAGGTGGTTAACTGATACCGATACTTCGGTTATATCAGGCACGTATATCAACAATCCCTATGACACAAATAAAAGCAATCGAAATGTACTCATTTAGGCACTCGAAGGCTTCAAAAAGTCCCCAGTCGAATCTGCGATTCCACTGGACACTCGGGGGCTATTGACATGGGTATACCCTACAGGTACTCGAGCTTGGTATATACGGTCCAAATACATACAGGCCCACGGTGTCGCCAAGGGCCGGATGGAGGGACTCGAGTAACCTACGGACTCTCGATTGCTTGAAGGCTAAGAAGAAGCTAAAGATAGAAAGTTTGAAGGGGAAAACCCTAACTTGTAACCGACTCAACCTGCTACCTGAGACCTAGCCTATCTATATAAAGGCTATGAGGGGGCGGCGAGGAGGACACACACGCAACCCTAGTTTCCACAACCCTTGCCAGATTGCATCTACGCACCATTGTAACTTTCGACTCCTTCGATAATTCCATGAGCAGACAAGCAGGAGTAGGGACCTCTACGAGGCCTAAACCCGGGTAAATCCTTTGTCCCCTGTGTGCTTGTTTGCTAGCCGATAGATGTCTCCAGCGCTCCCTCCTTCTCCAAAACTCAAGTCCATAACAATGGGCATTGACGAGTTAAACCCTCGTCACATATAGTATTGGTATGTGATGCTATAGTAACTAGCTAAGTTAGTACCTCCCTCTCTTTCATCATTAATTATCATGCCATGTCACCAATTTGCTTAGTTGGCATTGCATATACATGCAAGTTACTAGCTAATATGTTACTCCCACTCTGACTAGCCTTTAGGGGAAGTATGAAATAAACCTTGAATTTGTAGGGAAAAGGTAAATTGAACTCCAACACCAAATCCGTGAAATTAGCTCTCCAAACTTATCAATCTTGGTCTATTCTGTGGCACCGTCTCCACAATGGAGGGAACCACTTTGTAGAAAAGAAATCGACCCAACATTGATAAAAAAAATGATTTAGCTTAACCTGATGAGAGGTATGGTTGTTGTCTCTGTGTTAAATAGAGGAAGGGTTGTTGAGCTGGACAGGGAAGACCAATATTTTAACATATGCTAAGTTTGGGCATCGGAGCAAGTAGCTGCTCTGGTTCCTTGAAAAAAATTTGTGGCATCGGTTGTGCAACGTAGGCACCGGTGCCGGATGGATGAGAAGTGGTTTGGGCACCAATATTTGCATATGCTATGGAGGGCCACCCAAGTTCTATGGATTTTCAAGATTTTTAGCTAAAAGAGAGCAACTATGTAGATGCACAGGCTGGTGGTACTTCCCCTTGCTATTGGTAAAAGAGAGAAACTATGTGGATGTGATGATGATTCATTTTATTTATATAACATAACTAGTATAGGTACAACACAACCACGGCGGAAACTAAACCATACTCTAGATGGAATCAGCACACAGATAGACACCCGAATATCATACGGTTCTTTTTTGTCAAGAACCTATGTCGCCCTCTGCCTATGCGGGCACGCTGTCTGGTGTTCGATGAACTTGAGGAAGCTGCCAGCCATGTCGCAACCTTTGTTGCTACACTTTAGCCTCATTCCCGAGCACATATGATCCACGGTAGTGGTTGGTTCGAAGACGCCTCCATATTCACATCCCGAGCACTAGCCATTGGACAATTTTCTGACGCATTGTGCGCATGCAATGTGCGCCGCAGCCTTGCCAAAGCACTGCTCGTGCATGGAAAAGATATTTATCCGCAAAACAAGAGTTGTATCGAACCAGTGTGGAAAATATCATGAAAAAACAATTAATAACCATGTACACGGGATGACGAACAATTTGAGAACATAGCCTGCAACTGAAGACTTGCCTCATTGCACTCATGTCAATCGTAGCTTCAAACCACTCGTCCGCCATAAAGCAGCCTTCTTCAACTGTAGCGGATCTGAGAGGGATTTTGAGCTCGATCAAGAGAGCAGAGGGAGGAGCACAGATCTGAGAGGGTCGATGAGAGCGAGCAAGAGAGACGGGTACTAGAGTTAAATACTAGGAGTACTAGACTCCTCATCTCACTCTAGGCAATATCGTCCGTCTATCCAAATTCAACGGCGATGAACCGATACCTTATCTCTTTAGCATGAGACTGGCATGGAGAAAACTAGGGAAGCGATGTGTTCCCCGAGTAATTATCTCCCTCTGACCCAGTGTACACGTCACTTTGACGACCTAGGGCTACGTGGAACACTAAATACTCTACTCCACTACTACCACGGGATGGAGGTCCTAGTACTACTCTACCTCTGTTTGGGATGAGACTAGCCGCAATGGGGGTATCAGGTGGTACGTATCATGCATTATTACATGCATGAAAAATTCTTATGTGTCACGACAATTAGTGATGATAGAAATTGTGTTGGTATCATATGTAGAGTATCATAGAAAAATAATCTCAAATAAATCTTGTATGCAATTTTACCTTGAGATTACAAAACAATAAATATACTATGACTATGATACTACTAGTACTAAGTACTGTACAATACATGATAGTAGTACTATGCATTGTGGAGATGGTATCAGATACTAGTATCATAATATAATCCCTCCGTCTAGAAATAACTGACTTGGATTTGTATAGATTTGAATGTATCTACACACTAAAACATGTCTAGATACATTTGAATCTAGACAAATATAATAGAGTTATTTCTGGACGAAGGGGGTAGTACGTGATACTACTGTATCATACTCCTCTTCATTGTGACTAGTCTAAGGGTAGTCATAGTGGGAGTAACATTAGTGGTACTCCCTCCATCCCGGTTTATTAGGCGCGCACATAGTTTAAGAAAATGTTCGACTATCCATTTTAGCCAATAAAATATACAATATGTCTCTCAAAACATATACCATTGAAAACTTCTTTTGAAGATGAATCCGACGGTATAATTTTTGTGACATATTATGTAAAAAAATTGATAAAAATAAATGGTCAAAATTGTTCTTAAACTATGTGCGTGCCTAATAAACTAGGACGGACGGAGTTATATAGATGCCACCTACACAAAAAGATGATGTGGTAAGCAATTAATGAAGAGAGAAGCAAATAGAGTAACATAAGTACTTATAATCACACTTTCCAATACAAAATGTGTCTACGAAATAATAAATAAGGTTTGCTACTTATGTTACTACACGTATAACAGTACCCACTAGTATGAAGGTAGTAACTTAGAGTAGTAGTAATATGGTACTACTCTAATTTACTCCCGCCTATGACCAGCCTTAGGCCATAAAGCCAAGTTAATAAAACCAAGAAATTTAATTACTTCACCTCATTATTGCCTCGTGCACAAATATTTTCACTTACATCGTAGGAGATAGATAGAAAAAAAGAAATGCATTATTGGTGAAGAGAGAGCAACTAATGAGATATGACTTATAATCGCAAGAAATTTTAAAAAGTTCTATGGCCTTATAATCAAAAACAGAGGGAGGAGTACTTCGGGATGGAGTAGTGCGTACCTTGCACAGAGTCCTGGGACTATAGTAAGTTGCGTGTGCCTTGCACGTGAGAATTAGATAGTAATGGAAGTATCGTATGACACATCATATTTTATTTATATAAAACTATAATAGGTGACACTGAAAAATAATTATAATTTCAAGCCACGTCCATAAAGTATAGGGTGTATAATTGGTTCTTGTACCTTGTGTCATGTAGAAATCAACCTACTACTATTAGCTACCTATTACTTGATATTCTTGAGAGAAATGACGAAGAAGATTCTAGAATTACTGAGAAGTGCATTTTGAGGTTTGTGCATAGCATTCACTATGCTAAAGACTATCAATAAAATATTCTATATGCTAGCATGGATAGAAGATCGAGCGGTTTGCAATGTTGGGATTTGCCAGTCTTGATCGATTTTTCAAAGTTCAAAGTACTGAGTACACAATATAGTGTGGTAAGATTATATAATAGGTAAATCTCAAAAAAATATGAATATGATCGAGTCTCACGTGTCGGAGTACTTCTACATCTCTACTACTATAATGGAGCGGTTTTGAATTGGGTCCATAGCACCAATCGTGACCGTTGGGCTGTTAGATCCAATGTTCAGAGACGCTAGATTCGTGTTGAATAGTACTTAGAGAAAACTCCACCATGCTTGTTCTAGAACCATAATGTCACCACCCCAAAATTTCATAGCACAGTAGGCTGTATTCTTTCTACTACTATAATGGAGCAGTTTTAAATTGGATCCGTAGCACCAATCCTGACCGTTGGGCTATTAGATCCAATGGTTCAGAGCAGCTGGATTCATGTTCAATAGTAGGTTCCTAGAGCAAACTCGACCATGTTCTAGAACCATCATGTCACCACCCCCAAAATTTTATAGCACATTAGGTTGTATTCTTAATATATGTAGATAGTTATTATTAATAGACTTAATATATGCATTTTTTCTCTAACAAGACTATTGGTTAATAACAACTTAATGTTTGTTAATTCACATTTCATACATTAGAGAAAAATGCATAAATTAAGTCTATTAATAATAACTATCAACACATATGGAGAATACAACCAACTATGTTATGAAATTTGGGGGTGCTGAGATGATGGTTCTAAAATATGGTGGAGTTTTCTCTAGGTACTATTCAACACGAATCCAGCTGCTCTGAACCATTGGATCTAATAGCCCAATGGTCAGGATTGGTTCTATGGATCCAATTCAAAACTGCTCCATTATAGTAGAAGAGATCTAAAACATGAAATTTTTGGTAACATGGCCTAGAGAAACGAGGGTGAAGATTCTAGAATGATGGAGAAGTGTGTTTTAAGTTTTGTGCTTAGTATTCATTCTGATGCAGAGTATCAATAGAATCTTCTAGACCGTTCATAAAAAATAGAATCTTGTAGATGCTAGAATGGAAAAGAAGATCCAACGGTTGGAAATATTGGGATTCGCGAGTCTTGATCCGACGGTCAATATTCAAAGTTATCCGTACACTATATATTAGTAAGATTATCATAGGTAAAGCAGAAAAAATATAAATTTAATCAACATCTCAAAAGTATGGGTGTATATATTTGATTCTTGTACTTTGTATATCATGTAGAAGTCAACGATTAATAGCTATCTAAAACTTGAAATGTTGTGGTAACATGGTCTATAGAAACGAGGAAGAAGATTCTAGAATGATGGAGAAGTGTGTTTTGAGTTTTGTGCATAGCATTCATTGTGACAAAGACTATCAATAGAATCTTCTAGATGCTAGAATGGAAAAGAAGATCCAATGGGTATAAATGTTGGGATTCGATAGTCTTGATCCAATGGTCAATATTCAAAGTTATACGTACACTATGTAGTGGTAAGACTAGTAAGTTGCATGTGCCCTGCATGTGAGACTGAGATAATAGACGTCTGATATATCAAGATATAAAATTATAATAGGTAAAGCAGATAAAATAGAAATTTGATCAACATCTATAAATTATGGGTGTATATTTCGTTCTTGTACTTTATATATCATGTAGAAGTCAACGATTATTAGCTATCTAAAACTTTAAAATTTTGGTAACATGGTCTAGATAAACGAGGGAGAAGATTCTAAAATAATGGAGAAGTATGTTTTGAGTTTTGTGCATAGCATTCATTGAACGAAGGCTATCAATAGAATCTTCTAGATGCTGAATGGTAAAGAAGATCCAACCGCTGAAAATGTTAGGATTCACGAGTGTTGATCCAGTGGCCAATATTCAAAGTTATTCGTACACTATATAGTGGTAAGAAAAATATCACTATATAATGTACCAATATAGAAGCGGATGAGCCGTTTGATCTTCCAAATCAGACGGCTGCGCGGCAGTATGAAAACCATCGGATCTGGTAATCTGACGACCAGTATCTCAGGGATTCGCTAGGCCTCTTGGCTGCTCTATCCTCCTCAAGTGTCCTAACAGACCATGAAAAAAACATTTAAATAGGAAACTAGAGTCGGGAGTCTTCTAGACTTCTCCTTGGACCATGTCGGTCAAAGCTAGGATAAAAGGGACCATGCACTACAAATCGAGAGACAACTAGAGAGAGCGTGAAGGCATCCCTCGAAAACAAAAAGAGAGCGTGAAGGCATACGAGAGAACGGGTTTAATTTATTTAACAAGTCTGGGACTGAATATAAGCAATAAAATTAATATTTGACTGAATTACTATTTCTTAATTGACCGAATTTGTGCATTGTGAATTTCTATTTTTTTGTATACATATAGCCAATTTTGCATATTGTGTGTATCATCATATCTATTTGTATATAATTTATCACTGATAGGAACTCCTATATTTACAGTATAACTTTTTTTTCATATAAAACATTCCAAAGTGGTTAGGTTAATTTCCCTAAATTTTCTACTGAAGTGGAACCATTTCTTGTGAATAGAAAAATCCGAATCAAATGAAAGAGTATTATTCCACATATTTACCGGATGACGAAAGTACAATATGTAATAAATTTACTTTATCTTTCTTGATGGAGACAATGAATCTCTTGAGAACATGACTAATCATAATGATCACATATAAAGTAAGTAAACTATTGATGATTCGACATACAACAAAAGATGAGTATCGGTGATAAAAAAATCCGTAGAAAAAATGTATGCGAGAATAAATTCCATAGAAATATCTACACTGTATAAGCTAAGAAAACAAAATAAGATATATATTTAGGAAATGTTGATCGAATTAAAGATGTATACACACAAGTCATGAATCCCACTTGATAGTGATTTAGAAAGGGGCTAAGGATTTGCTACTAAACTGAGTTGTTACAACAATTTTGATGGCATAGCCTAGGTGATTAATTGTAGTGAAATTTGAAAAATATTCACATAATAAGTTACATAAAGCGATATTAAAAATCTGAATTGGTTTAATATGCGAAGCATGTGCCATTTGCTAGTAGCGGTAAGATAAGATAAGAATAGTAGTGATAATATGACATACTTATATAGTTCTATCACGTGCCGGATCACTATGGCATGTGCAACTTATTACTATACTAGTATTGTATACTGGAGTACATACTCCAAGAATTTACCAGACTCGTTGCTCGAGCTGCCAGCTGCTTGCCACCTATGTTTCGATAGTTTATAGTACTCCTACTATCCTATTAGATTACGGCCAGCTGAAAGTACGACCGATACAAGTACCTATATGACATTTTTCTTGTGAGAGTTAATGCCCTGGACAACCACTGACTGCGAAAAAACTCACGCGCCGCCAAGAGGTCGCTCAGCATGTTGGCCTTGTACTAAGTACTCATTGGAGCATCTAAAAAAGTACTCCTTGGAGAAATGCTTGGTCAAAGAAAAAACACCGAAAACAAGGTCTCCTTATTGTTTACTCATTGTAGTGGTGGGAGTAAAACTGAGTAGCACCGCTAGTAGTACTACTTGTATACTATTCTTTCGCAAAAAGCAGTTCAACTTCTCCTTCATTCTACTCTCTGGCGAAATTTCTTTCTTCTACCAAAGGCATCTTACTCTCACAAATACTTAAAGGAATCCTGGTGGATTGGCTGCGTCGTCCTCGTAGGTCTGCTTCGGCTCGAGGCCAGGCCCGGGAAAAGTTCATCTGGCGGGAATATTCCACCATTGGAGCTGCCTCCGTAGAGCGCCTGGTCGCCTGAGGTAAACATGCATTTGCCCTGCCGGTAGATGACGCGATTTTAGGCCCCCTCGAGGCTACCAATCCTACATTGGCCGCGTCACGGAGGCATCAACACGGCAGGCGAACAATAGTGGATCTCTACAACAATACGCTGGTCCCGGTGTGCCTCCCTTTCGACCGTGAAAGAGGTGCGTCCGGGCGGGCGCTCTGGCTGGACATCAATCGAGGCCAAGTTAAGCCCATGCGAGACAGCGGCCAATCCTTCCGCCGAGAACTGGCAGCCAGCGATAATGCGACCGGAGCAGACAACTCGGGTGGGCGATAGGTTTTCGTGGACGTGGCCGACAGCGACCTGGATCCCCTCGAGCCTATCGATCCTATGCTATCCCTTGCTTACAATCAGGACATGCTCAAGTTCGACCTCGCGCGCGAGGAACCTTCGGCCACCGAGCATACGAACGGGGCAGAAAACTCAAGTGGGCGCCAGGTCACCATGGCCATGGCAGATGACGCCATCTTGGGTCCCCTCGAGCCTATCAATCCTGTGCTGGCCCTTGCTTACCATCATGACATGCTCGAGTTTGAGCACGAGCGCGAGGAACCTGCGGCCGGCGAAGGTACGGCTGAGGGAATCAACTCGGTAGGGGGGCATGTCGACCTCTCCGAACCTTTGCCTAACGTTAACCACATACAGTAGTGACTTCAATCATCGAAATGGTTTTACCATATTCTTGGGTGTGCTCCTCTACTCGTTCCGAGAAATATCGTCCCTTCGACCATGATCAACACGCAAGAGCGCGTTGTGTTTCGTGTGTGAAGCAAACATTAGTAGGAAGAGTATGGCTCAGCTGCTGGTTAAAATTCAGCAGGACCTGACTGCTTTTCCAAGCTAAATTTTAGGGGCCTTTGTGCCAATTATATAGACTTGGATATAATTTTCTATTTTTTGATGTAACCTTTAATTCCACCGACCATGTTGATTGAAGCATGATGCACTTTCGGCTGAAATTAGCTATAAAATTAAGCTTCAAAAATATAACATGTAATTTATCCAACCACTTCATGTAGTACTATAGTAAACTAGTAAGTTGCACGTGCCCTGCACGTGAGACTCGGATAATAGACGTATGACATATTATCACTATATAAAATTATAGTAGGTAAAGAAGAAAAAATATAAATTTGATCAACATCTATAAATTATGGATGTATATTTAGTTCTTGTACTTTATATATCATGTAGATTGAATGATTATTAGCTATCTAAAACTTGAAAATTTTGGTAACATGGTATGGAAAAATGAGGGAGAAGATTCTAGAATGATGGAGAAGTGTTTTGAGTTATGTGCATAGCATTTTTTGTGGTGAAGACTATCAATAGAATCTTCTAGTTGTTAGAATAGAAAAGAAGATCCAACGGCTGGAAATGTTGGGATTCACGAGTCTTGATCCAACGGTCAATATTCAAAGTTATTCATATACTAAGTAGTGGTAAGAGGTAAGAGAAGATAAATGGCACATGCTATGAACTCTAAGCCATATTGATCGTTATTCCTTCTGAAAATAATTTTACTTGTTTACCATGCTAACAAGCGCGCCATGTTTCCGGACATAGCGGACCTGCATGTTTTTCTTGCGATCTCTAGGTTTTTTGAGTTTTCAAGGTTTGTAGATAAATTAACCCACTTAAATTACACTACTGTCTCGAATTCAAATTAATGTTCTCAGATTTTTCTAGATTCGGGTATATGTATCTAGCATAGAAACATGACTATATACATTTGAATCTAGACGAATCTATGAGATTAATATGCATCGGAGGGAGTCTGTCGAAATTAGGTCAAATTAATTCGAACCACATGTGAGCTGCCGATTTCTCTTAAATTTTTGCAAAAATCTTTTGAAGTTGCCCACTAGACAGCCAATATATTGAGAAGATGACCAAGAGTTTTGAGAGATTCACCTTCTTTCTGAAATTTGCATGCTGACAAAGTTGATCCTGCTTTGAAAAAAGAGAGAGAAATATGCAAAAAAACAGGGGGACTGATGCATGGAATTCTTTTGCTTGTATTACCTGCCATGAAAAATAATAAACATGAGTTTTCAAAGCTTTTGAAAAAACCCTCTTCACAAAAATGTCCTACCATGTATAAGTATGAGCAGGTTTTAGGCCGAGCGACGAAGCAAGTTCATGGACATATCCATGTTTATGGGAATTTGGTAGTAGTACTACAAGAAAGTAGATGTGTGCATCTTGGCGTTGGTAAACAACTTTGCCAATGGGAGTTTCCAAATACTGGGAAAAGTAACAACTCCAATTTTCTAAGCGATGGAAATATTTTTTATGTAAAGCAAAGTACTCTGCATCCGTACTAGCACTACTTGAAAAGGGAGGCGACTCCTTCCAAAAAAATTAGGCATTGCGAGAGTAGCGGGAGGAGTCGAAGGCGGTGCGATGTTAGAGCAAAGCTATGATGGGCTGCTGTCACGAGGTACAGGGTACACTACACTAGTAGTAAATATATGGACCTACTACTAGTAATATGCACGCAAAACAAGTTATGTTTGTTCTCTCCTTTGTTGGCTCTCACCATCCATCCTCCATCGATCTCTTCTTTGCAGCCACGGGTGCACAGTCTGGCTTGTCTCTTCCACGTCCACAGCCTAGCGCTGCGCACATGTGCCTTGGTACGCACACCGATCTACTTCCAGCAACCGTTTTTTCCAACATTCAAGTGATTACTGGATTAATAATCATCTACACCAATACAAAAAGTCTCAAAAGTAATAATAATTACAAAAAGGTCCTCAAACCACATTGCAACGACTACAAACCCTAGTGCGCTAATTGGAGTGTCTCGCTCATTCAGGACCTATGGTACCCCGGTTCCAAAAAAAATAAAGAATGCCACTGCCCCAATTTTCAAACAAAGTGTACCATGCTTTCTTACAATTCCCAAGTTTTAGGATTTTTCAAGCGGGCATAGAAATGTTTTCATTTTATTCATGTTTAATCTTCTTACTTTTTGATGAGGCTGCTGCATGTAATGCTATTTGTTCTATAGTTCAAATGTTAGGTATTGTACATGTTGGTATAAAGCCGGCAATAGATGACGTGTCACTTTGTTATACCTAACACTCCGTTATACTACTGAACTAGCTGTCACGCACTTGTATAATATTAATTTAGACCTAATTCGACAAAATGACGAAACGTCAGTGGGTGAAATTAGCTTGAAAAATATAACATGTAATTTATCCAACCACTTTATGTACTATAGTAAATAAATGGCGCATGCTATGAACTCTAAGCCATATTGATCGCACTTCCTTTCAAAAAATACTTTTACTTCTTTATCATGTTAACATGCACCGACCTATACCAAAATATGGGCACACCATCATTATATTGATGAAGATAGAGTATGTCCATGACCTTGGTCATTTGGCTTGAAACCCAAGAAAGTTCATACATAGTACATGATATAGTAGGCAATACTAGAAGTGTGAGTTTTTCAAGTACTTTTACTGGTAGAAACAAGAAGAAAGAATGCCTCCAGCAAATTTTCATACAAGTGGACAATTCTTTCTTATAGTTCCCAAGTTTAAGTAGTTTTCAAACTTCCAGCTAAACCTCCACGCACTTAAATGCATGACTCTATGTCGATTAAACAAAATTAGGTCAAACTTGAATACATGTGAGTGCGATAGACTATTACTCTTGAATATATCCAAAATTCTTTTGAAGGTACCCAGGCATCCAATATATCATGGGCCAACAATAGTTTTGAGAAATGCCATTACTGATTAGTATTTGCATACTGACAAATTTGACTACGTATGGAAAAAATTCAAACAAAATAAAGCGTAAAACAAAAACATGAGACTTCATTACGATTGGGGTACTTTTGCTAGTATTATTAATTGCCAAGAAAAATGATAAACATGAGATTCGACAACTTTAGGAAAAGCGGATTCACATTATAGCCCACCATGATGTAACATTATTCTTGGTTTTCAGCACGAACTAACAATAAGTTCATGGCCTTCTATATCGATGTATACCCTAGGTACACTTTTACATAGGGTTCTGACATCGGGTTGATGGGTGCGTATTGTCCTGGTAAACAATGATGCTCGTGGGAGTTTCAAAAAATTAGGAAAAGAACATTTTTCACTTTTCCAAGTGATTACGGGGATGTTTTGTACTAGCAGTAAAGAATATCAGAAGAATGTGGCTCGGAATGCGAGAAGCGCGCCATGTTTCCGGACATAGCGAACCATGCATGTTTACTTGTGATTCCTAGGTTCTTTGAGTTTTCAAGGTTCGTAAATAAATTAACCCAATTAAATTACACTACTATCTCCGATTCAAATTAATGTTGTCAGATTTGTCTAGATTCGGATATATGTATCTAGCACAAAAACTTGACTAGATACACTTTAATCTAGATGAATCTATGGACATTAATGTGGACCGAAGGGAGTCTGTCAAAATTAGGTCAAATTATTTCGAACCACATGTGAGCTACTAATTGCTCTTTAAATTTCACAAAAATCGTTTGATGTTCCCCCATACATCTAATATATCAAGAACACGACTGATAGTTTTCAAAGAATCAATATCTTTCTAGACTTTGCATGCCGGAAAAGTTGACCCTGCTTTGAAGAAAAGAGAGAGAGAAATAGGCAAAAAAGGGGGAATCATGCATGGCGTCCTTTTTCTTGTATTACCTGCCATGGAAAATAATAAACATGAGTTTTCACAAGTTTTGAAGAAATCCGCTTCACAAAAATGGCCTACATGTATAAGTATGAACAGGTTTTAGAACGAGCAACCAAGCAACGTCATGGACATATCGAGATCATAGTTTATGGTACTTTGGTAGTACTACAAGAAAGTATATGTGTGTATCTTGGCATTGGTAAATAGCTTTGTCAATAGGAGTTTCCAAATACTAGGAAAAGTAATAACTCTAATTTTCTAAGAGATGGAAATATTTTTTCTCTAAATCAAAGTACTCCACTTCATTCCGTACTGCTACTCCAAAAGATTGGCAGCACGAGAGCAGTGAGAGGAGTTGCATGTGCCCTACAGGTGAGACTCGGATAATAGACGTATGACATATCATCATTATATAAAATTATAATAGGTAAAGCAGAAAAATTATCAATTTTATCAACATACATAAAATATGGGTGTATATTTGGTTCATGTACTTTGTATCATCATGTAGAAGTTAAAGATTATTCGCTATCTAAAACACTTGAAATTTTTGGTAATATGGTAAAGAGAAATGAGGGAGAATATTTCAGTATGACAGAGAAGTATATTTTGAGGTTTGTGCATAGCATTCAATATGCTCAAGACTATCTATAGAATCTTCTAGATGCTAGAATGGAAAAAAAATCCAACAGTTGGAAATATTGGGATTCGCGAGTCTTGATCCAACGGTCGGCATTCAAAGTAATTCGTACAATCTTATCTTACCACTATATAGTGTACGAACACAGATAACTTTGAATATTGACCATTGGATCAAGACTCGTGAACCCGAACATTTCCATCCATTAGATCTTCTTTTCCATTCTAGCATCTAGAAGATTCTCTTGATAGTCTTCAGCATAACTAATGCTATGCAGAAACCTCAAAACACCCTTCTCCATCATAGAGAATATTATCACTCGTTTCTCTACACCATGTTACCAAAAATTTCAATTATTAGGTAGCTAATATTCTTTGACTTCTACACATGAAGATAAAAAGTAGAAGAACCAAATATACACGCATACTTTATATATGTTGATCAAATTTATATTTTTCTGCTTTACCTATTATAATTTTATATAGTGATGATATGTCAGACGTCTATTATCCTGACGCAGGTATGCAACTTAACTTACTAGTATATAGTGGTAAGATAAGATATACCCTAGCTACACTTTTAGATATGGTTCTCACATCGGGTAGATATGGGTGCGTCTTGGCCTAGTAAACAATGTTGCCCGTGGGAGTTTCGTACAATTAGGAAAAACCATTTTTCACTTTTCTATGTGATTACGGGGATGTTTTCTACTAGTAATAAAGAAAATCTAAAGAATGTGGCTCGAAATACGACAAGCGCGCTATGTTTCCCGAGATAGCGGACCATGCATGTTTTACTTGAGATTCCTAGGTTCTTCGAGTTTTCAAGGTTCATAGATAAATTAACCCACTTAAATTACTCTACTGTCTCTGATTCAAATTAAGGTTCTCAGATTTGTCTAGATTCGGGTATATGTATCTAGCACAGAAACATGAATAAATAAATTTGAATCTAGATGAATCTATGAACATCAATATGGATCAAAGGGAGTCTATCAAAATTAGGTAAAATTAATTCGAACCACATGTGAGCTGCCGGTTGCTCTTAAAAGTTTACAAAAATCTGTTGAAGTTGCCCACCAGACAACCAATATATCAAGAAGACGACTGAGAGTTTTGACAGATTCAAATTCATTCTAAAATTTGCATGCCAACAAAGTTGACCCTGCTCTGAAAGGAGAAAGAGAGAGTGAGAGAGAGGGAGAAATAGGGAAAAACACAGGAGGACTCATGCATGGCGTCCTTTTGCTTGTATTACCTTCCATGAAAAATAATAAACATGAGTTTTCACAACTTTTGAAAAAACCCGCTTCACAAAAATGGCCTACCATCTATAAGTATGAACAGGTTTCAGACTGAGTGACCAAGCAAGGTCATGGACATATCCATGTTTATGGGAATTTGGTAGTAGTACTACAAGAAAGTAGATATGCGCATCTTGGCGTTGGTAAACATCTTTGCCAATGGGAGTTTCCAAATACCAGGAAAAGTAACAACTCCAATTTTCTAAGCTATGGAAATATTTTGTGGGGCCCCCGGATTAATCCTCCGAGAATCCTTGTTATGCATACAACCACGATCCCATGATCAGTTAATCGTGGCATATAACCAACAAGTATCAAAGTAAACATGCAATACATAACGAATCCATGTCCTACCTTATTTGCCAGTATGGCTACATCGATCAACATCAGCGGAACTTCATTAAGCGTAGAGCCCGAGCCATGCCTTAACCTACAGGCAACTGACTGGTAGAACGTCCTAGCTTGCATAGTCGTCAACGTCACCTTCTTCTTGATATCTGACCAAGTTAATAGCCAGGGACAATGCCAGTGAGTACTTTGAATGTACTCACAAACCAGCTTAAGATAATAGTAATAACAAGAGGATATGCATTATGGTTGTGGTAATAGGAGGGCTTCAAGAGGGGTTCTTTTCTCAAATAGATTCTCTTGTAGATATAGCATCTACATATCTTTGTTGAAAACTTTTGTAAACATTTTGGAAACCGTTTTGAAAAGTTTTTGAAAACATTAGGACTGGGTCACCCATTTGTTCCTTTCTTCAGGTCGCCCCACGACCAAACTCCTTTCATTCCTTTCTGACCATCTCATGGTCAAAACCTTTCTCCTTTTCGACCATACCATGGTCAAAACATTTTCAAAGCCTTTGATTTTCCGAAATACTTTTTGAAAACAAAACCAGCACCGCTCTACAACAACCTTCCCAACCGTCCATGACCGCAGACACAGCTATTCGAATAGATTTACACTCTGCAGAGGTTGTACACTTTACCCACACTATCTGGTTACACTACCCTGATCTTCACCGATCGTGGGTCGAGTAACCGATCAAGACTATTCGGATGCCCACTCCAATATAAGTGCCAACCCTATGAGTGTTAATCCTCGTCAAAACTGGGACGTCGGGTACCGAGGACCAACCGGAGCGCTTTTCCACTTCTCGAGTGTGCGCTTTCAACGAGGGGCTCTTAGTAACGCGTGGAGGCCAGCAGACCCTTCGTTCCTTCTCCAGGTCGATTTCCCACATGGACCTTTATCGGAGAAGGCCCACCCTCTAGGGATACCTGATCCCCTGTAGTAGTTACGAGGCATCTTATACCAGAATAGGCAAACATCAAACCTAGCCCTGTCCCATTCCAGAGTAATGTGGTTGCACAGGGTTAATTGTTCTAGCAAAACTAAGAACCGGGTGCATTTTCGTAAACTTTTTTCCTCCATCTTTCCTTCAGTATTTTGTAAAGAAAACCTTTTTCTTTCTCAACAACTCTTGGGAGGTCCCAACTCACCAAGGTTTTATCATAAAACATTTGGTAAAACTTTTTCCGGGGTCTTCCCATCCTCTAGTTTTTGCTTCGGCTAAAACAGGGTCTCCATGGGGGGTGCACTTAATAGTACAAGAGTGTAATAGTTCGGAGGAGCCAAACCACTACCATATATACATCAACAAATAGTAAAATATTGCAATTTTCATAAACAGTAGATAAAACATGCATAAGTAAAATAGTAGGACGAGGCTTATGAGCAAGAAGGTGGCTTGCCTGATGATCAACAATATGGCAATGTGTCCCTGGACTTCTTATTGGAATACCCAATAATACCAAACATAAATACCACTTCTCCTACTCTCCGATTTCATCGCAACTATCGTCGTCATCGAGTATACATGCAACAAGCAAGAGCACAATCAACACAAGGCATACAAGCACCAATACAATACAACAAGCAACTGAATAATACCAAACTAAGATTTAGAGGGTTTGGAGAGGATTTGATTTAGAAGGTGGGGATGGCCTTGGAGAAGGGGATGAACACCCCTTGGGGTTTATTGTCGGGGAACTACCTAAGAGGGGTTTTTGGACCAAGGACATACTCTGTAGGATACCACTGGGTAAAAAATGATACCAACAGATAGGATTTGATAAAATGAAACCAACAAAAGTGGTTTCACTATTTTATCACTTTTCTTTATTTAGTTATGATTTTTCTAGTGAAATAACTTCTAGTTTTAGGGAATAATTCACCAGAAAAGTTCTGGAGCTCCAAAAATTATTTCCTTGGACGGTTAGGTAAGGATTGATGTACTTGATTACTGAGAGTTAGAATCACGCCAAGATAATTATCAGAATGCCCTCAGGAAATTCCCAAAGGCAGTTTTGTATCTGTTTTGTGTTTTTCACCAAATTAAATCTACAGAAGTTTTGATTTGATTCCAAGGATACATTGTAGGTATTTAGAGTACCTTTCTGTAGAAATTGGAATAAACCTTTTTGGAGATGCAGATTAATTCATTAAAATTCATCTAGTGAAAACACTAGGGACATAAATGTTTAATTCATTAAAATTCATCAGAAGCCCAATAAATGGTGAGCTCCTGGGTTTTGGTAGTATTGAGTGTGCCACACCACAGAGAGTTGGGTGAGGTCAAAACAGATCATAGTTTGGCCTAGGGAGTTTTCTAAACGCAGGTTTGGATGGATATTGCTAATTTTATTTTGGTGAACCCAGGGTTCACCTTGACAAGGGATAAAAGCTAACTGATAGATATGGTAATAACCTTTCAAGGGAAGTTTGTTTCATCCAATTTGATCATGCATAGCTCCCTGTGGAATTTTTTTAGTGCAAAAGACCACTTTTGGTAGATTAATTGCCAGTAAATAATAAAAAAAATATTTCTGGCAGAAGACCAGTTCTGCATGATGAAGAAAACCCTAGGGGACCATGTAAAAATGTCATCTGGATGAAATCATGAAGTTTTATATTTTATTTGGATTTAAACTAATAGGTATATTTCAGTTCTAGAATTCCTAGTGAAAAAGAAAAAGGAAAAACCACTGCCGGGCCGGATCTAGAGGGAAGTTGGGCCAAAGTGGGGAAAACGGCCCGTCCGGGCGACGCTGGGAGCGGGAAGCGGCGGCTTTGAACCTGACAGGAGGGGCCCCGGGGTCAGCGAGAGCGCTCGACCGAACATGTATCCGCAGATCTGGGTCATTGTGCTAAAGAGGATCGAACGGCGCCAGGGCTTCTTCATCCTTCAACGCTGGACCGGCTCGCCGGAACCCTAGGCGGGGGAAAAACCGGTCGGGGTGCTCACCACAGGACGGGAGAGGCATCGGGGATGTGCTGGGACGACACGGTGACCGGATACGACCTCGGCGAGGGGCGGAAGGGCCCCGTTTGGTGCAGATCCGTGGAGTCCGTTGTCGGGTAGAGGGTGGCGGCTCCACGCTCGTCCGTGGCGGCGCCAGGGAGGAACCTATAAGAAAAGAGAGGCCAGGTCAGATGCACGGCTAGGTAACATGTAGAGGAAGAAGCAAAGGGGTGAAGGAGATATGCTTCAAACTAGGGAGGAGGCCGACACTCCTATTTCTCCTTCTTTCGAGCAGAAAAGGGCAGGGGAGAGGGAGTGGTGCTAGGGGAGGAGAGTGGGAGTGGGAGGGGGAAAATGAGAGGCCGGGAGGGGGATGTATGGGCATGTGGCCTATTTATCTCGAGGAGGGAGATGGGGATGTGAAATGCCCATTTTGGACATGGCAGGGAGGTGTTGGCCAGTGGTTGGGCAATAAGGGAGGGGGAGTGAGGGGTGATGGGGCCTCTGGTTCGAGCACTGGGTGGAGGAAGGGGTGGTGTTTGCTGTTGCACAAGATAACCAAGATTTGGATGATGCCATATCTCTCTTTCTCTCTTTCCAAGGACAAAAGACAAGGGGAAGGTGGTGCTACAGTAGCCTAGATACAATTATGGTTGACCAGAGGGGGTGGGTGCTGTGGTGCATTGCTTTGCAAGATTAGTGGTGGTTTGGTCTTGATTTAACTCAACACTAGCTAGATTTGCTAAATTGAGTAAATAGGTGATTATGAAGGAAGTTCAAAATTTTGCATAGGACAAGGTGGGAAGATGGTACTGGTAGATAGGTGAGGTCAGGGTAGATATCTAGGAATTATTTGGGATTTTTCTGAAGATTATTAGTTCACTTAAAATCCTTTATACAAAAAGTGCAAAAGTATTTTCTAGAGGATCAGTTGAAAATTCTACATTGGACAGGTGGAGTTTTTGAAGTGAGATGGTCCCATATGTGGATACACACTTAGGGGAATTTTCCCAAGATTTAATGAGGCATAAAAGTATTTAAAACATTTATTATTCCAATTCAGCCATTTAAGAAAATGGGCAAAAAGAAATAATAAAGCTCTTAAAAAATATTTATTTTTGAAGTAGGATGATAGGGTATGATATAAGATTCAAAAGTTCTTAGAGTTGGGGAAGTTTTTTGGCAAAAACCAAACTTTCCTTTGGTAAAGGAGTTTTGGAGATTTTGACTCTTAAAGGGATTAAATTGATTTGGAGCTAAAATAAATATGGGTAATATTTGATATATCCTGATGATCAAGGTAGATGATGTAGACAAGGTGTATCAAGCATTTGCAACCTTGGGATTGGATAATCCAAGTTGATTTTGGTGGAATACTCTAGATTAAGGATCTAGGGTGATGTTAATTTCATACTATCAATACATGGTTGTATCTTGCAGATCAGATATCCCCTTGGGCCATGGGATATATGGATGGATAGACCAAGTGATGTAGATTGCAATGGTGTAGGGGTTTGAGCTTGATCCTGCTTGAGCTCACCAAGACAAGCTTTAAAACATTGAATAAAATAAGCCTGCCAAAGTAGATTATCAACTAGCCTTCAAAACCTTGTGGGTTTAAGTAGCACAAAGATCCACTTGGAACAAGTGAAGTAGATATTGCTAGACCTATATGAGTAGAACACAACCATGCAGAGAGTTCGTCCATAGAAGGTGGGATGGTGGTGTGAGCTTCTATTAAAGTAGGCATGTTGACTAGATTTGCAGGAATAGTTATTTTCTTGCCTACAGAACCATCAAGAACAAGTGGGTTGGAAGATGATATAACAAGGGCAAGAGTGGCCCTTGGTAGTCCTTAGGATGGTTAACAAGATGGTTCAGATGCATTCAAAAAGATTGAGCGTTTTTGACTAGAATGTGGGTGGTGATGATTTTGATGGGTTGCAAGGTACCAAAGCATCATCAAGTGGATGTGGTTGAGGAGTACATTGAGTAGAAGGGATCCATGCTTGCTATTGGTCTTCATGAAGGAAATATGCCCTGAGAGGCAATAATAAATTTGTTATTATGTATTCCTTGTATATGATAGATGTTTATTTTGCATGCTATAATTGTATTGATAGGAAACGTCAATACATGTGTGTTTAATAAACAAAAAGGGTTCCTAGTTATGCCTCTCTTATAGACTGCCTTGTTTATTAACAAGATGATCAAGGTTTCCTGATCATGGACATTGGATGTTGTTAATAACAAGATCACAACATTTGTGAAATGATGTGATGAACATTCATCCGAAGTATAGAATTACGATCAAGTCATTATGTTTACATTGCTATAACATCATACGAAGTAATCTTTATCCTTAGACCATGAGATCATGTTAATTGCTAACACCGGAAGAGTATCTTGATAACATCAAACGTCACACTATAACAGGGTGATTATAAAGGTGGGTTTAGTGCTACGAAGGTGTTATGTTGAGGCTCATGGATCAAGAGTGGAATTTGTCAATCCCGATGACGGATAGATATACTCTGGGCCCTCTCGGTGATATCACATTAAGATAGCTTGCAAGCAAGTGATGTGATCACTAGAATGTTATATCACGGGAACGAGAAAAGAGTGCATGTCGGTAACAAGATCAAACTAGGTATTTTGAAACCGATGATCGAATCTCGGACATGTATTATATCATGAGACAAAGGGATTAAGTTACTAGCATTAAAGGTTCTCACGATCACAGAAGCCATCGTTGAATGTGCAGGAGTCAGTATGGATCTCTAGGTCCCGCTCCTGATTATTGATCTAAGAGGAGTCTCAATCATGTATGCATTATTAGCGAACCGTAGGGTGACACACTTAAGGGTTGCCGGTCACCATTTAGGAGCACATATGTTTCAGACAAAAGGTTTGCAAAGCACAGGAAATGTTTCGATAGAAACCGGAATTGTTTCGGGTGAAATTAAAGAAAGTGGTTCTGCATGTGATATTGAAATGTTCCAAGGGGTTTTATGTGAATGTTTGTTAACTAAGGTAATTAAAAAAATTCAGAATAAAATAAATAAAAGAGTTTTATTAAATTGAGAGTTGCATTTAATTTGGTGGAAATTAAATACATGTGAGTGTAATTTTGGGTGGAGGCCATGTTTATGTGAGTGGAGGTTCACCACATGAATGAAGGAGGGGAGGAGTCCCCCCTCATGCGCCGGCTATGGGAGGGGAGGGGTCTCCCTCCCTCCTATATAAAGCCCCCCTCTCCCCTCTCACAAAACACACCTCCTCGTGAAGGATCTCTCTTCCCCTCTAGATATTCCCCCATGGTCTCGGATTAGCGAGATACATGTTCCCGGTGGCCTTGTGTCTGGAAGGAGTTGTTGCTTCCGCTGATTCGCTGGAACAAGGAGGTGGAGGTTGTCCGGTGGCTTGAACATGTGTGCGAGGACGGATGCACTTCTGATTTGCGGCGCTCGGACGTCCACACGATCTTGAGATCGTCAAGCGTATGACTACATCAACCACGAGTTCCTACTCGTTAACAAAACTCGTTGTCTTCGAGGGTAAGTTCTCCATGGATGTATGTCCACTCGTTGCTCTGTATCTAGTAGATAGATCTTGGCGTATAGTTCTCATCATAGGAAATTTTTTGTTTTCTATGTTGTGGACTCAACAGTGGTATTAGAGCCTGATCTATGCGTAGATGCTTTGCATGGGTAGTACACATATGTTTATATATGGGTGATGATGATCATGTTATTGCATCTTCTATCTATTTTGGATATTGGTGGCATAGTGGGATGAAGAGGCCCGGACCAACCTTACATGTCATCGTACATGAGACCGGTTCCACGACTGACATGCAACTAGTTTTGCATAAGTGGCTAGCGGGTGTCTGTCTCTCCTACTATAGTCAATATCTGATTTACAACGAGTTGCTAATAACTTGGTTATCCACGTAAAACTCGCAATTGATAAATTAGAGGCATCTAGTTTAGATCGTTGCTGGGCTAGTGTCTTGATATGGTATTGTTGTAAGTAGATGTATGATAGATACTCTTACAACACACTTAACGTGTAAGTTCCATAGACCTTGGCCTTAGACACAAAGGAATGATAGAGATCATACCACGATGCAAATGATAGAGATCAAATGCATGGACCATATAATCTCAATTTACACATTAGATGTTAGCATCTTATACTGCTAGTTTGGCACTTTTGGTAGCATTGTAAGATGATCCCTCATTTATATATCAAGATAAAGTGTGTTCTTCCTTCAGTATGCACCGTTCTATGGATCGTGTTTCGAGACATCACCTGATGATCGGGTGTACTCGACTCCGCGCTTTCATACAATGGGTGTAAGACAGTTTTACACACGCGGAATACTAAGGTTCTTACTTGACGAGCCTAGCATGTACAGAGTGGCCTCGGAACATGGACTGAAAGGTTAAGCATGAGTCATATAGTTGATATGATGCCCATATTGATGCTCCCCTTTGAAGCTACACCGACTCACGTGATGATCGGACTTGGTGTAGTGGATTTGGTTCATGTAATCACCAAAAGGGACACGAGGGATGTCATTTTTGAGTGGGAGTTCATTAGTAATTTGGATTAGTTAAACTCAATCTATCATAAACTTAGTCTAAATAAACTTTACAAATTCTGTTGTAGATGGCACCACCTGCTTTTAATTTCAATGTGTTCATGGAGAAAGAGAAGCTTGCTGCGAATGGTAGCAACTTCACCAACTGGGCTATGAATTTCAGGATTGTCCTAACTTCTGCACAAAAGCAATATGTGCTAGAGGCGCCGCTAGGCCCCCCACCAGCTCCTGATGCCCCTAACGAGGAAAAGAATGTCTATATAACTCGTCACGAGGACCACAACTTAGTTCATTGCGGCATACTATATGGGCTAGAGTCAGAACTTCGAAAGCGTTTCGAAAATGGCAATGCCTTTGATACCATGGGAGAATTGAAAATGATTTTCGATACCCATGCTGCCGTAGAGAGTTATAATGATTCTCAAAAGTTCTTTAGCTGCATGATGGAAGAGAACAACTCTGTTAGTGAGCATGTACTCAAAATGTCTGGGTACACCGATAAGCTTGTGTCCTTGGGCATAACGATTCCCATTGATTTAGGCATACATCATGTTCTCCAATCTTTGCCACCTAGCTACAAGAGCTTCATGATTAACTATAATATGAAGGGCATGAAGAAGTCTCTTCTCGAGCTTTTGTCAATGCTTAAGACTGCAGAAGTGGAGATTATGAAAGAACATCAAGTGTTGATGATCAATAAGACCACCGGTTTCAAGAAGGACAAGAAAGGCAAGAAGAAGGGAAAGAAGGGCGGCAAATCTGTTGCCGCACGTGAAAAGAAACCCCGAGCTGTCCCTAAGTATGATACCGAGTGCTACTATTGCAAGGGGACTGGCCATTGGAAGCGCAACTACCCCAAGTATTTGGCGGACAAGAAGGCCGGCAAGGCAAACAAAGGTATATGTGATATACATGTTATTGATGTGTACTTGACTAGTACTCGCAGTAGCACCTGGGTATTTGATACAGGATCGGTTGCTAATATATGTAACTCGATTCAGGGGCTGCGGAACAAGTGACAACTAGCAAGTGATGAGTTCACGATGCGGATCGGCAATGGATCAAGAGTTGATGTGATCACCGTCGGAACGCTACCTCTCCATATGCTGTCGAGATTAGTGATAAATCTAAATAATTGTTATTTTGTGCCTACACTGAGCATGAACATTGTATCCGGATCGTGTTTGATGCGAAGTGGTTATTCCTTTAAATCTGAAAACAATGGTTGTTCTATTTACATGGATAATATCTTTTATGGTCATGCACCTGTGTTGAATGGTTTATTTGTATTGGATCTCGATAGTAGTATTATGCATATTCATTGTGCTAATGCTAAAAGGGTTAAACTTGATGATGATATATCTACATATATGTGGCACTGCCGTCTAGGTCATATTGGCGTTAAACGCATGAAGAAACTCCATTCTGATGGACTTTTGGAATCACTTGATTTTGAATCATTTGATACATGTGAGCCATGCCTTATGGGAAAGATGACTAGAACACCATTTTCTGGTTCAATGGAACGGGCGACAGATTTATTGGAAATCATACATATTGATGTGTGTGGACCAATGAGTGTGTCGACGCGAGGTGGATATCGTTATTTTGTTACTTTCACAGATGATTTGAGTAGATATGGGTATATCTATTTGATGAAACATAAGTCTGAAACTTTTGAAAAGTTCAAGGAATTTCAGAATGAAGTGGAAAATCATCATAACAGAAAGATCAAATTTCTACGGTCCGACCGTGGAGGAGAGTATCTTAGTTACGAGTTTAGAACACATATGAAAAATTGTGGAATAGTTTCATAACTCACGCCTGCTAGAACACCACAACGTAATGGTGTGTCGGAACATCGTAATCGTACTTGATTAGATATCGTTCGATCTATGATGTCTTTGACTGACTTGCCACTTTCATTTTGGGGTTATGCACTAGAAACCGCTGCGTTCACTTTAAATTGGGCACTATCTTAATCCGTTGAAATGACACCGTATGAACTATGGTTTGGAGACAAACCTAATCTGTCATTTCCTAAAGTTTGGGGATGCGATGTTTATGTGAAGAAACTTCAACCGGATAAACTCGAACCCAAAGCGGAAAAATGCGTCTTCATAGGATACCCTAAGGAAACGATTGGGTATACCTTCTATCACAGATCCGAGGGCAAGGTTTTTTGGTGCCAAGAATGGATCCTTTCTTGAGAAGGAGTTTCTCGCGAAAGGTGTGAGTAGTCGGAAGGTAGAACTCGAAGAGGTTATTGAACCTTCTCTTCATGAAATGGTGAGTAGCATAGCTCCAGAAGTTGTTTCGGAGTTGACTTCACCTAATGACGAGAGAGCTAATGATATTGATCATGAAACTCCGAAAGAGGACACTACCAAACCTCGCAGGTCAAGCAGGACACGTGCAGCTCCTGAACTATATGGCAATCCTGTTATGAATTTCATGATTGATGAAATAGATGACCCTGCGACGTATGAAGAAGCGATGATGAGCCCGTATTCCAACAAATGGCTAGAAGCCATGAAATCCGAGATGGAGTCCATGTACAAAAACCAGGTTTGGACCTTGGTGGACTTACCTCACGATCGAAAGGCCATTGAGAATAAATGGATTTTCAAAAGAAAAACTGATGATGGTAATGTGACCATCTATAAGGCTCGACTTGTCGCAAAGGGGTTTTAACAAATTCAAGGAGTTGACTACGATGAGACATTCTCTCCTGTAGCGATGCTAAAGTCGGTTTGGATTATGTTAGCCATTGTTGCATATTTCGATTATGAAATATGGCAGATGGATGTCAAAATTGCGTTCCTCAATGGTAATATTGAAGAATACTTGTATATGATACAACCTAAGGGTTTTGTCGATCCTAAGGATGCTGATAAGGTATGAAAACTTCAGCGATCCATCTATGGACTGAAGCAAGCATCTCGGACTTGGAATCTCCGCTTTGATGAGGTGATCAAAGAGTTTGGATTTGTCCAAACTTATGGAGAGGCTTGTATTTACAAGAAAGTGAGTGGGAGCAATGTGGCATTTCTGATATTATATGTGGATGACATATTACTGATTGGAAATGATATAGATCTTTTAAACAGTGTTAAAAGTTATCTAAACAGCAAATTTTCGATGAAAGACCTTGGTGAAGCTTCATATATATTAGGCATTAAAATCTATAGAGATAGATCAAGACGCCTAATTGGGCTATCGCAGAGTACATACCTTGATAAGATATTAAAGAAGTTTAACATGGATGGAAGTAAGAAGGGGTTCTTACCTATGTAGCAAGGCAAGACATTGAGTAAGACTCAAAGTCCGGCTACGGTGGAAGAAAGAGAGATAATGGATAAGATCCCCTATGCCTCAGCCATAGGCTTTGTAATGTACGCCATGCTATGTACAAGACCGGATGTGGCACATGCTATTAGTTTGACTAGTAGGTACCAATCTGAACCAGGTTCAGAACACTGGATAGCGGTCAAGAATATCCTTAAGTACTTGAGAAGAACTAAGGATATGTTTCTTGTATACGGAGGTGAAGAAGAGCTAGTCACTAAGTGTTATGTCGATGCTAGCTTGGACACCGATCCGGATGACTCTAAGTCTCAATCCGGATACGTATTTCTCTTGAACGGAGCAACAGTTAGTTGGAGGAGTTCCAAACAACTTGTGGTGGATGGATCAAGGACGGAGGCGGAATATGTTGCTGCTTCAGAAGCGGCACAGGAAGCGGTTTGGATGAAGGAGTTCATAACGGAACTAGGTGTGGTTCCTAGTGCATTGGACCCAATGTTGATCTATTGTGACAACAATGGAGCCATAGCCAACTCCAAGGAACCAAGGTCTCACAAGAATTCCAAGCATATTAAGCGCCGGTTTCACTCCATCCGCGAGCATGTCAAGGATGGAGATATAAAGATTTGTAAAGTACTACCTAGGGCAAAACATGATCAACACCATAACTCCATGGGTGTTAGATTTATCACTGTGTAAACTAGATTAGTGTCTCTAGTGAAAGTGGGAGACTGAAGGAAATATGCCCTGAGAGGCAATAATAAAGTTGTTATTATGTACTCCTTGTATATGATAGATGTTTATTTTGCATGCTATAATTGTATTGATAGGAAACGTCAATACATGTGTGTTTAATAAACAAAAAGGGTTCCTAGTTATGCCTCTCTTATAGACTGCCTTGTTGATTAACAAGATGATCAAGGTTTCCTGATCATGGACATTGGATGTTGTTAATAACAAGGTCACAGCATTTGTGAAATGATGTGATGAACATTCATCCGAAGTATAGAATTACGATCAAGTCATTATGTTTACATTGCTATAACATCATACGAAGTAATCTTTATCCTTAGACCATGAGATCATGTTAATTGCTAACACCGGAAGAGTATCTTGATAACATCAAACGTCACACTCTAACAGGGTGATTATAAAGGTGGGTTCAGTGCTACGAAGGTGTTATGTTAAGGCTCATGGATCAAGAGTGGAATTTGTCAATCCCGATGACGGATAGATATACTCTGGGCCCTCTCGGTGATATCACATTAAGATAGCTTGCAAGCAAGTGATGTGATCACTAGAATGTTATATCACGGGAACAAGAAAAGAGTGCATGTCGGTAACGAGATCAAACTAGGTATTTGGATACCAATTATCGAATCTCGGACATGTATTATATCATGAGACAAAGGGATTTAGTTACTAGCGTTAAAGGTTCTCACGATCACAGAAGTCATCGTTGAATGTGCAGGAGTCAGTATGGATCTCCAGGTCCCGCTTCTGATTATTGATCTGAGAGGAGTCTCAATCATGTCTGCATTATTCGCGAACCGTAGGGTGACACACTTAAGGGTTGCCGGACACCATTTAGGAGCACATATGTTTCAGACAAAAGGTTTGCAAAGCGCAGGAAATGTTTCGATAGAAATCTGAATTGTTTCGGGTGAAATTGCAGAAAGTGGTTCTGCATGTGATATTGAAATGTTGCAAAGGGGTTTTATGTGAATGTTTGTTAATTAAAGTAATTAACAAAATTCTGAATAAAATAAATAAAAGAGTTTTATTAAATTGAGAGTTGCATTTAATTTGGTGGAAATTAAATACATGTGAGTGGGATTTTGGGTGGAGGCCATGTTTATGTGAGTGGAGGTTCACCACATGAATGAAGGAGGGGAGGAGTCCCCCCCTCATGCGCCGGCTATGGGAGGGGAGGGGTATCCCCCCTCCTATATAAAGCCCCCTCTCCCCTATCACAAAACACACCTCCTCGTGAAGGATCTCTCTCCCCCTCTAGATATTTCCCCATGGTCTCGGATTAGCGAGATACATGTTCCCGGTGGCCTTGCGTCTGGAAGGAGTTGCTGCTTCCGCTGATTCGCTGCAGCGAGGAGGTAAAGGTTGTCCGGTGGCTTGAACATGTGTGCGAGGACGGATGCGCTGCTGATTTGTGGTGCTAGGACTTCCACACGATCTTGAGATCGGCAAGCGTACGACTACATCAACCACGAGTTCCTACTCGTTAACAAAACTCGTTGTCTTCGAGGGTAAGTTCTCCATGGATGTATGTCCACCCGTTGCTCTGTATCTAGTAGATAGATCTTGGCGTATAGTTCTCATCGTAGGAATTTTTTTGTTTTCTATGCTGTGGACCCAACACTTCATTGACTTGGAAACTTCTAGAATGGAAATCTTCAGAATTGATCTGGTTAAGGGTTTTAGATGATCACCTAGTACCTAGAGATTAGATCCTGCTTTATACTATTGCTTAGGGTGTGATGATTTGGAAGCATCTTGATCCTAGTGATGAGCTCCTAGAGTAGCTCATACTATCTCCTAAGTAGACAAATCAAGCAGCAGATCAAGGCAACTCATCTTATAAACTAAGCAAACCTGCTACTAGGGTTACCATCAAGCTTGGCTTGAGGTGAGGTTGGGGCATTTTGAAGAGGTTGGATTTTCAATGAGATGATAGTCCTTGGTATCTCTATCAATGGTAGAATTCCAAAAGCTTTGAAAGGAGGTTTTGGGCAACCTAGAGATAAGAATGGTTGAGGGTTCTGTCTGGAAAACATAAGGACATTATATTATATATCTCTCCATAGTTTTGTCAATAGAAGCTACTAAAATAGTTTTGGTTTCATAAGCATCTTGGCTCAGGTTTTGAAATGCCAGAACATTTGAGAATATGGAAATTAAGCCAAGACAGTTTTGGAAAGTAGATTTTGTCAACTGGTGGTGAGGTAAGGAGTATCATATGGTATACACTCACATGCACAAGAATAAACAAACAACAAGCAAACACTACACCAAAATACAAGAAAAAGTTTTTGTTCCCCCTCATTTTTGCATTCTGGATAACTAATCAGGGTTGCTGAAATTGGGATGTTACAGACCTTTCCCCTTAAAAGAATCTCGTCCCAAGATTCAGGAGAGTAGGGTTAGGGGATTTTGATTCAGGGTTAACACTATTGGTTCAAGTGTGCTATCTTACGGACTCCGTCTTTGAAAGTGACTACTCTGCCGATGAAGTTGAGCTTCGGTCTTCCGGGATGCGCGGAGAGTTGAGCAGAGTCTAGTCCCCATGACGAGGGATGACCTTCTTTTCGTTTCGGACTCTAAATATCGAGGGCATAGACTGGGCAGGCTATCTCGATGCTGAACTTCATGGGGTACTTGGTAGAGGATAGAATCTACGGTTGGGAGTACCTCTGTCTAAGGATTCACAGCTCTTCCTTAGGTTCGTAGCGTATCCTATTTATTGATTTTAGGGTCGGGACTCCTGAGGTTGCTCCTGCGAAGGGTTAGCCTATTTCTGTGGGAAAGACGCAGTCTTTCCGCCATAGGATTAAACTGAGGTATATCGGAGAGTTGACATAGTCCTTCATTATTGGAGTCGTGGATTGACGTTTTGAAGGCTTTCGCCCATTTTCCTCTAGCAGTTGGAAACTTCTAATGACGCCCGCGAAGGTAGGTCCTACGATTTTATGTACCACGATTATTCGTACTTAGCCAGTTGGAGTCTCAAGTCCTCTAAGCGATTGGAACTGAGCGGTTAGCGATCCTGCGGTCCTTCTGGTGGCTCTTAAAGCTGAAGTAGCAAAGGGACTTTGTAGAATCTTCAGTTAGTTTCTCCTGTGTTAACTCGCGGATTGCTATTTGGTGAAAGGACGTCGGATCCTGAGATCTCTTCTAAAGTCTATTCTGGTAGGCGGTCTTCTGGATTTGAGTGGAAAGACGCAGTCTTTCCTCCTTAGAGATTCACTAGGGTGCTTTAGGAGGGGTGTAGATCTTCTGTCCGGGAGTTCTTACCTAATGTTAGCGGAAAGCTGTATCTTCCTTGAGTCTTGAGCTGGGATCTTTGAGTGTCCTTCTATTGTGATGGACCTTGTCGGTGTGGTTTCCTAGCGGAGTTAGCTCGAGGCAAGTTAGCGGTTAACGATGCTTCTTACTAGTCTTCAGTCAAGGTAGAGACATCCAGCTTCAGGGAAGCTGTCTTCACGCTTCTTAATCATCTGACTTTAGGGGTGGTTCTGACCTTCTAGGGAGGAACTTCCCGTCGGTTTGGGTAGGTTTGACTATCATAGGTAATCTCCTGAGGTGGTCAGAAGCTCTAATACACTAAAGGTTAGTGTGATTAGGTCTGCACTTCTTGTCTTGGTTGACTTATCAGGTGGTTTTCTTGCGGATATTGGGGATCCTTTGGTGATTGACTTCCGGCTTCAGCAAGATTCTTGCTGTAGTAGACTGATAATAACGGAGTGCTATTTGATCGACGAGTCTTGAGAGGTGAGTTGGACGGGGTGTGCCATCCTGTGGAGGTGAAATCTTTGAGTTGATTCTGACTTGATGATGTCGAACTCCTGGTTCTTGCGATGCCTTTCCTCTCATATACTCTCGAGGTTAGTCTGGGTCTCATTACCGACATCTAACACAGGGGTTTCCTGAGTTACTAGGTGGGTTATCGCTCCACGAGTCAACTTTTTAAGGAGGTCAAAGCAAACCAGAACATACATACAAGGCGAGCAGAGCGAGGGGCTCGCAATGTTCTCGGCAAACAACACACATCAAGCAACATGGGATACACTTAGGTAAGCAGACACGGTCTACTAGGTGGACCGAGGAGTTAACTACTCGCTATGTAGGGGAATCCTATCTTAGGACTATTAACCCTAGATATCGTCTTTCTTCAGGTCGGAGTCACTATCTTGCCGATAAATCCTTCACCGTATCTTGGACGCTTCTTGATAGTGTAACACCTGATGTCTTCTGATTATGAGGATTCCGCTGGTAGAGTAATATTGTAGTCTCCTTGTGTTTGCTGGTAGTTTCTTGTCTTCGTCTTGTTCTCATTGTCTTCACCGGCTCTAGCTCCTAGTTATTTAAAATCCGTAGGTTTGCAGTTTGGACGAGAGTTAGGGGAAACCATTTTCAAAAGCATTTACTTGGAGTAAGAGAAGAAGTAGAACTTTTTGAAAATCATTAAGGAACTAGTTTTCGAAAGACGGGGTTTCAAAATAAGGTTCCTATCTAGCGACCATGCTAACTAAGGTTCTCCTACAGTCAGGATGGCTCCGATACCAAGTCTGTGGGGGCCCCGGATTAATCCTCCCAGAATCCCTGTTATGCATACAACCACGATCCCATGTTTAGTTAATCGTGGCACATAACCGACAAGTATCAAAGTAAACATAAAATACATAACGAACCCATGTCCTACCTGATTTGCCAGAATGGCTACATCGATCAACACCAGCGCAACTTCATTAAGCGTAGAGCCTGAGCCATGCCTTAACCTACAGGCAACTGACTAGGAGAACGTCCTAGCTCGCATCATCATCAACGTCACTTTCTTCTTGATATCTGACCAAGTTAATAGCCAGGGACAATGCTAGTGAGTACTTTGAATGTAATCGCAAACCACCTTAAGATAATAGTAATAACAAGAGGATATGCATTATGGCCGTGGTAATAGGAGGGCTTCAAGAGGGGTTCTTTTCTCAAATAGTTTCTCTTGTAGATATAGCATCTGCATATCTTTGTTGAAAACTTTTGCAAACATTTTGGAAACTGTTTTGAAAAGTTTTGGAAAACATTAGGACTGGGTCACCCATTTGTTCCTTTCTTCCGGTCGTCCCACGACCAAACTCCTTTCATTCCTTTCTGACCATCTCATGGTCATACCAGCACCGCTCTACAGCAACCTTCCCAACCGTCCATGACCACAGACACGGCTATTCAAATAGATTTACACTCTGCAGAGGTTGTACACCTTACCCACACTATCCGGGTACACTACCCTGATCTTCACTGATCGTGGGGCGAGGAACCGATCAAGACTCTCCGGATGCCCAGTCCAATATAAGTGCCAACCCTATGAGTGTTAATCCCCTCAAAACCAGGACGTCGGGTACCGAGGACCAACCGGAGCGCTTTTTCCACTTCTCGAGTGTGCGTTTTCAATGAGGGGCTCATAGTAACGTGGGAGGCCAGCAGACCCTTCGTTCCTTATCCAGGTCGATGTCCCACATGGACCTTTATCAGAGAAGGCCCACCCTCAAGAGATCCCCGATCCCATGTATTAGTTACGAGGCAGCTTATACCAGAATAAACAAACATCAAATCCAGCCCTATCCCATTCCAGAGTAATGTGGTTGCACATGGTTAATTGTTCTAGCAAAACTGCAAAGAACCGGGTGCGTTTTTGTAAACCTTTTTCCTCCATCTTTCCTTCAGTATTTTGTAAAACAAAACCTTTTTCTTTCTCAACAACTCTTGGGAGGTCCCACCTCACCAAGGTTTTATCCTAAAACATTTGGTAAAACTTTTTTCGGGGTCTTCCCATCCTCTAGTTTTTGCTTCGGCTTAAACGGGTTCTCCAAAGGGTATGGTATAATACAACATCTAGTCTACTAGGGACAAGTCCGTGTCACCAAGGGGGTTGCACTTAATAGTACAAGAGTCTAATAGTTCGGAGGAGCCAAACCACTACCATATATACATCAACAAATAGTAAAACAGGGCAATTTTCATAAACAGTAGATAAAACATGCATAAGTAAAACAGTAGGACGAGGCTTATGAGCAAGAAGGTGGCTTTCCTGATGATCAGCAATATGGCAATATGTCCCTGGACTTCTTCTTGGAATACCCAGTAATACCAAACATAAATACCACTTCTCCTGCTCTCCGATTTCATCGCAACTATTATCGTCATCGAGTATACATGCAACAAGCAAGAGCACAATCAACACAAGGCATACAAGCACCAATACAACACAACAAGCAACTGAATAATACCAAACTAAGATTTAGAGGGTTTGGAGAAGATTTGATTTAGAAGGTGGGGATGGCCTTGGAGAAGGGGATGAACACCCCTTGGGGTTTATTGTTGGGGAACTACCTAAGAGGGATTTTGGACCAAGGACATACTCTATAGGATACCATTGGGTAAAAATGATACCAACAGATAGGATTTGATAAAGTGAAACCAACAAAAGTGGTTTCACTATTTTATCACTTTTCTTTATTTAGTTATGATTTTATAGTGAAATAACTTCTAGTTTTAGGGAATAATTCACTAGAAATGTTCTGGAGATCCAAAAATTATTTCCTTGGATGGTTAGGTAAGTATTGATGTACTTGCTTACTAAGAATTGGAATCGCTCCAAGATAATTATCAGAATACCCTCAGGAAATTCCAAAAGGTAGTTCTGTATCTATTTTGTCTTTTTCACCAAATTAAATATACAGAAGCTTTTGATTTTATTCCAAAGACACATTGTAGGTATTTAGAGTACCTTTCTGTATAAATTGGAGTCAACCTTTTTGGAGTTGCAGAGCTTCTGTGATGATTTATCTAGTGAAAACACTAGGGACAAAAATGTTTAATTCATTAAAATTCATCAGAAGACCAATAAATGGTTAGCTCCTGGGTTTTGGTACTATTGAGTGTGCCACACCACAGAGAGTTCTGTAAGGTCAAAACAGCTCATAGTTTGGCCTAGGGAGTTTTCTAAAGGCAGGTATGGATGGATTTTGCTATTTTTATTGTGGTGAACCCAGGGTTCACCTTGACAGGGGATAAAATCTAACTGATAGATATGGTAATAACCTTTCAAGGGAAGTTTGTTTCATCCAATTTGAGCATGCATAGCTCCCTGTGGAATTTATTTAGTGAAAAATACCACTTTTGGTGGATTAATTGCCAGTAAAGAATAAAAAAATTATTTCTGGCAGAAGACCAGTTCTACATGATGAAGAAAACCCTAGGGGACCATGTAAAAATGTCACCTGGACGAAATCATGCTGTTTTATATTTTATTTGGATTTTAACTAATAGGTATATTTCAGATCTAGAATTCCCAGAGAAAAAGAAAAAGGAAAATCCACTGTCGGGCCGGATCTAGAGGGAAGGTGGGCCACAGTGGGGAAAATGGCCCGTCCGAGCGATGCTGGGAGCAGGAAGCGATGGCTTTGAACCCGATAGGCGGGGCCCCGAGGTCAGTGAGAGCGCGCGGCCGAACAGGTATCCGTAGATCTGGGCCGTTGGGCTAAAGAGGATCGAACGACGTTGGGGCTTCTTCATCCTTCGACGCTGGACCGGCTCGCCAGAACCCTAGGTGGGGAAAAAATGGGTCGGGGTGCTCACAAGAGGGCGGGAGAGGCGTCAGGGATGTGCTTGGACGACGCGGTGACCAAATACGACCTCAGCGAGGGGCGGAAGGGCCCCGTTTGGTGCAGATCCATGGAGTCCGATGTCGGGCAGAGGGTGGCGGCTCCGCGCTCATCCACGGCGGTGCCAGGGAGGAACCTATAAGAAAAGAGTGGCCGGGTCAGATGTAGGGGAAGGAGGGTAGCACGGCTAGGTAACATGCAGAGGAAGAAGCAGAGGGGTGAAGGAGATATGCTTGAAACTAGGGAGGAGGCCGACGCTCCTGTTTCTCCTTCTTTCGAGCAGAACAGGGCAGGGATAGGGAGTGGTGCTGTAACATCCAAAAACATTAATCCAAGTGATCAAGATCCAAATCATCAAATTTCGAGTTCACAAAAACTTTTCCATTTAAAAATATTAAAGCATTCATATGTGTGTGCATATAATTTAGGAGTTGTTTTGAATTGCCATGTTTAAGTGATCCATTGATTGTAAGATGATTCTAAGGTGAAATAAACATCATATAGATCATTCCCAAACAAATCCCAAAGAAAAACCAATAAAATTGAATAAAAGAAGCAAATGGTCATTTGTGCCATTTTAATCACCATGCCTAATTTAGCTATTTCTAGAACTCAAATCTTAATAGAAACAATTATGGTTCTTTGTACACCTTGCTAGTACAAGTAGTGATGTATCCAGGCGCATTTTGCTTCACCCCAAAAACTTTCAAACACTAAATTTAAATGACATTTGAAATTTGAATGTAGTTCATATGAGAAGATCCCACTTATTCAAAAACCACTCAAATGACCTCCATTTTCAAAACCCAAGAAGCCACAGATGTTTAAGCATGTGACAAAAAACTCCACCAAAAAACATCTCAAAATTCAAAACTTGAATTCTTTCGGCCATTTCTACAAACACCTTGTGGGCACAATTCAAACAAAAACCACAAACACTATTATGAGCAGTGTTTGGACCAATGTGGTCTCCTATTTTGCAACCAAAGCCACCCTAGTGCACCCCTACCCTTTTCTAGCCCGGCCACCCACTGTGCACAGGACCAAATGGTCATGGCCATTAAGGCCGAGCACCATTGAGCCCCTCACCGGTGACAGCGCGCCACAGCCGCCGTTAGTCTTGCTCACCATGTAAAGCATGTCGCCTGTGGTCCACCTCCACCGCCAAGCCAGCCCCATCCCGTGGACAGAGCAAGGAGCAGCCAGGAACCGCCCCGCCTGGACCCTGTCTGCCATGCCGATGCCGCCCGCAAAGCATGCACGGTCCGCGCTCAGCCAGACCCCGCCTCGCTCCAGCCGCCCTCCTACACGATCACGATCGTCCTAGGAAGCTAACGGACATGCCCGTTCCCCTGACCGTGCCCTGTAGTCATCGACCGCCGCAAAACTCGCCGTCAGCAGAGACATCGTGCGCACCGCGCCACTCCCCTCTCCCGACCGCAAACCACAGCACAAACACCGCCGTGACACTCGCCAGGGCACCGTCCACCGTCCTAGCCCACCGCGCACACCTCTAGCTCGTTGTGCCGTCGTCACTGGCGAGCACCGCCCATGCTCCTCAGCCGCTTCGCCAAGCCTATAAATAGAGGCCTCCCCAGCACCGTTTCTAGACACCACTCTCATCCCCTCCCTCTCAGAACACTCCCATATCCCCACCGGAGAAGGCCGCCGTCCGCAGCGCCAAAATTTCGCCGGAGTCTGCCGCAGAGGGAGAAGAAGGGGGCCGTTGATCAAGGCCACCTCTCGGGATGCCGCCCGTACCAGGAGAACCGCCGTCCTCGAATCGTTCGTTTTCCCGCCTCGCCGACCCTCGCCGGAGCCCCGGTAAGTCGCCCGAGACCCCCACCGAGCAGCTACGGTTACACCTCGCCCGCGACCTGTCCGTCGTCGATGACAAGCCACAGTCGTAGATCTCCCTTTTAATCCAACAGTCCACGTCACCCCGTACCGCTTTGCGTTGGATATGTCACTGACCTGCGGGACCCCCTGTTAGTTGTCATCCGCGCCGCGGAGCACCACTGGGCCGGCCCGTTAGTTTTCCCGCGCGACCCAGTTAGTTCAAATATAGATTTTTCTATTTTAGTTTGAACTCACTTTTGTCCCTTAGTTTAAAAATCAATCCAGGAAGATTTACTAAACCAAATTGAGTGATTCAAATTTTGTTAGAAAGCTACTAAAAAGATATATCCAAGCCCGTTGGATTTAAATCATTTAGAGTTAGAGATCTCTCCTAGTAAAAATAACAAGACAAGAGCTTTTGCACACTCAAACATTTTTATATAATCAACCATAATAGCTTTTCAGTTGATTCCAACTCTCAAAATTCACATTTAACAATACCTATCTGAATATGTAATAATATTAAGGTTTGCATGCAGTGACTTTGGACTAGTACAAAAATAATGCTATATAGGCATTTCTAGTCACTTTAAATCATTAAATATTACACTTAAACTTAATTAAATGTGACCCAACCTTTAAATCACATTCCCATATGTTAAAATATGTGGTGATGACATGTGTCACATGATCCCATATTTTAAATGGAGAATATTAAATGTTAGTTAGTTTCAATGAGTAGAAATTACTTTTCTTAAATAAAAAGAATGAAGCTAGTTAATCAAACCTTGTGATGTTTGTGATGATAATAGATCATCAAATGTGTGCCTTAGAATGCTAAGTAGACTAGTTAAGTATTGTTTGGTGATTGTGTACTCCGTTTGTATTTATAGACGATAGTACCGACCAAGCTTTCGAGGAGGAGGAGTTCTACCGAGAGGAGGAAGAAAACTTCAACCACTGCACCAACCAAGGCAAGCTATTGTTAGCAAGCTAGAATTAAGCTAGCTAACTTGAGCAAGATGCATTTGGCATGCTTTGGTTATACCAATTTGACAATTACCTACCCCAAGTTTTATTTCCAAGCTTTTATTTCTTTACTTTACCAAAGTCCTTTACTTGTTTGAAGGTAGCATAAAGAGTATAAAACTTGACCTATCTAGATAACCTTAGATGTCATTCTATGGCATGAGATTGAGATTAGCATCCCACCTTAGTGAACACTCTTAACTTAGTAGTTTAGAGCTAAACTAAAACTTGAGTCACTTTAGATGGGAACACTTGGTGAAAATGAATTGTGAAAACCTTGGAATGACGAGTCATTCTATTGAGATGTTTTGACATGTGTTGAGAAACACAAATGGTTTATGATGATGAAAATGTTGAGGCATGAGCCTTAGCTCTCTTACGAAAACTGATGGTTGGATTCAGATGCGATACCATTCCAAATTTACCGTACAACCACAATACCTGAATTGGGTAAGGCTTAGCCGGAAGTTTATATGCATTAGTATTAGTTTCCTCGCGGGAGAGGTTTGAGCTGAGGCTACCTCTTGATGTTATCCACCTATGCAGTGCCCAAGATGATAGATGGTCATGGTTGGGAGGCCATGCTCATAGGAGAGGAGCTTATACTAGGGTGTGTAAAGGAAAGGTTATGTTTCATTATCTACATACTAAGTATGATGATTCAGGGTTATCCCTAACAGATGTATCGAATCTTGTGGTGAAAGTGTACCACCTCTGTAGAGTGTCAAACTATTTTAATAGCCGCGTCCGCGGTTATGGACAGTTGGAGTGGCCATACTGTTTCGTTGTCAGATATTTTCAAAATGACTGATGAAATAAATGATGAATCTTGACTTGACCACAACAGGGTTGTGACTATGACACTAGCTTCCCAACTTAAGTGATTCTAGAACTTTATTTTATCTTTCTTGGTTTCAGAACTTAGCTGAGGTTTCAAACTTAACCTTACAAATAAACATAGAGTTAGCATTTTCCCACTAGTACTATCCTACTTGTTAGTGATAGTTTGCGAGTACTTAAAGAGTACTCATGGCTTTTGTCCCTGGCTATTCTCATGGCCAGACTATGAAGGAGACTACCAAGAAGACGGACATCAGGACGACTATGATAACTAGGACTATCAGCCTTCGTCAGCATTGCCTGTGCCCTAAAGATCGACCCCACCACTATGCTTATTATTTATGCTGCTGCTTGTTGTATTAAGCCTGGATCATGACATCCTTATTTGTGGAAGACCTTATTTATGGTTTGTAATGGATGATGTACCGTGATATCCAATCTGTTATGTCTCGCAGAAATGGTAATCCTGGGATTTTGATGTATGACATAACCGGCATCTGGGATTAAAATCCGGGTGTTGACAGGTGCTCGGGGGAGGAGAGTGGGAGTGGGAGGGGGCAAATGAGAGGCCGGGAGGGGGTTGTACGGGCCTGTGGCCTATTTATCTCGAGGAGGGAGATGGGGATGTGAAATGCCCATTTTGGACATGGGAGGGAGGTGTTGGCCAGTGGTTGGGCAATAAGGGAGGTGGAGTGAGGGGTGATCGGGCCTCTAATTCGAGCATTGGGTGGAGGAAGGGGTGGTGTTTGCTGTTGCACAAGATAACCAAGATTTGGATGATGCCATATCTCTCTTTCTCTCTTTCCAAGTACAAAAGACAAGGGGAAGGTGGTGCTACAGTAGCCTAGCTATAGTGATGGTCGACCAGAGGAGGGGTGGGTGCTGTGGTGCATTGCTTTGCAAGATTGGTGGTGGTTTGGTCTTGATTTAACTCAACACTAGCTAGATTTGCTAAATTGAGTAAATAGGTGATTGTGAAGGAAGTTTAAAATTTTGCATAGTACAAGGTGGGAAGATGGTACTTGTAGATAGGTGAGGTCAGGGTAGATATCCAGGAATTATTTGGGATATTTCTGAAGATTTTTAGTTCACTTAAAATCCTTTATTCAAAAAGTGCAGAAGTAGTTTCTAGAGGATCAGTTGAAAATTTTACATTGGACAGGTGGATTTTTTGATGTGAGATGGTCCCAGATGTGGATACACACTTAGGGGAGTTTTCCCGAGATTTAATGAGGCATAAAAGTATTTAAAACATTTATTGTTCCAATTCAGCCATTTAAGAAAATGGGCAAAAAGAAATAATAAAGCTCTTCAAAAATATTTATTTTTGCAGTGGGATGATAGGGTATGATATATAAGACTCAAAAGTGCTTAGAGTTGGGGAAGTGTTTTGGCAAAAACCAAACTTTCCTTTGGGAAAGGAGTTTTGGAGATTTTTACTCTTAAAGGGATTAAATTGATTTGGAGCCAAAATAAATATGGGTAATATTTGATAAATCCTGATGATCAAGGTAGATGATGTATACAAGGTGTAGCAAGCATTTGCAACCTTGGTATTGGAGAATCCAAGTGGATTTTGGTGGAATACACTAGATTAAGGATTTAGGGTGATGTTAATTTCATACTATCAAAACATGGTTGTATCTTGGAGATCAGATCTCCCCTTGTGGCATGGGATATATGGATGGATAGACCAAGTGATGTATATTGAAATGGTCTAGGGTTTTGAGCTTGATCCTTCTTGAGCTCACCAAGACAAGCTTTCAAACTTTTAATAAAATAAGCCTGCCAAAGCAGATTATCAACTAGCCTTCAAAACCTTGTGGGTTTAAGTAGCACAAAGATCCACTTGGAACAAGTGAAGTAGATATTGCTAGACCTATATGAGTAGAACACAACCATGTAGAGAGTTGGTCCATAGAAGGTGGGATGGTGGTGTGAGCTTCTATTAAAGTAGGCATGTTGACTAGATTTGCAGGAATAGTTATTTTCTTGCCTGCAAAACCATCAAGAACAAGTGGGTTGGAGGATGATATAACCAAGGGAAAGAGTGGGCCTTGGTAGTACTTAGGATGGTTAACAAGATGATTCAGATGCATTTTAAAAAATGCACAATGGTTGAGAAAGGGAGGCATTCAAAAAGGTGATGTTGGAAATGGTTTTCCAGATTTAGCCAAATTTGGCAGATTGAGGGTTTTTGACTAGAATGTGGGTGGTGATGATTTTGATGGGTTGCAAGGTACCAAAGCATCATCAAGTGGATGTGGTTGAGGAGTAGATTGAGTAGAAGGGATCCATTATTGCTATTGGTCTTCATTGACTAGGAAACATTTTAGAATGGATATCTTCAGAATTGATCTGGTTAAGGCACTACTAGAGAAAGGCTTATGGATAGATTTATTATTAGTGGAGCATTGTTTTGAATATGCTCCACTGATAATTATCAGTGGCACATTTAAAAATATGCTCCACTGATATTATTTATAACCAATGGCGCATATCACAAATAATGTGCCACTGATAATGTGGGCCCGGCACTCTGGAGGCCTGTGGACCAAATATCAATGGCACTCTGGAGGCCGAGTGGGGGAGGCGTATGCGGGAGCTGAACATAGGTAACCAACGTTGCGGAAGCGGCGGTTACCGAGGAAAAAAGGCCATTTGGGCAAAGGTGGACGCTGAGTATGTCCGTCTATGGAAAGATAACCCGTGGCACAAATTCACGGACGAGCAGGTGATGTAGTTTGTCCGCGCCCGCTACTATCTCCACCCCGAACTCAAGGAATTCGTTACCGACGACGACGATGTGAGGAAGTTCCATAAAAGGCTGGTAAGGAATTTATCTCGGAGTACATTTGTGTTTCTAATTAGGTAATGAAGCCGAATTTCTAAATGGGATCACTTTCCTTCTCTTCAGAGATCCGAAGAAAAGTCTTGTGCATCAAGTGCGAGCTTGTCCCAGGGGTCGACAGCGGACCCATGGTGGGACACGCCCTTCAATAGGGCGACAAACATGTTCAAGGGGACGGCCAAGTCCGCACCGCCGACTTCATTTGGCCGCGTGTCCGGCTATGGTACGTATGAAAAGTTTGGCGACTTTAGGAAAGAGGACCCAAAGGCGAAGAAAGAGAGGAAGGCCACGGCGGCGGCAAGTGTAAAACGCAAGGTTGAAGTCCTCCGGGAGCAGATGGAACAGATGCCGAGGCTGATCGACAGGAAAGTGCAAGAGAAGATCCGCGAGATGTTTCCTGATGAGCTGTGGGAGGGGATCGCTGCTTGGAATGCGGCAGGTCGACAAGGGCCGCTCGTGGTGCCCAGCCTCTCCCGCAGCAACTTGATCCAGCACGTGTCGCCGAACGTGGCGACGCCCGAGTCCGCCAACGTCGAGATGCACCCGGTCGCTCCGGTGCCCCCTCCCGCCGGAGCCAACACCAACGCGCAACTGGAGGTCGCTCTGGTGACACCTCCCGCCGGCGCCAACACAGAGCCGCAGGTCACACCGATGCCCCCTCCCGCCAAAACTAAGGCGCAGCCGACGGTGCTTCGTAAGGCATCTCAGCGGGAAGATGATACCGGTGTCTCGACATTAGCCGAGCTCAACGCCATCTCCAAAGTAATGACGCCGGCCAACACATGCATTGATAACATTTCATCTCCTTTGCCTTTGATGACTAGCTAGCGCCATCTCACGATGCTTGTTCTTCCGCAGGACACTCCTTCCACGCTCTTGCATTACGTGGACGGCGATCTAAAGTATGTTGGCAAGGGCTCAATTATTCAACCAAATAGCCACACGATGCACCACAAGTCTATGGAGGATGACGTGTTCAAGGTCCGGCTAGCTCGGGTGTTGCCGGGGTGCGAAGACATGGACCCCCCTAGCCAACCTCGAGGCGCTGATGATCATAACAACCTTCAAGATTGCTGTGGCTAGGTCTTGACATGGCCAAAGACCCAGATTCTGCTTGCGAAGGAACAACAAGTAACTCAGTGGCCAAATGTGCCCTTGAAGCGGCGGCCACAACAACCAGTCACCGCCACCACCTCTCGTCACCAGCAATTGTTGGCTGCCGCTACACCGTTGCCTCCACATGGCAAGGCCGCCGCTGCGCCGCCGCCTCCACATGGCAAGGCCGCCATTGTGCCGCCACAGCCCAAGGATGCACCTGGGGACAATATTAACGATGATGATGATGATGACAACCTAGATAACTGGATCAACACTGGCGTCACGGACTCTTTGTTCATGCCAAACATGGATGAGCCCTACCGCGTTGCCGACGACCCAAATTCTCATACCAGAACATGCATGCGTCTAGACTTCCATGGTACCCTAGAGGAGACGCCTCCAGATGCTGGTGCCGCTGGTCCTTATAAAGGCACCCAGGGAATCATTTTCAGCCCCACCACACTCCATAAGGCGCCGGATGAGCAGATGGCTGCTAATGTCGAGATGAAGAAGCATCGCAAGAGAACCAAGAAGAATATTAAGCAGTCTTTGAGCCAGCCGGGTCCGAAGAGGCCCCGGGCTCAGGACAACCCGTTAACACAGCCCCCTGAGGGCACCTTGACCAGGGTTCACATAGCTGGTCAACCGATTCTGATTGAGGAGCTGATCAAAAATGCAAGTGGAGCGATGGCTAACCTGCAGCATGATATTCTATATCTAGAGGAGTGCCTTCTTAAAGAAGCAAATAAATCATACCCTATTTTCACGGTCAATGTTCCAACGGGCGCGGGCTTCTTCGATAATGCCCCCGCAGATATCTTCTTCATATCGTATGAGGACATCTTCAAGCTTTTCCATGGCAAGCGGATGAACTATAACTTGTTCCGCCTATACGCGCTCCATCGGGCGATGAAGGTCAACAGAGAGAAGACCCCTAGCGTCGCGATAGTGGACCCCTACTTCATGCGTGATAGCCAGTTCGTGAATCCAGTGACCCGGGCCAACACAAGGAACTACCTCCAAAATTTCATGGTGGACAACAAGAGTGGAAAGGAGCTTATTTTGCCTTTCTTTCCCGAGTAAGTGCACACACTCGCTCGTCGCTGTAACTTGTCCTTTCTTAGTTTTCGGTTGCTCTTTTTCCAACATTGTTTTGTTTCAATCATTTTGCGCAGAGACAAATACTGCACACTGATCCTCATTCACTCGAGTTATTCGCTAACCACGTACTTGGACTCGGGGAGCGAGCAAAAGAAGAAAGACTACACCAACATAAGGAGTCTTCTAGATAATGCTCTCGAGGTCGCCGAAAATGGAGGCGAATTCAAGAAGGGGCGGAAAATTTCAGGGATGGCAGACACGTGTTCAAACACGTAATGAAGTTCGCATATGTCAAGCAGCCGAATAACAGTGTCAAAGAGGCCTACTACGCCCTCCATCACCTGTGGGTGATCGTCCGGGATGCACACATCATTACGTTGCCATCTAGTCTCCGAGCATGGGCCGAAGCTAAGGCAAGAATGGACGATGATGAACTTAAGGACGACTTCTTACGCATCTAGACTCAGATTGCAACCATCATGCAAGAAGATGTCATCACAAGGGGGGGCCTTATCCTGCAAAAGAGCATTCAGTAAGCGCGAGATCGAAGCATGGCTCGTGGCGCAGGGTGACTGTAGGACATGGACAACGAAAGACGGCTACAAACCGTTCCCGGCGTCGTGTAAAACAAAGTCTTCATGATGTAATGTTCCTAGCTAGCTAGCGCTCAGCCGGTTTGTGTATCTCGTGTGTGTGTGTGTCATAAACTTTAACTTGCCTTAGCTCGAAACGGTCGTTGTTGGACTTTGTTTACTTATTTCCATATGTATGAAACTTAATAGCTTAACTTAGATCGAAACCTTCTTTTTTGTGGAGATGCATGTGATGAACCTTTTAATTCTTCCTGTTGCATGATATAGTACTTATATGCCTTGTGTGTAGATATGCCATGCTACGTGGTATTCATAGTGAGGGTCCCAGGAGTCTACGACAAGTGGGAGGATTGTCATAAGCAAGTGAACAAGTTTAGTGGCAATAGATACAAAGGGTACCCGACGAGAGAGCAGGCGGAAGCTAGGTGAAGGAACCACCTCCTTGGAGAGCAGAGAGACAGGAACCAGATGAAGACCTTGATGATCGTGCTCCCCGTCTTGCTCATCGCCTCCATTGCGGTTGTACTCTACTCGATCCTTTAGTAGTTTAGGACTTGGCTAATGATCATGATGATCAACTTGTTGTAATGTGTAATGTATGAGAAGATGAGATCAATTTGTTCTAGACTTGTATAATATTCGGGCACATGTCACTTTGTCGGGTTCTAATTGATGTGATGATGTTTAATTCTAGTGGTATTATTATCTTTGTTTTTACACTGTTGTGTATCTGTATAAATACCTATATATGTACCTGTATATGTTCCTATATAAATACCTGTATAAATACCTGAGAGCCCTGTATTGTGTATACCTGTATGAAATATCAGTGGCGCATTGTTTTATTCATCCAGTGCCGCATATAATATCAGTGGCGCATTTGGCTATATGCGCCACTGGTACAATATCAATGGCGCATATCTTAGGTGCGCCACTGGTGGGCCTATTAGCAATGGCGCATATGGTATATGCGCCATTGATATCTAATTATCAGGGGAGCAACACTAGTGGCGCATTCCATATGCGCCACTGATAACAAAAATTATGCTCCACTGGTAAGCAATTTTCCACTGGTGAGGGTTTTAGATGATCACCTAGTATCTAGAGATTAGATCCTTCTTTGTACTATTGCTTAGGGTTTTAGATGATCACCTAGTATTTGGAAGCATCTTGATCCTAGTGATGAGCTCCTAGAGTAGCTCATACTATCTCCTAAGCAGACAAATCAAGCAGCAGATCAAGGCAACTCATCTTATAAACTAAGAAAACCTGCTACTAGGGTTACCATCAAGCTTGGCTTGAGGTGAGGTTGGGGCATTTTGAAGAGGTTGGATTTTGAATGAGATGAGAGTCCTTGGTATCTCTACCAAGGGTAGAATTCCAAAAGCTTTGAAAGGAGGTTTTGGGCAACCTAGAGATAAGAATGGTTGAGGGTTCTGTCTGGAAAACATAAGGAGATTATACTCCCTCCGTCCTAAAATAAGTGACTTGGGTTTGTCTAAATTCGGATGTATCTAGACTTGTTTTGGTGTAAGATACATATAAATCTAGAGAAATGCAAGTCAATTATTTTGGGACGGCGGGAGTATTATATATCTCTCCATAGTTTTTTAATAGAAGCTACTAAAATAGTTTTGGTTTCATAAGCATCTTGGCTCAGGTTTTGAATTGCCAGAACATTTGAGAATATGGAAATTAAGCCAAGACAGTTTTGGAAAGTAGCTTTTGTCAACTGGTGGTGAGGTAAGGAGTATCATATGGTATACACTCACATGCACAAGCACAAACAAACAACAAGCAAACACTGCAACAAAATACAAGAAAAAGTTTTTGTTCCCCCTGATTTTTGCATTCTAGACAACTAATCAAGGTTGCTAAAATTGGGATGTTACATATTTTTTCTGTAAAGCAAAGTACACTACTTCCGTACTAGTACTACTCGAAAAGGGAGGCGGCTCCTTCCAAAAAAAGGAGGCAGCGCGAGAGCAGTGGGAGGAGGAGTCAAAGGCGGTGCGATGTCAGAGCAAAGCTATGATGGGCTGCTGACACGAGGTACATGGTGCACTCCAATAGTAGTAAATATATGGACCTACTACTAGTAATATACACGAAAAATAAGTTGTGTTTTCTCTCTCCTTCGCTGGCTCTCACCATCCATCCTCCATCGATCTCTCCTTTGCTGTCGCGGGTGCACAGTCCGGCTTGTCTCTACCTCATCCATAGCATGGTGCTGCGCACGTGTGCCTTGGTACATCACACCAATCCACTTCTAGCAACCGTTTTTTTCCCGAAATTCAAGCGATCTACCAGATTAATAATCATCTACACCAAAACAAAAAGACTCAAAAGAAATAATAATTACAAGAAGGTCCTTAGACCACATTGCAACGACTACAAACCGTAGTGCACTAATTGGAGTGTCTCTCTCCTTCAGGACCTACGGTACCCCGGTTCCAAAAAATAAACAAAGAATGACACCACCCTAATTTTCAGAAAAAGTGTACCATGATTTTTTACAATTCCTAAGTTTTAGGATTTTCCAAGCGGGCATAGAAATGTTTTTCATTTTATTCCTGTTTAATATTATTGCTTTTTGATGAGTTTGCCGCATGTAATGCTAGTTGTTCTATAGTCCATTCTAGCATCTAGAAGATTCATTGTTTTGAACGGTCTATAAGATTCTATTGATAGTCTTCACTCATAATGAATGCTATGCACAAAACTCAAAACACACTTCTACATCATTATAGAATCTTCTCCCTCATTTCTCTAGACCATGTTACCAAAAATTTCATGTTTTAGATACTAGCTAATAATCGTTGACTTCTACATGATCTTACCACTTTATAGTGTATGAACAACTTTGAATATTGACTATTGGATCAAGACTCATGAATCCCAACATTTCAAGTTGTTGGATCTTCTTTTCCATTCTAGCATCTATTAGATTTTATTGATAGTATTCATCACAATGAATGCTATATATGCACAAAACTCAAAGCACACTTCTCTATCATTAAAGAATCTTCTCCATCGTTTCGTTAGACCACGCTACCAAAATTTTAAAGTTTTAGATAGCTCATAATCGTTGACTTCTACATGATATACAAAGTACAAGAACGAAATATACACCCATAATTTATAGATGTTGATCAAATTTATATTTTTTTCTGCTTTATCTATTATAATTTTATATACTGATGATATGTCAGACGTCTATTATCTCACTCTCATGTGTAGGGCACATGTAACTTACTAGTCGTATCTTATCTTATCTTACCACTATATAGTGTACGAATAACTTTGAATATTGACTGTTGGATCAAGACTTGTGAATTCCAACATTTCCAGCCGTTGGATCTTGTTTTCCATTCTAGCATCTAGAAGATTCTATTGATAGTCTTAATCACAATGAATGCTATGCATAAAACTCAAAACACACTTCTCCATCATTCTAGAATCTTCTCCCTCATTTCTCTAGACCATGTTACTAAAAAATTCAAGTTTTAGATTGCTAATAACCATTGACTTCTACATGATATACAAAGTACAAGAAGCAAATATACATACACCCATACTTTATAGATGCTGATCAAATTTACATATATTTTGCTTTACCTACTATAATTTTATATAGTGGTGATATGGCAGACATTTATTATCTCAGTCGCACGTGCCGGGCATGTGTAACTTACTAGTCTTATCTTATCTTACCACTATATAGTGTACGAATAACTTTGAATATTGAACGTTGGATCAAGACTCACGAATCCCAACATTTCCAGCCATTGGATCTTCTTTACCATTCTAGCATCTATAAGATTCTATTGATAGCCTTCATCACAATAAATGCTATGCACAATACTCAAAACACACTTCTCCATCATTCTAGAATGTCCTCCCTCGTTTCTCTAGACCATGTTACCAAAAAATTTAAGTTTTAGATAGCTAATAATGTTGACTTCTATATGATATACAAAGTACAAGAATCAAATATATACACCCATACTTTATAGATGTTGATCAAATTTATATATATATTCCTTTACCTATTATAATCTTACCACTATACAGTGTACTAATAAATTTTAATATTGACCGTTGGATCAAGACTCACGAATCCCAACATTTCCAGTCGTTGGATCTTCTTTTCCATTCTAGCATCTAGAAGATTCTATTTTTTTGAACAGTCTAGAAGATTCTATTGATAGTCTTCATCACAATGAATACTATGCACAAAACTCAAAACACACCTCTCCATCATTCTATAATCTTCTCCCTAGTTTCTCTATACCATGTTACCAAAACTTTCATGGTTTAGATTTCTACTACTATAATGGAGTAGTTTTGAATTGGATCCATAACACCAATCCTGACCGTTGGGCTGTTAGATCCAATGGTTTAGACAAGCTGGCTTCATGCTTAATAGTATCTAGAGCAAACTCCGCCATGTTCTAGAAAAATCATGTCACCACCCCCAAAATTTCATAGCACAATAGGCTATATTCTCAATATGTGTAGATAGTTATTATTAATAGACTTAATTTATGCATTTTTTCTCTAATGTATGAAATGTTATTTAACAAACATTAAGTTGTTATTAACCAATAGTCTTGTTAGAGAAAAAATGCATACATTAAGTCTGTTAATAATAACTATCTACACATATTGAGAATACAGCCTAATGTGCTATTAAATTTTTGGGATGGTGACATGATGGTTCTAGAACATGGTGGAGTTTTCTATATGTATGTACTGTTCAACATGAATCTAGCTACTCTGAACCATTGGATCCAACAGCCCAGCGGTCAGGATTGGTGCTATGGATCCAATTCAAAACTGCTCCATATATTATAGTACTAGAGAGAATACAGCCTACTGTGCTATGAAATGTTGGGGTGGTGACTGGTTCTAGAACATGCATGGTGGAGTTTGCTCTAGGTACTATTCAACATGAATCCAGCTTCACTGAACCATTCGATCTAACAGCCCAACGGCTAGGATTGGTGCTATTGATCCAATTCAAAACTGCTCCATTATCGTAGTAGAGATATAACCACTATATAGTGTATGAATAACTTTGAATGTTGGCCGTTGGATCAAGACTTGCAAATCCTAATATTTCCAATCGTTATATCTTCTTTTCTATTATAGCATCTATAAGATTCTATAGATGGTCTTCATCATAATGAATGCTATGCAGAAACCTCAAAACACACTTCTCCATCATACTAGAATCTTCTCCCTCGTAGCTAATAATCGTTGACTTCTACATGATCTTATCTTACCACTATATAATGTACGAATAACTTTGAATGTTGACCGTTGGATCAAGGCTCGCCAATCCCAGCACTTCTAGCCGTTGGATCTTCTTTTCCATTCTAGCGTGTAGAAGATTTTATCGATAGTCTTCGGCATATTGAATGCTATGCACAAACCTCAAAACACACTTCTCCATCATACTAGAATCTTCTCTCTTTTTTCTCTAGACCATGTTATCAAAAATTTCATGTGTTAGGTAGCTAATAATCTTTGACTTCTACATGATGATACAAAGTACAAGGACCAAATATACACCCATACTTTATAGATGTTGATCAAATTTATATTTTTTGTGCTTTACCAATTATAATTGTATATAGTGATGATATGTCATATGTCTACTATACGAGTCTCATATGTCATATGTCTTCTATATGATATACAAAGTACCAGAACAAAATATACACCCATACTTATAGATGTTGATCAAATTTATATATTTTTCTTCTTTACCTATTATAATATTATATGGTGATGATATGTCAGGCGTTTATTATCTTAGTCTCACGTGCAGGGCATGTGCAACTTACTAGTCGTACCACTATATAGTGTACGGATAACTTTGAATATTCACAGTTGGATCAAGGCTCGTGAATTCCAACATTTCCAGCCATTGGATCTTCTTTTCCATTCTAGCATCTAGAAGATTTTATTGATAGTCTTCATCACAATGAATGCTATGCACAAAACTCAAAACACACTTCTCCATCATTCTAGAATCCTATCCCTCGTTTCACTAGACCATGTTACCAAAATGTTCAAATTTTAGATAGCTAAGAATTGTTGAGTTCTACATGATATACAAATTACAAGAACCAAATATACGCCCATACTTTATAGATGTTGATCAAATTTATATTTTTTTCTGTTTTACCTATTATATAATTTTATATAGTGATGATCTGTCAGATGTCTATTATCCGAGTCTCACGTGTAGGAAACGTGCAATTTCTTACCACTATATATTGTATGAATAACTTTGAATATTGACCGTTGGATCAAGACTCGTGAATCCCAATATTTCCAGTCATTGGATCTTCTTTTCCATTCAAGCATCTAGAAGATACTATTGATAGTCTTCATCATAATGAATGCTATGCACAAAACTCAAAACACCCTTCTCCATCATTCTAGAATCTTCTCCCTCATTTATCTATACCATGTTACCACAAATTTCAAGTTTTAGATAGCTAATAATTGTTGACTTCTACATGATATACAAAGTATAAGAACCAAATATATACACCCATACTTTATAGATGTTGATCAAATTTATATTTTTTCTGCTTTACCTATTATAATCTTAACACTATATAGTTTACGAATAAATTTGAATATTGACCATTAGATCAAGACTCACCAATACCAATATTTCTAGCCGTTGGATCTTCTTTTCCATTCTAGCATCTAGAAGATTCTATTTTTTTGAATGGTCTAGAAGATTCTATTGATAGCCTTTATCACAATGAGTGCTATGCACAAAACTCAAAACACACTTCTCCATCATTATGGAATCTTCTCCCTCGTTTGTCTATACCATGTTACCAAAAAAATTGTGTTTTAGATAGCTAATAATCGTTGAATTCTACATGATCTTACCACTATATAGTGTACAAACAACTTTGAATATTGATGATTGGATCAAGACTCGTGAATCCCAACATTTCCAGCCGTTGGATCTTCTTTTTGATTATAGCATCTAGATGATTGTATTGATAGTCTACATCATAATGAATGTTATGCACAAAACTCAAACTAGACTTCTCCATCATTCTAGAATCTTCTCCCTCATTTCTCTAAACCATATTACAATTTTTTTAAAGTTTTAGATAGATAATAATTGTTGACTTCTATATGATATACAAAGTACCAGAACAAAATATACACCCATACTTTATAGATGTTGATCAAATTTATATATTTTCTTCTTTACCTATTATAATATTATATGGTGATGATATGTCAGACGTCTATTATCTTAGTTTCACGTGCAGGGCATGTGCAACTTACTAGTCGTACCACTATATAGTGTACGGATAACTTTGAATATTCACAGTTGGATCAAGGCTCGTGAATTCCAACATTTCCAGCCATTGGATCTTCTTTTCCATTCTAGCATCTAGAAGATTTTATTGATAGTCTTCATCACAATGAATGCTATGCACAAAACTCAAAACACACTTCTCCATTATTCTAGAATCCTATCCCTCGTTTCTCTAGACCATGTTACCAAATTTTCAAATTTTAGATAGCTAAGAATTGTTGAGTTCTACATGATATACAAATTACAAGAACCAAATATACGCCCATAATTTATAGATGTTGATCAAATTTCTATTTTTTCTGCTTTACCTATTATATAATTTTATATAGTGATGATCTGTCAGATGTCTATTATCTGAGTCTCAAGTGTAGGGAACGTGCAATTTCTTACCACTATACATTGTATGAATAACTTTGAATATTGACCGTTGGATCAAGATTCGCGAATCCCAATATTTCTAGTCGTTGGATCTTCTTTTCCATTCAAGCATCTAGAAGATTCTATTGATAGTCTTCATCATAATGAATGCTATGCACAAAACTCAAAACACCCTTCTCCATCATTCTAGAATCTTCTCCATCATTTATCTATACCATGTTACCACAAATTTCAAGTTTTAGATAGCTAATAATCGTTGACTTCTACATGATATACAAAGTACAAGAACCAAATATACACCCATACTTTATATATATTGATCAAATTTATATTTTTTCTTCTTTACCTATTATAATTAACCAATAATTAACGCTGGCCGTTGGATCAAGACTCGCGGATCCCAATATTTCCAACTGTAGGATCTTTTTTCCATCCCACCATTTAGAAGATGCTATATATAGTCTTCAACATAATGAATGCTATGCACAAACCTCAAAAACACTTGAGACCATGTGAATCTTCTCCCTCGTTTCTCTAGACCATGTTACCAAAAATTTCAAGTGTTAGGTAGCTAATAATCTTTGACTTCTACATGATGATACAAAGTACAAGAACCAAATATGCACCCATACTTTATATATGTTGATTAAATTTATAATTTTGTGTGCTTTACCTATTATAATTTTATATAATGATGATATGTCATATGTCTATTATCTGAGTCTCACATGCATGGAACATGTAATTTACTAGTAGCCTACAATGTATGAACATTCTTGGGTTTCAGTCCGAAGGACCAATAAGGCCATGGCAATATATATTGATACCCTAGCTACAATTTATGATATGGTTCTCACATCGGGTAGATGGATGCCTCTTGGAGTAGTAAACAATGTTCACCGTGGGAGTTTCGAACAAATATGAAAGAACATTTTTCACTATTCCAAGTGATTACGGAGATGTTTTGTACTAGTAAAGAAAATCAGAAGAATTTGGCTCAGAATGCAACAAGCATGCCATGTTTTCAGACATTGCAGAGCATGCATGCTTTCCTTGTGATTCCTAGGTTCTATGAGTTTTTAAGGTTCGTAGCTAAATTAAACCACTTAAATTACAGTATTATCTGCCTAAATTAGGTCAAATGAGTTGCCATATGCATATGCATATGCGCACCGTTTAACTAAGAAACCCAAGTTCACTTAGCCGTTTAGCTCACTACAATATATGGGTCCCATTCATACTTCCTCATCTAGCACTAGCACTAGACATTGTCACCTCCACTCGAGGGATGGGCCCCCTAAAGGGCTATCTAGGCGGTCGCCATTGCCATCCTCATATCCACACCCCCCATCCATAGCTCACTTTGAGGCCCTTCCCAGCTATATCCACGATAGCCGGAAGTGTTATTTTCGCACGGAGGAGCGTCGCCATGCCTGGGTGTCATCTTCCACCACCACCCGACCCAAATGGCCCAAACCACACAAACTACGAAGATGAGGAATGGGTCACCTCTGATGATCCCGGCAACACTGACAGCAGGGAGTTGGCCGTGATCGCCTCCGACGGCTCCGAGGAGCCGTTGGAGCCTCGGCCGCCAATGTCGTGAGGGCTAGTGTACCGATCCAACAGCGAGCCTTACGGGTGGGATGTCTTTGCACTTTTTTTGGCTGGAGTATGACCGGGTACAAGAACTCAGTGACCTCTACGCACGTCATGTCCTTGCGATGTGCAGATACTGCGGCGATGCCTCCGTGCGCGCTAGACGCGCCTGAGCTAAGGAGGAGTTCGACGCGCAGCTAACTATCTACAACTCCATGTTCGAGTTCTGGGATGTCGCCAGAGGACCCCCTCCGCCACCGCCACGCCCTCCTGGCGAGAGCAGCACCTCCCGCCGCCATGGGACGCCACACCCGCACGCTCCTAGCGAGAGCAGCACCTCCCACCACTACAGGACATCGCGTCGTCCATGCGGGGGTCATCGCCTCCCACCGCCGTGGGCTTTAGTTAGTTTAATTATTTGATGTATTTACATGAATTTGAAATATTTATTTATTTTTTATGAGGGCCACGGCTGGCATCCAGCACCACCCCAATTTTTTTTCTATCCGCCACCATACTAGACTCCCACCTTTTTTCACAAGCTGCACACGCCACCATCCCATCGCATTCCATGTGTGCTGCTCTTCGAGCCTTCCTTTTAATACTCTCAGGAGGTGATCCAAGCACGATTCAGCAATAAATTTTTGTGTGATATTGGCGGGATGTTCTAGTTCTAAATTTTAGAGGATTATTGGCGGGACCTTCCCTTCTACCTTTCCCAAAATTTAACCCTTCCTTCACTTCTCAGCAAACGCTATCTATCTCCATACTCGCTCACTCGCTCACTCGCCCGCTGACTACACAATCCATCTCACATCATCCTCTATCCCATACCTCCTTACCCGACTTCCAAGTTGTCGGAGTCTGCTCAGTGATGCCGTCATCCACTCTACCGTTGTTGCTTCGTCGCATCTGCTTCCCCCACTCAGAGTGTCAGCTTCCCCACCACCACAACCAAGAGATGAGTACGCCACGCGGACCCCTCACCAAGGCGATGGTTAAAACTCCATACAACCGAGACGGAGGTTGCTGCACACTTCCTATGCCCGCTTTCCTTGCACTTTTATACTACTTTCGAATGTAGTTCATCGCTTCCTTGTTGTGCCTTCTCGTTACCAAGTATTTCTAATGCATGCTAGTTGTAGTACTGCAGGATCGGTTCAAAGAGAAAAGAAGGCAATTTCTAGTCTTCAAGCCAAATTGGTTATCTCGCACTAGTATGAAGCCTCGCCAGCCCAATGATAACCCCCAACAATCCTCCCCAGGCAATGGTTTGCCTCCATTTTGCATATATGTGCGCTGTCGTTATGCATTTTATTTTCGAGAGTAGTTCATGATTTTCTTGCCCTGTCTTGTCATACTAGTATATATTTTTTGTAAGGCATGGAAAATGATGTATTGTCGAATGAGTACGCAGAGAATCAATGCCAATGAATCCTAAAGAGTTTTGGACTTGCGGATCTAGCCCCGCTCGGCACAACATAACTAGTACAGAAAACATGGCCTGGTTGAGTACCCTAAACAAGGCTATTTGCTACATCTTGCTTATGTTATTTATAGATTGATTTGCTGCATTGCAATTTGCAGAAGAAATTGCATGATCATGTCCCTACCAAGGAGGTTCGCATCACAGATATTCAGCGTGCCAGTGATACATCCATTTCTAGGAACCAAACCGAAGTATGGTGCATGGCCGAAGCTAAGATTAGGCTTCTCTGAAAGGATTTGGACACAGCCACTCGGCTGATCAGAGAATTGAATCGAGGATGGATTTCTACTATTGAAGATGGCCTTGATGCTGCCGCTGATCTTCAGAAGTTAGTCACTGAAAATCGTGTTCCTAATTCAGTTGATGCAGATGTCAATGAGATCAAGGTTATGGTTTTGGAACAGGTGAAAGCAGAGATTCTTTGCGCATCTTTCTAGGTAGATGATTTTCTAAGGGTGATGCAAGAGCCTCCATGCGAATATATTGTTATTTCGAATAATGAGGATGACTTTCCTTGTGTTGTCAGCCTGCTATTTTCTTTTCTTATGCCGGCATTACTTTACTGTAACTACCTATTTGGCATGCTATATGAAAATGTATTGTACCTACTTGTTGCATCTGGACATTGTATCCCGGTCTTGTTATAGCCGTTTGGAAAATAGAAAAACAACATTTTCCCGTGGTAAACTTGAAATCTTATTTTGCAATTTCGTTTAGATCTGTAGACCCACGTTTTTCCGAAAATTAACACATTACCATGAAAGGTAGTTTGAGAATGACCATGTCCATGTGTCCATTATCATGAATAAATTCATGAACTATATACTTGTGTGGCCCTAAAATCAAACTTTTACACTTCAATAGTAGATCAAGTACAAGAAAATCAACTGAGCAACAAACCACAAGCCAAAATCACCTCTTCCACCAAGGAGTGCACTAGAAACACCCGCCGCAATGGCTTCGGCGTCCAAAATTCAAGCGGTAGGACATTTTCATCTTGCCCTTCGGTCCAGAAACAATGCGCCAAAGGCCATTCCACAAAATGGTTTCTCTTGTAAATTCCCACACGCCACACAATTCAAAGTTTCAAACATACTAGTACCACACGCGTCCTTCGGTCCGAATCCCTCGAGATCACCTTGCACGACCACGACCGTTCTCCTGCCATCCCATCTCCCCTTCACATCCGCTCCACCGGCATGCCACCGTTGCAGCTTCGTTGGATCCACTTCCCCGACTCCACGTCACCAGATCTGCTTCCTCGACCTTGTCCACAACACCAGAGAGATGGGGAGGCAAATCCGCTCAAGGGAAAATTGCGATGTCGTAGCTCACCATAAGTCCGGGAAAGGCACATGAAGGAAATGGTGTAATCGCGGTCACAAAGGTTTCCACTATACACTTCATATGCTCTTTATGCATTTGATGTCTTAGAGTAGTTCATCGCTTGTTTCACTGCATTCTCACACTAAGTTTTTTATCTTGTACTCTGACATTTCTTGTTGAGGCATCGTATATGCATATATCTGTCATTGTTCCTTTAGATCTTTCCACTACTTGCTAGGATTGTACTAACTTGCTCTTCTTCACACACCTCGCTCTTAAATCTCATAAGATATATTTTTTGCTGATGCATGTAAGGTGATTTGCGGCCGACTGATGAGGGAGAACGGAAGATTAGGGAAGATATATTATTAAAGAATTCCAAATACGCAAGGTCGCTCGGCCAACAGAGAGTTAGATCTTTCGTAGCTACCACCACCAACCATGAAGTCCAGGATTCTGATATAGAATTTGATCCTCAAGATCAACAAAACCCTGAGGGAGACTTGAATTAGGAAGATGGACCGGTCGAGAACCCCTCCCTAATCCTCTTGCTTGTCCACTGCCCAAGGTGCTTGCTCTATGTTGCCATTGTGATATTTGTTTCATCTTCCATGTTTCGTACCTCAATTCCTACCAAACATTGTGCAATGCCATCTACTTAGTTCATGCATCATATATGTTCAGCATATGTTGCCTTACTGTTCTTCTGTTCTATCTGCGTCTCATTTTACATAGGAATTTGATTGATTAATGTATCTCTTATGTGTGTCAGGAATCAGCTGGTTTACCTAAGACCCATCCAGGTACCAGCAGGGAGAAAAACTATGATCGACAAGTGTCTGATTCAGCATTGGTTTCTATTGATGAAAAATATTTCGAGGGAGACCTGACTCAGGAAGTTGGACCCTTCGAGGACCTCCCTGCTAGTCCGCCCGCTTATCCACGCCCCAAGGTGCTTGCTCTATTTTTTAATTGTGATATATGTTGCATATTCCATGTTTTCTATCTCAATCCCACCAAATGTTGTGCAATGCCATCTGCCTAGTTCATGCATCATATATATACATCACATTTTTCCATACTATTCTTCCGCTCCATCTGCGTCTCATTACCTATAGGACTATAACAGATTGAAGTATTGTTTATGTGTGTTAGGAATTAGCTGGTTCATGTAAGACATGTTCAGGTACCAAACACGAAGCATCGACAAGCCGTCCTGCTAATGCTAATAGTGTCACACAAACACACGCCAGGAAATACAATAAACGAAAATCAGGAAACTCACATACGGCTAAAACGTGTCGTCTTGGAGGCACACCACAGGTTCCAATAGTAGTAGACACAACAAATACCATCCCATACATTCCACAATCACCAATTACCAATCAAGATACCCAACAACAATTGACAGCCGAGCCAGTTTTAACCTCTACTTGCCTAACACTACTGGCACAACACCAACAAGCTAGCAATGATCACCAACCTGTTGATCAGCCCATCGCCAGACAAGGTATGTCTTCCAAGGATTATCTATGCATGCTTCCTTATATATACCGTGCATGCTTGATGTAACGGTTGAATAGGTAGCTACATGAAGATTTAAAAAAGGGGACCAACGGTAGGAAAAAATCTTGAAGCTACAATTTCTGGAATGCAATCTAGATATTGCATCAATTCTATTGTGCCTGGAAAGTGAAGGACAGAAGATCCAGAAGAATCTGATTTTCTAGCATCTGAAATAGATGTTATTTCAGGAATGATATTCCCATCTTCGCACCGTTCAAGCTTCACCAACAGACCCCTGACCATTACAATTCATTACTGTAGAAGTTACATGTAAGTCATGGTGCTTTGTCCCATGCATTCAAGCTTGCTATTGGTTCTATTCTAAGTCACATAACACATAAAATGTTTCATTCTTGCTGACAAACAAAATTCAACTTTGATCAGGATAATGAGGATCTAGTGTATGTTCTCGTGGACATGTTATCCTATTCTTTGCGCTAGCAGCGCCATAGGCTAAAGAGTAAATACTTTGACAGTAAGGCAAGCAAGGATATTTAAAGAACGACTCCTATGGAACACACTATGACTGACCAACACTAGATAGATCTTCTCGACCACTGGATTGATCCAAAGATTACGGTATGGTTTGTGAAGACTGATACAATATCACATTCAAAATTCCTATTTGCACATCTGTATCACTAGTCTCCTTTTTTAGATGAACGCTAAAAAAACAAGAGAAACCATGCCGCACAATGCTTAACAAACCGAACTAGATCTCGTGCATTGGTTGGCCACCTGAGCACAATAGTAAGAATAATTAGTTTTTAATCTTCCATAGACTTTGTGCCTATATATTTTGATCATGTGTTCCGCCCATGTTGTAGAAAGGTGTGGTAAGACTGCAACAAAAATTCCAGGCATGCCAGACGAGCAAAAAAGAAGGGCTCAATCCCTCCACTGAGAGTGTTATTGTAAGTCTTCTATTCGATTGATATTTTGTGATGACACACCCTCAGTGATTTATATGTATAGTTAGATGTGCAACACTGCCTGAACTACTGCCCAGTTTTCATTTTAATTTAAGTAGATCATTTCCAACTAGTGTGAGTTTCAGTTTTTAGCTGTACAAAGAGTTATCTTGTGTATATCATGCATCTGGCGATGAAGAAACAGACAGATGCCATGTTGGCATAGTCCTGCTATTGCATTCTAGTGATAAAAAATTTATCAGTGTGATCAGATAGCTAAGATTTTACTACAATATATATGATGCGTAATCAGCCATGCCAACTTGTAAGATTTGTTCATAGATAGGTTAAATGTGTTGTCTGCATGTTTATCTGTATTATCTTTAATTCTCTCACTCATGTCTACCAACTGGTAACCTTACAGATTAAATTGAAGAGGAGATGGCAAAACCTGGGAAAGATGGTCTAGAACAAACCCAAGAAGAATGTCTGGAAACATTTAAAATGGTACTAAAAGGTGAAGGTCATCATAAAAGCACTTTCCTGCATAATGCTAGGTTGTCGCAGTGCAAGTCCAAGTCCAAGTCCAAGTTAGCATATTTGTCTAGTCAAGAAAAAATTGTAGCACTACAGGCTGAACAGGAAGTGCATAGACGAGCAATCGATGATATGAGACAGAAAGCATTAGCAAGTGATGCAGATTTGAAGATGTTACAAGATCCGTAGAATTCTCAAGAGCCCATAGATGAATAGACTCTTCTAAACTGAAGATGAACCCCGACAATGACAGGTGAGAACAATGGTCATGTGCAATTGTTCCTGCTACAGATCCCGGGTTGTGTTTGGGGCCATGTATCAACAACGGAGGGAGTATTTTTTTTGCATCATGCTTTTATCTGTTTACCGTAGGCTTGATGCACAAAAATCATGTGCCTGAACCTCACTCTCTCGGTCTTGGATTCATGAACCTCACAAAGGTTTTTTCTTCTTTGGACAACCGCCAAATTCAAAATCTTAGTCCATCGACAAATCCTACCGCCTACCCCATTTGAATTGGAGATTATGTATCCAATTTATTTTCCAATATGGTCAGTATCTAGATGATTAGTTGATGTGACTCAGCCTTAAATTCGTACCGAAGGAGTACCATTAATGAAATTAAAAAATCTCAGTCGAGCGGCAAAACCTGCAGCCAACCATGTTTGAATCAGAGTTATCCAATTTTCATTATGGATGATAAATTAATGTCACTTTGAGCCTTCAATTCCTGAATAAGGAGTACACCTTTTATCCAAATATTGCTTGGACGCTAGCCAAATTCAAAATATCAGTCTGCGCAATTATTATGCTCATGGATGATTAGTTGATGTGACTCTAGGACATGAAATCCTGGACAAATAGAGTACGGTCTACTAGCTTTTTTCTATTATTATTTGGCCGGTAGCCAAATTCAAAATCTCAATCGAGCGGCAAAAGCACACACTGACCTAGAAGCATTTCCCGCCCCATCGATTCAAAATCTTTATGGAAAAATCTCCCACCAAAGAGTACCGTTTTTCTATTATCATTATTTGGCCGGTAGCCAAATTCAAAATCTCTATCGAGCGGCAAAATCAAACACCAACTTTGAAGCATTTCGCGCCCCACCGTTTCAAAAACTTTGAGGCCAATGCTTCTATCGGGGAGTACCATTTTTCTATTATTATTATTTGGCCGGTAGCCAAATTCAAAATCTCTGTCGAGCGGCAAAATCAAACATCGAGTTTGAAGCATTTCCCGCTCCACCGTTTCAAAAACTTTGAGGCTAAATCTCCCACCGGAGAGTACCATTTTTATATTATTATTATTCGGTCGATAGACAAATTCAACATCTCTATCGAGCGGAAGAATAAAATACTGACTTTGAAACATTTCCCGCCCCACAGTTTCAAAAAATTTGATACCAAATCTCCCACCGGGGAGTACCACTTTTATATTAATTATTATTTGGCTGGTGGCCAAATCAGAAATCTATGTCGAGCGGCAAAATCAAACACCGACCTTGAAGCATTTCCCTCCCCACCGTTTCAAAAACATTGAGGCAAAATCTCCCACCCGGGAGTACCATTTTTCTATTATTATTATTTGGCCGGTAGCCAAATTCAAAATATCTGTCGAGCGGTAAAATCAAACACCGAATTTGAAGCATTTCTTGCCCCACTATTTCAAAGACTTTGAGGCCAAATCTCCCACCAGGAAGTACCGTTTTTCTATTATTATTATTTGGCTGGTAGCCAAATTCAAAATCTCTGTCAAGCGGCAAAATCAAACACCGACTTTGAGGCATTTCCCGCTGCACCGTTTCAAAAACTTTGAGGCAAAATCTCCCATCGGGGAGTACCAATTTTCTATTAATTATTATTTGGCCGGTAGCCAAATTCAAAATCTCTGTCGAGCGGCAAAATCACACACCAACCTTGAAGCATGTCCGCCCCAGCATTTCAAAAACTATGAGGCCAAATCTCCCACCGGAGAGTACCACTTTTCTATTAATTATTATTTGTGTGGTAGCCAAATTAAAAATCTATGTCGAGTGGAAAAATTATTATCTATCGAGCGGCAAAATCGAACATCGACTTTGAAGCATTTCCCACCCCACTGTTTCAAAACCTTTGAGGCGAAATCTCCCATCGGGGAGTACCCCTTTTCCATTATTATTATTTGGTCGGTAGCCAAATTGAAAATCTATGTCGAGTGGAAAAATAACACACCGACTTTGAAGCATTTCACGCCCCTTTGTTTCAAAAACTTTTTACTTTAAAATTCCCATTCTACCCATTATTGAAAGGCCCTATGGGCACGCTAAAGTCGATAGCTTGGGGCACGATCAAAATTATTTTTCTGTTCACCTCCATAGTCCCGATTCATGCAGTTTTTCCCGCTGGCTATCCCAAAATCCTAGGATTCTCTCCCACGCCCTCACCTCCACAACCACCGCGTGCACCGCTCGACGGCAATTCCATGGCGGCCAGAGCCGCTTCATCGACGCCCACCTCATCGGATCTAGTTCACCGGGTCTCTCTACCACTCCACCAGAGTTGTGGTCTTGTTGACGGCGCCTATGGCGTCGTCGACCGCCCATGCTCTACTTCCCTGCCACCGAAAGCTACCAAACCCTACCGGAGAAGCTTCACCGTTGTCCACCAGACGGGATCTAGTTCAACAAGTTCCATGTCCACCGCGCTAGACCAGCTACACGATCACCGCCGTTGACTACAATGGCATCTACCTCCCAAGATCTGCTTCCCCGACCCTATTATCCACCGCAACCGAAGCACCCGTGAGACCAGGCACATGGCTTAATAGGATTGATAGAATACTCATACCAACAAGTTGCAACTTCTTTTTCGGAAGCTCATTTGAAAAGAACTCTAGGGTTAAGCGTGCTTGGCCTAGAGAAATTCTAGGATGGGTGACCGACCGGGAAGTGGGTACCGGGTGCACACGAGTGAGGACAAAGTGTGCAGAAAAGACTATGGGGCCAGTCTAGATATCCTATTAAGCCGCTAGGAGTTACACCCCCCAAGCCAATGGACAAGGTGTTACAACACCCTCGGTGACCTGGACGTCACTCGCACGGTACGGATGATGCTTAGACGCCTCTCCGACCAAGTTAACAAAATCTCCAACCCATTTTTGTTTTGTCAGTGGTATAGCAGGTTCAAGCCTATCACAGCATACAAGTCACTAGGTACGCATGTTCTTCGTGCTAGTACATACAAGTCACTAGGCACGCATGTTCTTCGTGCTAGTACATACAAGGTCATTAGACATGTTGGTTTGCATTCGCTCCTCTACAAATTTTAACTCATGCACATGTCTGTTATTTTGTCATGCACATGATCTTATGTTAGATGCTCCGTACACCAGTAATTGCCTTCTATTGTGTAGTTCTTGCAAAATGTAATGTCAGTGGAAAATATTAGTGTGGATTCCCTGCTCCACAATTACTAACTCTATCCGGTTATTCCTGAGCTAAGTTCCTGCTATTATTTCCTTACTGGCATCGTGCTCCTATCCTGTAGTACCCGTTCAAACTCTTCGTACTAGTTCGATTATAATCTTCTTGTTGCCATCTGGTTCTTCAAAAGCTGCAACACTGACTATTTTATTTTTCTTTGTGTAGAGATCAGAAAGGCAACACTGAAAATGTTGGTTTGCACAACCTATAGGTCCACCAGCGATGCCATTATATATTTTCTGTATCTTGTGCTGGTTCGTCCTAATCAATGACATAATTATTCTTTACTGTATAGTTCATTCATGTTTTCCATTCCTGCTCGACAAGTTCTGGTATGATGTGGTTATAATTTCTATGTGGTTCATTCTGAGCTACGATAGTAACTGCATGCCATTGTGTAGCTCACCGTAAATTCCGAGTCACCCAACATCTCTTGCATTATAGGAGATAACACTGCATCCATATAACAGTAACATGCTAGAACAGTAACATGCTAAAACAGTAACAGGCCAAAACAGTAACATGCCAAAATAGTAACAAGACACAACAGTAACAAACCAAAAATGTAACAGACCAAAACTGTAACAAGCCCAAACAGTATCAGGCCAGAACATCGGCAACCCTGCACAGTAACGGGCCAGAATAGTAACATACCAGAAAAGTGGTAGGCTAGAACAGTAAAGGACCACAACAGTAACATACCTGAACAGTAAATGGCCAGAACAATAATAGGCCAAAAATTTACCCGACAGGAATAGTAACATGCCGAACATATTGCCAGACCAGAACAGTACCAGATCAGAACAGTTGCAGGCCGTCAGTGGGCCCGAAAAGTTGACGGACGGTATAGTAAAAGGCTAGAACAGTATCGTAACTTCTCAAAGGTGGGTCGTTTGTAGGCAGCCCAGGACGAGCTGTGAGAACAGTGAAGGGTTGGCTGTAGGCCTTAATAGTATCGGGCCAACTTGACACAGGCTGTTAACGGGTCGCATAGTATTTGAACAATGTGGGCTTATATAGGCCAAAATAGTAACGGGCCTGACATTCACGGGCCGCTGCTGGCTGCATCTGTGGGGCCCATTTCAAACAGTGCCAGATGAATTAGTAACAGGCCATAATCTTATTGGGCTCTCCTAATGGGCTGACCCACTTAATTATTAGCAGGGCTTAACTGGGCCTGGCTTCTATAATGGTTTTTGTGGCTGTTAACAATGGTAAATGGGCGTTAACGGTGTTTGCCATGTGGCATTTTGCATAATGTCGACAGTCAACGGATGGCGAACACATCTATGACGGAACAAGTTTTCGTGGAAAAAGGGTGCGATCCGCCACGGTTAGAAACAAACCGTGGTAGATTCTTTTGTGACGGGGCTTTTACCACGAAGGGTATCCGTCGTAGAAGACTTTTTGGCCATGAAAAACGGGCCTTCAACCACAAAAATCATCCGTTGTAAAAGCCATTTTTTCTTGTAGTGCCATCAGAATGGATCTTCTTCATGTGTTGAACAATATGACCTAAATGGCATTGCCACATATATGCAGCAATATCATCACTCAGCGTGATTCTTTTGGCATTCACATTGTGAATATGTCTACTATTAATATCAAGATTCAAAACAAATAAACCATTCAACATAGGTGCATGAGAATAAAATATATTATTCATATAAAAGGAACAACCATTGTTCTCAGACACGTATTGTGGGGCCCCGGATTAATCCTCCGAGAATCCCTGTTATGCATACACCATGATCCCATGATCCGTTAGTCGTGGCACAGAACCGACAAGTATCAAAGTAAACATCCATCATTTAACCGGTACATGTCATACCTTATTTGCCGCTATGGCTACATCGATCATCATCAGCGGAACATCATAAAGCATAGAGCCTGAGCCATGCCTTAACCTGCAGGCAACTAACTGGGAGAATGTCCTAGCTCGCATAGTCGTCAACATCACCCTCTTCTTGATATCTGACCAAGTTAATAGCCAGGGAAAATGCCAGTGAGTACTTTGAATGTACTCGCAAACCACCTTAAGAGATTAGTAATAACAAGAGGATATGCAATATGGCTGTAGTAGTAGGAGGGCTCCAAGAGAGGTTCTTTTCTCAACTAGTTTCTATTGTAGATATAGCATCTACATACCTTTGTTGAAAACCTTTATAAACATTTTGGAAACCTTTTTCAAAAGTTTTGTAAAACATTAGGACTGGGTCACCCATTTGTTCCTCCTTCTAGTCATCCCATGAACAAACTCATTTCCTTGCTTTCCGACCATCCCATGGTCAAAACATGTATTCCTTCCGACCATCCCATGGTCAAAAAATTTCCAAAGCCATTGCTTTTCCAAAATCCTTTTTGAAATCAAAACCAGCACCGCTCTACAGTAGTATGTCCAACCCGTCCTAAATCGTGGACACGGCTATCGAATAGATTCACACTCTATAGAGTTTGTACACTATACCCACACCATCCGGGTACCCTACCCTGATCTACACTGTTCGTGGGTTGAGTATCTGATCAAGACTCTCCGGATGCCCACTCCAATATAAGTGCCTACCCTATGAGTGTTGTTTCCCCTCAACACCGGGACACCCTATATAGTTCCCAAGCGAACCGGAGCACTTTTTGTACTGCACAAAGTGTGCGCTTTCAATGAGGTGCTCATATTAACGCGTGGAGACCCGTAGACCCTTCTCCAGGTCGATGTCTCACATGGACCTTTACAGGAGAAGGCCCACCCTTCAGGATTTTTAAATCCCGTGTAGTAGTTATAGGAAGCTTATACCAGGGTAAACAAACATCAAATCTAGCCATGTCCCATTCCAGAGTAATGTGGTTGCACAGATTAAGTTGTTATAGCTAAAGCTACAAAGAACTGGTTGCATTTTCGTAAATATTTTACCCCTCTTTCCTTCAACATCTTTTGTAAAATGAAAACCTTTTTCTTTCTCAAACTTCTCTTGGTAGGTCAAACCTCACCAAGGTTTTACCATAAAACACTTTGTACAACTTTTCCGGGGTCTTCCCATCCTATAGCTTTACTTCGGCTAAAACTTTTTCGGGGTCTTCCCATCCGGGGTCTCCAAAGGGTTATGGTGTTATGCACCATCTATTCTACTAGGGGCCAATAGGTGTCATGAAGGGGGTTGTACTTAATAGTACAAAATTTTAATAGTTCAGAGGAGCCAAACCACTACCATATATACATCAACATATAGTAAAACAGTGCAGTTTTCATAAATAGTATATAAAACATGCATAAGTAAAACAGTAGGACAAGGCTTATGAGCAAGAAGGTGGCTTGCCTGAGGATCAGAAATATGGCATTATGTCCCTAGACTTCTTCTTTATATAACCAAGAATACCAATGCCAATAATAATAAGATCTCTTCTTCTCGGTGTCAAAACAAGCGCAACTATCGTCGTTATCGAGTATACATGCAAGCAAGCAAGGCCACAATCAAAACAAGGCATACAAGTGGACATACATAGAGCAAGAAAGTGGACAATACAAGTTTATAATTCAGTAGGTTTTGAGAAGAGTGGATTTAGAAGATTGAAGATGTGTTTGAAGCATTTGAAGGAAAATCCTATAGGATTTATAGTCTATAAAATTAATTAGGAGAGGGAATTTAGACCAAGGCCATATTATGTATGATACCATTGTGCAAAACCGATACCTACAGATAGGTGTTGATAAAATGAAACCAACAAAAGTGATTTCACTATTTTATCAAAATCCATTGATTTACTATGCCTTTCCTAGTGGATAAAAATCTAGTTTTAGGAAATAATTCATCAGAAAAGCTCTGTGAGTCGAAAATTTATTTCCTTGGATGGTTAAGTAGGGTTTGATGGACTGGTTCAGTGAGAGTTGGAATCTCTCCAAGATATTTATCATAATGCCCTTGGGCAAATCCCAAAGTCAGTTCTGGAGGGTATTTGTCTTTTTCACCAGATCTAATATATAGTGGATTTTAGTATGAATCCAAGGCAGCATGCTAGGTACGTGTAATACCTTTCTGTAGAATTTTGGTTTACTAATTTAGGTGATGCAGAACTACTAGAATGATTTTATTCGTGAAATAGGCATACACAGAATAGTTTAATTCACCACAATTTAATAAGGGCTTGATAATTTTTGTGCTTCTGTGGTGTGATAGATGTAATGATTGATGAGTTCTCAGAGTTGTAATCATGTCAATACCTGTGTTGGTTTGACTTGTAGAAATTTCTGAAGGCAGAATTTGCTTGTTTTTGTTATTTTTACTAGGGAAAACTAAGAAGCAAATTATAAAATGCCTCAAATATACCTTGTAGTAAAAAAAGGTTTCAATTCAAAAAGATTTATTAAACTCCCTAGAGGATTCATTTTGTTACAGGGACATGTCTTGGTATTTTATTTTACAGAGAAGATACAACCGCTGAACTAGACAAATTTTGGTGCTGCATGTTAGAGGATTTTTCATAAAACATTGTACAAGAATGGATCTGGGAAAAATTATTTAATTCCATTTTTATTTTGAATTAAACTGAGCAGCTTTTCTCTAGATCTCTAAATATCCAATATAATAAGAAAAGGGCAGGGGTGGTCCGGCCAAATCTGGAGGGGAAATGCGCCAAGTGGTGTCCGGATCCGGCCCATCCAGCACTACTACGCACGGGAAGGCGGTTCAAACCGCTAACAGGTCGGCCCCGCCGGTCAGCCTCAGCTAGAGCCCAAAGCGGTACGGGGCGCTAGGAGCCGTAGATCTTAAACAAGATGGACGGAGGTGAGTCGTCGTCCTCCTTCGGCGGCACGAACAGAACCAGGAAACCCTAGCAAGGTTCTGGTGGCACTAGAATCTTACCACCGGGCGGGGACTCTAGGTGGAGGGGGCAGGGTGAGGCGGCATGCGACAGCGGTTCCGACGAGGGACGACATGGGGCGGTTTGATGCCAGTGACAGGCTCGCGTGTGGACGACTGAAGGGTAGATTTGGGAGCTCTCCGGCAAGGTGGTTCTGGTCATTCCTGAGAAGAGAGGGAGACACGGTTAGAGGCAGTGGATCGAGGGGATCCCGAGAGAGCAACATGCAGAGAGAGAGAGGATGTCGAGAGGGAGAGCTATGGTCAGATTTGGATCTATGGCCAAAAAGCCATTCTCTCCTTCCCTCGGGCAAAACAGGGCAGGGAGGAGGGTAGTGTTCTCTAGGAAGGTAAGGTGGGAGGTGGTGGAGCGAATGAGCCAGGGAGGAGGTGTTGTGCTGGCCTTTCTCCTTATAAAGCAAAGAGGGTTGGTGTAGAGTGTACTATGTCCATTTGATGGGAAGGGAGGGGTGTTGCTCGGGTATTGGTCGAGGGAGGAGGTGGAGGGGGTGAGGTGGGGCCTGGCACACAACCATAGAGAGAGAGGGGAGTGGCTGCTACCTAGCTTTTGATATAAAGAGGGATACACCAATAAATGATCTATCTTTCCCTCCTTTCAAGGGGTAAAGGACATGGGGAGAGTAGATGTAGTGACCTCGGATCAAGTAAGATCCTAAGTCCCTATGAATAACATGCTAGTCCCTGGATCAATAGCTAGCACTCACAGTCGATGAAATATCATGTAAAACACAAGTCTTTATTACATGAATCGAATAATCCAGAGTTTACATTATTACAACAGAAGCGATATAAATACAACTTGGAGTCCCATCAATGCCACAGGCAGGTTGAGTGAAGACCCGCGATCCTAGCGCACCTTTCAAAGATCTCCAAAATTCTGCACATGAAACGTGCAGCCAACAAGTTGGGTCAATAATTTGAATGTATTGGCAAATTACACCAAGGAAAGAAAGACTATCTCTACATGCAAGGCTAGTTCAGGCTTTGGAGTTCTTTTGCATAAAGCTAGTTTTCTTAAGTAGAGAGAAGAAGAGAGGATTGTCCTACTTTGTAAACATTTGATTAGTTAAAATAAGGTCGAGTGGCACACGAGGATATTACGCACCAAGTGTCCAAACAACCAAACACTTGGATATTACGCACCAAGCGTCACTTGGATATTACACACCGAGTTCCCCAAATTCCCACCCATTAGCGATATTACGCACGCCATGGGGTTTCAAAACTTTGTTTTAGAAAAGAGAGAGGAAGATCCTTCAGAGGCTTCATCCTTCAGACGCTCATTGTTGTTCTGTTACCGTGAACACGGCTGATCGATCAGATTGCAATACTCTCGAGAGTTTGTGCACTTTACCCACAATCCACGATCAAGTCCTTTTACAGACAAGACCATGGCGAGGCTTTCCCTTAGTAGCCCCTCTACCTTCCGGATCCAACCGTGCCAAGAACCTCCAAATGTTGGTACCCAGGTGAGGTTTCCCACTAAGTACTAGGCCAAGACAGAGCCCATAATGTATTGTGGTTGCACTGGAAGCTTCTGAATTCCGAAACATGGCAGACTTCTTTTATTCCTGGGCGGCTGTCCTCCAACAAAATCACACTCGTTGACCCGACAACCATTCCGCCCAGAAGAAAACTTAGTTTTATTTTGAAGTGGATTTGAGAAGAAAAGTTTGCTCTAGAGAGCCTTTATACTTAGAAAAATTCTTTGTCTTTCGAACCCCCCAACGGTACTTTGTATATATATAGCATAGCAAGCAATACTTAAAAACAGGGGTAACCTATTAGGATGGAAATCCTAAGTATAGAGCTACTCATGGCATACTACAAAATCATCGCACTTGTAAAATAATGCTAAGGAAAAATTCTACTAGAATATCCTACACATGCATACTACAGAATTTTGAAGATCACATGCATAGAATCAAAACTGGGACAAAATTATGAACAAATGGTGTAACTTGCCTTATGTTGATAATATGAGTGTTAGATTGTATTTCTCCGCAGCAATCGCACTCTCCGAACAATCTAATATGAGGACAAGGTAGTTCCAATCAAAACAATTGCGAACATAGCAAACACAACAAGAATGATCGAAAACATGCATGATGATTTATCATTACACAATGGGTATAATTAGTCTTATGAGTATTAATATATCATATGATGCATGTATGAGTTCATTTAATGCAATAGGGTACTTGTTATTAATAATTACTTGCCAATATAAGGGTTTTGATAGTTCTGCTGAAACTTCGGTATTAATTGCCATATTAAATTTGTATCTAAAGTGTATTGGATAGAGGGCATTAATACTAACCAGTAGCAATTGGATTCAACTTTATCGGAGTTATAAATCTTTTCTTATAATTTAAATAGTGTTTAATGGAGTTTAAATTATTTAAACAATTTCTGTTGTCTAAAATTCAAACTAATACAGATCTGTAATCTACATGATAATGTGATTCCAGAGACATATTATTCATATTTTTCTGAGTTATAAATTATTTACTATGAATTTAATACTCTAAAAGTCCATTAAAACTATTTAAATCACTACAGCAATTTTACACTGCAAAATTTGGATCTAACAGCATATTAATGTTTTATATGAAATTATGAATCCATAGACACTTTATTTGTATTTTTAGGATCTACAGATAATTTACTATGATTTATTATGTCTAAAAAGCTCATTAAACCATTTAATTTATTACAGTAAAAATGTACTGCAAAAGTTATATCTAATCTTGTATTATTGTTCTACACAATTTTGTGAATCCAACCATATATTATTTATAATTTTTGGACATGTATTCAATTTTATATGAATTTTACAAGATTGGACATAATTCTGGCTATTTTAAATATTAAAATCAAATAACTCATTGACCGGGGGCTCGACCTGCCGACCGGCAGATGACTTAATGACGATGCAAAGACGCTGACGAGGCGTGTGCCACGCGGCGTGATCCTAGTGGACGATACCTCTTCGTGGCTGGGTCTAATCTAGACCACCAGATGGGAATCCGATGGTCCTGGATCGAAGCTCCCTGGGACTCACCGGAGATGACGTCACCGGCGGCGGAGCGTCTCGGAGGTGATGGCTGGCGGCGATTCTGGCGGTCACTGGAGACGGAGGGGTATACTACAGGGTGAGGCGCGTCCTATACAACCCGATGGAGTGCTCTGTGTCGGTGTTCGCTTCCTGGAGCAGCGATGGGAGGCGGCTGGAGGCGGTGGTCATGGTGTTTCTCCGGCGAGCAATTCGAGGGTGGTTCGGCGATCTGCGCAAGGGGAAAGTTGCATGAGGAGACGCGGTTGAGTATGGGGAAGAGAATAGGAGGAACACCTGGGAGAGGGGCGACGGAATTCGTCGGGCTCGAGCTTGCCCTGCAGCTTGTCCTCAACAATGGCGGCGGCGAGATCCGAATCGGGTCGGGGCTAGGGTTTCCGCTGTGTTTTTGAAAGGAGAAAAAGACTTCGGGCTAGGGAATTTATATGTGGGTGGATTTCGTGCAGAGGGGGCGTAGAGAGACATGGAATCAGCGAGGAATCCGCGAGATTTGGCTCGATCGGGTGTTCTTCCCGTCCACGGCAGGAGGAAGGAGATGACCACGCGGGGCCCGCATGGCAGTGAGAGGGGGAGGGGAACGCGGGCTGTGGCTGGGCTTGCGATGGGCCTTTAGCGGGTTGTTGCTTGCTGCTGCTGCGCGGTAGAGAAGGAGAGCGGCTGGCTGGGCCTGGCCGGCTGCCCAGGTAGAGTAGGTTAGGTTTTTTTTTCCTGTTTCTTTTTTTTCTGTTTTTAGTATTCCTTTTGTAGATTTAGTTTTATAGCTCCAAATGGAATGATTCAAATTTCTAATTTTTTTGTAAATTTAAAATACACCTAATAAACTTTACGGACCATAGTTTTGGTCAAAAACAAAATGACAAGATTGCCATTATGCATATATTGCATTATATTGCCACTTTAGAGAATTTCACAAAAGGGTTTAAGGTTTTATAATTTTCCAAAATATTTTAGGACATATAGGGATACTTTATTCCTGTCCAATTTAAATAAAATATATTATCAAATATAATCCCATTAACAAAAATTCTGGGGACTTGAATTAGAGTTTTCACACAAGATTTTTGCATGAGGGTTTGTATGAGATGCCATGATGAAATGCAATGCAATTTTTTTGTAATCCCAATTTTTGAAATCCTGGGATGTTACAGACTACCACCCTTAAAAGGAATCTCGTCCCCGAGATTCGAGAAGGCTAGAAGGACTTAGGTTCGGGTTACACTAGGGTACTACCACCCTTAAAAGATTGTATTTGTTAGGTTCTTCTGATGGGTCGGTGTGGATTGTTGATTTGTAAGATTCATTCACACTAACATAATTCGTCGTAGCTTGATGGACGGATTGGGCTTCTTTCCTTTGGCATTTCCTTTGCCACAATCATTCTTCCTTTTCCGAGGGAAATTTGACGAGTAATGCACTGTTTCACCATACTTATAGAATGTTACCTGGCTAGAATCTTTCTTGGGCTTCTTCACGCTACTGCCTCTATTACTATTACCATCGTCGTTCTTATCCTTTCCAGCTACATTCACATGTTTTGGACAATTATCAGCATAATGCCCATGATTGTGACACTGGAAGCATAGGACTTTGCTTAGATCCTTCCTCCTTTTTGGATGAAAATGTACTTCAAACTCTTATTATCTGTGAACACATCACAAAGTTTGCCCATGAGGTAGTGTCTCCATACCTTGAGTGCATGAACCACAGATGCAAGTTCCAAATCATGTGTGGGGTAGTTGTGTTCGTGGTTCTTAAGTTGTCGGGAGGCATAGGATACCACTTTCCCATCCTGCATCAATACACTTCCAAGTCCTTGTCGAGAAGCATCACAATAGACTTGAAAATCCTTTTGGATATCAGTGGAACCACACGCCGTTACAAGGCGTTTCTTCAACTCTTGAAAACTTGCTTCACATGCCTCGGTCCATAGGAATTTCTTTTCCTTCTTCAATAGTTCCGTCATGGGTTTTGCTATTTTGGAAAAGTTTTCAATGAACCTCCGGTAATATCCTGCGAGGCCTAAGAAAGTCCTAATATTTCCCACATTCTTGGGTGACTCCCATTCCGTCACGGAATCTACCTTACTAGGATCTACGACAACTCCTTTTGCCGACACAACATGACCAAGGAATCCCACTTCCTTTAACCAATTCGATTTGCTGAATTTGGCATTCAACTTGTGTTCTCTTAGTTTCTCCATAATAAGGCGCAGATGTTTCTCATGTTCCTTCTCATCCTTAGAGTATATGAGTATATCATCTATGAATACCACGATAAACTTGTCCAAATATTCCATGAACACCTTGTTCATCATGGTCATGAAGTATCCCGGGGCATTGGTTAGACCAAGGTTTAGAGTAGGAACGAATGGAGTATGGAAAGAAGAAGAATAACCCATACAAGAAATTTTATTTAGAAAATAGGTTTTCATTAGCTATGGTAATAAACCATACAAGATAGCAAACAATTTGTCGTATCTATATTTAGCGAAATCTTATTCGGGTTTGGTTCCTAATAGGTCACTTGGAATCTTCGAGGCTTCGAGTCTGCAAAAGTCTTCGTCCTCTTGATAGTCTTCATGTTCTTCATAATCTTCAATCTTTTGAGTTCTTTAGTTAATAACATTGACTTAAGGCTTTTGAAGTCTTTAATCTCGTAGCTTCAGTCTTGGAACATCTTTCATGGAGTTCTTCAATCTTGACTTAATCGAAACATTGAGATGATCTTCTTTGAAAAGGTAATCTTCAGAAAAGTTTCTTCTTGAAGTGTGTAGTGGTCATTTTCTAATGTTGAAAAGAAGAGACTTAAGAAATTTTAAAACCCCAAAGGTAGATGATGATAAGTATGAGAGTTTTCTGAAATAACTTAGAAAAATATTTGTCCTAAGGTTTTTCCATGTCTAGGGTCACGATCTACAGTCAACTTATGCTCTGATACCATCTGTAGTGACCTCGGATCAAGTAAGATCCTAAGTCCCTGTGAATAACATGCTAGTCCTCGGATCAATAGCTAGCACTCACGAGATGAAATATCATGTAAAACACAAGTCTTTATTACATGAATCGAATAATCCAGAGTTTACATTATTACAACGAGCGTTTATATAAATACAACTTGGAGTCCCATCAATGCCACAGGCAGGTTGAGTGAAGACCCGCGATCCTAGCGCACCTTTCAAAGATCTCCGAAATTCTGCACATGAAACGTGCAGCCAACAAGTTGGGTCAATACTTTGAATGTATTGGCAAATTACACCAAGGAAAGAAAGACTATCTCTACATGCAAGGCTAGTTCAGGCTTTGGAGTTCTTTTGCATAAAGCTAGTTTTCTTAAGTAGAGAGAAGAAGAGAGGATTGTCCTACTTTGTAAACATTTGATTAGTTAAAATAAGGTCGAGTGGCACACGAGGATATTACGCACCAAGTGTCCAAACAACCAAACACTTGGATATTACGCACCAAGCGTCACTTGGATATTACACACCAAGTTCCCCAAATTCCCACCCATTAGCGATATTACGCACGCCATGGGGTTTCAAAACTTTGTTTTAGAAAAGAGAGAGGAAGATCCTTTAGAGGCTTCATCCTTCAGACGCTCATTGTTGTTCTGTTACCGTGAACACGGCTGATCGATCAGATTGCAATACTCTCGAGAGTTTGTGCACTTTACCCACAATCCACGATCAAGTCCTTTTACAGACAAGACCATGGCGAGGCTTTCCCTTAGTAGCCCCTCTACCTTCCGGATCCAACCGTGCCAAGAACCTCCAAATGTTGGTACCCAGGTGAGGTTTCCCACTAAGTACTAGGCCAAGACAGAGCCCATAATGTATTGTGGTTGCCTTTGGAAGCTTCGAATTCGTAACATGGCAAACTTCTTTGATTCTGGCCGTCCTCCACCAAAATCACACTCGTTGACCCGACAACCATTCCGCCTAAGAAAACTTAGTTTTATTTTGAAGTGGATTTGAGAAGAAAAGTTTGCTCTAGAGAGCCTTTATACTTAGAAAAATTCTTTTTCTTTCGAACCCCCCAACGGTACTTTGTATATATATAGCATAGCAAGCAATACTTAAAAACATGGGTAACCTATTAGGATGGAAATCCTAAGTATAGAGCTACTCATGGCATACTACAAAATCATCGCACTTGTAAAATAATGCTAAGGAAAAATTCTACTAGAATATCCTACACATGCATACTACAGAATTTTGAAGATCACATGCATAGAATCAAAACTGGGACAAAATTATGAACAAATGCTGTAACTTGCCTTATGTTGATAATATGAGTGTTAGATTGTATTTCTCCGCAGCAATCGCACTCTCCGAACAATCTAATATGAGGACAAGGTAGTTCCAATCAAAACAATTGCGAACATAGCAAACACAACAAGAATGATCGAAAACATGCATGATGATTTATCATTACACAATGGGTATAATTAGTCTTATGAGTATTAATATATCATATGATGCATGTATGAGTTCATTTAATGCAATAGGGTACTTGTTATTAATAATTACTTGCCAATATAAGGGTTTTGATAGTTCTGCTGAAACTTCTGTATTAATTGCCATATTAAATTTGTATCTAAAGTGTATTGGATAGAGGGCATTAATACTAACCAGTAGCAATTGGATTCAACTTTATCGGAGTTATAAATCTTTTCTTATGATTTAAATAGTGTTTAATGGAGTTTAAATTATTTAAACAATTTCTGTTGTCTAAAATTCAAACTAATACAGATTTGTAATCTACATGATAATGTGATTCCAGAGACATATTATTCATATTTTTCTGAGTTATAAATTATTTACTATGAATTTAATACTCTAAAAGTCCATTAAAACTATTTAAATCACTACAGCAATTTTACACTGCAAATTTTGGATCTAACAGCATATTAATGTTTTATATGAAATTATGAATCCATAGACACTTTATTAGTATTTTTAGGATCTACAGATAATTTACTATGATTTATTATGTCTAAAAAGCTCATTAAACCATTTAATTTATTACAGTAAAAATGTACTGCAAAAGTTATATCTAATCTTGTATTATTGTTCTACACAATTTTGTGAATCCAACCATATATTATTTATAATTTTTGGACATGTATTCAATTTTATATGAATTTTACAAGATTGGACATAATTCTGGCTATTTTAAATATTAAAATCAAATAACTCATTGACCGGGGCTCTCGCCTGTGACTGGCAGATGAGAAGCTGTGACGCAAGATTGACGAGGCGTGTGCCATGCGGCGCGATCCTAGTGGACAATATCTCTTCGTGGCTGGGTCTAATCTAGACCACCAGATGGGAATCCGATGGTCCTGGATCGAAGCTCCCTGGGACTCACCGGAGATGACGTCACCGGCGGCGGAGCGTCTCGGAGGTGATGGCTGGCGGCGATTCTGGCGGTCACTGGAGACGGAGGGGTAGACTACGGGGTGAGGCGCGTCCTGTACAACCCGATGGAGTGCTCTGTTTCGGTGTTCGCTTCCTGGAGCAGCGATGGGAGGCGGCTGGAGGCGGTGGTCATGGTGTTTCTCCAGCGAGCCATCCAAGGGTGGTTCGGCGATCTGCGCAAGGGGAAAGTTGCATGAGGAGACGCGGTTGAGTATGGGGAAGAGAATAGGAGGAACACCTGGGAGAGGGGCGACGGAATTCGTCGGGCTCGAGCTTGCCCTGCAGCTTGTCCTCAACAATGGCGGCGGCGAGATCCGAATCGGGTCGGGGCTAGGGTTTCCGCTGTGTTTTTTAAAGGAGAAAAAGACTTAGGGCTAGGGAATTTATATGTGGGTGGATTTCATGCAGAGGAGGCGTAGAGAGACACGGAATTGGCGAGGAATCCGCGAGATTCGGCTCGATCGGGTGTTCTTCCGTCCACGACAGGAGGAAGGAGATGACCGCGCGGGGCCCGCATGGCAGTGAGAGGGGGAGGGGAACGCGGGCTGTGGCTGGGCTTGCGATGGGCCTTTAGCGGGTTGTTGCTTGCTGCTGCTACGCGGTAGAGAAGGAGAGCGGCTGGCTGGGCTGGCCATTGCCTGTAGAGTAGGTTAGGTTTTTTTTCCAGTTTCTTTTTTTTCTGTTTTTAGTTTTCCTTTTGTAGATTTAGTTTTATAGCTCCAAATGGAATGATTCAAATTTCTAATTTTTTTGTAAATTTAAAATACACCTAATAAACTTTAGGGACCATAGTTTTGGTCAAAAACAAAATGACAAGATTGCCATTATGCATATATTGCATTATATTGCCACTTTAGAGAATTTCACAAAAGGGTTTAAGGTTTTATAATTTTCCAAAATATTTTAGGACATATAGGGATACTTTATTCCTGTCCAATTTAAATAAAATATATTATCAAATATAATCCCATTAATAAAAATTCTGGGGACTTGAATTAGAGTTTTCACACAAGATTTTTGCATGAGGGTTTGTATGAGATGCCATGATGAAATGCAATGCAATTTTTTTGTAATCCCAATTTTTGAAATCCTGGGATGTTACAGTAGATGCTACAGTTAGTTCGACCAAAAGGGGGGTCATTGTTGCTGTGGTGAGTCATGGTAAGCTTTGGTGATGATTTGATTCTTAGTTTAGCTCACTACTTGCTTCGTTTGCAAATTGATCATATAGATGATTATGATGGGATGTTGTCAATTTGACTTGAGTAAGCTGAAGCAAGGGTACTGGTAGGTAGGCGTGGTCAAGATAGCCTTCTAGGAATTATATTAGATTTTGCTAAGGATTTATAGTCCATTAAAAATCATTTATTCAAATAGTTCTGAAATGGTTTTCAGAAGTTGTTTTGATATTTTTTAGTTCTACAAGGTGAGTTTTTGATGTGAAAAGGTCCCAGATATGAATTCACAATTTTGGGAATTTTCCCAAGATTTATTGAAGTGCAAAAGTATTTTAAAACATTTATTTCTCATTTTTTCCATTTAGGAAAAAGGGCCAAAATAATTATTAAAGCACTTCAGAAATATTTATTTTTGAATTGGGAGGATAGGGTATGATATATAGGCCTCAATTGGGCCTAAAGTTGGAGAAGTTATTTGGATAAAAACAAACTTTTCTTTATAGGGAGAGTTTTGGAGTTTTAGTTAAAAGAGAGAATTTCATTCTTTTTGGGTCAAAATAGTTATGTATAATATTTGATAAATCTTTATATCTAAGGTAGATGATATACACAAGGTGTATCCATCATTTTCAACCTTGGATGATGGGAATCCAACTTGATTTTGGTAGGAAACAAGGAATAAAGGATCTAGGGTGATGTTATTTTTATACCTTCAAAACCTTGTTGGATTTGGGGGTTCAGAGGTCCCCTTGGGTAATGGGGTATATGGATGGATATAACAAGTGATTTGGATCACCATGGAGCAAAAAGTTGAGGTTGATCCTGATTGAGCTCTCCAAGAATTTATGCTTAGAATTGAATAAAATAAGGGTGCCAAAACAGATTATCAAATAGCCTTCTAAACCATGTGGGTTATAGAAGCACAAGGATCCAATTGGAACAAGTGAAGTAGGGATTGATAGACCCTCATGAGTAGAGCACAAACATGCAAAGATTTGGTCCATAGAAGATAGGATGAAGGTGTGAGCTTCTGACCAAGTAGGCTAGTTGATAAGATTTGCAGAAAAAGTTATTTTCTTGCCTGTAAAACCATCAAGAACAAGTGGGTTGGAGGATGATCTAACCAAAGGAAAGAGTGGGACTTGGTATTCCTTATGATGGTATACAGGAGGCTTCAAGTGCATTACCAAAAATGCAGAAGGATTGGAAATGAGGGAGACTCAAAGATGGCATCTTGATGACATTTCCAGACTTGGCCAAATTTGGCAGATTTGGTGATTTCGACTAGAATACAAGAGTTGATGTTTTTAATTGGTTGTAAGGTTCCAAATCATCATCAAGTGGATGATGTTGAAGTGTTGATTGAGTAGAAAGGATCCATGCTTGATATTGGTCTTCATTGGTTTGGAAACTTCTAGAATGGATCACTTCAGAATTGATCTGGTTAAGGGTTTTAGATGATCACCTAGTGGCTAGAGATCAGACCCATCGTGTATTCTTTCTTATATTTTGGGGATTTTAAAGTATATGTATCCTAGAGGATGAGCTCCTAGAGTAGCTCATACTACTTCTAAGCAATCAAGCCAAGCAGCAGATCAAGGCAACTCATCTTACAAACAAATCAACTACTACTAGGGTTACCATCAAGCTTAGCTTGAGGTAAGGATGGGCAATTTTGAAAAGTTCGAGTTTGAATAACATAAGAGTCCTTGGTATCCCTACCAAGAGTAGAATTCAAAAGTCTTATACAAGGTTTTGGAAATCCTAGAGGTAAGAGTAGTTGAAGGTTTTGTCTTGAAAACATAAGGAGATTACAGTTCTCCATAGTTTTGTCAATAGAAGCTACTAAAATAGTTGTAGTTAGAGAAGCATCTTGGCTCATGTTTGAAATGCCAGTACATTTGAGAATATGTAAAATGAGCCGGGATAGTTTTGTTAAATAGCTTTTGACACTGATGTTTATGTAAGGAGTATATCATAAGCTATACCATCAGAAACATAAACACAGACAACAACAAACAAGCACTGCACAATTAAATAAGAAAAAGTTTTTGTTCCCCCTGATTTTTGCATTATGGATAACTAATCAGGGTTGCTGAAGTTGGGATGTTACACATATGAATAACCGTCTTGCATTAAACATCATCCAGACATGATGTTCATGCTTAACACAAGCACCAGATAACAATTATTTACGTTTATTGTCAATACTTACAGTAGATGAAGTGGCATCATCTCAATGGCGATCACATAAACCTTTGATCCATTGCCTACACGCATCATCACTTCATCCTTTGCCAACTATTAACTACTACTTAGCCCCGGTTTCGAGTTACATATGTTAGCAGCCAAATTGGTATCAAATACACAGGTGCTACTTCGATTACTAGTAAGGTACACATCAATAACATGTATATCACATATACCTTTGTTTATGTTCCCGGCCTTCTTATCTACCAAGTACTTTGAGAAGTTCTGCTTGTAGTAGAAACACTTAGTGTCAGTCTTAGGGCCTCCTTTGGTCCTCTTCTCAGTCTTGGCAACAAATTTTCCATCCTTCTTGAAGTTACCCTTGGATTTGCATTTCATTCCCTCGTTGATATTATCAACCATAAACTCTTGATGCTTCTTTTATGTCTACCTCGGCAACCACCAGCTTAGCAGCAAGTTCAGTGAGCGACTTGTTCGCACCACTCATTTTGTAATTCAGTACAAACTCATTGTAGCTTGGTGGGAGCGATTGCAGAACCCTATCTATCGTGAGATCAGCTAGAATCTTACATCCCAGTGCCTTAAGATGGTGAGCATAGCCAATCGTCATGATGGCGTGCTCGTTCATAGAGTTGTGCTCCTTCATCTTTGCACTAAAGAAGTTACTAGATATCATATATCTCTCAGCTCGGATCTGGCTCTCAAACATGGTTTTGAGTTCCATCACCATAGCATGAGCATCAGTAAGTTCAACACCCTTTTGGAGTTCAGGTTCTAGCGACTGAAGGATCACACATTGCACAATAGTGTAGTCATCAACTTTGTGTTATACACGTTGCGCTCATCCTGAGACACATCATTTGCAGGGGCATCACCTGACGGACTGTCCAGCACATAAGACTTCTTCATGCCCATGAGGAAAATCCTCACGCTGTGATACTAGTTAGTGAAGTTAGACCCATTATCTTGCAGATTTTCTCTATCAAGGAATGCATTGAAATTGAACACAGGAGGTGCCATGATCTACAGTATATTTGCAAAAAATATTTTAGACTAGGTTTATAAACGACATCCCTCTATTAATTTTTAGTTATTGCACGAACCAAATTCACTACACCACGACCGATCATCACGAGTGGTGGTGAAGCTCCAATGGCGAGCATAATATGGACATCATAGCATTCATGACTCGTGCTTTACCTTTCGGTTCATGTTCCAAGGCCATGTCTGTATATGTTAAGCTCGCCAAGTAAGAACCTTAGCCCTCGCATGTGTAAAACTGGCTTACACCCATTGTAAGTGAACATAGATTCTATCACACCTAGTACCCCCATGCACACTCTCTCTTCCTCACCCCTATCTCTCTCACGACTCTCTTAGGCTCTCAATGTTGTTGCCGCTGCTACGCATGATTCCGGCCAAGTTCGGCCACCGTGGCCGCCGCTGCGATACAGGACGACCAAGTCGACACCGCTGCACAACGCTGTCCAAGCAGATTCTTCGTTGGTGCCCTCTCCTGGTCGCGCTAACCCCTACACGAGGCTAGGATTAGGGTTGGCCGCCTCTATGCTTCTTCGTCGACGTGCTAGGCTGCTCCTGCTGTGTTCCCCTTCTTCTCTGGCTGCTTCCAACGTGCTGTAGGCGCGGGTTGCAGCGCCTGCTCGGGGTGCTCCCTATGCCGCCACCTCTCTACCGTCGGCCTCCTCTTTGCATCCTCTTCAATAAATTTACGAGGACCTCGAGTAAGTTCTTCTACTTCTCTCTCTTTGCTCCCTCTTCCCTCTGCTCCGTGCCATGTGACTATTGCAACGAATTCCCCATTTAGGGTTCATTCCTAATTTCTAGGGTTTATTTCCCCCCTGTAGTGATGTTTAGTTGGTCCTTGGTTAATCCTATCTATGCAAATCCTTTGATGGTGTCCTACGGTTGGTGTATTGCCAACTACTGTTGACTATGATCTATTACTCTCCTCTCTATCAGATAACCACTCTATTGTGCATGTTTTGTTACTCTGTTCTCTATTAGAGAACATTCTGCTATTCATGCTTTTGTTATCTGTTCTGTCATGAAACTCTCTGTAAAAGCATGCTTAGTTAATTGTGGATGCTTAAGTTATTGTGATGCTGGATTTACTTCTATAGAGTTGATTTAAGATGCCCTCTGTACTAAGGTTGTGCTAATTACTTACTTGGGAAACACTAGTGTGTTTAGTTTCAGGATTTAATCATGCTACTGTGTAAACCTAGTGCTAGACTTTGCTCTTTGATTAATAAAGAGATGATTAAATAGAGATGATTCCTATATGCTTGTAGGAAAATGATTAAATTCAGTGTTTTCGGCATAGTGTGGTCTAGTAATAGATTGTGTTGATCTTTACTGTCTTTGCAAAACGTAAAGTGTCTACTTATGATTCCTAAATCATTTAGGAAGATGATTATCTTTGTTGAAAAGGATCTACTTGAGCTTGTAATCAAGCAGACTTGATCTTGCTAGGTACAGAGGTGGTACCCTTCTGGGAATGTGCCCTATACCAGCAGTTGTGCTGTGTATCTATCTAGTTAAAAAAGGATTATAGAGTCAGTGATGCTAGTATGAAACCCTGCCTGTGCAAGAACACATGCTTGATCTGGCTGTTATTATCTGATGTCTGATATGTTCTCTATCGTGTGCTTGAAAGAAAATGAATGGGTAAGATGATAAATATATATATGAAGATGTTGGGCATACTCTAGTTTCCTTTTACTGTTGTCTTGTGGTACCCTCGGATTTGTGTTGGCTTCCTCTTGGCCTTGTCGTGCTCCTCCTGGTGTTTTTGCTCCTATGACCTTGATGTCCACCTATTTCTTCCCCCGCCTCAAGTTACCATCTTTGCTGGTGATCTCCTGGGTTTTCTATGGTGGAAAGTGGCTTGATCTAGTGATTTGGTTTCAAGATCTGGTGCTGTTCTTGGTTGTGCTAGTGTTGAACTATGGATGTGCTCTCTCTCTCTACGAAGTGGATAGTAGAACTTTCTTTGCTCAACACTGCTGTGATTTGAACTGCCCCTTGGCCCTCGGTTGTTGACACCTCAATGCATGCATTTAGGTGTGTGAGCTGCTTCACTATTTGCTTTGGCTGTGGATGAGATCAAATAACTCCGGTTTATACTTCCCCATCCTTTTACTGTTACTTATCCTGGTGAATCTTACCACTTTTCCACTTGGTTTATAATGTGACACTGGAACTATTTCCTTAAAAGAACAGATACTACACTTTGGTGAAACTTGCCCCTTCAAATTACTCTATGATGTAATATGAACAGTGCCCTTCGCTGTTCCCCACTAAGAGTAGAACTAATCACTAACATTTATTTCTTTGTTGAGTTGTTTTCTTATTATTTGTAGGAACAAGATCTGGAGCTTAAAGATATAGTATAGGAAGAGATTGATAGATTTTATTGTAATCTCCTTTTATTCTTTTTGTAAAGAATGTTGTAACAATAATTCTATGATTTAATAAAAGATTCATTTTATTGGATTTTCTTCCTTGTAATTATATGTCTTGATGTAATGATCTCCATTTTGTAATATTTATTAAGGAATAGAGAAAAGAAATAAGAATTCATTTCTTATTTGAAGTTTCTTCTCTTAAATTTATATTGTTATTTAATATATCTATAATATAATAAAGCAATGTTAATACATCCTTTTGGAAAACCACTCTATGATTCTAACTTCTAATTTTCAAATATTATTCAAATGATTTGAATTCAAAAGATTTCCACCTAAAAACACAATAATGCCAAAAGGTCATGTCAAAATTTGTAGCAATCACTTCAGAGAGCTATTCCTACCTCTAGATAGTGAAAGAAACTCTGATCTCTTTAGGTTTTTGTTTGGCGAAAAATTTACCCCGATTTTATAGATGAATGCATGCATATGCACAGATTCCTATTTCTACCCTTCGTTGGTTCCTAAATGCTGGGGTGTTATAGACTTACCCCCTTAAATTAAACTTCGTCCCGAAGTTTTCTGTTGTGTACCTGAATAGTTCTGGATATTCTTCTTTTAAGTCATCCTCCTTCTCCCATGTGGCTTCTCTCTCTAGGTGATATTCCCATTGCACTTTGCAATATTTGATTGCCCTGTTTCTCAACCTTTTCCAGTTTTCTTCCAGAATTTTACAGGGTTTCTCAACATAAGTTAAATCTGCTTATAACTCAATTTCTTGATGTGTAATTGCATCATCGGGAATGATACATCCATTTTGCGTCACTATTCTATATCATAATTTACTGTTATTCATTGATATATTTCATATTAAGAGATGATACTTATGTTATTTCATCTATTTTTGCATGGTTGATGACTTTTGGAGGATGAACCACTAAAGTCAGGATTCTGATGGAAAATGCACTATCTAGGTGCAACATTGGCGAAGATCAGAAAATCCCAGAAAATATACGGAAATTCCTATTTTTCTAGAAGACGAAGGGGGCCAGAAGGGGAAGCGGAGATGGGCCACAGGGGGCCCACACCACCCCCTGGCGCGAGCCACCCCTGGCCGCGCCACCAGGTGGTGTCGCCACCCTAGCCCACCTCTGGCATGACCCTTTGGCGTATATAATCCCCTTGAAACCCTAAGACTCGGGGAGCGATGACAGAAAGGTTCCACCTCCTCTACGGGGCGGAAACTACATAGAGAGAAAGAGCTCTCCGAGAGGCAGAAATCTACGGGGGAAATTCCTTCCCGGAGAGGGGAGATCATCGCCATCAACACCATCATCAAGCTAGACTTCATCGGGATCATCATCATCTCCACCAGCACCAGCACCACCACTCTGTACCACTGTAACAATTGGGTTGAATCTTGCATAGTTCTTAGGGGAAACTATCCCGGTGTTGATTAGTTGTTGTAGTTGATGCTATTGAGTGGAACCATTGAATTATTGTTCATGTTCAGATTGTTACTTATCATTATTTCATCTCTGATCTTGATCCATTTGATGTCTCGTGAGTAGTTCATTTAGTTCTAGAGGACATGGGAGAAGTCATGTTATTAGTAGTGAAATTGTGTTGAGGAAGATTTAATGATTCTATATTTAAGTTGTGGTGTTATTATTCTAGTGGTGTCATGTGAAAATCGACTACATGATACTTCACCTTTATGGGTCTAGGGGAATGCATTGTGTATTTGGCTACTAATCGTGGGGTTGCCGGAGTGACAGAAACCTGACCCCGTTAGGAAACTGATACATTGTAAATGTATCTACAATTTTTGATGTTCCATGCTTGGTTTTATCTACTTTCTTATGTTTTGTTCCAACTTTGGAGTACTTTTCATCCACTTTCTTGGACTAACCTATTAACAAGATGCCACAGTGCCAGTTGCCTATTTTCTGCTACTTTTGGTTCCAGGAAGTCAGAAAATGAATATTCTCGAAATTGGACGGGACAAAAGCCAAAGTTGATATTTTACCAGAAGACTCAATGAGCCAGAATTCAAGACGAAGAGGGGCCACTGGGCGCGGGTCCCCCCTGGCCGCGCCAGGGCATGGTGTGGGCCCCTAGCCGGCCACCGACCTTGCCTCCTTCGCCTATAAAGTCCTCCGATGCAAAAACCCTAGATCGTCAATAAGAAATCCACGAAAAGTTCCGCTGCGCCGCCGCCACCAAAGGGGAGATTCGGGGGATAGAAAGTCTCTGTTCCGGCACCCTGCCGGGACAGGGAAGTGCCCTCGGAGCCATCTTCATCGATCTCCACCACCATCTCCATCACCGTTGCTGATTCCCATGATGATGATGGAGTAGTTCTTCCTCGAGGCTAACAGTTGTACAGGTAGCTATGTGTTCATCTCTCTCTCTATGGATGATCATACTGTGATCATGAGCTTTGTAATCAAGTAGATCTACCTTGCTACTCAAGTGCTTTAATAGATCTCTTCTTTCCCCATGCGTGTGAAAGTGACAGCATGCACACCATGGTGGCACTTAGGCTAGAGATTACAAATACTTGTTATGAGTTATATTTGGAGTTGGATGTCTCTATGAAATTGTGGTGTTTGTTGGAACCATCTAGTTCTTACGGTGACAGTGTGGGGTTATCTAGATGCGGAAAGCGAACTTTGAGGTGTGCTGTTATAGACCTACCATGGATTAGAGTGTCCAACCGGAGAGTAGTTCAGAGTAGTATCATAAAGATAAGATATTTATATGAGAGTGTTCACTATTGAAAGTATGATCCCTAGGCCTTGTTTCTAAGCATAGAAACACCGCTTGCAACTAGATCTGTTACATGTTTGCTTGTTGCCATCTTTATTTCAGTTTGCCTTTAGTCTCTTCCACACCATCAAGCTATTTTCTAGAACCATTGTCTTATATACATACCACTTGTATTTCACTATCGCAGAACTAGTGCACCTATACACCTGACAAGTGTATTGGGTGTGTTGGGGACACAAGAGACTTCTTGTATCTTGATTGCAGGATTGTTTGAGAGGGAATACCTTTGACCACTTCCTCGCTGAGTTCGATAAACCTTGGGTGATCCACTTAAGGGTAAACTAGCTTCTGTTCTACAAACCTCTGCACTTGGAGGCCCGACAACTGTCTACAAGAATATAAGTGCGTAGACATCAAGCTATTTTCTGGCGCCGTTGCCGGGGAGGTAAGCTAAAAGGTACTCACATCCTCTGGTGTGAGTGCTCGAAGTTATTTCCTTTAGATTCTGCAATTTTGTCTTTTTGTTTCTTGTTTTTATTTTTCACTAGTTAGGCTTAATGGAAAACAACAACAAAATTAGAGAGCTTTATAGTATCTATCTTGAGTTAGGACATGAAGTGTTTGAAGAGAAAATTTGAAAACCTATGGAACTTTATTTGCGTGCTAATAGCAATGTTATTAGTTGAATTCTTTGAACACCATTATTGCTAATGCTATGGAAAAGTCTAAGCTTGGGGAAGCTGGTTTTGATGAGCATGATATTTTTAGTCCCCCAAGCACGGGGGAGAAAATTTACTTTGATGATACTATACCTCCAATATATGAAGATTACAATGATGAATATGATATTTTCAGTCCACGTACTATTGAGGACAAAATTAATTATGATTACAATATGCCTCCTATATTTGATGACTATAGCGATGAGAATAATAATAATAGCTATTTTGTTGAATTTGCTCCCACTACGATTAATAAGAATGACTATGCTTATGTGGAGAGTATTAATTCTTTTATGCATGCGGCTCATGATAAAAATGTTTTATGTGATAGTTATATTGTTAATTTTATTCATGATTCTACTGAAAATTATTATGAGAGAGGGAAACATGGTTTTATGTATCTCAACAATATTAAGTTTCCCCTCTTTATGTTGAAAATTTTGAAGTTCACTTGTTTTGCTTTACTATGCTTGTTGCTTTGTGCTTTAATGACTTGTTTCTTTACAAGATTCCTATGCATAGGAAGTGGGTTAGACTTAAATGTATTTTGAATTTGCTTCTTGATGCTCTCTTTTACTTCAATTCATATTTCTTATGTGAGCATCTTCTCAAACTATCATGCCTAACTTAAAGGCGTTAAAGAAAAGTACTTATTGGGAGATAATTCAAAAGTTTTAGATGAGTCTTGGAAGTTATTACCTCTGTAATAACCGCTCCTTATCCTTTTTATTTGCTTTTTGTGCCAAGAGTAACCTCTAATGAGAGAGAAGTAATGCTTGGGAAACTTGCTGTCCCGAAACAGATTTCTGTTCTTCACCGTAAAAATTCGTGTACAATCTCTGTATGTCTTTTTGAGACATTAATTTTTGTGCTTCTTCCCCACGTTGTTATCTAACTTTCGTTAGTTCAGCACTTTTTTATTTGAGCAACACAAGGTCTTAGAAAAAAATCGGCTTTACCTGCTGGTCTGTTTTGACAGATTTCTGCCATTATTTTCATTTGCTTCTTGTTGGTTCCTTTTTTAGTTCTTTTGGGGAATTGAGATTTTTGAAAGTGCTACAGTAGCTTGTGTTTTATTTAAAGTTTAATTGGTGTTCGAACTGAACCCAAATACCTATTATCTTGAGTGCACTAAAGTTGCTAATAAAGATTGTGTGAAGTTTTGTATCAAATAATAATTTCAGGTGTATGGAGAGAATGATGTAATGAGATGAAGAATGGACTAAAGATCAAGCTTGAGGATGCCACGCGAGTCACTCCAAGAAATATCCAATAAGTACAAGCGTCAAAGCTTGGGGATGCCCAAGGCATCCCCTTGTTCATCAATAAAAATCTCAGGTTTCTACCAAACGCTTCATTTTTATTGTTTCATGAATAGTTGTGTTGTTCTTGGAGCGTCTTATTTTTCGTTTTTGTTTTGGCTTTTTGTTTGCTTAGTTTGCTGAATAAATTGGTTGGACACCTCTTTCATACATTGGTTTTCAAATAGTTTGGTTTGGATTGGAAAACAGTAGGAAAGTTCATGCTTAAGTGGTAAAGAGAGCTTGTTTTTTACTGTGGCCTATGCTTTGTCATGCCATGCTTGATATTGTTTTGGCTTTAGGCTTAGTATTCTTTGCTGTAGCGTGACATGTTATAAACAATTGAGATTGCTTAATGTGCCTTGGAGGAATCATGCATTGTTTTAACATATTAAAGCATAGTATTGTGGTATTCTCCTTTGATGATTTATTTGGGTTGACTTGGTGCATGATCACACCATGTTATGACTATCCCAAGTCACCATAAGACTTTATGATCCTTTAGTTTTGAACTTGTAGTATCACTTTATGCTTTGATTAATGATGTTTTATCGCTCTGCATGATTATGGCCATTATTGCTCTCTTAGTTGGTCGCTTCTAGTCTTTTGCTAGCCTCCGTAACCAAGTATGAGTTCCACTCATGCATCCAACTCCAAATAAAACCAAGTTATTCCAAATAGTCCACCATACCTACCTACTAGCATTTTCTATTCCAAGTATATTCATGTTTTTATCTACCTTCCGAATGAAACTTGTTATGTGAAAATTAGTGATTAAAGCTCTCATGAACTTGATGGCACACTTTAATTTTCTTGCATTTAATAAACTTAAACCATTGGGTCCTTCTTTGTTGCGTATATGCTTGCGCTTTATAAGTTGAAATTAGCAGAACCATGTATCATGGGGAACGCTTTCAACATTGCACTTGTACTTTGTACCCCGTTGATATTATGTTCTTTTGCTTATGGATCCCGGCGGTGTGAAATAAAAGTGGAACTTGTAAGATCATGGAGTTTGTATGTGTGTTAGAGAAAAGCCTGGGTCGCTAGCCTAATCCATGCCTACTCATGGTGGAAACTTGCATCATCACCATAATGAGCACTCTATGAAGCATCCTCAATAAAAACCTATGCAAATAGCAAATAAAAAGATCGCTGACATGCTCATTGTCTGCTTGCCTTGTCATTTTGATTATGGGATAGCTCCTGTATCATGTGCAAGGGGTACCTCATTGGCGGTTCTTTATGATACATATGTACTTACAATGACAAGAGCTTACTCGTGACTAAAGTTGAGTAGCATGAGGTTCGGTCTTCGTAAGTAAGGGGCATGAGATTTCGGCTTATAACTTGTCAAGCATATCCTCTTAGTTGTGTCACTTTAACCTTAATCACCTTAAAGATGCTTATGATAGGGGCAATGAGAGCTGAAAGCTAACAAGTACCATAATTTTTGGAAGCTCTTTATGATACTTGAATCCCTACTTTCTTCTATGAAGGCCCTTTCTTTTACTTTTATGATGAGTCTCCACCTTCTATCTTTATGAACCTTCTATCTTTATGAACCTTCTTTGAGAGCATAGTGGCCATTCTTAGTTCTATGTGCATTGTCCCAAGACTAGTTGATTGATGCATAACTTGATATTCCTGGTTTTAAACTATTTGTATCTAGTCGCTCTTATGAACTTTGAAGGTGTCCTATGCATTTATGTTTGCTACTCTATGAGGCACAAGCTGAATGCCACTATGCTATGTTTTCTTTATGTGAAACAAACAAACATCTTGCAAAGCATTGTTATTCATGAATCTTTTGTTTGTGCATTTTCATGTTGCAACATAGTTGCTTTGTCTTATTGTTAGAACTTTATCTTTCATGTTATGATTGAAGTACTATGATCCGCGCTATCAATGTTTTACAAATACTTTGATCAAGTTTATGATGGTGCATGTCACCTAAAAAATTATTCTTTCTTTTTATCACTTACCTACTCGAGGACGAGAAGGAGTTAAGCTTGGGGATGTTGATACATTGCAAATGTATCTATAATTTTTGATGTTCCATTCTTGGTTTTATCTACTTTCTTATGTTTTGTTCCAACTTTGGAGTACTTTTCATACACTTTCTTGGACTAACCTATTAAGAAGATGCCATAGTGCCAATTGCCTGCTTTATGCTATTTTTGGTTCTAGGAAGTCAGAAAATGAATATTCTCGGAATTGGACGGGACAAAAGCCAAAGTTGATATTTTACCGGAAGACTCACAGAGCCAGAAGTCAAGACAGAGAGGGGCCACAGGGTGGCCACACCACCCCTAGGCAAGGGTCCCCCCTGGCCGAGCCAGGGCATGGTGTGGGCCCCCAAGCCGTCCACCGACCTTGCCTCCTTCGTCTATAAAGTCCTCCCGATGCAAAAACCCTAGATCGTCAATCAGAAATCCAGGAAAAGTTTAGCTGCGCTGCCGCCACCGAAGGGGAGATTCGGGGGATAGAATGTCTCTGTTCCGGCACCCTGCAGGGACGGGGAAGTGCCCCCGGAGCCATCTCCATCGATCTCCACCACCATCTCCATCACCGTTCCTGATTCCCATGATGATGAGCGAGTAGTTCTTCCTCGTGGCTAATGTTTCTACCGGTAGCTATGTGTTCATCTCTCTCTCTATGCACGATCATACTGTGATCATGAGCTTGGTAATCAAGTAGATCTACCTTGCTACTCAAGTGCTTTAATAAATCTCTGCTCTCCCCATGTGTGTGAAAGTGACAGCGTGCACACCATGGTGGCACTTAGGCTAGAGATTACAAATACTTGTTATGAGTTATATTTGGAGTTGGATGTTTCTATGAAATTGTGGTGTTTGTTGGAACCATCTAGTTATCAAGGTGATAGTGTGGGGTTATCTAGATGCGGAAAGCAAACTTTGAGGTGTGCTATTATAGCCCTACCATGGATTAGAGTGTCCAACCAGAGAGTAGTTCAGAGTAGTATCATAAAGATAAGATATTTATATGAGAGTGTTCACTAGTGAAAGTATGATCCCTAGGCCTTGTTTCTAAGCATTGAAACACCGCTTGCAACTAGATATGTTACATGTTTGCTTGTTGCCATCTTTATTTCAGTTTGCCTTTAGTCTCTTCCACTATTTTCTAGAACCGTTGTCTTATATCCATACCACTTGTATTTCACTATCTCTTCGCCGAACTAGTGCACATATACACCTGACAAGTGTATTGGGTGTGTTGGGGACACAAGAGACTTCTTGTATCTTGATTGTAGGATTGTTTGAGAGGGAATACCTTTGACCACTTCCTCCCTGAGTTCGATAAACCTTGGGTGATCCACTTAAGGGAAAACTTGTTGCTGTTCTACAAACCTCTGCACTTGGAGGCCCAACAACTGTCTACAAGAATAGAAGTGCGTAGACATCAGAAACCTTTGCATAAGGGAGTGTAGGATCTCAAAGTTTAAGGTTTTGGTTAGGTTTTTATCTTAATTACTTTCTTGTAGTTGCGGATGCTTGCAAGGGGTATAATCACAAGTATGTATTAGTCCTAGGAAGGTCAGTACATTAGCATAGGTTCACCCACACAACACTTATACAACCAGAGAAGATTAATCAACTACATGAAGCGCAAGCACTTGACAATATTCCCATGTGTCCTCGAGAACGTTTGGTCATCTTAAGTAATACAACCGGCTTGTCCTTTGAAAAACAAAGGTTTGGGCCACTTGCTGCAATTATTATTGTCTTTTATTTACTCGCACTTTATTTATCTACATTATCAAAAAACACTAAAAATCCGTTTTCTAAGTATTTGTAGAGAATTCCTGATCCATACCACTTGTCAACACCTTCTGTTCCTCGTTGGGTTCAACACTCTTACTTATCAAAAATAATGCGATACACCCCCTATACTTGTGGGTCATGAAGACTATTTTCTAGCGTCGTTCCCGAGGAGTGAAGCGCTATTGAAGAGTGGAACTGGTAAAGGAAACTTCTACTATGAGTATTGTTTATTTCTGTTAGTTACTTTATTTCAATATGGATAGTTCACTTAGTTTCTTATTTCGTAATGCTACTACCACTACTAAGGTAGTAGATGAACCACCATCTGTTGAAAATGATACTTTTAAAATACCTACAAAAATTACTGACCGTGTTATGGATAACTACTATTCTGGAGATGGAAATGCCCATCCCGGTGATCATTTGCTTTTTATACATGAATTATGCGGATTGTTTAAGTGTGCAGGTATTACAACGGACCAAGTTAATAAGAAGGTATTCTCGTTATCATTGAAATGCCAATCTCTTGAATGGGAGGAAATTGTACCTCTCTTTTATTCCAAATTTGATCCTCCTAGTGAGATTCATAAAGATTGGAATCAAATATATAACTTTTGGCCTCAAGATGGAGAGAGTACCACCCAAGCTTGGGGGAGATTGAAGTTACTAATGCTCAAATGTCCTATGCATGAACTCCCTAATAATATTATTATCAATAAATTTTATGCAAATATTTCTCTTCATGACAAGGATTTATTAGATGCTTCTTGTGCTGGATCATTTACACGTATGGAATAAGAAGCTAAATGAGATCTTCTAGACCGTATTCAAGACAATGCTGAAGCATGGGAGAATGGTAAAGGAAGAAAGTCAGGTATAAATTATGATTATGAATGCATTAAATATTTTATGGGAACTGATAACTTTCATAATATCAGTGTTTCTTATGGCCTTGATTCTCAAAGTATTGCAAATTGTTTTAAGGCCTTTGCCTCTTATATTGAAATTCCTAAAAAGAAATGGAACAAGTACCATGAGCCATATAAAGATATTGTTAATTGTGTTTCTGCTAGAAATATTGAAGTTTATAGTGCTAATTATATTTTACCTAAACCTTACATCGAGAAAATATCTTTCCCTATTAAGGTAAAGGAACATTCTATGATAACTGGTGTGGTTAACAAACGTACAAAGAGGGCTGTAAAACCCGATGAACAAATAAACGTTGAACCTGCAGTAGCAATTGTGAAAGACCTGGTTACTAAAAGTGTAGAAGATAGAAACATTATCTTTTGTAAGGATGCTTCTAATATTGTTTCATATCCTAGTAGTACTAGGAAAGCTAGTGTCCCTGTGTTTTCTGTTAGAACAAGTGATCATTGCTACTATGGTTCATGTGATGGTTATATCATTAAATTTACTCATGATGCTGAAAGTTATTATGAGAGAGGGAAAAATGTTTTCTGTTAGAACAAGTGATCATTGCTAATATTAAGTTTCCTCGCCTTCCTATGCTGGTAGCCTCTGGCTTCAATAATTTATTTTCTTACAAAATTCCCTTGCATAGGAAGTGGGTTAGACTTAAACATGTGTATATTTGCTTCTTTATGCTCTCTTTCACTTTAATTGATATTCTTATGTGAGCATCATTGAAATTATCATGCCTATCTTAATGGCTATAAGAAAGAGCTTTTTGGGAGACAACCCATTATATTTTTGCTTTCAGTTTATTTTTGTTTATTTGAGACTTGGAAGTTATTGCTTTTGTAATAACCTCTCTTTATCCTTTTCATTTGGTTTTTGTGTCAAGATCAACTTCTAATGAGAGAGAAGTAAGATTTTGGGAAGTTGCTGTCCCGAAATAGATTTTGGTGCTTCACTATAAAAAATCGTGAAAAATCCCAGAACGTCGTACTAATCTGTTATTTTTTGTGTGCATGCCCCAGGTTATTATTTAACTTTCGTTAGTGTTGCATTTTGATTTGAGCAACAGAAGATTTTCGAAAAAATTGATCTTTACCTGCTGGTCTGTTTTGACAGATTTCTGCCATTTTTGCATTTGCCTCTTAAATCGATTTCCTTTATGAATTCTTTTGTTCTTTAGAAAGGAGTTGCTACAGTATCTTATGTTTTGATGGACTTCAGTTCAAATTGAACCCAAAGGTTTATAATTTTATATGCACTAATATTGCTAATGAAGATTGTGTGAAATTTTGTATGAAAGAATTTTTCAAGTGTTAGGAGAGAATGGTGTAATGAGATGGTGATTAGTCAAAGACTCAAGCACTATATTGCTAGAGATTCTTACAATAAAGATATTGATGTTATTCAAGTGGTGACTCCAGAAAAATTTACGAAAGACCAAATTCAGAAACCTGCAGAGTCCGTGTTCGAATAGGTAACATTTCTGGTAAGAAAAGTTCCGCGAAAAACCTTTCAATTTATATTTTTGCAGTTTTTATCTAACGTGGAAGATAACGCGAAAAAGGACGGAGCAGACTGGGGGCTCACACCACCTGGCGGCGCTGGCCCACTGGCGCTACCAGGTGTGGCCACCCCGGAGACCATCTCCGACCCGTTTTCTCTCAGTACCTTCCTTTTGTTGTTAAACTTTGTAATATATAATCCCCTAGATCCCCCGAGGTTCGTATATCGTGTTCTCGTCATGCTTTCGTTTCGATCTGTTTCTGACAGGTGGACTCTCAGTTTTGGAGCCACGATGTCTTCCTTTAGAGCACCCAAGGAGGATTCCTCTGTGGACATCATCAACCCATACATGTATGAGTTGAAGATTCACCCCAAGGAGTTGTTTCTCCAAGATGGGAAGGTACAGATAAAAGAGGTTCATGGCCCTACAAGAGAAGGTAGTCTGGAGGACAGGATGGAAGCGCTGGAGCAAGAAGTCTTTAGGTACAAGAAGATGGCGAAACGCAAAGTGGATATCATCCATAAGATTAGTTTAGAACTCATCGCCGAGCACAGGAAGGAGACTGCTGAGCTTAGGGATGGAATTCTCTCACTCCATCAAAGAACCAACCAACTACAAGCACAACTCTATGACATGCAAAATCAAAACTGTGAGTATGAGGCTAGGTTTAAACACATAAGTTCTGCTGCTAGTTTCAGGATGTTGGAAACCAATATGTCCTTTGTTGATGGGGAGCCCTTACCTTGGAAGTAGGATGATGACGAGACAACACCACCACCACCGAAGGAGTAATTTGTCATCAGGTTTTGGCATCCCCTTGGTTTGTTCCAAGCTTGGGGGAGTGCCGCGGTATCACATCATTATCTTTCATCTTTTTACCTTTTTTATTAGTAGAGTCATATCATGAATAGAGAAGTTATCATATAGGATGGTTTGCATTGTGGAAGTATCTCTCCTCTAGATAGTTATCTATGTATCCCTTGGTGTGAGCTGCCGTTATGGAATATTAATGAGAAGTTCTAACATTTACTTTTTGCACATCTTATTTTAGTTTGCAATTTCTGTCATATGATTGATCTTGTTGTTAGTATTGGTATCACTTTGGGATCATTAAGTAAATTTAATTGGTTTTGGCAAACCTGGCTCTAGTTAGTAACAACACTATTTGAAGAATCGAATTGAAAAGTGAAAAGTACTTTTAGAAATATAATTTCATCATCCTTCTTTCTTGATTGGCTCATCAGCTTAGTATTCTCTAGTTAAGATCTTTTGTTCTTCCAAGGAAGATTGCATGATTGTTTCTATCACTTGTATGTTTGTTTGTTTCCTTCAACTCTTATGCTTGCTACCTAGCCTTGCTAGCCAAAAACCTGTACTGAGAGGGAATACTTCTCGTGCATCCAATCCTTGAACTAAAACCTATGACATTTGTGTCCACCATACCTACCTATTAGCATTATTGCTATTCCAAGTAAGTGCTTGTTTTTATCTATCTTCCAAATTAAACTTGTTATGTGAAAACTAGTGATTAAAGCTCTCACGAACTTGATGGCACACTATATTTTCTTGCACTTAATAAATTTGAACCATTGTGTCCATCTATGTTGCGTATATTCTTACGCTTTATAAGTTGAGAATTAGCAGAACCATGTACCATGGGGAACGCTTTCAACATTGCACTTATTATTCAGTTGATATCAAGTTCTTTTGTTTATGCATCCTGGCGGTGTGAAATAAAAGGGGAGCTTGTAAGCTCATGGAGTTTGTATGTGTGTTAGAGAAACGCCTGGGCGGCTATCCTAAGCCATGTCTAATCATGGTGGAAACTTGTAGCATAACCATCGTGAGCATTCTATGAAGCATCCTCAATAAAAATCTATGCAAATAGCAAAGAAAAAGATTGTTGAGATGCTCATTGTCTGTTGCCTTGTCATTTTGCTATGGGATAGCTCATGTATCATGGGGCAAGGGGTACCCCGTTGGCGGTTCTCCGTGATACACAGGTACTTACAATGACAAGAACTTACTTGTTACTAAAGTTGAGTAGCATGAGGTTCGGTACTCGTAAGCAAGGGGCTTGAGATTTTCAACTTATAACTTGTCAAGCATATCCTCATATTTGTGTCACTTTAACCTTAATCACCTCAAGATGCTTATGATAGGGGCAATGAGAGCTAAAAGCTAATAAGTACCATAATTTTTGGAAGCTCTTTATGAAACTTGAAATCCCTGCTTCCCTCTGCGAAAGGCCTTTCTTTTACTTTTTAGTTGAGTCAGTAAACCTATTCCTTTCTATATGAAGCAAGTATTTGAGTTGTTGTGTTTCAATCATTCATATGATGATATATTCAATCATATTTCTTATGTTCCTTGTTTTGCACACTAATCTTATCTTAGTGAATATTACTTTGAAGCAATCATTGAAAACCCCATTATGTTTGAACTCCTGTAATTTGTTAACCATTTTCTTACTAAGAACAAATTTTTCCATTACCAATTGTGATTTACTTTGTGTATCTTTATTGTGTTTCCTTTACTTATTGCAAGTTAAGTTATATAATAGTGAGTTGTTTTCTATTATGTTTGTGTATTGATGAATGTGATGCTTGTTGTCCGTATTCTTTTTATCGACACTTCACTCCATAAACCTGTGGTCATGTTTATTGAGCTAGTTTTATCTTGTGGACAAGAGATGTCTAAGCTTGGGGTAGTTGATACATCCATTTTGCATCACTATTCTATATCATAATTTACTGTTATTCATTGATATATTTCATATTAAGAGATGATACTTATGCTATTTCATCTAGTTTTGCATGGTTGATGACTTTTGGAGGATGAACCATTGAAGTCAGGATTCTAATGGAAAAGGCACTGTCCAGGTGCAAAATTGGCGAAGATCATGAAATCCCAGACAATATACGGAAATTCCTATTTTTCAAGAAGACGGGAGGCTAGAAGGGGAAGCGGAGATGGGCCACAGGGGGCCCACACCACCCCCTGGCGTGGGCCACCCCTGGCTGCACCACCAGGTGGTGTGGCCACCCTAGCCCACCTCTGGCATCGCCCTTTGGCGTATATAATCCCCTCGAAACCCTAAGACTTGGGGAGCGATGACAGAAAGGTTCGGCCGCCTCTGCAGGGCGGAAACTACAGAGAGAGAAAGAGCTCTCCGGAAGGTCAGTACATTAGCATAGGTTCACCCACACAACACTTATCCAACCAGAGAAGATTAATCAACTATATGAATCAAAAGCACTTGAAAATATTACCATGTGTCCTCGAGAATGTTTGGTCATCTTAAGTAATAATACCGATTTTTCCTTTGCTAAAGAAAGGATTGGGCCACTTACTGCAATTATTATTGTCTTTTATTTACTCACACTTTATTTATCTACATTATCAAAAACCCCTAAAAACCTGTTTGCTAAGTATTTGCAGAGAATTCCTGATCCATACCACTTGTCAACACCTTCTGCTCCTCGTTGGGTTTGACACTCTTACTTATCGAAAATACTGCGATGCACACCCTATACTTGTGGGTCATCAGGGAACTTTAAGAAACTTCCGTAACTATGACACATGGAAAACATTATAAACTTGAGCCAATCTTTTTGGTAACTCAAGAGCATAAGCTATTGTTCTGTTCTAACTCGTTATCTTAAATGGTCCAATATATCTTGGACTCTATTTTCCTTTGACTCCGAATCTCTTAACTCCCTCCATTGGACTTACTTTGAGATATACCAGATCCCCCACTTCTGGATGCCATGATCTCCGACTTTGATCAGCATAACTTTTCTGTCGACGTTGAGTTATCTTCAATCCATCTCTAATAATATTGATGATATCTTGCTTTTCCTTGATATAGTTTGGTGCAAATTCCTTGCTACTACCAGTTTCATACCAACATATCGGTGATCTACATCTTCTCCCATAAACTACTTGATATGGTGTTGCTTTGGGACTACTTTGATAACTGTTGTTGTAGGAAAATTCTGCCAACAGTAGATGATCTTCCCACGAACCTCCAAAATCTAATGCGCAAGCTCTAAGAATGTTCTAAAATTTGAATGGTTCTCTCTGTTTGGGCTCCAGTTTTGGGATGATAGGCTGTGCGGAAATCCAACTTCGAGCCAAGTGCTTCATGTCATTGTTTCCAAAATGCTGAAGTAAACACGAATCCTCTATCTGATACAATCTTCTTGGGTACTCCGTGCTTACTTACTATCTCTTTGACATAGATTTCCACTAACTTCTCGGCATTATCTTTTTGATTTACTAGGATAAAATGTGCACTTTTCGTGAATCTATCCACAATCAACCATATCATATCCTTCTGTTTCGGTGTCATGGGTAATCCTGTGATAAAATCCATACCAATTTCTTCCCATTTCCATTCCGGAATTTCTAAAGGTTGTAATGGTCCTGCTGGACTTTGATGTTCTGCTTTTACCCTTTGGCAAGTATGGCATTCCAATACATACTTTGCAATATCCCTTTTCGTGTTATTCCATCAGAATAATTCCTTAAGATCCATGTACTTTGCAATATTCCTTTGCAATATCCTTTGGAAATTCTTCTGACTTCTCCAGCAATAAATGGATCATCAAGTTGATGTCGATAGATCTCATGACGAATATCACTGCTTTGCTCTTCTACAACCCTCATGGTAGCTAAGCCTACACGAACTTATGTTCTTAGGAATTGTATTTCTAACCTTTCCGAATCCATTTGCAACTCTTTTGGTAATTCTCTATTGATGGGTTGAGTATCCGTACTATTCCGACTTAAAGCGTCTGCTACTACATTAGTCTTTCCTGGCGTATAGTTGATTGTAAGATCATAATCCTTGATCAACTCCAGCCATCTTTTCTTCCTCATATTCAGCTCCTTCTGAGTAAAGAAATATTTAAGACTCTTATGATTCGTGTATAGTTCACACCTTGCTCCATAGAGAAAATGTATCCAACCTTTTAAAGCAAAGACCACTGCTGCTAGCTACAAATCATGTGTTGGTTAATTGACTTCATGAGGTTTGAGTTGTCTAGACCCATAAGCAAAAACCTTGCGATCTTGCATTAGCACACATCCTAGTCCTTCTTTTGATGCGTCACAATATACTGTGTAATCTTTTCTGGTTTCCGGTATAGCTAAGATTGGTGTGGTTGTTAATCTGGTTTTCAATTCCTGAAAAATCTCATGCCATATGAATGGTGCATTCTTTCTTAGCAATTTGGTCATTGGTCCAGCTATCTTGGAAAAACCTTCAATGAATCTCCGATAATAGCCTGCCATGCCTAAGAAATCTCGGATTTGTTTCCCATGAGTTGGTGCCTTACATTCCAATACTAATTGAACTTTGGACGGATTCACCACAATTCCATCCTTACTGATTACATGACCAAGAAATTCTACCTTGTCCAACCAAAATTCACACTTGCTAAATTGAGCATACACCTTATTTTCTCTCAAGAGTTTCAATGCTGTTCTCAAATGATCATCATGCTCTTAATTATCCTTTGAGTATATCAAAATATCATCAATAAACACTATGACAAACTTATCCAGATACGACATGAAGATTTTGTTCATCAAAATCATGAATATTGTTGGTGCATTGGACAATCCAAAAGGTACGACGAGATACTCATGATGTCCATACCTTGACACAATTACTGTTTTTGGAACATATTCAGGTTTGATTTCTATCTGATGGTACCCTGATCTTAGAACAATCTTGGAAAATGCTCTAGCTCCTTTGACTTGATCAAACAGATCTTGGATTCTTGGTAATGGATATTTGTTCTTTATGGTAACATTGTTCTGATTTCTATAATCACCACACATTCTTCATCCTCCATCTCTTTTATCCATAAAAATTACCGGAGTTACCCATGGGGATACACTTTCCTGAATAAATCCTTTTCTGGCTAATTCATCAATTTGATCCTTAAGTTCTTTTAATTATTTTGGTCCCATCTTGTACGGTGCTTGGGTTATTTGTGCAGTACCAGGTATCAGGTCAATAGTGAACTCTATTTCTCGATCAGGTGGCATTCCTGGTAACTCTGCTAGAAAAACATCTTGAAATTCCTTCACAACCGGAATATATTCCAATTTGAACTACTTCATTGAGTTGAATTGTAGATCTACCATGATATGACTATGTTTATCTGCCTGATAGACTATCCTTCCTCCACTTGGAGACTTGATTGAAACGGTTTTATCCTCATAGTTGATCTGAGCCCTATACTCAGCCATCCAATCCATTCCCAACCCTACTCCTATTCCCCTTAATGGAATCACAAAGAGATCTGCATGATAGGTTTGACCATAAATTGAGATCAGTTGGTTTAATTTTATGTTTCTAACTACCACCATCCCTCCAGCAGTAACTACGGTCATAGGTTTTTCTAACGGTGCCCTTCTAATCCTGAATTTATCACATAATTGTTTAGATATGAATGAAGTAGTTGCACCCGTATCAAATAGAACTTTTCCATGATTTGTGAAAATATTGAGCGTACCTATCACCATTTGTTCCGAGTTATCCACCTCCTCCAAGGCTGCGCAATTCAGATTTCTAGTAGGTCTGCCTCTCTTGCCATTGTCGTTCTTTTTTTTGAAACTCTTGATAGTAGGTGTTGTCCTACTGCCTTTATATTACTTTAGGATTCCCCAAGTTGGGGAAACCTAAAAATTTTACATATTTGCTTCTGGTAGAAAGCAGATACATGTGGTGTTGGGGTAAAGAGGATTAGAGTAGTGAACTACAAAGAGTTACAGGTATTGTGTATCTCCTGGTGAAATTTAGGTTTAGTCCTATGCACCAGAACTCTAAAGTCCTGTTGAAATCTATCCTTTGATGATTAAATAGAGGGAGCAATATTGTTAAAGCACAAGTCATTCCTCTCTTTCCAGATGTTCTAGGCTACCACAATAAATATCTCCATAAACAACTTGCCTACTGAATTCCCTTTCCCCTGCTCAATGATGTGCAGTCGATCCCCATGGTTGTCCCAGCCTATACCAAGAGCTTGCCAACATTGTCTACTAAAAGAGCAATCTAAGAAGAGATGTGATACATTGCAAATGTATCTATAATTTTTGATGTTCCATGCTTGGTTTTATCTACTTTCTTGTGTTTTGTCCACACTTTGGAGTACTTTTCATATGATTTCTTGGACTAACCTATTAACAAGAGCCACAAAGCTTGCCTATTTCTCATTGTTTTTGGTTTCAGGAAAGTCAGAAAATGAATATTCTCGGAATTGGACGGGACAAAAGCCAAAAATCCTATTTCACCAGAAGACTCCCGGAGCCAGAATATGAGACGGAGTGGGGCTAGTGCCCAGCCACACCAGAATATGAGACAGAGTGGCTGCCCCAGACACCCCCTCGATCTCCCTCTTCGCCTATAATATGCCTTTGGACCTAAAAACTCAGGGGGGGTTCGACGTTTTTCAAAAAGGAGTTCCGCTCCGTCGCCACCACCAGATTCCACAAAACAGCACCAGAAACTCCGTTCTGGCACCCTGCTGGGATGGGGAATTGGAAGAGATCATCGCCATCATCATCACCATCGCTTCTCCATCGACCATCCATGTTTCCCCCATCTATGAGTGAGTAATCCCCCGCTGTAGGCTATGCGGATGGTAGGGATTGGATGAGATCGTTCATGTAATGGCATCAGATTGTTAGGGCATGGTGCATAGTATCTACTATTAGTGCTTTTTGACTTTGTTGCAACTTGTTATGCTTAATGCTTGTCACTAGGGCCCGACTGCCATGATTTTAGATCTAAACATGTTATTGATTCATTATGATAGTATTGTTTATGGTCTTACCTGCAAGTTGTATACACACGCTGTCCGGAACCAAAGGCCCCGAAGTGACAGAAATCGGGATAACCGGAGGGAATGGCTTTGATGTGAGGATCACATGTGTTCATGGAGTGTTAATGCTTTATTCCGGTGCTCTATTAAAAGGAGCACCTTAATTGCCAGTAGTTCCCTTGAGGCCCCGCTGCAAACGGGTTGGTAGGACAAAAGATGTTGTGCAAGTTCTCATTGCAAGCACGTATGACTATATATGGAACACATGCCTAGGATTATCTAGTACTTGGATGCTTTATCTTATTTATCTGCAATTGCCCTATGTTCTGATTGCTATGTGAATTGTCTTGTCCATACAACGCCTATCCATCCATCCATATGCCTACCACACTCGAATCCTGCTGTTTACTGCTATTGTTACTGTTGTCTTCACTTTAATACTGCTGCTACTTTACTACTGCTACTACAAAACTGTTGCTACTGATAAACTGCTATGAGCAAGATTGTTTCCAGGTGCAGCTGAATTGACAACTCAGTTATTAAGGCTTATAAATATTCTTTGGCTCCACTTGTGTCGAATCAATAAATTGGGATTCACTTCCCTCGAAAATGCTGTGATACACCCCCTATACTTGTGGGTCATCAAGTCTATTTTATGGAGCCGTTGTCGGGGAGCATAGCTTTATTTATCAAGTCCGCTTGGAATCATTATTGTTCAAGCTTAGTTTATTTCTGCCTTGTTTGTTTGTTTCTTTATCAAAAATACAAAAAAATTAGTTCATATTGTAGTTGTTATTTTCGTTGGTCTGTTATTGTCTTGCTTTATCATGCTTTCTATCAATGGTTGCTTTATCATGCTTTCTATCTTATTGGCAAGGTGGGTTCATGGAAGATCAAAAATATTATTATAAGGAACACCGCTTGTCACAAAAAGGGAAACACTTATGGGAACAAATTGATAAATTGTATACCATTGCCTGTAACATCCCAAATTCAGCAAACCTGATTAGTTGTCCAGAATGCAAAAATTAGGCGGAACAAAAACTTTTCTTGTGCTTTGGTGCAATGCTTGTTAGTTGTTTGTTTTCACTTGTGCTTATGATGTGTATCTTAGGATACTCCTTACCTCAACATCAGTTGACAAAAGCTATTTACCAAAACTATCTTGGCTTACCTTACATATTCTCAAACGTTTTGGCATTTCAAAACAGGAGTCACGATGCTTATGTAACAAAAACTATTTTAGTAGCTTCTATTAACAAAACTATGGAGAGATATATAGTACAATCTCCTTATGTTTTCAAGACAGAGCACTCAACTAATCTTACCTCTAGATTTCCCAAAACTCCTTTTCTAAGCATTCGAACTCTACTCTTGGTAGAGATACCAAGAACTCTCACCTTATTCAAAACTTAACCTCTACAAAATGCCCCAACTATACCCCAAGCTAAGCTTGATGGTAACCCTAGAGTAGTTGATTAGGGTATACGATGAGTTGCCTTGATCTACTCTCTGATGAGTTGCCTTGATCTGCTGATTGATTTGTTTGCTTAGGAAGTAGAATGAGATACCTTATAAGCTCATCCCTAGGATCAAGGTGTTCCCAGTTCATCAATCCCTAAACAAGAAAGCAAACCTTGATATGATCCCTAGCCAATAGATGATTATCTAAAACCCTCAACCAGATGTATTCTAAGGATTTCCCTTCTAGATGTTCTCAAGTCCTTGAAGACCAACATCAAGCAAGGATCTCCTCTACTCACTCTACACTTCAATATCATCCACTGGTTAAAGCTCTGATACCTTGCAACTCCTCCAAGAACATTCCCTCTCATACTCTAGTCAAATTCCTCAAAACCGCCAATTTTGGGTAAGTCGGGAAACAGTTCCAACATCACCTTTTGGAATACCTCCTTATCTCAAACCATGTGCATTTTTGGAAATGCACTTGAACCATATTGTTAACCATCCTAAGGACTACCAAGGCCCACATTTTCCTCTGGTGAGATCATCCCTCAACCCACTCATCCTTGATGGTTTTGCAGAAAAGAAAATAACATTTCCTGCAAAACTAGTCATCATGCCTACTTTGGTAGAAGCTCACACCCACATACAAATTCCTATGGACCAACTCTCTGAATGGTTGTGTTCTACTCTTTAATATCCTTCAGAACCTACTTCACTTGTCCCAAGTGGATCTCTGTGCTGATTAAACCCACATGTTTTATTAGGCATCCTGACCCATATTTCATGGCAGCCTTAATTTCAACAAAGTTTTCCATCACTTCTAGATCATCCCAAATGCTATTAAAACTCCTCCGTCCATGTTCAACTATAGGACCTGGTCTACCTATCCATATATCCCTTGCACCAAGGTGAGCTTTGAGCTCCAAGACGCAAGCCTGTTTTGGTAGTATAAAAATAACACCACCCTAGATCATCAACCCTTTTGTTTTCCATCCTTTTCAAGTTGAAATTCCTTTCCCCAAGGTTGCCACTGCTTGCTACCCCTTGTCTATCTCATCTACTTTGATCCTCAATGTTTATCAATATTTATCCATAATTATTATGGTCCCAAAACTATTTAATTTCTTAAATAGTCAAAATCTCCAAAACTCCCTCCACAAATGAAAGTTTGGTTTTTACCAAACCACTTCCTCAACTTTTGGCTCTTGTGAGTTCCATATATCATACCTCAACTTCCCACCTCCAAAATAAATATTTTTGAGAAGCTTTATTATTTCCTTTTGTCCATTTTCTTAAATGGCTGAATTGGAATAATAATTGTTTTAATAACTTTTAATCCCCAATAAATCTTGGGAAAATTCCCCTGAGTGTGTATTCACACTTGGGACCCTTCCACATCAAAATTCATCCTTGTCCAATAGAAATTTATCAAATGATCTTCTATAAACCACTTCTACCTTGACCTTATCTATCTACCAGTACCATTCTCTCCTCTGGTCCAATGCAATATTTTGGACTTCCTTCACAACCATCTTTTAGATCAATTTTGGCAAACTAGCAAATCACCACTCTAAACACTTCCTTTTTCCATCAATTCTTGATCAGTGCTTATCCTCAACATCAGGACACATCCTTGGTCGACCCCCACTGTAGCTCCACCCCCACAAATCCCCATTGTGCCCTTGTACTAATAGAAACAAAGAGAAATAACCCCAATTCTTACAAGATTGTCCCCTCCCATTTATTTACCACTGATGCCACCCCTCCCTCTCTGATCCAGCATGACCCAAATACCAGTACTACCCCTCTCCACCTCCCCATGGACCAATCCCTGGCCATCACCCCTCTCCACCATGCCCACATTGGTAATTTACCTCACCTAGCACCCACCTTGGTTTAAAGCTAGCAACACTCCCCCAGCCAGCCCTCTGCCCTCATTTGCTCCTTGTCCACCCCACTTACCTCCCCCGAGCACCACATCCCCTCCCCTGCTCTCGACCTCCTCTCAAAAATCAAGCAAGGCACCTCCCCCTCTGCTCCATCCTCTCTACATGTCAGCCCACAAGATCCCCTTGCTCTCCTGCATATAACGCTGCTCTCCTTTTTTCCTAGGACCCTCTCCTCCGCCGTCGCTGTCGAGCTCCGACGAGGTTGCCCTCGGCCTCCGACGCGCCAGCTACCTCCAGGCGTCAACCCTCCTCGTGCCGCCCAACGATCTGTTCAGCATCGACGACCGCGTCGCCCTACACCATCCCCGACCTTCCCCGAGCCCTCTGGTGAGCTCCCACCTCCTCCCTCCGCCGCTGCTTAGGGTTCGCCACCGACGCCCTGTTTCGCGTAGACGACGACCCTAGGCCATCCATCGCGACTTGATCCAACGGCCAGTTCTGGCCAATACCCCTTCGGCCCCCTCCTCTCGTTGACCGTCGGGCCCCGCCTGGCAGGTTCGAGCGCCCGCTCCCGCGTGCACCGCTGACCACTGTGGGCCGAATCCTCCTCTGCGGCCCAGCGTCTCCCCAGATCCAGCCAAGTGCACCCCTTTTTCATCTTTCTTTTAGTAGGTCCTTTAATTCCAGAAGCTATCTGTTTGGTTTAAATCTAAATAAAATGGCAAACCTAATCCAAATGCTTATATCTAATTTTATGATTTCTCTATGATGTTTTCTCAAACATGCAGAGGCAACCCCATGCCCAAAATAAATTCCAAGGTGAAATCTATTCTGCCTTTAGGAAAATTAATAATACTAACAACTTTATGTCTTAGATAAATTCCCCAGGTCTAACCAAGTGAGATATGGACTTGATTCCACCTCGCAGTACCCACCAGAACCCCTATCTACCAAACCCCAGCAGCTCACAATTTATTGAGCTATGGATGAATTTTAGTGATTTAAATACTTCTGCAGGGGGTATTTTCACTAAATAAATAACTTCAGGAGTTTGGCAACTCCAAAAAGGGTGAATGCAATTCCTACAGAAAGGTATTGGACATGCCTATCACATGACCTTGGAACCAACTCAATATCTCCTATAGATTTAATCTGGTAAATAAAAGAAGAATCTTACAGAACTACATTTGGGATTTTCCTAAGGGCATTCTGGCAATTGTTTTGACTTGATTCCAACTCTAGGTGGTTCAGTACAGCAAGTAATACCAAGCCATCCAAGGAAATAATTTTAGAAGCTACAAAACTTTTCTGGTGAATTATTTCCTCAAACTAGAGTTTAATCCACTATTAAAAGCATAACTCCATCTAGAAAAGTGATAATCAAGTGAAACCACTTGTGATGGTTTTGTCTTTTCAAGAACTATCTGTGGATATCACTTTTGCCCTTTGGTAACCTACTGACCATAGAACCCTAACCCAAGTCCCTTGTATCTACCCTAGACAACTATCTTACAAATGGAAACCACTACAGTGGCAATCTTGTAAATTCCACCATTTGAATCCCACTCCTCCACAACCCTCCAAAGTCCAGTAGTATTCTCCTATTTGTTTGCTGTATGGTTTGATGCTTGCATGCCTTGTATTGATTGTGATATTGTCTGTTTGCATGTGTATCCGATGACGACGATAGTGTGAGTGTCTAACGACAAGAAGAGCAGGATTCATTATTATTATTATTTGGGTATTCTTGGTCATCTAAAGAAGTCCAGGGACTATTGTTGATCACAGGCAAGCCACCATTTCCCGAACTCTGATACATGTCCTACTCTTTTTTACCTGTTTTATATCCTCTTTATAAATTGCATGATTGCATGTTTTGTGTTACAAATACTGCGATAGTAACTTGGCTCCTCCAAGTTATGATTTCGTGTCCTTCGAGGCACCACCCCAATGAACCCATCATTTATCCCCTTGGACCGAGAGTACGATGGATAGCATCCTACCTCCTTGGAAACCCCGGGTTTGACAAAATAAACTGTTTTGGGATTATCCCACTACAAATGTTTCAAAACGACTTTGTAAAACCCTAGGAAGAGGCATCATTCCCAGTGGAAGTTTTAACAAAATAAATGGTGATGAGAAGAAGTGGAGATGTGATGGGATGTTCTACGCCTTTACTGGAACAATTTTTATCTGCACAACCACATTACCCCAGGTTGCTGGGGCTTAACCCGTAGTTTGTCGGCATTAGCCGAGGAACTTCTACCATGCTTATAGGGAGAAATCCCTGGAAGACCGGGCAGGCGTCCCAGATCAAAGATCTTAAGCCTATCGCTTGGTTCGGCAAGAGTGAGCCTGACCTGGCAGGAGGCCGGTGCAAAAATTGGGTCTCCCGCGGACGGTATGACTTAGGTAGTAGGGAAGGAAGTGGAGTCTCCAGATTTAAGGTATACGCCAAGTTGCGGCTTGGGTATGCGCGTGTACGGAAGGAAGGACTATCGCTAGGAGCCACATACTCGTTGCCGGGGAGAACAAACCCAAGAGGAAAAGCATACCTTTGCTAGTCTAGACAAGAGAAAAGTTAGGTTTGATTATCCGGACCCCCATCTATAGTGGTAGTGAGCTGTGGTTGAATCCCGTCAGATGTATTGATTCTTGTGGGTAAAGTGTGCAAACTCTGCAGAGTATAACCTATTCGAATAGCCGTGTCCACGGTCAAGGACGGTTGTAAAGGTGTTGGCTAGGAGTACCCAAACTGTGCTTGTTTGGGAAGCAAGTACCGTGAGGACGAAGGTTCCAGGGTAACCCGAGTTCGAAGGCTTTGTTTTGACCCGAGGGGTCGAAGGTGTTTTAAAAAGGGTTTTTACTAAAAAAACTGTTTTCAAAACTCTTTTTCAACAAAGACATGGAGATGTCTGGATTTATAAAACAGAAGCATGTTTTCAAAACTCTTTTCAACAAAGATATGGAGATGCCATAATTTCAAAGGTTAGCTTAGGCTTTTCAAAAACAAACCCAGATAGAGCTATCTCGCCACGGCCCAAAATTGCATTTACTTTGTTCACTTATCTTGGTGGTTTGCGAGTACATTCAAAATTACTCACGGCTATGTCCCTGGCTATTTATTTGGCTAGAGTTTCAGGAGATTAAGGTGACGTCCATGTGATCTAGGCCGTCTTCCCAGTTAGCTGCCTGTAGGTTGAGGCACGATTAGGCTCTGCGCTTGACGATGTTCCGTGCTAATGATGCTGTAGCCATAATGGCACTTATGTAAGTCTTGTATTTTTGTTATGTTTCGGATGTTGTAATGATACCTGTCGGTTATGTTCCATGGCTCACTGATCATGGGAACATGGATGTATGCATAACAGGGATCTCTCGAACGAATAATCCGGGGGTACCACAATTGCTATAAACGTGTGCTCTACTTATAATGTTACTTATTTCTTTGATAAATCTTGTTCCTATAAGAGGTATAAACACCTCCCTTTTCAATGTGAGTATAATGATAATGTTACCATATCTTCTTATGTTAAAGGAAATTATGACTTTTATGATGTGGAACAAATTGAAGAATTTATTGCTTGGAAGGGTGCATTTGAACTTGCTAGTTTTCTTGAAAATATTGATGATTCACCTTATTAATATGAGGTTTATGATATACTTAGATTTTGCTTTGATAATTACAAGGAAGAAAATGGCTATATTCTTGAATATATTAATAGATGCTTCCACAAATGGAAGAGACCAATGCCGTGCAGGATCCTATGGAAGAAGAAATTGATGAACCTGAAAGCTCATTAGATGAAAAAGAGGAGGAGAGTGATGAACAAAAGGAGGAAGAATGGATTAGCTACCCATGCCTACCTTCTAATGAGAGTAACTCTTTATCCCTTACATTATTTGATTGTTCCCCATGCTTACCAAAGGAGGATGAATGTTATGCTCATGTTATCTGTGATAATCCTTCATTTGTGCCTATCTTCGAAATGCATGGTACTAAAGAGTTTTTCTTAGAATTTTTTTATGATAATGCTCTAGACGATGGTCCTATATTGAATGATCAGTCATCTTGTTATAGAATTCTTAAAAGTGGGTTTGAAGGCTTTATGTGATAGTTATATTGTTGAGTTTATTCATTAGGCTACTGAAAATAATTATGAGAGAGGAAAATATGGTTGTATAAGTTTTCATGGTATTGAAACACCTCTCTATGCGCTGAAAGTTTTGAAGTTACTCTTGTTTTATCTTCCTATGCCTTTCACTTTTTTCTTTGCGAATGTATTTGCATACAAGATTCCTATGCATAGGAAGTGGGTTAGACTTAAATGTGTTTTGAATTTGCTTCCTGATGCTCTCTTTTACTTCAATTCATATTTCTTATGTGAGCATCTTCTCAAACTATATATCATGCCTAACTTAAAGGCGTTAAAGAAAACTACTTATTCGGAGATAACCAAAAAGTTTTAGATGAGTCTTGGAAGTTATTACTTCAGTAATAACCGCTCCTTATCCTTTTTATTTGCTTTTTGTGCCAAGAGTAACCTCTAATGAGAGAGAAATAATTGTTGGGAAAGTTGCTGTCCCGAAACAGATTTCTGTGCTTCACCGTAAATATTCGTGTAAAATCTCTGTACGTCCTTTTGAGGCGTGAATTTTTTCTCTTCTTCCCCAGGTTGTTATCTAACTTTCGTTAGTTGAACACTTTTTGATTTTAGCAACAGAAGGTCTTCGAAAAAATTCGTCTTTACCTGCTGGTCTGTTTTGACAGATTTCTGCCATTCTTTGCATTTGCTTCTTGTTGGTTCCTTTTTGAGTTCTTTTAGGGAATTCAGCTTTTTGAGGGAAGTGATAGAATAGCTTGTGTTTTAGTGGAAGTTTTATTGGTGTTAGAACTGAACCTAAAGACCTATTATATTGAGTGCACTAATGTTGCTAATAAAGATTGTGTGAAGTTTTGTATAAAGGAAAAATTTCAGGTGTATGGAAGGAATGAGTAATAAGATGAAGGATCGGCTAAAGCTCAAGCTTGGGGATGCCACGCGTGTCACCCCAAGAAAAATCCAAGAACTACAAGCGTCAAAGCTTGGGGATGCCCAAGGCATCCCCTTCTCCATCAATAAACAAATTCCAGGTTTCTTCCAAACACTTCATTTTTATTGTTTCATGCACAGTTGTGTTGTTCTTGGAGCGTCTTCTTTATCGTTTTGGTTTTGGTTTTTCATTTTCTTGGTTTTCTTAGTTTGCTTAATAAATTGGTTGGACCTCCTGTTTCATACATTGGTTTTCAAATAGTTTGGTTTGGTTTGGAAAAGAGTAGGAAAGTTCATGCTTAAGTGGTAAAGAGAGCTTGTTTTTTACTATGGCCTATGATTTGACATGCCATGCTTGATATTGTTTTGGCTTTATGCTTAGTATTCTTTGCTGTAGCATGAATTGTTATAAACAATTGAGATTGCTTAATGTGCCTTGGATGAATCATGCATTGTTTTAGCATATTAAAGCATAGTATAGTGGTATTCTCCTTTGATGCTTTATTTTGGTTGACTTGGCGCATGCTCACACCATGTTATGACTATCCCAAGTCACCATAAGCCTTTATGATCCTTTAGTTTTCAACTTGTAGTATCACTTTATGCTTTGATCAATGATGTTTTGTTGCTCTGCATGATTATGGACATTATTGCTCTCCTAGTTTGTCGCTCCTAGTCTTTAGCTAGCCTCCACAACCATGTATGAGTTCTATTCATGCATCCAACTCCCTAAACCAAGTTATTCCAAAGAGTCCACCTTAACTACCTACTAGCATATGCTATTCCAAGTATATTCATATTTTTGTTTACCTTCCAAATTATACTTGTTATGAGAAAACTAGTGATTAAAGCTCTCACGAACTTGATGGCACACTTTACTTTTCTTGCCCTTAATAAACTTGAACGATTGTGTCGTCTATGTTGTATATGCTTGCAGTTATTTGTTGGGGATTAGCAAAACCATGCTGTCATGGGGAACGCTTTCAACATTGCACTTGTACTTTGTACCTAGTTGATATCATGCTCTTTTGTCTATGGATGTCGTCGGTGTGAAATGAAAGGGGAGATTGTAAGTCCATGGAGTTATGTATATGTGTTAGAGAAAAGCCTGGGCCGTTGGTCTACTCCATGCCATCATGGTGGAAACCTGCAGCGTAACCATAATGAGCTATCTATGAAGCATTCTTCTTATAAAAAAAGAGTGAGATATTGAGAAAAAAGAAAAAAAGAAAAAAAATGAGATTATGAAAAGAGGAAAGAGAGAAAAAAGCACCATATTCCCATGGTAAATAAGAAGATTGATGAGATGCTCGTTGTTTGCTTGCCTTGTCATTTTGATATGGGGATTCTTCAGTATCATCGGGCAAGGGGTACCCCGTTGGCAGTTCTCTATGATACACATGTACTTACAATGACAAGAACTTACCGGTGACTAAACTTGAGTAGCATGAGGAGCGGCCCTCGTATTCAAGGGACATGAGATTTCCAACCTATACTTCGTCAAGCATGTACACCATAGTTTGTTCACTTTAATCTTAATCACTTCAAGATGCTTATGATAGGGGCAATGAGAGTTGAAAGCTATTAAGTACCATAATTTTTGGAAGCTCTTTATGAGACTTGAATCCCTACTTCCTTCTATGAAGGCCTTTCTTCCACTATATATATTGAGTCTCCACCTTCTATCTTTATGCACCTACTTTGAGAGCATAGTGGCCATTATTAGTTCTATGTGCATTGTCCCAAGACTTGTTGATTGATGCATACCTTGATATTGCTTGTTTTAAACTAATTGTATCTATTCACTCTTATGAACTTTGAAGTTGTCCTATGCATTTATATTTGCTACTCTATGAGGGACAAGCTGAATACCACTATGTTATCTTTTCTTTATGTGAAACAAACAAACGTCTTTCAAAGCATTGTTATTCATGAATCTTTTGTTTTTGCCTTTTCATGTTGCATCATAGTTTCTTTGTCATATTGCTAGAACTTTGTCTTTCGTGTTATGATTGAAGTACTATGATCCCACCTTTGAATGTTCTACAAATACTTTGATCAAGTTTATGATGGTGCATGTCACCTCAAAAATTATTCTTTCTTTTTATCACTTACCTACTCGAGGACGAGCAGGAGTTAAGCTTGGGGATGTTGATACATTGCAAATGTATCTATAATTTTTTATGTTCCATGCTTGGTTTTATCTACTTTCTTGTGTTTTGTCCACAATTTGGAGTACTTTTCATATGATTTCTTGGACTAACCTATTAATAAGAGCCACAGTGCCAGCTGCTTGTTTTCTACTGTTTTTGGTTCCAGGAAAGACAGAAAATGAATATTCTCGGAATTGGACAGGAAAAAAGCCAAAAAATCCTATTTCACCAGAAGCATCTCGGAGCCAGAATATGAGACGGAGTGGGGCTGGGGCCCAGCCACACCACCTGGCCACGCGGGCTGGGCCTGGCCGCACCAGGGGATGGTCTGGCCGCCCTAGACACCCCCTCGTTCTCCCTCTTCTCCTATAAGATGTCTTCTGACCTAAAAACTCCGGAGGGTTCGATGTTTTTCCAAAAGGAGTTCCACTTCGCCGCCACCAGATTCCACGAAACAGCACTAGAAACTCCGTTCTAGCACCCTGCCGGGACGGGGAATTGGAGTAGATCATCGCCATCATCATCACCATCGCTTCTCCATCGACCATCCATGTTTCCCCCATATATGAGTGTGTAATTCCCCGATGTAGGCTATGGGGATGGTAGGAATTGGATGAGATCGTTCATGTAATGGCATCAGATTGTTAGGGCATGGTGCTTAGTATCTACTATTAGTGCTTTTTGACTTTGTTGCAACTTGTTATGCTTAATGCTTGTCACTAGGGCCCGAGTGCCATGATTTCAGATCTGAACATGTTATTGATTCATTATGATAGTATTGTTTATGGTCTTACTTGCAAGTTGTATACACACGTTGTTGTCTGGAACCAAAGGCCCCGAAGTGACACAAATCGGGATAACCGGAGGGAATGGCTTTGATGTGAGGATCACATGTGTTCACATAGTGTTAATGCTTTGCTCCGGTGCTCTATTAAAAGGAGAACCTTAATTGCCAGTAGTTCCCTTGAGGCCCTGCTGCAAACGGGCTGGCAGGACAAAAGATGTTGTGCAAGTTCTCAGTACGAGCACGTATGACTATATATGGAACACATGCCTAGGATTATCTAGTACTTGGATGCTTTATCTTATTTATCTACAATTGCCCTATGTTCTGATTGCTATGTGAATTGTATTGTCCATGCAATGCTCGTCCATCCATCCCTATGCCTACCGCACTCGAATCCTACTGTTTACTGCTATTGTTACTGTTGTCTTTACTTTACTACTGTTGCTACTACAAAACTATTGCTACTGATAAAATGCTGTGAGCAAGATTGTTTCCAGGTGCAGCTGAATTGACAACTCAGCTGTTAAGGCTTATAAATATTCTTTGGCTCCCCTTGTGTCGAATCAATAAATTGGGTTTCATTTCCCTCGAAAATACTACGATACACCCCATATACTTGTGGGTCATCAAGATGTTCCACTGTTTCTTCATAGTTATTGCTACATGTTAGACAGTCAAAAGTAGAAACACTATTGTAGTGCCTTTGTTTGAGCATGTTTTTAGTAGTCAACCTGTCCAAGAGCAATAACCAGCAGAAGAATTTTAACTTTGGTGTACATTTTCTCTTCCATAACCAATTGAAAGAGATGTGTTCTTCCATTTCTCTGAAATAGAATTGATAGAAAGAGAAAGAGCCATTGTCGTTCTTGCCATAGCTTCCACCTCTGTTAGACTGTCCACCTCCACCTCTTGCTTGGCCACCGCCTGATGTAGGCCAACCACCTATTGGTTTATTGGGACAATCGGGCTTCATGTGCCCCTTCTGACCACACCCATAGCACATGATCACCGGCTTCAGGAAATCCGTACTAAAGTACCCTGGAAGCATACAATTGTGACAAATGACATTCCTCCTGGTGGTGGTGGCACCACAATTGGGGTTGTTACCATTGTTAAAGTACCTATTTCGAGCTTTGAACTCCGTATTAGGTTTAGGCTTACTTGCTTGGATCCTCTTGGTTTCCTTCTTTGCTCTCTTCCTACGGTCCTCTTGGACATTCTTGTAATCATCCTCAAATGTGATAGCTGCATCAAGTAACTTGTTGAAAAGTTGCTATATTGGCCAGCCTCAACTACATCTTCACAAATGGATTCAAACCATGCAAGAAACGCTTCTTCCTCTTTTCCTCAGTGCTCACTTCATCCTCACATAACGAGATAGTTGACTGAACTCCAGGATGTACTTCATAACACTGGTATATCCCTGATGAAGTTCTTCAAACTCCCTACACTTCAATTCAATAACACTTTCTAGAACATGATATTCACGGAATCTCTACTTAAACTCCTCCCAAGTATACTCCCTTCATGGAGGTTGCATTGCTAACTGATTCTCCCACCATGATGTTGCATGTCCTGTTAAGAGATGTGTTGCATACCTCAACTTTCCCTCCTCGTTGCAACCTATAGTCTTAAGTTTCCTCATGGTATCTGCTAGCCAATCCTCTGCATCCATTGGCTCAGGGGCTAATGCAAAGGTTAACGGCCTTGCATTTTGAAAGTTAGAAAGACTCACACCACGTCCTTCAGGTTCCCTCTGATGTCCCACACGATCCACTAATACCTCCATAAACTTGTTATGGGACTCTTGCATCGTCTACATGTATTGCATAAAATTCTACACCATCAACGGCCTCATTGGTGGTGGTGGTGGTGGTGGTAAATTTTCCTGCATTCTGGCGTCTTCATCCGCCTTTTCCTTAGTTTCGTGCTCCATGCGCTGCTATTCGGTCTCGTCCTCTACACCCAATTGCATACCCCCTAGTCCTGAACATAAAGCGAACACTAATAATTACATCATGCATATGTGTTCTAAGCTCAACTTCATGCACAGAACTAGTCACATAATGGAAAACAAGATCCAAATAAGAACCAAATATGCATTCACATATTATACATTACAAACAACATAGTTAGTACAACATCATTACAAGCCCATACCATTTAGGTATTACTTATTTACATCAAGTGCTCAGACTCTAATTTCCGTATCACCACTGGAATACTCCTCATCTAGTCTCACGCTCCCCAGAAGCTGCGACGTTCATCGTACATACCCGGAGTACAACCATGCTGATGTGAAGTACGATGCACCGTCTATGGAACGACTTGCCTCTTTGATGGACGATACTCAGTATCAGAAGTATCCGAACTTGACACATCATCCAGCAGAAGTGTGTCCATACCTTCCAACTCATCTGAGGTATCTTCAGATTCATCCTCATCACTGTCTTCTTCAATCGCCGCCTACATCCCAACTCCTGAGTTATCAACAGAATATACCTCTTCGAGTGCTCCCCAAGTACTCTACTGGGTATGATAATCCTCAGCTATAATTGTATACTGCATGTTATCTGGAGTAGGATAATGTTATGGTGACTCAAACACCCTTTCTTCAGGAACTTCCTCATCGGAATCTACATCCTCCACTTGGACATCCTTTCCATCAACGGAATAAGATCTCACTCCCATGCGACTAGTTTGCCTGATATCATCAACAAAATCTTCTAGAGCAATAGGATGCCCAGCAGATCCATCCATCAATCCGTACCTCCATCCTTCGGAATTTCCAATAGGTAGTTTTGAATCCTCGGTTCCCCAAGAATTCTGTGGTACTGGATGAGTAGTGCCCTCATCAGGATATCTTGTGGGTTTGGACATAGGTAAATAAGGATATGGTGTAAAAGATGCTAGATCTACATGTATATCCTTAAAAATTGGGCTAACCCTACCCACTTTTTGTTCTCTAGTTTAGATGCTAACTTCTCCCTACGTTAAGGATTAGTCAGATCCTCTAGCATATCAATCTGATCATCTACAATAACCTGATGTATCTTATACAAAGACCCAACCATCAGTCGATACAGATCCATAAACTTGGAAGCTAGTTTTGGATGCTTCTTTACTAAAGTAAAATGATCGGGTACTGGCTCCTTGTCTATAGAGTCGTGAGGAATTATAGAATATGTGCTTCCCTCTAGCTCTCCTTCTTTGTGCTACCGAACATTGGATATCGCCTCCAAAATAGCAACATGGTATGCTGCTAAATGACTTCTACCTTCACCTATAAGTAAATCGTGATATAAAACAAGCTTTTTTGATAGATGGATACTAACATGATATTTGGCTAACATTCACCCATCACGGTATGTCATCGTATTACCTGGAATATTAGTTGTGCAATCAAAAACCCTCAACAGTTCTTGAAGTTGTTTAGTTAAAGTCCCCTAATAATCATCGAGAGTTTCTTCTTTCCTTGCCAAAGTCTGTTTTGGAAACTTTGGTGCCATTTGAACTGTATACAAAACATTCATAATTAGTAACCAATATTTGTAATGATGCATTACAATAAAGGATTATTGCACTAAAAAATTTAACGAAATATTCCCAATTGAATATTCATCATATAATCTAGAGAACTCTTTTCCGTTGCCCTAAGATTCCTATAAGCAGTTGCCTTTACTAGGTTTCCAACCTAAGGTCAAAGCAATCGCTCTGATACCAGCTGCGGTGACCCAGCATACCACTGCATGTGTATGTCAACACCCAGATTTTTAATCCCAGATGCTTGTTGTGCCATACCTCGCAATCCCAGGATTACCATTTTTATGAGACATAACAGATTGATATCACAGTACATCCATTACAAACCATAATAATGTCTTACAAATAAAAGATCTCATGATCCAGTCTTAATACAAATCAAAGCAGTGGAAAAATAAATGTAGTAGTGGGCTCCATCTTCAGGGTCACAGGCAATGCTGATGATGGGAGATGATCCTAGTTGTCGTAGACCTCCTGCTATCCATCATCCTTGTAGTCCTCCTCATAGTCTGGCCACGGGAATAGCCAGGGACAAAGCCATGAGTACTCTTTAAGTACTCACAAACTATCACTAACAAGTAAGGTAGTTCTTGTAGGAATCTTAAGCTCTAGGTTTATTTGCAAAAATCCAGGTTTACCTAAACTGAGTTTAGAAGTAAAGAAAACTAATTTAGTGTTCTAAATCACTTAAGTGGGAAACTAGTTTTCATATTCACAACCCTGTTGTGGTCAAGTCAAAATCATAGTTCACTTCACAAATCATTTTGAAAACATCTGACGATGGAACAGTATGGCCACTCCAACTGTCCATGACCGCGGACGGGGCTATTTGAATAGTTTGACACTTTGCAGAGGTGGTACACTTTCACCACAAAGTTCGATACATCCGTCAGGGATAACCCTGAATCATCATACTTAGTATGCGGATAATCAATCATAACCTTTCAATTACACACTCTAGTATTGGCACCTCCCCTATGATCTTGGCCTCTCAGCCATGGCCATCCTAGGCACTGCATAGGTGGACATCATCAATAGGTAGCCTTAGCTCAAACCTCCTCCACGAGGGAATCCATACTAAGGCCCATAAACTTCCGGCTAAACCCTACCCAATTTAGGTATTGTGGTTGTATGGTAAAATTAGAATGGTATCGCATCCGAACCCAACCATCAGTTTTTTTATAAAAGGGATAAGGCTCATGCCTCAACATTTTCATCACCAAACCATTGTGTTTCTCAACACATGTCAAAACATCTCAATAGAATGAAGCATCATTTTCACCAAGTATTCCCATCTAAAGTGATCAAATTTTATGCTTAGGACTAGCCACTAAGGTTAAGAGTGTTCACTAATGAGGGGTTCTAATCTTCAATCTCATGCCACAAAATGACATCACAGTATGGGCCTAGGTTTATACTCTTTATGCTATCTCTACTATTTTTCCAAAGCTCACGAAGCACTAACTAAAAGTAAAGAACTTTGGTAAAGTATAAGGAAAAAATGTTGCAAGGATTGGTATCAATCAAAGGTATCTAAACAAGCATGCCTAATGCATCTTGCTTAGGTTAATAGTTGCAAGGGTTAGCTTGCATGGTTCTAGCTTGCTAGTAGTGATGGATTGCATAGTTAAGAAACTTGCAAGTGTTAGCTTGCAAAGATCTAGCTTGCACGTAATAGAGTGCCTTGGTTGGTGTTGTGGTTGAAGTTCTCTTCTTCTTCTTATTAGTAGTACTCCTCCTTCTCGTATCCTTGGTTAGTATTATCGTCTATAAATAAATACGGGGTACACAATCACCAAACAATACTTAACTAAGTCTATTTAGCACACTAAGTCTCACTCTTGATGATCTAGCATCATCACAATCAGCACATGAAATAAAGACTTAATCTTGTTTATCTTATTTTAGAAAAGTAATTTCTACTAACTGAAATTAATTAAGATTTAATATTCTCCAATTACAATATGGGATAATGTTGACACATGTCATCACCACATATTATTATACATGGAAATGTGATTTAAAAGGGTTGATCATATTTTATAAAGTTTAAGATTATCATTAAATAGGTTTAAAGTGACTAGAAATGCCTATATAGCATTACTTTGGTACTAGTCCAAAGTCACTGCATGTAAACCTAAATGTTTTTACATATTCAGATAGATCTTATCAAATGTGATTTCTGAGAGTTGGAATCAACTCAAAAGCATTTATTGTTGATTTTTGAAAAATGCTTGAAGTTGCAAAAGTCTTTGTCTTGTTATTTTTACTATAGATTATCTCTAACTACAAATGATTTAAATCCAACGGGCTTGGATAGATAATTTAAATATATTTCTAAAAAAAATTTAATCATGCAATTTGGTTCAGTGAAACTCTCTGAATTGATTTTTAAATCTCTAGACAAAAACTAGTTTTTACTAAATTGGAAAATATTAATTTGAATTTACTGGGTTGCGTGCGGGAATCTAAACAGGCCGGCCCAGATGCACAGCACATCGCAGTGGGCTGCTGACAGAGGGGTCCACCAGTCCTACGAGCAAAATCTAATCCAACAGCCGAGAGTCATTGTCGACGACGAACTGCTCCGGCGAGGGATCAAACCTAGCATGGCGGTGGGGGTCTGGCGGGGCTCACCTAGGCTATATCTAGGGTTGGTGATGGGTCGGCTCTCGACAGGCGGCTCCAATCGACGGCTCCTCTTCTCCTTTGTAGCGGCAGACTCGGTGAAATTCCAGCAGGCTGGTGATCTCCTTGCTCCTGGGAAGTGTGAGTGAGGATCAGTGAGGAGTGGTGAGGGTGTTGGTGTGGAGAATGGAGGCGGTGGAGGGCTCTATTTATACTTTGGCGAGGGGACCGAACGGCGTGGGCTCGGGATCGTCAGTGATGATGCTACAGGCGGCTAGCGGCGTGGCTGAGTGTAGGGGGCACTGCACAGTTCCCTGGCGATCCTCTCTAGCTTAATGGCATGGCATAGGGCGGTGTGGATTGTTCGGGAGCGTGCGGCGGCTCTCGGATGAAGGTGTTTATGACGGTGTACGCAGCATGGCATGTAACGGGGGTGTCTGCGGGGTGATCATGGCGAGCTAGTGCACGCGAGGCGGGGTGAGGTGCGGTCTGTGCGAGGCAGTCGGGTTCAGCGAGCTGGCGTGCTCTGCGCATGGCATAGAGAGGCTAGGTGTGGCGGTGCTAGGGTGGTACAGGGCTCATCTGCGGTCGAGGCTTGGATAGGGGGTGACGGTGAAGTGCGACGTGTCTGGTTCGCGTCATGGGTGAGGGTGGCGATGCTCCTGGCGTGCTGTCCACTATCGGCCAGCGACAACCAAAATTGGGCGGCGCGGTACTGGAGCAACAGCAGAGAGGGGCGCGTGTTTGGTGCTTGGCTAGGTGTTGGGGACACATGGGAGTGAAGAGGGGACAAGGGGGTGGAGAATTACTGCTCAGAACAGTGAAGTTAGGCAGTAGATGTTTTCTATCTGCAAGGTGTTTTTTGTAATGGCCGCAAGAAAAATACTTTGGAATTTTTGAATGAAACTTTGTGAGTGATTTGATCTTAAGCTTGAGTATCTATGTTTTCTTGGAGAGGTCAAGGGGAATTGGTTTGATGGGTTTTTGAAAGTGTGATCTTCACATATGAACTAGATTCAATTTTCAACTGTCCATTGAATTGATTTGGAAAATGTTTTTTTAAGTTTTTAAAGTGGGCCTTGATACACTTTTACTTGGTCTAGCAAGGGGTGAAAAGAAGTGGAATTGTTTCTATTAGAATTTCTCTTCTAGGAACACTCAAAGTGGCCTAGTGGTTAACTTTGGTCAAAATGACCATTTGCTCTATTTATTCATATTTGATTTCTTTTTATTTTGATTTTGTTTGTAATTGGCCTAGATGATGTAGCATTCATCTTCAAACCATTTCTTATCCTTTTAGCAATCAAGCATGGCAAATTCAATCAATTCTACACTAATGCAAACCACACATGCATTATTATTCAAATTTGTAATAGAAGTTTTTGTTAACCCTAAAGTTGGGTGATGAGATATTGATAATCTTGATTAGGGTTTTTGGAGTGTTACAAACCTTCGCTCCTTAAACAAAATCTCATCCCGAGATTTAAGAAAAATAGGAACTAAAGAGATTTGGGAACTCAGTCCTAATGTAATCTTCTCATTCCCAGGTAGCTTCTTCTTCGGTATGGTTGCTCCATTGGATCTTGAGAAACTTGATACTCTGGGTCCTAGTGGTTCTGAAGGATTCTTCCAAAATACAGATGGGTACTTCACGATATGTCAAATCCTTGTTGATATCTATGGCTCGGTGATCGATGTTCTTGAAAACTTTTGTCTTCTCCCGAACTTCTAGTTTGCGAAGTAACGAGATATGGAACATATCATGGATGGCTAACATCTCCTCTAGTAGTTCCACATGATATGATACTTCTCCTCGGCGATTTAGAATCTTGAAGGGTCCAATATATCCGGGGGCTAACTTTCCTTTCAGACGAAAACATTGCATTCCCTTCAAGGGTGATACTTTGAGATACACAAAATCTTCGACATTGAAGTTCAAGTCTCGACGTCTCTTGTCAGCATAACTCTTCTGTCTAGATTAGGCGGTCTTGAGGTGCTCACAGACTTTGTGAACTTTCTCTTCTTCTTCTCGTAGGATGTCGAGTCGGAAAATCAGACGCTCTCCTACTTTTGACCAATTCAAGGGGGTACGGCACTTCCTTCCATATAAGAACTCAAAGGGGGCCATTTGCAAACTGCTTGATAACTGTTGTTGTATGAGAATTCTGCGAAAGGCAGACAATCTTCCCATTTTGATACATATTCTAGAACACAAGCTCTCAACATATCTTCTAAGATTTGGTTGACTCTTTCAGTCTGTCCATCGGTCTGCGGGTGATAAGTTGTGCTGAAATTCAACTTGGTTCCTAATCCTTCTTGGACCTTCTGCCAAAATCTTGAGGTAAATTGGGTTCCTCGATCCGACACTATGGTCTTAGGGGTTCCATGCAAACTGACGATTCTAGCAATATACAGTTCTACTAGCTTTGAACTCTGGTAGGTGGTCTTGACGGGTATAAAATGGGCTACCTTTGACAGTTTATCAACTATGACCCAAATAGAGTCATTTCCCCTACTAGAAGTAGGCAATCCGGTGATAAAGTCCATTCCGATAGAATCCAATTTCCATTCCGGAATCTACAATGGTTGCAAAAGTCCTGCGGGTCTCTGATGTTCCGCTTTGACTCTCTGACAGATATCACACTTGGCTATGTAGCTTCCGATTTCTCTCTTCATCTTGTGCCACCAAAATTGCTCCTTCAAATCCTGATACATCTTCGTTCCTCCAGGATGGATAGAATAAAGAGTATCATGAGCTTCCTGTATGATAACTTGCTTCAGATCCGAATCTGCTGGCACACAGATATGTCCTTTGTACCACAAAACTTCTTCTTCATCTTCGGTGAATTCAGGTACCTTCCCTGTACCAATACGACACTTGATTCCATCGATACTTGAATTTCCTTTCTGTGCTTCCTTGATCTGACTGATCAACGTAGGTTGAAGTTCAATTCTAGCTAAAAATCCTTTGCTAACTAGCTTCGTTCTAAATTGCTCCAACTCTTCATGCAAACTTGGATGGGCTTCTTCGATCATGGTGTTTAATCTACACGGCAATCTGCTAAGAGCATCCGCTAGCACATTGGCTTTGCCGGGGTGATAGTGAATGTCAAGGTCATAATCCTTGATTAACTCTATCCATCTCCTTTGCCTCATATTCAACTCCTTCTGAGTGAAAATATACTTCAAACTCTTGTGATCCTAATAAATCTCACAGCGGTTACCCATGAGGTAATGACGCCAGGTCTTCGTTGCTAAAATTACAGCTGCTAGTTCAAGGTCATGGGTAGGATAGTTTTGCTCATGTTGCTTGAGATGTCGGGACAGATATGCTATGACTTTGCCTTCTTTCATCAACACACATCCGATACCAATCTTGGATGCATCACAATACACATCAAAAGGCTTCTTGATATCTGGCATAATCAGAATTGGGGCTGAAATCAATCTCTTCTTGAGCTCTTGAAAACTTGCTTCACATTTGTCGGTCCATTCGAACTTCTAATCTTTCTTCAACAGTTGGGTCATCGTCCTTGCGATGCTCGAAAATCCTTCAACGAACTTGCGGTAATATCCCGCTAATCCAAGAAATGCACGGACTTGGGTTTGAGTGGTTGGGGCTTCCCATTCTTCAACATCTTTGATCTTGGCAGGGTCGACAGCGAGTCCTCCTACCGACACAATATATCCTAGGAATCCTACTTCCTTCAACCAGAATTCACATTTGCTAAACTTAGCATATAACTGATGTTCTCTAAGGGTTTCAAAGATGGTTCTCAGGTGTAGCTCATGGTCTTATTCTTACTTTGAATAGATTAGAATATCATCGATAAAAACAACGACAAACTTATCCAGGAAGTTCATAAATATCTTACTCATGAGGTTCATGAAATAAGCGGGGGCATTGGTTAATCCAAAAGACATGACAGTATACTCATACAATCCATATCTGGTGGTAAAGGCAGTCTTTGGAATATCCGTTGCATGAATCTTGAGTTGGTGACAACCAGTTCTAAGATCAATCTTAGAGAACACTCTGGCACCAGTCAACTGGTCAAACAAATCCTCTATCTATGGCAGTGGGTACATGTTCTTGACGGTGACATCATTCAGCTTCCGATAATCCGTGCACAAACGGTTACCTCCATCTTTCTTATCCATAAACAAAACAAGCGATCTCCATGGCGATGTGCTTGGTTGAGTCAAACCTCTCACCAACATAGCATGAAGTTGCTTCTTCGGCTCCACTAACTCCGATGGATTCATACTATTGGGTCTTTGAGCCATGGGTCCGGTTCCAGGAATTAGTTCAATGATGAACTCGATATCCCGATCTAGGGGCATACCGGGCAATTCATCTGGGAATACGTCGGGGTATTCATAGACTACTCTGACTTGGTCTAGGGTTTGTTGGGCTAGACTCTTGTTGCATTTGAACTAACGGGGCAAGGTCTCAGATACATGCTCTATTGTTACTCCAGAGCTACTGGTCATGGTTATGGATTTCTTGGAACAGTCGATCAATCCTTTATGTTTCGACATCCAATCCATTCCTAGTACTACTTCCAATCCTTTGGTTCCAAGTACTATTAGAGTGGCATAAAAATCAATCTCATGGATTCTGATAGGTACAACCTTGCAAATTTTTCTAGCTTTGGTGGTTGAACCGGGTATTTGAACTATCATGACATGCTTCAATTTTGTTGGTTGAATCTTACTAGTGAATGCAAATTCTTCTATAACAAACGAATGCGATGCTCTAGAATCAAATAACACTCTTGCAAGTACTGAGTTAACAGAAAACATACCCAACATGACATCAGGTGCTTCCTGGGCTTGTTTAGCATTCACGTGGAACAGACGACCGTTGCAGTTGAGCGAGTTTCCTGGGGCGAATCTTCTTCCAGGATGAACACGGCGTTGCTGCTGAGCGGGTGCATTCGTGTTGGTCGCTGCTGCAAGCTTCTTGGGGCACTCATTGGAGTAGTGACCCTTGACTCCACATTCAAAGCAAGTGATCTGGGACTTTTCTTTGTCTACAACAGGCACAACATTGCTTCGAGTCCTTGGGGCAGTATTGTTGTTGTTGTTGGACTTGGGCGGTGCACGATTGAAGTTATTGGAGTTGCCGAGGTTGTTGTTGTGGTTTCCTCCAGACTTCAAGTTTCCTCCGCTACGATTGGGGTAGCTTGTACAGGACATTGTGGGATCCAGTCTAGTGCATTGATACGTTGCTAACGTATCTATAATTTTTTATGTCCCATGCTTGGTTTTAATCTACTTTCTTATGTTTAGCCCACACTTTGGAGTATTTTTATACACTTTCTTGGACTAACCTATTAACAAGATGCCATAGTGCCAGTTGCCTATTTTCTGTTGTTTTTGGTTCCACGAAAGTTAGAAAATGAATATTCTCAGAATTGGACAGGACAAAAGCCAAAGTCAATATTTCACCGAGGGGGACACGGACCCAGATTACGAGACGGAGAGGGGCCAGAGGGCGGCCACACCACCTAGCTGCGCGGCAGGCCTAGCCCGCGCCAGGGGGTGGTGTGGCCTCCTAGGGCTCCCCCGCGGCCTCCCCTTTCGCCTATATATTTCCTCCGATATAGAAACCCTAAGTTAACGATAAAAAATTCCATGAAAGAGTCTGTAGCCGCTGTCATCTCCATCCCTAGATCGGGAGGGATCTGAAGCTCTTCCCGGCACCCTGCCGGAGAGGGGAATTCACCTTGGAGGCCTTCTTCATCACCATGCAAGCCTCCGGTGTGATGCGTGAGTAGTTCATCCTTGGACTACGGGTCCATGTAGTAGCTAGATGGTTGGTTATTCTCCTTTGTGCTATCATGTTTAGCTCTTGTGACCTCCGTTCATGATCAAGATCATCTATTTGTAATCCTACATGTTGTGTTTGAGGGGATTCGATGGATATTGAGATGCTATTTCAAATTTATTATTGATTCTATCATGTCTTTGTTATTTGTGATCTTGCATGCTCTCCGTTGTTAGTAGATATCTTGGCCGAGTAGATGCTAGCAACTCCAAGAGGGAGTATTTATGCTCGATAGTGGGTTCATGCCTCTTGTAATCTAGGGACGTGACAGAAATATCTAAAGTACCAAATGTGTTGTTGCTACTAGGGATAACACATCAATCCTTTGTTCATAGAACAATCGTATTGTTTACTTTACACGCAATGCGTAATGCAATTATCTGTTGCTTGCAACTTAATACTAGAGGGGGTTCGGATTGATAACCTGAAGGTGGATTATTAGTCATAGATGCAGTTGGATTACGGTTTATGTGTAATGTTGTAATGCCCAGTCAAATCTCATAGGAGTCAAGATGATTAGTATATGCATGTATGCTTTCTCTATGTTTGTCAATTGCCCCGCTGTAATTTGTACACCCAACATGTCATCTATCTTAAGGAGAACCACCACTAGTGAACTATGGACCCCGGTCCTTTGTTTTACCATCAATCTACAAATGTTTACTATTTTCTGTTTACTTTCTGCAAGCTATTACCTTCTTCCACACAATACATTTAATCCTTTGTTTTCAGCAAAGCCAGTCAGATTGACAACCTCACTGTAAGTTGGGGACAAAGTTTTGTGGTTGTGTTGTGCAGGATTCCAAGTTGGAAACAACACCTTGGAGGTGTTTCCTTGCTCCTATTGGTTCGATAACCTTGGTTTCATAACTGAGGGAAACTTACTACTATGCTCATCATACCTACCTCTTGGGGTTCCCCAACGAGCTCGTTATCAACCACGAGTCAGCAAGTATTTTTCTGGCGCTGTTGTCAGGGAGTCAAGGACATCTTCACAAGGGGAGTCCCTCGCAACCAATCTCTTTACTTTGTTGTTTTTGTTTTTCTTAGTTTATTTTTGCTTGTTTGCTTGTTTCTTTATTAAAAAACACAAAAAAATGACTATTCTTGAAAACACTAAGTTATGTGACTTCACTAGCACCAACAACAGTGATTTCAATGACTTCTTTGAAATTAAACCTGCTTTACTCAATCTTGTTATGAGGGAACACATTTCTGGTATTCATACTGAAGATGCTGCTACTCATCTAAATAACTTTGTTGAACTTTGTGAGATGCAAAAGCATAGGGATATAGATGGGGATATTATTAAGCTTAAATTGTTTCCTTTCTCTTTGAGAGGAAAAGCTAAAGAATGGTTGCAATCCCTAACTAGAAACAATATTGATTCTTGGACTAAATGCAAAGATGCTTTCATTGGAAAATACTATCCACCTTCTAAGATTATATCTATGAGAAGTGAAATAATGAAGTTTAAACAATCTGATAATGAACATGTTGCTCAAGGTTGGGAAAGAATGAAATCTTTGGTAAAGAATTGTCCCACTCATGGACTGACGGCTTGGATGATTATCCAAACCTTTTAATGCAGGACTGAATTATTCTTCAGGAAATCTATTAGATTTTGCTACTGGAGGTACTTTTATGACCATCACTTTGGGTGCTGCAACAAAGCTTCTGGATAATATGATGGTTAACTACTCTGAATGGTATATTGAGAGAGCTCCACAAGGTAAGAAGGTAAATTCTGTTGAAGAAACCTCCTCCTTGAGTGATAAAATTGATGTTATTATGTCTATGCTTGTTAATGGGAAAGCTCATATTGATCCAAATCATGTTCCTTTAGCCTCTTTGGTTGCTCAAGAAGAGCAAGTTGATGTGAACTTCATAAGAAATAATAATTTTAGCAACAATGCCTATAGGAATAATTTTGGTAATAATAATTATAGGCCATATCCTCCCAACAATGGTAATGCTTATGGAAATTACTACAACAATAATAGGAGTGCACTCTCTGAACTTGAAGTTATGCTTAAATTTTTATTAGTAAACAAACTGCTTTCAATAAAACTATTGAGGAAAAATTCTCTAATGCTGAAAGATATATAGCATCTTTGGTTGAAGCACAATCTTCTTTTAATGCTGCGAAACCTGAAACTATTGAAAATCCCTTTGCAGCTACTAATGCCATACAAGTGAGAATTGATGAAAATGTTAGACTATTAGCTCAATTGCATGCTAAGTGGAAAATAGAAGATGAAATTGCTAGAAATATTAGTGTTTCTACTATCACTACCACTAATGTGGAAGCTAGTAAACCCAATGGAACCTCTTCTAATGAAATTCTTCGGAATATGGGAAACAATAGCTCTACTACTTTAGATGATAAGTATGATTTTGATCTTGATGGTTACAATATCTCTGAAGTAATTAAGTTCCTACAAAAGCTTGCTAAAAGTCCTAATGATAGTGCTATGAATATGGCCTTTACAAAACACATTACTGATGTTCTCATGAAAATTAAAAAAGAAAAGATGAAACATAAAGCTTCTATTCCTATGAAATTAGAAGATGGTTGGGAACCCATCATTAATATGAAAGTGAATGATTTTGATTTAAAACCTTTATGTGATCTTGATAGTAGTATTTCTATTATGCCTAGAAGGATTTATGATATGCTTGATTTGCCACGATTGGAAGATTGTTATTTAAATGTCCCACTTGATGATAATGCTAAAAACAAACTCATGGGGGGTATTAATGATGTTCTTATTATGGTTGGCAATGCTTATGTCCCTGTTGATTTCTATGTTTTGGATGTTGAATGTAATGCTTCTTGTCCTATTACTTTGGGAAGACCTTGTCTTAGAACTATTGGTGCCATTATTGATATGAAAGAAGGCACCATTAAATATAAACTCCCACTCAAGAAAGGTATAGAACACTTTCCTAAGAAGAGATAGAAGATTCCTTTTGCCTCTCCTATGAAAAGAAAATTTGCTCTTAATGCTTCTGCATTGGAGAACAGTTGATTCTTTTTCTTGGTTCTGACGCCAAACTTAAAGGCGTTAAAGAAAAGTACTTATTGGGACATAACCCAAAAGTTTTAGATGAGTCTTGGAAGTTATTACTTCTATAATAACAGCTCCTTATCCGTTTTATTTGCTTTCTGTGCCAAGAGTAACCTCTAATGAGAGAGAAGTAATGCGTGGGAAAGTTGCTGTCTCGAAACAGATTTTTGTTATTCGCTATAAAAATTCATGTAAAATATCTGTATGTCGTTTTGAGGCGTGAAGTTTTGTGCTTCTGCCCAAGGTTGTTATCTAACTTTCGTTAGTTCAACACTTTTCATTTGAGCAACAGAAGGTCTTCGAAAAAATTGGTTTTTACCTGTTGGTCTGTTTTGACAGATTTCTGCCATTATTTGCATTTGCTTCTTGTTGATTCCTTTTTGAGTTCTTTTAGGGGAATTGAGCTTTTTGAGGGAAGTGCTACAGTAGTTTGTGTTTTAATGTAAGTTTTATTGGTGTTTGAAACCGAACCCAAAGACTTATTATCTTGAGTGCACTAATGTTGCTAATAAAGATTGTGTGATGTTTTGTATGAAGGAAAAATTTCAGGTGTATGGACAGAATTATGTAATGAGATGAAGAATGGACTAAAGCTCAATCTTGGGGATGCTACGCATGTCACCCCAAGAAATATCCAGGAAGTACAAGCGTCAAGGCTTGGGGATGCCCAAGGCATCCCCTTCTTTATCAATAAAAATCTCAGGTTTCTTCCAAACACTTCATTTTTATTGTTTCATGCATAGTTGTGTTGTTATTGGAGCATCTTCGTTTTTATTTTTGGTTTTTGGTTTTCTTGGTTTTCTTAGTTTGCTTGAATAAATTGGTTGGACCCCCTCTTTCATACATTAGTTTTCAAATAAGTTTTGTTTGGATTGGAAAAGAGTAGGAAAAGTTCATGCTTAAGTGTTAAAGGAGCTTGTTTTTGACTGTGACCTATGCTTTGTCATGACATGCTCTGGACGTTTTGGCTTTAAGCTTAGTGATTTTTGTTGTAGCATGACGTGTTAAAAACAATTGAGATTGCTTAATGTGCCTTGAAAGAATCATGCGTTGTTTTAGCATATTAAAGCATAGTATTGTGGTATTCTCCTTTGATGCTTTATTTGGGTTGACTTGGCGCAGGCTCACACCATGTTATGACTATCCCAAGTCACCGTAGCCTTAATGATCCTTTAGTTTTTGAATTGTAATATCACTTTATGCTTTAATTAATGATGTTTTGTCGCTTTGCATGATTATGGCCATTATTGCTCTCTTAGTTGGCTTGAAACAATAAAAATGAAATGTTTGAAAGAACCCTGGGATTTTTATTGATGAAGAAGGGGATGCCTTGGGCATCCCCAAGCTTTGACCCTTGTACTTCTTGGATATTTCCTAGGGTGACATGCATGGCATCCCCAAGCTTGAGCTTTACTCCATCCTTCATCTCATTACATCATTCCTTCCATACACCTGAAATTTTTCCTTCATACAAAACTTCACACAATCTTTATTAGCAACATTAGTGCACTCAAGATAATAAGTCTTTAAGTTCAGTTTAAACACCAATAAAACTTTCATTAAAACACTAGATACAGTAGCACTTCCCTCAAAAATCTCAAATCCCCAAACGAACTCAAAAAGGAACCAACAAGAAGCAAATGCAGAGAATGGCATAAATCTGTCAAAACAGACTAGCAAGAAAAGACGAATTTTTTCAAAGACCTTCTGTTGGTCAAATCAAAAAGTGTTTAACTAACGAAAGTTAGATAACAACCTGGGGCAGAAGTACAAAAATTCATGCCTCAAAAGGACGTACAGAGATTTTACATGAATGTTTACGGTGAAGCACAGAAATATGTTTCGGGACATCAACTTCCCAAGCATTACTTCTCTATCATTAGAGGTTACTCTTGGCACAAAAACCACACAAAAATGATAAGGAGAGGTTATTACTGAAGCAATAACTTCCAAGACTCAACTAAAACTTTTGGGTTATCTCCCAATAAGTACTTCTTTAACTCCTTTAAGTTAGGCATGATAGTTTGAGAAGATGCTCACATAAGACATATGAATTGAAGTAAAAGAGAGCACTAAGAAGCAAATTCAAAGCACATTTAAGTCTAAGCCACTTCCTATGCATATGAATCTTGTAAAGAACCAATTCATGAAAGCACAAAGCAACAAGCATAGTAAAACCATGTTTCCCTCTCTCATAATAACTTTCAGTAGCATCATGAATAAAATTAACAATATAACTATCAAACAAAACATTCTTATCATGAGCCACATGCATAAAAGAATTAATACTCTCCACATAAACATTGTCATTCTTATTAATTGTGGTGGGAGCAAATTCAACAAAATAACTATCATTATTATTCTCCTCACCATAATCATCAAATATAGAAGGCATATTGTAATCATTAATTTTCTCCTCAATAGTAGGTGGACTGAAAATATCATATTCATCATTGTAATCATCATATATTGGAGGTTTGGTGTCTTCATAAGCAATAGAATAGCTATCTTCCAAAGCTAGGGAACTAAAAAGATCATTCTCATAAAAACAAGCTTCCCCAAGCTTAGACTTTTCCATAGCATTAGCAATAATGGTGTCCAAAGAATTCATACTAACAACATTGCTATTAGCATGCAAATAAAGTTCCATAGGTTTTTTAATTTTCTCTTCAAACACTTCATGTCCTGACTCAAGATAAATACTACAAAGCTCTCTAATTTTGTTGTTGTTTTCCATTAAGCCTAACTAGCAAAAACAAGAAACAAAAAGACAAAATTGTAGAATCTAAAGGAAATAACTTCGAGCACTCACACCGGAGGATGTGAGTACCTTTTACCTTACCTCCCCGGCAACGGCGCCAGAAAATAGTTGCTGGCGCGTGGTTGATGTGGGAGCTTCTTCTTTAGTCCCCGGCAACGACGCTAGAAAATAGCTTGATGTCTACGCACTTCTATTCTTGTAGACAGTTATTGGGCCTCCAAGTGCAGCGGTTTGTAGAACAGCAGCAAGTTTTCCCTTAAGTGGATCACCCAAAGTTTATCGAACTCAGGGAGGAAGTGGTCAAGTTATCCCCTCTCAAGAAACCCTGCAATCAAGATACAAGAAGTCTCTTGTGTCCCCAACACACACAATACAATTGTCAGGTGTATAGGTGCACTGGTTCGACGAAGAGATAGTGAAATACAAGTGGTATGGATAATTATAAGTGGTAACGGTGATAGAAAATAGCTTGATGGCATGGAAAATACTAAAGTAAAACTGAAATAAAGATGGAAGCAAGCAAACATGTAACAAATCTAATTGCAAACATTGTATCAATGCTTAGAAACAAGGCATAGGGATCATAATTTCACTAGTGAACACTCTCATATAAATATCTTCTCTTTATGATACTACTCTTAACTACTCTCCGGTTGGACACTCTAATCATTGGTAGGGCTATAATAGCACACCTCAAAGTTCATCTTTCCGCATCTAGATAACCCCACACTATCACCTTGAGCACTAGATGGTTCCAACAAACAACACAATTTCATAAAGACATCCAACTCCAAATAGAACTCATAACAAGTATTTGAAATCTCTAGCCTAAGTGCCACCATGGTGTGCACACTGTCAACTTCACACACATCGGGAGAGCAGAGATCTATTAAAGCACTTGAGTAGCAAGGTAGATCTATAGACTACAAGCTCATGATCACAACATGATCATGCATAGAGAGAGAGATGAACACATAGCTACCGGTAGAACCCTTAGCCTCGAGAGAGAACTACTCCCTCCTCACCATGGGAATCGGCAACAGCGATGGAGATGGTGGTGGAGATCAATGGATATGGCTCTGGGGGCACTTCCCCGTCTCGGCAGGGTGCCAGAACAGAGACTTTCTTTCCCCCAAATCTCCTCTTCGGTGGCGGCGGTGCTGCGGAACTTTTCGTGGCTAGAGGCTTGACGATTTAGGGTTTTTGCATCGGGAGGCATCTTATAGGCGAAGAGGCAAGGTCGGTGGGTGGCCAGGGGGCCCACACCATGCCCTGGCGCGACCTGGGGGGACCCGCGCCTAGGGGTGGTTTGGCCACCATGTGTCCCCCCTTCGTCTCTACTTCTGGCTCCATGAATCTTTCGGGAAAATAATGACTTTGGCTTTTGTCTGGTCCAATTCCGAGAATATTCATTTTTTGATTTTCTGGAACCAAAAATAGTAGAAAACAGGCAGCTGGCACTGTGGCTCTTGTTAATAGGTTAGTCCAAGAAATCATATGAAAAGTACTCCAAAGTGTGGACAAAACATAAGAAAGTAGATAAAACCAAGCATGGAACATCAAAAATTATGGATACGTTAGCAACATATCACAAACCTAAATATTTAACATATTCAGATAGGTATTGTCAAATGTGATTTTTGAGAGTTGGAATCAACTCAAAAGATATTATTATTGGTTTTTGAAAAATGTTTGAAGTTTCAAAAGTCTCTGTCTTGTTATTTTTCCTATAGATTATCTCTAACTCCAATTGATTTAAATCCAACGGGCTTGTATAGATATTTTAATTTCCTTTCTATAAAAATTTGAATCATGCAATTTGGTTCACTAAAACTCTCTGAAATGATTTTTGAATAAGTGGACAAAATAGGATTTTAACTAAATTGGAAAATCAATTATTTGAATTTTTGGGCCAGCGTGGAAAAGCTAACGGGCGGCCTAGCTGCACAACACAGCACAGCACGCAGCTGACAGAGGGTGTCCACTGGCCAGTGACTTACTCTATGCGAAACGGTATCGTTTAACCTGAGCCCTACGATCTAAATCTAATTCAAAGGTCGTGGCTCATCGTCGACGACGAACTACTCTGGCGCGGAATTTACGCTAGCGTGGCGGTGGGGGTCTCTCGGGGCTCACCTGGGCTCCAGCTAGGGTCGGCAATGGGGGAAAATGACGTGGTAGACGACAACGAGGCGAGGAGTGGTCACGGCGAGGCTCGGGGTGGTCGGCAACAACGGCGCCCTTCTCCTCTAGCAGCGGCGGGCTCTGGTCAAATTCCGGCGAGGGAGAGCTCACGTTGCTCCGAGAAGAGGTGGGGAAGGTCAGTGTGGAGTGGGGAGTGGCTTGGTGTGAGTAATGGATGCTGGGGTGGCCTCCTTTTATAGCTCGGCGAGGGTACCGAGCGATGCAGTGGTGAGCTTGACGGTGGCGTCGCTACATGCGTCTATTGGCATGGGAGAGGGCGTAGGATGGTGGGGTGTCTCCTGGCATTTCTCACTAACTTAATGGTGTTTCTTGGGGCGGCTTGGTTTGTTCTGGCACGTGCGGTGCTCTGAGCGGGAGCGGCGGTGTTTGCGACGGTGTGCGGGCGCTACAGGTCGCGCGGCGGTGAACGGGGTTGTCTGCCGGGGTGGGGTGATCATGGCGAAGCGGCGCGTGCATGGTGAGGGCAAGGTGCGGGCTGGCAGGGCTGGTAGGGCATAACGCACTCGCGCGGTCTGGACACATCGCAAAGAGGTGATGCACGGCGGTGCTAGTGTGGTCTAGGGTTGGGCTTCGACCGTGGGGTGGACAGGGGTGGCGATAGGAGCTCGCGTGTCTAGTGCGCGTCTTGGGCGAGGCTGGCGTGGCTCCTAGCGTGCTACCCACAGTCAGCCGGCAATGACAAAGAACGGGCGGCGCTCCACTGTGCCAGCAGCTAAGGGGCAAACTGGTCTGCTACTGCTAGACACTTAGGAGGATAAGGGGGTTAAGAGGGAACCATTTGGTCGATGATTACTGTATCATATAGTGAAGTTAGGCTAGAGCTTTTTCTGTGCATGCCAAGTGTCTGATGAAATGGCCACATGAAATTTCTTTTTGAATTTTCGATTCAAATTTTTTGAGTGATCTTATATTGAGCTTGAGAGACTATGTTTGCTTGGATAAGCCAAGGTAAATTCATTTGATGGGTTTTTGGAAAAGTGTGATCTTAGCACATACACTTGATTCAATTTTCAAATGTCCATTAAATTGATTTGCTGGATGTTTTGTAAGTTTGTAAGGTGGACCTTGATACACTTTTACTTGGTCTAGAAAGGGGTGAAAAGAAATAGAATTGTTTCTATAGAAATTGTCTTCTAGGAACACCTAAAGTGACCTAGTGGTTTAAAATGGTCAAAATGACCATTTGGTATATTTATTCTTATTTGATTTGTTTCTCTTTTGATTTTGTTTGTAAATGGTCTAGATGATGTGGCATCCACCTTTAAACCATTTCATAACCTTTAGAACAATCAAGCATGGCATATACACTCAATTCTACACTAATGCAAACACACATGCATTCATATGCTTTTTCTTAATAAACGTTTTTGTTAACCCTAAATTGGGTGATTAGGATTTGATAACCTTGATTAAAGTTTTGGGATGTTACAATGCATAACTTTGATATTGCTTGTTCTTAAACTATTTGTATCTAGTCACCCTTATGAACTTTGAAGGTGTCCTATGCAATTATGATTTGCTACATTATGAGGGACAAGTTGAATGCCACTATGCTATGTTTTCTTTATGTGAAACAAACAAACGTCTTGCAAAGCATTGTTATTCATGAATCTTTTGTTTGTGCCTTTTCATGTTACAACATAGTTGCTATGTCTTATTGCTAGAACTTTATCATTCATGCTATGTTGAAGTACTACGATCCCAGCTATCAATGTTTTACAAATACTTTGATCAAGTTTATGATGGTGCATGTCACCTCAAAAATTATTCTTTCTTTTTATCACTTACCTACTCGAGGATGAGCAAGAGTTAAGCTTGGGGATGTTGATACGTTCCTAACGTATCTATAATGTTTGATGTTCCATGCTTGGTTTTTATCTACTTTCTTATGTTTTGCCCACACTTTGGAGTATTTGTATACACTCTATTAGACTAACCTATTAAAAAGATGCCACAGTGCCAGTTGCCTGTTTTCTACTGTTTTTGGTTCCAGGAAAGTCAGAAAATGAATATTCTCGGACAAAAGCCAAAATCAATATTTCACCTAGGGGGACACGGAGCTAGAATACGATATGGAGAGGGGCCAGAGGGACGCCACAACACCTGGCCGCGCAGTCAGGCCTGGCCTGCACCAGGGTGTGTTCTGGCCGCCTAGGGCACCCCATCGGCCTCCCCTTTCTCCTATATATTGCCTCCGATACAGAAACCCTAAATACCAAATCAAAAATTCCACGAAAGAGTATGTAGATGCTGTCATCTCCATCCCTAGATGAGGAGGGATCTAAAGCTCTTCCCGGTGATGTGCTCGACTTTCAACGTAGAGCTCATTGGGAACCCCAAGAGGAAGGTACGATGAGCACAACAGTAAGTTTTCCCTTAGTTATGAAACCAAGGTTTAATCGAACCAGTAGGAGCAAGGAAACACCCCAAAGGTGTTACTAGCTGAGCTTTGGCAGGGCGCACTACCGGTGCTAGTAGAAAGGTGGACACATACACAACACAACCACAGAACTTTGTCCCCAACTTGCGATGAGGTTGTCAATCTCATCGTGTTTTGCAAAAAACAAAGGATTAAACGTATCGAATGGAAAGAAGTAAAAGTTTGCAGAAAGTAAACACAAAGGAGAAATAGTTTATAGATTGTATGTAAAGAAAAAGGACCGGGATCCAAAGTTCACTAGAGGTGGCTCTCCTTAGATAGATAACATGCTGGGTAAACAAATTACAGCGAGGCAATTGACAAACACCGAGAAAGCAATACATGCATATACTAATCATCTTGACTCCTTTGAGACTTGATTGGTCATTACAACATAATACATAGACTGCCATCCAACTTCATCTATGACTAATAATCCACCTTCATGTTATCATCCGAACCCCCTCTAGTATTAAGTTGCAAGCAATAGATTATTGCTTTACGAATTGCGTGTAAAGTGAACAATATGATTGTTCTATGAACAAAGGATTGTTGTTTTCTCCCTAGTAGCAACAACACATCTAGTACCTTAGAGATTTCTATCACTTCCCCGTATTACCAGAGGCATGAACCCACTATCGAGCATAAATACTAACTCTTGGAGTTGCTAGCATCTACTTGGCCAAGATAGCTACTAACAATGGAAAGCATGCAAGATCTCAAATAACAAAGACATGATAGAATCAATAATCAATCTGAAATAGCATCTCAATATCCATCGGATCCCAGCAAACACAACATGTATGAATTACAAATAGATGATCTTGATCATGAACGGAGCTCACAAGATCTAAACATGAAAGCACAAAGGAGGAGAAACCAGCCATCTAGATACTACATGGATCCGTAGTCCAAGGATGAACTACTCACGCATCACACCGGAGACTTGCATGGTGATGAAGAAGGCCTCCAGGGTGAATTCCCCTCTCCGCGGTGGGAAGAGCTTCAGATCCCTCGACCTAGGGATGGAGATGAGTGGCTCTGAGACTCTTTCGTGGATTTTGATTGGGTACTTAGGGTTTTTCGTCGAGGGCAACTTATAGGTGGAAGGAGGCCGAGGGGTGCCGGACCACACCACCCCTAGCGGGCGGGCCTGGCCGCGCGGCTAGGTGGTGTGGTCGGCCCCTGGCCCCTCTCCATCTCGTATTCTGGCACTTGATCCCTTTCGGAAAAATAGGCACTTTGGCTTTTGTCCCGTCCAATTCCGAGAATATTCATTTTCTGACTTTCCTGGAACCAAAAGCAGCAGAAAACAGGCAGCTGGCACTGTGGCTCTTGTTAATAGGTTAGTCCAAGAAATCATATGAAAAGTACTCCAAAGTTGGAACAAAACACAAGAAAGTGGATAAAACTAAGCATGGAACATCAAACATTATAGATACATTTGCAATGTATCAACATCCCCAAGCTTAACTCCTACTCGTCCTCGAGTAGGTAAGTGATAAAAAGAAATAATTTTTGAGGTGACATGCACCATCAAAGACTTGATCAAAGTATTTGCAAAACATTCAAAGCTGGGATCATAGTACTTCAATCATAACATGAAAGACAAAGTTCTAGCAATAAGCAAAGAAACTATGACGCAACATGAAAAGGCACAAACAAAAGATTCATGAATAACAATGCTTTGTAAGACGTTTGTTTGTTTCACATAAAGAAAATATAGCATAATAGTATTCAGCTTGTCCCTCTATAGAGTAGCAAATATAAATGCATATGACACCTTCAAAGTTCATAAGAGTGACCAGATACAATAGTTTAAAACAAGCAAAAACAAGTTATGCATCAATCAACTAGTCTTGGGACAATGCACATAGAACTAAGAATGGCCACTATGCTCTCAAAGTAGGTGCATAAAGATAGAAGGTGGAGACTCAATATAATGGTGGGAGAAAGGCCTTTTGTAAAAGGAAGTAGGGATTCAAGTCTCATAAAGAGCTTCCAAGAATTATGGTACTTATAGCTTTCAGCTCTCATTGCCCCTATCATAAGCATCTTTAAGGTGATTAAGGTTAAAGTGACACAACTAAGAGGATATGCTTGACAAGTTATAAACCAAAATCTCATGCCCCTTACTTATGAAGACCGATCCTCATGCTACTCAACTTCAGTCACGAGTAAGCTCTTGTCATTGTAAGTATATGTGTATCATTAAGAATCGCCAACGGGGTACCCCTTGCACATGATACGGGAGCTTTCCCATAATCAAAATGACAAGGAAAGCAGACAATGAGCATCTCAGCGATCTTTTTATTTGCTATTTGCATAGGTTTTTATTGAGGATGCTTCATAGAGTGCTCATTATGGTGATGCTGCAAGTTTCCACCATGATTAGGCATGGCTTAAGCTAGTGGCCCAGGCGTTTCTCTAACACACATACAAACTCCATGATCTTACAAGTTCCACTTTTATTTCACACCGCTGGGATCCGTAAGCAAAATAACATGATATCAACGGGGTACAAAGTACAAGTGCAATGTTGAAAGCGTTCCCCATGAAACATGGTTCTGCTAATTTCAACTTATAAAGCGCAAGCATATACGCAACAAAGAAGGACCCAATGGTTCAAGCTTATTAGAGGCAAAAAGTAAAGTGTGCCATCAAGTTCGTGAGAGTTTTAATCACTAGTTTTCTATTAACAAGTGGAAGGTAAACAAAAGCATGAATATACTTGGAATAGCATAAGCTAGTAGGTAGGTATGGTTGACTCTTTGGAATAACTTGGTTTAGGGAGTTGGATGCATGAGTGGAACTCATACCTTGTTGTGGAGGCTAGCAAAAGACTGTGAGCGACAAACTAAGAGAGCAATAATGGCCATAATCATGCAGAGTGACAAAACATCATTGATCAAAGCATAAAGTGATACTACAAGTTGAAAACTAAAGGATTATAAATGCTATGGTGACTTGTGACAGTCATAACATGGTGTGAACATGTGCCAAGTCAACCCAAATAAAGCATCAAAGGAGAATACCACTATACTATGCTTTAATATGCTAAAACAACACATGATTCATCCGAGGAACATTAAGCAATCTCAATTGTTTAGAACAAGTCATGCTACAACAAAGAATACTAAGCATAAAGCCAAAACAATATCAAGCATGGCATCACAAAGCATAGGCCATAGTCAAAAACGAGCTCTTTTTACCACATAAGCATGAGGTTTCCTACTCTTTTCCAAACCAAACCAAACTATTTGCAAACCAATGTATGAAAGAGGGGGTCCAACCAACTTATTCAAAAAACTAAGAAAACCAAGCAAACTAAAAACCAAAACGAAAACGAAAAGGAAGACGCTCCAAGAAAAACACAACTGTGCATGAAACAATAAAAATGAAGCGTTTGGAAGAAACCTGGAATTTTTATTGATGAAGAAGGGGATGCCTTGGGCATCCCCAAGCTTTGACGCTTGTACTTCTTGGATATTTCTTGAGGTGACACGCGCGGCATCCCCAAGCTTGAGCTTTAGTCCATCCTTCATCTCATTATTCATTCCTTCCATACACCTGAAATTTTTCCTTCATACAAAACTTCACACAATCATTATTAGCAACATTAGCGTACTCAAGATAAATAAGTCTCAAGGTTTAGTTCTAACACCAAATAAACTTCCATTAGAACACTATCTACTGTAGCACTTCCCTCAAAAAGCTCAATTCCCCAAAGGGATGGCAACTTCAAGAAGAATGGACTCGAGACGAAATGAGCAACACTATAGTCAAGTTATTGACCATAAACGAGCGTTTCATGGGAGGCAATGTCGTGGTGGTGGCACGGCAGATGCCATGGATAGACTAAAGATGGGGCCAATGAGCGCTAGGGGAATCCAGGGAGGGAGAGCGTGGTGGTTCCACGCACGGAAGTTCTTGTATTATCTTTATCAATAGTGCTTACAAGTGCTCTTGAGGCCCTTAGAAAGAAGGAGACAATGTCTCTTACCCCCCACTAACTAGCCCTAGAGTTCTACCTTAGACAGAGAATGATTCCTCTATTTGTCGTCCCTCTCTATGGAGGCCCCGGTGCTCCTTATATAGGGGAGCCCGGGTTACAATTCTAGGGCACAGGTGGCAACATATTCTACGAATATGCTCCTTTCCTAAAGCATATGCTTCTTTATTCTTCTTTAAGGGCTCGTCTGGACTTTGGACGTAACCCGCAACATCATCCTTGTCTTTTGGCATCACGGGCTACGTCATCCGGCTTTGCCCGCGTCACCTTGGTCGCCACCGACCCGCTGGTCCTCTCCTTTGCTTTACTTTGCACATGTTCTAGCTAATAAAGCCACCTTTTGACCAGCAATGGATTCCTTCTCTTTGAATCTAAGATAGTCCGGATAGCATATAGCTAATCTGGCTTACTCATTTACTTGCAAAACAGATAGTCATGGCCGGCGTAAATCTTATGCCGGCCGGACCATTGTCAAGGAACTGCCCCATGGGTCGGGCCACACCGTGATTCAGCCTGCCTTGAAGTGATCCGGTCAGCACTTTGCTTTGACTATGCCGTACCCCGGCTAACACGGCCTTTATACCCCGGTGTTGCCCTACCCGGGGGTATACCCTGAACATTAGTCCCCGAAGCTGGTGCGGTCTTAGCAACTTTTAGTTGTTAAGGCCATAGCAGGTTCACATATCCGGATCTTTCGCTCCTTTGGCCGAGTTACCTCGTTACCCGGAGTTTCTTTTCTTGCGACCCTTTCACTCTTTCCGAGTCATTCCTTGTTGGCTAGGTCTCTCGCTTGCTTTTCCGGGTTGCTTTTCCTTGTCTCGTACGCTTCTCCACATCCTACGTGGATGGTAATCATCATTTGCCTATTTTAAGGGCCATGCGGATTTACCGTGCCGATTACTGTAGCTGCGTCAGGCATAACTATTGTGAACGTCCCATCACTACAGCGCCTCGTTAACCGTAATGCCATGTCCCGTCATGGGATCATTTGCTCCCGTGGCCCCTCTTGTGGCCTTGTTCTGATTGGTTGCTTGGGCCGCATACACGCTCGCTGCATGAGGCACGCCACCCGCAAAGGATCCCATGACGCGCGTGGCACGATTAAGTAGAGGGCACGGTGTACTCCCAGGGGAAGTTCCCCCATTCACGCCACGCTCCATTGCTCTCTCTCTCTTTCACTGCGACTCCGCCGCCGCCGGTTTTCTTCTCCACGAGCGCCACTGTGACCGTGCTCCGGCAGTATTTCACGCCAGCGCCACCGTTCCCAGTGCCAATCTCCACCACGGGGCCATGCGCTTCCTGTTTCCCCTCTTCTGGCTAACATTATTCTGATTACCCCCTCGAAAGCTACGATCTCACCATGACAGAGGAAGAAGGTTCGATGGTGGTGCAGCAGGAAGAAGGGACAGAGGGCTGCGAGCGCGGATGCTGGGATGGCTCCATCGTCCGCGAGGAGGATTTGGCTTGGCTCCACGCCTCCCGTCACATCCCCGCCGGCGTCGCCTGCCGCCTTGCCGCCGGTGAGATTACTCCTGCCCCCAAATCTAGGGAATATGTGGTTTTCTTGTCGCATTTCCAATGTGGCTTCGGCCTCCCCACCTCTGAGTTCTTCTTCGATTTCATTTCCACCTACAAACTGCAACCGCATTATCTTCCCGCAAACGCTATCACCTCTCTGTCCTCCTTTGCCTCCGGCATTGAGGTATACATCGGACTATGGCCAACCAAAGAACTTTGGTTCAAGTTCTTTGGTCTGCGGAGGAATGTGGTTCCGGATAAGGAGCTTGCCCAGGAGGACAAGCACCTGACCCAATGTGGCGCCGCCTCCATCTCGCCCCAGAAACAGTCCATCTTCCTCCGGGTCACTGGACTCAAATCTTGCAAGGGCTAGGCCCAGACCTTCTTCTACATCCGGAACACCACCAAGGAGGACCAGATCCGACTGCTTCCCTTCAGGCTCGGTCCTCCAGACAACTCGCTCTGGGAAAGCATTCCCAAGCGCGCCACGGCCCTGGCGAATCAAGTGGCTCGCCGGATCACGGAGCTGCTTAAGGAGCATCTCCGGGGGGAGGATATCATGATCACTTTCCTCCACAGCCGGGTCTCCCCCCTCCAGAAGTGAGCCCACAAGATCCGCTACCTTAGCGGTCCACTTGACCCTCACCGGACCTCCTCTTTTGAGCTGGATAACTCGGCGGTTTACCATCGGGTTAAGTCCATTTTCAACATGGAGAAGGAGTTCTCCGAGGCCTGGGAGTGGGGACTTCAGCCCTTCACTCGCGCCAAGCATCCTCCAAAGGTAAGTTAACCCTTCTTTTTTATCCGGATTTTCTTCGTATGTTGATTTCCCTTTGTAACTCGGCGATTATTCTTGCAGAAATTTCTCCAGCAACCGCTGGAGGATGGCGAGGTGCTGGCCACCAAGTGGTTGGAGGACCGCCCCGAGGGAGACGTGGTGGAGAATGATCCGGAGGCCTTCTTGCCTACCCCGGATGTCGTCAAACGCAGTGCTGGTAAGGCCTCTTCTCTAAGGGATTGGGCAGACGATGATGATTCGGACATTGAGGTCCTTGAGGTACTTGATCTGGTTCTTATCTCTTATTTGCACCTGGCTTATGTTCGAATGTTCAGCTAACCCGGACACTCAGGTCCATGAGGTTCCTCTGCTTGCCACTGGTGGCCCGAGGCTGGCCCCTTCCCAGAAGCGCGCAGCTACCCTGGTCGCAGCTTCGGAGGTGCCGCCGCCGAAGAAGAGGCAAAAGAAGTCCAGGGTTAAACCCTCGGCAAAGCCTGCTACCAAGAGCATAGTCCGGAGGGCACCCAAGCCTTGGGCTCCTCCTACCGTTGACGAGTAAGTCCTTTCAGTATTGCTACCTCGGATTCTTCCATTGCTTGTCTTAGTCTCTGGTTGGTTCTCTTTTTTTGACTTGCTGTCCTTTCTTTTCCCAGAGCTCCTGTGGATATTTCCCAGAGCGCTTCCCGCATAGCCTCGCCACTTTGGGGCGGTCCCTAACCCCCCCCCCCCCCGCAACGATGATCATCGTCCGCTTAGCCGTATTCAGGAGGGTTATGCGGCCGCGCCTGACCAGAGCCCACCTTGCCAAGAGGAGGGCAATGTCGGCGCGGGGGTAGTGGGCCGGATCTCTCCAGCTCCTCGGCCTCTGTGCCCAACGTTGAGTCGCCAGCTTCATCAGCGCCACCCCAGCAACCCCAGTACCAGCACCAGCAGCAACAACACCAGCACCAGCAGCAGCAACACCAGCACCAGCAGCAGCACCAGCGGCAACAGCACCACCAGCAGCAACAGCGAGAGCTCCCAAGCCTCCCAAGGGAAAAGCTCCTTCGGACCCCATCGGGTCTGCCCCTTCAATCACTAACTTCTTTCAACATGCTCCTCAACCCTCATCCTGCAGAGCCAAGAAGACTTCCGGGTCAGCTTCGTCCGGGCCAGCTTCCGGATCAGGGGGTAGCAAACAGTTGGTCTTGCACACCAGCCCTGCTGCGGCTCAATCCGCCAGGCGTGAGGCCCATGTGAAGGGCCTAGTGACAAGCCATTCTCCTAGCGGCGAGAGTTACAGTCCACTACTGCTTGAGTACGTGAAGAACTGGAACAATGCCAAATCCGTCGACCCTAAAGACGATCTCCCGGAAAGGTTCGGCCCAGCCGAGTTCAATGCGTAGATGAACTCCGCTACTAAGGCTATCTCCCTGGCTGGCCGGATGATGGAGGTAATCCTTTTTCTCTGATGTTGGTGTTTTTAATAACCTAGCATTTGTAGATATATCCCAGTCCCTGAGCCTTCGAGGGAATAACTTGTTATTCGGTCGGATGATCCATGGTTTTTGTTCATAATGTTATTAATTTGCAATAAATTTTGGGCGGGGTCTAGTTCCCTTGGCCCGGATCATGTAGTTTTCAAATATCCACACACCTAGAGCCGGGTTAAGTTCCACCCTGCCCGGATCTTGTAGACTTCGAATATCCACACACCTAGAGCCGGGTTAAGTTCCACTTGGCCCGGATCTTGTATACTTCGAATATCCACACACCTAGAGCCGGGTTAAGTTCCACTTGGCCCGGATCTTGTAGACTTCGAATATCTACACACCTAGAGCCGGGTTAAGTTCCACTTGGCCCGAATCTTGTAGACTTCGAATATCCACACACCTAGAGCCGGGTTAAGTTCCACTTGGCCCGGATCTTGTAGACTTCAAACAATTTCTACTCTGCCTCTGAACTTTTGTCTCTTGTTTCAGATTACCACTAACCGCCAAACCGCTGAGTTCCAGCGCCTGCTGGACTCCTACAAAGACATACGTGGGCGTTATGGTAAACTCCTGGAGGAGTACCAGAAGAGGGGTTAGTTTCCATTTCTCTTCCTTCCTTGTTCATTCAAACTTCTTAGAACTTATATGAATGTTTTGTCCGGATTATGCAGCCGAGGTTGAGGCTGAGAATATAATTACGAGGAAGAATCTTGCGGAGATCAAAGGTAAATTCATCCCCTTTACATGATCATTGCACCCTCCGTGCTTTATCCGGTGGACACTCATATTTTGGGTCCTCCGGATCATGTGGCAGTTGCTCTTGAGGACAGTGTCCCCATGCCTGAACTGATGACCCACTACCTCGAACAAGCAGGGAAGTACGAAGAAGAACTGAAGAAGAAGGACGCTGAGATAGATCGGCTCCAGTAATAGGAGTCGGAGATTACTCAGCTGAATGCCGAAATCCAGAGGCTCAAGAGCTCTCATCAGTCCGCAATGATTCAAAAAATTGACCTAACAGTACTTGAAACATTGAGATTATCCCAAAATGATTCGGCACATTAGCAAAGAAAATAAACTAAGGGTTAGCCAAAAAACCAATGTCGGCCCACTTAAGCTCTTTTTCCTTAGTTTTTTTTCATGTGCTTTGCCATTCCAAACTTGTTATCTTGCTTGCCATGAAGCCAATTCTTGTTGGACAGCAGCAAAGTCGAAGAGTTAGGTTTTTGGTGCTAACACATTACTAAATCAACTAAGACATAAGAGACTTAACCCAGCCGACACAAAAAATACGAAACAAGACAAGTGTTATAGGAGTCCCCGAGTTTTTGCTCGGGGTGACAAGGTTTTTATTGATAAGCTCGTTGCCGACATACATACCGACATACGAGTAGTCCGGATACATTCACCTCTTAGGTGTAGAAAGGACGCACCAGTGCTACGTTCCATGGTCTTTTCGATTCTTCCCCGGACCTGTCCGCCTTGTTCTTTTGTTGGGGTTGTGCATTAATAAGATAGTAGGAATCATTGCGCAAAGCTTTTCTCACAATGAAGGGTCCTTCCCATGGGGGGGATAACTTGTGCATGCCAGCGGTGCGCTGTATTAGCCTGAACACCAAATCACCTTCCCGAAAAACTCGGTGGTTTAACTTCCGGTTATGATAGCATCGGAGATTTTGCTGGTATATGGCGGATCTGGACAAGGCCAGTTCTCTCGCTTCTTCTAGTAGATCAACATCATTTTGCTGGCGCTTGACGCTTCTGTGTATTGGGTGACCCTAGGTGAATCATGCTCTATGTCGGCTGGTAATACAACCTCTGCCCCATATACCAGAAAGAATGGTGTATAGCCCGTTGATCGATTCGGAGTTGTTCTTAAACTCCATAGTACCGCTGGTAGTTCTTCTATACAGCACCCAACTGATCTTTGCAGCGGCTCTATGAGCCGGGGTTTTATCCTGGACAGTACCAGTCTGTTGGATCTTTCCACTTGCCCGTTCGATGTGGAGTGGGCGATTGAGGCGACATCTAACCAGATCTTCTTTTCCTGGCAGAATCTCGCAAATGCTCCTTCAGCGAAATTTGTCCCGTTATCAGTTATGATGCTATGGGGGTAGCCGTACCTTAGGATTATATCTTTGAGGAATCTTACTACTGTTGCCTCATCACATTTCTGAATCGGCTTTACTTCAATCCATTTGGTGAACTTGTCAACCATGACTAGCATGTGGGTCATCCCTCCTTTGGCCGGCTTAAATGGTCCTACCATATCTAGGCACCATACAACAAATGGCCATGTAATTGGGATAGTTTTTAGCTCCGACATTGGCAGGTGAGTTTTCGCGGCGTATCTTTGACAACCGTTACATTTTCTCACCAAGTCCTCTGCTTGCTCCAAAGCACTGGGCCAATAAAATCCCTGCCAGAAAGATTTTGCTACTAAGGCCCTTGTGGATGCATGGTGGCCACATTCCCCTTGGTGGATATCCCGGAGTATGTCAAGTCCTTCTTCTAGATCAACACACCGTTGTAGTACTTCTGTCACACTCCTTTTGTATAATTCGGCGTTGATAATGGTATAGGCCTTTGCCCTTCTCTGAACTTGCCTTGAAGTTATTTCATCATTCGGCAAGATTCCCTCTTTCAGGAAGTCAAAAATTGGCTTGGCCCAAGATGGTATAGGTCGGACGGGAAATGGTTCCTCATCCACTTCCATTGCATCCAGCGACATAGCTCCCGCCGGATCAAGCTGCACAGTCCCCGGGTTTGCTGAAGCAGTCCCGGGTTTGCTGATGTGCTTCCCCATTCTATCTCCATCGGTGCAGCTCCTGATCCGGGGAGTACCGAGATGTAAATGGAATCTGATTTGAGCGATGGTGTGATTGATGGTTTTCTCGGGTGCTCCAAGGCAACATTTGGCGGGATTGGTCATCGGGATGAGCCTAGCTTGGATAGTGTATCCGCTGCCTCGTTTTCAATCTGAGGTATGTGATGGAACTCACATCCCTCGAAGAACCCGCTTATTTTTTGAACATGGAACCTATACATGGCCATGTTAGCATCCAGGGCATCCCAGTTTCCAGACACTTGTGGCACCACCAAATCCGAGAATCCAAAGCATTGTATCCCTACTTCCTTTGCCACTTTGAGTCCGTGTACCAGTGCTTCGTATTCCGCCAGATTATTCGAGTTACTGAAATGGATTTGAAGGACGTACTTCAGTTGATCCTTCTTGGGTGAGGTAAGCACTACTCCAGCTCCTAATCCATCTTTCAGTTTTGATCCGTCGAAGTGCATTTGCCAATAATTGGATTCCAGCAGGGGTGGCTCGTATTGCATTTCAGCCTAGTCCACAAAGAAATCCGCCATAGCTTGTGACTTGATCGCATCTCTTCTGTCCAAGTGTGGCGCGTACGGAGCTAATTCGATTGCCCACTTTTCTATTCTACCGCTTGCGTCCTTGTTACTCATGATCTCTAAAATAGGCGCCTCGCATATCACCTTGATGGGGTGTTCCTCGAAATAGTGCTTGAGCTTCTTGGTCGACATATATACGCCATACGCCATCTTCTGATAATGAGGATAGTTCTGTTTTGATGCTGACAACACTTCGCTCAGATAATACACCGGCCTTTGCACCAACTTTCCTTCCTCTTCGCGCTCCACTATGATCACTGCACTTACGAATCGGTTGGTCGCAGCTACGTAAAGCAACATTGGTTCCTTAGGTAGTGGTGCAACTAGGATTGGCGCGGTAGATAGCATCTTTTTCAATTCTCGAAATGCAAGATCCGCCTGTGGTGTCCATGCGAACTTATCTGCCTTTTCCATTAGCTGATAGAGGGGAAAAGCCTTCTCTCCCAGCCGACATACGAACCGACTTAACGATGCTAGGCAACCAGTGAACTTCTGGACATCGTTAAGACACTTTGGCAACTCCATTCTTTCTATGGCCCGGATTTTCGTTGGGTTAGCTTCAATGCCACGGCTAGATACCAAGAAGCTGAGTAACTTTCCGGCTGGTACGCCGAAGGTGCATTTCTCTAGGTTCAGTTTCATTCGGACCCTTCTTAGGTTCGTGAATGTCTGCCAGATATCCGCAAGGAGCGTATTTGTAACTACCTCGGTGAATTACGCTCTTAGTTACAAGCCTGGATGAGCGGAAATGGTTAAAATAGTACGATGGGGCCAAATGCCACTCACAGGTAGACCTTTCGGCCGTCCTAACCATTTCCAAAACATCAGGACAAGAACGAGCGGCGTAATCGGCAGGCGAAGGGATCAACTACATACACAAATGAGTATGTATGCAAGCCACCATACAACAGTCCTCAGAGCCATTCCATCTAAAAGAAATAGAAATATTGCAACGCCATACGGCAAGATCCAAAAATCCTAGATAGATATAATAGTTTAGGATATCTCCTCATACATCAAACATCAGAGTATCAGGCGGAAGCGGGAAACAAGATCCGAGTACGGATAAGAAGCAAATCGGCATAAGATGCCCCATAAATAAACACATCCCGCCCACAGATCTCACGGATCCCCGTTCTCGGAATCTCTACACCGAGTGATCGTTGCCCACATCGTTCGTCTCCTCCACCCAGTATCCATCTTGCGAGTTTACCTGTTCATCTGAATCAAACAATTTATCGTGTGAGACCCTAGGGGTACTCAGCAAGTCTTTATGCCTCTAAAGGGGACACAACCTGGGGTGACGCAATTTGCAGCAAAAGATAACACCTAACAATTCTATAGATACTCGCTAACCATCCGCCTAACCAAAGACAGACGGATGTCCGTGAATTAATAACAACAGTTATAACAGTAATATTAACAGATCCATCCTCCTCCTCGCTTACCAACGAGGAAGCGGACGAACAGCCCCCCATCAGTTGGCAGTTTTATTATCCATTCCATGAGTGTTGCACTATCTACTAGTCAGGTACTTGGTCAATTTAAAAACGGTACTTTAGTTATACTTGTCTATGATCGAGAAACTGTGCTCCAAGTCGTCCATAACCGCGGACACGGCTTTCAGAAAGATTTACCCTACAGGGGTGCACAAATAGCAACACACACTCGATCAACCTCGGAAAAACCAAATCAAAACACAACGAGGCATTCACGACAAAGCGATCACAGGATTCAGAAATGTTTCAGGGGGCCACCCCATTAGGCTACCCGCAACGAAGTTGGCCGGCTCCGAGATGGACCCAAGGTTTGCGTCAATGGCTGTAAACGACTGGGAACCCGAAAGTGTGACTGGGCTTGTCGATACCGCGAAAACACTCCGCATCCAAAATAGTACAGGTGCTCCTCGCACAATCTTAAATAAAGCAGTAAAGCATGGCATAAGTACAGGATAGTAATAAAGCCCCAAACTACTTTGTGGCCCCAAGAAATAAGAATGAATCAAGCTCTGGCTCAGGGGGGTTCATAAGCCTCCCGGATGTGGATAGTGCGAATAGTCAAGGAACAGGAATCAAGTACTCGGGGTCCTACGGGACACAAGTGAGCATGAAGAACCAAATAGCAGATATTGCCCACCGGTGCCACTGTCATTAGTTATCCCATTACTACTCAGGTTAAGTTGTTTAGGTACCTCGTTGTCCATCAGACACTCACATACCCTACACATGATGTTCTACGACTCGCATGGCTCAAACAACTCCTGTAGTAATGGCTCATGGGATGGAGGAACAAGCTTCGGTGGGGTTTAAAAGTAAAGGCTATGCAGTACTTGGGATTCAGTTTAATGCAATCGCGACTCAATGATGCAAGAATAAGATAGAGGCAATAGGTACTATATGTATGCGAGCATGTGGTAGTGCTTGCCTGGCAGCTCAGTTGAAGCGAGGGACGGATCTGGGTAGTGCTCCTGGGTTTCTTGATCTATCCCCTGCTCAGCGTCTATTCGAAGAAGAACCAAACAAACAAGGGCCAACATAAATAGAGTGCACAAGAATATGAATTAAAATGCGACAAGCAAACAATCATGCCATGATGAATGATGCACAATTTGCATGGCAATAATGTAGCATGGCATGGGTGAGAGGTGGAATACAAGAATAAAGCATTTTATGGAGTTTTAGTCACATTTTATCCTCAAATAAGTTGCTGTAAACTTTATATTTGTATCATGCATGCTGCAATTCAGAACATGGAATGCATAAACAGAAAGGTCTCGTCGAGCTGATCATTTTAGACATATTATTTGTCAAATTTGGAGTTATAAAACAAAAGTTATTAATTAATTAAGAAAAAGGGCATTTTATTGTAATTTTAATCAACTCGAAATTTTAAAGTGTTCAAATAATATTTTGAATGGCATATTTGAAATCCTCACATTTTTCTGATTTCAAAACATATATTACATGTTTAATTTGGAATTATATCTTAAAAGATATTTGAAAACAGATTTGAATTTGAATTTAAAACAAATTTGAAAAGGTTTAATTAAACAGCAAGCAGAAACCATCTTGTACTCACCCAAATCTAGCCACAGACACAGACACCTGGGCCTGGGCTGACCTGGTGGGAAAACGACGCAGAGAGACCTTTTCTCACCATGACCGAGCTAGCCCATGCGGTGACAGTGTGGGTCTGGTAATGAGGGTCCACGGACAAGGCCACCGGTAGGCGACACGCAGGATCCGAGGGACAAGGGCAAGGCTGTGGAAACCCCGTACCTTTCGCAAAAAGCCCGGGTGACCGGCTGTGGGGCCTCTAGGAGCGCAGGTTGAGCCGTAAAAGACGAGGGGTTAAGTGCAAAAAGGGTTCGCGGCCACTGTTTCTCTGCTTGTTCTCGACGGATCGACGACGCACGCACGGCCAGCTGGATTTCGATTCATGACCTACATGGAAGGGCGGCGGCTACCGCTGGGGTGGCTTGGGGGTTGTGCTGGCTTGCGCTCGCGCGGCTAGGTAGAGTGTGAGGCGACGCAGGGACGTGCAGAGGCTCGCGGCCACGACGCACTGAGGTTGCTCGGCGAAAAGTCTGGCGCAGCTAGGGCTACCCGGTGAGGCGGAGTATGTCCAGGAGGTAGAGGAGCTCACCGCGGGTTAGTTGGTGTGGTCAGATCGGGGAGTGGCGCAGAGGATCGTCGACGAGGCTGGCGGCCGGAGTTCTAGGGTTTGGCGTCGGGTGGCGGCGGTACCGTTCGTTCTGGGGCTCCTCCTTCGTGTCGGCGTGTCTGTGGCAGCGTAGAGGTCCCTTGGTTTTCCAGGCCACCTTCGACTGGCCACCGCCGGAGCGACGAGGAGCAGGGGTAGACGTCGGTGTCTGGCAGCGAGATCTGGCGATGGTGAAGAGAGAGGGGAGGTGCAGCAGAGCTTGGGGTGGATCTGGGCGATGTAGAGGAGCCGTGGGGAAGGAGGAAACAAGAGGGAGAGAGGCGAGGCAGCCGTGGCATGGGTAGATAAAGGTGGCTCGGTTGTCACCTTTTTCTTCTTCTCCTTTCACGTGCTCGGGCTGGCTCGGTTTGAGCAGGGCAGGGGCAGGTAGGGTGGAGCTAATAGCCGAGCCAGGGAGCGTCCAAGGAGGGGTAGGCTCGGGTTAGGGTTTTTTGGTTAGGGTTGGGGTGGAAGGTAGCTAGGTGGGGCATGCATGGCATAGAGGAAGGGAGAGAGGCCGAGAGAGAGGGTCGGGTAGCTAGGTGGAGGGCTTGGTTAGGGTTTAGGTTTAGAGAGGAGGTTAAGGATAGAGAGCCTAGGGAAGTGGTGGTGAGGTTGTTTAGGATTTTACATCCTCACATGAGCAAGCAAGGAGGGGATTGGAGAGAGGTAGAGTAGGGTGTGATTGAGGTATAGGGTTTAGCATGCCCAAAACTAGATCAAGCTAGAAAAGGTGTTGAGATGGAGATGGTGAGGTGATGAAAGAAGAAGGTGTGATCAACAAGAGATCAAGAACACATAGGATGATGACACAAGACAAGACCCACTTTAAAACAAAGGCAAAACTCAAAGGAGAAGAGATGGTGGAGCTTTGCATGGCCCATGCATGTATTTAATGCCATGTGTTAATCTTGTGAAAACAAACTAAAATCTCATGGCATTTATTTATGTGCATCCTCAAAAGATGGAGTAAGGGCCAAGCTAAGGAGTTATAGAATTAGATCCACCCAACCCACATGAGCTAGAATAAATATCAAAAGAAAAAGACTTACAAGCTCATGGGTTATTGGAATGGTGGAAGTATAAGGTGGTGACAAGGAAAGGTGATGGAGTTGAATAAAAGATATGCCCCCAACTCAACTTGGGCATTTAAACAATATATCAATAACCAAATACAATATCAAGAGGCAAATACAATTAACAATGCATATGAGAGAAGAACCAAATCAAAGGGGTTTTATATGATGCTCAAATGCAAGGTGGCATGATGACATGAGCATGATATAATTATGATGCAACAATTATATATAGGAAGTAGCCATTATCTTACTAGACCAAGTAGCATTACAATTGTTAGACAATTGGGATGCTACAACTCTCCCCCACTAAACAGGAATCTCGCCCCGAGATTCTAGGAAAAAGAAGACTCAAAGAGGGTAGGATACTTGGCACGGAGCTCATCTTCATGTTCCCAAGTGGCTTCATCAACGGAATGGTGCGACCACTAGACCTTGCAGAACTTGATGGACTTGTTGCGAGTCCTTCTTTCTGTGACTTCAAGGATTTTTGTGGGGTGTTCTTGATAAGACAGGTCTTCTTGGAAATTGATAAGCTCATGGTCCACGGTCCTGCCGGGATCCTTGAAGCACTTCTTGAGTTGAGAGATGTGGAAAACATCATGGACCTTGAGTTTTTCCGGGAGCTCAAGAGCATAAGCAACTTCTCCTCTTCTTCCACGAATTTTGAAAGGACCGATGTATCTAGGAGCCAGCTTTCCTTTGATACCAAAGCGGTGCGTGCCTCTCATGGGAGTGACACGAAGGTAAACGAGATCACCAGGGACATACTCCATGTCCGTGTGCTTTCGGTCATAATTGCTCTTCTGGCGACTTTGAGCAATCTTCAGATTTTTAAGAATGATGTGCACCTTCTCCTCCGCTTGAGTTACAATGTCGGGGCCAAACAATATTCTTTCTCCTGCACCCGACCAACCAATCGAGTTCTGCATTTGCAACCATAGAGAGCCTCAAATGGTGCCATCTTTAGACTTTTCCGAAGCTATTGTTGTAAGAGAATTCAGCATAAGGAAGACATTCTTCCCACTTCATGCCGAAGAGATGACGCAAGCACGGAGCATATCTTCCAAAATCTGATTGATCCTTTCAACTTGTCCTGCGATCGAGGGTGGTAAGCTGCTGAAGTTCAATTTTGTTCCCAAAGCATTTTGGAAACTTCCCAGAACTTGGAAGTGAAGATGCTTCCACGTCCGAACTGATCTCAAGAGGAAGCCCATACAGAGAGACAATTCGTTGATATAGAGCTCAGCCAACTGAATTGCGTAAATTGTTTCCTTGACGGGAAAGAAGTGAGCCACTTTAGAAAGCCTGTCAATGACAACAAAGATTGCATTGTTGCCCTTCTCGACCTTGAAAACCAGTGATGAAGTCCATCTCTACTTTCTCCCATTTCCATTCCGGGGTTTCAATGGTTGTAGAAGACCGGAAGGTTTCGATGGACAGCTTTAACTCGCTGCGGACATCACACCGAGACATACTTGGCACAATATCGCTTCAATCCCGCCACCAATATTGTGTTTTCAAGTCCATGTACATCTTTGTGCCGTCAGGTGGATAGAAAGAACAGAATCATGCGCCTCCTTGAGAACTTGCTCTCTCAAACCTGTGGTAGTTCGAACAAACATCCGTGTTCAAAGAAAAGCGTGCCTTGGTCATCGACGTGGAAGGACTCATACGGAAGCTGAAAGTTGCAGATGATCTTTTGGTGTACGGATCACCAAGTTGAATGGAGCGAACCTTTTTCCAAGAGAGGTGCCGAAGGTTCGAGAAGATACCCTTGATCCACAATTTCAAGGTTGGTCGACGAATTCCTCGCACAAGAGCCATTGTTGTTCTTCCAACATGAGGTTGCTGACATAAGCTTTGCGGCTGAGAGCATCGGCCATGACATTAGCTTTGCCCGGAGTGTAGTTGATGGTCAAATCGAAATCATTGATTGCTTCAATCCACCTCCTCTGACGAAGGTTGAGATCAGGCTGTGTGAAGATATACTTCAGACTCTTGTGATCAGAAAAGATTTCACAACGGTTGCCAAGCAAGTAATGCCTCCATACTTTCAAAGCAAAGACAATCGCCATGAGTTCAAGGTCATGTGTAGGATAGTTGATCTCATGCGTCTTCAACTGCCGAGAGGCATAAGCAACAACTTGTTTTTCTTGCATAAGGACCGCACAATCCTTGCAAAGATGCGTCACAGAATATCCGGAAAGGCTTGATGTATCCGAGGAACCAAGATCGGTGGGGAAGTGAGCTTCTCTTTGAGTGTTTCAAAGCTTGCTTGACATGCAGGAGTCCAAAGGTATTTCTTGCCTTTCTTGAGGAGATCGGTAAGAGGCTTCGCTATCTTGAAAAGTTACGAACGGCGTCAATAACTAGCCAAACCAAGGAAGCTCCGGACTTCTTTGACATTTATAGGAGGAAGCCAGTCAACAATTGTCTTTACAGTTTCCGGGTTGACGGCAATACCCTTGGCAGAGATGACGTGACCAAGATAGGTGACTTGGGGCAGCCAAAACTCACATTTGGAGAACTTTGCATACAAGCGGTTCTCACGAAGCTTGTTTAGGACACACCGAAGGTGTTCTTCATGTTCTTCCTTTGACTTAGAATAGACTAGGATGTCATCCAGATAGACCACAACGAACTTATCAAGATACTCCATGAAAACCGAGTTCATAAGCGTCAAGAAGGTGGCAGGTGCGTTGGTGAGACCGAAAGACATGACCGTGTACTCATACAGGCCATAGCGGGTGGTGAAAGCTGTTTTAGGAACATCTTCCTTGCGAATCTTGATTTGATGATAACCACTTCTCAAGTCAAGCTTAGAGAATACCACAGCTCCAGCTAGCTGATCGAAGAGATCATTAATCCGCGGAAGGGGATATTTATTCTTGATGGTTTTAGCATTGAGAGCCCGATAGTCAACACAAAGTCTATTAGTCTTGTCTCGCTTCTTCACAAAGATGGTTGGGCTACCCCAAGAAGAAGTACTGTGTTGAATGAAACCCAACTTCTCTTGTTCATCAAGCTGACGTTTGAGTTCAGCCAACTCAGCAGGACCCATTTTATAAGGTCGCTTGGAGATAGGAGACGTTCTAGGTTCAAGCTCAATTACAAACTCAACCTCACGATCCGGAGGCATACCTGGCAACTCTTCAGGAAAGACATCTGGGAACTCACAGACCACCGGAACACTCTGAATAGCTTCCATAGCATCAGCATTTAGAGCCGCCAAAGAGAAAAGCTGAAAAGCAGGAGTCACACTTGGGGAATAGACTATATGGCCTTCAGGAATTTTCAGAGAAACTGAGCGTTCAGCACAATCAATCACAGCTGCATTTGCTGTCAACCAATCCATGCCCAAGATAACATCAATGTCAGAATTTCCCAGAATAATAAAGGACGCCGAGAACGAAGAGCCACCAATCTCAATTTGGTTGCCATGGCTGATTTTAGAAGCTGCCATTGTTGCTCCAGGAGAAAGGACCATTAACCGCTTAAGGAGAGGATCCATAGCTAACTCATTCTCATTTGCAAATTTGTGAGAAACAAAAGAATGCGATGCACCAGAATCAAACAAAACTCGTGCAGGGACTGAGTTAACGGAAAGCATACCCATCACAACCTGTGCATGCTCAGCTTGAGCGGCGTTGACACAGTTGGCACGAGCAACAGTAGACCCGGGCTTGGTGTTGATGTTGAGAGCCCGAGGTGGTGGTGCACGAACCATAGGAGAGCTTGCCGCAGGTCTTGGAGGTGGTGGAGGAAGAGCTTTGTTGTTCAATCGACAGTTCCAGTGTTGATGCCCAGTGTTTCCACAAGTGTAACAAGCACCAGGTGGACGTGGAGCAACGTAGCTAGGGACTCCGCCAGGCGCTCCAGGGTAGTTGTGGTTGTATCCCCTGGGAGCAGCAGTGAGGAAGTTTGGTGGCCTTGCCGCGTAGCTTGAAGGTCTTGGTGGAGCCGGGAGCGACGGTGGGGTGTTAGGAACCCAGACACGACGCTTAGAAGGAGTTGACATAGTCAAGAGCTTCTGCATCACGGTTGTGTTTCTTTGACTCTTCAAACACTTGCCTACTTGCTTCTTCCTGAATGTATGTTGGAGTTCCATAAAAGACGCCGCCTTGCATGTGTGATTGCATATTTAATCGATGCATTGAGCCCTTGTCGAACCTCTTTGCTTCTTCTTGTCATCGAGATCTCATCGCCACCATAACGAGAAAGGTTCATGAAGTTTCGATGTAGGTATTGACATTGTCATTGCCCTGCTTGAGGTTGAGAAACACTTCCTTCATCCTCTCCATGACAATTTCGACAGAATCTTGCTCTTTGAAAGCTCCAGTGAACTGTTCCCAAGTAGGCTGAAAACTAGTGCAGTTTGCCTTGAGGTAATTCTCCCACCACAGAGCTGCATCTCCCTTCAGAAGGTGAGTGGCACATTTTACCCATTCTTGCTCAGGAACATCAGCAGTCACCAGTAACCTTGACATCTCACGCAACCAATCATCAGCATCAAGTGGTTGATCAGACACATCAAATTAGCGTGGGTTGAACTTCAGGTAGCTTTTGATGTCTCCTCGCTTGGGAGGTGGAGGTAGCGGAACAAACTCATTCCTCCTGACACTTTCTTCAAAACGTTGCTGGTTCTGCTGCATTGCTGCCAAGGCATTGGCGATGCTTGACAACGCGGCCCCCAGTTCAGGTTGTATGTCCTCCTCAGAACGGCGTGGTGGTGCCATCCTGTGATTGATATAAAACACAAGTCAGTACCATAATGGAGAATAATAATAATCCAAAATAGTACCAAGATGGAATTAACCAAGATTAAAGGATACAATTTACTAAGATGATATTAAAATATCAACAAGGTTCACATCACCTAGAAGATATTAAGCGTATCGCACACGACTGAAAAGGAGTGTGGAAGCACAGATGTATCAAAGAAATTTTTTCCGCATTTTCGGCATTAAAATACCAATAGATGCACAAAATCACTTATCAGGTTAGCAACTCCACATTCTGTGAAAGCATGCTGGAAGGAAGAACACCCTTAAGAAGATGGCACCGGTTAACAAGGAGTCAGATAGATCGCGCCGGTTTTCAAACGCCTGTCAGTATGGAATGTACCAACCGTTGATAACCAAAGGCAGATTGTGATAACAAATTGGATGCAACAGATAGACAAGGAATTACACACACACACACACACACTTCCTATGGTACTATGGAAACCCAGAACACGTGAATCCTAGTTTGAATTTTAAGAAGAGGATTGAAAACGTTACACTTCCTTACCAGAAAAGGGTGGGTGGGTGGGTAAGAAGAAAAGTGGAAGCAGTCCTACTTTCACATTTTGTTTTTCCCTAGTATACATAGCTACCAAAAATATTTGCTAGACTGACAACGACCATTTGGCTGAGACCCTGAAGGGCGGGATGGCTCTGATACCAATTGTAACTACCTCGGTGAATTACGCTCTTAGTTACAAGCCTGGATGAGCGGAAATGGTTAAAATAGTACGGTGGGGCCAAATGCCACTCACAGGTAGACCTTTCGGCCGTCCTAACCATTTCCAAAACATCGGGACAAGAACGAGCGGCGTAATCGGCAGGAGAAGGGATCAACTACATACACAAATGAGTATGTATGCAAGCCACCATACAACAGTCCTCAGAGCCATTCCATCTAAAAGAAATAGAAATATTGCAACGCCATACGGCAAGATCCAAAAATCCTAGATAGATATAATAGTTTAGGATATCTCCTCATACATCAAACATCAGAGTATCAGGCGGAAGCAGGAAACAAGATCCGAGTACGGATAAGAAGCAAATCGGCATAAGATGCCCCATAAATAAACACATCCCGCCCACAGATCTCACGGATCCCCGTTCCCGGAATCTCTACACCGAGTGATCGTTGCCCACATCGTTCGTCTCCTCCACCCAGTATCCATCTTGCGAGTTTACCTGTTCATCTTAATCAAACAATTTATCATGTGAGACCCTAGGGGTACTCAGCAAGTCTTTATGCCTCTAAAGGGGACACAACCTGGGGTGACGCAATTTGCAGCAAAAGATAACACCTAACAATTCTATAGATACTCGCTAACCATCCTCCTAACCAAAGATAGACGGATGTCCGTGAATTAATAACAACAGTTATAACAGTAATATTAACAGATCCATACTCTTCCTCGCTTACCAACGAGGAAGCGGACGAACAGCCCACCATCAGTTGGCAGTTTTATTATCCATTCCATGAGTGTTGCACTATCTACTAGTCAGGTACTTAGTCAATTTAAAAACGGTACTTTAGTTATACTTGTCTATGATCGAGAAACTGTGCTCCAAGTCGTCCATAACCGCGGACACGGATTTCAGAAAGATTTACCCTGCAGGGGTGCACAAATAGCAACACACACTCGATCAACCTCGGAAAAACCAAATCAAAACCCAACGAGGCATTCATGACAAAGCGATCACAGGATTCAGAAATGTTTCAGGGGGCCACCCCATTAGGCTACCCGCAACGAAGTTGGCCGGCTCCGAGACGGACCCAAGGTTTGCGTCAATGGTCAGAAATGACGGGAACCCGAAAGTGTGACTGGCTTGTCGATACCAAAAACACTCCGCATCCAAAACAGTACAGGTGCTCCTCGCACAATCTTAAATAAAGCAGTAAAGCATGGCATAAGTACAGGATAGTAATAAAGCCCCAAACTACTTTGTGGCCCCATGAAATAAGAATGAATCAAGCTCTGGCTTAGGGGGGTTCATCAGCCTCCCGGATGTGGATAGTGTGAATAGTCAAGGAACAGGAATCAAGTACTCAGGGTCCTACGGGACACAAGTGAGCATGAAGAACCAAATAGCAGATATTGCCCACCGGTGCCACTGTCATTAGTTATCCCATTACTACTCAGGTTAAGTTGTTTAGGTACCTCGTTGTCCATCAGACACTCACATACCCTACACATGCTGTTCTACGACCCGCATGGCTCAAACAACTCCTGTAGTAATGGCTCATGGGATGGAGGAACAAGCTTCAGTGGGGTTTAAAAGTAAAGGCTATGCAGTACTTGGGATTCAGTTTAATGCAATCGCGACTCAATGATGCAAGAATAAGATAGAGGCAATAGGTACTATATGTATGCGAGCATGTGGTAGTGCTTGCCTGGCAGCTCAGTTGAAGCGAGGGACGGATCTGGGTAGTGCTCCTGGGTTTCTTGATATATCCCCTGCTCAGCGTCTATTCGAAGAAGAACCAAACAAACAAGGGCCAACATAAATAGAGTGCACAAGAATATGAATTAAAATGCGACAAGCAAACAATCATGCCATGATGAATGATGCACAATTTGCATGGCAATAATGTAGCATGGCATGGGTGAGAGGTGGAATACAAGAATAAAGCATTTTATGGAGTTTTAGTCACATTTTATCCTCAAATAAGTTGCTGTAAACTTTATATTTGTATGATGCATGCTGCAATTCAGAACATGGAATGCATAAACAGAAAGGTCTCGTCGAGCTGATCATTTTAGACATATTATTTGTCAAATTTGGAGTTATAAAACAAAAGTTATTAATTAATTAAGAAAAAGGGCATTTTATTGTAATTTTAATCAACTCGAAATTTTAAAGTGTTCAAATAATATTTTGAATGGCGTATTGAAATCCTCACATTTTTCTGATTTCAAAACATATATTACATGTTTAATTTGAAATTATATCTTAAAATATATTTGAAAACAGATTTGAATTTGAATTTAAAACAAATTTGAAAAGGTTTAATTAAACAGCAAGCAGAAACCATCTTGTACTCACCCAGATCTAGCCACAGACACAGACACCTGGGCCCGGGATGACCTGGCGGGAAAACGACGCAGAGAGACCTTTTCTCACCGCGAGCTGAGCTAGCCCATGTGGCTGACAGGTGGGGCCGGTAATGAGGGTCCACTGGCCAGCCGGTGGCGACACTTGGTGGATCCGAGGGACCACGGGCAAGGCTGTGTGGAAACCCAGTACCTTTTCGCAAAAAGCCCGGTGACCGGCAGTGGGGCCTCTAGGGCCTTGGGTTGAGCCGGTAAAAGACGCAGGGGTTAAGTGCAAAAGGGTTGTGCCACTGTTCTCTTCTTGTTCTTGACGGATCGGACGCACGCACGGCGCAGTGGGATTTCGATCTCGCGACCTCAAGGTGTGAAGGGCGGCTACCGCTGGGTGGCTTGGGGGTTGTGCTGGCTTGCGCTCGCGCGGCTAGGTAGAGTGTGAGGCGACGCAGGGACGTGCAGAGGCTCGCGGCCACGGCGCACTGAGGTTGCTCGGCGAAACGTCTGGCGCAGCTAGGGCTACCCGGTGAGGCGGAGTATGTCCAGGAGGTAGAGGAGCTCACCGCGGGTTGGTTGGTGTGGTCAGATCGGGGAGTGGCGCAGAGGATCGTCGACGAGGCTGGCGGCCGGAGTTCTAGGGTTTGGCGTCGGGTGGCGGCGGTACCGTTGGTTCTAGGGCTCCTCCTTCGTGTCGGCGTGTCCAGGGCGAAGCAGAGAGGTCCCCTTGGTTTTCCAGGCCACCTCCTCAACGCGCTCGCCAGCCGGAGCGACGAGGAGCAGGGGTAGACGTTGGTGTCTGGCAGCGAGATCTGGCGATGGTGAAGAGAGAGGGGAGGTGCGGCAGGGCTTGGGGTGGATCTGGGCGATGTAGAGGAGCCGTGGGGAAGGAGGAAACGAGAGGGAGAGAGGCGAGGCAGCCGTGGCATGGGTAGATAAAGGTGGCTCGGTTGTCACCTTTTTCTTCTTCTCCTTTCACGTGCTCGGGCTGGCTCGGTTTGAGCAGGGCAGGGGCAGGTAGGGTGGAGCTAATAGCCGAGCCAGGGAGCGTCCAAGGAGGGGTAGGCTCGGGTTAGGGTTTTTTGGTTAGGGTTGGGGTGGAAGGTAGCTAGGTGGGGCCTGCATGGCATAGAGGAAGGGAGAGAGGCCGAGAGAGAGGGTCGGGTAGCTAGGTGGAGGGCTTGGTTAGGGTTTAGGTTTAGAGAGGAGGTTAAGGATAGAGAGCCTAGGGAAGTGGTGGTGAGGTTGTTTAGGATTTTACATCCTCACATGAGCAAGCAAGGAGGGGATTGGAGAGAGGTAGAGTAGGGTGTGATTGAGGTATAGGGTTTAGCATGCCCAAAACTAGATCAAGCTAGAAAAGGTGTTGAGATGGAGATGGTGAGGTGATGAAAGAAGAAGGTGTGATCAACAAGAGATCAAGAACACATAGGATGATGACACAAGACAAGACCCACTTTAAAACAAAGGCAAAACTCAAAGGAGAAGAGATGGTGGAGCTTTGCATGGCCCATGCATGTATTTAATGCCATGTGTTAATCTTGTGAAAACAAACTAAAATCTCATGGCATTTATTTATGTGCATCCTCAAAAGATGGAGTAAGGGCCAAGCTAAGGAGTTATAGAATTAGATCCACCCAACCCACATGAGCTAGAATAAATATCAAAAGAAAAAGACTTACAATCTCATGGGTTATTGGAATGGTGGAAGTATAAGGTGGTGACAAGGAAAGGTGATGGAGTTGAATAAAAGATATGCCCCCAACTCAACTTGGGAAATTAAACAATATATCAATAACCAAATACAATATCAAGAGGCAAATACAATTAACAATGCATATGAGAGAAGAACCAAATCAAAAGGGTTTTATATGATGCTCAAATGCAAGGTGGCATGATGACATGAGCATGATATAATTATGATGCAACAATTATATATAGGAAGTAGCCATTATCTTACTAGACCAAGTAGCATTACAATTGTTAGACAATTGGGATGCTACAGTATTGTTTTCCTTGGTTTTTGTCACCACATCATCCACATACACCTGCACATTCCGACCTATTTGGTCATGCAAGCATTTTTGCATGCATCGTTGGTACGTTGCTCCTGGATTACGTAATCCAAACGGCATAGTTCGATAGCAATAAGCCCCGTACGGGGTAATAAACGCAGTCTTTATTTGATCAGCCGGGGTCAGGGGTATCTGATGGAATCCAGAGTACGCGTCAATGAATGACAGTAGCTCACATCCGACAGTTGACTCTATGACCTGATCTATTCTAGGGAGTGGAAATGGATCTTTGGGACACGCCTTATTCAGGTTCGTGTAGTCAATACACATGCGCCATACCACTGCCACGTTCAGATCATCTTTCTTTTTCTCCACCAGCACCGGATTAGATAGCCAATCCGGATAGAATACCTCCATGATAAATCCGGCCACAAGTAATCTTGCTATCTCATCTCCAATTACTTTTCTTCTATCTTCTACGAAACGCCTGAGAGGCTGCTTTTCTGGCTTAGTCCCGGGTCTTACATTCAATGAGTGCTCAGCCAACTCCCTTGGTACACCTTGCAGATCTTGCGTAGACCAAGCATAGATATCCCGATTCTCACAGAGGAAGTTGATGAGCTCGCTTTCCTATTTGCTGCTTAACCCGACACCTATGGTGACGGTGCGCTTTGGGAATAGATCATCAATTGGCACTTTCTTAGTATCCTTAGTCGTTTGGAACGATACGCTCCCATGCGACTAGGTTAGGGTCGGCATATGTTGTTGCGTGGATTGAGCCAATGCTGCCACCTCTAGTATCTTCCTTTTTTCCTGAGCTATCACGAGTGACTCTGCTAAATTGGATCCAGCTAATGTGCACTCGGTCGAGCGTCGGATGTCCCCTGATATAGTTATCACGCCCCTTGGTCCGGGCAACTTCATCTTAAGGTAGCTGACGTGGGTTGTTGCCATGGATTTCTCAGTGCTGGCCTGCCGAGTAACGCGTGATAAGCACTTTCCAGATTTACTACCTTGAATTCCAAGTTCTTAGTGTGGCAGTTGTCTCTTGTGCCGAATAATACATCAACTCGAACTTTACCAATTGGTTCACAAGAAATACCTGGCACAATACCGTGAAAAGTGGTCCTTGTTGCTTGCAAGATATTCTCTGTTATCCCCAACTTGTCCATGGTATCCTTGTACATAATGTTGATACTACTACCATTGTCAATCAATACCTTGGAAAACCTCACGTTGAGATTCGGCCCGATGAACGTCGGATCCAAGACTAGAGCGTAGGTTCCTGGGCTTGGCATGATTTTTGGGTGATTCTTGACACCCCAGGTGATCTCTTGATCCGCCCACGGCATATATCTCGGCACAGCTGGCATTATTGTGTTCACCTCCATATGCCGGCGATGTAAGATTTTCCGGTCATTCTCTTCCGTGGTGAACACGCAATAGCTATGATGATGCTCCCTGTACTCATTTCGTCCCTCATTCTTGTTGTAACCTTGGCCTTGTTGCTGGTTGTTGCAGAATTGATGTACAGCGTCCCTTCTTTCTGGATGTTCGTATCTCGACGGAGGTGGTGGCAGCATCAGTTGCTGTCCATTTCCCCCCGTTAGCAATGGTGCCCAGGATGTTTCATTTCTAGGTGCCTCGTTTCGAGGTGCCTGAGCATTCCCTGAACCCACCTGTTCCAATTTCCTCATCCATTCACACTGCCGGGTCGTATGATTTGCTGGACTGTTCGGACTTGGTGTATGAAATTTGCAAGGTTGATCTAGCATAGATTCGAATGTATACCTCGGCCTGTCCTTTCGTTCCTGCCATTGCTTTTTCTGCTCCGGGGTCCAAGGCTTTCTCCCTTCTCTTTTCTGCTACCAGTTTTGCCCTCCAGTTTTCTGGCGTTGGCTTGCTCCGGCATTAGGCTAATCCCGGTCCACTGCTGCAACCTGCTGCGAGTTATACCGATAATCCGGACGCTCGTCCCTTCTTTTTCCTCGGAAATCATTCCTCCTTGATGACCCGGAGATATCTCGGTTATAATATTCCTCATTTTCTTCGCTAGACATTAGCCGGGGTTGAGTTGGATCTCCCAAGGGATATGAATCTGCAATCCGGATCGTCTCAGACAAGGTAATTGGCATATCTCGCTGTAACCTTTGCCAGAACATACTTCCATATCTGCATCCTTGAGCGAACCACACAATTGCTTGTGACTCAATCACCCCTTCGCACGAGTTTCGCACATTGCACCACCGAGTCAGGAACTCTATATCTGGCTCATTCGGTCTCTGCCGACATAATGCAATGGTCTGTGGTCTGTTGGGTCTCTTGTAAGTGCTTGAGAAGTTACTAGCAAACAGTTCCTGGAAATCCAACCAACAGTTGACACTCCTTGGTGGCAAATTGTTCAGCCAAACTCGTGTTGGTCCTTCCAGCATTTGTGGTACGTATCTCACCGCCCATCTAAAATTTCTTGTCGTGATCTTGACTGTTGTGGCATAGTCAATCAACCAATCCTCTGGTCTGGTACTTCCATCATAAGTTCGGGTTCCCCTGGCCACCTGGAAGTTCGGCACTGGTGGCTCATTCATGATCTGGGGCCCGAAACATGCTGGACCCAGTGGGCCTTGTAGCTCGATTTGCTCCGACCTATAAATCCTATCCAACTTCAACCTCACATCATCTGGCTTCAAGTTCCTGTTTCCCAACTGTGATCCAATTATATGGTGATCCGGTCTGGGGTATCCATCATTGACCATAGACGAATAACCATCATTGTATCTTTCCTGATCCGGATGCGCCTAACGCTGTTGTGCCGCTTGTCCTGCACTTCCTCCTTGCCAAGGTATGCGTTGTTGCGTCTGAGGTACATTTTGCCCCACTCCCACGGGATCACGCTGTCCGGCATTGCCGTTGGTAGCATTTCTTTGACCGGCAATGCCTTGGTCATGGTTACCCCGGGCAGCCACACCCCGGCTGGTACTGTGGCGATCCTCATCAACTTGCACTACTTTTCCTTTTCCAACCCTTACCGGGTCATAAGGGACCATTTGCTTGTTTCTTCTCCCAGAGTCAACTACCTCTTCTCTCCTTGGATCGTGACCCGGAGACGATGCGGATACTCTGGATCTCGCCGGGTTATTTCTAGCCGAATGTACCACCTGTGAGGCCCCTGGTGGTGCCGGGTTAACTTAGTTTATTTCTTCATTTTGCTAGCACGCAACCCTCAACAAGTAATTCACTCTCTCTTGCTGCCTTTGACGAGCCTCACAGGTTAAGCCTTCTAACTCGGATGCGGCTGCGTTTGCTTCTCTGAGGTTCTTTGCCGGGGTACTGTAATGATCCAACCCTCCTGTCACTATCGTAGCTGTCTGACCCGGCCTAGGCTTGTACTCCTTGTCAATATCAGTGATCAGGTTCCTGCGCCGGATTTTCACTCCATCGATACGATTTGCCTTAGCATACTCTCTCAAGGTGATGTTCAGCGACTGATGCAGCTCTGTTACCTTCTTCGCTCCGGCTAACATTTTCCGGCTAGTTTGCTCTAACTTAACTTGCGCCTGAGCCGGATCTACCATAGGTGCTATTGGTGTTGCTAAGATATCTATCGCTTGTTGGAGCACATTCTCTGGCTTCTCTAGCGGAGGAAACCTAGACCTGGTCTGTTTGGGTGTTACCTCTGGCTCTGGCGCCGGATCTTTGCTTGGTCCCGCATCTGGCGTGGTCATCAGGACTTCAACGCTGCTAGCGGGGCGAGCGATACGCACTCCACGAGCGGCGCTGAGGGACGGTTCACATCCTTCGACGATGTGCCGCGGGTGAACGCAGGACTCATCCACCCCGAGGTAGATCTTGTGAGCGCCAAGCTTGAGGAAGACATCATTGCGCGATGGAGGATGCCTGCCGAAGCTTCCCGCGTTGTCACTGACATAGTCCAGCGCTCCAAAGCGCTGAACCAAGCCTGAGACGATATGCTCGCCGGTGCTCGAGAAGTTTCCTGTCTGGATTTTCACCCCTGCTAGCACCGCTAGCCCCACGGTGGGTGCCAACTGTCGTGGTGGTGGCATGGCAGATGCCATGGATAGGCTAAAGATGGGGCCAATGAGTGCTAGGGGAATCCAGGGAGGGAGAGCCTGGTAATTCCACGCACGGAAGTTCTTGTATTCTCTCTATCAATAGTGCTTACAAGTGCTCTTGAGGCCCTTAGCAAGGAGACAATGTCTCTTACCCCCCACTAACTAGCCCTAGAGTTCTACCTTAGACAGAGAATGATTCCTCTATTTGCCGTCCCTCTCTATGGAGGCCCCGGTGCTTCTTATATAGGGGAGCGCGGGTTACAATTCTAGGGCATAGGTGGTAGCATATTCTACGAATATGCTCCTTTCCTAAAGAAGATTCTTCTTTAACGGCTCATCCGGACTTTTGATGTAACCCGTAGCATCATCCTTGTCTTTTGGTGTCACGGGCTACGTCATCCAGCTTTGCTCGCGTCACCTTGGTCGTCACCGACCCGCTGGTCCTCTCCTTTGCTTTACTTTGCACATGTTCTAGCTAATAAAGCCACCTTTTGACCAGCGGGGGATTCCTTCTCTTTGAAGCTAAGATAGTCTGGATAGCATATAGCTAATCTGGTTTACTCATTTACCTGCAAAACAGATAGTCATGGCCGGCATAAATCTTATGCTGGCCGGACCATTGTCAAGGAACTGCCCCATGGGCTGGGCCACACCGTGATTCGGCCTGCCTTGAGGTGACCCGGTCAACACTTTGCTTTGACCGCGCTGTACCCCGGTTAACTCGTCCTTTATACCCCGGTGTTGCCCTACCCGGGGGTATCCCCCAACAGGCAACCCAGGCAAAGTAAAGGTTTGAGTATGTTTTTAAGTTTTTATGAGCTTTTGTTAAATGTGGAACATTTGAAGCTCTAGTGAAGAAAAAGGAAGATTGATAATACCAATATAGGTCAAAAATTTATGCTGTCCTTTTGTTGTCAAAACTTGATATTTCGTTAAGTTTCAAATTAATAAAGAATCCTTGGAGAAGTAGGAAATTTTTGGTGGACACAGAGGGTTTAATGACCAACTATACGGCGGGAATAAAAATTTCTGCCGTATAGCTACGGTCGTATAGTTGTTTCGACATCACCCCTTCCATCCATGAAAGGTACCGATAGTTTAACGACCAACTATACGGTGGGAATAAAAATTCCGGCCGTATAGTTGCCGTCGTATAGATATCGATGCCTTTGACAAAGCTCTTTTTTGGATACTGATAGTTTAACGACCAACTATACGGAGGGAATTAAAATTCCGCCCGTATAGTTGTGGTCGTATAGATATCGACCCATCTCCAAAAATGTTATTTGGTGTACAGAAGGTTTAATGACCAACTGTACGGTGGGAATAAAAATTCCCGCTCGTATAGTTTCGTCTGTATAGTCGATTCCACTGCAGAAGAAATTCTATAGTCGGTTCATAACTATACGGCAAGACCAATACGGGCCATGCTCGTAAATTGCTCGTTACGAAAGGCGGCTAGGGTCTTTGACCTCCCCTTTTAAAGCTGATCGCATCTAACCTTTTTCATTAAGTTTTCGCAGAGCTACAACCTCCAGCCTCTAAAAATTCTCGCCAACCCTATACAAACCCCTCTAACAACATCCGTGCAGCGAAGCCATGCATCCCTTCCATGTCAACAAGATCTAGAGGAAGAAAGAAGAGAAGCCCGTGAAGAGGATCGAGGAAGTAACACCTAAAGGATCATCATCATCTATCCCAGAGATCAAGCCTCTCCCAAACTGGGAGTACATGTTCCCGCAAAGGATGGAGATCATGAGGCAGGCTGAGTGGGGAAAGAACAAGGATGAGTATCTCCCTAATCCCTATGGTCACAACATAGGATCCTATTATAAACCTCCTCTTGGTCCATCACCTCTCAAACCTAAGAAGGTGCGGAAAGATGAGATTCATGATAAGATCTATGAGTTGGAAAAGGCTTCGAAGGCATGCGTTGAAACAATTGGAGAAGGGATTGCCTCCTACTGGATGATGAGCAAAGACCTTGAGAAAAAGTTCAATGTCATCGATGGTAGAGTTGGTTTCTTGATTAAAACCGTTTTTGATATGACAAATGTGAAGAAATTTCTCAAGAAGAAAATGTTGAAGCTTCAATACGACATGGCCGAGCTCAGAATCTGCTTTGCAAGCATAGTTAAATATGGCAACATAAAATAAGAGGGCAATACTCTTCCTACCCAGGAGGAGGAATAGGTACCAACAAGGAGTTATTTGATCCTCATGGCTTGATTCCAATCTTGTGGAGATCTTTAAGACCTTGTAATCTATCTTATAAATTTTATATTACTATCTTAGTTTTGCATTGGTTCAAGTTTAGAAATAAAGTTTGCATCATTTGAGTTCCCTTAAGGAAGAGTCTATCCCATTTGTGAAATTCCGAGTTTATTATTATATATGGAGCATTATTATTTTGTGCTTGTCTTATTAGATATATGAATGGGTTGAGTATAATTTTACTTACACTTGATGATAACAATTGGAGTCTTCCACACCATTGGTATTAATGGAACATATAAAGATAATTTAATCAATATGTTGTAAGTTCATGGTTTGATTTACAAAAGTAAAAATAATCCTATTAGTAAAGATGAAAAAGAAACCTTGAATAAAGAAGAATTAAAAGTGCTATCAAAATAGAGTGAGGACAAGTCGAGGTAGAATCTTCAAGTCATAAAATGCTTCATATACAATTGGAATTTGATATTTGAGTCCGTTAAACTTTGGATTCCTACATTAAGTGGAATGTATGGCTATCTTCTTTGCACAACACTTAAACAAAACTATGAGCATATATATATATATAAAAGAGAAAAGAAAAAGAGCGAATGTGCAAAGAGAAAATAGGCATACAACACTATATTGTGGTATGACAAAGAAGCGTTTTGATATTTTGAATCCCAAGTGAATATGTTAATCCTAAAACACTTGGGACTACCTTGCTGACTCATTCGGTCGAAACGAATACTTTTACATCATGTTGAGATTCATCTTTTGTGAAGTGTTGATCACTAAGGTGTGGAAGCCTTCTAATATTATTCGGATGGTTCGAGTAAGGTACTATTCATGAACTTATTCTTGGATCAGTTGTGTAAAGGTGCGGTTCCCGCCTCGAAGGGTTCCTATAGTGGAAAGGTGGATCAGGATAGATGATGGATACAATGGACAGAATCCTTGGATCAGTTGTGTAAAGGTGCCGCTTCCCGCCTCGAAGGGTTCCTATAGTGGAAAGGTGGATCGGGCCTTTGGTGGCGGGATCCATCAGAGAACAGGGTGAGGCCTATCATGGCGTTGTGGTGTTAGTACTGCCCACCCCTCCAACGCAGATGTACTTCCCTTAAGAAGGAAGGAACTGCGGTAAAACAAATCCTGTGTCTCCGCATGCTCCACTACGGTTTACTCGTTCCTCTATCTCACTCGCCTTTACTCGCTAGTAGTTAGGTTTGCATATAGGGAAATTCTCCATAGTAGTATATCTGAGAATTTACCTTTCGTGTCAAGCCTAAAATTGAAAAAGCATTAAAATTTAAAGTAGCATCTATTCACCCCCCCTCTAGCTGCCCATATGATCCATTTCAATTGGTATCAGAGCCCTAGATCTTTATTCAGGCTTAACCGCCTAAGAGAAGTATGGGTACTAATGAAAATGGGAATGAAGTCGTGGGGAAGGTCACAATGGATGACCTCAAGACGTTGGAAACAACCTTGGTGAAATCCTTTGATACCAAGATAGAGGAGATGCAGCAAATGATTGCTCGCCTCACATCATCTATAGCCCCATCTCCATCTTCCTCTGAGACCACCACTCCTCTATCCAAGGATAAGGCTCACGCCGGATCTATGGAAGATGAAGTGGTAGGTGAAAAACATAATGGTTCTGCCTCCAATAAGGGAAGTGGTAAGGAGGACTATAGTGAGGTTCCTCATCTATATTCTCCCGACCCACCTATCCCTCATCCTCATATAAACAATAGGGGTTATCCACCCAAGCTTACTGCATCTACATTTAATCAATGGCAATTCTTAATGAAATCTCATGTATTCAGTTCGTCAATTGAACTTTGGAGGATTATCGAAGATGGTCTTCATATTGGAGACCCCACCAACTTGACTAGAAGAGAAGTCGTGGATAGTAAATTGAATGCATTGGCTCTCCACATGATTTAGCTCGGAGTGGGTCCCCAGGACATGCCCACATTGAGCATTTCAACACCGCTAAAGAAGCTTGGGATGCTCTCACTAATCTATTCATTGGAAATGAAAGCATGAGAAGGAATAGGTACGAAGCTCTTGGTAATGAAGCTAAAGGTTTCTACATGTTGGATGGTGAGGACCATGAAGACATGTATAGAAGGCTCAAGAGCATTGCAACAACATTTAGAAAGCATGGAGCGACTCACATTGACGATGCATGGATCAAAAGGAAATATGTGAGTGCCCTCATGCCATTTGAGCCAACAGACTTAAAGAGTTTGCAAGGTAGACACAACTACCACCAAATGACTTCCAATCAAGTCATGCAAGAAATGGCAGCCTTCAAGGTTGCCGCCAAGAATGCCGAAGATGCCCGTGCTCGGGCTATTGGAATGCAAAAAGGAGTCAATGTGGCTCTAAAAGCCAATGTTGTTGAGAAATATGAGGATGAAATAGATTACGATGTTGTCTCCATGGGCTTTCCCGAGGAAGTCAAGCTTCCTCATGGTGAGTACATGGCTTTTTATGCAAGGAATTTTTGGAAGGATCCAGCCAAAGCCAAGTCTGAACTTGAACGCAAGAAAGGGTCAAGTGGAAGAAGAGAGAATGGCCCAAAACTGAGGACATGCTACAATTGTGGAGATAGGTTGCACTTTGTGGCTGAATGTCCATATCAAAGTAGAGAAGGCAATGGTGGTAGGCTCATCCTTAAAGAAAAGTCCAAGGCACCTCGAAAGAAGGCATTTATCAAAAAGAATGGTCCTTACAAGAAGCAACCCAAGATTGTCTTGGCGGCACAAGAAGAATATTCCTCTACAAGTGAAGACGACGAGGATGAAGAAAGTTCTCGAGAGGTGGCTGCTATAGCCACCACATCTACCTCGTCAACTCTCTTCGACTCTCCTAACGAAAATGTCATCAACAACAACGTCACTTGCCTTATGGCAAGAGGGTCTGAGGTATCATCTTCTATTTCTTCATTTCCTAAGACTAATATAAATATGGATATGGATGATCACACTAGTCTTAAGATAAAAGAAGAAGTTATTGCTTTGGACAATTTTTTTCACTAACTTGCAAGGTGAGCACAAACTTCAGTTTGATGCTCTTATGAGTCAACTTTCTCATTCCTAAGAACTTCTTGAAGAAAAAGGTAGAATTGAAACAGAAGATGCCTTGGAGATAGCCTCATTGAAGAATGCCTTGGGGGAAGAAGAGGAAGCTCGAGTATCCTTGGAAGAAAAACTCGAGTCAATTGAGGAGTCCCATGAAGAGGTTGTTGCTCAGCTCATTACAGAATGTGACAACACTCTTGCTAAGGTAAAGAAACTAAAGAAGGAAAAGATTGAATTTGGGGCTGCTCATGCTAGACTCTCGGAGAAGTTTGAGAAACTTGACATTGCTCACAAGGCATTGGAGAGTGAACATTCTACTCTAAACGACTCTCGTGACTAGCTCCAAACTCAATTGGACAAGTATGATATGCCCAGCACCACCTTTACTCCATCTTGTGGACAAGAGGAACTTGTAAAGGGATCTCAACATAAAGGTAAAGAAGTTCTAGATGAGGTGCTTAGCAAGCAATGGACAAACAATGGAAAGAAGGTCTTGGTTATGTTCCCAAGATAAAGAAGAATAAGAACAAGAAGAAGAAGAAGAAGAAGAGAAAATCTGCTCAACCAAAGACAAGCACCACCACTAATGACAAGTCTAACTATGATGGTTTTACAGGGGTTAATAATCCTAATTATGAATTATTTTGTGATTATTATGGTGATGTCTATGCTAGCTATGTAGGTCCTTTTGACAGTAACATATCTTGGTCTATTTGGGTTCCTAAAACCCTTGTCAGTAACATGAGAGGACCCATTAAAAATGGGTAACTAAAACCAAGAAGTAACTTTCTTACAGAGTTATGCTTCCAGTGGGTCAAAATGGGTGCTCGATAGCGGGTGCACTTGGTAAGATGGGCTCCTATGGTGACAAATCAAAATCTGAGGTATTGGGTCTTGGCATAGTTCTGGTTGCTAATGATATCTCTCTCGTGGACGTCATGCTTGTCGAGACCCTCGGTTACAATTTACTTTCAGTTTGTGCCCTTGGTAAGATGGGCTTTGAAGTTTTCATTGATGCTGATTTGGTGGTACTCTTGTGGAGCAAGTCTCTAAAGGTCTCTTTCGTGGGATATGTCGAAAATGATCTGTATGTGGTGGACTTTTCAGGGAAAACCACTACAGGCCCGATGTGTCTTTTTGGAAAGGCCAACGCGGGCTGGCTATGGCATCGCCGACTAGCCCACGTCAATATGAGAACTTTGCAAAGTCTCCACAAGAGTGGCCACATCCTTGGACTAAAATAAAATGTTTCCTTTGCCAAAGATCGTGTCTGCAGGGCTTGTGTTGAAGGAAAAATGCATGACTCTCCCCATCGACGGAAGACCATTATTTCATCAACGAGGATTTTCGAGCTCCTTCATGTGGACCTCTTTGGTCCTCCATCTCATGCAAGCCTCGGTGGGAACAAATATTGCCTCGTAATTGTTGATGATTATTCAAGATATGCATGAGTCTATTTCTTCAAGTTGAAGAGTGAGACACAACAAACGGTCATTGATTTAACCAACGAGGTTCAACATCAACACAATCTCCCAATTTTGACAATTAGAAGTGATAACGGCTCCGAGTTCAAGAACTACACTTTGAATGAATTTCTAAGTGAAGAGGGGATAAGACATCAATATTCTGCTGCGTACACCCCTCAACAAAATGGTGTTGCTGAGAGGAAGAACCGGACCTTAATGGATATGGCTAGATCTATGCTAGATGAATTTAAGTCTCCTTATAACTTCTGGGCTGAAGCAATCTCTACCGCATGCCATTCTTCCAACCGGATCTACCTTCGCAAAATCTTGGACAAGACTCCATATGAAATACTTACTGGTAACAAGCCAAACATCTCCTACTTCTGGGTATTTGGTTGTAAGTGTTTCTTTCCCATGAAAGGAGTTCGTTTATCTAAATTTGAGTCTAAGGCTTTAGAAGGCATTTTTGTTGGTTATGGTGCCGAATGCCACACTTATAGAGTCTACAATAAGCTCTCCGGAACTGTTGTAGAATATTGTAGTGTGGTGTTCAAGGAAAATGATGGCTCCCGTGCGGGGCAAGTTGATGTTTGTGATGCAGATGTTGAAATACCCCAAGATTCCATACGAAGAATGGGAGTGGGATTTTTCCACCCCATTGAGGAACCCCTTGTGGCGGATCGGGAAGGACAATGCTCTACTCAAGTAGAGCCCTCATTGACACAAGCTCAACATGCTCCAACCAATGGAGAAACTTCTACACCAACCCCACAAAATGCTGAAAGATCAAAATGCTCCTGAAAGCTCCAGGCTGGATTATCTGGTGGACACTAGATTATCCAGGCAACCCCCTTCAACTGGCAGAAATGATCAAAATGGTGAATATTCTGCTACAAGTCCTAGGACGGATTTTCCGGCTAACCCTGGATTATCCGACCCCTCCCCAGTTCGTTCCAGGACCACTCAACATGGTGATGGTGATTCAAGTTCTCATAGGCAGAATTATCCGGCCCTGAAAATCCTGAAGACCAGCAGCCTCCTGTTACAGATGTTGATCAACATCAAGTGCTTGATTCATCATCTCCTATTCCTGCTAATTAAGCTGAAGATCAAGGCCAAGCCAATGATTCTGACAAAAACTCTCGTGATGAAGTTCTTCCCCCAAGATACAACAAGCTAATTGAACTTTGTCGCAAAGCTGGTGCAGATAGGAACCTTGAATTAAGGGGTCACACCCTTGACAAAGTTGTAGGTGATCTCTGATGCAGGGTGTCCATAAGAAGGGAGCTAGCAAGTTTTGGTGAGAACCAAGCTCACATATCCATGGTGGAACCCAAGAAAGTGTTTGAAGCGCTTGAAGATCCGGACTGGGTTGTTGCTATGCATGAAGATTTGAATAACTTTGAGCGCAACAAGGTCTAGAAATTAGTAGAGAAGCCCAAGGATTGTCGCAATGTTATCGACACAAAGTAGATCTTCAAGAATAAGCAAGATGAAAATGGCATTGTTGTAAGGAACAAGGCAGGACTCGTGGCACAAGGCTATTCCCATGTGGAGGGCATCGACTTTGGCGAGACTTATGCTCCACTGGCTCGTCTTGAGTCCATATGTATCCTTCTTGCTTATGCTGCTCATACCAATTTTAAATTACAACAAATGGATGTTAAGAGTGCTTTTCTTGATGGTCCTCTACATGATTTGGTATATGTAAAGCAACCCCCGGGATTTGAGGATCCTAACTTTCCGAACCATGTCTACAAACTCGATAAGGCACTCTATGGCCTTAAAAAAGCCCTACGTGCGTGGTATGAGCACCTTAAAGAGCTTTTGCTAGACCGTGGCTTCGAACTTGGGCAAATCGATCCCACTCTTTTTACTAAGAAGGTTAAGGGGGAGCTCTTCGTATGCCAACTATATGTATATGAAATTATCTTTGGCTCTACTAATAAAGGTTTTAATGATGCATTTTCAAAGCTTATGACTGACAGGTTTGAGATGTCTATGATGGGGGAGTTACGGTTCTTTCTTGCATTTGAGATCAAACAACTTAGAGAAGGAACCTTCATAAATCAAGCAAAATACATCCAAGACATGCTCAAGAGATTCAAGATGACGGATCTTAATGGCGTCGCCACTCCGATGCAAACAAAATGTCACCTTGAACTTAATCCCCATGGTAAAGATGTGGACCAAAAGGTATATCGGTCCATGATTGGCTCTCTTCTTTACCACTGCTCATCTAGACCCGATATTGTGTTGAGTGTAGGGGTGTGTGCAAGGTATCAAGCAACTCCTAAAGAAATCCACTTAGTGGCGGTCAAGAGAATCTTCCGATATTTGGTTCATTCCCCTAATTTCGGTCTATGGTATCCCAAGGGCTCCAATGTCTCTCTATGTGGCTATACTGATTCAGATTGGGCTGGTGACAAGGATGATTGTAAATCAACTTCTGGATCTTGTCAATTCTTGGGAAGTTCTGTAGTATGTTGGTCTTCTATAAAAAGAATTGTATATTTCTCTCCACTACCGAAGCTGAATATGTGGCTGCTGCTAGTGCATGTACGCAATTATTATGGATGAGGCAAACTTTAAAGGAATATGGTGTCAATTGTGACAAAGTGCCTCTTTTATGCGATAATGAAAGTGCAATCAAAATTGCGTACAATCCGGTACAGCACACAATGATGAAGCATATTGAGATTCGGAATCATTTTATTCGGGACCATGTAGCTCGAGGCGATATTGATCTATCGTTTGTGAGCACGGAGAACCTGCTTGCTCATATTTTCACGAAGCCACTTGATGAAGCAAGGTTTTGTTACTTGAGGAATGAGCTAAATATCGTTGATTCAAGGATCTTTTCTTGATTACCCATGCACTCGCTCTTACATCTCATTCTTATTTGGTCTAGGTGTGGGCATGGATATAGGGGGAGTGCGGTCCTAATTAATTGGGATAACCATCCCCCGTAATGCCGAAAGCAAGTCAAATCATATCTCTTAATATCATTTTGTGATATGTGAGATTATTGATGAGTATTGGTCATGAACCCAAGATATATTTTCGCGGTGTCATACCATGCACTCCAACAAGGTGGCCTCGACCACCACCCTCTTCCATGAGAAGAGTTGGACTTTTGTGGATCTTTTTGGTTGTTGTTGCTCATCTCGTGTTATTACGGAAATCACACTCAATTTTGGCTTTTAGTTGATTTGATTCTTGCAATCTTTAGTGTGTAGTACCATCTCAGTTTGGTTCTCTCATCCCAAGCCTCTCTCTACACCTAAACCATCTACTCTAGCACACAAGTCCTTTGTTCACACTTGTGGGGGTTTTGTTTGGGGACGCGCGGGCCTGATCCTGTGTGTAACAGGATTTCAGATTTCAGGCCGGATAATCCGGCCCTGGCGACTGCAGTCTATAAGGATTGGGGTCGGGGGAAGGGCTCACAACGAGCATCACTTCTCCCGACCCTCCATATCGATCGCCGCTGCCCCCACCCTCCCGGAGCCTCTCCGGGCCTCCCCGGATCTTCTTCTCCACGCCTCCGGGTAACTTCTCCTCTGCTTTCTTCCTCCGATGAGTGAGGGTAACTCCCTCTCTCCCCATCTTTGGCTTGATGTGTCACTTATTGGGTGGAACGTGGTCTAGAAGGCTGTTGTTTCGAGTAGAGATTGTAGTCTTGCAGTACCTAGGCCTGATCTACGTTTTTGCATCCAATCTAGGCAAATCTGAAATTTTCTACCATGGCCGGTTTTTCCGCCCCTGGCTAGGCCGGATAATCCATCCTAACAGAGTCGAAACTGCTTCAGATTTCTATGGACTGTGTGCATGCTGTATGTTTAGGCTATGGAATGCTTGCCTACAATTTCTATGTTCTCTCTTGGACTTGTGTGTGTGCTTATCCCCATGCTATCCATCTTGTTCGTTTCATAGGTGGTTCCCGTGCTCCCAAGACCTACAAGCGTCGTCCTCGTGCTAAATACTTCCGGGATGACGATGATGACTACGAGTGATCCCTTGGGGCGCTAGCATCGCTCTTCTTCCTTTTTGGCGTTTGGATGCCAAAGGGGGAGAAGTAGTTCTATTAGATCTTCATGGATTTGCATGGGTCAGGCACAAGCTTTTGCACTTTATCTTTTCGGTCTTTCTCTCGCTTGTGCCCATTTAGCATTGAACTTCTATTTGTGAATTGTGCTATATGAGAGTATATTTGTGTGGCTCTGGATTTATCTTGTGGTTTATCCTTATGGATTCATCTATCATATCGGCTATATTGGATATCTATATCGACGGAGGCGTTCATTATGGCTATCATTGGATATTCTTATAATATATTAAGGACGCCTTTATCTCTCTCTCGGTGGTATGAATATTTTGCCTATGTTCCAATGAAATAGACTTGTACCTTCTTGTGTGTATTGGTAATCAAATGCAAATATTTTATACACACATTTAGGGGGAGTCTTTTTCATTCATTAAATATTGTTGTCTTGAGAACTATCTTGCAAATCCTAGTATTGTCATCTAACACCAAAAAGGGGGAGATTGAAATAACATTTCATGGTTCCCTGTGTTTTGCATGTTAGATAACAATACCGTGGAGTTTTCTCATGTGTGCTAAGTGTGCAAGGAAATGTTTATTGTGTTTGGGGGCCGGATAATCCGCCCCGATCAAGGGCCGGATAATTCGGCCCCCAGGAGATGAACAAGGGCTGGCATGGCGCGTCGCTCTGACTGGGGGCAGATTTTCCCCCAGACGATCCGAAGTGGGGCAGACTTTCTTCCCCCGACCGGATAATCCGGCCCTCACCTTGGGCCAGATAATCCGGCCCCTAGGAGACAAGCAAAGCCTGGCTCGGCGTGTCACTCTGTCTAGGGGCGAATTATCCCCCAGATTGTTCGAGGCTAGGGCGGAGTCTTCTCCAGGCCGGATAATCCGGCCCTCACTTAGGCCGGATAATCCAGCACCAAAAAGCTCCAATGGCTCCATCTGGACAGGGGGTATAAAAGCCACGTCTCCCTTCCTGTCAGACCTCTTGGTTCATTCGAAAAAGATCAGACCTATTGCAAAAGCTCTGTCTCTAGATCTCCCACTTCAACCACCTGAAGGCTTCGATCTTTGGGGGAATTGAAGGAGGAGACATCATACATCGTCATCACGAATCAAGCGCATCAACTCCTCTCCATTCACTTGGAGAATCCCCGATCTAGTATTCTTGTTAATATCTAGATCTTGTGTTTTGTTATTGATAACTATTGTTCTTGTGGCAGCTTGTTGTCATTACGGGAGCCTCCAATTTGGTTGTGGAGTTATTCCCCGCTAGTTGTGTAAAGGCGTTGGTTCCCACCTCGAAGGGTTCCTATAGTGGAAAGGTGGATCGGGCCTTTGGTGGCGGGATCCATCAGAGAACAGGGTGATGACTATCGTGGAATGGTGGTCTTAGTACCACCCACCCCTCCAACGCAGATGTACTTCCCTTAACTAGGAAGGAACTATGGTAAAACAAATTCTATGTCTCCGCGTGCTCCACTACGATTTACTCGTTCCTCTATCTCACTCGCCTTTACTCGCTAGTAGTTAGGTTTGCATATAGGGAAATTATCCATAGTAGTATATCTAGAGAATTTACCTTTCGTGTCAACCCTAAAATGTAAAAAGCATTAAAATTTGAAGTAGCACCTATTCACCCCCCCCTCTAGGTGCCCATACTGTGGGGCCCTCGGATTAATCCTCCGAGAATCCCTGTTATGCATACAACCATGATCCCATGATCAGTTAGTCGTGGCACATAACCGACAAGTATCATTACAACATTCGAGACATACCGAATTTACAAGACTTACATAAATGTCGTTATGGCTACATCAATAATCATCAGCATAACTTCATCAAGTGTAGAGCCCAATCCTCGCCTTAACCTACAGGCAACTGACTCGGAGAATGTCCTAGCTCGCATAGCCGTCCATTTCGCCCTCTCCTTGATATCTGACCATGTTAATACCCAGGGAAAATGCCAGTGAGTACTTTGAATGCACTCACAAACCACCTTAATAGAATAATAAAACAAGGGGATATGCAATATAGATGTGGCAGTAGGTGGGCCCCAAGGGAGGTTCTTTTTTCAAATAGTTTCTCTTGTAGATATAACATCTACATATCTTTGTTGAAAAACTTTTGTAAAACATTTTGGAAACCATTTTGAACATTAGGATTGGGTCAACCATTTGTTCCTTTCTCCCGGTCATCCCACGACCAAACTCCTTTCATTCCTTTCTGACCATCCCATGGTCAAAACCTTTCCCCTCTTCGACCATCCCATGGTCAAAATATATTCAAAGCCTTTGCTTTTCCGAAATCCTTTTTGAAAACAAACCAGCACCGCTTTACAACAACCTTCCCAACCGTACATGACCGTGGACATGGCTATTCGAATAGATTTACACTCTGCAGAGGTTGTACACTTTACCCACACCATCCGGGTACACTACCCTGATCTTCACCGATCGTGGGTCGAGTAACCGTTCAAGACTCTCCGGATGCCCACTCCAGTATAAGTGCCTACCCTATGAGTGTTATTCCCCTCAAAACCGGGACATCGGGTACCTAGGACCAACCGGAGCGCATTTTGCACTTCCCAAGTGTCGCGCTTTCAATGAGGGGCTCATAGTAACGCGCGGAGGTCAGCGGACCCTTCGTTCATTATCCAGGTCGATGTCCCACATGGACCCTTACGTGAGAAGGCCCACCCTCCAGGGATTGCGATCCCCTGTAGTAGTTATGAGGTACCTTATACCAGAATAAACAACCATCAAATCCAGTCCTGTCCCATTCCAGAGTAATGTGGTTGCACAGGGTTAATTGTTCTAGCAAAACTGCAAAGAACCGGGTGCGTTTTTGTATCCTTTTTCCTCCATCTTTCCTTCAGCATTTTGTAAAACAAAACCTTTTTCTTTCTCAACATCTCTTGGGAGGTCCCACCTCACCAAGTTTTTATCATAAAACATTTGGTAAAGCCTTTTTCCGGGGTCTTCCCATCCTCTAGCTTTGTTTTGGCTAAATAGGGGTCTCCAAAGGGGTATGGTGTAATACACCATCTATTCTACTAGGGTCAAGTAGGTGTCACCAAGGGGGTTGTACTTAATAGTAAAAAAGTGTAATAGTTCGGAGGAGCCAAACCACTACCATATATACATCAACATGTAGTAAAACGGTGCAGTTTTAAATAAACAGTAGATAAAACATGCGTAAGTAAAATAATAGGACAAGGCTTATGAGCAAGAAGGTGGCTTGCCTGAGATCAGCAATATGGCATAGTTGTCCCTGGACTTCTTCTTAGAAAACAATAATAACCAATAACAACCATCTCCTTCTTCTCTCCGACATAATCGCAACTATCGTCCATAGGGAACACATGCAAGCAAACAAAAGGGAATAATCAATACAAGGCATACAATCACCAATACAATACAACAAGCAATTGACTAATACCATATTAAGATTTAGATGGTTTTGAGAGGATTGGATTTAGGAGATTTGAGAGGGCCTTGGAGTAGGGGATGAACACCCCTTAGGGTTTTATAGTCTAGAAATTACCTAAGGGATGGGTTTTGAACCAAGGACATATTCTGTAGGTTACCATTGGGTAAAAATGATACCAACAGATAGGAGTTGATAAAGTGAAACCAACAAAAGTGGTTTCGCTATTTTATCACCTACCAAAGATTTATAGTGATTTTTATAGTGAAAAAGACTCTACTTTTAGGAGATAATTCACCAGAAAAGTTTTGGAGCTCCAAAACTTATTTCCTTGGATTGTCCAGTAGGGTTTTATGTACTTGTTCACTGAGAGTTGAAATCATGTCAAAATATTTACCAGAATGACCTCAGGAAATTCCCAAAGACAGTTCTGTAGACAACTTGTCTTTTTCACCAGACTAAATCTACATGAGCTTTTGATTTGATTCCAAGGGAACAATATGGGTATTTGAAATACATTTCCGTATAAATTGGAATCATCCTTTTTGGAGTTGCAGAGCTAGTGTAGTGATTTATCTAGTGAATAAACTAAGCCCAGAACAGATTAATTCACAATAAATCAACTGGGCTTAGAAAATTATGGGCTCTTGGGTTTTTATAGATGTGTACCTTAATGTGGTCCAGGAGTTGGGATTAGGTCAAAACATGTTCTAGTTTGGTCCAGGGAATTTTCTAGAGGCAGAGCCAAGGTGATTTTGTTATTTTTGTTAAAGGTGGACCAGAGGTCCACTTGGCATGGGACCAATTCTATCTAGCTGGTATTTCAGATACCAAACATTTTCAGTTGGATTTATTCCATTTGGTGGTGTGGAACTACTTTGAAGATTTATTGATTGAAAAAAATGCTATCTAGGAGATAAATCTACAGAAAATATACAGATGTTATATGGCCAAACTTTTGGTACTGCATGTTTGGGAAAACATGTGAGAACATGTATAAAATTGTAGTTGTCCAGAATGGAATGATTTCCATTTTATTTAGAAATCAAACTTAACTGGAAATTTTCTAGATCTGGAAAAAGGTATTTAGAAATGGAAAAAGGGGGAAATCCCCCCGCGGGCCTGCTTCGGAGGGACAGCTGGGCCGCACAGGGGGAAATCGGCCCACCCGAGGAGGCCAGTGCACGGGAACCCCGTTTCAACCTGACAGGTGGGCCCTGCCGGTCAGCAGCACGGGGCGGCGAAGAGGTATCACTCGCTGTGGTTCGTCCAATTAGAAGAGCGACGGATGATGCTCGTTCGTCCTCCTCCTCTAGACACAACGGCGGAGAAGGAAACCCTAACGGGGTCGGGGCAACGATGGTGAGGCTTACCCGGGGCTCTCCGGCGACCGGGGAACGGCAGAGGAGGAGCAGCGGTCGACGACGGTCCCGGCGATGGGCGGCAAGACTGTGTTTGCCACCAAGACCTCTCTCGCACGTGCGCGCCTGCGGAGCTCGCCTGGGTGCTCGCCGGAGCAGGCTCGGCACGGCATGCATGTAGACCGAGATGCCCGGCCGTGTATGGAGAAGGTCAAGGGGGCCGCATCGTGAGCTTGCCGAGGTGGGAGATGCGCTGGGAGGGGGGACACAGAGGAGATGGTCCTTCTCGGACTCGAGATGGCTACGGCGGTTCCCTGGGTTCCTGCAGCAACAGAGGAGATGGTAGGGTAGCTCAGAGGGAGGGAGGTCGAACATAGGGAATAGAGGAGGCTGGGGAAGGTTTGGGGTAGTCCATCTACTCCACCTTGTGAAGGAGACAAAGAGGAGAACTTCTTCTCCTCCATGGCGATGGGGAGCCCGGGATCTGGATCTGGAGCTCGGGGAGAGGGTGAGGGAGAGTGTGGATGTGAAATGAGGGAGCAGGGGGAAGGGGTGAGAGCCTCTGGCCTCTTTATCTCGGGTTGGATTGGCTCATGGTGGGCTAGGACCATGGATGGCTTGGAGGGAGGGAGGTGGCCATCCATTGGGTAGCACGGGTGGTGGAGAGGTGAGGTGGGGCCAGGGATACGACTAGAGAAGAGAGGGGAGGCGTGCTGTAGCTGCTGTGGCTTTAAGATGAAGATTTAAATTCCCTAGGCCTAGTCTCTATCTCTCTCTCTTACTTCCAAAAGCAAGGGACAAGGGCTAGGGCAAAGATACGGTGCTTTGCTACAGTGGAGGTAGACCAGGTGAGAGGGTTGGTGCTGTGGTGAAGCCTTGGACAAGTTTGAGGAATTTTTGAGTGGGTTTTTCTCATAGTTTAGATTAATTTCAAATATTGGCCAAGGTTGTAGTTATGAAGGAATTTCTACAACCTGATCTTGGCAAGATGAGATAAAGATGCTGGTAGGTAGGTGAGGTCGAGATACACCTCCAGGAATTATTTGGGATTTTTCTGAAGATTTTTAGTTCACTTAAAATCCTTCATTCAAAAAGTGCAGAAGTAGTTTCTACAAGATCAGTTGAAATTTTTACATTGTACATGATTGGTTTTTGATGTGATATGGTCCCAAATGTGAATACACACTTAGGGGATTTTTCCCAAGATTTATTGTGGCTTAAAAGTATTCAAAACAATTATTATTCCAATTCAGCCATTTAAGAAAATGGTCAAAAAGAAATAATAAAACCCTTCAAAAATATTTCTTTTTGAAGTTGGAAGTTAGGGTATGATATATGGGTCTCAATTGAGCCAAAATTTGAGGAAGTGTTTTGGCAAAAACCAAACTTTCCTTTATGGAAGAAGTTTTGGAGGTTTTGCCATAAAGGAATTTGAATAGTTTTGGTCCGTAATAATTATGGATAATTATTTATAAATCTGGATGATCAAGGTAGATGATCTAGACAAGGTGTAGAAATCCTTTGCAACCTTGGGAATTGGAATTCCAACTTGAATTAGATGGAAAACAAGGAATTGGGGATCTAGGGTGCTATTATTTTTATACCACAAAAACCTTGTTAGATCTTGGAGCTCAGAGCTCACCTTGATGCAAGGGATAGATGGATAGTTATACGAAGTCATATAGATGGTCATGGCAGAATGAGTTTGGATTGGTTACATCTGAGGTGATCTAGAAGTGAGGGCAAACTTTGTTGAAAATAAGGCTGCCATATCAGATGAGTCATGATGCCTTATAAACCATGTGGATTTAGGAAGCACAAATTTCCACTTGTAACAAGTTAAGTATATGTTGATAGACCTATATGAGTAGAACACAACCATGTAAAGAGTTGGTCCATAGAAGGTTGCATGGTGGTGTGAGCTTATATCAAAGTAGGCATGATGACTAGATTTGCAGGAAAAGTTATTTTCTTGTCTGTAAAACCATCAAGAACAAGTAGGTTGGAGGATGTTCTAACCAAGGGCAAGAGTGGGCATTGGTAGTCCTTAGGATGGTTAACAAGATGGTTCAGATGCATTTTCAAAAATGCACAAGGGTTGAGAAAGGGAGGCATTCAAAAAAATGATGTTGAAACAGTTTCCAGACTTAGTCAAATCTGGCAGTTTTGAGGATTTTGACTAGAGTATGAGAGGGAATGTTTTTGGAGGGGTTGCAAGGTACCAAAGTATCATCAAGTGGATGATATTGAAGTTTAGATGGATTAGGAGGGATCCATGCTTCATATTGGACTTCATTGACTTGGAATCTTCTAGAAGGGATCACTACATAATTGATCTGGTTAAGGGTTTTAGATGATCACCTAGTATCTAGAGATCAGATCTGGCTTTGTATTCTTGTTTAGGTTGTGGTGATTTGGAGACCTCTTTATCCTAGTGATGAGCTCCTAGAGTAGCTCATACTATCTCCTAAGAAGACAATTCAAGCAGCAGATCAAGCCAATCCATCAGATAGCAGAACAAGGCAACTCATCTTATAAACAAAGAAAACCTACTACTAAGGGTTACCATCAAGCTTGGCTTGAGGTGAGGTTGGGTATTTCGAAAAGTTTGTAGTTTCGAGAAGATGAGGGTCTCTTGGTATCTCTACCAAGGGTAGAGTTCAAATGCTTCCTAACAAGGATTTGTTAGATCTAGAGATGAGAGTAGTAGAAGTTTATATCTTGGAAACATAAGGAGATTATGTTATATAGCTCTCCATAGTTTGATCAACAGAAGCTACTAAAATAGTCTGTTTGCAAAGGCTTCTTGGCTCAGGTTTTGAAATGCCAGAACATTTGAGAATATGTAAAATGAGCCAGGATAGTTTTATTAAATAGCTTTTGTCGACTGATGGTGAGGTAAGGAGTATCATATGCTATACACTCACATGCACAAACAACAAGCAAATACTGCAACAATGAATCTGAAAAGTTATTGTTCCCCCTGTTTTTTGCATTCTGGACAACTAATCAGGGTTGCTGAAATTGGGATGTTAGACATACGATCCATTTCAATGAGGGTCTTTGGGGTGGGTCTAGTCGGTGCTGCCATCAACACTTTTCATACTCTGTGGCAGGGTGAGACTAATCCCAAGGAAGTTTCCTTGCTGGTCGAGAGACTCTGGGATAGGAGCACGCAACTCAGTTTTTGGCGAGAATCTACTGCGCATGCTGGAGCCGACATTGCCTTATCCTTTGCGATGTCCTGGTATGAAGGCGTTGACCTGAATGTACTTGGTCGCCTGCGCACCGGATCCAAATGGACCAATGACCCCAGCGTCAAGCTCGCGCTTATGATGTTATCCAATATGCTCATTGTCATGAATGGAACGAGGGGCTGAGTTTCCTTGAGGCCATCGACAATGAGTACGTTGAAGGAGACGCGGATGATGACTAGGAAGATTAAGATTATGCCGAGGATGCCGAGGAAAACCCAGATGATGAAGATTAAGCCGAGGCTCCCAAAATCGAGGATAACTTTCCTCCTCCTGCTGCGGATGGTTCGGCCATTGCGGCTCCTTAAGCAACAAAACTTTAAAATTCATTAAATCCCCGGTATGCCGGGTGCAGGTGTAATAAACAGTGTGTTACTTCTCTACAACTTATTTTTTTATGCCGGATTAACTTGGGTGAAGTCCCCGAGTTTCATTTTCTTGTTCTCCTAATTTAATAACTCGGCTCACGTCTACCATTACTCGGTGTTTGACTTACGATTCCGAGGTTCAAAATTTTGATCTAACAAGACTTGAAACTTTTAGGTTTAGCTCAAGATAACTCAACATAACAAGAATAAATTAAGTACAGGGGTTAGTCCGAAAAACAAACATTGGCTCTATTACATACCTTTCCTTAGTCGTTTTTCATGTGCCCGGCAATTCCAAACTTGTTCCCTTGCTTTACATGAAGCCAATTCTTCTTGGACAACAACGAGTCAAAGAGTTAGCTTCTGGTACCAACACATTACTAACTCGGCTAAGGTGCAAGTAATTTAAGCGAGCCAACGTATAAAAATTAAATACAGAAAATGACAATTATTATTAAGCATTCCCCGAGCTTCTGCTAAAGGTCCGAGGTTTCATTGATAAGCTCATTGCCGACATACAGGCTGACATATGAGAGTTCAAGATACATAAACTTTTAGCTAAGTGTAAAATGGACGAAGTAGTGCTACATTCCATGGCCTCTTTGATTCTTCTCCTGCCCTGTTCGCCTTGTTCTTCTCCTGTGGTTGTGCATCAATGAGGTAATACGCATCATTGTGCAATGCTTTGCTACAATAAATGGCCCTTCCCTGGGGGGACAGCTTATGTATGCCGGCAGTGTGCTGCACCAGTCGAAGTACCACATCTCCTTCCCGGAATACTCAGGGGTTCACTTTCGATATGATAGCGTCGGAGATATCACTACAAGAAAAGTTGGATTTTACAACGGACGATTTTCGTGGTTGAAGGCCCGTTTTTCGTGGCTAAAAAGTCTTCTATGACGGATGCCCATCATGGTAAAAGCCCCGTCACAAAAGAATCTACCACGTTTTTTTCTGACTCTGGCAGATCGCACCCTTCAGCCACGAAAACTTGTTCCATCGTAGATCTGTTCGCTAGTCGTGTTGACTGCTGACGTCATGCAAAATGGCATGTGGCAAACATCGTTAACGACTAGTTACCGTCGTTAACGGCCACAGAAACCGTGGTAGAAGCCAAGCCCAACCAAGGCCTGCTCATAATTAAGTGGGCCGACCCATCAAGAGAGCCCAATAAGATTATGGCCTGTTACTATTTTGTCCGACAGTGTTACTGTTTTGGCCTACAAAAGCGCACACTATTCGAATATCGTGCGGCCTATTAACATGCTGCATCAAGTAAGCCTGATACTGTTAAAGCCCATGTCAGCCCGTCACTATTCTCACATCTCGTCCTGGGCCGCCTACGAACGACCCACTTTTGAGAAGGTCCGATATTGTTCTGGCCTTTTACTATTCTGGCTCATTACTGTTATGGCCGTATACTATTCATGTCCGTTACTGTTGTGGTCCTCTACTGTGTTGGCCCGTTACTGTGCTAGTTTCCCATGTTCTGACCGGCTACAATTCAGGCCTGTTACTATTCTGGCATGTTAGTATTCTAGCCAGTTACTGTGCTAGATTGCCACTGTTCTGGTCTGCTGGTGTTTTGGCCTGCTACTGTTTGGCCTATTACTATTTTGGCCTATTGCTGTTTTGGCCTGTTACTGTTTAGGTCTATTACTATTTTGGCCAGTTACCGTTACTATTTTGGTCTGTTACTGTTTTGGCATATTACTATTTCGGCCAGTTACCATTACTATTTCGGTAATTCTGATACCTGATCAACCTGGCTGGCGCAGTTATGGTATCGCCATGTGTGGATGGCGTCAACTAAATCCATACATGGCCTATGCGAGTTATCTAGATATTACATCAGCTGCAAACTTCTTAAAAATATTACAAAATATGAACAAAAGGGAAAGAAAATTCATCACTTCAGTTGTGAATCAAGTTGATAGCAGAGTCCTCAATTTGCTTTCTCAATCCATCAACTGCATCTCCCTTTGAGTGTGATAGCTACATTGGAAAACCACCTTGAGATATGATCTTGCAGTCCCCTCTTTGGTGGTGATAGCAATAATTGTAGTCTGAAACAAACTAATACCAAGTTAATACAACAAAGAAGATAAACTACTCATAGCTAAGAATGAGCCAGATATGAATTATAACTGCATAATACGAACTTGTAGGGCAGGAATGCAAACCACGAATGAACTATATAGTACAGGATATTTATGCCGTTGCCTAGGACGAACCAGAACCAGATACGAGATATAATGGTGTGTCTTGTGAACCTGTAGAACAGGACAAACAAGCATTAGACAAGTATGCCAACAATGAAATGAGCAATCAAACAAAGTGTTTCATAGAATTTCAGTATAAACTATCTAGGTCATTTCAGCAAATATATATGGAAGCAGTGGTATCTCCTAGAATGCAAGAGACATTGGGTGACTCAGAATTTGCGGTGAGCTACACAATGGCATGCAGTTACTGTCATAGCTAAGAATGAACCACATAGAAATTATAACCGCATCATACCAGAACTTGTCGAGCAGGAATGGAAAACATGAATGAACTATACAGTAAAGAATAATTATGCCGTTGATTAGGATGAACCAGCACCAGATACAGAAAATATATAATGGCATCGCTGGTGGACCTGTAGACTGTGCAAACCAACATGATCAATGTTGCCTTTTTGAGCTCTACGCAAAGAAAATGAAAATAGTATGCCAAGGAGGAAATAATAGCAGGAACTTAGCTTAGGAATAACCAGATAGAGTTAGTAACTATGTAGCAGGGAATCCACACTAATATTTTCCACTGACATTACATTTTGCAAGAACTACACAATAGCAAGGATTTACTAGTGTACGGAGCAGCTAAGATAAGAACATGTGCATGACAAAATAACAGACATGTGCATGACTTGATATTTGTAGAGCAACGAATGCAAACCAACATGTCAAATGACCTTGTATGTACTAGCATGAAGAAAAGATGGGCCTACTGACTTGTATGTACTAGCATGATTACAAAAATGCAGTTCACTGCGATAGGCTTGAACCTGCTATACCACTGACAAAACAAAAACAGGTTGGAGATATGGTTACCTTGGTCGGAGAGGCGTCTAAGCATCATCGGTAGCATGCGAGTGACGTCTAGGTCACCGAGGGTGCTGCGGTTGCCGTGGATGTTGGCGTCAGGGAAGTAGATCTTGGGCGGTCGATGCCGGTGTAGTCAACAGCGACGACCGTGTAGCTGGTCTAGAGCAGTGGACATGGAACTTGTTGAATTAGATCTCGTCTGGTGGACAACGGTGAAGCTGCTCCGGTACGGTTGGGTAGCTTTTGGCAGCGGGGAAGCAGAGCTTGGGCGGTCGACAACACCATAGGCGCGGTCAGTGAGACCATAGCTCTAGTGGAGTGGCAGAGAGACCCGGTGAACTAGATCCGATAGGGTGGGTGTCGATGAAGCGGCTTCGGTAGCCGTGGAATTCCCGCTGGGCGGTGCGCACGGTGGTCGTGGAGGTGAGGGCGTGGGAGAGAAGCCTGGAATTTTGAGAGGGCCAGCTGGAAAAACTGCACGAATCTGGTCTATGGAGGTGAAAAGAAAAATAATTACGATCGTGCCCCCAAGCTACCGACTTTAGTGTGCCATAGGGCGTCGAAACAATGGGTAGAAAAGGAATTTTAATGTCAAAAGTTTTTCAAACGGAGGGGCGTGAAATGCTTCAAATTCGGTCTCTGGTTTGGCCGCTCGACTGAGATTTTGAATTTGGCTAGTAATCAAAAAATGGTAATCCCCCGGTGGGAGATTTTGCCTCAAAGTTTTTGAAACGGTGGGGCATGAAATGCTTCAAGGTCGGTCTGTGATTTTGCCTCTTGAACGAGATTTTGCATTTGGCTACCGGACAAATAATAATAATAGAAATATGATTCACCACGGAGGGAGATTTTTCCTCAAAGTTTTTGAAACGGCGGGGCGGGAAATGCTTCAAGGTCGGTGTGTGAATTTGCTGCCCGATTGAGATTTTGAATTTGGCTACCGGACAAATAATATTACTGTAATAGAAAAATGGTACTCCATGATGGGATATTTTACCACAACGTTTTTGAAACGGTGGGGCGAGAAATTCTCAAGGTCGGTGTGTGTTTTGTCGGTCGATAGAGATTTGGAATTTGGCTACAGGACAAATAATAATAATAGAAAAATGGTATTCCCTGGCCAGAGATTTTGTTCAAAGTTTTTGAAACGATGGGGCAGGATATGCTTCAAGGACAGTGTGTGATTTTGCCGCTCGATTGAGATTTTGAATTTGGCAAAAGTCCAAGTAATACTAGAAAAATGGTACTCCATCGGTGGGAGATTTTTCCTAAAAATGTTTGAAACGAAGGGGCGCGAAATGCGTATGAGTCGGTTGGGATTTTGCTGCTCAATTTTACGATTTTTAATTTGGCTAGCGGCAAAGTAATAATAGAAAATGATAGTTGTAGACTAGTATGCTATCGTGTCAGGAATTGAAGGCTGAGAGTCACATCAACTGACCATCCATTACATAATTGTGCAGATCATTGGCAAAATTTTGCGGCTCAACTGAGATTTTGAATTTGGCTAGAGTACAAGTAATAATTTGAAAAAAATGCTGCTCCCTATGTTTAGGAATAAAAAAATATTCCCATAGAAAAAATAATGTTGACTCCATCTGCGAAATTGTTTAGGCTGTAGGTTTTTACGCTCGATTAAGATTTTGAATTTGGCTATAGTCCTAGTAACAAAAATTATGAGCGAACCCCACCACCCAACCCAGCAATTTCACAATCACCATTGGTCATCTGTATTATAGGTCAAACATAATTTTGCAGTATACGAAAGATTAAACATGGGGCCCAAATATTTCATGTAGGCGAGAGCTTTTGCCTCTCGATTCAGAATTTGAATTTGGTGATAGTCCAAGTAATATATGCTAGTAGACCGTACTTCCCTCTGTTCATGAATCCAAGGCCTGGTGAAATCAACTGGTCATCCAGGACCTTGCTCAAAGTAGCCTTTTTCTGGACGGAGTGGTAGAAAATTGGATACCATGATCTCGGATTCAAAAATATCACGGGGGAAGGCGGGAGGATTTGCGGTCCAGTACGGTTTTGAATGTGACTACTCCAAGTAATAGAACAGAAAAATTGTATAAGGTCATTTTATTTCGGGTCATACTCCATCTATTCATCAGTCCATTCAGACGTGAAAGAAAATGTTGAGCTCCAATTCAAAAATGTATTTCCATTTATCACATGACGCGTATCAATATGGTGTGCAACAAAGGGCTAAGGCATTGTTTTGAGAACCTGAACCTTATGATCAATGATCCAGGACAGCAGCACTTGTAACATAATGTACTGTATCACACTAGTACATATTGGTGCATCCACACATAACCAGTTTATGGCATTTGTTAGCAGAAAACACATAAACAATTTCTTTTTTGCATCTAGCACAGTTTCTTTTGTGTAACATAAAGATTCATAGTTCATATATATAGTAATACTAGCATCATCCTAATATCAATAAATTTGTCATACATAGTAATAGCATCACCCTAATTTGCTAAAATCTCATGTCAGCTCATACTTAACAAGATGAATAAGAGAGAAGCTCAATGTTCATACACTATTATTCATACATGCAAGCTCCATTTATTGTTAGATTTCCCGTATTGGAGTAAATTACTAGCAAAGTCCACCTATTCATAATCGACACTAATGACCTTGATCTCCACTAGTTATTTCATTGAAATTGGCATGTATTTCATCCCAAAATTGTTGGAAAGGCTGGTCGACTCCAACAATTGTTTGATGATACCAAGCAAAGTACAAATCATTATCGTCATCCTCAGACCATGGAGCTTCTCTTTTCTTCACCTTGCTACAAAGAATCATCTAGATTAGAAAATTGACGAGCTTTAACCAAAAACGCTACGAAGAACGATGGAGCTTATCTCTTCTTCACCTTGTTCCAGCGGCGCCGGTATGGGAAGGTGCCGGTGCGGGTGCAAGGGTTGGTGCCGGTGCTGCTGCTGGTGCCGGATCCGGATCTAGTGGCGGCGCGGGTGTTCGGGGCGCCGCTCCTGCGAGCTCGGTCGGGGAGTTGCAATAGTGTGTAGTCATGCCGGAGGGTGCTTGGCCTCCAAGATCTGATCGTATCATGGCAAATCCTGGCCACGGTGCGTCAAATCTGGTGAAGCTCGGCGACGTATTTGTGGTGGGGGAAAATGGCTCCTGGTGGCCGATTCCGATGACATAGGTTACCACAAGAAGCACAGAGGGTAGCTTGCCATCAACGGAGCATAGATCCGGCAAAGGGAAGCGGGCCGACAGCGAACGTGCGGGTGGGGGAGGAAAAATAAGGAGTCGAGGTCGCAGTGGCAAGTCCTATATTTATTCTCCTCTAAATGGCGATAGGGGTTAGGGTTAGGTTCGGTGCGGCTTCGGCCGTTAGAGGATTAAATTTACTCCTCCATTGCCATTTTGGGGATGGGTTAGAGATGCTCTAACCCATCAGGTTAAGACGTTTATTTGGGCCAGGTGCAAAAAATTAAGCCACACACCATGCTAGCAAATGCCACAAAGACTGGTGTTAGATGCAATTTTCTCCATCCACACATATTATGTACACAACAATCCAACCTTGCAGCATATAAAGAAACAATATTAAGCAGGCTAGCAATCCAGAGATCACGCCTTCAGGAATCATACTACTTCCATATGTTGGTGCATTATGTTCCCCAATAGTACCTCCATTGATACTATAAGGATCTTTAGCAAGCTAAAACAACTTTGCTAAAAAGGGATATATTTTGAAACAGAGGAAATACATTATAAGGTACCATACAAATTAAAGACATGTCGCAACAAGGAAACAACCCAAGTTCATAACAAGAGTAGACTAGTGCACGAACAAATACTTTCAGCTTCAGGTTCCATTTCACGACAAAGGGACTGACCTCAGCTGTTAGTGCTCAACCACAAATACTGAGCATCTTCTTGACTTTCTCCTTATTTTCTATGGAGTGCTCCAGCCGAATTAAAATTTCTTCTAACTTTGCGATCAAACATTCATTGTATACACTTAGGATAGATGATAATGATTGTTCAACTTGGAGTTGTTCCTCTAGAACTTGAATATGCAAAGAAATGTCCTTGGAGTTGGACTTGAACTTGAACTTGGAATTTGACGAGCTCGCTGGGAACCCAGCATTACATAGCAACATATTCTTGGCTATAGCACCGTGTTGTAGTACTTTGGAAAATAAATCCACACATTCTTTTGGAATTTTTACTGAACAGTCTTTCCCAGGATTTAGCAACTCCTCTTTTAATTCAGCCTAGAAAGTTTTCAGTTGATACACATGTGTAAGAGAAGTGAAGTTACTACAGAGAAACATGCAGACAGGTTTAACATGTGCATGAACTGCTATAATTGGCAGTGCTGATAACGCATCTTATACACTTCAGTAAAAAGATCTTTTTGTCGTGCATCTTTTTTGATGTCATTTACTAACAAGACTAAAAATATGGCTTCCTGTGTAAACACTGTGAGGTGCATGGTATGTCAAATATTTGTACACTTCATAACTGAAACTGACTTTAGATACAAATTATGAAGGAAAATGAAAACAAAACAGAGAAGCAGTCCAAGCAAGGTTGCATATCAAAATTATACGTAGAAATCACTCCAAGTGCAACATCACAAAATGCAGAGAAGACTTACAACGGCTTTCTTTACAATGACACCATATCTATCTGTCTGGCATCCCTCAAATTTCTCCAGCATAGTTAACTGTTTTTGGATCCCCATTAGAGTTCATCTGAATTTGGACGGGTGAAAATAAATTGCATCACATGGTGGAAACAGAGGTTGAAAGATAAGATGCATACCGATTCCACAACATCAATTACATACTTATTTAAAATATACAATATAGAACAACAAGTCCTTACCAATTGGTAGAGGTGCCCAATTATGCTGCGGGATCCTGTACGACTTAGTACTCGTACTTTATTACGGCTAGAACAGTTCCTTTGAGCGATGGCCTACAAAATGAGACTTGTAAAACACATGCATAATACGAATTGACAATGCGATCTGGTCTCAGTCTTCTCAAAGCATACCTCATTCTTTTGATCAAGCCAGTGGTAGAGAAGATCACCCTACTGATCGTCAGTCATGTGATCCACACGAGACGTTCTTGTAACATCCCTAAAACACTTGCCAGAGAAGTGTTGCTTCTTTAGCCTGTGGCGCTGCTGGCGCAAACATGCGGAGAATATGCTTTTGAGAACAACCTGTACTTCCAAGCTATTCTCATCGAACATGAAAAATCTCTGTAGACAACAATGAGGATCATATATAACAGACTGAAAGCTAAGAAGACAGTGACAAGGCAATGGAGTATGTCCAAGAGATAGAGGACTTACATGTTACTTCTTCAGTAAACCTTCAAAATGGTCAGGGGTATTTCGGTGGTGTTTCCATGAGGGAAAGATGGGAATATCATTTCTCACAAAAACGCCTATGATCGATGCAATATAAGCAGATTCATGTGGATCTAGTGACCTTCTGAATCCTGCTATATATGAGATCAGAAGTCTTGAATTAGTTATTTCAAGCATCCGCGCAAGATTTTTTCCCATCGTCGGCCCCCTTGTTAATCTTCGTCATAGTGCAACTAAAAAAATTACATCAAAATATCAATGTATACATATTACATATAAAAGGGCATGCTACTACTAGCCTCTAAACATATAACAAATTTGGTGTCAAACTCATTTGCAAGGGAGTATATGTCTTTGTCAGTACTGAAGATCGTTGGGAGATCATAACCAGTTTCTTGATGAGAACCTGCTGGTGAAACTGGTTCTACTGCCAATTCTTCCTGGTAACCGGATGGGCTACTGGCGGCTATGGGATGTATATTTTTCTATTTGCAGCCGCCAGTGTAACAGGACCAACTGGTGCGAGATTAGGACGAAACTTTTTATGCTGATGTTTTGCTTTATTGTTTTTTTGGCCTGGTTGTCATTTTCAACTAGATTAAGTAGAGTCTGAGACCTTGTTCTGACTCCGTTTCCTGCATTGGAAGCAAATAGCTTTTCAGATTTATCATGGAATCGTGTGAAAAAAGAAGAAATTATTAGGAGTTCTTGTAGAGGTTGAAAGCTCGAAAAGCAATGATTCCCATCACAACTGTAGTACAGTACTTCCGCTATGAGTACTCTAACCATATGTAACCCTAAGTGAGAAGAAAACACATGATGTTCCAATACAATCGACTAACCTGCAGGCTTGACTATAATATTGATAACATAACTAGCAGGGCCTACCTGGTTATACTCTAAACAAGGAGCCATGACATACTAATTCGGCTTAGGACGTCAGCTAGAGTTGACGTATACCAATTGTGCTATCTATAAACCTGTACGCCCCAACTAGAATCATTTTAGGAGATATTCCACAGATGTCAGAGGAGCTTCATAACAATGGTAATGAAGGCTCTAGCAAACTTTAGTAATGATCGAGTATATGAGCAATATGCAGTACATTACAACAAACGATGAAGTACTTTTGATAGTAATAAGGTGTATAAATAAAGGAAGAATAAAGTGTGCAACAACCTTCATATGGGGAGGAGACGAGTTTACGCTTTGCGTTGGTGCGATCGAATGGGGGGCGCATCATTGAAGCAGAAAAGACTTTGCAGCGATTGTACCGTGTTTGCCGGCGATGCTGTGCATGCTCCGGCGCGGTGGTAATCGGCGTGGGGAAGCCGCTCCGTCTTACTAAACAAGAGAGTGGTGCCTTCCGTCACAATGGTACCTGGTGAGGAGGCAGTGGTGGTGGGGAGGGACGGCGGTGCGGGGCCACATTCATGGGAGATGCTCCGGCTCTGAGGTCGAGTGAGAGATGTGGGATACAGCGTGTTTTATATGTATCACAAGGGCGCCAGTGGTAGGTTCGAATTTTTTGAATTGCGTTGCGCCGGGTAGTTCAAAGAAAAACCCGCCAATATCATTCAAATTTTGGTGATCTCACTTTAGAACGAGATGAACCCGCCAAAAAAATTGGCGATCTCTACTCTATGATTATTGCTACACTAGCCAGGAGCCAAACATGAGGAAGTGCATCGAATGCGATGGGAGGTATGAATGCACCAGCAGCCTTTCCCAGGTGCAGACTCCGTGTAGTCCCTACGACGAAAAGCTATGCGCAATCACGAGCAGGGCCTCTACTTCAAGCACTCCTACTCTAGGGTCTATTTGATTCAAAGGATTTGCCTAGGAATTGCGTAGTATTAAATCCTATAGGAAAATTTCCTATGATGGATGCTTGCTTTGTAGGATTGATTCCCATAGTACTAGTTTTCATAGGAAATCAAACATCCACGCATACCTCTTTTTCAGATTATAGGGCATGTTTGATTCCTAGGAAAGGAAAATCGCAGGAGTAGGAAAAATGTAGGATTGTAATGTCATGCCCACTCCAATGCTATAGGAATTCATATGAACCAAAGTGCGTTTGATTCCACCATAGGATGTTTGATATCCTATGAAAACTAGTACAAAGGAATCCTTAGGAAAAATCCTATGGGAATCAATCTTACAAATCAATCAGACGTCGTAGGAAAATTTCCTATAGGATTTAATCCTACAAAATCCCTAGGGAAATCCTTTGAATCAAATGGACACCCATTTTTTCTACTCCTACGATTTTCCTATCCTACGAATCAAACATGTGCACTCTCCTTTTAGGGAAAAAATACTACTATGTAGTATACTACCTCCATTCTGGTTCATTAGACAAATGCGTACTCAAAGAAAATAATTTGACTATAAATTTGGTCACCAATTTATGAACTTTATGTCACAAAAATTGTACCATTGGAATCGTCTTTCGAATATAAATAAATTGGTTAAAAATTATTAAATATAATTATATATTATTGACAACATTTACAGTCAAACTATGTTCTGGAAGTAAGTATTTGCATAATAATTTGCACGTGAGATGTGTACGTTCTCTTGTGAGACCTTTAACTTTGTTCACATGGTTCGTGTTTGTATCAACCTTATCTGATACGTAAACTGTACTCGGTACTTGGTTTTTAATAAAAGGGAGTTGTTCATCCTTTGAGTGTAGAGGCTGTGGTATCCCCATTTCAAAAAAACAAACATGAGACTCAAATAAAACACTATCATATCATCTCTAGCTATGAGATGGAAAGTAAGACATGTCATCACTTATAAAATTATAATAGGTAAAGCTCAAAATACTATTAAAGAATTTTGATCCACATCATATCCATAAATTATTTAGGTGTATACTTGGTTCTTGGTACATAATAATACTCAAAAAAATGTAACATGCTTAGAGAAATGACAGAGAAGATTCTAGAATGGCAGAGAATTGTGTTTTGAAGTTTTAGCATAGCGTTCATTGTGCTAAAGACTATCTATTGAATCTTCTAGATGCTAGAATGGTAAAGATCTAGAGGTTAGCTATGTTGTGATTTGCCAGTCTTCATCCAGTGGTCCACCTTCAAAGTTATTCGTACACTATACAGTAGTAATAAGATAAGATAAGAAAGTTCGACCTAGTTTCACGACATCGTTTCCTTTTTCTTGTTGCGACAGAGTCACTACAGTTGAGTCGGTCCAAGAAATTCCACATATTTTCTGGCTATGTGCTAGGGAAAAGGGGGCACAATCGTTGTCACATAAAAACTAACACACGTGTTTTTTTCTTTTTTCATGGATTTGTTGCATTTTTCCGTAACAGGGTGACAAATTGTTGGGAAGACCATTGATAGAATATTCATTCATCATCTTGTTCTTGCAACTCTCATTTTTTTACTCATATATGTACCTCTCTCCCCTCTTGATTAGATCCTATGTACTCCCTCTATTCCAAAATATAAGATGTTTTAGCTTTTGTCAAACGAATATATCTAGACACCTTTTAATGTGTAGGCCTCTCTCCTCGGGAGAGAATTATCCCACCAGGTTGACACTATGCAGGATAAAGACCATGTCTGTAGCTAACGCATAATCCTACTCCCTTTGTATCAAAATAGATGTCCCAAGTTAGTCAAAAATTGGAAGAATCTATATACTACTACTAAATAACTAAATAGTGTTTTCTAATTGTCGACCAAATAGCACACATAAAGTTAAAGGTTGAATTAATTTGACAAAATCACCCGAAACACTTTTAAATGGCTATAAAAGTGGTTATCCCTTTAATATATAAATTGTGGAGAGTGTACATATGTTCAGGAGGGATCCTAGCAGTTACCTCTTCCTTTCCCTATAAGCATTGGCGCAATGATTATACTACACTACAGCTGTATAGAGACAAAGTTGGGGTCCTGATCTAAAGTCACCATCAATGGGATACCGCTGCCACTGCCATCAGCAGGACCAAAACCAAAGATGGTGGAAGAATGGAGGCTCTTTTTTTGGAGTAAAGAAGAGTGGAGGCTTTGAGAAAGTGAAGTTGGTGAGATGCAGCATGACAACGACGAAAAGGTAGCTACCGCTCTGCACGGAATTGATAATAACTACTAATTACTACTAGAGTACAGTAGGAAAGATAATCACACCCAAAATTGGCTCTCGCAACATTGTGGATGGTGATGCTGATGCATATCACATTCACCAAATAACCAAATATTTTACCAGCAAGTACACGATCATACATTCGTACTAGTAATAAAGGTTTTTCAATTTATTGGCGCAATATTGCAATCTATATATCCGATCATCAACTAGTCCCTCCATTCCAAAATATATAAGCCTTTTTGTAAGTTGTTTTAGCTCTATAAATAGGCTTATATTGTGAAAACAGATGGAGTACTAACTAAGGTCTTCCACGTGCCGGCTCATTGATGGAGATCGACGATAGTTTCACGCTTCAGCTTTGCCATCTCGGCTAGGAGTTTGTCATTCTGGTCCTCGAGGTCCTGGATCTGTTCGAAGCTTATGCCCAGCATCTCCATCATGCTGACGTTCCGTCGCTTCAGCTCGTCACGCTTAATCAAGTATTCCATGGCGAGATTCTTGAGGAGACTAAGCCCGACCTTGTCAGCGGCAAGTTTGGATTAAAGTCTAGTGCACTCCTTGACGGGGGCGCTTCTATCCGCTGTCTTGATGCAGAAATCGCCCATCACCTTTTTCACCATAAACTCAATCTCGGAGCGTAAATTCAGAAGTGTACCCAGAGAACTATCAAGGAAAAGAGACATGGAATCACAATTCTAATGATTTCTTACCTTGCGGCTGTACCATTGGCCTCCATCAGGGATGGTGAAGATGATTCTACAGGTAGGAGTGCCGCGGGAATGCAAAGTTCGCCCGACCTAAAACAACATTGAGAAAAAATGTAGTAATAGGGAAATGAGCAAATCAAGAAACGGTCAAAGGCATGGAAAGTTGCCCAAGCACAGAGATTTACCTGAAGGTATTAGTCTCTATCAGCGACGATGAAGATGATTCTGCAGGCAGGGGTGCTGATGGAATTTGAAGACTGTCCGACCTAAAAACACCGTTGAGGAAGAACGTGCTTTTTTTAGGTAAATGAGAAATCAAGAAACGGTCAAATACATGGAAAGTTGTGCAAGAATGGAGATTTACCTGAAGGTATCTGTCCCTTGTTGAAGTGGCTTTGAAGAACCTTGAGTTGAAGACCTCTCTCATGTAGTCGAGGGATTCGACTAGGACCCTTTGATCGTTGCATTGCCTGGTACCGATAGCAACATAATGGCAGAACGGCAAGCCGACTTCTTATCTTCCGCCAGCTTCGCCGTCGTGGCACGAGCCCTTCTATGGCGGTACTTGTTCCCGGTCATGCAGGTGAAATAGCACATCAAAAAGGAATGAAAACGGGTAAAGCAATCTAGCAGAGAAGAGCTATAGTACCAAAGAGGAGGAGGAAGAAGGTCGTGTCCGTGAGAGGTGGCCTCCTGGACTCCACACGAGTAAAAAAACCATTTCCGTTCAGATACAACACTTGACGTAGAAATCAAAGAGACAGTCGTAAGCAGTTGTCACCCCCAGCATGGTCTAGACATCCACTATACAGTTGAACGTGCCTTGCACGGGACTATAATAGGTGAAGCTCAAAAAATATTTTTAATTTCGAGCCACGTCCATAAAGTCTCGGGTGTATATTTGGTTCTTCTACTTTGTACTGTATCACGTAGAAATCAACCTAGCTACTCCTACCTAATACTCCACATGCTCTAGAGAAGATTCTAAAATTATTGAAAATTGTATTTTGAGATTTGTGCATAGCGTTCATTGTGCTGAAGACTAACAATATAATCTTCTAGATGCTACTCCCTCGTTCACAAATATAAGACATTTTACCTTTGTGAAACGAATGTATCTAGATGTCAGCCTATATACTAAAAGACATATAGATACATTTGTTTCACAAAGCTAAAATGTGTTATATTTCTAGACGGAGGGAGTAGAATGGATAGAAGATCCAACGGTTAATTAGCAATGTTGGGATTCACGAGTCTAGATCCAACGGTTAAAGTTCAAAGTGACTCGTAGAGCTTCCACTATTGCAGGGCAAGAACTAAGATCTAGAGTCGGAGGTATTAGCCCCTTCATGCTCGTTGTCATGTCCTTTACTTCCTCCTTGTCGTTCCGATCCATGTCTTCGCGCTCAATATTGTGATGCAGCTCGCGACGGTGTCGCAGCTCGTAATCCTTTGGAGATGAACCCTCGAACGACATCTGAACAAAACAGACCAAAAAAACACGACAAGAACATGATATACGAACCTCGGGAGATCCAGGGGGGTTATATATTACGAAGTTTCACAACAAAAGGAAGGTACTGGGAGAAAACGAGTCGGAGGCAGAGTCCGGAGTGGCCACACCACCTGGTGGCGCGGCCAGGGGTGGGCCCGCGCCACAGGGTGGTGTGAGCCACCTTGGCTCCATTTCCGTACCTCTTTCTCTTCGTAACTTTCCTTATTGACTAAAAACTGCAAAAATATAATTGGATAGTATTTTCGCGGAACTTTTCTTACCAGAACTGTTACCTATTTGAAAACGGATTCTGCAGGTTCCTGAATTTGGTATCTAGTAGATTCTTCCAGAGTCACCACTTGAATAACATCAATATCTTCATCTTCATACACTTATTGTGAGTCATGAAACCTTCCACTTTCTCATTACACCATTTCCTCCACCTACCTGGAAATTTCTTTCACACAAAACTTCACACAGTTCTCATTAGCAACGTTAGTATAAGTGAAGTGATAAAACCTTTTGAGTTCAACTGCAACTGAAAACCATCAAAACTTAAGCTACTATAGCAACTCCTTCCGAAAACCCAAAAAAAATCAAAAAGGAAATCAAATAGAGAAGCAAATGCAAAAGTGGCAAAATCTGTCAAAACAGACCAGTAGGTAAAGATCAATTTTTTCGAAAATCTTCTGTTGCTCAAATCAAAAAGTTCAAACCTAACGAAAGTTTAATAACAACCTGGGGCAGAAGCACAAATAATTACAGCTCAATCTGACAGACAGAGATCTCTCACGAATTTTTGCGGTGAAGCACAAAAATCTGTTTCGGGACAGCAACTTCCCCAAATCTTACTTCTCTCTCATTAGAGGTTGATCTTGACACAAAAACCAAACAAAAAGGATAAGGAGAGGTTATTACCGAAGTAATAACTTGCAAGACTCGAAGAAACAAAAACAAACTTAAAGCAAAAATAAACTGGATTGTCTCCCAAAAAGCTCTTTCTTTATAGCCATTAAGATGGGCTTGATGATTTCAAAGATGCTCACATAAAATATGAATTAAAGTGAAAGAGAGCATTAAGAATCAAAAATACACACATTTAAGTCTAACCCACTTCCTATGCAAGATAATTTTGTAAACAAACAAGTTGTTGAAACCAGAGGCTACTATCATAGGAAGGCAAAAGAAATGTAACATAAAAACTTTCGGCATAAAACGAGGAAACTTGATATTATTGAGATACATAAGAACACTTTTCCCTCTCTCATAGTAAATTTCAGTATCATGCATAAACTTAATGATATAACTATCACAAGGGCCATCGTAACAATGATCACATATTCTAACAGAAAACACAGGAATACTAGCTCTCATAACACTAGTTTGTGGGGCAATATTAGAGGTATCCTTACAAAGGATAGTGTGTCCCTCTTCTACATATTTAGTGACAAAGTCTTTCACATTTGATATTATAGGTTCACCATCCATTTGTTTATCAGGTTCAACAACTTTGCTTATACTTTCATCAATCATACTAGCTATCATAGAATGTTCCTTTATCTTAACTGGGAAAGGCATTTTCTCAATATAAGGTTCAGGTAAAACATGATTAGTAGTATAAACTTCATTATTTCTTGCAGGAACACTCTTAGCAATATCTTTATAAGGTTCATGATACTTATTCCACTTCTTTTTAGGCACTTCAATGTAGGAAGCAAAAGCCATAAAATAAGAAGCAATGGCTTGAGAGTCTAGACCATAAGCATTTTTAATATTTTGAAAGTCATTAGTTCCCATAAAAGATTCAATGCATTCATAATCTTAATTTATACATGAGATTCTACCTTTGTCATTCTCCCAAGCTCCAGCATTGTCTTGAATACGGTCCAGGAGATCCCATTTAGCTTCTTCTTCCATGCGAGTGAATGATCCAGCACAACAAGCATCCAATAAATCCTTATCATGAATAGAAAGCCTTGCATAAAAGTTATTGATAATAATATTGTTGGGGAGCTCATGAATGGGACATTTGAGCATTAGTAACTTTAATCTCCCCTAAGCTTGAGTTGTACTCTCTCCATCAAGAGGCCAAAAGTTGTATATTTGATTCCGATCTTTATGAATCTCACTAGGAGGATAAAACTTTGAATAAAAGAGAGGTACTATTTCCTCCCATTGAAGAGCTTGACCATTCTTCAACAGCTTATACCATTCCTCAGCTCTTCCTTTCAGTGACAATGAGAATAACTTCTTCTTAACTTGATCTATAGTAATACCTGCACACTTGAACAACCCGCATAATTCGTGTATCAAGAGCAAATGATCACCGGGATGGACAGTTCCATCCCCAACATAGTAGTGTTCCATAACAGGATCAATAATTCTTGTAGGTATTTTAAAAGCATCATTTTCAGCAGGTGGTGGTTCATCTACTACCTTAGCAGTGGTAGTAGCTTTTCCAAATAAGAAACTCAGCGAATTATCCATAACGAAAATAAAGCAACTAACAGAAGTAAACAATACTCACAGTAGAAGTTTCCTTTACTAGTTCCACTCTCCAATAGCACTTCACTCCCAGGCAACGGCACCAGAAATTAGTCTTGATGACCCACAAGTATAGGGGGTGTATCACAGTATTTTCGATAAGTAAGAGTGTCGAACCCAACGAGGAGCAGAAGGTGCTGGCTAGTGGTATGGATCAGGAATTCTCTGTAAATACTTAGCAAATGGATTTTTAGGGGTTTTTGATAAAGAAAATAAATACAGTACGAGTAAGTAAACGACCAAAAGAATAAATGTAGCAAGTGGCCCAATCCTTTCTTCAGCAAAGGACGAGCCGGTTGTATTACTTAAGATGACCAAACGTTCTCGAGGACACATGGGAAGACTGTCAAGTGCTTTCGCTTCATATAGTTGATTAATCTTCTTTAGCTTGCTAAGTGTTGTGTGGGTGAACCTGTGCTAATGTACCGACCTTCCTAGGACTAATACATACTTGTGATTATACCCCTTGCAAACATCTATAAGTACAAGAAAGTAATTAAGGTAGAAACCTAACCATAGCTTTAAACTCTAAGACCCTGACGTCCCTTGTGCAATGGTTTCCTAACGATGGTTTAGGTTTCTGTCACTCCGGCAACCCCTACGATTAGTAGCCAAATACACAATGCATTCCCCTAGGCCCATATAGGTGAAGTGTCATGTAGTCCACATTCACATGACACCACTAGAAGAAGTACACCACAACTTAAATATCAAACTATTGAATCTTTCTCAACACAATTCCACTACTAACAACATGACTTCTCCCATGTCCTCAAGAACAAAACGAACTACTCACAAGACATCATATGGATCATGATCAGAGATGAAATAATGATGTATAACAATCTAAACATAAACAATAATTCAATGGTTCACTCAATAGCATTAACTACAAAGAGTAATCAACACAGGGAAAGTTTCCCCTAAGAACTATGCAAGGTTCAATCCAATTGTTACAGCAATATGGAGATGGTGATGAGGGTGTTGATGGTGATGATGGTGGTGTTGATGGAGACGATCTCCCCTCTCCGGGAAGGAATTCCCCCACCAGAAATCTATCTGCCGGAGAGATCTTTCTCTCTCAGTGTTTTCCACCCCGCAGAGGTGGCAGAATCTTTCTGTGGTAGCTCCCCGGGTATTAGGGTTTCGGGAGGATTATATACGCCAGATGGGAGAGCCAGAGGTGGGCCAGGGCGGCCACACCACCTGGTGGCGCGGCCTAGGCTGGCCCATGCCAGGGGGTGGTGTGGGGCCCCTGTGGCCCATCTCCACTCCTCCTTCTGGATTCCTTCGTCTTCTGGAAAAATAGAATTTTCTGTACATTTTCTTGGATTTTCTGATCTTCGCGAATTTTGCCTCCAAACAGCACCTTTTCCATCAGAATCCAGACTATAGCGGTCCATGCTCCAAAAGTCATCAACCATGCAAAAACAGATGAAATAACATAAGTATCATCTCTTAATATGAAATATATTAATGAATAACAGTAAATTATGATATAGAAGAGTGATGCAAAATGGACGTATCACATAGTAGGCTGTATTCTCAATGTGTGTAGATAGTTATTATTAATAGAATTAATGTATGCCTTTTTCTCTAACAGGACTATTGGTTAATAATAACAACTTAATTTTTGCTAAATCACATTTGATACAGCATATACATGTGTGGCTCATGTCTTTTACTAATAGACTTAATGTATGGTTTTTTTCTCTAACAAGACTATTGGTTAATAATAACAACTTGATGTTTGCTAAATCACATTTCATACAGTATATATGTGTGTGGCTCATGCCTTATACTATTAGAATTAATGTATGCCCTTTTTTCTCTAACAAGACTATTGGTTAATAATAACAACTTAATGTTTGCTAAATCACATTTCATACAATATATACATGTGTGGAACGTGCCTTTTACTAGTCCATTCTAGCTAGCATCTAAATAGAAGATACACTATGGATAGTACATTATTTTACCCACTATATTGTACGAATAACTTTGAATTTTGACCATTGGATCAAGACTCGCGAATCCCAACATTGCCAACCGGTTGGATCTTCTTTTCCATTCTGGCATCTAGTAGATACAATTGATAGTCTTCCTTATCGTATCTTACCACTATATTTTTTGCGAATAACTTTAATATTGATCGGTTGCATCAAAACTCGCGAATCCCAACATCGCCAGTTGTTGGATCTACTGTTCCATTGTAGCATCATCTCTAGAAAATACTATTGTTTATCATATCTTATCTTACCACTGTACAGTGTACGAATAACTTCGAATATATTGATCGTTGGATCAAGACTGGTGAATCCCAACATTGCTAGTCGTTGGATCTTCTTTTCCATTCTACTAGCTAGCATCTCTAGTGGAATATATATTATGGATAGTACGTCTTTAGCACAATGAATGCAATGCACAAACCTCAAAAAACACTACTCCATCATTCTACTCCCTTCGATCCAAATTACTGTTCTCAGATTTGTCTAGATTCAGATGTATCTAGCACTAAAACATGACTAGATACAACCGAATCTAGACAAATCTGAGAACAATAATTTGGATCAGAAAACTATAGAATGATGGTGAAGTGTGTTTTGAGTTTTGTGCATAGAATTCATTGTGATGAAGACTATCAATAGAATATTCTAGATTGTTCAAAAAAATAGAATATTCTAGATGCTAGAATGGAAAAGAAGATCCAACGGCTAGAAATGTTGGGATTAGTGAGTCTTGATTCAACGTTCAATATTCAAAGTTATTCATAAACTATATAGTGGTAAGATAAGATAAGATAAGAATAGAACAATTTTGAATTGGATCCATAGCACCAATCCTGACCATTGGGCTGTTAGATCCAATGGTTCAAAGAAGCTGGATTCGTGTTGAATAGTACCTAGAGAAAACTCCAGCATGTTCTAGAACCATCATGTCATCACCCCCAAAATTTCATAGCACAGTAGGTTGTATTCTCTCTACTACTACTAGTAAGTTACACGTGTCCTACACGTGAGGCTTAGATAATAGACGTCTGGCATATCATCATTGTATAAAATTATAATAGGTAAAGTGGAAAAAATATAAATTTGATCAACATCTATAAAGTATGGGTGTATATTTGGTTCTTCTACTTTGTATCATCATGTGTAGAAGTCAAAGATTATTAGCTACCTAACACTTGAAATTTTTGGTAACATGGTCTAGAGAAATGAGGGAGAAGATTCTAATATGATGGAGAAGTGTGTTTTGAGAGGTTTATGCATGGTGCATTCATTGTGTTCAAGACTATCACTAGAATCTTCTAGATGCTAGAATGGAAAATAAGATCCAATGGCTGGAAATGTTCGGATTCGCGAGTCTCAATCCAACGGTCAGTATTCAACGTTATTCATACACTATATAGTGGTAAGATAATGGAGCAATTTTGAATAAATTGGATCCATAGCACCAATCCTGACCGTTGGGATGTTAGATCCAATGGTTCAGAGTAGCTTGATTCGTGTTGAATAGTACCAGCCTAGAGAAAACTCCACCATGTTCTAGAACCATCATGTCACCACCCCCAAAATTTCATAGCACAGTCGGCTGTATTCTCATTATGTGTGGATAGTTATTGTTAATAAACTTAAAATATGCATTTTCTCTAACAAAACTATTGGTTAGTAACAACTTAATGTTTGTTAAATCAAATTTCATACAAAATGTTGGGTTTTTGGATCCAATGGTTCAGAGAAGCTAGATTCATGTTGAATAGTACCTATAGAGCAAACTCCGCCATGTTCTAGAACCATCACCATGTAGCCACCCCCAAAATTTCATAGCATAGTAGGTTGTGTTCTCAATATGGGTAGATAGTTATTATTAATATACTTAATTATGAATTTTTTCTCTAACAAGACTATTGGTTAATAACAACTTAATGTTTGTTAAATCATATTTCATACATTAGAGAAAAAATGCATAAATTAAGTCTATTAATAATAACTATATACACATATTGAGAATATAGCCTACTGTGCTATGAAATTTTGGGGGTGATGACATGATGGTTCTAGAATATGGTGGAGTTTTCTCTAGGTACTGTTCAACACGAATCCAGCTTCTCTGAACCATTGGATCTTATAGCCCAACGGTCAGGATTGGTTCTATGGATCCAATTCAAAACACGCTAGAGACTCTTGTCAAGAAAAAAAAGGAAAAAATAGGCCACACAGACACATCGCGGCCATACCGAGGCACACGTGTGCGGCGTGACGCAGTGGGACGAGGGAGAGATCAGCCAGTCGGTGCGCGTGGGGCGCTGCATAGGAGGGGGGAGAGAGGATGGATGGTGAGAGACAACAAAAGAGAGAGGAAACATAGTAGTACTACTAGTAGTATTATGCTACTAATAGTAGGTACCTGTACCTCGTGTCAGAAACCCGTCAAACTAGCTTTACTCTGACATCGCACCGCCTTCAACTCCTTTGATGCTCTCGCGCTGCCTCCCGTTAATAATCTATTCTTTCTCTTCATTTTTTTTCTTCCGTTTTTTTCTTTGTCAGCTTTGGGGTTAATTTTCTGGTGCCCCTGGTTCAGTAGAACTACGGACTACTCAAGTTTTGCACAATAGTCTTTTTTCTGAAAAATTGGGTCTTGGGCATTCAGATCTAAAATAATTCCAGTCACTGGGAACATTTTCTTCTTATTTCTAACGAGGAATCTGCCCCGAAGTACCAAGAACGTGCACGTTAAAATCCAATGGTGGGCATAAAATTTACATAGTGGTCGAAAGAGAAAACTAAAAATACATCTGGGACCTATACTTTTACAACATGGACCCTAAAGATACAACTCGTAAATTTGAACATGTTTTTCCTAATACTAGTTCGAAACTACCAACCCAGCATTATTGTATACCATGGAAAGACACACCCATCTACAAAATATGGGAACATTATCATGGACTATGGTGTAGATATGGCCATGACCTAATCGGTCATTCCGCTCGAGAAACAATCGAGTGTTCAAGCCATATCTAATGTGGCTACAACTTTTTCGAATGTTTCAAATGTCATGTTTACCATTTTTCATGGCTAGTACTACAAACAAGAGGATGTCATGCGGACCCTTTTCGTTTATTCATTTTCCTTTATATCCTTTGTTTTTTTAATCTGTGTAAGATTTGCTAGCATGCAAATTCATATATATCAAGATATTGAGTCATTCAGAAATATCGGTGATTTTCAAGATATTGACCCACAGTGTACACCTTCAAAATCGTTTCATAGTATAAATTCAAGAGCAAACCTGCGATGGGTTCCTGACACGAGGTAGAGAATACGGGGAGTAGTAAAATGCAATGAGATGGGGGAAGTAATTTCTAGAGCCCTAGTCATTGCAGCCCCTAATTTCTGGCATCTACCATTTCTCTCTGCATGTGGTAGAGCGCGAAGGAAAAAATAAACCAATGGGGAGAGAATTATGGTACAGTTAAGAGGCTAGCTCTAATAATGTTCCCAAGATTTTCTCACCAATTTTCAAGCCCACGTCTTGGTACCAACAAAACAATAGTACTAGCTAGTACTCCCTCCGTTCCAAAATATAAGATGTTTTAGTTTTGTGAAAAGAGTGCATCTAGACCTCTTTTGGTAATTTAGATTGAACATATACAGTAAATGATTAGAGAGATCCTTGTGGTAACTAGTATTTCCAATTAAGCATTTAGATGATATGGCATGCAATTAAATGATTAGAGAGATCCTTGTGGTAACTAGTATTTTCTAAAAAACATGGGTAGGCATAGTTTTTTATTTATTTTGAGAGGTGGGGGCAATGCCCAAAGGGCCAAATTAAAAAGAGTTTGGCTATTCTGCATAGTCTGCTCTACATGGGTTATACTCCATAGGGCAGGCTCCATGGGCTTCATTCTCAAATTTTAGTGGGATGTGCTCAGTAGTCCCCTGACCCCTAAAAGGCCAAATTAATATGTTCTCAACTATGCACCATGGGCTCCTTTCTCAAATTTAACTGGGTTGTAGTCAGCAGTCCCCTGACCCCGAAAAGACTGAATAAAAATGATATGGTCTAAAGAGGGGACGAGTGAGCTACGGAGTACTAGATGTCTTCTCCTAGTTAATAAAAATTGCATTGTGATGTGCTCGGCCGGATTCGAAACAAAGACCTCAGAGAGGGAGGGGAAAGCGATAATTATTTTTGGCAGTTATTCATGTCAAAATTCAGCAGCACAGAATAAGGTAGAAAAATTATCAACAGATTCGAAGTTCATATGCAGGAGCACTTGACCAATTCAGCAGCATTTCAAAAGTGGCCAATTCAGCAATACAAACAATGAAATACAAATAGTAGTACAGAGAGAACCAATTTTTATTTCAGCCCTAAAAACCTTGTCGCACGATCAGTTTGTCGTTTTCACCAATAACACTCGACCATTCGAGCAAGCAAAACTGACGATCAAGTCTGCTTTGAGTACCTTCTTCTCATGTAAATGCATGTGTGACCCCCATATGCAACCCAAAATGGCCAAGTCTCATCTAGATTGTGACACAACCATGTTTCAAAAGAAAAGCAAGACTATCCACTGCCCTTGATTTAAACAAGTACCAGTACATCGGTATTAGTTCCACAAAATGCTTTAATAATAGTAACGACAGAACATTTGAGAGATTCAGTAGCTTTCCTGCTTGAAATTCAATAGCAGTACAGAGATAATAATTTCTTGTTCCATCTCAGAAAACCTTGGCACACGATCAGTTTGCCCTGTTCTCCTAATAGGCTCGATCATAGGAGCAGGCAAAACTGATGATCGTGTCTACTTCTGTGCGAACATGACCTCATTTCATCAATGCCTGTGTGACCCCCATATGCAACCCAAAATGACCAAGACTCATCTAGATAATTGTGACAATGCTAGGTTTCAAAAGAAAAGAAAGACAATCTGCTGCACTTGATCTAAACAAGTAACAGTACATCACTATTAGTTCAACAAAATACTTTGGTAATAGCAACGACAAAACAAAGGCAAAGCAAGACCATCTCCTGCCCTTGACCTAAACAAGTACTACCAGTACCGGTATATAGTAGTACAAAATAGTCTGAAGTACAAGAACTAGTGCTATACTAGTACTACTCTGCATCCAAAATCAACCTCTAGTACACGTGTGTCTGTGGTATGTAGTGAAAGTGGGATAAAAAAATCTGAGGTATTAGAATGGTCAATTTGGAATTCTACCTCGTGATGGATGCATATTGAGTAATACATGCCCTGGGTCTGAAAATTTTGAAGGTACACCACCATGGAATTCTTTTCCTTCTGCATGATGCCAGGCACCACCCTGCTCCCAAGAGTGAAGTAATTGTGAACTGCACCCTCCCAAAACCAAGCCTTTGGTGACGGGTGATAGACGGTGAACTACACATTGTACAAGAGTGACGAGCACCCGTCCGGCCTAACGCACATGACGGATACGATGATGTCGCCCCACTCGAGCATGTCAAATAGCACAACGAACACCATACCATCGTCTCCAGATCTGGTGCTCTCTAGTATCGATGAGCGTGGTGCTGACAGCGGCTAAGAGATGAACCTGGGATTTCTAAAGGAAGTAAGAATCGGCGGACTAAATTACAGCATGCTAAATATACATATACATATAAGAAGTTCTCAGGCGCCTGAGATCTAGGCACTCCCAAGAAAAAATACAGTGCCATGTTTCAAAGGAAATGCTAGATCATCTCCAGTGTTTGATCTAAACAAACTTGAACGATAGATCATCATCAGAATCATGATGGTCATATTTGCCATCTCCCACATTATGGATGCAAAATGAGTAATCTAGTGTGAACTGATGTCTACGCACTTCTATTCTTGTAGACAGTTGTTGGGCCTCCAAGTGCAGAGGTTTGTAGAACAGCAGCAAGTTTCCCTTAAGTGGATTACCCAAGGTTTATCGAACTCAGGGAGGAAGTGGTCAAAAGTATCCCTCTCAAGCAACCCTGCAATCAAGATACAAGAAGTCTCTTGTGTCCCCAACACACCCAATACACTTGTCAGGTGTATATGTGCACTAGTTCGGCGAAGAGATAGTGAAATACAAGTGCTATGGATATAAGACAATGGTGCCAGAAAATAGCTTTGATGGCGTGGAAAATACTAAAGGCAAACTGAAATAAAGATGGAAGCAAGCAAACATGTAACAGGTCTAATTACAAACGATCTTCTCTTTATGATACTACTCTGAACTACTCTCCGGTTGGACACTCTAATCCATGGTAGGCCTATAACAGCACACCTCAAAGTTTGCTTTCCACATCTAGATAACCCCACACTGTCACCTTGAGCACTAGATGGTTCCAACAAACACCACAATTTCATAGAGACATCCAACTCCAAATATAACTCATAACAAGTATTTGTAATATCTAGCCTAAGTGCCACCATGGTGTGCACGCTGTCACTTTCACACGCATGGGGAGAGCAGAGATCTATTAAAGCACTTGAGTAGCAAAGTAGATCTACTTGATTACAAAGCTCATGATCACAATATGATCATGCATAGAGAGAGATGAACACGTAGCTACCGGTAGAACCCTTAGCCTCGAGGAAGAACTACTCCCTCATCATCATGGGAATCAGCAACGGCGATGGAGATGGTGGTGCAAATCAATGGACATGGCTCCGAGGGCACTTCCCCGTCCCGGCAGGGTGCCGGATCAGAGACTTCTATCTCGCGAATCTCCTCTTCGGTGGCGGCGGTGCTGTGAAACTTTTCGTGGCTGTAGGCTTGACTATTTAGGGTTTCTGCATCGGAGGCTTCTTATAGGACAAAGGGCGATGTCAGAGGGTGGACCAAGGGCCCACACCACCTGGTGGCACGGCTAGGGGGACCCGCGCCACCACATGGTGTGGCCAGCCCCTGGCCCCTCTCCGTCTCGTCTTCTGGCTCCGTGAGTCTTCCGGCAAAATATCGACTATGGCTTTTGTCCGATCCAATTCCGAGAATATTCATTTTCTGGCTTTTCTATAACCAAAAACAGAAGAAAACAGGCAACTGGCACTGTGGCATCTTGTTAATAGGTTAGTTCCATAAAATGTGTAAAAGTACTCCAAAGTGTGGACAAAACATAAGAAAGTAGATATAAAACAACCATGGAACATCAAAAATTATAGATACGTTTGCAACATATCAACATCCCCAAGCTTAACTCCTGCTCATCCTCGAGTAGATAAGTGATAAAAAGAAAAGAATAATTTTTGAGGTGACATGGACCATCACAATCTTGATCAAGGCATTTATAAAACATTGATAGCTGGGATCATAGTACTCTAAACATGAGCATGAAAGATGAAGTTCTAACAATAAGACATAGTGATTATGCATGCAACATGAAAGGATACAAACAAAGATCATGAATAACAATGCATTGAAAGATGTTTGTTGGTTTCACATATAGAAAACATAGCATAGTGGCATTCAGCTTATCCCTCATGGAGTAGCAAAACCTAAATGCATAGGACACCTTCAGAGTTCATAAGGGTGACTAGATACAAATAGTTCAAGAACAAGCAATATCAAAGTTATGAATCAATCAACAAGTCTTGGGACAATGCACATTAAACTAAGAATGGCCACTATTCTCTCTCAGTAGGTGCATAAAGATAGAAGATGGAGACCCAACATAAAATTAAAAGAAAGGCCTTCATAGAAGGAAGCAGGGATTCAAATCTCATAAAGAGCTTCCAAAAATTATGGTATTTACCAGCTTTCAGCTCTTATGGCCCCTATCATAGGCATCTTTAAGTGATTAAGGTTAAAGTGACACAACTAAGAGGATATGATTCACAAGTTATAAGTTGAAATCTCATGCCCCTTGCTTACGAGTACCGAACCTCATGCTACTCAACTTTAGTCACAAGTAAGCTCTTGTCATTGTAAGTACATATGTATCATAGAGAACCGCCAACAAGGTACCCCTTGCCCGATGATACGGAAGAATCCCCATATCAAAATGACAAGGCAAGCAGACAACGAGCATCTCAGCAATCTTCTTATTTACCATGGGAAAATGGTGCTTTTTTCTCTCTTTCCTCTTTTCTCATCTCTTTTTTTCTCTTTTTCTCTTTTTTCTCAATCTCTATCTCTTTTTTTATAAGAAGAATGCTTCATAGATTGCTCATTATGGTTACGCTACAGGTTTCCACCATGATTAGGCATGGATTAGACCAGCGGCCCAGGCATTTCTCTAACACATATACAAACTCAATGATCTTACAAGTTCCACTTTTATTTCACACTGTCGGGATCCATAAGCAAAAGAATCATGATATCAACAGGGTATAATGTATAAGTGCAATGTTGAAAGCGTTCCCCATGATACATGGTTCTGCTAACTTCAACTTATAAAGCACAAGCATATACCCAACAAAGATGGGCACATTGGTTCAAGATTATTAAGTGCAAGAAAGTAAAGTGTGCCAGCAAGTTCATGAGAGCTTTAATCACTATTTTTCTCATAACAAGTTTAATTTGGAAGGTACATAAAAACATGAATATACTTGGAATAGCAAATGATAATAGGTAGGTATGGTGGACTCTTTGGAATAACTTTGTTTAATGGAGTTGGATGCATGAGTGGTACTCATACTTGGTTATGGAGGCTAGCAAAAGACTGGGAGCGACCAACTAAGAGAGCAATAATGGCCATAATCATGCAAAGCAACAAAACATCATTGATTAAAGCATAAAGTGATATTACAAGTCGAAAACTAAAGGATCATAAAGGTTATGGTGACTTGGGATAGTCATAGCATGGTGTGAGCATGCGCCAAGTCAACCCAAATAAAGCATCAAAGGAGAATACCACAACACTATGCTTTAATATGTTAAAACAACGCATGATTCTTCCAAGGAACATTAAGAAATCTCAATTGTTTATAACAAGTCATTCTAAAGTAAAGATCAATAAGCATAAAGCCAAAAAAATACCAAGCATGACATGACAAAGCATAGGCCATAGTCAAAACAAGCTCCTTTTACCACTTAAGCATGAACTTTCCTTCTCTTTTCCAGTCCAAACCAAACTTATTTGAAAACTAATGTATGAAAGAGGGGGTCCAAACAATTTATTCAAGCAAACTAAGAAAACCAAAACAAAAACGGAAAAGAAGACTCTCCAAGAACAACACAACTGAGCATGAAACAATAAAAATAAAGTGTTCGGAAGAAACCTGAGATTTTTATTGATGAAGAAGGGGATGCCTTGGGCATCCCCAAGCTTTGACGCTTGTACTTCTTGTATATTTCTTGGGGTGACACGGGGTGGCATCCCCAAGATTGAGCTTTAGTCCATTCTTCAGCTTATTATATCATTCTCTCCATACACCTGAAATTCTTCCTTCATACAAAACTTCACACAATCTTTATTAGCAACATTAGTACACTCAAGATAATAAGTCTTTAGGTTTAGTTTCAACACCAATAAAACATCCACTAAAACATAAGATACTGTAGCACTTCCCTCAAAAATCTCAATTCCCCAAAGAGAACTCAAAAAGGAACCAATAAGAAGCAAATGCAAATAATGGCAGAAATCTGTCAAAACAGACCACTAGGTAAAAACCATTTTTTTCGAACACCTTATGTTGCTCACATCGAAAAGTTTTGAACTAACGAAAGTTAGATAACAACCTGGGGCAGAAGCACAAAAATTCGCGCCTCAAACCGACGTATAGAGGTTGTACACGAATTTTTACGGTGAAGAACAAAAATCTGTTTCGGGACAGCAACTTTAGCAAGCATTACTTCTCTCTCATTAGAGGTTACTCATGGCATAAAAACCACACAAAAAGGATAAGGAGAGGTTATTACTGAGGAAATAACTTCTAAGACTCAACTAAAACTTTTGGGTTATCTCCCAATAAGTACTTTTCTTTAACGCCTTTAAGATAGGCATGATAGTTTGAGAAGATGCTCACATAAGAAATACGAATTGAGGTAGAAGAGACCATCAAGAAGAAAATTCAAAGAACATTTAAGTCTAACCCACTTCCTATACATAGGAATCTTGTAAAGAAACAAGTCATGAAAGCACCAAGCAACAAGCATAGGAAAGCAAAACAAGTGCAACTTCAAAACTTTCAACATAAAGAGGGGAAACTTAATATTGTTGAGATACATAAAACCATGTTTCCCTTTCTCATAATAACTTCCAGTAGCATCATGAATAAAATTAACAATATAACTATCACATAAAACATTCTTATCATGAGCCACATGCATAGAATGATTATTACTCTCCCTATAAGCATAGTCATTCTTATTAATCATAGTGGGAGCAAATTCAATAAAATAGCTATCATTATTATTCTCATCACCATAATCATCAAATATAGGAGGCATATTATAGTCATAATTAATTTGCCCCTCAATAGTAGGTGGACCAAAAATATTATATTCATCATTGTAATCATCATATATTGGAGGTTTTGTATCATCATAAGCAATAGAATAGCTATCTTCCAAAGCTGGGGAACTAAAAAGATCATTTTCATAAAACTAGATTCCCCAAGCTTAGACTTTTCCATAGCATTAGCAATAATGGTGTCCAAAGAATTCATACTAACAACATTGCTATTAGCATGCAAATAAAGTTCCATAGGTTTTTTAATTTTCTCTTCAAACGCTTCATGTCCTAACTCAAGATAAATACAATAAAGCCCTCTAATTTTGTTGTTGTTTTCCATTAAGCCTAACTAGTGAAAATAAAAACAAGAAACAAAAAGACAAAATTGCAGAATCTAAAGGAAATAACTTCGAGCACTCACACACTAGCAACTACACTAGAAGATAGCTTAGTAGCCAGAGGATGTGAGTACCATTTACCTTACCTCCGTGGCAACGACGCCAGAAAATATCTTGATGTCTACGCACTTCTATTCTTGTAGACAGTTGTTGGGCCTCCAAGTGCAGAGGTTTGTAGAACAGCAGCAAGTTTCCCTTAAGTGGATTACCCAAGGTTTATCGAACTCAGGGAGGAAGTGGTCAAAGGTATCCCTCTCAAGCAACCCTGTAATCAAGATACAAGAAGTCTCTTATGTCCCCAACACACCCAATACACTTTGCAGGTGTATAGGTGCACTAGTTTGGCGAAGAGATAGTGAAAAAGTGGTATGGATATAAGACAATGGTGCCAGAAAATAGCTTTGATGGTGTGGAAAAGACTAAAGGCAAACTGAAATAAAGATGGAAGCAAGTAAACATGTAACATATCTAGTTACAAACGGTGTTTCAATGCTTAGAAACAAGGCCTAGGGATCATACTTTCACTAGTGAACACTCTCATATAAATATCTTCTCTTTATGATAGTACTCTGAACTAGTCTCCGGTTGGACACTCTAATCCATGCCAGGGCTATAACAGCACACCTCAAAGTTTGCTTTCCGCATCTAGATAACCCCACACTATCACCTTGAGCACTAGATGATTCCAACAAACACCACAAGTTCATAGAGACATCCAACTCCAAATATAACTCATAACAAGTATTTGTAATCTCTAGCCTAAGTGCCACCATGGTGTGCACGCTGTCACTTTCACACGCATGGGGAGAGCAGAGATCTATTAAAGCAGTTGAGTAGCAAAGGAGATCTACTTGATTACTAAGCTCATGATCACAATATGATCATGAATAGAGAGAGATGAACACGTAGCTACCGGTAGAACCCTTAGGCTCGAGGAAGAACTACTCCCTCATCATCATGGGAATCAGCAATGGCGATGGAGATGGTGGTGGAGATCGATGGAGATGGCTTCGGGGGCACTTCCCCGTCCTGGCAGGGTGCCGTAATAGAGACTTCTGTCCCCCGAATCTACTCTTCGGTGGCAGCGGTTCTGTGGAACTTTTCATGGCCGGAGGCTTGACTATATAGGGTTTCTACATCGAAGGCTTCTTATAGGAGAAAGGGCGATGTCCGAGGCTGGACCAGGGGCCCACACCACCTGGTGGCACGGCGAGGGGGACCCGCACCACCACCTGTTGTGGCCAGCCCCTGGCCCCTCTACGTCTCGTCTTCTGGCTCCATGAGTCTTCCGATAAAATATCTACTTTGGCTTTTGTCCGGTCCAATTCCGAGAATATTCATTTTCTGGCTTTTCTGGAACCAAAAACAGAAGAAAACTGGTAACTGGCACTATGGCATCTTGTTAATAGGTTAGTTCCAGAAAATGTGTAAAGTACTCCAAAGTGTGGACAAAACATAAGAAAGTAGATATAAAATAAGCATTGAACATCAAAAATTATAGATACGTTTGCAACATATCATGAACCTATCATGTTTCTTAAACAGGAAATTAAGGTAATCTTCAGTAATCCTGACGGAGGCCGGCGATGCACTGCTCTTCTGTCAGCACCCAGAATTTTAATCCTAGATGCCTGTTATGCCATACATCGCAATCCTAGCATTACCATTTTTGCGAGACATATCAGATTGGATATCATAGTACATCATCCATTACAAACCATAATAAGGTCTTACACAAATAAAGGATCTCATGATCCAGTCTTAGTACAAACAAGCAGCGAAATAATAAGTGTAGCGGTGGGCTCCATCTTTAGTGTCACAGGCAATGCTGACGATGGGAGATGATCCTAGTTGTCGCAGCCGTCCTGCTGTCCTTCTTCAAGGTAGTCCTCCTCATAGTTTGTCCACAGGAATAGCCAGGTACAAAGCCATGAGTACTCTTTAAGTACTCACAAACTATCACTAACAAGTAAGGTAGTTCTAGTAGGAAAGCTAAGCTCTAAGTTTATTTGCAAAAGCTAGATTTATCTTAAGCTGAATTCAGAAGTAAAGAAAGCTAATTTAAAGATCTAAATCACCTAAGTGTGAAACTAGTTTTCATGTTCACAACCCTGTTGTGGTCAAATCAAGTCAAAAATCATTTCACAAGTCGTTTTGAAAACATCAGACGACGGAACAGTATGGTCACTCCAACTGTCCATGACCGCGGATGCGGCTATTTGAATAGTTTGACACTCTGCAGAGGTGGTACACTTTCACCACTAAATTCGATACATCCATTAGGGATAACCCTGAATAATCATACTTAGTATGCGGATAATCAATCATAACCTTTCAATTAAACACTCTAGTATAGGCACCTCTCCTATGAGCTTGGCCTCCCTGCCATGGCCATCTGCCATCCTAGGCACTTCATAGGTTGACATCATCAAGAGGTAGCGTCAGCTCAAACCTCTCCTGCGAGGGAACCCATACTAATGCATATAAACTTCCGGTTAAGCCTTGCCCAATTTAGGTATTGTGGTTGTACGGTAAAATTGGAATGGTATTGCATCCGAACCCAACCATCAGTCTTTATAAGGGGCTAAGGCTCATGCCTCAACATTTTCATCATCATAAACCAATTGTGTTTCTCAACACATATCAAAACATCTCTATAGAATGACTCATCATTCCAAGGTTTTCATAAGCATTTTCACCAAGTATTCCCATCTAAAGTGATCAAGCTTTATGCTTAGCACTAGCCACTAAGGTTAAGAGTGTTCACTAAAGAGGGGTGCTAATCTTCAATCTCATGCCATAGAATGACATCTAAGTATGACTAGATAGGCCAAGTTTTATACTCTTTATACTATCTATAAGGAAAGTAAAGAACTTTGGTAAAGTAAAAGAAAGTAAAGCTTGCAAGTAAAACTTGGGATTCGCTTCAAAAAAGTGAAACTTGGGATTGGTATAATCAAATGTATAACCAAAGCATACTTAAGGAATCTTGCTTGGGTTAACTTGCATCTAGTGGTGGCTTGCCTTGGTTGGTGCAGTGATTGAAATTCTCGTTGTCTTCTTCGGGATAGAACTCCTCCTCCTCGTAGACTTGGTCGGTACTATCGTCTATAAAGGAATACGGGGTACACAATCACCAAACAATATTTAACTAGTCTATTTAGCACACTAAGGCACACACTTGATGATCTACTATCATCACAATCATCACAAAATTCAAAGAACTAGTTTCATTATTTTATTTGAGAAAAGTAATTTATACTCATTGAAATTAATAAAGATTTAATATTCTCCAAATAGAATATGGGATCTGTGGGGCCCCCGGATTAATCCTCCAAGAATCCTGTTATGCATACAACCACGATCCCATGATTAGTTAGTCGTGGCAGATAACCGACAAGTATCATTACCACATTCGAGAATATATCGAATTACAAGACTTACATAAATGCCGTTATGGCTACATCAATAATCAGCAGCGGACTTCATCAAGCGCAGAGCCCGAGCCATGCCTTAACCTATAGGCAACTGAATGGGAGAACTTCCTAGCTTGCATAGTCGCCAATGCCATCTTCTTCTTGATATCTGGCCAAGTTAATAGGTAGGGACAATGCCAGTGAGTACATTGAATGTACTCGCAAACCACCTTAAGAGAATAGTAATAACAAGAGGATATGTACTATGGCTATGGTATTAGGAGGGCTCCAAGAGGGGTTCTTTTCTCAAATAGTTTCTCTTGTAGATATAGCATCTACATATCTTTGTTCAAAACTTTTATAAAACGTTTTGGAAACCATTTTGAAAAGTTTTGAAAACATTAGGACTGGGTCACCCATTTGTTTGCTTCTCCGGTCTTCCACGACCAAACTCCTTCCATCCCTCTCTGACCATCCCATGGTTATAGCAGGGATCCTTTCCGACCAGTCCATGGTCAAAACCTTTCTCCTTTTCGACCATCCCATGGTCAAAATACTTTCAAAGACTTTGCTTTTCCAAAGTCTTTTTTTTAAAACAAAACCAGCACCGCTCTATAGAAGTTTGTCCAACCCGTCCTTAACCGCGGACACGGCTATTCGAATAGATTTACACTCTGAAGAGGTTGTACACCTTACCCACAGCATCCGGGTACACTACTCTGATCTTCACCGATCGTGGGTCGACTAACCGATCAAGACTCTCCGGATGCCCGCTCCAGTATAAGTGCCTACCCTATGAGCGTTAATCCCCTCAAAACCGGGACGTCGGGCGAGGACCAACCAGAGCGCTTTTTCCACTTCTCGAGTGTGCGCTTTCAATGAGGGGCTCCTAGTAACGCGTGGAGGCCTGCCGACCCTTTGTTCCTTCTCCTGGTCCCACCTTTATCGGAGAAGGCCCACCCTCCAGGGATCCCCGATCCCCGGAGGTTGTTGCGAGGCAACTCATACCAGAGTAGACAAACATCAAATCCAGCCCTGTCCCATACCACAGTAGTGTGGTTGCACAGGGTTAAGTTGTTATAGCTAGACTGCAAAGAACCAGGTGCGTTTTTGCAAACCTTCTTCCTCCGGTTTTCCTCCAGCATTTTGTAAAACAAAACCTTTTTATTTCTCAACATCTCTTGGGAGGTCCCACCTCACCATGTTTTTATCATAAAACATTTGGTAAAACTTTTTCCGGGGTCTTCCCATCCTCTAGCTTTTGTTTCGGCTAAATCGGGGTCTCCAAAGGGGTATGGTGGATATGCACCATCTACTCTACTAGGGACAATTAGGTATCACCAAGGGGGTTGTACTTAGTTGTACCAAAGTGTAATGGTTTGGGGGAGCCAAACCACTATCATATACATATGTATATATATCAACATATAGTAAAACGATGTAGTTTTTAATAAACAGTAGGTAAAACATGCATAAGTAAAATAGTAGGACAAGGCTTATGACAAGAAGGTGGCTTGCCTATGATCAGAAATAAGTCCCTGGACTTCTTCAGATGACCAGGAATACCCAATAATGTAATTATAAGAAATCCCTTTCTTCTTGTCATTAGACACTCACACTATCGTCGTCATCGGGTATACATGCAAGCAGACAATACCACACTCAATACAAGGCATACAACATCAAATCATACAGCAAACAAGCATGAGAAATACTACTGGACTTGGGAGGTTTTGGAGAAGTGGGATTCAAAGGGTGGAATTTACAAGATTGCCACTTGGGTGTTTTCTCTTGGAAGATAGTTGTCAAAGCTATATACAAAGAGCTTGGATTAGGGATCTGTGGTCAGTAGGATATAAATGTGCAAAGGTGATATCCCCAGATAGGTCTGGTCAAGATAAAACCATCACAACTGGTTTCACTTGATTATCACTTTTCTAGATTTAAATATGCTTTTTATAGTGAATTAAACTCTAGTTTGAGGAAATAATTCACCAGAAATTTTTTGGAGCTCCAAAAATTATTTCCTTGGATAGTTAGGTAGTACTTGTTGTACTGAACCACATAGAGTTCGAATCAAGTCAAAGGAATTACCAGAATCCCCTTAGGAAATTCCCAAGGACAGTTCTATATAGTTTTTCTCTTTTTCACCAGATTGGTTCTACAGGAGCTATTGAGTTGGTTCCAAGGGCATGTGATAGGAATTTGATCTCTATTTCTGTAGGAAGCGGATTCACCCTTTTTGGAGTTGCCAAACTCTTGGAGTGATTTAATTAGTGCAAATACCAATCATAGAGGTATTTAAATCACTAAAATTCATCCAGAGATCAATAAATTATGAGTTGCTGGGGTTTGGTAGATATTGGTACTAGGAGGTACTGGGAGGTGGAATCAGGTCCATACCACATTTGGTTAGACCTGGGGGATTTATCTAAGATAGAAAGGGGCTGGTTTGGTTATTTTTGTTACAGGAAGAATATAGTTCACCTTGGTATGAGACCTGTGCTGGAAAATAGGTATTTCAAATACCTCTCAGTAGGTATTTGGTTCATCTCAAAGGGAGGTGTAAAACTCCCAGTGGAAATTAATTAGGGTTCCAGATACATGTTAGCAGATTAATTACTAGCAAATATTGGAATTTATTTTGGACATGGGGTTGCCTCTTCATGTTTGAAAAACATAAGAGAACCATCAGAAATTTAGATCTGGTTATTTGGAATTGGTTTACCATTTTATTTGGATTTAATCCTAGCAGAAACTTTTCTGGAATAAATGGATCTGCTAAAAGAAAAGAAAAAGGGGTGCAATGGGTCGGATCGGGGGAGCTACTGGGCTGCGGGGGAGGATTCGGCCCATGGCGAGGCAGCGCGATGCACGGGAGCCAGCGCTTGAACTGGCAAGCAGGGCCCGGCGGTCAGCGAGAGGAGGGGACCGAAGGGGTATTAGCCAGATCTGGCCGTCCGTTCAAGTGGCGATGGACGGACCAGGGTCGTCGTCTACGCGAACAGAACGCCAACAACGAAACCCTAGGCAGCGGCACTGGCGAGGGAAGGGTGCTCACCAGAGGGCTCGAGGAAGGTCAGGGATGGTGCAGGACGACGCGGTCGACGACGGCGAGTAGATCGGTGGGCGGCACGACGGTGGAGGACCACGGGAAGCAACTCGCGCGACGGCGGCCGAGAGCGACCTCGTCGGAGCTCAGTGGCGTGGACGGATGAGTTGGTCCTGGACAAAAAGAAGAGCACCGTTAGATGCAGGAGAGCAAGGGGAACTCAAGGGCTGACATGCAGAGAGAATGGAGCAGAGGGGAGAGAGCCTTGCTCGATTTTTTGAGAGGAGGCCGAGAGCTCCTCTCCTTCTTCCTTCGGACAGCACAAAGCAGGGGAGGGGGTGTGGTGCTCGGGGGAGGTAAGTGAGGTGGAGAGGGGGAAAATGAGGGGCAGAGGGATGGCTGGGGGTGGCCTGCTGGCTTTATACCAAGGGGGAGGGATGGATGGGGTAATTTACCATCTAGGTCAAGGGGGAGAGCAATGCTGGCCAGTGATTGGTCCAGAGGAAGGTGGAGAGGGGTATTGTTGGTACTTGGTCATGCTGGACTAGAGAGTGAGGGGTGGCATCAGTGGTAATTAAGTTGGGTTGATCCTTGTAAGAATTGGAGTTATTTCTCCTTCTTTCTACAATGGTAATGGAAAATGGGGATTTGTTTGGGGTGGAGCTTGCAATGGTGGTCGACCAAGGATGTATCTGATGCTGAGGAGGTACATTGAGCAAGATTGAAATGAATTTGGAAGTGAATTGAGGAATGGATTTGCTTAGTTGGCAAATTTGATCTAATTGATGGTTGTGAAGGAAGTCCAAAAAGTTATATTGGACAAAGTGGGGAGATGATACTGGTAGGTAGTTGAGGTCAAGATAGATATCTAGGAATTATTTGGGATTTTTCTAGAGATTTAAAGTCCACTTAAATCCATTTATTCAAAAAGTACAGAAGTAGTTTCTAGAGGATCATTTGATAAATTTACATTGAACAGGTGGTGTTTTTGATGTGAGATGGTCCCAAATGTGAATACACACTTAGGAGAATTTTCCGAAGATTTATTGGGCATTAAAAGTATTTAAAACAATTATTATTCCATTTCTGCCATTTAACAAAATAGGCAAAAAGAATTAATAAAGCTCTTAAAAAATATTTATTTTTGAAGTGGGAAGGTAGGGTGTGATATATGGATCTCAATTGAGAAAAAAGTTGGGGAAATGTTTTGGCAAAAACTAAACTTTCCTTTGTGAGAGGAGTTTTGGAGATTTTTACTATTAAAGAGATTGAATAGATGTGGAGCCAAAATAATTATGGGTAAAATTTGATAAATCTTGATGATCAATGTAGATGAGGTAGACAAGGTGTAGCAAGCATTTGCAACCGTGTGGAATGAAATTCCAACTAGAAAAAGGATGGAAAACAATGAGTTGATGATCTAAGGTGGTGTTATTTTTATATCACCAAAACATGCTTGCATCTTGGAGCTTAGAGCTCACCTTGGTGCAAGGGATAGATGGATAGGTAGACCATGTCATATAGAAGATCATGGCAGAAAGACTTTGAATTAATTGTATTTGAGGGGATCTAGAAATGATGGCAAAGTTTGTTGAAAATAAGGCTGCCATGCAAACAGAGTCATGATGCCTTATAAACCAAGTGGGCTTAAGCAGCATAGAGATCCACTTTGGGCAAGTGAAATAGGTTCTGATAGACATCAATGAGTGGGTCACAACCATGCAGAGAGCTGGTCCATAGGAGTTGGGATGGTGATGTGAGCTTCTACCAAAGTAGGTATGATGACTAGATTTGCAAGAATTGTTATTTTCTTGCCTGCAAACCATCAAGGATGAGTGGGTTGAGGGATGATCTAACCAGAGGCAAATGTGGGCCTTGGTAGTCCTTAGGATGGTTAACAAGATGGTTCAGGTGCATTTCCAAAAATGCACAAGGGTTGGGAAAAGGTGGCATTCAAAAGGGTGATGTTGGAAACATATTTCCAGACAGCCAAATTTGGCAGATTTATGTTTTTTGACTAGAGTAGGAGAGGGAAGGTTCTTGGAGGAGTTGCAAGGTATCAGAGCTTTAACCAGTGGGTGATATTGAAGTGTAGAGTGAGTAGAAGAGATCCTTGCTTGATGTTGGTCTTCATAGAATTGGAAACATCTAGAATGGAGATCCTCAGAATAGATCTGGTTGAGGGTTTTAGAGGATCACCTAGTGGGTAGGGATCATAACAAGGTTTGTATTCTTTTTTAGGGATTGAGGATTTGGAAAAAATCTTGATCCTAGTGATGAGCTCCTAGGGTGGCTCATACTACTTCCTAAGCAAACAAGTCAAGCAGCAGATCAAAGCAACTCATCAGACAGCAGATCAAGGCAACTCATCTTATACTAAGCATAACCACTACTGAGGTTACCATCAAGCCTAGCTTGGGGTAAGGTTGGGGCATTTTTAAGAGGTTGAGTTTTGAATAAGGTGAGGGTTCTTGATATCTCTACCAAGAGTAGAATTCAAATGCTTTGAAAGGAGGTTTTGGTAAGGCTAGAGATAAGATTATTTGAGTGTTTTGTCTTGAAAACATAAGGAGATTATATTATATAACTCTCCATAGTTTGATCAATAGAAGCTACTAAAATAGTTGGTTTGCAAAGGCTTCTTGGCTCAGGTTTTGAAATGCCAGAACATTTGAGAATATATAAAGTGAGCCAGGATAGTTTTGTTAAATAGCTTTTTGACAACTGGTGTTGAGGTAAGGAGTATATTTTCTAATGCACACTCACAAGCATAAACATATTCAAACAACAGGCAAACACTTCATCACTAAACAAGAAAAAGTTTTTGTTCCACCTGATTTTTGCCTTCTTGACAACTAATCAGGGTTGCTGAAATTGGGATGTTATAGGATCATGTGGACACATGTCATCACCACACATTCTAATATATGGGAATGTGATTTAAATTGTTGGTCACATTTTATAAAGTTTAAGTTTATTATTTAATCAATTTAATTTGACTAGAAATGCCCTAATAGCATTCTTTTGGTACTAGTCCAAAGTCACTGCATGCAAACGTAAATATTTTTATATATTCAGATAGGTATAGTCAAATGTGATTTTTAAGAGTTGAAATCAACTCAAAAGCTATTATGGTTGATTTTTGAAAAATGTTTGAATGTAGAAAAGTCTCTATCTTGTTATTTTTGCTATATGTGATCTCTAACTCCAATTGACTTAAACCCAACGGGCTTGGATACATATTTTTATTACATTTCTAGAAAAATTTGAATCATGCCATTTGGCTAAGTAAATCTTTCTCAATTGATTTTTAAACAAGTGGAAAGAATCTAGTTTAAACCTAAATTGGAAAAACGATTATTTGAATTTGTGGGCTAGCGCGGGAAACTAAAATGGCCGGCTTAGTGGAGCTCCGCGGCGCAGAGGGATACTGACAGGCTGGTCCTGCATGTCAGCGGCACATCAAACGCGAAGCGGTACGGGTCACTCTGGGCGCTACGATTAGAACGGATCGAGCGACTGTGGTTCGTCGTCTCCGGCGAACAACTCCGGCGAGAACGAAACCTAACGCGGCACGATGGGGGTACGTGGGGGCTTACCAGGGCTCCAGCTAGACATGGCGATGGGATCGATCAAACTGGTGGATGACGGCGGTTCTAGGCATGGTTGCGGCGGCTGCTGGGGTAGCTCCAATCGACGACGCCTCTTCTCCTCTTCAGCGGCAAGCTCCGGCAAAATTCGGCAAACTACGGCTCGATTGGCTCCGGGGAGAAGTGTGGGGTGGTCAGTGGTGAGAGGGGAGTGAGGTGTTGTGAGGAATTGGGGTGGAGGAGGCCTCCTTTTATAGGATCGACGAAGCAACCGAACGGGATGGGCTGGCGTCTCCGGTGAGGGCGGTACAGCATGCTATCGGCGTGGCTGCGAGAGGCAGTCGACGTAGTGCGCCCTGGCGGTCCTCTACGGCTTAAAGGCACGGCTAGGGGTGGTGGCATTTGGTCGGGCGCGGCTGGTGCCTTGCACGGCAGAAGCGGCGCTCGACGCGGCGCATAGAAGTCTACGGGTCAGGCGGCGGTGAACGGGCATGTCCGGGCGGTTCCTGCCATCGTGGCGAAGCGGTGCGCGCGGGCTGCGATAGAGGCGTGGCGTGTGCATGCTTGTCGAGCGTGGCGCCCTAGCGCGTGCTCGGCATGGCGCAGACATAGTGTGCACGGCATCATGGGGGTCGTCCATGGCTCGGCTCTGCTCGGGGAGGGGACAGAGGGTGGCGGTGTGGCCTCGCCTACCTCCTAGGCGTTGTGGGCGAGCTCGGGGTGGTCTGCTGGGATCTGTCCATGCTCGACCGGCGGGCATGGCCCCCTGTGGCTTGGCACTGCTGCAAGCGGCTAAGGGGTAGCCTGTTTATGGCCTGGTTGGAACTAGAGGGGACAAGAGGAGTGGATTGAGGCCTTACTGGCACTTGATCACTACTCTAAAATAGTAATAGTTAGGCTGTTAATTCTGTGATCACTAGGTGTTTGCTGAAATGGCCGAAAGAAAAATATATTTGAATTTTTGGCTCAAATTTGGTGGGTGATCTAAACTTATGCTTGGTAGTCTCTGGTTGCTGGGAATTGTCAAGGTGAATTGGTTTGGTTTGTTTTTTAGAAATGATGATCTTAACGCCTACACTTGATTCAATTTTCAAATGTTATTTAAATTGTCTTGCTAAAGGTTTTTGTAAGTTTGTAAAGTGGGCCTTGGTACATCTTTACCTGGTCGAGCAAGGGGTGCACAGATCTAGAATTGTTTCTATTGGAAAATGACTTCTAGGAACACCTAAAGTGCCCTAGTGTATTAAAATGGTCAAAATGACCATTTGGATTATTTAATCTTATTTGATTTCTTTTTCTTTGGATTTTGTTTGTAAATGGTCTAGATGATGTGGCATTCACCTTTAAAACATTTCATATCAATTAGATCAATCAAACATGACATTTTCAAACAATTCTATGCTAATGCAATACACATGCATTCCTTAATCATTTTAATAATAAAAAAGTTTTTGTTAACCCTAATTTGGGTGATTAGAATCTTGATAAACTTGATTAAAGTTTTGGGATGGTACAAACCTTCCCCCTTAAACAAAATCTCGTCTCGAGATTTAAGAAAAAAACTAGTAACTAAAGAGATCTGGAAACTCAGTCCTAATGTAATCTTCTCGTTCCTAGGTGGCTTCTTCTTTGGTGAGGTTGCTCCATTGGATCTTGAGAAACTTGATGCACCGGGTCCTAGTGGTTCTGAAGGATTCTTCCAAGATACGGATGGGAACTTTGTGATACGTCAGATCCTTGTTGATCTTAATGGCTGGGTGATCGATGTTCTTGAACACTTCGGTCTTCTCCAGAACTTCTAAGCACTTGCGAAGTAACGAGATATGGAACACATTATGGATGGATGACATCTCTTCTGGCAGCTCCAGTTGATACGATACTTTCCTCGACGATTCAGAATCTTGAAGGGTCCAATATATCTGGGGGCTAACTTCCCTTTCAGACTAAAACGTTGAGCTCCCTTCAATGGAGAAACCTTGAGATACACAAAATCTCCGACATTGAAAGTCAGGTCTCTACGTCTCTTATCAGCATAACACTTCTGTCGGGATTGGGCGGTCTTGAGGTGCTCACGGACTTTGTGAACCTTCTTTTCGGCTTCTCGTAGGATGTCGGGTCCGAAAATCTGACTCTCTCCTACTTGCGACCAATTCAAGGGGGTATGGCACTTTCTTCCATATAAGAACTCAAATGGGGCCATTTGCAAACTAGCTTGATAACTGTTGTTGTATGAGAATTCTGCGAAAGGCAGACAATCTTCCCATTTTAATCCATACTCAAGCACACAAGCTCTCAACATATCTTCTAAGATTTGGTTTACTCTTTCAGTCTGTCCATCAGTCTGCGAGTGATAAGCTGTGATGAAATTTAACTTGGTTCCCAATCCTTCTTGGACTTTCGACCAAAATCTTGAGGTAAATTGGGTTCCTCGATCCGAGACTATGGTCTTAGGGGTTCCATGCAAACTGATGATTCTAGCAATGTACAACTCTACTAGCTTCGAACTCTGGTAGGTTGTCTTGACAGGTATAGAATGGGCTACCTTGGACAGTCTATCAACTATGACCCAGATAGTGTCATTTCCCCTACTAGAAGTAGGCAAACCTTGGACAGTCCATTGCAACAGAATCCCATTTCCATTCCGGAATCTTCAATGGTTGCAACAGTCCTGCGGGTCTCTGATGTTCCGCTTTGACTCGCTGACAGATATCACACTTGACTATGTAGCTTCTGATTTCTCTATTCATCTTGTGCCACCAAAATTGCTCCTTCAAGTCCTGATACATCTTCGTTCCTCTGGGATGGATAGAATAAAGAGTATCATGAGCTTCTGGCATGATAACTTGCTTCAGCTCTGAATCTGCTGGTACGTACATACGTCCTTTGTACCACAAAACTCCTTCTTCATCTTCGGTGAATCCAGGTACCTTTCATGTACCAATATGATGTTTGATTCCGTCGATACATGTGTTTCCCTTCTGGGCTTCCTTGATCTTACTAATCAAAGTGGGTTGAAGTTCAATGCTAGCTAAGAACCCTTTTATAACTAGCTCCGTTCTAAACTGCTCCAACTCTTCATGCAAACTTGGCTGGGCTTCTTTGATCATGGTGTTTAATCTACACAGCAATCTGCTAAGAGCATCCGCTACCACATTGGCTTTGCCGGGGTGATAGTGAATGTAAAGGTCATAATCCTTGATTAACTCTATCCATCTCCTTTGCCTCATATTCAGCTCCTTCTAAGTGAAAATATACTTCAAGCTCTTGTGATCTGAATAAATCTCACAGCGATTACCCATAAGGTAATGACGCCATGTCTTCATTGCTAAGACTACAACTGCTATTTCAAGATCATGGGTAGGGTAGTTTTGCTCATGTTGCTTCAGTTGTCTCGAAAAATATGCTCTGACTTTTCCTTCTTTCATTAACACACATCTGAGACCAATCTTGGATGCATCACAATACACATCAAAAGGCTTCTTGATATCTGGCATAATCAAGATTGGGGCTGAAATCAATATCTTCTTGAGTTCTTGGAAACTTGCTTCACATTTGTCAGTCCATTCAAACTTCTTGTATTTCTTCAACAGTTGGGTCATTGGTCTTGTGATGCTCGAAAATCCTTCAACAAACTTGCGGTAATATCCCGCTAATCCGAGAAATGCATGGACTTGGGTTTGAGTGGTTGGGGCTTCCAATGCTTCAACATCTTTGATCCTGGCGGGATCAACAGTGACTCCTCCTGCCGACACAATATGTCCGAGGAATCATACTTCTTTCAACCAAAACTCGCATTTTCTAAACTTGGCATACAACTGATGCCCCCTCAGGGTTTCAAGGACGATTCTCAGATGTTGCTCATGGTCTTCTTCTGACTTAGAATAGATAAGAATGTCGTCGATAAACACAACGTCAAACTTATGCAGAAAGTTCATAGAAATCTTATTCATGAGATTAATGAAATAAGTGGGGGCATTGGTTAATCCAAAATACATGACCGTATACTCATATAATCCATATCTTGTAGTAAAGGCGGTCTTTGGAATATCCATTGCACGAATTTTGAGTTGATGATAACCAGTTCTAAGATCAATCTTAGAGAACACTCTGGCACCGGTCAACTAATCAAATAAATCCTCTATCTTGGGCAGTGGGTACTTGTTCTTTATGGTGACATCATTCAGCTTCCGGTAATCTATGCACAAACGGTTACCTTCATCTTTCTTGTACATAAATAAAACAGGCGATCTCCATGGCGACGCGCTTGGTTGAATCAAACCTTTCGCTAGCATAGCATCAAGTTGCTTCATCAGCTCCACTAGCTCTGATGGGTTCATACTATAGGGTCTCTGAGCTATGGGTCCAGTTCAAGGAATTAGTTTGATAATGAACTCGATATCCCGATCCGGGGGCATACCGGGCAATTCATCTGGGAATATGTCAGGGTATTCATAGACTACTCTGACTTGGTCTATGGTTGGTAGGGATAGACTCATGTTGCACTTGAATTGACAGGGCAGGGTTTTAGATATATGCTCTACTGATACTCTAGATCTATTGGAAATGGTTATGGCTTTCTTGTCGCAGTCGTTCAATCCTTTATGTTTCGACATCCAATCCATTCCTAGTACTACATCCAAAACTTTGGTTCCAAGTACTATTAGATTAGCATAAAAATCTATCCCATGGATTCTGATAGGTACAACCTTGCAAATTTTTCTAGCTTTGGTGGTTGAACCATGTATTTGAACTATAATGACATGCTTCAAAATGGTTGGGTGAATCTTACTAGTGCATGCAAATTCTTCTGAAACAAACGAGTGCGAGGCTCCAGAATCAAAGAACACTCTTGCTAATACTGAGTTAATAGAAAACATAGCCAGCACGACATCTAGCGCTTCCTAGGCTTCTTCAGCATTCATGTGGAACAAATGGCCGTTGCGGTTGAGCGAATTCCCTAGGGCAAATCTTCTTCCGGGTTGAACACGGCGCTGCTGCTGAGCAGGGGCATTCACATTGGTAGTGGCTGCAAGCTTCTTGGGACACTCGTTGGAGTAGTGACCCTTCACTCCACATTCAAAGCAAGTAATCTGGGACTTGTCTTTGGCTGCAACAGGCACGACATTGCTTCTAGTACTTGGGGCAGTATTGTTGTTGTTGTTGTTGTTGTTATTATTGTTGGACTTGGGTGCTGCACGATTTGTTGGAGTTGCCAGGGTTGTTATTGTGGTTTCCTCCAGACTTCAAACTTCCTCCGCTATGGTTGGGGTAGCTCGGACGCGACATTGGGGGTCTATTGTTCCTTGGGGCATATCCTGCAGACGGGTTGGGGCGATACTTTTGGTGATGGCTGGATCCACTCTGGTGCATCATTCTACGCTTGCGATTGTCATTGGCTTGGTTTATCTTCCCTTCCATCTGGATGGCAGAGTTAACTAGCTCTTCGAGATCTTCAAAATGGATGTTGATTAACATCGTTTGCATCTCATCATGCAATCCATTTAGGAATCTTTCCTTCTTCTTGGCTTCAGTGTTGATCTCATCAGGTGCATACCTAGCGAGGGACAAGAATATATAACGGTACTCTACTACAGTCATCCTGCCTTGCTTCAGTTCTCGGAAATCATCTCTCATTCTAGTGACTACACCTTGCGTCACATGGGTGCGGATAAACTTGGTCTTGAAAGCTTCCCACGTCATCACTTGACCGTGGTTCATGGTACGGGTGCTATTCCACCAGGCTCTTGCATCTCCTACCAGATAGTGGGTGGCAAATAGTACTTGCTCGTTGGCGTCAACTCCTATGACTTCTAGGTTGTTCTCCATGGTTTGTAGCCAATCATCTGCATCTAATGGGTCTTCAGACTTGCTAAAGATAGGGGTATTGGTATTCTGAAAATTCTTAAGCTTGGATCCATGATGATCCTAATTTCCATGGCCTTGATTATTGTGGGCCATTTGAGCGATCTGTTGCAGGGTGGCTAGGTTGGCTTGGCACTCTGCTCTACTAGCTTCACGGTCGGAAACTAGCATCTGTAGAATCTGCAGCATCGGGTCCTGCGGTGAGCTGCTTCCTCCGGGGTTTCCACGAGTCATCTAAAGATTGAGATAGATAAAGGGGTAAGAGGGAAAGTTCTAAGGTTCATGGTTTTGTTTTCAAAAAGCTTTAAACTTTGAGTTTGACTCAGGTTTTGCAAACTAACAACATCTCATTCATTCATTCATTCAAGGCACACAATACAAACACACACACAACACAACACAAAAGGAAAACAGATGGTTTTAAGAACCATTCTATAAACTAAGATACAGTGGGACTGATACAACTCATTCGTACGGTAGTGATCAAGTGCATCTACTCATCATCGATGAAGTCGGAGTCATCATCATCGGTGTAGAAGTCCATGGCATCATCCTCCAGGTAGTCATCGTCATCACTGAGGTACGAGTGAAGATCTCCCTGGATATCTTCACCTTCTTCCTCTTCTTCCTTTGCTGCAAGCTGAGCTTCTTGTTCCTGGATGGTCTTCTCGCGGTCGGCCACCTTCTTGCGAAGACGATCAATGGTGTGATCCTTCTTCTTGCGTTGACGGCAAAGTAATTGACGATCCTTGACGAGCAGGGCGAAAGTCTGGGCCTTCTGGGCGGCAATGGCAAGGTTGTGGTTGGCGTAGGCTCGAGCATTGTCGAATTCTTTTTGTCGATCATACAGCAGGAAGTCAAGGTTCTCCACTTGGCGCTTCATCTCCGGGTGACTTAGCACATCCAATGGAATTCTCATAGAATCACACCTTGCATAGTGAGCAAAGCGAGTTCCCTAGTTCAAGTTGACGTTCTGTCCACAAAGACGGGCGAGAGCTTCATGCATGGCCCTAGCTAATCCATCTAGCTAGTTTTTCCCTCTCACGGTGAATTGAATCTTCTCCGAAAGGGGTCCTTCCATTTTGCCTCGAAGATCAACAACTATCAGCCATTGTAGATATCCTCCTGGGTGATCATTGAGTTGAGCTCCGAAGAATTCTAGATGTGGACGCTCCAAATAACCGACAGTGCATCGAGGTCCCTCTCAAAAATCAGTTGGCCTCCGTTGCCCAACTGGTGGAACTTGCAATACTGAACTTCCATCTACAAGAATTTTGGATGAGTAAGTTAGTGAAGTGATCAAGTGTGTCAATTTTTATGTAGTGATGTAAGAATTTTTGAGGAACATGAATTTTTTGGAAAGAATCAAGGATAAGTGTGGGAATAGGATTTTAAAAAAATACTCACTTAATTTGTTTTTAAACTAAGTTTTTGTTCGGACGTCCATTCTAACTAGGGTCTCCTATGGTTAGGATGGCTCTAATACCAACTTGTCAACACACAGATTTTTAATCCTAGATGCTTGTTATGCCATACATCGCAATCCCGGGATTACCATTTTTGTGAGACATAACAGATTGGATATCACAGTACATCATCCATTACAAACCATAATAAGGTCTTACACAAATAAAGGATCTCATGATCCAGTCTTAGTACAAACAAGTAGTGGAATAATAAGCATAGCGGTGGGATCCATCTTTAGTGTCACAGGAAATGCTGATGATGGGAGATGATCCTAGTTGTCATAGCCATCCTGCTGTCCTTCTTCAGGGTAGTCCTCCTCATAGTCTGGCCACAGGAATAGCCAGGGACAAAGCCATGAGTACTCTTTAAGTACTCACAAACTATCACTAACAAGTAAGGTAGTTATAGTAGGAAAGCTAAACTCTAAGTTTATTTACAAAAGCTAGATTTATCTTAAGCAGAGTTCAGAAGTAAAGAAAGCTAATTTTAAGTTCTAAATCACCAAAGTGGGAAACTAGTTTTCATGTTCACAACCCCGTTGTGGTTAAGTCAAATCACAAATCATTTCACAAGTCGTTTTGAAAACATCTGACGACGGAATAGTATGGCCACTCCAACTATCCATGACCATGGATGCGGCTATTCGAATAGTTTGACACTCTGCAGACATGGTACACTTTCACCACAAAATTCAATACATCTGTTAGGGATAACCCTGAATCATCATATTTAGTATGCGGATAATCAATCATAACCTTTCAATTACACACTCTAGTATAGGCACCTCTCCTATGAGCTTGGCCTCGCAGCCATGGCCATCTGCCATCCTGGGCACTGCATAGGTGGACATCATCAAGAGGTAGCCTCAGCTCAAACCTCTCCCGCGAGGGAACCCATGCTAATGCATATAAACTTCCGTCTAAGCCTTACCCAATTTAGGTATTATGGTTGTACAGTAAAATTGGAATGGTATCACATCTGAACCCAACCATCAATCTTTATAAGGGGCTAAGGCTCATGCCTCAACATTTTCATCATCATAAACCAATTGTGTTTCTCAACACATGTCAAAACATCTCAATAGAATGACTCATCATTCCAATGTTTTCATAAGCATTTTCACCAAGTATTCCCATCTAAAGTGATCAAGTTTTATGGGTAGCACTAGCCACTAAGGTTAAGAGTGTTCACTATAGAGGGGTGCTAATCTTCAATCTCATGCCATAGAATGACATCTAAGTATGACTAGATAGGCCAAGTTTTATACTCTTTTATGCTATCTATAAGGAAAGTAAAGAACTTTGGTAAAGTAAAATAAAGTAAAGCTTGCAAGTAAAACTTGGGATTGGTATAATCAAATATATAACCAAAGCATGGTTAAGGCATCTTGCTTGGGTTTACTTGCATCTAGTGGTGGCTTGCCTTGGTTGGTGCAGTGATTGAAATTCTCCTCGTCTTCTTCGGGGTAGAACTCCTCCTCCTCGTGGACTTGGTCGGTACTATCGTCTATAAAGGAATACGGGGTACACAATCACCAAAAAATACTTACCTAGTCTATTTAGCACACTAAGGCACACACTTGATGATCTAGTATCATCACAATCATCACAAGATTCAAAGAACTAGTTTCATTATTTTATTTGAGAAAAGTAATTTCTATTCATTGAAATTAATTAAGATTTAATATTCTCCAAATAGAATATGGGATCATCTGGACACATGTCATCACCACATATTCTAATATATGGGAATGTGACTTAAAGTGTTGGTCACATTTTATAAAGTTTAAGTTTATTATTTAATCAATTTAAAGTGACTAGAAATGCTCTAATAGCATTCTTTTGGTACTACTCCAAAGTCACTGGATGCAAACCTAAATATTTTCACATATTTAGATAGGTATGGTCAAATGTGATTTTTGAGAGTTGGAATCAACTCAAAAGCTATTATGGTTCATTTTTGAAAAATATTTAAATGTAGAAAAGTCTATGTCTTGTTATTTTTTCTATATGTGATCTCTAACTCCAATTGACTTAAACCCAACGGGCTTGGATAGATATTTTGATTACATTTCTAGAAAAATTTGAATCATGCCATTTGGTTAAGTAAATCTTTCTTAATTGATTTTTAAACAAGTGGACAGAATCTAGTTTAAACCTTAATTGGAAAAACGTTTATTTGAATCGTTGGGCTAGCGCGGGAAACTAAATGGGCCGGCTCAGTGGCGCTCCGCGGTGCAGAGGGCTACTGACAGGCTAGTCCCGCATGTTAGCGGCACATCAAACGCGAAGCGGTACGGGGCACTCTGGGCGCTACGATTAGAACGGATCGAGCGGCTGTGGTTCGTCGTCTCCGACGAACAGCTCCGGCGAGAACGAACCCTAACACGGCACGTTGGGTGTACGTGGGGCTTACCAGTGCTCCAGCTAGACGTGGCGATGGGGGCGATCGAGCTGGTGGATGACGCTGGATCTAAGCATGGTCGCGGTGGCTCCTAGGGAAGCTCCAATCGACGGCGCCTCTTCTCCTCTACAATGGCAAGCTCCGGCAAACTTTTGGCGAACTATGGCTCAATTGCCTCCGGGGAGAAGTGTGGGGTGGTCAGTGGTGAGAGGGGAGTGAGGTGTTGTGAGGAATTGGGGTGGAGGAGGCCTCCTTTTATAGGCTCGACGAAGCAACCGAACAGGATGGGCTGGCGTCTCCGGCGAGGGCGGTACATCATGTTATCGGCGTGGCTACGAGCGGCGGTCGACGTAGTGCTCCCTAGCGGTCCTCTACGGCTTAAAGGCATGGCTAGGGGCGGTGGCATTTGGTCGGGTGCGGCTGGTGCTCTACGCGGCAGAAGCAGGGTTCGACGCGGCACACGGTGGCTGCAGGTCAAGCGGCGGCGAACGGGCATGTCCGGTCGGTTCCTGGGGTCATGGCAAAGCGGTGTCTTGGCAGTCGCTGGCGGCGCCGACGGCGCTCGTGCTTTCGGCATGGCGCAGACATGATGGGCACGACATGCTGGGGGTGGTCCATGGCTCGGCTCTGCTCGGGGAGGGGACAGAGGGCGGCGGTGTGGCCTCACCCACCTCCTAGGCATCATGGGCGAGCTTGGGGTGGTCTGCTGGGAGCTATCCATGCTCGACCGGCGGGCATGGCGCTCGGTGGCTTGGCACTGCTGCAACCGGCTAAGGGGTAGCCTGTTTAAGGCCTGGTTGGAACTAGAGGGGACAAGAGGAGTGGATTGAGGCCTTACTGGCACTTGATCACTACTCTAAAACTGTAATAGGTAGGCAGTTAATTCTGTGATCACTAGGTGTTTGATGAAATGGCCGAAAGAAAAATATATTTGAATTTTTGGCTCAAATTTGGTGGGTGATCTACACTTATGCTTGGTAGTCTCTGGTTGTTGGGAATTGTCAAGGTGAATTGGTTTGGTTGGTTTTTTAGAAATGATGGTCTTAACACCTACACTTGATTCAAATTTCAAATGTTATTTAAATTTCCTGCTAAAGTTTTTTGTAAGTTTGTAAAGTGGGCCTTGGTACATCTTTACCTGGTCGAGCAAGGGGTGCAAAGATCTAGAATTGTTTTTGTTGGGTAATGACTTCTAGGAACACCTAAAGCGGCCTTGTGGATTAAAATGGTCAAAATGACCATTTGGATTATTTAATCTTATTTGATTTTTTTTTCTTTGGATTTTGTTTGTAAATGGTCTAGATGATGTGGCATTCACCTTTAAACCATTTCATATCATTTAGATCAATCAAACATGGCATTTTCAAAAAATTCTACACTAATGCAACACACATGCATTCATTAATCATTTTAATATTAAAAAAGTTTTTGTTAACCCTAATTTGGGTGATTAGAATCTTGATTAACTTGATTAAAGTTTTGGGATGTTACATCTTCGGCTCGAAAAACATGCTATCTTTGGCGAACTCCTCCAGGTCCTCTGCAATCATTGAAGGTTTATAAAAGTGCAACTCCACCATGTACCACGGAAACAAGCACGACGCTGACCTGATGCACTAGACGGATATGTCGAGGCCATAGTCGAGCATGTCAAATCGGACGGTGAACAATGTACCATCGTCCCCAAATAACACGGTCTCTACTCTTCATGAGCCAGGTGCCAACAAAGGCCGAGAGATGTACCTATGTTCCTCGATGTATTGGAAACTCTACACTTCAATTGAGTGGGCTTTTTCGAGGTGACCGAGGAGCGTTGTGGGCGGGGCGGCAAACTCACAGCCAGGCTCAGTGCAGTTTCACGGGTCATGTGGGCACGCCATCCTGTGGTTGAGGAAGTCGTGGAAGGGGACCAATGTCCCACAACTGACATTAGGGCATCTGCTACCTTTTCCGCCGACGACTTGGTAGCGCAACTCCTTGGAGCTTGCAGCCAGTCGGACGGTGCTGGTAGTGTCCATACGCATAGCAATTTCTCTGAAGGCGTCATCGCTAACCTTGTTCCAGCCACCGTACGGAATGTTGTGCATCGAATCTTCCATTGCGTCCGGATGGACTGGGGGCGAGGGCGGGTTCAAATATGATTGTTGGGGTTTCTTGTAGGAGAGTGATGGAGGCCTGCAACAACCAATGTAGCGGTCGAGAAATGGCTAGGAAAATTTAGGAAGTGCGGCGCTCGAGAGGATCCAAAATGTGTCTAGCCAGCGTTACCGAATGGGGATCGCCGGAGATGGGGAAGATGGGAGGCTCTTTGAATGAGGGGTGTTAATTTTGCGTGTTCCCTCGTCGGTCTTCTGCAGTGGATCGAGGACGCCTGCTGGAGTTATAGCTAGAGTGCTAGTCTAGCAAGCTGTCACGTCCTGGCTCAGTATTGTACCGTCTCGTCACGTAGACTGTGTTTCAAGAAATGACGTGAACCCACATTTCTCCCCTCCCTGCTAGATAGTGTGCATTATAGAATTTCTTTTCTAGCACGCGAAGGATTAGAACCCACATGCCCAACTTTCCCAACTCTGATAATTAGGACAACTAAAAAACTATAATAATAGATGAAGCTCAAAAAAATATAATTTTGAGCCACGTCCATAGAATATCCGTTGTATATTTGGTTCTTATACTTTGTATCATGTACTCCCTTCAACCCATATTAGTTGACTCAGATTTTTCTAGATATGGATGTATCTAGACACATTTTAGTATTAGATACATCCGTATCTAGACTAATCCAAGTTAACTAATATGGGTCGGAGGGAGTAGTAGTAATCAACCTATTAGCTACCTAATAGTACTCTCCATGCTCTAGAGAAATGACGAAGTACATTTTAGAATTATTGAGAAGTGTCTTTTGAGGTTTGTGCATATCTTTTAGTGTGCTAAAGGCTATCAATAGTATCTTATAGATGTTAGAATGGATAGAATTAAGATCCAACAGTACTTTATGGGTGTAGCTCAAAATTATAATTATTTTTGGGCTTCACCTATTATAATTTTATATAAACTAGTAAATAGCATGTGCCACACATGTATATACTGTATGAAATGTGATTAACAAACATTAAGTTGTTATAAACCAATAGTCTTGTTTGAGAAAAATGCATATATTAAGTCTATTAATAATAACAATCTACACATATTGAGAATACAACCTACTACTATGCTATGAAATTTGTGTGGGCTGACATGATGGTTGTAGAACATGGTGGAGTTTGCTCTAGGTAGTACTCAACATGAATCCACCTTCTCTGAACCATTAGATCTAACAGCCCAACGGTCAGAATTGGTACTATGGATCCAATTCAAAACTGCTCCTTTATAGTAGTAGAGAAAAAATGATATGGCATATACTTCTACTATCTGATTCTCACGTGCAAGGAATGTGCAACTTACTAATAAGATATATAATATGAATATCTTTGAACATAGATCATTGGATATAGATTGACAGATTCCAACATTGCTAATTGTTGGATCTCTTGCAAATTCAAGAAAGAATCTATCGCGCTTACTTGTAGTTCAAATTTGACCTACTTTCTTTAAATCGACATAGTTATTTGAGTGCATGGGCGTAGTTAGCTAATATATAGGGAAGCTTGAAACGTCCTAAGATTAGGGAATTGTAACAAAACATGTCTGCATTTTCTGAAAATCGGGTGGTGGTACTTTATTTTTTTGACTGGGATATGTCCCGAAGGAGTGAGATGCTTCAATAATTAACACAGCTAGTGCATGTGTACATGTTACACCAAGGACCTTAAAAGGTGAAAAATGCATCCAAGTCCATACATTTAACAAAAAGGACCCTACAATCAAGCAATTAAAATTAGTAATCGGGTCCTGCTCCTCCATCACGGAGCTGAGCCATGCTCTTCATAGTAGTACCAGTAAGTTGCACGTGCCTTGAACTTGAAACTCACATAATATACAGAAGCACGACATGTCATTAGTATATAACATTGTAATAGGTAAATCTTGAAATATCTATGAATTTGAGCCACGTTTTTAAAGTATGATTGTATATTTGGTTCTTGCACTTTATATCATGTTGAAATAAATGTTTTGAACCATGGTCTAGAGAACAATCGAGAAGATCCTAGAATGATGGATAAGTGTGTTTTGACATTTTTCTACATATATATCTTATCTTATCTTATCTTACCACTATATAGTGTATGAATAACTTTGAATATTGATCGTTGGATCAAGACTCGCGAATTCCAACATTTCCAGCCGTTGGATCTTCTTTTCCATTATAGCATTTAGAAGATTTTATTGATAGTCTTCATCATAATGAATGGTATTCACACAACTCAAAACACACTTCTCCATCATTCTAGAATCTTCTCCCTCGTTTCTCTAGAGCATGTTACCAGAATTTTCAAGTTTTAGATAGCTAATAATCATTATTTTCTAAATGATATACAAAGTACAAGAACCAAATATACACCCATACTTTATAGATATTGATCAAATTTATATTTTTGTATGCTTTACCTATTAAAATTGTATATAGTGATGATATGTCAGACGTCTATTATCCGAGTCTCACGTGTTGACCAAAAGGGATGTGCCACACATGTATATACTGTATGAAATGTGATTTAAGAAACGTTAAGTTGTTATTAATCAATATTCTTGTAGAGAAAAAATGCATACATTAAGTCTATTAGTAATAACTATCTACCCATATTGAGAATACATCCTACAATGCTATGAAATTTTGGGGGTGGTGAAATGATGGTTCTAGAACATGTTGGAATTTTCTCTAGGTCCTATTCAACACGAATATAGCTACTCTGAACCATTGGATCTAACAGCCCAACGGTCAGGATTGGTGCTATGGATCTAATTCAAAACTGCTCCATTGTAGTACTAGAGAGAATACAGCCTACTATGCTATGATATTTTGGGGGTGGTGACATGATGGTTCTAGAACATGGTGGAGTTGGCTCTAGGTACTATTCAACACGAATCCAGGTACTCTGAACCATTGGACTAATAGCCTAACGGTTAGGATTGGTGCTAAGGATCCAATTGAAAACTACTCCCTTATCTTATCTTACCACTATATAGTGTACGAATAACTTTGAATGTTGACCGTAGGATCAAGATTCACGAATCCCAGCATTTCTAGCCATTGGGTCTTATTTTCTATTCTAGTAGCATCTAGAAGATTCTATTTGTAGTCTTCGGCATAATGAATGCTATGCACAAACCTCAAAACACACTTCTCCATCATACTAGAATCTTCTCCTTTTTTCTCTAGACCATGTTATCAAAAATTCATGTGTTAGGTAGCTAATAATGTTTGACTTCTACATGACATACCAAGTACAAGGATACACCCATACTTTATAGATGTTGATCAAATTTATAGTTTATTGTGCTTTACCAATTATAATTTTATATAGTGATGATATGTCATACGTGTACTATCTGAGTCTCACGTGCAGGGCACGTGCAACTTTCTAGTAATATATAGATAGAGATATGATGTCGATATGGCCATCCTTTGAATAACCTTCATTCCCGATGCTTGGAAAGGAAGAGAAAAATTTGAAAGTTTGAATTCTACTAATTTTTGCCGCCAATGCTCGGTTCCTTCCTATGTACACCAACGCATACGCCGGAGACACAACTAAGACGCCGTACCAAGACACACATACGCAACGCTGTGGACGAGGGAGTGCTGAGATGGATGGTGAGGCGGCGACTGAGAGCGAAAAAAATAAATTTGTTTTGCTTTGAGTGCACATAAGTCCTAAAATTTACTAGAGTGTGTACGTTGTAAAGGCTATAGTACCTCATGTCAGGACATCATAATTCTGCTCTGACATCACACCGCCTTCAAGTGCCCTGTCACCCGGCCCTGCCTCCCTTTTATTCTCTGAGATCCTCTTGCTCTTTGGTTTTTTCCCCCATATCACTAGTATCTCCGTCCCAAAGCTTAAGGCCCCGTTTGGAATGTAGGAATGCAAAACATAGGAATAGAAAAAACACAGGAATTAAGATAGTATCATGTATGCTCAATTCCTATAGGAATCAATACCACAGGAAAAAAATTAGGGTGTCGTTTGGATGTCGCACAGGAAAACCGCATGAATTATAGACCCAAGGTGATGAAACATGAGGTTAGACCTCATGTTATTTTTCTTAGAAAATTCCTATGAAATAGTACGAATTTCAAAGGAATCTTAGATTCCTATTCCTTTGTCCCAAATGAACCAATAGGAATTTTTCCTATAGGAATCCTATCCTCCAAAAATCCTATGATTTTCCTTTGCAAATAGGGCCTAAGGCTTTTTTTTATAAGTGAAGCTGCGGAAAGTTTGACCAAACTTCTAAAAAAATATCAAGAACTACTGTATGATATTAGTAGATACCATGTGAATATATGGTTCATGATGTATCAAAGGGTATGTATTTCATATTGTCAATATTAATATATTTTTCTACAAACTTGGTCAAACTTTGCATAGTTTGACTTTTTTTTAAATAGGCCTTCAGCCTTGGATGCAGGTACTACTAGTGTTTAGTAATCCGTCCCGGAACTTAAGTCTTGATATATATACATCATGGGTCCCTTCAGACGGTGTTAGGAAAATTCAAGAGGAATCTACCACGCTTACTTGTAGTTCAAGTTTGACCTAATTTCTTTAAATCGACATAAAGTTATTTAAGTGGGCACGGTTCGCTAGGGAATCGTCAAATGTTCTAAGAGTAGGGAATTGTAAGAAAACATGGTCCCCGCTTTTTCTAAAAACTGGGTGGTGGTTAGTCCTGGAATTATAACTCGAAACTCGCGAGTTAAATGAGTAATTCGTGACTCGGTTCGACTCAGCTTGAATTCGATGTCTAACGAGTCGAGCCGAGTTTTAGATTTGAACTTGTTTGTTCACCCCAAGCTAAATGAGCTACTCGTTTACCTCGTTAAACTTGTTCAAATATAGAATTTGAAATTTTCCACTAATGAGTGCCATACTATGAATGTTTCTTGTACATGTAATGGTGTAGAACTACTATATTTTCCATTCGATCTTGCCTTCATGTTCTTATGAAAGTACTATCCTTATTCTAGTTCTTAATTAGTAGGATAATTACTTGTTTTTCTTATATGTGCTCTTCTTCGTAACTCATAACGTGCTAAACGAGCTACTCGTGAGTTACTCGTGAGTTTACCAAGTCGATCCGAGTTTCAAATATGAACTCATTTTGTAAACGAGCCGAGCCAAGATAGGTTATTAGTTGAACGAGATTTAGCGAGTCGAGCCGAGCTGATTCGGCTCGGCTCGAATTGTAGCCCTAGTGGTGGTACTTTTTTTTACTAAGGTATGTGCCGAGGGAGTGAGATTCTTCAATTTATTAACACTGTAAGTGGATGTGTACATGTTACCCCAAGGACCTCAAAAAACAAAAAATACATCCAAGTACATACATTTAGCAAAAAGTACACTAAAATCAAATGCTTGAAATTTTTGGTAGCATGGTCTATAGAAACGGGGGGAAGATTCTAGAATGATGGAGAAGTGTGTTTTGAGGTTTGTGCATAGTATTTCATTGTGATGAAGATTATTAATAGAATCTTCTTGATGCTAGAATGGAAAAGAAGATCCAACAGTTGGAAATGTTGGGATTCATGAGTCTTGATCCAACAATTAATATTCAAAGTTTTTTATACACCATATAGTGTTAACATAGTGGTAATGGTAAGACTAGTACTTGCTTAACAAAAGAAAACAACGCACTTCTCACTTTCAGCATATCTTGTTGAAGAAGATGCATGAATATACCAGATGCAAGTACTGTAACATAAACTATATATTATGTCAATATGGTCATGACCTTGGCTATTCGGGTCGAAACCAGGAATGTTCATACACCTTAGGCCAATACACATTGTGAAGCAGCGAGAGCATTTTTTGTATTCAAAGGTGTCAAAACACATGTTTCTCTTTTTTTCTTAGCACTATATAGTGTACGAATAACTTTGAATATTAACTGTTGGATCAAGACGTGAATCCCAACATTGTCAGACATTCGATCTTCATTATTTCCATTTTAGCATCGAGAAGATACTATTGATAGTCTTTCTTTTCTTATCTTACCACTACTAGTAAAAGGCAAGTGCCACACACGTATATACTGTATGAAATGTGATTTAACAAACATTAAGTTGTTATTAACCAATAGTCTTGTTAGAGAAAAAATGGATACATTAAGTCTATTAATAATATATCTACACATATTGAGAATACAACCTATTGTGCTATGAAATTTTGGGGGTGGTGACATGCTGGTTCTAGAACATGGTGGAGTTTGCTATAGGTACTATTCAACATGAATTGAGCTGCTCTGAACCACTGGATCTAACAGCCCAACGGTCAGGATTGGTGCGATGGATCCAATTCAAATTAAAACTGCTCCATTATAGTAGTAGAGATATGATGTCAATATGACCTTGGCTGTTTGGGTCAAAGCCAGGAATCTACATACACCATAGGCCAATACACATTGTGAAGAAGCCATAGCATTTTTTGTATTCAAAGGTGTCAAAACACATGTTTCTCATTTTTTCTTAGTACTATATAGTGTACGAATAATTTTCAATATTGATCGTTGGATCAAGATGCGAATCCCAACATTGTAAGATGTTGGATCTTCATTTCCATTTTAGCATCGAGAAGATACTATTGATAGTCTTTATTTTCTTATCTTACCACTATTTTTTATATATAGTGTGCGGACATCTTTGAATATTGACCGCTGATTCATGACCCAGGAATCCCAACATTACTGCTAGTTATTGGATCCTCTAATCCATTCCATCATCTAGAGGATACTATTGATAGTCTTTGTTATCTTATCTTACCACTATATAATATACGAATAACTTTGAGTATTAACCTATGGATCAAGACTCGCGAATCATAACAGTGCTAGCCGTTGGATCTTCTTTTTTCCATTCTACCGGGTGGTGGTACTTTTCTCTGATACTATAATGGAGCAGTTTTGAATTGGATCCATAGCACTAATCCTGACCATTGGGCTGTTAGATCCAATGGTTAAGAGCAGCTGGATTCGTGTTGAATAGTACCTAAGGCAAACTCCAACATGTTCTAGAACCATCATTTCACCACCCGAAAAATTTCATAGCACACTAGGATTTATTCTCAATATGGGTAGATATTTATTACTAATAGACTTAATGTATGCATTTTTTCTCTAACAAGAATATTGGCTAAAACAACTTACCGTTTGTTAAATCACATTTTGTACCACTTTATCATTATCAATTTGTTTTCACCCATCAACTTAGTCATCCACGTAGGGCCCATAGATTGGGGAGGTCGCGGTCGCCTTGGATGCACCACAAAATTATGACTGGGCCATCGAGTGCAGGAAGTAGAGTCAGCATTCCGTCCAATCGCTTACCCTAGTTATCATCATCGATATTTGCCACACACATCAGCTTCATCAGCAACATTGATTGTCCCCTCGCTTCGGTAATCTGCCACATAAATCTTGGATCGCCTCCTTCCTATTTAATCTCTCCCCTTCCCTGCAGCAAACCATCTCTAATCCCCCGCTTCTAGCAACCATCTCCAACCTCGTTTGTCATCCATGGCCACCTTCTGGCTGCCGCCCGCCGTACCGGAGCGCAAAGACCCCAACATCGCTACATAGGAGGACAATGCCATGCGCATTTGGGCTTTCTCCCTGCGGTGAACAAACTGGCAGCTGGTGTGCGCCTTCCTCGACACTGGGTAAGGTGACCGCAAGTACCAGATGTACGACATCTATGACAATCTGGACGGGACGCTGAAGGTCAAGTTTGTCAACTTCAGGGACGCCCGTCTCCTCTACGGCTAGGCCTTCCACTGCGGCTGTGAGATGGTGGTGTTCACCGGCTCCAACATTTTCACCAACTACTGGAACCGGTTCCCAAACAATGGCAACTTCATCCACAGTGTTCTCCCGGAGCTGCCGATGGCTCTGGAGGTGTCGCCTCGTTTTCCATGGTGCCGCCGATGGATCAGGAGGTGTCGCCGCCTTCTCTGGAGGTGCCGATGAGTCAGAAGCTGGCTCTATCACCTGAGTTGTCATTGGTGTCGATGTCACGAGCTGCCGCTGGTGGCGCGGACTAGGTGCAAGGAGGCGCCGGACCTGCACTAGTTTAGCAACGAGTCCTATATGAAGTTAATGGTTGTATGAAGTTTCTTCTGGTACTACTCGTCAAAAAAAATTCTTTTGGTACTACTCACTATACCCTGTAGTACTGGTAGTAGTACTACGAATGACGATCTATTGAATATCCTTCCCCCCAGATGTTTGTGAAGGAAGTGAAAATTTCGAAACCAGGAAAGTTTGAATTGCTACTCTATTGTAAGGACCAAAATGGTTCCAACCAAAGCAGTTGACGAACACGCCAGACAAAGACATGGAGCCACCGACGAAGAAAAGAAGCCACCAATGGCAGGTTGTCGGTCGACGCGCGTGCGCAGTGCCACGTTGTGGACGAGGGAGAGATCAGCCGGTCGGGCTGTGGGGTGGTGATGGGGGAGTGAAGGAGAGAGAAAAAACATTTTGTTTTGCGTGCATATATATTGTGGTCCTGAAATTTACTCTACTCACTGTACCCTGTACCTCATGTCAGGAACCCATCCCAGCTTGGCTCTAACATCGCACCGCCTTCAAATCCTCCTCTTCGCAGCTCTCTCGCTGCCTCCTCTGTGCTCATAGTCTCTTCTCGCTCATTGTTTTTTAACATAGAAAAGGAAATGAATTCTTCTTACTTGCTTTTCAGAAAATAAATTCCTATCACTTGGAAAATTGAAATTGATTATTTTTTTCTTTTAATATCTTCGATTATTCTCAAAAGAAGGCCAAATTTGTCGGCATGTAAATTCTTGGATATGGGATCATGAGCATAAAGTCTGATGTAGAGATATGGCCTTGACCTTGTGGTTGTTCGCCTTGAAATCCAAGATTTTTTCATACTCGTTGACAACTATGCTTAAATTCGTTGAAATTTCACTAGTTAGTTTTAGGTTAGCATTTTACACGGTCGGTGGGAGTACATTCCACATTAAGGACCTAAAAAAGGGAAAATTACATCGAGGTCCACACATTTAGCAAAAAGGGCCCTAAAATTGCGCAAATAAAACAGTCGAGTTTGGCTCCTTCTCGAGAGAGTAGCTGATCGAGCCACACTCTTCATACTACTTCATCTTCGATTGTTTTCAAAATATGGCCAAATTTTTCGGCATGCAAATTCTTGGATATGGGATCATCAGCATAAAGTCTGATGTAGAGATATGGCCTTGACCTTGTGGTCGTTCGCCTTGAAATCCAAGATTTTTTCATACTCGTTGACAACTATGTTTAAATTCGTTGAAATTCACCACTTACTTTTAGGTTAGCATTTTACACGGTCGGTGGGAGTACATTATAGATCAAGGACCGAAAAAAGGGAAATTACATCGAGGTCCACACATTTAGCACAAAGGACCCTAAAAGAGAGCAAAGAAAACAGTCGGGTTTGGCTCCTTCTCGAGAGAGTAGCTGATCGAGCCACACTCTTCATACTACTTCATCTTCGATTGTTTTCAAAATATGGCCAAATTTGTCGGCATGCAAATTCTTGGATATGGGATCATCAACATAAAGTCTGATGTAGAGATATGGCCTTGACCTTGTGGTTGTTCGCCTTGAAATCCAAAAAAATCATACTCATTGATAACTATGCTTAAATTCGTTGAAATTCACCACTTACTTTTAGGTTACCATTTTACACGGTCGGTGGGAGTACATTCTACATCAAGGACCTAAAAAAGGGAAAATTACATCGAGGTCCACACATTTAGCACAAATGACCCTAAAACCGAGCAAAGAAAACAGTCGGGTTCGGCTCCTTCTCGAGAGAGTAGCTGATCGAGCCACACTCTTCATACTACTTCATCTTCAATAGTTTTCAAAATATGGCCAAATTTGTCGGCATGCAAATTCTTGGATATGGGATCATCAGCATAAAGTCTGATGTAGAGATATGGCCTTCACCTTTTGGTCGTTCGACTTGAAATCCAAGGATGTTCATACTCATTGACAACTATAAGCTGAAATTCGTTTAAATTTCACCACTTACTTTTAGGTTAGAATTTTACATGGTCTGTGGGAGTACATTTTACAACAAGGCCCTAAAAATAGGAAAATTTACATCAAGGTCCATTCATTTAGCACAAAGAACCCTAAAAACAATCAAGCAAAACAGTCGGGTTCGGCTCCTTCTCAAGAGAGTAGCAGATCGAGCCACACTCTTCATACTACACCTTCGATTGTTATCAAAATATGGCCAAATTTGTCGGCATGCTAATTCTTGGATATGGGATCATCATCATAAAGTATGGTGTAGATATGTCCTTGACCTTGGTCATTTGTCTTGAAATACAAGAATTGTTCATACTCATTGACAACTAAGCTTAAATTCGTTTAAATTTCACCACTTACTTTTAGGTTAGAACTTTACACGGTCGATCAGAGTACATTTTACATCAGGGACCTCAAAAAAGCAAAATTTACATCAAGGTCCATACATTTAGCATAAAGGACCCTAAAAGGAAAAATTTCTGGTTCGGCTCCTTCTCGAGAGATCAGTTGATCTGAGCCAAACTCTTGATACTACTTCATCTTCGATTGTTTTCAAAACATGGCCAGATCTATTGCCATGCAAATTCTCTAACATGGGATCATCATCATATAAAGTATGATGGTTATATGGCCTTGACCTTGGTCGTTTAGCTTGAAATCCAAGAATGTTCATACTCGTTGATATGTAAGCTTAAAATCGTCTAAATTTCACCACTTACACTTTTAGACCTAAAAGGGGGGAAATTACATCGAGTCCCATACATTGAGCACAAAGGACCCTAAAATTAAGCAAGGAAAATAGTCGGGTTCGTCTCCTTCTCGAGAAGGTAGCTGATCGAGCCATACTCCTCTTCATACTACTTCATATTTGATTGTGTTCAAAATACTGCCAAATTTGTTGACATGCAAATTCTTGGATATGGGATCATCAACATAAAGTATGATGTAGATATGGCCTTGACCCTGGTGGTTGGTCTTGAAATACAAGAATAATGCTTCATACTCGTTGACAACTAAGCTTAAATTCGTTTAAATTTCACCATAATACTTTTAGGTTAGAACTTTACACGGTCGACCGAAGTACATTTTACATCATGGAACTCAAAAACCAAAAATTACATCGCGGTCCATATACATTTAGCATAAAGGACCCTAAAGGAAAAAAATCTGGTTTGGCTCATTCTCGAGAGATTAGCTGATCTGAGCCAAACTCTTAATACTACTTCCTCTTTGATTGTTTTCAAAACATGGCCAAATATGTTGCCACGCAAATTCTCTAACATGGGATCATCAGCACAAAGTATAATGTTGATATGGCCTTGACCTTGGTCATTCGGCTTGAAATCCAAGAATGCTCATACTTATTGACAAGTAAGCTTAAAATCATCTAAATTTCACCACTTACACTTTTAGACCTAACAAAAGGGGGAAATTACATCAAGGTACATACATTTAGATAAAATGACACTAAAATTAAGCAAGGAAAACAGTCGGGTTAGCTCCTTCTCTAGAGAGTAGCTGATCGAGCCATACTCTTCATACTACTTCATCTTCGATTGTTTTCAAAATATGGCCAAATTTGTCGGCATGCAAATTCTTGGATATGGGATCATCAGCATAAAGTATGATGTAGATATGGCTTTGACCTTGGTCGTTTGTCTTGAAATACAAGAATGGTTAATACTCATTGAAAACTAAGCTTAAATCCTTTTAAATTTCACCACTTACTTTTAGGTTAGAACTTTACACGGTCCATCAGAGTACATTTTACATCAGGGACCTAAAAAAACTAAAAATTACATCGAGGTCCATATACATTTACCATAAAGGACCCTAAAAGAAAAAATCTGGTTCGGCTCATTCTCTAGAGATCACCTCATCTGAGCCAAACTCTTAATACTACTTCCTTTTTGATTGGTTTCAAAACATGGCCAAATTTGTTGCCATGCAAATTCTCTAACATGGGATCATCAACATAAAGTATGATGTTGATATGGCCTTACCTTGGTCGTTCGGCTTGAAATCCAAGAATGTTCATACCCATTGACAACTAAGCTTAAATTATGTTAAATTTCACCATTTACTTTTATATTAACATTTTACATGGTTGGTGGGAGTACATTTTACATCAAGGACCTAAAAAAGGAAAATTATTACATCGAGGTCCATACATTTAGCACAAAGGACCCTAAAAGGAAATCTTTATAGTTTGGATCCTTCTCGAGAGATAAGCCGTAGGCCAATACACAATGTTGATATGGTCATGACCTTGGCTATTCGGGTCAAAACCAGGAATGTTCATACACCGTAGGCCAATACAAATTGTGAAGAAGCTAGAGCATTTTTTTGAATTCAAAGGTATCAAAATACATGTTTATAATTTTTTTACTTAGTATTGTATATAGTGTACGAATAACTTTGAATATTGACCGTTGGATCAAGACTCGAATCCCAACATTGTGAGACGTTGGATCTTCATTTCCATTTTAGCATCGAGAAGATACTATTGATAGTCGTTATTTTCTTATCTTACCACTATTATATATAGTGTGCAGACAAAAGTATGAAAATTAATTTATGCAAATTTGTTAAAATTATATGTATGTATTTTTTTAATAAATATATGCATGTATTTGAACTATTAATGACTGACAAAATGTTTTTATTGTCTAGTGTCTAAAAAATTAAACATAGTTGAAAACTGGAGCGTAAGTGTGAGATGTTTTCTTTTCTACTACTTTGCTTTGGATCACTTTTGTCCATGAGATGAATATTGGGTGATAGATACAGGGGGCATGTTGATCCGAGTCCCCCTAGCAGTGGGCACGTGGAGTAGTAGTTGAACAATTTCAGAAAACACTTAAAATCCAAAATATAAACATTAACAGCAAAGACAGTTTATAGCCAAAATACACCCTTCCTAGTGCCAAAAGAGATCCTGCCTCCGACTACTACTACATTAACTAGTAAACGAGTGGTACATTTCAACAACTAAATTAACTAGTAATACATCATTACCATCACATTAGGATCACTTAGCCGAAGATTAAGATCAATTCATCATGTCGATGCAAACGCAGAAAGACAACACCTTGATCCTCCCGTACTGTCCATCAGTCACGGTAATGTACCGCGGCGGCACCGTGAGGATCGTCAGATCTTCGAGGCCAACACTATCGGGGGACGCGCAGCTCGGCTCAATGACCCCATTAAGGGTGTCCGTCGAGAAGTCCACCAGCGACTGCGAGCCAGTCGCGCACAGTTTGACCCTGTACCGGGGCCACGAGCACGAGGCCGCCCTGACACACACCGAGGAAATGGCGGAACCCTAGATGATCTCGCCAATGATGAGGCTGAACATGGTAGCGTCATCACGATAGACGATGACCATGGATGGCGGAAAGGATGGTAACGGCATCATTACTATACACTCCATGGGCTGGTCGTACGATAGCCTATGCACTTTTACCGGCGAGGCGGTGAATATGCAGCTGACCTCCGTGTAGCCGCACGGGCTGTATGGGCACACGGCCTTGTGGTCGTCGAGCTCGTGGTAGGCGACCATGGTGAGGCAGCCGTCGTGGGGGCATAGAACAGTTATCAGCACTAGCTCATCTTTGTCCATCGCCAGCTAGCTCTTGGTGGAATGCGCCGATGTGTCCAGCATTGGAGTGGTTCCCTAGAAGCTCGGCTCGCCGATGTAGTGCCTGTAGTCCTGAATTTTTATGCAGCATTGAGTTTTTTTGAATGAAGGCTGCAGAAAGTTGACAGGTGAGAGTAAATCAGGCACTTAAAACCCTGTACAGTACTATACCAAACAAACAGATCCTACGCGCGCGAGTGGTTAGAAGGTCTACGCCTTTTTTTTGGAAATGGAAAAGGTCTACACCAAGAGAGAGACGGATAAACCTAGGGCCTGGTGCAAAGTGTACAGTGATGCGGGGGAGAGAATGAGGACTGACTGCATGTCTTCCACACAATCTATATTTTATTATATCTACTTGTCTCTTCTGGCTCTTTCTTTCTCGACATGACAGAGTCGTTTCTCTTCTCCATTTTTTTCTTGTTGTTAAAGCTTGTTCAGATACAAAGTACTAGTAGTAGTACGTAGTACATTTGAACTAGTACTCCAATAATACGGAGTATATGTCTTTTCATACTCGAGTTGTACTACCAGTACTCCAATAGTAATACAGTACATATGTCTTATTTTTACTATACTACTACTAGTACTCCAGTAGGTAGGCATCTGCGGGCGGTGGGTGGCGGGCGGCGGTAGCTATTTGTGGCTTTTTACTACTCCTAGGGCGGCAGGCGACGGGCAGTGGTGGCAGTAGGGTTCCAGTAGTACGGAGTAATACTCGGGTACTCCTGCTCACTAATTCATGAAGTAAGACTTCAGTAGTGTACTGCTTAGATACATCTGTCATCATACCACGATTTCTAGGAAGACGCCAGAGACATAGGTGCTCAAATGCATGTCCTAGGTGGGCCCCAATGCCTAGCGATTGGATAAAACCTTGCTGCCTAACCACATAGCCAAGGCAATTCATTTTGTTACTCTCTACTAGTATACCATTTCTCGTTGTGTTTCGAAATTAAGTTCACACCTTGCGATAATCTGTTTAGTGGACCCTCTACCAGGAAGTCAATGTATCGAGATGAGTGATAGTTTATAAAGATTCAACTTCTTGCTAAGAATATGCATGCCTACAAATTCGACCATATTTCTAAAACAACCAAAGAGACTATGGCTCACCGTGTTTTGAAATTTTGCGTGTGTTTTGAAATTAACTTCACACCTTGCGAAAATCTGTTCACTGGACCCACCAGGCAGTCAATGTATCGAGAATGAGTGAGAATTTAGAAAGATTCAACTTATTACTAAGAATATGCATGCCTAGAAATTTGACCTTGTTTTGAAAACAATTAAAGTGGCTATGGCTCGCCGCGTTTAGAAATTTTACGTGCGTTTCAAAATCAACTCCACACCTTGCAAAAATCTATTCACTGGACCCTTCAGGTAGTCAATGTATCGAGAACGAGTGAGAGTTTGGAATGATCCAACTTATTGCTAAGAATATGCATGCCTAGAAATTTGACCGTTTTTTGAAAACAATCAAATAGGCTATGATTAACCGTGTTTCGAAATTTTGGCTGTCTTTCGAAATTAACTTCACACCTTGTAAAAATATGTTCACTAGACCCACCAGGCAGTCAATGTATCAAGAACGAGTGAGAGTGTGGAAAGATTCAACTTCTTGCTAAGAATATGCATGTCTACAAATTTGACCGTGTTTTGAAAACAATCAAAGATGCTATGACTCATCGTGTTTCGAAATTTTGGCTGTGTTTCGAAATTAACTTCACACCTTGTGAAAATCTGTTCAGTGGACCCACCAGGCAGTCAATGTATCGAGAATGAGTGAGAATTTAGAAAGATTCAACTTATTACTAAGAATATGCATGCCTAGAAATTTGACCTTGTTTTGAAAACAATCAAAGTGGCTATGGCTCGCCGCGTTTAGAAATTTTACGTGCGTTTCAAAATCAACTCCACACCTTGCGAAAATCTATTCACTGGACCCTCCAGGTAGTCAATGTATCGAGAACGAGTGAGAGTTTGGAATGATCCAACTTATTGCTAAGAATATGCATGCCTAGAAATTTGACCGTTTTTTGAAAACAATCAAATAGGCTATGATTAACCGTGTTTCGAAATTTTGGCTGTGTTTCGAAATTAACTTCACACCTTGTAAAAATCTGTTCACTGGACCCACCAGGCAGTCAATGTATCAAGAACGAGTGAGAGTGTGGAAAGATTCAACTTCTTGCTAAGAATATGCATGCCTACAAATTTGACCGTGTTTTGAAAACAATCAAAGATGCTATGACTCATCGTGTTTCGAAATTTTGGCTGTGTTTCGAAATTAACTTCACACCTTGTGAAAATATGTTCAGTGGACCCACCACCAGGAACTCAATGTATGGTGACGAGTGAGAGTTTGGAAAGATTCAACTGCTTGCTAAGAATATGCATGCCTAGAAATTTGACCGTGTTTTGAGAATAAACAAAGAGACTGACTCACCATGTTTTGAAATTTTGGCTGTGTTTTGAAATTAACTTCACACCTTGCGATAATATTTCAAGTGGACCCACTAGCAGTCAATGTATCGAGAACGAGTGAGAGTTGGTTGGCAAGATTCAACTTCTTGCTAAGAATATTCATGCCTCGAAAGTTTGACCATGTTTTGAAAATAATCAAAGAGACTATGACTCACCGTGTTTTGAAAGTTTGGTTGTGTTTCGAAATTAACTTCACACCTTTTGATAATATGTTCAGTGGACCTACCAGACAGTCAATGTATCGAGAACGAGTGAGAGTTTGGAATGATTCAACTTATTGCTAATAATATGCATGCCTAGAAATTTGACCGTGTTTTGAAAACAACCAAAGTGGCTATGGCTCACCGTATTTTGAAATTTTTCGTGCGTTTCGAAATTAACTTCACACCTTGCAAAAATCTTTTCACTGGACCCACCAGGCCGTAGTCAATTTATCGGGAATGAGTGAGAGTTTGGAAAAATTCAACTTATTGCTAAGAATATGCATGCCTAGAAATTTGACCGTGCTTTGAAAAAAATCATTGTGGTTATGGCTCACCGTGTTTTGAAAATTTGAGTGCGTTTCAAAATTAACTCCACACCTTGCGATAATCTTTTCAGTGGACCCACAAAAGAATTAATAAATTAGAAAAAAGAAAAAAATCTTTCTAAATGGACCAACACATTTGCCAAGGGCTAGGACCTGGCCGCCAAGTAAAAGAAAGAAAGAAAGAAAGAAAGAAGGGCCACTGGTCACTAAGGCCCAGGCCCAACCGAAGATGGGAATATTCATAAACAAATAGCATGTAAAGATAGCACGAAACATACTATGGTGCAGTGGTTTAAATCCTGCGCCTGTCGGTTTAGGTCTCCGGTTCGAACCCTGAAACTGTTATAATTTTTGCGCCTTTTATTTTCTGACTTTGGATAAGTCCAACTTACCGCGAGCCCATCAGCTGTAGAAGGAAAAGATAGAGAAAAAATAGGTGGAGAAAAAAAGAGGCCTCACGCGTGCTTTACCTAGGCCCAACAAAGAAGGCTTTGTTCAAATAACTCAAGCTCCGTGTTTACACATGAACTAACGAGTGGCATGGTGGTTGACCTCCATCGGAGCTTGCTAGACGGTGTGGGTTTGATCCCCTGCACCTCCTTTTTTGCCCTGTTAATTGGTAACTAATCAGACAAACACGTAAATAAAAATGGACATATGGATTTGTCACATAGTCAAAAATTGAGAAATAAAAATGACACATAGGCGTAAATGATGAGGTGGCCGACAAGTCATTTAAACCTATTCTATTTTAGACACTATGACAATTTAATTTGGTCATAATCTACTATACATAAAGTCCTAGGCTGTATCAAGCATGTTATGATGATTTTGTCTAGTAAAATTACGACGTTTTAACGAAATCATCGTAATTTAATAAGGTTTTGACCCTCCCAAAAATCTTACGACCATCATGTACAAAATTGTCATCGATATATGACGATTTCATTCCCCGTCACTATGAGAAGTTCACAAATCAACACATTTCTTGTAGTGTAATGTAAGAATTTTTGAGGAACATGAATTTTTTTGAAAGAATCAAGGATAAGAGTGGGAATAGGTTTTCATACATACTCACTTTATTTGTTTTTGAAACTAAGTTTTTGTTTGGACGTCCATTCTAACTAGGGTCTCCTATGGTCAGGATGGCTCTGATACCAACTCGTCAACACCCGGATTTTTAATCCCAGATGCCTGTTATGTCATACATCACAATCCCAGGTTACCATTTTTGCGAGACATAACAGATTCGATATCACGGTACATCATCCATTACAAACCATAATAAGATCTTACACAAATCAAGGATCTCACGATCCAGTCTTAATACAAACAAGCAGCGGAATAATAAGCATAGCAGTGGGATCCATCTTAAGTGTCACAGGCAATGTTGGCGATGGGAGATGATCCTAGTTGTCGTAGCCGTCCGGCTGTCCTTCTTCCGGATAGTCCTCCTCATAGTCTGGCCACGAGAATAGCCAGGGTCAAAGCCATGAGTACTCTTTAAGTACTCACAAACTATCAGTAACAAGTAAGGTAGTTCTAGTAGGAATGCTAAGCTCTAAGTTTATTTGGAAAAACTAATTTGAAACCTAAGCTGAGTATAGAAGTAAAGAAATATACTTTAATTTTCTAAATCACTTAAGTGGGGAACTTAGTTTTCGTAGTCACAACCCTATTATGGTCAAGTCAAGTCACGAATCATTTCACAAGTCATTTTGAAACATCTGATGATGGAACAGTATGGCCACTCCAACTGTCCATGACCACGGACGCGGCTATTCGAATAGTTTGACACTCTGTAGAGGTGGTACACTTGCACCATTAAATTCGATACATCCGTCAGGGATAACCCTGAATCATCATACTTAGTTTGTGGATAATCATTCAGAACCTTTCAATCACACACTCTAGTATAGGCACCTCCCCTATGAGCTTGGCCTCCCAGCCATGCCCATCTTCCATCGTGGGCACTGCATAGGTGGACATCATCAAGAGGTAGCCTCAGCTCAAACCTCTTCCGTGAGGGAACCCATACTAATGCATATAAACTTCCGACTAAGCCTGACCCAATTCAAGTATTGTGGTTGTACGGTAACATTGGAATGGTATCGCATCCGAACCCAACCATCAGTTTTTATAAAGGGCTAAGGCTAATGCCTCAACATTTTCATCATCATAAACCATTTGTGTTTCTCAACACATGTCAAAACATCTCAATAGAATGACTCATCATTCCAAGGTTTTCATAATCATTTTCACCAAGTATTCCCATCTAAAGTGATCAAGTTTTATGATTTGCACTAGCCACTAAGGTTAAGAGTGTTCACTAATGAGGGGTGCTCCATCTTCAATCTCATGTCATAGAATGACATCTAAGTATAACTAGATAGGACAAGTTTTATACTCTTTATGCTATCTATAAGAAAAGAAGAACTTTGGTAAAGTAAAAGAAAGTAAAGCTTGCAAGTAAAACTTGGGATGGGCATAAAGCAAAATGGTATAACCAAAGCATGCTTAACGCATTTTTCTTAGGTTATCAAGCTTGCAAGTGTTAGCTTGCATTGTTAATGATGGCTTGCCTTGGTTGGTGCAGTGGTTGAAATTCTCCTCGTCTTCTCCGGGGTAGAACTCCTCCTCCTCGTAGACTTGGTCGGTACTATTGTCTATAAAGGAATACGGGATACACAATTACCAAATAATACTTAACTAGTCTATTTAGCACACTAAGGCACACACTTGATGATCTAGTATCATCACAAGATTTAAAGAACTAGTTTCAATATTTTATTTGAGAAAAGTAATTTCTACTCATTGAAATTAATTAAGATTTAATATTCTCCAATTAAAATATGGGATCATGTGGACACATGTCATCACCACATATTCCAATACATGGGAATGTGAATTAAAAGGGTTGGTCTCATTTTATAAAGTTTAAGTTTATTATTTAATCAATTTAAAGGGGCTAGAAATGCCCTAATAGCATTCTTTTGGTACTAGTCCAAATTCACTGCATGTAAACCTAAATATTTTTACATATTCAGATAGGTATGGTCAATTGTGATTTTTGAGAGTTGGAATCAACTCAAAAGCTATTATGGTTGATTTTTGAAAAATGTTTGAATGCAGAAAAGTCTCTGTCTTGTTATTTTTGGTATATGTTTTCTCTAACCCCAATTTATTTAAATCCAACAGTCTTGGATAGATATTTTAATTATATTTCTAACAAAATTTTAATCATGTCATTTGGTTAAGTAAATCTCTCTGAATTGATTTTTGAATCTAGGAATAGAATCTAGTTTAAACCTAAATGGAAAAACACTAATTTGAATCTGTGGGCTAGCGCGGGAAGCTAAACAGGCCGGCCCAGTGGCGCTTCGCGGAGCAGAGGGCTACTGGCAGGCTGGTCCCGTATGTCAACGGCACAACTAACACAAAGCGGTATGGGGCAAACTCAGCCGTGCAATTAGAACTAAATCTATGATTGTGGTTCATCGTCTTCGACGAAAAGCTCCCGCGAGAACGAACCCTAACGCGGCACAGTGGGGGTACGTGGGGGCTGACCTGGGCTCCAGCTAGACGTGGCGATGGGGGCGATCGAACTGGTAGACGACGACGGTTCTAGGCGTGGACGCGGCGGCTCCTGGGACAGCTCCAATTGATGGCGCCTCTTCTCCTCTGCAATGGCAAGCTCCGGCAAAATTTCGGTGAACTACGGCTCGATTGGCTCCAGGGAGAAGTGTGGGGTGGTCAGTGGTGAGAGGGAAGCGAGATGGTGTAAGGAATGCGACTGGGGGTGGCCTCTATTTATAGCTCGAGGAAGAGGGCAGCGCGGCATGGTCGGGCAGTGGTGGAGACATGGCTACGGGCTACTATCGGCATGGCTGCGAGTGGTGGTCGACGTAGTGTTCGCTGGCAGTCCTCTATGGCTTAAAGGCATGGCTAGGGGCGGTGGTATTTGGTCGGGCACGGCTGGTGCTCTACGCGGCATAAGCGGCGTTCAACGCGACACACGGTGGCTGCGGGTCAAGCGGCGGCGAACGGGCATGATCGGGCGGTTCCTGGGGTCATGGCGAAGCGGTGCGCACGAGATGCGGTCGAGGCGCAGCGTGTGCATGCTTGTCGGGGGCGGCGCTCTGGCACGTGCCCGGCATGGCACAGATGTTCCGGGCGCGGCGCTCTGTGGGTGGTCCATGGCTCGGCTCTGCTCGGGGAGGGGACAGAGGGCGGCAGTGTGGCCTCGCCTACCTCCTAGGCGTCATGGGCGAGCTAGGGGCGGTCTGCTGGGGCTTGCCCATATTTGACCGGCATGGAGGGCTCGGGGTGGCTCGACACTAGTGCAAACAACAATGGGGTTTGATGCTAGGGTGTTGGTTGGGACTAGAGGGGACAAGGGGAGTAGGAAGGGGTCAAATGGGTCGACAATGCATTGATCAAAACAGTAATAGTTAGGCAGTTAATTCTGTGATCACTAAGTGTTTGATGAAATGGCCGGAAGAAAAATATATTTGAATTTTTGGCTCAAATTTGGTGGGTAATCTATACTTATGCTTGGTGATCTATGCTTGCTTGGGATTGTCAAGGTGAACTAGTTTGGTTGGTTTTTGAGAAATGGTGATCTTAACACCTACACTTGATTTAATTTTCAAATATCAATTTTAATTGCTTTGCTAAAAGTTTTTGTAAGTTTGTAAAGTGGGCCTTGGTACATCTTTACATGGTCTAGCAAGGGGTGAAAAGAGTTGAGATAGTTTCTGTTTGGAATCGACTTCTAGGAACACCTAAAGTGGCATAGTGGATTAAAATGGTCAAAATGACCATTTGGTCTTTTTATTCTTATTTCATTTCTTTTTTTTGGATTTTGTTTGTATATGGTCTAGATGATGTGGCATTCACCTTTAAGCCATTTCACAACATTTAGAACAATCAAACATGGCATTTTCAAACAATTCTACACTAATGCAAACACACATGCATTCATAAATCTTTTAATACTAAAAAGTTGTTGTTAACCCTAATTTGGGTGATTAGAATCTTGATAACCTTGATTAAAGTTTTGGGATGTTAAAAACCTTCCCCCCTTAAACAAAATCTTGTTCCGAGATTTAAGAAAAACTAGGAACTAAAGAGATCTAGAAACTCAGTCCTAATATAATGTTCTCGCTCCTAGGTAGCTTGTCCTTTTGTATGATTGCTCCATTGGATCTTGAGAAACTTGATACTCCAGGTGATGGTGGTTCTGAAGGCTTCTTCCAAGATACAGATGGGCACTTCACGATACGTCAGATCCTTGTTTATGTCAATGGCTCGGTGATCGATGTTCTTGAAAACTTCGGTCTTCTCCGGAACTTTTAAGCATTTTCGAAGTAACGAGATGTGGAACACATTATGGATGGCTGGCATCTCCTCTGGTAGTTCCATTTGATAAGATACTTCTCCTCGACGATGCAAAATCTTGAAAGGTCCAATATATATGGGGGCTAACTTTACTTTTAGCTGAAAACATTGCATTCCCTTCAACGGTGACACTTTGAGATACACAAAATCTTCGACATTGAAAGTCAGGTCCCGACGTATCTTGTCTGCATAACTCTTCTGTCTGGATTGTGCGGTCTTGAGGTGCTCACGGACTTTGTGAACTTTCTCTTCAGCTTCTCGTAGGATGTCGGGTCCAAAAATCTGACTCTCTCCTACTTGCGACCAATTCAAAGGGGTACGACACTTTCTTCCATACAAGAATTCAAATGGGCCATTTGCAAATTGGCTTGATAATTTTTGTTGTATGAGAATTCTGCGAAAGGCAGACAATCTTCCCATTTTGATCCATACTCTAACACACAAGCTCTCAACATATCTTCTAAGATTTGGTTGACTCTTTCAGTCTGTCCATCAGTCTGCGGGTGATAAGCTATGCTGAAGTTCAGCTTGGTTCCTAATCCTTCTTGGACTTTCTACCAAAATCTCGAGGTAAATTGGGTTCCTTGATCCAACACTATGGTCTTGGGGGTTCCATGTAAAACTGATGATTCTAGCAATGTACAACTCTGCTAGCTTAGAACTCTAGTAGGTTGTCTTGAAAGGTATAAAATGGGCTACCTTGGACAGTCTATCAGCTATGACCCAAATAGAGTCATTTCCCCTACTAGAAGTAGGCAAACCGGTGATAAAGTCCATTCCGACAGAATCCCATTTCCATTCCGGAATCTGCAAGGGTTGCAACAGTCCTGCGGGTCTCTGATGTTCCGCTTTGAATCTTTGACAGATATCACACTTGTCTATGTAGCTTCCGATTTCTCTCTTCATCTTGTGCCACCAAAATTGCTCTTTCAAATCCTGATACATCTTTGTTCCTCTAGGATGGATAGAATAGAGAGTATCATGAGCTTCCTGCATGATAACTTGCTTCAGCTCCAAATCTGCTGGCACACAGATACGTCCGTTGTACCACAAAACTCCTTCTTCCTCTTCGGTGAATCCAGGTACCTTTCATGTACCAATACGACGCTTGATTCCATCGATACTTGCATTTCCCTTCTGGGCTTCCTTGATCTAACTTATCAAAGTGGGTTGAAGTTCAATGCTAGATAAAAATCCTTTGCTAACTAGCTCTGTTCTAAACTGCTCCAACTCTTCATGCAAACTTGGTTGGGTTTATTTAATCATCGTGTTTAATTTACACGGCAATCTGCTAAGAGCATCCACTACCACATTGGCTTTACCAGGGTGATAGTGAATGTCAAGGTCATAATCCTTGATTAACTCTATCCATCTCCTTTGCCTCATATTCAGCTCCTTCTGGGTGAAAATATACTTCAAGATCTTGTGATCCGAGTAAATCTCACAGTGGTTACCCATAATGTAATGACACCATGTCTTCAAAGCTAAGACTACAACTGCTAGTTCAAGGTCATGGGTAGGGTAGTTTTGCTCATGCTGCTTCAGTTGTCTCGACAAATATGCTATGACTTTGCCTCCTTGCATCAAAACACATCTGAGACCAATCTTGGATGCATCACAATACACATCAAAAGGCTTCTTGCTATCCGGCATAATCAAGATTGGGGCTGAAATCAGTCTCTTCTTGAGCTCTTGGAAACTTGCTTCACATTTGCCGGTCCATTCAAACTTCTTATCTTTCTTCAACAATTGGGTCATCGGCCTTGCGATGCTCGAAAATCCTTCAACAAACTTGCGGTAATATCCCCTTAATCCGAGAAATGCACGGACTTGGGTTTGAGTGGTTGGGGCTTCCTATGCTTCAACATCTCTGATCTTGGCGGGATCAACAACGACTCCTGCTGCTGACACAATATGTCTGAGGAATCCTACTTCTTTCAACCAAAACTCACATTTGCTAAACTTGGCATACAACTGATGCTCTCTCAGGGTTTCAAGGATGGTTCTTAGGTGTAGCTCATGATCTTCTTCTAACTTGGAATAGATTAGAATATCATCGATAAAAACAATGACAAACTTATCCAGAAAGTTCATAAAAATCTTATTCATGAGATTCATGAAATAGGCAGGGGCATTGGTTAATCCAAAAGACATGAGCACATACTAATACAATCCATATCTTGAGTTGATGATAACCAGTCCTAAGATCAATCTTAGAGAACACTCTGGCACCAGTAAACTGATCAAACAGATCCTCTATCTTGGGTAGTGGGGTATTTGTTCTTGATGGTGACATCATTCAGCTTCCGGTAATCTGTGCACAAACGGTTACCTCCATCTTTCCTGTCCACAAACAGAACGGGCGATCTCCATGGCGATGTGCCTAGTTGAATCAAACCTTTTGCCATCATAGCATCAAGTTTCTTCTTCAGCTCCACTAGTTCAGATGGGTTCATGCTATAAGGTCTATGTGCTATGGGTCCTGTTCAATGCAGTAGTTCAATAATGAACTCGATATCCCGATATGGGGGCATACCGGGCAATTCATTTGGGAATACGTCGGGGTATTCACAGACTACTCTGACTTGGTCTATGGTTGGTAGGGCTAGACTCTTGTTGCACTTGAATTGATGGGGCAAGGTCTCAGATACATGCTCTACTGATACTCCAGAGCTACTGGTCATGGTTATGGCTTTCTTGGCATAGTCGATCAATCATTTATGTTTTGACATCCAATCCACTCCTGGTACTACTTCCAAACCTTTGGTTCCAAGTACTATTAGATTGGCATAAAAATCTATCCCATGTATTCTAATAGGTACAGCCTTGCAAATTTTTCTAGCTTTGGTGGTTGAACCGGGTATTTGAACTATCATAACATGCTTCAAATTGGTTGGGTGAATATTACTAGTGCATGCAAATTCTTCTGTAACAAACGAGTGCGATGCTCCAGAATCAAACAACACTCTTGCTAATACTGAGTTAACAGAAAACATACCCAGCACGACATCTGGCGCTTCTTGGGCTTCTTCAGCATTCATGTGGAACAGATGGCCGTTGCAATTGAGAGAATTCCCTAGGGCAAACCTTCTTCCGGGCTGAACACGGCGTTGCTGCTGAGCTGGGGCATTCACATTGGTGGTGGCTGCCAGCTTCTTGGGACACTCGTTGGAGTAGTGACCCTTCACTCCACATTCAAAGCAAGTAATCTAGGACATGTCTTTGGCTGCAACAGGCACAACATTGCTTCTAGTCCTTGGGGTTGTCGGGGTTATTGTTGTGATTTCCTCGGGACTTCACATTTCCTCTGCTACGGTTGGGGTAGCTTGGATGAGACATTGGGGTATATTGTTCCATGGGGCATATCCTGCAGACGGGTTGGGGCGATACTTCTGGTGACTATTGGATCCACTGTGGTGCATCATTATGCGCTTGCGATTTTCATTGGCTTGGTTATCTTTCCTTCCATCTGGATGTTAGAGTTGATTAGCTCTTCGAGATCTTCAAAACAGATGTTGATTAACACCGTTTTCATCTTATCATGCAGTCCGTTCAGGAATCTCTCCTTCTTCTTGGTTCAGTGTTGATCTCATCAGGTGCATACCTAGCGAGGGACAAAAATTTGTCACGGTATTCAACTACCGTCATCCAGCCTTGCTTCAGCTTTCTAAATTCATCCCTCATTCTAGTGACTAAACCTTGCGGCACATGGGTGCGACTAAACTTGGTCTTGAAAGCTTCCCACGTCATCACTTGACCATGGTTCATGGTACGGGTGCTATTCCACCATGCTCTTGCATCTCCTGCCAGATAGTGGGTGGAAAATAGTACTTGCTCGTTGGCATCAACTCCTACGACTTCTAGGTTATTCTCCATTATTTGTAACAAATCATCTGCATCTAATGGGTCTTCAGACTTGCTAAAGATAGGGGGATTGGTATTCTTAAAGTTCTTGAGCTTGGATCCATGATGATCCTAGTTTCCATGGCCTTGGTTATTGTGGGCCATCTGAGCGATCTGTTGTAGGGTGGCTAGGTTGGCTTGGTGCTCCGCTCTACTAGATTCACGGTCAGAAACTAGCATCTACATAATCTGCAGCATCGGGTCCTACGATGAGCTGCTTCCTCCGGGGTTTCCTTGAGTCGTCTAAAGATTGAGATAGATAAAGGGGTAAGAGGGAAAGTTCTAAGGTTCATGGTTTTGTTTTCAATAGGTTTAAACTTTTAGAGTGACTCAGGTTTGGCAAACTAACAACTTTTCATTCATTCAATCAAAGCACACGATACAAACACACACACACACCACAACATAAAAGCAAAACAGATGGTTTTAAGAACCATTCTATAAACTAAGATACAGTGGGACCGATACAACTCATTCCTATGGTAGTGATCAAGTGAATATACTCATCATCGATGAAGTCGGAGTCATCATCATCGTTGTAGAAGTCCATGGCATCATCCTCCAGGTAGTCATTGTCATTGTTGAGGTATGAGTGAATATCTCCCTAGATGTCTTCACCTTCTTCCTCTTCTTCTTTTGCTGCAAGCTGAGCTTCTTGCTCCTGGATGGTCTTCTCGAGGTCGGCCACCTTCTTGTGAAGATGAGCAATGGTGCGATCCTTCTTCTCGCATTATCGGCGAAGTGTTTGACGATCCTTGATGAGCAGGGCGAAAGTCTGGGCCTTTTGAGCGGCAATGGTAAGGTTGTGGTTGGCGTAGGCTCGAGCATTGTCCAATTCCTTCTGCCTATCATACAGCAGAAAGTCAAGGTTCTCCACTTGGCGCTTCATCTCCGGGTGACTTGGCATCTCCAATGGCATCCCCATGGAATCACGCCTTGCATAGTGAGTAAAGTGAGTTCCCTGGATCAAGTTGATGTTCTGTCCGCAAAGACGGGCAAGAGCTTCATGCATTGCCCTGGCTAAGCCATCTAGCCAGTTGTTCTCTCTTACAGTGAATTGAATCTTCTCCGAAAGGGGTGCTTCCATCTTGCCTCGAAGATCAGCAACTATCAGCCATTGTAAATCTCCTCCTGGGTGATCATTGAGTTGAGCCCCGAAGAATTCCAGATGCGGGTGGTCCAAAAACTCCAACAGTGCATCGAGATCCCTCTCAAAGATCAGTTGGCCTCTGTTGCCCAACTGGTAGAACTTGTAGTACTGAACTTCCATCTACAAGAATTTAGGATGAGTAAGTTAGTGAGGTGATCAAGTGTGTCAAATTTTATATATTAACACTACAAGGAATCTGGCTATATTTGACCCTCTATTTTCATCACAGAATCGTCATAGTAGTCCATTTATGATGATTCTATGACGATTTTGAGATCGTCGAAAGCTGGGCATCACAAATGAACTATAAGGACGTTTTTAGTAAAATCGTCATAGCCGTCTATGACGATATTGGATCATCATAATGTCTATGACGATCCAATATCGTCACGAGCCATCTAGCTTGGCCAATTCAGATCCTACGTGGCCAATCCTATGTGGCAAAATTGTGACGAAATTAAATTGTCTTAAATCAAAATTAGCCTGGTCCATTTCAGGATTCCACATGGGCTTGGCCCAAATATTCCGGAATGTTTTTCATGTTAAACCTGGTTAGCTACATGGGCCAAGCCCAACATTCTGGCATTTTTATTTTCCTTGCATTGGCCTTTTATATGGACAAATTCTTACTTTCAGTTTTCTTATTTTGGGTTGGTCCCACGAATAACAAGGGTTCCCAGTTGTCAGTTCACACAATTCATAGGGTTCCACTTATTAGTGTCCATTTTCTCACGTTTTCACGGTAATTAAACAACTAATAATTTAATCAAGACCAAGAGAATACAGAAATTACTTTGATTCAAACAGGTCACATTCACGAATAATATTTCGGATAACATCGGGACTTTACAATCACACACAGTTCACATCAGGTGGAGCACCAAAATACAATAAAACGTTCAGAAAGTATACAAGCTAGCTATTTTTTGATATTTTGGAACTTCATGCTTCCTCTTTCTCTAACGTATTCAGCGTGTACCTGTAGTCCAACAAAAAGGAAATTAGGCCTTGATGAGATATTTACATAAACACACTGTAATTTGGAAAAACTCACTTTTGATACTACAATTAGGAACAGATAAACTGAACCAAACTTCCTTCCAAAACTTTAGAAACATCCTAGAAACAATATACTAATGACTATCATAAAAATGAAGAACAAGCAAAATTAGACTTGGTGAAACAAGATTGCCAAGCTTCTGCTAACGAACATGAGCAAAATGAAAAGTAGTATTGTGTGATGAAGCTATTACCAGGTTGGTAGCATGACTTTAATAGTGAAAGGCAACAAGATAAGCAGCTAAACAATCAATAGCAGATCGAACAGAACTAAACTATTCAATTGCATTATGATCCTAGGAATAAATATTGTAGCTCTACCACACATTTAGCTCACGAGCATCACAGTTATTCTGATGATACAAGAGTAGATAAACACTTCTTCTATCACAGCCATGTCTCATATAACAAGTGGAGGAGAAAAGTGATGAATCAGGGAACTTACATACACTGAGCTCGTGAAGAAGAGGAGCAGTAGGTGTGAGGTCAGTAAGATCTGAAGACCTAGCCAGAGGATCTTTTTTCGTCGACCACTCCAAGTCAATGCTACTGGTGCACTCCAAGTTGTCTACCTATTCTCATCTCACATCCCAATCTGCCAATGCAATTCCATGTATGCCAAAACACGCAGGCTAGTATCAGCAACTATGCATCAATGTAAAAAAATATAGTTTGATGTATGTCAAGCCACGTCACATCTTAGGGCACACTCATAGTCTTGTTTGCATGAAAGATCACACCAAATTAAACATGATAGGGTAAATATGTATGAGAAACATTCGAGGAACCATAAGAACATGTGTCCAGGCTGTTCAAAATACAGTAGCAAAAATAAGAAGATGCCACATTAAACAAAGGGAAACGTTACTGCCACTTATAGTTATATTCATTCAGATGCTACTGCCATTTAAATTTAATATAGATGAAGCATGTAGATAAATTTATTTGTTAGAAGGAAAATCTCAACACCATGACCACTATTAATAGGAGTAAAATGGGTAAGTAATTATTTATCTGATGGAAAATAGCTAAGCTAATAGGTAATGAAAATTGTGGGCGTAGGCGTGAACCATGGACAGAAAGGCAAATAGAAGTAATATGAAGACACCATTCAACATATATTATATATTACTAGTCCAAAAGGGAGTCATGACTCACTTCAAAAATGTTGCTAGCGGCGTGGACATGACAAGATAGGCAATGCAAGTAATATAAACACACCATTCAACATATAATAGGAATATTACTCATCCAGAAGCATTACACCACAACCCTGACATGCTTCTGATGGTTATTTCAAAAAGCAGCACTACACCAGCATAACTACACCAGCAGCACACACACTAGCTATTTCAAAAAGAAGGCACACTAGCTATTATAAGTGGGTAACTATTTTCTGATGACATACTCTTAAACTTGATACTAGCTATACTACTAGCTAGTATAGTACATAGATATATTCAAGAATAGATTAATAATGTATGTGTGATGAGCAGTAAGAAAATCCAATCGATTGACGCCAAATTCAGAAGGACTTGAGGCGAGAGGAAGACGCCGCAGGCAATGGGGAGGTGCATCATGCAGACAGGGTCGATGAGCTTCGGGAGCTTGTAGTTCAAGTGGAGGATCACCGAGCACAGGCACCACAGCGACCGGCCGTCTGCCACCGCCGAGCTGTTGAGGAACATGTTCAACCTGCCGTAGCGCTTTCTCTGCACCCGCGACAGCATCCGACATATCACCTCATGAGAAAAGCCAAGAACCAAGTCATCACAAGAATCAAGTCATCCGACATATATTATACAACATGGATGAGATACAAAAAGCAAGACACCACGAGCAAGTATGATCAGTATGTGGGCTTACTAGGAAGCTGAAGTTGAATCCGGCGATGATGATGTAGGCGATGGAGAAGGCTGTGAGCTCGAGGTCCCCGATGTGGCCGATGAAGGCCTGCGCGATGACGTTGATCCTGTAGAGCGCCAGCCATTGGAACATGGCCGGCCCGACGATGCGCCAAAGCAACTTGGACTCCACCCACCACTCCACCTTGCATTTCGGCTGCTCTTCACCTCCAGCAGTGGTGTCAACGCCTCCTCTGCCTGCATCCTCCTGGCTGATGGCTACTCCCCTTAGGTAGCCCGCGAGCACCCTGAGCTGGCGCACGACTCCATGGCCACCGCCTCCATGACCTTGAACTCCTCCCCATACGCACCGTTGCCAAATCCGAAGCGGCTGGTGTAGTGTGGGTGAAGAGGAGACTACCGACGAATCTTGTGGGCAGGGTGGAGGAGATCAGGTGAGGAGGGATGTGGATCAGGGTGGCTCTATGAAGGGACGAGGAAAGGCATAGCTACCGCAGGGAGGAGAAAGGGGCGAGGCGGTCGAGCGGAGATGGGCGCAGTAACGTCAGGTACGAGAGGAGATGGTTGGAGGGAGGCAGATCTAGGCTTAGTCGGTGAGATAGGAGGGAGAGGAAGGGGCGGCGCATCAGCAGTGGAAGGAAGGGGCGGCGCATCGACAGGGGAAGGAAGGGCGACGCGAGGGGAGTTGGTGGGGTTAGGGTTCGTGACTCGTGAGACCGCGGGCACGGTGGGAATATGTTGTGCTTCTTTGGGTGAGAGATCAGGCGTTGGATCGTCACTGAACGATTCAGATCAGGTCGACAAGCATGATCTGTGGGAGGCGGTTTCCTGTATTTTGATTGGTTGGTTCACAAAATACCTCATTTTTCAAGCCGAACGATCAATGCTATGGCCAGAATTGCGACATTGTTTTTGATAATATGCCCATATTATGCACGCATGTGCATAATGGGATGGTGAATAATGTTGCAGGAGGAAGTTTTCCTTTTCATCGTATTGAAAAGTCATTTTCTATTTTCCGAGTGCCAAAATCGGGGCGTTTTTTGAAGCAATGCCAAATGTTCAATTCAAAAATACTACCATCCCAGTTTTTCAAAAATACTAGACCACCTTACATGGATAATGTCCCAACCGGGGATTTTAAAACCTTTTCTTCCAACCCTGGTGAAAAACACAAATGTGTGCCGAATCGATAGGAAGTGGGTCCGGTTTGAACTATAGGTACATGATCGGATGCTCATGATTTTTTGCAAAAATCATTTTTAGACTCACAATATGATGTTCCTTCAGAGATCTAATGCATGTTTAGCGAGGCTCATCCCCTACCTTCATGCCCGTCGTTTTGACCATAGTTTGAAATAGGAAAATTTTGAAACGGGCATGAGAAATTCAAAAACGCTCTGAACAATGTAAATCCTTCGCGTGGTGTCATATTATGTGATATAGTTGCAAGGAAAAATATAAAAGTTGGTATATTGATTGCATCTCAAAAAAACCTTCACAGAAATGACCTATCAAGTTCGAGGTTTCATGGCTTACCGGCCAAACGACTAGTGTTATGGCTACATTCGCCGAATAGTTTGTGATAATGTGTCCATATTATGCACAAGTGTGCATCTTGGGATGGCGAACGATGTTGTAGGAGGATGTTTTCCTTTCCGCCGCATGAAAAAGCCATTTTCTATTTTTCGAGTGCCAAAATCGGGACGTTTTGTGAAGCAACACCAAATGTTCAATTCAAAAATGCTACCATCCCATTTTTTGAAAATACTAGAACACCTTACATGGAAAATTTCCCAACCGGGGGTTCACAAACCTTTCCTTTCACCCCTGGTGAAAAAGAAAAATGTGTGCCAAATCGGTAGGAAGTGGGTCCGTTTTGAACTACAGGTACATGATCTGATGCTCATGATTTTTTGCAAAAACCATTTTTAGACTCACAATATGATGTTTCTTCAGAGATCCAATGCAAGTTTACCGAGACTCATCCCCTATCTTCATACCTGCCGTTTTGACCATAGTTTGAAACGGGCATGAAAAATTCAAAAATAATCTGAACAAGGTAACTCCTTCGCGTGGTGTCATATTATATGACATAGTTATAAGGAAAAATACAAAATTTGGTATATTATTTGCATCTCGAAAAAACCTTCTCAAAAATGACCTATCATGTCCGAGGTTTTATGGTTTTTAGGCCAAACGGCCAATGTTATGTCTAGAATCGCAACATAGTTTGTGATAATATGCCCATATTGTGCATGCATATGAATCTTGGGACGGCAAAGAATGTTGCAGGAGGAAGTTTTCTTTTTCATTGCACGGAAAATTTATTTTGTATTTTCCGAGTGCCAAAATCGATTGGTTTTGTGAAGCAACAACATATGTTCAATTCAAAAATACGACCACCCCATTTTTCAAAAATACTAGACCACCTTACATGAACAATGCCCCAACCGGGGATTTTAGAACTATTTCATCCACCTCTGATAAAAAAGACAAATGTATGCTGAATCGGTAGGAAGTGGGTCCGGTTTGAACTACAGGTACATGATCTAATGCTCGTGATTTTTTACGAAAATAATTTTTAGGATCACAATATGATTTTCTTCAGAGATGCAATGCAAGTTTTAGCGAGGCTCGTCACCTTTCCTCATGCCCACCGTTTTGACAATAGTTTGAAAAAGGAAAATTTGGAAACGGGCATGAAAAATTCAAAAATGATCCGAACAAGGTAAATCCTTCGCGTGGTGTCATATTATATGACATAGTTGCAAGGAAAAATACCAAACTTGGTATATTATTTGCATCTCGAAAAAACCTTCACATAAATGACCTATCATATTCGTGCCCGTCGTGCCCACCGTTTTCACCATAGTTTGAAACGGGCATAAGGAATTAAAAAACGATGCAAACAATGTAAATCCATCGCGTGGTGTTATATTATGCGACATAGTTGCCGACAAAAATATCAAACTTGGAATATTGTGAATACCTCAAAAAAACCTTCTTAGAAATGACCTACGATGTTCGAGGTTTCATGGATTTTAGCAACCAATGTTATGGCTAAAATCGCGGCACAGTTTATGATAATGTCCCCATATTACACACATGTGTATCTTGGGATGGCAAACAATGTTGTAGGAGGAAGTTTTTCTTTTCGTCGTACAAAAGAAACATTTTCCATTTTCCGAGTACACAAAACGGGATGTTTTATAAAGCAACCACCAAATGAAATCCACTATTTTAAAATAATAAAAGTATTCATAATTAACACCCTAAGAGGATCTACTGAATTTTATAAAATTTTAGAGCCAAAAATCAATTTGTTTAGACTTCTAATGAAAAATATACAAAAGAATTAATAAAATAGAAAAAGGAAAAAAAAGCTTTCTAAATTGACCAACACATCGGCCAAGGGCTAGGACCGGGCCGCCAAGTAAAAGAAAGAAAGAAGGGCCACTAGTCGCTAAGGCCCAGGCCCAACCGAAGATCGGAATATTCATAAACAAATAGCGTGTAAAGATAGCACGAAACAGACTGTGGTGTAGTGGTTCGAATCCTACGCCTCTCGGTTTAAGTCTCCGGTTCGAACCCTGAAACTGTTATAATTTTCGCGCCTTTTATTTCCTAAATTTGGATAAGTCCAACTTACCACGAGCCCATTAGCTGTAGAATGAAAAGATAGAGAAAAAATAGGTGGAGAAAAAAGAGGCCTCATGCCTCCTTTGCCTAGGCCCAACAAAGAAGGCTTTGGTCAAATAATTCAAGCTCCGTGTTTACACATAAACTGATGAGTGGCGTGGTGGTTGACCTGCATCGGAGCTTGCTGGACGGTGTGGGTTCGAGCCCTCATACCTCCTTTTTGGCCCTATTAATTGGTAACTAATCAGACAAACACGTAAATAAAAATGGACATATGGATTTGTCACATAGTCAAAAATTGACAAATAAAAATGACACGTAGGCGTAAATGATGAGGTGGCCGACAAATCATTTAAACCTATTCTATTTTAGACACTATGACAATTTAATTTGGTCATAATCTGCTATACATAACGTCCTAGGCTGTATCAAGCATGTTATGACGATTTTGTCTAGTAAAATTACGACGTTTTAACCAAAATCGTCGTAATTTAATAAGGTTTTGACCCTCTCAAAAATCTTACGACCCTCTTGTACAAAATCGTCATAGATCTATGACGGTTTCATTCCCTGTCACTATGAGAAGGTCACAAATCAACACATTTCTTGTAGTGTAATGTAAGAATTTTTGAGGAACATGAATTTTTTAAAAGAATCAAGGATAAGACTGGGAATAGGTTTTCATAAATACTCACTTTATTTGTTTTTGAAGCTAAGTTTTGGTTTGGACATTCATTCTAACTAGGGTCTCCTATGGTCAGGATGGCTTTGATACCAACTTGTCAACACCCGGATTTTTAATCCCAGATACCTGTTATGCCATACATCACAATCCTAGGTTACTATTTTTGCGAGACATAACAGATTAGATATCACAGTACATCATCCATTATAAACCATAATAAGGTCTTACACAAATAGAGGATCTCATGATCCAGTCTTAATACAAACAAGTAACGGAATAATAAGCGTAACGGTGGGCTCCATCTTCAGTGTCACAGGCAATGCTAACGATGGGAGATGATCCTAGTTATCATAGTCGTCCTGCTGTCCTTCTTCCGGATAGTCCTCCTCATAGTCTGGCCATGGGAATAGCCAGAGAAAAAGCCATGAGTACTCTTTAAGTACTCGCAAAATATCACTAATAAGTAAGGTAGTTCTAGTAGGAATACTAAGCTCTAAGTTTATTTGCAAAAGCTAATTTGAAACCTAAGATGTGTTCAGAAGTAAAGAAAGCTACTTTAATGTACTAAATCACTTAAGTGGGGAACTTAGTTTTTATAGTCACAACCCTGTTGTGGTCAAGTCAAGTCAAGTCACGAATCATTTCACAAGTCATTTTGAAAACATCTGAGGATGGAACAGTATGGGCACTCCAACTGTGCATGACCATGGACGCGGCTATTCAAATAGTTCGACACTCTGCAGAGGTGGTACACATTCACCACAAAATCCGATACATCCGTTAGGGATAACCCTGAATCATCATACTTAGTATGCGGATAATCAATCATAACCTTTCAATTACACACTCTAGTATAGGCACCTCCCCTATGAGCTTGGCCTCCCATCCATGGCCATCTTCCATCCTAGGCACTGTATAGGTGGACATCATCAAGAGGTAGCCTCAGCTCAAACCTCTTCCGCGAGGGAACCCATACTAATGCATATAAACTTCCGGCTAAGCCTTACCCAATTCAGGTATTGTGGTTGTACGGTAACATTGTAATGGCATCGCATCCGAACCAAACCATTAGTTTTTATAAAGGGCTAAGGCTCATGCCTCAACATTTTCATCATCATAAACCATTTGTGTTTCTCAACACATGTCAAAACATCTCAATAGAATGACTCATCATTCCAAGGTTTTCATAATCATTTTCACCAAGTATTCCCATCTAAAGTGATCAAGTTTTATGATTTGCACTAGCCACTAAGGTTAAGAGTGTTCACTAATGAGGGGTTCTAAATCTTCAATCTCATGCCATAGAATGACATCTAAGTATAACTAAATAGGCCAAGTTTTATACTCTTTATGCTATCTATAAGAAAAGTAAAGAACTTTGGTAAAGTAAAAGAAAGTAAAGCTTGCAAGTAAAACTTGGGATGGGCATAAATCAAAATGGTATAACCAAAGCATGCTTAAGGCATTTTTCTTAGGTTATCAAGCTTGCAAGTGTTAGCTTGCATTGTTAATGATGGCTTGCCTTGGTTGGTGAAGTGGTTGAAATTCTCCTCGTCTTCTTCGGGGTAGAACTCCTCCTCCTTGTACACTTGGTCAGTACTATCATCTATATAGGAATACGGGATACACAATCACCAAAAAATACTTAACTAGTTTATTTAGCACACTAGGGCACAAACTTGATGATCTAGTATCATCACAATCATCACAAGATTTAAAGAACTAGTTTCAATATTTTATTTGAGAAAAGTAATTTCTACTTATTGAAATTAATTGAGATTTAATATTCTCCAATTAAAATATGGGATGATGTGGACACATTTCATCACCACATATTCCAATACATGGGAATGTTATCTAAAAGGGTTGGTCTCATTTTATAAAGTTTAAGTTTATTATTTAATCAATTTAAAGTGGCTAGAAATTCCCTAATAGCATTCTTTTGGTACTAGTCCAAAGTCACTGCATGCAAACCTAAATCTTTTTAAATATTTAGATAGGTATGGTCAAATGTAATTTTTGAGAGTTGGAATCAACTCAAAAGCTATTATGGTTGATTTTTGAAGAATGTTTGAATGCAGAAAAGTCTTTGTCTTGTTATTTTTGGTATATGTGATCTCTTACTCCAATTGATTTAAATCCAACGGTCTTGGATAGATATTTTAATTGTATTTCTAACAAAATTTGAATCATGTCATTTGGTTAAGTAAATCTCTTTGAATTGATTTTTGAATCTAGGCACAGAATCTAGTTTAAACCTAAATGGAAAAACACTAATTTGAATCTATGGGCTAGCGCGGGAAACTAAACGTGTCGGCCCAGTGGCGCTCCGATGCGCAGAGGGCTACTGCCAGGCTGGGCCCGCATGTCGGCATCACAACTAACGCGAAGTGGTACGGGACAAACTCAGCCGTGCAATTAGAACTAAATCTACGGTTGTGGTTCGTCGTCTCCGGCGAACAGCTCCGGCGAGAACGAACCCTAACGCGGCACAGTGGGGGTACATGGGGGATCACCTGGGCTCCAGCAAGACGTGGCGATGGGGGAGATCAAACTGGTAGACAACGGCGGTTCTAGGCGTGGTCGCGGCGGCTCCTAGGATAGCTCCAATCGACGATGCCTCTTCTCCTCTACAGTGGCAAGCTCCGGCAAAATTCTGGCAAACTACGGCTCGATTGGCTCCGGGGAGAAGTGTGGGTGCTCAGTGGTGAGAGGGGAGTGAGATGGTGTGAGGAATGCGGCTGGGGGTAGCCTCTATTTATAGCTCGAGGAAGGGGGCAGCGCGGCATGGTCGAGCGGTGGTAGCGACATGGCTACGGGCTGCTTCCAGCATGGCTGCGAGCGGCGGTCAATGTAGTGCTCCCTGGTGGTCCTCTACGGCTTAAAGGAGCGGCTAGGGGCGGTGGCATTTGGTCGGGCACGGCTGGTGCTCTACGCGGCAGAAGCGGCGTTCGACGCGGCGCATAGTGGTTGCGGGTCAAGCGGCGGCGAATGGGCATGTCTGGGCGGTTCCTAGGGTCGTGGCGAAGCGGTGCGTGCAAGCTACGGTCAAGGCGCGGCATGTGCACGCTTGTCAGGCGCGACGCTCTGGCGCGTTCTCGGCATGGCGCAGACGTTCTGGGCGCGGTGCTCTGTGGGTGGTCCATGGCTCGGCTCTACTCAGGGAGGGGACAGAGGGCGGCGGTGTGGCCTCTCCTACCTCCTAGGCATCATGAGCGAGCTCGGGGCGGCCTGCTGGGGCTTGCCCATGGTCGACCGGCATGGAGGGCTCGGGGTGGCTCCGCACTGGTGCAAACAACAATGGGGTGGGGTGCTAGGGTGCTGGTTGGGACTAGAGGGGACAAGGGGAGTAGGAAGGGGTCAAATAGGTCGACAATGCATTGATCAAAACAGTAATAGTTATTCAGTTAATTCTGTGATCACTAAGTGTTTGATGAAATGGCCGAAAGAAAAATATATTTGAATTTTTTGGCTCAAATTTGGTGGGTAATCTATACTTATGCTTGGTGATCTATGCTTGCTTGGGATTGTCAAGGTGAACTAGTTTGGTAGGTTTTTCAGAAATGGTGATCTTAGCACCTACAATTCATTTAATTTTCAAATGTCATTTAAATTGCTTTGCTAAAAGTTTTTGTAAGTTTGTAAAGTGGGCCTTGGTACATCTTTACTTGGTCTAGAAAGGGGTGAAAAGAGTTGAGAAAGTTTATGTTTGCAATTGACTTCTAGGAACACCTAAAGTGGCCTAGTGGATAAAAATGGTCAACAAGACCATTTGGTCTTTTTATTCTTATTTGATATCTTTTTCTTTGGATTTTGTGAGGAAATGGTCTAGATGATGTGGAATTCACCTTTAAACCATTTCACCACATTTAGAACAATCAAACATGGCATTTTCAAACAATTCTACACTAATGCAAACACACATGCATTCATAAATCTTTTAATACTAAAAAGTTTTTGTTAACCCTAATTTGGGTGATTAGAATCTTGATAACCATGATTAAAGTTTTGGGATGTTACACTATGGCTCACCGCGTTTTGAAATTTTGCGTGCGTTTCAAAATGTATTTAGTGGACCCTCCAGGTAGTCAATGTATCGAGAACGAGTGAGAGTTTGGAATGATCCAACTTATTGCTAAGAATATGCTTGCCTAGAAATTTCACCGTGTTTTGAAAACAATCAAAGATGCTATGACTCACCGTGTTTCGAAATATTGGCTGTGTTTCGAAATTAACTTCACACCTCGCGAAAATCTGTTCAGTGGACCCACCACCAGGTAGTCAATGTATGGAGACGAGTGAGAGTTTGGAAAGATTAAACTTCTTGCTAAGGATATGCATGCCTAGAAATTTGACCATGTTTTGAAATCAAACAAAGAGACTATGACTCACCGTGTTTTGAAATTTTGGCTGTGTTTCGAAATTAACTTCACACCTTGCGATAATATTTTCAGTGGACCCACCAAGCAGTCAATGTATCAAGAATCAGTGAGAGTTGTTTGGCAAGATTCAACTTCTTGCTACGAATATGCATGCCTCGAAAGTTTGACCATGTTTTGAAAATAATCAAAGAGACTATGACTCAAGGTGTTTTGAAAGTTTGCTGTGTTTCGAAATTAACTTCACACCTTTTGATAATCTGTTTAGTGGACCTACCAGGCAGTCAATGTATCGAGAACGAGTGATAGTTTGGAACTATTCAACTTATTGCTAAGAATATGCATGCCTAGAAATTTGACCGTGTTTTGAAAACAATCAAAGTGGCTATGGCTCACCGCGTTTTGAAATTTTATGAGCGTTTCGAAATTAACTTCACACCTTGCGGAACTCTGTTCACTGGACCCACCAGGTCGCAGTCAATGTATCGAGAACGAGTGAGAGTTTGGAAAGATTCAACTTATTGCTAAGAATATGCATGCCTAGATATTTGACCGTATTTTGAAAACAATAAAAGTGGCTATGGCTCACCGCGTGTTCAAATTTTGTGTGCATTTCGAAATTTACTCCACACCTTGCAATAATCTATTTAGTGGACCCTTCAGGCAGTCAATATATCGAGAATGAGTGAGAGTTTGGAATGATCTAACTTATTGCTAAGAATATGCCTGCCTAGAAATTTGACCGTGTTTTGAAAACAATCAAAGAGGCTATGACTCACTGTGTTTCGAAATTTTGGCTATGTTTTGAAATTAACTACATGCCTTGTGAAAATTTGTTCACTGGACCCACCAGGTAGTCAATGTATCAAGAACGAGTGAGAGTTTCACAAGATTCAACTTCTTGCTAAGAATATGCATGCCTAGAAATTTGACCGTGTTTTGAAAACAATCAAAGATGCTATGACTCACCGTGTTTCTATATTTTGGTTGTGTTTCGAAATTAACTTCAGACCTCGTGAAAATCTGTTCAGTGGACCCACCACCAGGCAGTCAATGTATGGAGACGAGTGAGAATATGCATGCCTCGAAAGTTTTACCATGTTTTGAAAACAATCAAAGAGACTATGACTCACCGTGTTTTGAAAGTTTGGCTGTGTTTTGAAATTCACTTCACACCTTTCGATAATCTGTTCAGTGGAACTACCAGGCAGTCAATCTATCGAGAACGAGTGAGAGTTTGTAATAATGCACCTTATTGCTAAGAATATGCATGCCTAGAAATTTGACCATGTTTTGAAAACAATAGAAGAGGCTATGACTCACCGTGTTTCGAAATTTTGGCTGTGTTTTGAAATTAACTTCACGCCTTGCGGAAATCTGTTCACCTGACCCACCAGGTAGTCAATGTATCAAGAACGAGTGAGAGTTTGGCAAGATTCAACTTCTTGCTAAGAATATGCATGCCTAGAAATTTGTCCATGTTTTGAAAACAATCAAAGATGCTACGACTCACCGTGTTTCTAAATTTTGGCTGTGTTTCGAAATTAACTTCAGACTTCGCAAAAATCTGTTCAGTGGACGCACCACCAGGCAGTTAATGTATGGAGACGATTGAGAGTTTGGAAATATTAAACTTCTTGCTAAGAATATGCATGCCTAGAAATTTGACCGTTTTTTGAAAATAAATAAAGAGACTATGACTCACCGTGTTTTAAAATTTTGGCTATGTTTCGAAATTAACTTCACACCTTGCGATAATATTTTCAGTGGACCCACCAGGCAGTCAATGTATCGAGAATGAGTGAGAGTTGTTTGGCAAGATTGAACTTCTTGCTAAGAATATGCATGCCTCGAAAGTTTGACCATGTTTTGAAAACAATCAAAGAGACTATGACTCGTCGTGTTTTGAAAGTTTGGCTGTGTTTTTAAATTCACTTCACACCTTTCGATAATCTGTTCAGTGGACCTACCAGGCAGTCAATGTATCGAGAACGAGTGAGAGTTTGGAATGATGCACCTTATTGCTAAGAATATGCATGCCTAGAAATTTGACCATGTTTTGAAAACAATCAAAGAGGCTATGACTCACCGTGTTTTGAAATTTTGGCTGTGTTTCGAAATTAACTTCACACCTTGCGAAAATATGGTCACTGGACCCAGCAGGTAGTCAACGTATCAAGAACGAGTGAGAGTTTGGCAAGATTCAACTTCTTGCTAAGAATATGCATGCCTAGAAATTTGACCGTGTTTTGAAAACAATCAAAGATGCTATGACTCAACGTGTTTCTAAATTTTGGCTGTGTTTCGAAATTAAGTTCAGACCTCGCGAAAACCTGTTCAGTGGACCCACCACCAGGCAGTCAATGTATGGAGACGACTGAGAGTTTGGAAAGATTAAACTTCTTGCTAAGAATATGCATGCCTAGAAATTTGACCGTGTTTTGAAAATAAACAAAGAGACTATGACTCACCGTGTTTTGAAATTTTGGCTGTGTTTCGAAATTAATTTCACACCTTGCGATAATATTTTTAGTGGACCCACCAGGCAGTCAGTGTATCAAGAACGAGTGAGAGTTGTTTGGCAAGATTCAACTTCTTGCTAAGAATATGCATGCCTCGAAAGTTTGACCATGTTTTGAAAACAATCAAAGAGACTATGACTCACCGTGTTTTGAAAGTTTGGCTATGTTTTTAAATTCACATCACACCTTTTGATAATCTGTTCAGTGGACCTACCAGGCAGTCAATGTATCGAGAACGAGTGAGAGTTTGGAATGATGCACCTTATTGCTAAGAATATGCATGCCTAGAAATTTGACCATGTTTTGAAACAAATCAAAGAGGCTATGACTCACCGTGTTTTGAAATTTTGGCTCTGTTTTGAAATTAACTTCACACCTTGCGAAAATATGGTCACTGGACCCACCTGGTAGTCAATGTATCAAGAAGGAGTGAGAGTTTGGCAAGATTCAACTTCTTGCTAAGAATATGCATGCCTAGAAATTTGACCATGTTTTGAAAACAATCAAAGATGCTATGACTCAACGTGTTTCTAAATTTTGGCTGTGTTTCGAAATTAAGTTCAGACCTCGCGAAAACCTGTTCAGTGGACCCACCACCAGGCAGTCAATGTATGGAGACGAGTGAGAGTTTGGAAAGATTAAACTTCTTGCTAAGAATATGCATGCCTAGAAATTTGACCGTGTTTTGAAAATAAACAAAGAGACTATGACTCACCGTGTTTTGAAATTTTGGCTGTGTTTCGAAATTAATTTCACACCTTGCGATAATATTTTTAGTGGACCCACCAGGCAGTCAGTGTATCAAGAACGAGTGAGAGTTGTTTGGCAAGATTCAACTTCTTGCTACGAATATGCATGCCTCGAAAGTTTAACCATGTTTTGAAAACAATCAAAGAGACTATGACTCACCGTGTTTTGAAAGTTTGGCTGTGTTTTGAAATTCACTTCACACCTTTCGATAATCTCTTCAGTGGACCTACCAGGCAGTCAATGTATCGAGAACGAGTGAGAGTTTGGAATGATGCACCTTATTGCTAAGAATATGCATGCCTAGAAATTTGACCATGTTTTAAAAACAATCAAAGAGGCTATGACTCACCGTGTTTCGAAATTTTGGCTGTGTTTCGAAATTAACCTCACACCTTGCGAAAATATGTTCACTGGACCCACCAGGTAGTCAATGTATCAAGAACGAGTGAGAGTTTGGAAAGATTCAACTTCTTGCTAAGAATATGCATGCCTAGAAATTTGACCGTGTTTTGAAAACAATCAAAGATGCTATGACTCACCGTGTTTCTAAATTTTGGCTGTGTTTCGAAATTAACTTTAGACCTCGTGAAAATCTGTTCAGTGGACCCACCACCAGGTAGTCAATGTATGGAGACGAGTGAGAGTTTGGAAAGATTAAACTTCTTGCTAAGAATATGAATGCCTTGAAATTTGACCGTGTTTTGAAAATAAACAAAGAGACTATGACTCGCCGTGTTTTGAAATTTTGGCTGTGTTCCGAAATTAACTTCACACCTTGCAATAATATTTTCAGTAGACCCACCAGGCAGTCAATGTATCGAGAACGAGTGAGAGTTGTTTGGCAAGATTCAACTTCTTGCTAAGAATATGCATGCCTCGAAAGTTTGACCATGTTTTGAAAACAATCAAAGAGACTATGACTCACCGTGTTTTGAAAGTTTGGCTGTGTTTTTAAATTCACTTCACACCTTTTGATAATCTGTTCAGTGGACCTACCAGGCAGTCAATGTATCGAGAACGAGTGAGAGTTTGGAATGATGCACCTTATTGCTAAGAATATGCATGCCTAGAAATTTGACCATGTTTTGAAAACAATCAAAGAGGCTATGACTCACCGTGTTTTGAAATTTTGGCTGTGTTTCGAAATTAACTTCACACCTTGTGAAAATATGGTCACTGGACCCACCTGGTAGTCAATGTATCAAGAACGAGTGAGAGTTTGGCAAGATTCAACTTATTGCTAAGAATATGCATGCCTAGAAATTTGACCGTGTTTTGAAATTTACTTCACACCTTTCGATAATCTGTTCAGTGGACCTACCAGGCAGTCAATGTATCGAGAACGAGTGAGAGTTTGGAACGATGCACCTTATTGCTAAGAATATGCATGCCTAGAAATTTGACCATGTTTTGAAAACAATCAAAGAGGCTATGACTCACCGTGTTTTGAAATTTTGGCTGTGTTTCGAAATTAACTTCACACCTTGCGAAAATATGGTCACTGGACCCAGCAGGTAGTCAACGTATCAAGAACGAGTGAGAGTTTGGCAAGATTCAACTTCTTGCTAAGAATATGCATGCCTAGAAATTTGACCGTGTTTTGAAAACAATCAAAGATGCTATGACTCAACGTGTTTCTAAATTTTGGCTGTGTTTCGAAATTAAGTTCAGACCTCGCGAAAACCTGTTCAGTGGACCCACCACCAGGCAGTCAATGTATGGAGACGACTGAGAGTTTGGAAAGATTAAACTTCTTGCTAAGAATATGCATGCCTAGAAATTTGACCGTGTTTTGAAAATAAACAAAGAGACTATGACTCACCGTGTTTTGAAATTTTGGCTGTGTTTCGAAATTAATTTCACACCTTGCGATAATATTTTTAGTGGACCCACCAGGCAGTCAGTGTATCAAGAACGAGTGAGAGTTGTTTGGCAAGATTCAACTTCTTGCTAAGAATATGCATGCCTCGAAAGTTTGACCATGTTTTGAAAACAATCAAAGAGACTATGACTCACCGTGTTTTGAAAGTTTGGCTATGTTTTTAAATTTACTTCACACCTTTCGATAATCTGTTCAGTGGACCTACCAGGCAGTCAATGTATCGAGAACGAGTGAGAGTTTGGAATGATGCACCTTATTGCTAAGAATATGCATGCCTAGAAATTTGACCATGTTTTGAAAACAATCAAAGAGGCTATGACTCACCGTGTTTTGAAATTTTGGCTCTGTTTCGAAATTAACTTCACACCTTGCGAAAATATGGTCACTGGACCCACCTGGTAGTCAATGTATCAAGAAGGAGTGAGAGTTTGGCAAGATTCAACTTCTTGCTAAGAATATGCATGCCTAGAAATTTGACCATGTTTTGAAAACAATCAAAGATGCTATGACTCAACGTGTTTCTAAATTTTGGCTGTGTTTCGAAATTAAGTTTAGACCTCGCGAAAACCTGTTCAGTGGACCCACCACCAGGCAGTCAATGTATGGAGACGAGTGAGAGTTTGGAAAGATTAAACTTCTTGCTAAGAATATGCATGCCTAGAAATTTGACCGTGTTTTGAAAATAAACAAAGAGACTATGACTCACCGTGTTTTGAAATTTTGGCTGTGTTTCGAAATTAACTTCACACCTTGTGAAAATATGGTCACTAGACCCACCTGGTAGTCAATGTATCAAGAACGAGTGAGAGTTTGGCAAGATTCAACTTCTTGCTAAGAATATGCATGCCTAGAAATTTGACCGTGTTTTGAAAACAATCAAAGATGCTATGACTCAACGTGTTTCTAAATTTTGGCTGTGTTTCGAAATTAAGTTCAGACCTCGCGAAAACCTGTTCAGTGGACCCACCACCAGGCAGTCAATGTATGGAGATGAGTGAGAGTTTGGAAAGATTAAACTTCTTGCTAAGAATATGCATGCCTAGAAATTTGACCGTGTTTTGAAAATAAACAAAGAGACTATGACTCACCGTGTTTTGAAATTTTGGCTGTGTTTCGAAATTAATTCCACACCTTGTGATAATATTTTTAGTGGACCCACCAGGCAGTCAGTGTATCAAGAACGAGTGAGAGTTGTTTGGCAAGATTCAACTTCTTGCTAAGAATATGCATGCCTCGAAAGTTTGACCATGTTTTGAAAACAATCAAAGAGACTATGACTCACCGTGTTTTGAAAGTTTGGCTGTGTTTTTAAATTCACTTCACACCTTTTGATAATCTGTTCAGTGGACCTACCAGGCAGTCAATGTATCGAGAACGAGTGAGAGTTTGGAATGATGCACCTTATTGCTAAGAATATGCATGCCTAGAAATTTGACCATGTTTTGAAAACAATCAAAGAGGCTATGACTCACCGTGTTTTGAAATTTGGCTGTGTTTCGAAATTAACTTCACACCTTGTGAAAATATGGTCACTGGACCCACCTGGTAGTCAATGTATCAAGAACGAGTGAGAGTTTGGCAAGATTCAACTTCTTGCTAAGAATATGCATGCCTAGAAATTTGACCGTGTTTTGAAAACAATCAAAGATGCTATGACTCAACGTGTTTCTAAATTTTGGCTGTGTTTCGAAATTAAGTTCAGACCTCAAAACCTGTTCAAAGGACCCACCACCAGATCAATGTATGGAGACAGTGAGAGTTTGGAAAGATTAAACTTCTTGCTAAGAATATGCATGCCTAGAAATTTGACCGTGTTTTGAAAATAAACAAAGAGACTATGACTCACCGTGTTTTGAAATTTTGGCTGTGTTTCGAAATTAATTTCACACCTTGCGATAATATTTTTAGTGGACCCACCAGGCAGTCAGTGTATCAAGAACGAGTGAGAGTTGTTTGGCAAGATTCAACTTCTTGCTACGAATATGCATGCCTCGAAAGTTTGACCATGTTTTGAAAACAATCAAAGAGACTATGACTCACCGTGTTCTGAAAGTTTGGCTGTGTTTTGAAATTCACTTCACACCTTCGATAACTGCATTCGGTGGACCTACCAGGCAGTCAATGTATCGAGAACGAGTGAGAGTTTGGAATGATGCACCTTATTGCTAAGAATATGCATGCCTAGAAATTTGACCATGTTTTAAAAACAATCAAAGAGGCTATGACTCACCGTGTTTCGAAATTTTGGCTGTGTTTCGAAATTAACCTCACACCTTGCGAAAATATGTTCACCGGACCCACCAGGTAGTCAATGTATCAAGAACGAGTGAGAGTTTGGCAAGATTCAACTTCTTGCTAAGAATATGCATGCCTGGAAATTTGACCGTGTTTTGAAAACAATCAAAGATGCTATGACTCACCATGTTTCTAAATTTAGGATGTGTTTCAAAATTAACTTCAGACCTCGTGAAAATCTATTAAGTGGACCCACCACCAGGTAGTCAATGTATGGAGACGAGTGAGAGTTTGGAAAGATTAAACTTCTTGCTAAGAATATGCATACCTTGAAATTTTACCATGTTTTGAAAATAAACAAAGAGACTATGACTCGCCGTGTTTTGAAATTTTGGTTGTGTTTCAAAATTAACTTCACACCTTGCGATAATATTTTCAGTGGACCCACCAGGCAGTCAATGTATCGAGAGCGAGTGAGAGTTGTTTGGCAAGATTCAACTTCTTGCTAAGAATATGCATGCCTTAAAAGTTTGACCATGTTTTGAAAACAATCAAAGAGACTATGACTCACCGTGTTTTGAAAGTTTGGCTGTGTTTTGAAATTCACTTCACACCTTTCGATAGTCTGTTCAGTGGACCTACCAGGCAGTCAATGTATCGAGAACGAGTGAGAGTTTGGAATGATGTACCTTATTGCTAAGAATATGCATGCCTAGAAATTTGACCATGTTTCGAAAACAATCAAAGAGGCTATGACTCACCGTGTTTCGAAATTTTGGCTGTGTTTTGAAATTAACTTCACACCTTGCAAAAATATGTTCACTGGACCCACCAGGTAGTCAATGTATCAAGAACGAGTGAGAGTTTGGCAAGATTCAACTTCTTGCTAAGAATATGCATGCCTAGAAATTTGACCGTGTTTTGAAAACAATCAAAGATGCTATGACTCACCGTGTTTCTAAATTTTGGCTGTGTTTCGAAATTAACTTTAGACCTCACAAAAATCTATTCAGTGGACCCACCAGGCAGTCAATGTATGGAGACGAGTGAGAGTTTGGAAAGATTAAAATTCTTGCTAAGAATATGCATGCCTAGAAATTTGACCGTGTTTTGAAAATAAGCAAAGAGACTATGACTCACCGTGTTTTGTAATTTTGGCTGTGTTTCGAAATTAACTTCACACCTTGCGATAATATTTTAGTGGACACACCAGGCAGTCAATTTATCGAGAACGAGCTAGAGTTGTTTGGCAAGATTCAACTTCTTGCTAAGAATATGCATGCCTGGAAAGTTTGACCATGTTTTGAAAACAATCAAAGAGACTATGACTCACCGTGTTTTGAAAGTTTGGCTGTGTTTTGAAATTCACTTCACACCTTTCGATAGTGCATTGGTGGACCTACCAGTCAATGTATCGAGAACGAGTGAGAGTTTGGAATGATGCACCTTATTGCTAAGAATATGCATTCCTAGAAATTTGACCAGGTTTTGAAAACAATCAAAGAGGCTATGACTCACCGTGTTTTGAAATTTTGGCTGTGTTTCGAAATTAACTTCACACCTTGCGAAAATATGGTCCCTGGACCCACCAGGTAGTCAATGTATCAGGAACGAGTGAGAGTTTGGCAAGATTCAACTTCTTGCTAAGAATATGCATGCATAGAAATTTGACCGTGTTTTGAAAACAATCAAAGATGCTATGACTCAACGTGTTTCTAAATTTTGGCTGTGTTTCGAAATTAAGTTCAGACCTCGCGAAAACCTGTTCAGTGGACCCACCACCAGGCAGTCAATGTATGGAGACGAGTGAGAGTTTGGAAAGATTAAACTTCTTGCTAAGAATATGCATGCCTAGAAATTTGACCGTGTTTTGAAAATAAACAAAGAGACTATGACTCACCGTGTTTTGAAATTTTGGCTGTGTTTCGAAATTAATTCCACACCTTGCGATAATATTTTTAGTGGACCCACCAGCGATCAAGGTATCAAGAACGAGTGAGAGTTGTTTGCCAAGATTCAACTTCTTGCTAAGAATATGCATGCCTCGAAAGTTTGACCATGTTTTGAAAACAATCAAAGAGACTATGACTCACCGTGTTTTGAAAGTTTGGATGTGTTTTTAAATTCACTTCACACCTTTTGATAATCTGTTCAGTGGACCTACCAGGCAGTCAATGTATCGAGAACGAGTGAGAGTTTGGAATGATGCACCTTATTGCTAAGAATATGCATGCCTAGAAATTTGACCATGTTTTGAAAACAATCAAAGAGGCTATGACTCACCGTGTTTTGAAATTTTGGCTGTGTTTCGAAATTAACTTCACACCTTGTGAAAATATGGTCACTGGACCCACCTGGTAGTCAATGTATCAAGAAAGAGTGAGAGTTTGGCAAGATTCAACTTCTTGCTAAGAATATGCATGCCTAGAAATTTGACCGTGTTTTGAAAACAATCAAAGATGCTATGACTCAACGTGTTTCTAAATTTTGGCTGTGTTTCGAAATTAAGTTCAGACCTCGCGAAAACCTGTTCAGTGGACCCACCACCAGGCAGTCAATGTATGGAGACGAGTGAGAGTTTGGAAAGATTAAACTTCTTGCTAAGAATATGCATGCCTAGAAATTTGACCGTGTTTTGAAAATAAATAAAGAGACTATGACTCACCGTGTTTTGAAATTTTGGCTGTGTTTCGAAATTAATTTCACACCATGCGATAATATTTTTAGTGGACCCACCAGGCAGTCAGTGTATCAAGAACGAGTGAGAGTTGTTTGGCAAGATTCAACTTCTTGCTACGAATATGCATGCCTCGAAAGTTTGACCATGTTTTGAAAACAATCAAAGAGACTATGACTCACCGTGTTCTGAAAGTTTGGCTGTGTTTTGAAATTCACTTCACACCTTTCGATAATCTGTTCAGTGGACCTACCAGGTAGTCAATGTATCGAGAATGAGTGAGAGTTTGGAATGATGCACCTGATTGCTAAGAATATGCATGCCTAGAAATTTGACCTATTTTGAAAACAATCAAAGAGGCTATGACTCACCGTGTTTCGAAATTTTGTTGTGTTTTGAAATTAACTTCACACCTTACAAAAATATGTTCACTGGACCCACCAGGTAGTCAATGTATCAAGAACGAGTGAGAGTTTGGCAAGATTCAACTTATTGCTAAGAATATGCATGCCTAGAAATTTGACCGTGTTTTGAAAACAATCAAAGATGCTATGAATCACCGTGTTTCTAAATTTTGGCTGTGTTTCGAAATTAACTTCAGACCTCGCGAAATCTATTCAGTGGACCCACCACCAGGCAGTCAATGTATGGAGACGAGTGAGAGTTTGGAAAGATTAAAACTTCTTGCTAATAATATGCATGCCTAGAAATTTGACCGTGTTTTGAAAATAAACAAAGAGACTATGACTCCCCGTGTTTTGTAATTTTGGCTGTGTTTCGAAATTAATTCCACACCTTGCGATAATATTTTTAGTGGACCCACCAGGCAGTCAGTGTATCAAGAACGAGTGAGAGTTGTTTGGCAAGATTCAACTTCTTGCTAAGAATATGCATGCCTCGAAAGTTTGACCATGTTTTGAAAACAATCAAAGAGACTATGACTCACCGTGTTTTGAAAGTTTGGCTGTGTTTTTAAATTCACTTCACACCTTTTGATAATCTGTTCAGTGGACCTACCAGGCAGTCAATGTATCGAGAACGAGTGAGAGTTTGGAATGATGCACCTTATTGCTAAGAATATGCATGCCTAGAAATTTGACCATGTTTTGAAAACAATCAAAGAGGCTATGACTCACCGTGTTTTGAAATTTTGGCTGTGTTTCGAAATTAACTTCACACCTTGTGAAAATATGGCCACTAGACCCACCTGGTAGTCAATGTATCAAGACCGAGTGAGAGTTTGGCAAGATTCAACTTCTTGCTAAGAATATGCATGCCTAGAAATTTGACCGTGTTTTGAAAACAATCAAAGATGCTATGACTCAACGTGTTTCTAAATTTTGGCTGTGTTTCGAAATTAAGTTCAGACCTCGCGAAAACCTGTTCAGTGGACCCACCACCAGGCAGTCAATGTATGGAGACGAGTGAGAGTTTGGAAAGATTAAACTTCTTGCTAAGAATATGCATGCCTAGAAATTTGACCGTGTTTTGAAAATAAATAAAGAGACTATGACTCACCGTGTTTTGAAATTTTGGCTGTGTTTCGAAATTAATTTCACACCTTGCGATAATATTTTTAGTGGACCCACCAGGCAGTCAGTGTATCAAGAACGAGTGAGAGTTGTTTGGCAAGATTCAACTTCTTGCTACGAATATGCATGCCTCGAAAGTTTGACCATGTTTTGAAAACAATCAAAGAGACTATGACTCACCGTGTTCTGAAAGTTTGGCTGTGTTTTGAAATTAACTTCACACCTTTCGATAATCATTCGATGGACCTACCAAAGATCAATGTCTCGAGTACGAGTGAGAGTTTGGAATGATGCACCTTATTGCTAAGAATATGCATGCCTAGAAATTTGACCATGTTTTAAAAACAATCAAAGAGGCTATGACTCACCGTGTTTCGAAATTTTGGCTGTGTTTCGAAATTAACCTCACACCTTGCGAAAATATGTTCACCGGACCCACCAGGTAGTCAATGTATCAAGAACGAGTGAGAGTTTGGCAAGATTCAACTTCTTGCTAAGAATATGCATGCCTGGAAATTTGACCGTGTTTTGAAAACAATCAAAGATGCTATGACTCACCATGTTTCTAAATTTAGTATGTGTTTTGAAATTAACTTCAGACCTCGTGAAAATCTGTTCAGTGGACCCACCACCAGGTAGTCAATGTATGGAGACGAGTGAGAGTTTGGAAAGATTAAACCTCTTGCTAAGAATATGCATGCCTTGAAATTTTACCGTGTTTTGAAAATAAACAAAGAGACTATGACTCGCCGTGTTTTGAAATTTTGGCTGTGTTTCAAAATTAACTTCACACCTTGCGATAATATTTTCAGTGGACCCACGAGGCAGTCAATGTATCGAGAGCGAGTGAGAGTTGTTTGGCAAGATTCAACTTCTTGCTAAGAATATGCATGCCTTAAAAGTTTGACCATGTTTTGGAAACAATCAAAGAGACTATGACTCACCGTGTTTTGAAAGTTTGGCTGTGTTTTGAAATTCACTTCACACCTTTCGATAGTCTGTTCAGTGGACCTACCAGGCAGTCAATGTATCGAGAACGAGTGAGAGTTTGGAATGATGCACCTTATTGCTAAGAATATGCATGCCTAGAAATTTGACCATGTTTCGAAAACAATCAAAGAGGCTATGACTCACCGTGTTTCGAAATTTTGGCTGTGTTTTGAAATTAACTTCACACCTTGCGAAAATATGTTCACTGGACCCACCAGGTAGTCAATGTATCAAGAACGAGTGAGAGTTTGGCAAGATTCAACTTCTTGCTAAGAATATGCATGCCTAGAAATTTGACCGTGTTTTGAAAACAATCAAAGATGCTATGACTCATCGTGTTTCTAAATTTTGGCTGTGTTTCGAAATTAACTTCAGACCTCACAAAAATCTATTCAGTGGACCCACCAGGCAGTCAATGTATGGAGACGAGTGAGAGTTTGGAAAGATTAAAACTTCTTGCTAAGAATATGCATGCCTAGAAATTTGACCGTGTTTTGAAAATAAACAAAGAGACTATGACTCACCGTGTTTTGAAATTTTGGCTTTGTTTCGAAATTAACTTCACACCTTGCGATAATATTTTCAGTGGACCCACCATCCAGTCAATGTATCGAGAACGAGTGAGAGTTGTTTGGCAAGATTCAACTTCTTGCTAAGAATATGCATGCCTCGAAAGTTTGACCATGTTTTGAAAACAATCAAAGAGACTATGACTCACCGTGTTTTGAAAGTTTGGCTGTGTTTTGAAATTCACTTCACACCTTTCGATAATCTGTTCTGTGGACCTACCAGGCAGTCAATGTATCGAGAATGAGTGAGAGTTTGGAATGATGCACCTGATTGCTAAGAATATGCATGCCTAGAAATTTGACCTATTTTGAAAACAATCAAAGAGGCTATGACTCACCGTGTTTCGAAATTTTGTTGTGTTTTGAAATTAACTTCACACCTTACAAAAATATGTTCACTGGACCCACCAGGTAGTCAATGTATCAAGAACGAGTGAGAGTTTGGCAAGATTCAACTTATTGCTAAGAATATGCATGCCTAGAAATTTGACCGTGTTTTGAAAACAATCAAAGATGCTATGAATCACCGTGTTTCTAAATTTTGGCTGTGTTTCGAAATTAACTTCAGACCTCGCGAAATCTATTCAGTGGACCCACCACCAGGCAGTCAATGTATGGAGACGAGTGAGAGTTTGGAAAGATTAAAACTTCTTGCTAAGAATATGCATGCCTAGAAATTTGACCGTGTTTTGAAAATAAACAAAGAGACTATGACTCCCCGTGTTTTGTAATTTTGGCTGTGTTTCGAAATTAATTCCACACCTTGCGATAATATTTTTAGTGGACCCACCAGGCAGTCAGTGTATCAAGAACGAGTGAGAGTTGTTTGGCAAGATTCAACTTCTTGCTAAGAATATGCATGCCTCGAAAGTTTGACCATGTTTTGAAAACAATCAAAGAGACTATGACTCACCGTGTTTTGAAAGTTTGGCTGTGTTTTTAAATTCACTTCACACCTTTTGATAATCTGTTCAGTGGACCTACCAGGTAGTCAATGTATCGAGAACGAGTGAGAGTTTGGAATGATGCACCTTATTGCTAAGAATATGCATGCCTAGAAATTTGACCATGTTTTGAAAACAATCAAAGAGGCTATGACTCACCGTGTTTTGAAATTTTGGCTGTGTTTCGAAATTAACTTCACACCTTGTGAAAATATGGTCACTAGACCCACCTGGTAGTCAATGTATCAAGAACGAGTGAGAGTTTGGCAAGATTCAACTTCTTGCTAAGAATATGCATGCCTAGAAATTTGACCGTGTTTTGAAAACAATCAAAGATGCTATGACTCAACGTGTTTCTAAATTTTGGCTGTGTTTCGAAATTAAGTTCAGACCTCGCGAAAACCTATTCAGTGGACCCACCACCAGGCAGTCAATGTATGGAGACGAGTGAGAGTTTGGAAAGATTAAACTTCTTGCTAAGAATATGCATGCCTAGAAATTTGACCGTGTTTTGAAAATAAATAAAGAGACTATGACTCACCGTGTTTTGAAATTTTGGCTGTGTTTCGAAATTAATTTCACACCTTGCGATAATATTTTTAGTGGACCCACCAGGCAGTCAGTGTATCAAGAACGAGTGAGAGTTGTTTGGCAAGATTCAACTTCTTGCTACGAATATGCATGCCTCGAAAGTTTGACCATGTTTTGAAAACAATCAAAGAGACTATGACTCACCGTGTTCTGAAAGTTTGGCTGTGTTTTGAAATTCACTTCACACCTTTCGATAATCTGTTCAGTGGACCTACCAGGCAGTCAATGTATCGAGAACGAGTGAGAGTTTGGAATGATGCACCTTATTGCTAAGAATATGCATGCCTAGAAATTTGACCATGTTTTAAAAACAATCAAAGAGGCTATGACTCACCGTGTTTCGAAATTTTGGCTATGTTTCGAAATTAACCTCACACCTTGCGAAAATATGTTCACTGGACCCACCAGGTAGTCAATGTATCAAGAACGAGTGAGAGTTTGGCAAGATTCAACTTCTTGCTAAGAATATGCATGCCTGGAAATTTGACCGTGTTTTGAAAACAATCAAAGATGCTATGACTCACCATGTTTCTAAATTTAGTATGTGTTTTGAAATTAACTTCAGACCTCGTGAAAATCTGTTCAGTGGACCCACCACCAGGTAGTCAATGTATGGAGACGAGTGAGAGTTTGGAAAGATTAAACCTCTTGCTAAGAATATGCATGCCTTGAAATTTTACCGTGTTTTGAAAATAAACAAAGAGACTATGACTCGCCGTGTTTTGAAATTTTGGCTGTGTTTCAAAATTAACTTCACACCTTGCGATAATATTTTCAGTGGACCCACCAGGCAGTCAATGTATCGAGAGCGAGTGAGAGTTGTTTGGCAAGATTCAACTTCTTGCTAAGAATATGCATGCCTTCAAAGTTTGACCATGTTTTGGAAACAATCAAAGAGACTATGACTCACCGTGTTTTGAAAGTTTGGCTGTGTTTTGAAATTCACTTCACACCTTTCGATAGTCTGTTCAGTGGACCTACCAGGCAGTCAATGTATCGAGAACGAGTGAGAGTTTGGAATGATGCACCTTATTGCTAAGAATATGCATGCCTAGAAATTTGACCATGTTTCGAAAACAATCAAAGAGGCTATGACTCACCGTGTTTCGAAATTTTGGCTGTGTTTTGAAATTAACTTCACACCTTGCGAAAATATGTTCACTGGACCCACCAGGTAGTCAATGTATCAAGAACGAGTGAGAGTTTGGCAAGATTCAACTTCTTGCTAAGAATATGCATGCCTAGAAATTTGACCGTGTTTTGAAAACAATCAAAGATGCTATGACTCACCGTGTTTCTAAATTTTGGCTGTGTTTCGAAATTAACTTCAGACCTCACAAAAATCTATTCAGTGGACCCACCAGGTAGTCAATGTATGGAGACGAGTGAGAGTTTGGAAAGATTAAAATTCTTGCTAAGAATATGCATGCCTAGAAATTTGACCGTGTTTTGAAAATAAACAAAGAGACTATGACTCACCGTGTTTTCTAATTTTGGCTGTGTTTCGAAATTAACTTCACACCTTGCGATAATATTTTTAGTGGACCCACCAGGCAGTCAATTTATCGAGACCGAGCTAGAGTTGTTTGGCAAGATTCAACTTCTTGCTAAGAATATGCATTCCTTGAAAGTTTGACCATGTTTTGAAAACAATCAAAGAGACTATGACTCACCGTGTTTTGAAAGTTTGGCTGTGTTTTGAAATTCACTTCACACCTTTCGATAGTACATTGCATTGGACCTACCAGTACCAATGTATCGAGAACGAGTGAGAGTTTGGAATGATGCACCTTATTGCTAAGAATATGCATGCCTAGAAATTTGACCATGTTTCGAAAACAATCAAAGAGGCTATGACTCACCGTGTTTCGAAATTTTGGCTGTGTTTTGAAATTAACTTCACACCTTGCGAAAATATGTTCACTGGACCCACCAGGTAGTCAATGTATCAAGAACGAGTGAGAGTTTGGCAAGATTCAACTTCTTGCTAAGAATATGCATGCCTAGAAATTTGACCGTGTTTTGAAAACAATCAAAGATGCTATGTCTCACCGAGTTTCTAAATGTTGGCTGTGTTTCGAAATTAACTTCAGACCTCACAAAAATCTATTCAGTGGACCCACCAGGCAGTCAATGTATGGAGACGAGTGAGAGTTTGGAAAGATTAAAATTCTTGCTCAGAATATGCATGCCTAGAAATTTGACTGTGTTTTGAAAATAAACAAAGAGACTATGACTCACCGTGTTTTGTAATTTTGGCTGTGTTTCGAAATTAACTTCACACCTTGCGATAATATTTTCAGTGGACCCACCAGGTAGTCAATTTATCGAGAACGAGCTAGAGTTGTTTGGCAAGATTCAACTTCTTGCTAAGAATATGCATGCCTCGAAAGTTTGACCATGTTTTGAAAAACAATCAAAGAGACTATGACTCACCGTGTTTTGAAAGTTTGGCTGTGTTTTGAAATTCACTTCACACCTTTCGATAATCTGTTCAGTGGACCTACCAGGTAGTCAATGTATCGAGAACGAGTGAGAGTTTGGAATGATGCACCTTATTGCTAAGAATATGCATGCCTAGAAATTTGACCATGTTTTGAAAACAATCAAAGAGGCTATGACTCACCGTGTTTCGAAATTTTGGCTGTGTTTCGAAATTAACTTCACACCTTGCGAAAATATGTTCACTAGACCCACCAGGTAGTCAATGTATCAAGAACGAGTGAGAGTTTGGCAAGATTCAACTTCTTGCTAAGAATATGCATGCCTAGAAATTTGACCGTGCTTTGAAAACAATCAAAGATGCTATGACTCACCGTGTTTCTAAATTTTGGCTGTGTTTCGAAATTAACTTCAGACCTCGCGAAAATCTATTCAGTGGACCCACCACCAGGAAGTCAATGTATGGAGACGAGTGAGAGTTTGGAAAGATTAAACTTCTTGCTAAGAATATGCATGCCTAGAAATTTGACCGTGTTTTGAAAATAAACAAAGAGACTATGATTCACCGTGTTTTGAAATTTTGGCAGTGTTTCGAAATTAACTTCACACCTTGCGATAATATTTTCAGTGGACCCACCAGTACCAATGTATCGAGAACGAGAGCTTGTTTGGCAAGATTCAACTTCTTGCTAAGAATATGCATGCCTCGAAAGTTTGACCATGTTTTGAAAACAATCAAAGAGACTATGACTCACCGTTTTTATAAAGTTTGGCTGTGTTTTGAAATTCACTTCACACCTTTCGATAATCTGTTCAGTGGACCTACCAAGCAGTCAATGTATCGAGAACGAGTAAGAGTTTGGAATGATGCACCTTATTGCTAGGAATATGCATGCCTAGAAATTTGACCATGTTTTGAAAACAATCAAAGAGGCTATGACTCACCGTGTTTCGAAATTTTGGCTGCGTTTCGAAATTAACTTCACACCTTGCGAAAATATGTTCACTGGACCCACTAGGTAGTCAATGTATCAAGAACAAGTGAGGGTTTGGCAAGATTCAACTTCTTGCTAAGAATATGCATGCCTAGAAATTTGATCGTGTTTTGAAATCAATCAAAGATGCTATGACTCACCGTGTTTGTAAATTTTGGCTGTGTTTCGAAATTAACTTCAGACCTCACGAAAATCTATTCAGTGTTCCCACCACCAGGAAGTCAATGTATGGAGACGAGTGAGAGTTTGGAAAGATTAAAACTTCTTGCTAAGAATATGCATGCCTAGAAATTTAACCGTGTTTTGAAAATAAACAAAGAGACTCTGACTCACCGTGTTTTGAAATTTTGGCTGTGTTTCGAAATTAACTTCACACCTTGCGATAATATTTTCAGTGGACCCACCAGGCAGTCAATGTATCGAGAACGAGTGAGAGTTGTTTGGCAAGATTCAACTTATTGCTAAGCATATGCATGCCTCGAAAGTTTGACCATGTTTTGAAAACAATCAAAGAGACTATGACTCACCGTGTTTTGAAAGTTTGGCTGTGTTTCGAAATTAACTTCACACCTTGCAAAAATATGTTCACTGGACCCACTAGGTAGTCAATGTATCAAGAACAAGTGAGGGTTTGGCAAGATTCAACTTCTTGCTAAGAATATGCATGCCTATAAATTTGACCATGTTTTGAAATCAATCGAAGATGCTATGACTCACTGTGTTTGTAAATTTTGGCTGTGTTTTCGAAATTAACTTCAGACCTCACGAAAATCTATTCAGTGTTCCCACCACCAGGCAGTCAATATATGGAGACGAGTGAGAGTTTGGAAAGATTAAAACTTCTTGCTAAGAATATGCATGCATAGAAATTTGACCGTGTTTTGAAAACAATCAAAGAGGCTATGACTCACCGTGTTTCGAAATTTTGGCTGTGTTTCGAAATTAACCTCACACCTTGCGAAAATATGTTCACTGGACCCACCAGGTAGTCAATGTATCAAGAACGAGTGAGAGTTTGGCAAGATTCAACTTCTTGCTAAGAATATGCATGCCTGGAAATTTGACCGTGTTTTGAAAACAATCAAAGATGCTATGACTCACCGTGTTTCTAAATTTAGGATGTGTTTCGAAATTAACTTCAGACCTCGTGAAAATCTGTTCAGTGGACCCACCACCAGGTAGTCAATGTATGGAGACGAGTGAGAGTTTGGAAAGATTAAACTTCTTGCTAAGAATATGCATGCCTTGAAATTTGACCGTGTTTTGAAAATAAACAAAGAGACTATGACTCGCCGTGTTTTGAAATTTTGGCTATGTTTCGAAATTAACTTCACACCTTGCGATAATATTTTCAGTGGACCCACCAGGCAGTCAATGTATCGAGAACGAGTGAGAGTTGTTTGGCAAGATTCAACTTCTTTCTAAGAATATGCATGCCTTAAAAGTTTGACCATGTTTTGAAAACAATCAAAGAGACTATGACTCACCGTGTTTTGAAAGTTTGGCTGTGTTTTGAAATTCACTTCACACCTTTCGATAGTCTGCTCAAGGACCTACCAGTACCAATGTATCGAGAACGAGTGAGAGTTTGGAATGATGCACCTTATTGCTAAGAATATGCATGCCTAGAAATTTGAACATGTTTCGAAAAGAATCAAAGAGGCTATGACTCACCGTGTTTCGAAATTTTGGCTGTGTTTTGAAATTAACTTCACACCTTGCGAAAATATGTTCACTGGACCCACCAGGTAGTCAATGTATCAAGAACGAGTGAGAGTTTGGCAAGATTCAACTTCTTGCTAAGAATATGCATGCCTAGAAATTTGACCGTGTTTTGAAAACAATCAAAGATGCTATGACTCATCGTGTTTCTAAATTTTGGCTGTGTTTCGAAATTAACTTCAGACCTCACAAAAATCTATTAAGTGGACCCACCAGGCAGTCAATGTATGGAGACGAGTGAGAATTTGGAAAGATTAAAACTTCTTGCTAAGAATATGCATGCCTAGAAATTTGACCGTGTTTTGAAAATAAACAAAGAGACTATGACTCACCGTGTTTTGAAATTTTGGCTTTGTTTCGAAATTAACTTCACACCTTGCGATAATATTTTCAGTGGACCCACCATCCAGTCAATGTATCGAGAACGAGTGAGAGTTGTTTGGCAAGATTCAACTTCTTGCTAAGAATATGCATGCCTCGAAAGTTTGACCATGTTTTGAAAACAATCAAAGAGACTATGACTCACCGTGTTTTGAAAGTTTGGCTGTGTTTTGAAATTCACTTCACACCTTTCGATAATCTGTTCTGTGGACCTACCAGGCAGTCAATGTATCGAGAATGAGTGAGAGTTTGGAATGATGCACCTGATTGCTAAGAATATGCATGCCTAGAAATTTGACCTATTTTGAAAACAATCAAAGAGGCTATGACTCACCGTGTTTCGAAATTTTGTTGTGTTTTGAAATTAACTTCACACCTTACGAAAATATGTTCACTGGACCCACCAGGTAGTCAATGTATCAAGAACGAGTGAGAGTTTGGCAAGATTCAACTTATTGCTAAGAATATGCATGCCTAGAAATTTGACCGTGTTTTGAAAACAATCAAAGATGCTATGAATCACCGTGTTTCTAAATTTTGGCTGTGTTTCGAAATTATCTTCAGACCTCGCGAAATCTATTCAGTGGACCCACCACCAGGCAGTCAATGTATGGAGACGAGTGAGAGTTTGGAAAGATTAAAACTTCTTGCTAAGAATATGCATGCCTAGAAATTTGACCGTGTTTTGAAAATAAACAAAGAGACTATGACTCCCCGTGTTTTGTAATTTTGGCTGTGTTTCGAAATTAACTTCACACCTTGCGTATATATTTTCCGTGGACCCACCAGGCAGTCAATGTATCGAGAACGAGTGAGAGTTGTTTGGCAAGATTCAACTTCTTGCTAAGAATATGCATGCCTCAAAAGTTTGACCATGTTTTGAAAACAATCAAAGAAACTCTGACTCACCGTGTTTTGAAAGTTTGGTTGTGTTTTGAAATTCACTTCACACCTTTCGATAATCTGTTCAGTGGACCTACCAGGCAGTCAATGTATCGAGAACGAATGAGAGTTTGGAATGATGCACCTTATTGCTAAGAATATGCTTGCCTAGAAATTTGACCATGTTTTGAAAACAATCAAAGAGGCTATGACTCACCGTGTTTCTAAATTTTGGTTGTGTTTCGAAATTAACTTCAGACCTCGCGAAAATCTATTCAGTGGACCCACCACCAGGCTGTCAATGTATGGAGATGAGCGAGCGTTTGGAAAGATTAATCTTCTTGCTAAGAATATGCATGCCTACAAATTTGACTGTGTTTTGAAAAGAAACAAAGAGACTATGACTCACCGTGTTTTGAAATTTTGGCTGTGTTTCAAAATTAACTTCACACCTTGCGATAATATTTTCAGTGGAGCCACTAGGCAGTCAATGTATCGAGAACGAGTGAGAGTTGTTTGGCAAGATTCAACTTCTTGCTAAGAATATGCATACCTCGAAAGTTTGACCATGTTTTGAAAACAATCAACGAGACTATGACTCACCATGTTTTGAAAGTTTGGGTGTTTTTCGAAATTAACTTCACACCTTTCGATAATCTGTTTAGTGGACCTATCAGGCAGTCAATGTATCCAGAACGAGTGAGAGTTTGGAATGATTCTACTTACTGGTAAGAATATGCATTCCTAGATAATTGACCGTGTTTTGAAAACAATCAAAGTGGCTATAGCTCACCGTGTTTTGAAATTTTGCGAGCGTTTCGAAATTAACTTCACACCTTGCGGAACTCTGTTCACTAGACCCACCAGGTCGCAGTTAATGTATCGAGAACGAGTGAGAGTTTGTAAAGATTCAACTTATTGCTAAGGATATGCATGCATAGATATTTGACCGTGTTTTGAAAACAATCAAAGTGGCTATGGCTCATCGTGTTTTCAAATTTTGTGTGCATTTCGAAATTAACTCCACACCTTGCAATAATCTATTTAGTGGACCCTTCAGGCAGTCAATGTATCGAGAACGAGTGAGAGTTTGGAATGATCCAACTTATTGCTAAGAATATGCCTGCCTAGAAATTTGACCGTGTTTTGAAAACAATCAAAGAGGCTATGACTCATCGTGTTTCGAAATTTTGGCTGTGTTTCGAAATTAACTTCACGCCTTGCGAAAATCTGTTCACTGGACCCACCAGGTAGTCAATGTATCAAAAACGAGTGAAGTTTGGCAAGATTCAACTTCTTCCTAAGAATATGCATGCCTAGAAATTTGACTGTGTTTTGAAAACAATCAAAGATGCTATGACTCACTGTGTTTCTAAATTTTGGCTATGTTTCGAAATTAACTTCAGACCTCGCGAAAATCTATTCAGTGGACCCACCACCAGGCTGTCAATGTATGGAGATGAGTGAGAGTTTGGAAAGATTAAACTTCTTGCTAAGAATATGCATGCCTAGAAATTTGACTGTGTTTTGAAAATAAACAAAGATACTATGACTCACCATGTTTTGAAATTTTGGCTGTGTTTCGAAATTAACTTTACACCTTGCGATATTATTTTTAGTGGACCCACTAGGCAGTCAATGTATCGAGAACGAGTGAGAGTTGTTTGGCAAGATTCAACTTCTTGCTAAGAATATGCATGCCTCGAAAGTTTGACCATGTTTTAAAAACAATCAAAGAGACTATGACTCACCGTTTTTTGAAAGTTTGGCTGTGTTTTGAAATTCACATCACACCTTTCGATAATCTGTTCAGTGGACCTACCAGGCAGTCAATGTATCGAGAACGAGTGAGAGTTTGGAATGATGCACCTTTCTTGCTAAGAATATGCATGCCTAGAAATTTGACCACGTTTTGAAAACAATCAAAGAGGCTATGACTCACCGTGTTTCGAAATTTTGGCTGTGTTTCGAAATTAACTTCACACCTTGCGAAAATATGTTCACTGGACCCACCAGGTAGTCAATGTTTCAAGAACGAGTGAGAGTTTTGCAAGATTCAACTTCTTGCTAAGAATATGCATGCCTAGAAATTTGACCGTGTTATGAAAACAATCAAAGATGCTATGACTCACTGTGTTTCTAAAGTTTGGCTGTGTTTCGAAATTAAATTCAGACCTCGCGAAAATCTATTCAGTGGACCCACCACCAGGCAGTCAATGTATGGAGAGAGTGAGAGTTTGGAAAGATTAAACTTCTTGCTAAGAATATGCATACCTAGAAATTTGACCGTGTTTTGAATATAAACAAAGAGACTATGACTCACCGTGTTTTGAAATTTTGGCTTTGTTTCGAAATTAACTTCACACCTTGCGATAATATTTTCAGTGGACCCACCAGGCAGTCAATGTATCGAGAACGAGTGAGAGTTGTTTGGCAAGATTCAACTTCTTGCTAAGAATATGCATGCCTCGAAAGTTTGACCATGTTTTGAAAACAATCAAAGAGACTATGACTCACCGTGTTTTGAAAGTTTGGCTGTGTTTTGAAATTCACTTCACACCTTTCGATAATCTGTTCTGTGGACCTTCCAGGCAGTCAATGTATCGAGAACGAGGGAGAGTTTGGAATGATGCACCTTATTGCTAAGAATATGCATGCCTAGAAATTTGACCTGTTTTGAAAACAATCAAAGAGGCTATGAATCACCGTGTTTCAAAATTTTGTTGTGTTTCGAAATTAACTTCACACCTTACGAAAATATGTTCACTGGACACACCAGGTAGTCAATGTATCCAGAACGAGTGAGGGGTTGGCAAGATTCAACTTCTTGCTAAGAATATGCATGCCTAGAAATTTGACCGTGTTTTGAAAACAATCAAATATGCTATGAATCACCGTGTTTCTAAATGTTGGCTGTGTTTCAAAATTAACTTTAGACCTCGTGAAAATCTATTGAGTGGACCCACCACCAGGCAGTCAATGTAGGGAGACGAGTGAGAGTTTGGAAAGATTAAAACTTCTTGCTAAGAATATGCATGCCTAGAAATTTGACCGTGTTTTGAAAATAAACAAAGAGACTATGACTCACCGTGTTTTGTAATTTTGGCTATGTTTCAAAATTAACTTCACACCTTGCGATAATATTTTTAGTGGACCCACCAGGCAGTCAATGTATCGAGAATGAGTGAGAGTTGTTTGGCAAGATTCAACTTCTTGCTAAGAATATGCATGCCTCGAAAGTTTGACCATGTTTTGAAAACAATCAAAGAGACTCTGACTCACCGTGTTTTTAAAGTTTGGCTGTGTATTGATATTCACTTCACACCTTTCGATAATCTGTTCAGTGGACCTACCAGGCAGTCTATGTATCAAGAACGAGTGAGAGTTTGGAATGATGCACCTTATTGCTAAGAATATGTTTGCCTAGAAATTTCACCATGTTTTGAAAACAATCAAAGAGGCTATGACTCACCATGTTTCGAAATTTTGGCTGTGTTTCGAAATTAACTTCACACCTTGCAAAAATATGTTCACTGGACCCACCAGGTAGTCAATGTATCAAGAACGAGTGAGAGTTTGGCAAGATTCAACTTCTTGCTAAGAATATGCATGCCTAGAAATTTGACCGTGTTTTGAAAACAATCAAAGATGCTATGACTCACCGTATTTCGTAATTTTGGCTGTGTTTCGAAATTAACTTCACACCTCACGAAAATCTGTTCAGTGGACCCACCACCAGGCAGTCAATGTATGGAGATGAGTGAGAGTTTGGAAAGATTAAACTTCTTGCTAAGAATATGCATGCCTAAAAATTTGACCGTGTTTTGAAAACAAACAAAGAGACTATGACTCACCGTGTTTTGAAATTTTGGCTGTGTTTCAAAATTAACTTCACACCTTGCGATAATATTTTCAGTGGAGCCACTAGGCAGTCAATGTATCGAGAACGAGTGAGAGTTGTTTGGCAAGATTCAACTTCTTGCTAAGAATATGCATGCCTCGAAAGTTTGACCATGTTTTGAAAACAATCAACGAGACTATGACTCACCATGTTTTGAAAGTTTGGCTGTGTTTCGAAATTAACTTCACACCTTGCAAAAATATGTTCACTGGACCCACCAGGTAGTCAATGTATCAAGAACGAGTGAGAGTTTGGCAAGATTCAACTTCTTGCTAAGAATATGCATGCCTAGAAATTTGACCGTGTTTTGAAAACAATCAAATATGCTATGACTCACCGTATTTCGTAATTTTGGCTGTGTTTCGAAATTAACTTCACACCTCACGAAAATCTGTTCAGTGGACCCACCACCAGGCAGTCAATGTATGGAGATGAGCGAGAGTTTGGAAAGATTAAACTTCTTGCTAGGAATATGCATGCCTAAAAATTTGACCGTGTTTTGAAAACAAACAAAGAGACTATGACTCACCGTGTTTTGAAATTTTGGCTGTGTTTCAAAATTAACTTCACACCTTGCGATAATATTTTCAGTGGAGCCACTAGGCAGTCAATGTATCGAGAACGAGTGAGAGTTGTTTGGCAAGATTCAACTTCTTGCTAAGAATATGCATGCCTCGAAAGCTTGACCATGTTTTGAAAACAATCAACGAGACTATGACTCACCATGTTTTGAAAGTTTGGCTGGTTTTCGAAATTAACTTCACACCTTTCGATAATCTGTTTAGTGGACCTATCAGGCAGTCAATGTATCCAGAACGAGTGAGAGTTTGGAATGATTCTCCTTACTGGCAAGAATATGCATTCCTAGAAAATTGACCGTGTTTTGAAAACAATCAAAGTGGCTATAGCTCACCGCGTTTTGAAATTTTGCGAGCGTTTCGAAATTAACTTCACACCTTGCGGAACTCTGTTCACTGGACCCACCAGGTCGCAGTCAATGTATCGAGAACGAGTGAGAGTTTGTAAAGATTCAACTTATTGCTAAGGATATGCATGCATAGATATTTGACCGTGTTTTGAAAACAATCAAAGTGCCTATGGCTCAACGCGTTTTCAAATTTTGTGTGCATTTCGAAATTAACTCCACACCTTGCAATAATCTATTCAGTGGATCCTTCAGGCAGTCAATGTATCGAGAACGAGTGAGAGTTTGGAATGATCCAACTTATTGCTAAGAATATGCCTGCATAGAAATTTGACTGTGTTTTGAAAACAATCAAAGAGGCTATGACTCACCATGTTTCGAAATTTTGGCTGTGTTTCGAAATTAACTTCACACCTTGCGAAAATCTGTTCACTAGACCCACCAGGTAGTCAATGTATCAAGAACGAGTGAGAGTTTGGCAAGATTCAACTTCTTCCTAAGAATATGCATGCCTAGAAATTTGACCGGGTTTTGAAAACAATCAAAGATGCTATGAATCACCGTGTTTCTAAATTTTGGCTGTGTTTCGAAATTAACTTCAGACCTCGCGAAATCTATTCAGTGGACCCACCACCAGGCAGTCAATGTATGGAGACGAGTGAGAGTTTGGAAAGATTAAACTTCTTGCTAAGAATATGCATGCCTAGAAATTTGACCGTGTTTTGAAAATAAACAAAGAGACTATGACTCACCGTGTTTTGAAATTTTGGCTGTGTTTCGAAATTAACTTCACACCTTGCGATAATATTTTCAGTGGACCCACCAGGCAGTCAATGTATCAAGAACGAGTGAGAGTTGTTTTGCAAGATTCAACTTCTTGCTAAGAATATGTATGCCTCGAAAGTTTGACCATGTTTTGAAAACAATCATAGAGACTATGACTCACCATGTTTTGAAAGTTTGGCTGTGTTTTGAAATTCACTTCACACCTTTCGATAATCTGTTCAGTGGACCTACCAGGCAGTCAATGTATCGAGAACACGCGAGAGTTTGGAATGATGCACCTTATTGCTAAGAATATGCATGCCTAGAAATTTGACCATGTTTTGAAAACAATCAAAGAGGCTATGACTCACCGTGTTTTGAAATTTTGGCTGTGTTTTGAAATTAACTTCACACCTTGCAAAAATATGTTCACTGGACCCACCAGGTAGTCAATGTATCAAGAACGAGTGAGAGTTTGGCAAGATTCAATTTCTTGCTAAGAATATGCATGCCTAGAAATTTGACCGTGTTTTGAAAACAATCAAAGATGCTATGACTCACCGTGTTTCTAAATTTTGGCTGTGTTTCGAAATTAACTTCAGACCTCGTGAAAATCTGTTCAGTGGACCCACCACCAGGTAGTCAATGTATGGAGACGAGTGAGAGTTTGGAAAGATTAAACTTCTTGCTAAGAATATTCATGCCTTGAATTTTAACCGTGTTTTGAAAATAAACAAAGAGACTATGACTTGCCGTGTTTTGAAATTTTGGCTGTGTTTCGAAATTAACTTCACACCTTGCGATAATATTTTCAGTGGACCCACCAGGCAGTCAATGTATCGAGAACGAGTGAGAGTTGTTTGGCAAGATTCAACTTCTTGCTAAGAATATGCATGCCTCGAAAGTTCGACCATGTTTTGAAAACAATCAAAGAGACTATGACTCACCGTGTTTTGAAAGTTTGGCTGTGTTTTGAAATTCACTTCACACCTTTCGATAATCTGTTCAGTGGACCTACTAGGCAGTGAATGTATCGAGAACGAGTGAGAGTTTGGAATGATGCACCTTATTGCTAAGAATATGCATGCCTATAAATTTGACCATGTTTTGAAAACAATCAAAGAGGCTATGACTCACCGTGTTTCGAAATTTTGGCTGTGTTTCGAAATTAACTTCACACCTTGCGAAAATATGTTCACTGGACCCACCAGGTAGTCAATGTATCAAGAACGAGTGAGAGTTTGGCAAGATTCAACTTCTTGCTAAGAATATGCATGCCTAGAAATTTGATCGTGTTTTGAAAACAATCAAAGATGCTATGACTCACCGTGTTTCTAAATTTTGGCTGTGTTTCGAAATTAACTTCAGACCTCACGAAAATCTATTCAGTGGACCCACCAGGCAGTCAATGTATGGAGACGAGTGAGAGTTTGGAAAGATTAAACTTCTTGCTAAGAATATGCATGGCTAGAAATTTGACCGTGTTTTGAAAATAAACAAAGAGACTATGACTCACCGTGTTTTGTAATTATGGCTGTGTTTCGAAATTAACTTCACACCTTGCGATAATATTTTCAGTGGCCCCACCAGGTAGTCAATTTATCGAGAACGATCTAGAGTTGTTTGGCAAGATTCAACTTCTTGCTAAGAATATGCATGCCTCGAAAGTTTGACCATGTTTTGAAAACAATCAAAGAGACTATGACTCACCGTGTTTTGAAAGTTTGGCTGTGTTTTGAAATTCACTTCACACCTTTCGATAATCTGTTCAGTGGACCTACCAGGCAGTCAATGTATCGAGAACGAGTGAGAGTTTGGAATGATGCACCTTATTGCTAAGAATATGCATGCCTAGAAATTTGACCATGTTTTGAAAACAATCAAAGAGGCTATGACTCACCGTGTTTCGAAATTTTGGCTGTGTTTCGAAATTAACTTCACACCTTGCGAAAATATGTTCACTGGACCCACTAGGTAGTCAATGTATCAAGAACGAGTGAGAGTTTGGCAAGATTCAACTTCTTGCTAAGAGTATGCATGCCTAGAAATTTGACCGTGTTTTGAAAACAATCAAAGATGCTATGACTCACCGTGTTTCTAAATTTTGGCTGTGTTTCGAAATTAACTTCAGACCTCGCGAAAATCTATTCAGTGGACCCACCACCAGGCAGTCAATGTATGGAGACGAGTGAGAGTTTGGAAAGATTAAACTTCTTGCTAATAATATGCATGCCTAGAAATTTTACCGTGTTTTGAAAATAAACAAAGAGACTATGACTCACCGTGTTTTGTAATTTTGGCTGTGTTTCGAAATTAACTTCACACCTTGCGATAATATTTTCAGTGGATCCACCAGGCAGTCAATTTATCGAGAACGAGCTAGAGTTGTTTGGCAAGATTCAACTTCTTGCTAAGAATATGCATGCCTCGAAAGTTTGACCATGTTTTGAAAACAATCAAAGAGACTATGACTCACCGTGTTTTGAAAGTTTGGCTGTGTTTTGAAATTCACTTCACACCTTTCAATAATCTGTTCATTGGACCTACCAGGCAGTCAATGTATCGAGAACAAGTGAGAGTTTGGAATGATGCACCTTATTGCTAAGAATATGCATGCCTAGAAATTTGACCATGTTTTGAAAACAATCAAAGAGGCTATGACTCACCGTGTTTCGAAGTTTTGGCTGTGTTACGAAATTAACTTCACACCTTGCGAAAATATGTTCACTAGACCCACCAGGTAGTCAATGTATCAAGAACGAGTGAGAGTTTGGCAAGATTCAACTTCTTGCTAAGAATATGCATGCCTAGAAATTTGACCGTGCTTTGAAAACAATCAAAGATGCTATGACTCACCGTGTTTCTAAATTTTGGCTGTGTTTCGAAATTAACTTCAGACCTCGCGAAAATCTATTCAGTGGACCCACCACGTGCCAATGTATGGAGACGAGTGAGAGTTTGGAAAGATTAAACTTCTTGCTAAGAATATGCATGCCTAAAAATTTGACCGTGTTTTGAAAATAAACAAAGAGACTATGAGTCACCGTGTTTTGAAATTTTGGCTGTGTTTCGAAATTAACTTCACACCTTGCGATAATATTTTCAGTGGACCCACCAGGCAGTCAATGTATCGAGAACGAGCTGCAGTTGTTTGGCAAGATTCAACTTCTTGCTAAGAATATGCATGCCTCGAAAGTTTGACCATGTTTTGAAAACAATCAAAGAGACTATGACTCACCGTTTTTATAAAGTTTGGCTGTGTTTTGAAATTCACTTCACACCTTTCGATAATCTGTTCAGTGGACCTACCAGGCAGTCAATGTATCGAGAACGAGTGAGAGTTTGGAATGATGCACCTTATTGCTAAGAATATGAATGCCTAGAAATTTGACCATGTTTTGAAAACAATCAAAGAGGCTATGACTCACCGTGTTTCGAAATTTTGGCTGTGTTTCGAAATTAACTTCACACCTTGCGAAAATATGTTCACTGGACCCACCAGGTAGTCAATGTATCAAGAACGAGTGAGAGTTTGGCAAGATTCAACTTCTTGCTAAGAATATGCATGCCTAGAAATTTGACCGTGTTTTGAAAACAATCAAAGATGCTATGACTCACCGTGTTTCTAAATTTTGGCTGTGTTTCGAAATTAACTTCAGACCTCGCGAAAATCTATTCAGTGGACCCACCACCAGGCAGTCAATGTATGGAGACGAGTGAGAGTTTGGAAAGATTAAACTTCTTGCTAAGAATATGCATGCCTAGAAATTTGACCGTGTTTTGAAAATAAACAAAGAGACTATGACTCACCGTGTTTTGTAATTTTGGCTGTGTTTCGAAATTAACTTCACACCTTGCGATAATATTTTCAGTGGATCCACCAGGCAGTCAATTTATCGAAAACGAGCTAGAGTTGTTTGGCAAGATTCAACTTCTTGCTAAGAATATGCATGCCTCCAAAGTTTGACCATGTTTTGAAAACAATCAAAGAGACTACGACTCACCGTGTTTTGAAAGTTTGGCTGTGTTTTGAAATTCACTTCACACCTTTCGATAATCTGTTCATTGGACCTACCAGGCAGTCAATGTATCGAGAACGAGTGAGAGTTTGGAATGATGCACCTTATTGCTAAGAATATGCATGCCTAGAAATTTGACCATGTTTTGAAAACAATCAAAGAGGCTATGACTCACCGTGTTTCGAAATTTTGGCTGTGTTTCGAAATTAACTTCACACCTTGCGAAAATATGTTCACTAGACCCACCACGTAGTCAATGTATCAAGAACGAGTGAGAGTTTGGCAAGATTCAACTTCTTGCTAAGAATATGCATGCCTAGAAATTTGACCGTGCTTTGAAAACAATCAAAGATGCTATGACTCACCGTGTTTCTAAATTTTGGCTGTGTTTCGAAATTAACTTCAGACCTCGCGAAAATCTATTCAGTGGACCCACCACCAGGCAGTCAATGTATGGAGACGAGTGAGAGTTTGGAAAGATTAAACTTCTTGCTAAGAATATGCATGCCTAAAAATTTGACCGTGTTTTGAAAATAAACAAAGAGACTATGAGTCACCGTGTTTTGAAATTTTGGTTTCAAATTAACTTCACACCTTGCGATAATATTTTCAGTGGACCCACCAGGCAGTCAATGTATCGAGAACGAGCTACAGTTGTTTGGCAAGATTCAACTTCTTGCTAAGAATATGCATGCCTCGAAAGTTTGACCATGTTTTGAAAACAATCAAAGAGACTATGACTCACCGTTTTTTGAAAGTTTGGCTGTGTTTTGAAATTCACTTCACACCTTTCGATAATCTATTCAGTGGACCTACCAGGCAGTCAATGTATCGAGAACGAGTGAGAGTTTGGAATGATGCACCTTATTGCTAAGAATATGAATGCCTAGAAATTTGACCATGTTTTGAAAACAATCAAAGAGGCTATGACTCACCGTGTTTCGAAATTTTGGCTGTGTTTCGAAATTAACTTCACACCTTGCGAAAATATGTTCACTGGACCCACCAGGTAGTCAATGTATCAAGAACGAGTGAGAGTTTGGCAAGATTCAACTTCTTGCTAAGAATATGCATGCCTAGAAATTTGACCGTGTTTTGAAAACAATCAAAGATGCTATGACTCACCGTGTTTCTAAATTTTGGCTGTGTTTCGAAATTAACTTCAGACCTCGCGAAAATCTATTCAGTGGACCCACCACCAGGCAGTCAATGTATGGAGACGAGTGAGAGTTTGGAAAGATTAAACTTCTTGCTAAGAATATGCATGCCTAGAAATTTGACCGTGTTTTGAAAATAAACAAAGAGACTATGACTCACCGTGTTTTGTAATTTTGGCTGTGTTTCGAAATTAACTTCACACCTTGCGATAATATTTTCAGTGGATCCACCAGGCAGTCAATTTATCGAAAACGAGCTAGAGTTGTTTGGCAAGATTCAACTTCTTGCTAAGAATATGCATGCCTCCAAAGTTTGACCATGTTTTGAAAACAATCAAAGAGACTACGACTCACCGTGTTTTGAAAGTTTGGCTGTGTTTTGAAATTCACTTCACACCTTTCGATAATCTGTTCATTGGACCTACCAGGCAGTCAATGTATCGAGAACGAGTGAGAGTTTGGAATGATGCACCTTATTGCTAAGAATATGCATGCCTAGAAATTTGACCATGTTTTGAAAACAATCAAAGAGGCTATGACTCACCGTGTTTCAAAATTTTGGCTGTGTTTCGAAATTAACTTCACACCTTGCGAAAATATGTTCACTAGACCCACCACGTAGTCAATGTATCAAGAACGAGTGAGAGTTTGGCAAGATTCAACTTCTTGCTAAGAATATGCATGCCTAGAAATTTGACCGTGCTTTGAAAACAATCAAAGATGCTATGACTCACCGTGTTTCTAAATTTTGGCTGTGTTTCGAAATTAACTTCAGACCTCGCGAAAATCTATTCAGTGGACCCACCACCAGGCAGTCAATGTATGGAGACGAGTGAGAGTTTGGAAAGATTAAACTTCTTGCTAAGAATATGCATGCCTAAAAATTTGACCGTGTTTTGAAAATAAACAAAGAGACTATGAGTCACCGTGTTTTGAAATTTTGGCTGTGTTTCGAAATTAACTTCACACCTTGCGATAATATTTTCAGTGGACCCACCAGGCAGTCAATGTATCGAGAACGAGCTACAGTTGTTTGGCAAGATTCAACTTCTTGCTAAGAATATGCATGCCTCGAAAGTTTGACCATGTTTTGAAAACAATCAAAGAGACTATGACTCACCGTTTTTTGAAAGTTTGGCTGTGTTTTGAAATTCACTTCACACCTTTCGATAATCTATTCAGTGGACCTACCAGGCAGTCAATGTATCGAGAACGAGTGAGAGTTTGGAATGATGCACCTTATTGCTAAGAATATGCAAGCCTAGAAATTTGACCATGTTTTGAAAACAATCAAAGAGGCTATGACTCACCGTGTTTCGAAATTTTGGCTGTGTTTCGAAATTAACTTCACACCTTGCGAAAATATGTTCACTGGACCCACCAGGTAGTCAATGTATCAAGAACAAGTGAGAGTTTGGCAAGATTCAACTTCTTGCTAAGAATATGCATGCCTAGAAATTTGACCGTGTTTTGAAATCAATCGAAGATGCTATGACTCACCGTGTTTGTAAATTTTGGCTATGTTTCGAAATTAACTTCAGACCTCACGAAAATCTATTCAGTGGACCCACCACCAGGCAGTCAATGTATGGAGACGAGTGAGTGTTTGGAAAGATTAAAACTTCTTGCTAAGAATATGCATGCCTAGAAATTTGACCGTGTTTTGAAAATAAACAAAGAGACTATGACTCACCGTGTTTTGAAATTTTGGCTGTGTTTCGAAATTAACTTCACACCTTGCGATAATATTTTCAGTGGACCCACCAGGCAGTCAATGTATCAAGAACGAGTGAGAGTTGTTTGGCAAGATTCAACTTCTTGCTAAGCATATGCATGCCTCGAAAGTTTGACCTTGTTTTGAAAACAATCAAAGAGACTATGACTCACCGTGTTTTGAAAGTTTGGCTGTGTTTTGAAATTCACTTCACACCTTTCGATAATCTGTTCAGTGGACCTACCAGGCAGTCAATGTATCTAGAACGAGTGAGAGTTTGGAATGAGATGCACCTTATTGCTAAGAATATGCATGCCTAGAAATTTTACCATGTTTTGAAAACAATCAAAGAGGCTATGACTCGCCGTGTTTCGAAAGTTTGGCTGTGTTTCGAAATTAACTTCACACCTTGCGAAAATATGTTCACTGGACCCACTAGGTAGTCAATGTATCAAGAACAAGTGAGAGTTTGGCAAGATTCAACTTCTTGCTAAGAATATGCATGCCTAGAAATTTGACCGTGTTTTGAAATCAATCGAAGATGCTATGACTCACCGTGTTTGTAAATTTTGGCTGTGTTTCGAAATTAACTTCAGACCTCACGAAAATGTATTCAGTGGACCCACCACCAGGCAGTCAATGTATGGAGACGAGTGAGAGTTTGGAAAGATTAAAACTTCTTGCTAAGAATATGCATGCCTAGAAATTTGACCGTGTTTTGAAAATAAACAAAGAGACTATGACTCACCGTGTTTTGAAATTTTGGCTGTGTTTCTAAATTAACTTCACACCTTGCTATAATATTTTCAGTGGACCCACCAGGTAGTCAATGTATCAAGAACGAGTGAGAGTTTGGCAAGATTCAACTTCTTGCTAAGAATATGCATGCCTAGAAATTTGACCGTGTTTTGAAAACAATCAAAGATGCTATGCCTCACCGTGTTTCTAAATTTTGGCTGTGTTTCGAAATTAAGTTCAGACCTCGCGAAAATCTATTCAGTGGACCCACCACCAGGCAGTCAATGTATGGAGACGAGTGAGAGTTTGGAAAGATTAAACTTCTTGCTAAGAATATGCATGCCTAGAAATTTGACCGTGTTTTGAAAATAAACAAAGAGACTATGACTCACCGTGTTTTGTAATTTTGGCTATGTTTCGAAATTAACTTCACACCTTGCGATAATATTTTCAGTGGATCCACCAGGCAGTCAATTTATCGAGAACGAGCTAGAGTTGTTTGGCAAGATTCAACTTCTTGCTAAGAATATGCATGCCTCCAAAGTTTGGCCATGTTTTGAAAACAATCAAAGAGACTATGACTCACCGTGTTTTGAAAGTTTGGCTGTGTTTTGAAATTCACTTCACACCTTTCGATAATCTGTTCATTGGACCTACCAGGCAGTCAATGTATCGAGAACGAGTGAGAGTTTGGAATGATGCACCTTATTGCTAAGAATATGCATGCCTAGAAATTTGACCATGTTTTGAAAACAATCAAAGAGGCTATGACTCACCGTGTTTCGAAATTTTGGCTGTGTTTCGAAATTAACTTCACACCTTGCGAAAATATGTTCACTAGACCCACCAGGTAGTCAATGTATCAAGAACGAGTGAGAGTTTGGCAAGATTCAACTTCTTGCTAAGAATATGCATGCCTAGAAATTTGACCGTGCTTTGAAAACAATCAAAGATGCTATGACTCACCGTGTTTCTAAATTTTTGCTGTGTTTCGAAATTAACTTCAGACCTCGCGAAAATCTATTCAAGGACCCACCACCAGTACCAATGTATGGAGACGGTGAGAGTTTGGAAAGATTAAACTTCTTGCTAAGAATATGCATGCCTAAAAATTTGACCGTGTTTTGAAAATAAACAAAGAGACTATGAGTCACCGTGTTTTGAAATTTTGGCTGTGTTTCGAAATTAACTTCACACCTTGCGATAATATTTTCAGTGGACCCACCAGGCAGTCAATGTATCGAGAACGAGCTACAGTTGTTTGGCAAGATTCAACTTCTTGCTAAGAATATGCATGCCTCGAAAGTTTGACCATGTTTTGAAAACAATCAAAGAGACTATGACTCACCGTTTTTTGAAAGTTTGGCTGTGTTTTGAAATTCACTTCACACCTTTCGATAATCTATTCAGTGGACCTACCAGGAAGTCAATGTATCGAGAACGAGTGAGAGTTTGGAATGATGCACCTTATTGCTAAGAATATGCATGCCTAGAAATTTGACCATGTTTTGAAAACAATCAAAGAGGCTATGACTCACCGTGTTTCGAAATTTTGGCTGCGTTTCGAAATTAACTTCACACCTTGAAAATATGTTCACCGGACCCACCTGTAGTCAATGTATCAAGAACAAGTGAGAGTTTGGCAAGATTCAACTTCTTGCTAAGAATATGCATGCCTAGAAATTTGACCGTGTTTTGAAATCAATCGAAGATGCTATGACTCACCGTGTTTGTAAATTTTGGCTATGTTTCGAAATTAACTTCAGACCTCACGAAAATCTATTCAGTGGACCCACCACCAGGCAGTCAATGTATGGAGACGAGTGAGTGTTTGGAAAGATTAAAACTTCTTGCTAAGAATATGCATGCCTAGAAATTTGACCGTGTTTTGAAAATAAACAAAGAGACTATGACTCACCGTGTTTTGAAATTTTGGCTGTGTTTCGAAATTAACTTCACACCTTGCGATAATATTTTCAGTGGACCCACCAGGCAGTCAATGTATCAAGAACGAGTGAGAGTTGTTTGGCAAGATTCAACTTCTTGCTAAGCATATGCATGCCTCGAAAGTTTGACCTTGTTTTGAAAACAATCAAAGAGACTATGACTCACCGTGTTTTGAAAGTTTGGCTGTGTTTTGAAATTCACTTCACATCTTTCGATAATCTGTTCAGTGGACCTACCAGGCAGTCAATGTATCTAGAACGAGTGAAAGTTTGGAATGATGCACCTTATTGCTAAGAATATGCATGCCTAGAAATTTGACCATGTTTTGAAAACAATCAAAGAGGCTATGACTCGCCATGTTTCGAAATTTTGGCTGTGTTTCGAAATTAACTTCACACCTTGCGAAAATATGTTCACTGGACCCACTAGGTAGTCAATGTATCAAGAACAAGTGAGAGTTTGGCAAGATTCAATTTCTTGCTAAGAATATGCATGCCTAGAAATTTGACCGTGTTTTGAAATCAATCGAAGATGCTATGACTCACCGTGTTTGTAAATTTTGGCTGTGTTTCGAAATTAACTTCAGACCTCACGAAAATGTATTCAGTGGACCCACCACCAGGCAGTCAATGTATGGAGACGAGTGAGAGTTTGGAAAGATTAAAACTTCTTGCTAAGAATATGCATGCCGAGAAATTTGACCGTGTTTTGAAAATAAACAAAGAGACTATGACTCACCGTGTTTTGAAATTTTGGCTGTGTTTCGAAATTAACTTCACACCTTGCTATAATATTTTCAGTGGACCCACCAGGCAGTCAATGTATCAAGAACGAGTGAGAGTTGGCAAGATTCAACTTCTTGCTAAGCATATGCATGCCTCGGAAGTTTGACCATGTTTTGAAAACAATCAAAGAGACTATGACTCACCGTTTTTTGAAAGTTTGGCTGTGTTTTGAAATTCACTTCACACCTTTCGATAATCTGTTCTGTGGACCTACCAGGCAGTCAATGTATCGAGAACGAGTGAGAGTTTGGAATGATGCACCTTATTGCTAAGAATATGCATGCCTAGAAATTTGACCTATTTTGAAAACAATCAAAGAGGCTATGACTCACCGTGTTTCGAAATTTTGTTGTGTTTTGAAATTAACTTCACACCTTATGAAAATATGTTCACTGGACCCACCAGGTAGTCAATGTATCAAGAACGAGTGAGAGTTTGGCAAGATTCAACTTCTTGCTAAGAATATGCATGCCTAAAAATTGACCATGTTTTGAAAACAATCAAAGATGCTATGAATCACCGTGTTTCTAAATTTTGGTTGTGTTTCGAAATTAACTTCAGACCTCGCGAAAATCTTTTCAGTGGACCCACCACCAAGCAGTCAATGTATGGAGACGAGTGAGAGTTTGGAAAGATTAAAACTTCTTGCTAAGAATATGCATGCCTAGAAATTTGCCCGTGTTTTGAAAATAAACAAAGAGACTATGACTCACCGTGTTTTGTAATTTTGGCTGTGTTTCGAAATTAACTTCACAGCTTGCGATAATATTTTCAGTGGACCCACCAGGCAGTCAATGTATCGAGAACGAGTGAGAGTTGTTTGGCAAGATTCAACTTCTTGCTAAGAATATGCATGCCTCGAAAGTTTGACCATGTTTTGAAAACAATCAACGAGACTATGACTCACCATGTTTTGATAGTTTGGCTATGTTTTGAAATTCACTTCACACCTTTCGATAATCTATTCAGTGGACCTACCAGGCAGTCAATGTATTGAGAACGAGCGAGAGTTTGGAATGATGCACCTTATTGCTAAGAATATGCATGCCTAGAAATTTGACCATGTTTTGAAAATAATCAAAGAGGCTATGACTCGCCGTGTTTTGAAATTTTGGCTGTGTTTCGAAATTAACTTCACACCTTGCGAAAATATGTTCACTGCACCCACCAGGTAGTCAATGTATCAAGAACGAGTGAGAGTTTTGCAAGATTCAACTTCGTGCTAAGAATATGCATGCCTAGAAATTTGACCATGTTATGAAAACAATCAAAGATGCTATGACTCACCGTGTTTCTAAATTTTGGCTGTGTTTCGAAATTAACTTCAGACCTCGCGAAAATCTTTTCAGTGGACCCACCACCAAGCAGTCAATGTATGGAGACGAGTGAGAGTTTGGAAAGATTAAAACTTCTTGCTAAGAATATGCATGCCTAGAAATTTGACCGTGTTTTGAAAATAAACAAAGAGACTATGACTCACCGTGTTTTGTAATTTTGGCTGTGTTTCGAAATTAACTTCACAGCTTGGGATAATATTTTCAGTGGACCCACCAGGAAGTCAATGTATCGAGAACGAGTGAGAGTTGTTTGGCAAGATTCAACTTCTTGCTAAGAATATGCATGCCTCGAAAGTTTGACCATGTTTTGAAAACAATCAACGAGACTATGACTCACCATGTTTTGATAGTTTGGCTATGTTTTGAAATTCACTTCACACCTTTCGATAATCTATTCAGTGGACCTACCAGGCAGTCAATGTATTGAGAACGAGCGAGAGTTTGGAATGATGCACCTTATTGCTAAGAATATGCATGCCTAGAAATTTGACCATGTTTTGAAAATAATCAAAGAGGCTATGACTCGCCGTGTTTTGAAATTTTGGTTGTGTTTCGAAATTAACTTCACACCTTGCAAAAATATGTTCACTGCACCCACCAGGTAGTCAATGTATCAAGAACGAGTGGGAGTTTTGCAAGATTCAACTTCGTGCTAAGAATATGTATGCCTAGAAATTTGACCGTGTTATGAAAACAATCAAAGATGCTATGACTCACCGTGTTTCTAAATTTTGGCTGTGTTTCGAAATTAACTTCAGACCTCGCGAAAATCTGTTCAGTGGACCCACCATCAGGCAGTCAATGTATGGAGACGAGTGAGAGTTTGGAAAGATTAAACTTCTTGCTAAGAATATCCATGCCTAGAAATTTGACTGTGTTTTGAAAATAAACAAAGAGACTATGGCTCACCGTGTTTTGAAATTTTGGCTATGTTTCGTAATTAACTTCACACCTTGCAATAATATTTTCATTGGACCCACCAGGCAGTCAATGTATCGAGAACGAGTGAGAGTTGTTTGGCAAGATTCAACTTCTTGCTAAGAATATGTATGCCTCGAAAGTTTGACCATGTTTTGAAAACAATCACAGAGACTATGACTCACCATGTTTTGAAAGTTTGGCTGTGTTTTGAAATTCACTTCACACCTTTCGATAATCTGTTCAGTGGACCTACCAGGCAGTCAATGTATCGAGAACGCGCGAGAGTTTGGAATGATGCACCTTATTGCTAAGAATATGCATGCCTAGGAATTTGACCATGTTTTGAAAACAATCAAAGAGTCTATGACTCACCGTGTTTCGAAATTCTGGCTGTTTTTCGAAATTAACTTCACACCTTGCGAAAATATGTTCACTGGACCCACCGGGTAGTCAATGTATCAAGAACGAGTGAGAGTTTGGCAAGATTCAACTTCTTGCTAAGAATATGCATGCCTAGAAATTTGACCGTGTTTTGAAAACAATCAAAGATGCTATGACTCACCGTATTTCAAAATTTTGGTTGTGTTTCGAAATTAACTTCACACCTCGTGAAAATTTGTTCAGTGGACCCACCACCAGGCAGTCAATGTATGGAGACGAGCGAGAGTTTGGAAAGATTAAACTTCCTGCTAAGAATATGCATGCCTACAAATTTGACCGTGTTTTGAAAACAAACAAAGAGACTATGACTCACCGAGTTTTGAAATTTTGGCTGTGTTTCAAAATTAACTTCACACCTTGCGATAATATTTTTAGTGGAGCCACTAGGAAGTCAATGTATCGAAAACGAGTGAGAGTTGTTTGGCAAGATTCAACTTCTTGCTAAGAATATGCATGCCTCGAAAGTTTGACCATGTTTTGAAAACAATCAAAGAGACTATGACTCACCATGTTTTGAAAGTTTGGCTGTTTTTCGAAATTAACTTCACACCTTTCGATAATCTGTTCAGTGGACCTATCAGGCAGTCAATGTATCCAGAACGAGTGACAGTTTGGAATGATTCTACTTACTGGTAAGAATATGCATTCCTAGAAAATTGACCGTGTTTTGAAAACAATCAAAGTGGCTATAGCTCACCGTGTTTTGAAATTTTGCGAGCGTTTCAAAAATAACTTCACACCTTGCGGAACTCTGTTCACTGGACCCACCAGGTCGCAGTCAATGTATCGAGAACGAGTGAGAGTTTGGAAAGATTCAACTTATTGCTAAGGATATGTATGCCTAGATATTTGACCGTGTTTTGAAAACAATCAAAGTGGCTATGGCTCACCGCGTTTTCAAATTTTGTGTGCATTTCGAAATTAACTCCACACCTTGCAATAATCTATTCAGTGGACCCTTCAGGCAGTCAATGTATCGAGAACGAGTGAGAGTTTGGAATGATCCAACTTATTGCTAAGAATATGCCTGCCTAGAAATTTGACCGTGTTTTGAAAACAATCAAAGAGGCTATTACTCACCGTGTTTCGAAATTTTGGCTGTGTTTTGAAATTAACTTCACGCCTTGCGAAAATCTATTCACTGGACCCACCAGGTAGTCAATGTACCAAGAACGAGTGAGAGTTTGGCAATATTCAACTTCTTCCTAAGAATATGCATGCCTAGAAATTTGACCGTGTTTTGAAAACAATCAAATATGCTATGACTCACCGTATTTCGAAATTTTGGGTGTGTTTCGAAATTAACTTCACACCTCGTGAAAATCTGTTCAGTGGACCCACCACCAGGCAGTCAATGTATGGAGACGAGCGAGAGTTTGGAAAGATTAAACTTCCTGCTAAGAATATGCATGCCTAGAAATTTGACCGTGTTTTGAAAACAAACAAAGATACTATGACTCACCGTGTTTTGAAATTTTGGCTTTGTTTCAAAATTAACTTCACACCTTGCGATAATATTTTCAGTGGACCCACAAGGCAGTCAATGTATCGAGAACGAGTGAGAGTTGTTTGGCAAGATTCAACTTCTTGCTAAGAATATGCATGCCTCGAAAGTTTGACCATGTTTTGAAAACAATCAAAGAGACTATGACTCACCATTTTTTGAAAGTTTGGCTGTGTTTTGAAATTCACTTCACACCTTTCGATAATCTGTTCAGTGGACCTACCAGGCAGTCAATGTATCGAGAACGAGTGAGAGTTTGGAATGATGCACCTTTCTTGCTAAGAATATGCATGCCTAGAAATTTGACCATGTTTTGAAAACAATCAAAGAGGCTATGACTCACCGTGTTTCGAAATTTTGGCTGTGTTTCGAAATTAACTTCACACCTTGCAAAAATATGTTCACTGGACCCACCAGGTAGTCAATGTATCAAGAACGAGTGAGAGTTTTGCAAGATTCAACTTCTTGCTAAGAATATGCATGCCTAGAAATTTGACCGTGTTATGAAAACAATCAAAGGTGCTATGACTCGCCGTGTTTCTAAATTTTGGTTGTGTTTCGAAATTAACTTCAGACCTCGCGAAAATCTGTTCAGTGGACCCACCACCAGGCAGTCAATGTATGGAGACGAGTGAGAGTTTGGAAAGATTAAACTTCTTGCTAAGAATATGCATGCCTAGAAATTTGACCGTGTTTTGAAAATAAACAAAGAGACTATGACTCACCGTGTTTTGAAATTTTGGCTGTGTTTCGAAATTAACTTCACACCTTGCGATAATATTTTCAGTGGACCCACCAGGCAGTCAATGTATCAAGAACGAGTGAGAGTTGTTTGGCAAGATTCAACTTCTTGCTAAGCATATGCATGCCTCGAAAGTTTGACCTTGTTTTGAAAACAATCAAAGAGACTATGACTCACCGTGTTTTAAAAGTTTGGCTGTGTTTTGAAATTCACTTCACACCTTTCGATAATCTGTTCTGTGGACCTACCAGGCAGTCAATGTATCGAGAACGAGGGAGAGTTTGGGATGATGCACCTTATTGCTAAGAATATGCATGCCTAGAAATTTGACCTGTTTTGAAAACAATCAAAGAGGCTATGACTCACCGTGTTTCAAAATTTTGTTGTGTTTCGAAATTAACTTCACACCTTACGAAAATATGTACACTGGACCCACCAGGTAGTCAATGTATCCAGAACGAGTGAGAGTTTGGCAAGATTCAATTTCTTGCTAAGAATATGCATGCCTAGAAATTTGACCGTGTTTTGAAAACAATCAAAGATGCTATGAATCACCGTGTTTCTAAATGTTGGATGTGTTTCGAAATTAACTTCAGACCTCGTGAAAATCTATTCAGTGGACCCACCACCAGGCAGTCAATGTAGGGAGACGAGTGAGAGTTTGGAAAGATTAAAACTTCTTGCTAAGAATATGCATGCCTAGAAATTTGACCGTGTTTTGAAAATAAACAAAGAGACTATGACTCACCGTGTTTTGTAATTTTGGCTGTGTTTCAAAATTAACTTCACACCTTGCGATAATATTTTTAGTGGACCCACCAGGCAGTCAATGTATCGAGAATGAGTGAGAGTTTCTTGGCAAGATTCAACTTCTTGCTAAGAATATGCATGCCTCGAAAGTTTGACCATGTTTTGAAAACAATCAAAGAGACTCTGACTCACCGTGTTTTGAAAGTTTGGCTGTGTTTTGAAATTCACTTCATACCTTTCGATAATCTGTTCAGTGGACCTACCAGGCAGTCAATGTATCGAGAACGAGTGAAAGTTTGGAATGATGCACCTTATTGCTAAGAATATGCTTGCCTAGAAATTTGACCATGTTTTGTAAACAATCAAAGAGGCTATGACTCACCATGTTTCGAAATTTTGGCTGTGTTTCGAAATTAACTTCACACCTTGCGAAAATATGTTCACTGGACCCACCAGGTTGTCAATGTTTCAAGAACTAGTGAGAGTTTGGCAAGATTCAACTTCTTGCTAAGAATATGCATGCCTAGAAATTTTACCGTGTTTTGAAAACAATCAAAGATGCTATGACTCACCATATTTCGTAATTTTGGCTGTGTTTTGAAATTAACTTCACACCTCACGAAAATCTGTTCAGTGGACCCACCACCAGGCAGTCAATGTATGGAGATGAGCGAGAGTTTGGAAAGATTAAACTTCTTGCTAAGAATATGCATGCCTACAAATTTGACCGTGTTTTGAAAACAAACAAAGAGACTATGACTCACCGTGTTTTGAAATTTTGGCTGTGTTTCAAAATTAACTTCACACCTTGCGATAATATTTTCAGTGGAGCCACTAGGCAGTCAATGTATTGAGAACGAGTGAGAGTTGTTTGGCAAGATTCAACTTCTTGCTAAGAATATGCATGCCTCGAAAGTTTGACCATGTTTTGAAAACAATCAACGAGACTATGACTCACCATGTTTTGAAAGTTTGGCTGGTTTTCGAAATTAACTTCACACCTTTCGATAATCTGTTTAGTGGACCTATCAGGCAGTCAATGTATCCAGAAAGAGTGAGAGTTTGGAATGATTCTACTTACTGGTAAGAATATGCATTCCTAGAAAATTGACCGTGTTTTGAAAACAATCAAAGTGGCTATAGCTCACCGCATTTTGAAATTTTGCGAGCGTTTCGAAATTAACTTCACACCTTGCGGAACTCTGTTCACTGGACCCACCAGGTCGCAGTCAATGTATCGAGAACGAGTGAGAGTTTGTAAAGATTAAACTTATTGCTAAGGATATGCATGCATAGATATTTGACCGTGTTTTGAAAACAATCAAAGAGGCTATGGCTCACCGCGTTTTCAAATTTTGTGTGCATTTCGAAATTAACTCCACACCTTGCAATAATCTATTCAGTGGACCCTTCAGGCAGTCAATGTATCGAGAACGAGTGAGAGTTTGGAATGATCCAACTTATTGCTAAGAATATGCCTGCCTAGAAATTTGACCGTGTTTTGAAAACAATCAAAGAGGCTATGACTCACTGTGTTTCGAAATTTTGGCTGTGTTTCGAAATTAACTTCACGCCTTGCGAAAATCTGTTCACTGGACCCACCAGGTAGTCAATGTATCAAGAACGAGTGAGAGTTTGGCAAGATTCAACTTCTTCCTAAGAATATGCATGCCTAGAAATTTGACCCTGTTTTGAAAACAATCAAAGATTCTATGACTCACCGTGTTTCTAAATTTTGGCTGTGTTTCGAAATTAACTTCAGACCTCGCAAAAATCTATTCAGTGGACCCACCACCAGGCTGTCAATGTATGGAGATGAGTGAGAGTTTGGAAAGATTAAACTTCTTGCTAAGAATATGCATGCCTAGAAATTTGACTGTGTTTTGAAAATAAACAAAGATACTATGACTCACCATGTTTTGAAATTTTGGCTGTGTTTCGAAATTAACTTCACACCTTGTGATAATATTTTCAGTGGACCCACCAGGCAGTCAATGTATCGAGAACGAGTGAGAGTTGTTTGGCAAGATTCAACTTCTTGCTAAGAATATGCATGCCTCGAAAGTTTGACCATGTTTTGAAAACAATCAAAGAGACTATGACTCACCGTTTTTTGAAAGTTTGGCTGTGTTTTGAAATTCACTTCACACCTTTCGATAATCTGTTCAGTGGACCTACTAGGCAGTCAATGTATCGAGAACGAGTGAGAGTTTGGAATGATGCACCTTTCTTGCTAAGAATATGCATGCCTAGAAATTTGACCATGTTTTGAAAACAATCAAAGAGGGTATGACTCACCGTGTTTCAAAATTTTGGCTGTTTTTCGAAATTAACTTCACGCCTTGCGAAAATCTATTCACTGGACCCACCAGGTAGTCAATGTATCAAGAACGAGTGAGAGTTTGGCAAGATTCAACTTCTTGCTAAGAATATGCATGCCTAGAAATTTGACCGTGTTTTGAAAACAATCAAAGATGCTATGACTCACCGTATTTCGAAATTTTGGCTGTGTTTCGAAATTAACTTCACACCTCGTGAAAATCTGTTCAGTGGACCCACCACCAGGCAGTCAATGTATGGAGACGAGGGAGAGTTTGGAAAGATTAAACTTCTTGCTAAGAATATGCATGCCTACAAATTTGACCGTGTTTTGAAATCAAATAAAGAGACTATGACTCACCGTGTTTTGAAATTTTGGCTGTGTTTCAAAATTAACTTCACACCTTGCGATAATATTTTCAGTGGACTCACTAGGTAGTCAATGTATCGAGAACGAGTGAGAGTTATTTGGCAAGATTAAACTTCTTGCTAAGAATATGCATGCCTCGAAAGTTTGACCATGTTTTGAAAACAATCAAAGAGACTATGACTCACCATGTTTTGAAAATTTGGCTGTTTTTCGAAATTAACTTCACACCTTTCGATAATCTATTCAGTGGACCTATCACGCAGTTAATGTATCCAGAACGATTGAGAGTTTGGAATGATTCAACTTACTGGTAAGAATATGCATGCCTAGAAAATTGATCGTGTTTTGAAAACAATAAAAGTGGCTATGGCTCACCACGTTTTGAAATTTTGCGAGCGTTTCGAAATTAACTTCACACCTTGTGGGACTCTGTTCACTGGACCCACCAGGTCATAGTAAATGTATCAAGAATGAGTGAGAGTTTGGCAAGAATCAACGTCTTGCTAAGAATATGCATGCCTAGAAATTTGACCGTGTTTTGAAAACAATCAAAGATGCTATGACTCACCGTGTTTCTAAATTTTGGCTGTGTTTCGAAATTAACTTCAGACCTCGCGAAAATCTGTTCAGTGGACCCACCACCAGGCAGTCAATGTATGGAGACGAGTGAGAGTTTGGAAAGATTAAACTTCTTGCTACGAATATGCTTGCCTAGAAATTTGACCGTGTTTTGAAAATAAACAAAGAGACTATGACTCATCGTGTTTTGAAATTTTAACTGTGTTTTGAAATTAACTTAAGACCTTGCGATAATATTTTTAGTGGACCCACCAGGCAGTCAATGTATCGAGAACGAGTGAGAGTTGTTTGGCAAGATTCATCTTCTTTCTAAGAATATGCATGCCTCGAAAGTTTGACCATGTTTTGAAAACAATCAAAGAGACTATGACTCACCATGTTTTGAAAGTTTGGCTGTGTTTCGAAATTAACTTCACACCTTTCGATAATCTGTTCAGTGGACCTATCAGGCAGTCAATGTATCAAGAACGAGTGAGAGTTTGGAATGATTCAACTTATTGTTAAGAATATGCATGCCTAGAAAATTGACCGTGTTTTGAAAACAATCAAAGTGGCTATGTCTCACCGCGTTTTGAAATTTTGCGAGCGTTTCGAAATTAACTACACACCCTGCGGAACTCTCTTCACTGGACCCACCAGGTCGTTGTCAATGTATCGAGAACGAGTGAGAGTTTGGAAAGATTCAACTTATTGCTAAGAATATGCATGCCTAGATATTTCACCGTGTTTTGAAAAGAATCAAAGTAACTGGCTCACCGTGTTTTGAAATTTTGCGTGCGTTTCGAAATTAACTCCACACCTTGCGATAATCAATCCAGGGGACCCTCAAGGAAGTCAATGTATCGAGAACGAGTGAGAGTTTGGAATGACCCGACTTATTGACAAGAATATGCATGCCTAGAAATTTGACCGTGTTTTGAAAACAATTAAAGATGCTATGACTCACCGTGTTTCAAAATTTTGGCTGTGTTTCGAAATTAACTTCACACCTTGCAAAAATATGGTCACTGGACCCACCAGGTAGTCAATGTATCAAGAACGAGTGAGAGTTTGGCAAGATTCAACTTCTTGCTAAGAATATGCATGCCTAGAAATTTGACCGTGTTTTGAAAACAATCAAAGATGCTATGACTCACCGTCTTTCGAAATTTTGGCTGTGTTTCGAAATTAACTTCACACCTCGCAAAAATTTGTTTAGTGGATCCACCACCAGGCAGTCAATGTATGGAGACGAGTGAGAGTTTGGAAAGATTAAACTTCTTGCTAAGAATATGCATGCCTAGAAATTTGACCGTGTTTTGAAACTTTGGCTGTGTTTCAAAATTAACTTCACACCTCGCGATAATATTTTTAGCGGACCCACCAGGTAGTCAATGTATCGAGAACGAGTGAGAGTTGTTTGGGAAGATTCAACTTCTTGCTAAGAATATGCATGTCTTGAAAGTTTGCCCATGTTTTGAAAACAATCAAAGAGACTATGACTCACTGTGTTTTGAAAGTTTGGTTGTGTTTTGAAATTAACTTCACACCTTTCGATAATCTGTTCAGTAGACCTACCAGGCAGTCAATGTAGCGAGAACGAGTGAGAGTTTGGAATGATTCAACTTATTGCTAAGAATATGCATGCCTAGAAATTTGACCGTGTTTTGAAAAGAATCAAAGAGGCTATGACTCACCATGTTTCGAAATTTTGGCTGTGTTTCGAAATTAAGTTCACACCTTGCGAAAATCTGTTCACTGGACCCACCAGGTAGTCAATGTATCAAGAACGAGTGAGAGTTTTGCAAGATTCAACTTCTTGCTAAGAATATGCATGCCAAGAAATTTGACCGTGTTTCGAAAACAATCAAAGATGCAATGACTCACCATATTTCGAAATTTTGGCTGTGTTTCGAAATTAACTTCACACCTCGCCAAAATCTGTTCAGTGGACCCACCACCAGGCAGTCAATGTATGGAGACGAGTGAGAGTTTGGAAAGATTAAACTTCTTGCTAAGAATATGCATGCCTAGAAATTTGACCATGTTTTAAAAACAAACAAAGAGACTATGACTCGCCGTGTTTTGAAATTTTTGGCTGTGTTTCGAAATTAACTTCACACCTTGTGATAATATTTTCAGTGGACCCACTAGGCAGTCAATGTATCGAGAACGAGTGAGAGTTGTTTGGCAAGATATAACTTCTTGCTAAGAATTTGCATGCCTCGAAAGTTTGACCATGTTTTGAAAACAATCAAAGAGACTATGACTCAACGTGTTTGAAAGTTTGGCTGTGTTTCGAAATTAACTTCACACCTTTCGATAATCTATTCAGTGGACCTACCAGGAAGTCAATGTATCGAGAACGAGTGAGAGTTTGGAATGATTCAACTTATTGTTAAGAATATGCATGCCTAGAAAATTGACCGTGTTTTGAAAACAATCCAAGTGGCTATGGCTCACCGCGTTTTGAAATTTTGCGAGCGTTTCAAAATTAACTACACACCTTGCGGAACTCTGTTCACTGGACCCACCAGGTCGTAGTCAATGTATCAAGAACGAGTGAGAGTTTGGAAAGATTCAACTTATTGCTAAGAATATGCATGCCTAGATATTTCACCGTGTTTTGAAAACAATCAAAGTGAGTATGGCTCACCGTGTTTTGAAATTTTGCGTGCGTTTCGAAATTAACTCCACACCTTGCGATAATCTATTCAGTGGACCCTCAAGGAAGTCAATGTATCAAGAATCCATGTCTCCCTGGATGTCTTCACCCTCCTTTTCTTCCTCCTTTGCTGCAAGCTGAGCTTCTTGCTCCTTGATGGTCTTCTCGAGGTCGGCCACCTTCTTGTGAAGATGGGAGATAGTGCGATCCTTCTTCTCGCGCTGGAGGCGAAGAGACTGATGGTCCTTGACAAGCAGTGAGAAAGTCTGGTCCTTCTGGGCGACAATGGCATGGTTCTGGTTGGAAAACTCCCTAGCATTGTCCAATTCCTTCTGGCGATCGTACAGTAGGAAGTCAAGGTTCTCCACTTGACGCTTCAACTCCAGGTGACTTGGCATCTCCATCGGCATTCCCATGAAGTCACGTCTTGCATAGTGAGCAAAACGGGTTCCTTGGATTTGGTTGACACTAAGGGCACATAGACGTGCGAGACCTTCATGCATCGCCCTGGCTAATCCATCTAGCCAGTTGTTCTCTCTGATGGAGAACTGGACTCTCCCGAACTTTGGTGCTTCTATGCTTCCTCGAAGATCCGCGGTGACTAGCCACTGTAAATCTCCTCCTGGGGCTCCAGGAAGTTGAGCTCCAAGAAACTCTAGATACGGGCATCCCAATAACTCAGACAGTGAATCCAGATCCCTCTCGAAGATCAGTTGGCCTCTGTTGCCCAATTGGTAGAACTTGCTGAACTGAGTCTCCATCTACAAGAATTTAGGATGAGGAAGTTAGTGAAGTGATCAAGTGTGTCAAATTTTAGGTAGTAATGTAAGAATTGGAGGAACATGAATTTTTAAGAAAGAATGAATTCCCAAGGGTAAGAGAGGAAATAGTTTTTCAAAAGTACTCACTTTGGTTTTGAAATTAAGTTTTTGTTCGGACGTCCATTCTAACTAGGGTCTCCTCCGGGCAGGATGGCTCTGATACCAACTTGTCAACACCCTGATTTTTAATCCCAGATGCCGCTTATGTCATACATCGCAATCCCAGGATTACCATTTTTGCGAGACATAACAGATTGGATATCAGAGTACATCATCCATTACAAACCATAAATAAGGTCTTACACAAATAAGGATCTCATGATCTAGTCTTAATACAACAAGCAGTGGAATAAATAATAGGCGTAGCGGTGGGGTCCATCTTCAGGGGCACGGGCAATGCTGACAAAGGAAGATAGTCCTAGTTATCATAGTCCTCCTGCTGTCCCTCATCTTGGTAGTCTCCTTCATAGTCTGGCCATAGGAATAGCCAGGGACAAAGCCATGAGTACTCTTTAAGTACTCGCAAACTACCACTAACAAGTAGTATAGTTCTAGTGGGAAATACTAACTCTATTTTATTTGTAAAGTTAAGTTTGAAACCTAAGCTGAGTTCAGAAACAAAGAAAAATAAAATAAAGTTCTAGAATCACTTAAGTTGGGAAGCTAGTGTCATAGTCACAACCCTGTTGTGGTCAAGTCAAGATTCATCATTCATTTCATAAGTAATTTTGGAAAATATCTGACAACGAAAAAGTATGGCCACACCAACTGTCCATAACCGTGGACGCGGCTATTCTAATAGTTTGACACTCTGCAGAGGTGGTACACTTTCACCACAAGATTCGATACATCTGTCAGGTATAACCCTGAATCATCATACTTAGTATGCAGATAATCAAACATAACCTTCCCTTTACACACCCTAGTATAAGCACCTCTCCTATGAGCATGGCCTCCCAACCATGACCATCTGTCATCTTGGGCACTGCATAGGTGGACAATATTGAGAGGTAGCCTCAGCTCAAACCTCTCCCGCGAGGGAACTAATACTAATGCATATAAACTTCTGGCTAAGCCTTACCCAATTCAGGTATTGTGGTTGTACGGTAAATTTGGAATGGTATCGCATCCGAATCCAACCATCAGTTTTGTAAAAGGGTTAAGGCTCATGCCTTAACATTTTGCTCGTCATAAACCATTTGTGTTTCTCAACACATGCCAAAACATCTCAATAGAATGACTCATCATTCTAAGGTTTTCACAAGTCATTTTCACCAAGTGTTCCCATCTAAGTGAATCAAGTTTTGAGTTTTGTTCTAACCACTAAGTTAAGAGTATTCACTAAGGTGTGATGCTAATCTCAATCTCATGCCATAGAATGACATCTAAGGTTATCTAGATAGGTCAAGTTTTATACTCTTTATGCTACCTTCAAAACAAGTAAGGTACTTTAATAAAGTAAAGAAGTAAAAGCTTATAAATAAACTTGGGGTAGGTAAAATAGTCCAAAGTACTGTAACAAAAGCATGCCGAATGCATCTTGCTCAGGTTATCTAGCTTAATTCTAGCTTGCTAACAATAGCTTGCCTTGGTTAGTGTAGTGGTTGAAGTTTTCTTCCTCCTCCTCTTGGTAGAACTCCTCCTCCTCGTAAGCTTGGTCAGTACTATCGTCTATAAATACATACGGAGTACACAATCACCAAACAATAATTAACTAGTCTACTTAGCACTCTAAGGCACACATTGGATGATCTATTATAATCACAAGCATCACAAGGTTTTATTTACTAGTTTCATTCTTTTTATTTGACAAAAGTAATTTCTACTCATTGAAATTAACTAAGATTTAATATTCTCCACTTAGAATATGGGATCATGTGGACACATGTCATCACCACATATTCTAACATATGGGAATGTGATTTAAATGTTGGATCACATTTAATTAAGTTTAGGTTTAATATTTAATGATTTAAAGTGACTAGAAATGCCTATATAGCATTATTTTGGTACTAGTCCAAAGTCACTGCATGCAAACCTTAATATTATTACATATTCAGATAGGTATGGTTAAATGTGAATTTTGAGAGTTAGAATCAAATCAAAAGCTATCTTGGTTGATTTTATAAAAATGTTTGAATGTGCAAATGCTTTTGTCTTGTTATTTTTACTAGGAGAGATCTCTAAGTCTAAATGAATTAAATCCAACGGGCTTGGATATATCTTTTCAGTAGCTTTCTAACAAAATTGGAATCGCTCAATTTGGTTCAGTAAATCTTCCTGAATTGATTTTTAAACTAAGGGACAGAAGTGAGTTCAAACTAAAATAGAAAAATCTATATTTGAACTAACTGGGTCGCGCCGGAAAACTAACGGGCCGGCCTAGTGGCGCTCCGCACGCGGATGACAACTGACAGGGGAGTCCCGCAGGTTAGCGACACATCAAACGCGAAGTGGTACGGGGCACTCTCAGCGCTACGATTAAAAGATGGATCAATGGCTAAGGATCGTCGTCCCCGGCGAACAGGTCGCCGACGAGAGCTAACCCTAGCGGCTCGGTGGGGGTACGTGGGGGCTTACCAGGGCTCCAGCTAGACTTGGCGATGGGGGCGATCGAACGTGCGGTCGACGGTGGACTCAGGCGTGGTCGTGGTGGCTCCTAGGGTGGACGAAATCGACGGCGCCTCTCCTCCTATGTTGCGGCAAGCTCCGGCAAAATTCCGGCGAACAGCGGCCCGCCTTGCTCCGGGGATGGGGTGGAAGGATCAGTGGAGAGAGGGGAGTCAGATGGTGTGAGGAGTTTGTGATGGGGTGTCCTCCTTTTATAGGTCCACGAGGGGACCGAGCGGCATGACGGTGAGCTCGTCAGTGACATTGATATAGGCTGCTAGAGGCATGGGTTGGGTAGGCAGACGGTGGGCTGCCTCCTGGCGGTCATCTACGGCGAAATGGCGCGGCTAGGGGCGATGGCATTTGGTCGGGAGCGTCTCGTGCTCTGGGAGACAGAGGCGATGCTCGACGCGGCGCTCTGCGACTGTAGGTCGCGCGGCAGCGCACGGCCGTGTCTAGCGGGTTGCTGAGGTCGAGGCGGAGCGGCGTGCACGGTATTGGGTCGAGGGTCGGTCTATGGCGTGCTGGCGGTGAGGGCGCTCTGGCTGCGCGCAGAGAGAATGGGCGGCGCTGCTGGGGAGTGGTCTAGGGGTTGGCTAGGCTTGGGGAAGGGGCAGGGAGGTGCGGTAGGGTTAGGCGGAGCTAGTGGTGGTGCTGGAATGGCGCGGCGCTGTCTGTGGCGCTTTTCCCATGGTCGGCTGGTGGTGACCAAAATGTGTCGGCGCTCCACTGCTGCTGAGGATAAGGGATAGGCCGGTGAGGGTCTGGTTGGACTCAGGAGGGACAAGAGTGATCAATTTGTTTAGGACTGGGTCACCCATTTGTTTACTTCTCCCAGTCGTCCCACGACCAAACTCCTTCCATCCCATGGTCATAACAGGGATCCTTTCCGACCATCCCATGGTCAAAACCTTTCTCCTTTTTGACCATCCCATGGTCAAAATATTTTCAAAGCTTTTGCTTTTTCGAAATCCTTTTTGAAAACAAAACCAGCACCACTCTACAGAAGTTTGTCCAACCCGTCCTTAACCGCGGACACGGCTATTCGAATAGATTTACACTCTGCAGAGGTTGCACACTTTACCCACACCATCCGGGTACACTACCCTGATCTTCACCGATCATGGGTCGAGTAACCAATCAAGACACTCCGGATGCCCACTCCAGTATAAGTGCCTACCCTCTGAGTGTTAATCCCCTCAACACTAGGACGTCGGGCGAGGACCAACCGGAGTGCTTTCTCCACCTCCCAGGTGAGCGCTTTCAATGAGGGGCTCAAAGTAACGCGTGGAGGCCTGCCGACCCTTCATTCCATTCTCCAGGTCGATGTCCCACATGGACCCTTTTATGTGAGAAGGCCCACCCTCTAGGGATCCCCAATCCCCTGTAGTAGTTGCGAGGCAGCTTATACCAAAACAGACAAACATCAAATCCAGCCCTGTCCCATACCAGAGTAGTGTGGTTGCACAGGGTTAAGTTGTTATAGCTAGACTACAAAGAACCAGGTGCGTTTTTGTAAACCTTCTTCCTCCGGTTTTCCTCCAACATTTTGTAACACAAAACCTTTTTCTTTCTCAACATCTCTTGGGAGGTCCCACCTCACCAAGGTTTTATCATAAAACATTTGGTAAAACTTTTTCCGGGGTCTTCCCATCCTCTAACTTTTGCTTCGGCTATATCGGGGGTTTCCAAAGGGTTATGGTGATATACACCATCTATTTTACTAGGGACGAGTAGGTGTCACCAAGGGGGTTGTACTTAGTAGTACAATAGTGTAAGGGTTCAGAGGAGCCAAACCCCTACCATATATTCATAAACATATAGTAAAACAAGGCAGATTCCTAAATAGCCGATAAAACATGCATAAGTAAAACAGTAGGACAAGGCTTATGAGCAAGAAGGTGGATTATCTGGTGATCAGCAATATGGCAATATGTCCCTGGACTTCTTCTTTAGATAACCAAGATTACCAATACCAATAATAAATACCACTTCTTCTGCTCTCCGATTTCATCGCAACTATCGTCGTCCCAACAGTACATGCAAGCAAACCAAGCCACAATCAACACAAGGCACACCAGCACCAATACAATACAGCAAGCAATTGAATAATACAGAATTAAGATTCGGATGGTTTTGAGAGGATTGGTTTTAGGAGATTGAGAAGGCCTTGGAGAAGGGAATGAATACCCGTTAGGATTTCTAGTCTAGAAACTACCTAAGAGATGGATTTTTGGACAAGACCATATTCTGTAGGGTACCATTGTAAAACCATGATACCAACAGATAGGTATTGACAAGATGAAACCAACAAAAGTGGTTTCACTATTTTATCACTTTCCATTGATTTATAATGAATTTTCTAGTGCTAAAGGCTCTAGTTTTAGGACATAATTCACCAGGAAAGTTCTGGAGCTCCAAAAATTATTTCCTTGGATGGTCAGTTAGGGTTTGATATAATTGTTCACTGAGAGTTGTAATCAAGTCAGGACAATTACCAGAATGCCCTCAGGAACTTCCCAAAGGCAGTTCTGTAGAGAATTTGTCTTTTTCACCAGATTTAATCTACAGCGGATTTTAATATGAGGTAAAGGTCCATGGGTAGGTATAGAAAATACCTCCCAGTAACAACTGGAATCACTCTTTTTGGAGTTACAAGTCTACTGTAGTGATTTATCTCGTGATAACACTAGGGACAGAAAGGTTTAATTCATTAAAAATCATCAGAAGCCCAATAAATGGTAAGCTCATGGGTGTTGGTAGTATTTAGTGTACCACATCACATGGATTTGTAATGAGGTAAAAACAAGTTATAATTTGACCTAGGGAATTTTCTAAATTCATAAATGAATTGCTTTTGTTATTTTCGCTCAAGCTAACCTACTGTTCACCTTGGCATGAGACCAAGGTCATCTGGTAGGTACATGCAACACCTATCAGATATAACTGGGTTTACCCAATTTGGATTTACCAAACTCCTTGAAAGATTTATTTAGTGAAAAGGACATCTTGGGGTATTTTAATTATCAGAAAAGAACCAAAGTTCTTTTGGGAAAAACAGAGGGACTGCATGTTTAAGAAAACCTTCATAGCCATTAGGAATTTTAGATCTAGGCATTTGGAAGCAGTTTCCATTTTTATATTAATTTAAACCAAACAGCTAGTTTCAGATCTGGGAAAAATTGGTAAAAAGGAAAAAGGCGTCGTGGGCCGAAACCAGAAGGGGAAACAGGCCACCGCCGCTGGCCCGACCCAATCAGCGCCTCAGGCCGCGAGGGAGAGGCCTGGTTCATACACCCAGGACGGGTCTCATCTGTCGGCGTCAGCGGGACAGCGAAGGGGTACGGGGTGATGACACCCGTCGGATTAAGTGCGCATCGATGGTTGGTCGTCGTCCCCAGCGAAATTTTCCTGGCGGCGGTGGAACCCTAGGGAGGCGAGAGGCGGCGCGGGAAGCTCACCTGGCGGTGGAGAAGGGCCGGGGAGGGTGCGGGGCAACGCGGTGGAAGATGGCGAGCTCGGGGAGGGGCAGAAACAGCAGGTTCCACGACGGAGGAGACCTCGCGCGATGAAGCCCGCGGCGGTGCTCTCGGGAGCTTGCCGGAGCAGGGCCAGGGAGGCTTGCATATTGGCGGCGAGGGTGCTAGTGAGGCGAGCTCGGCCTGAGCTACCCTCGGTGATTGCCGAAGGTGGTACATCTGGTGGGATGGAGCCCAGGAAAGAGTGGGGTTAGATTCAGAAGGGACAGGGGACCTCAGCACTGCGACATGCAAAGGGGTCAAGGCAGAGGAGGGAGCACACGGACCATTTATTGAAGATGGCCAAGAGGGGGAGCTCTCCTTCTCCATCGACATGCAGAGGCAGGGGCTCAGTGAGGGTTCTGCAGGGAGAGAGTGGAGGTGGGTAGGATGCAAATGAGGCTCGAAGAAGAGGCAGGGGAAGCCTCGGGCTATATATTGCAAGGAGGGATGGTTCACTATGGACCATGTCCACCATTGAACCAGAGAGGGGGGAGGGAGCAGGGGATTGGTTAGGAAGGGCGGTGCTAGGGTCGTGCTGGAGCTCTGTGGGGTTGTAGGAGGGCAGAGAGAAGGAGGGAAGCAGTTGTAGGAAGTGTGCAAGCCAAGGAAGTGGCCTTGCCTTTGTCTCCTCTCCATCCAAACACTAGGAACAAATAGAGGGGTCTGCTACAGTAGCTTAGCTACAGTGCAGCTCGACCAGAGAGGGTGAGATTTGCTGTACAAGCTTGGTTGACCACTTTAAGGGAGGTTTGGTGGGGTGGTGTTTAAAAGATTTACTTAGTTTGTAAATTTGATCACAATGGGGCTGGTGAAGGATGTTCAAGAATTTGCATTGGGCATGCTGGGGAAATGATACTGATAGGTAGATGGGGTTAAGGCATAGCTATAGGAATTCATTGGGATTTTTCAGAAGATTAGAAGTCCACTCAAATCCCTTTATTCAAAAAAGTGAAGAAGTGGTTTATTAAAGATCATTTGATAAATTTACATTGGACAAGTGGAGTTTTTGATGTGAGATGGTCCCAAATGGGAATACACACTTAGGGGAATTTTCCCAAGATTTATTGGGTCTTAAAAGTATTTAAAACAATTATTATTCCAATTCAGCCATTTAAGAAAATGGGCAAAAAGAAATAATAAAGCATCTCAAAAATATTTATTTTTGAGGTGGGAAGATGGGGTGTGATATATGGATCACAATCGAGCCAAAACTTGGGGAAGTGTTTTGGCAAAAACCAAACTTTCCTTTATGGAAGGAGTTTTAGAGATTTTGACTATTAAAGAGATTTATTAGATTTGTAGCCATAATATTTATGGAGAATTATTGATAGATCTTGATGACCAGGATAGATGATGTAGGCAAGGTGTAGCAAGCATTTGCAACCTTGGGATTGGAGAATCCAGATTGATTTTGGTGGAATACCTTAGATTAAGGATCTATGGTGATGTTAATTTCATACCATCAAAACATGGTTGTACTTGAAGTTCAGATCTCACCTTGGGACATGGGATATATATATGGATAGACCAAGTGATTTATATTGAAATGGTGTAGAGGTTTGAGCTTGATCCTGCTTGAGCTCACCATGGCAAGCTTTCAAAGTTTGAATAAAATAAGCCTGCCAAAGCAGATTATCATCTAGCCTTCAAAACCTTGTGGGTGTAAACAGCTCAAGGATCCAATTGGATCAAGTTAATTAGGTAATGATATACTTATACGAGTAGAACACAACCATGCAAAGATTTGGTACAAAGAAGGTTGGATGGTTGTGTGAGCTTCTACCAAAGTAGGCATGCTGACTAGATTTGCAGGAAAAGTTATTTTCTTGCCTTCAAAACCATCAAGAACAAGTGGGTTGGAAGATGATATAACCAAGGGCAGGAGTGGGCCTTGGTATTCATTAGGATGGTTAACAATATGGTTCAGATGAATTTCCAAAAATGCACATGGTTTGAGAAAAGGAGGCATTCAAAATGGTGATGTTGGAACTGTTTCCAGACGTAGCAATATTTGGCAGTTTTGAGGATTTTGACTAGAGTATGGGTGGTGATGATTTTTATGGGTTGTAAGGTACCAAGTCAACATCAAGTGGTTGATGTGGAAGTGTAGATTAAGTAGAAAGTATCCTTGCTTGATATTGGTCTTCATTGACTTGGAAACTTCTAGTAGGGATATCCTCAGAATGGATCTTGTTAAGGGTTTTAGATGATCACCTAGTGGTTAGAGATCAGATCCAGATTGTATTCTTGCTTAGTGTGGGATGATTGGGGAGACATCTTGATCCTCGTGATGAGCTCCAAGAGTAGCTCATACTATCTGCTAAGCAGACAATTCAATAGCAGATCAAGGCAACTAATCTTACAAACAAATCAACTACTACTAGGGTTACCATCAAGCTTAGCTTGAGGTAAGGATGGGCATTTTGAAATAGGTTGGAGTTTGAACAAGGTAAGGTCCTTGGTATCTCTACCAAGAGTAGAATTCAAAAGCTTATAAAAAGGTTTTGTTAAATCTAGAGGTAAGAGTATTAGAAGGTTCTATCTTGGAAGCATAAGGAGATAGTATTCTATAGCTCTCCATAGTTGGATCAATAGAAGCTACTAAAATAGTTGGTTTGCAAAGGCTTATTGGCTCAGGTTTTGAAATGCCAGAACATTTGAGAATATGTAAAGTGAGCCAGGATAGTTTTGTCAAATAGCTTTTTGACAACTGGTGTTGGGGTAAGGAGTATATCTTCTAATACACAATCACAAGCATAAACATATTCAAACAATAGGCAAACACTGCAGCATTAAACAAGAAAAAGTTTTTGTTCCCCCTGATTTTTGCATTCCGGACAACTAATCAGGTTTGCTGAAATTGGGATGTTACAGCATGAACCCCTCAGAGTTAGTAGAATTGAAGAAGCAGTTGGATGCTATGTTGGCAATAGGCCTGATTCAACCAAGCGCTTCACCATGGAGATCACCAGTGTTATTCGTTGACATTAAAGATGGAGGCAACCGTTTGTGCACAAACTACAGGAAGTTGAATGATGTCACCATCAAAAACAAGTACCCTTTGCCAAAGATAGAGGATCTATTTGATCAGTTGACTGGAGCCCAGGTATTCTCAAAGATTGATCTTAGGACCGGTTATCACCAACTTAAGATTTGTGTAATGGATATTCTGAAGACCGCCCATACTACTCGCTATGGTTTATACGAGTATACGGTTATGTCTTTTGGATTAACCAATGCCCCTGCTTATTTCATGAATATCATGAATAAGATCTTTATGAATTTCCTAGATAAGTTTGTAGTTGTGTTCATCGACGATATCTTTATCTACTCCAAGTCAGAAGAAGAGCATGAGCAACATCTGAGGATCATCCTAGAAATCTTGAGAGAGCATCGGCTATATGCCAAGTTCAGCAAATGTGAGTTCTGGCTGAAAGAAGTAGGATTCTTAGGACATATTGTGTCTGCCGGAGGAGTCTCTATTAACCCCGCCAAGATAAAAGATGTCGAAGAATGGGAAGCCCCAACCACTCAAACCCAAGTCCGTGCATTTCTCGGATTAGCGGGATATTACCGCAAGTTTGTCGAAGGATTCTCGAGCATCGCCAGACCCATGACCCAATTGCTGAAGAAGGACAAGAAGTTTGAATGGACTGACAAATGTGAAGCCAGTTTCCAAGAGCTGAAAAAGAGATTGATATCAGCCCCAATATTGATCATGCCAGATATCAAGAAGCCGTTTGATGTGTATTGTGAAGCATCCAAGATTGGTCTCGAATATGTATTAATGCAAGAAGGCAAGGTTATCACTTATTTGTCTCGACAATTGAAGCAACATGAGCAGAACAATCCGACCCATGATCTTTAATTAGCAGTCGTAGTATTGGCATTGAAGACATGGCGTCATTATCTGATGGGTAATCACTGTGATATTTACTCAGATCACAAAAGCTTGAAGTATATTTTCACTCAGAAAGAGCTGAATATGAGGCAAAGGAGATGGATAGCGTTAATCAAGGATTATGACCTTGACATTCGCTATCACCCCGGCAAAGCCAATGTGGTAGCGGATGCTCTTAGCAGATTGTCGTGTAGGCTAAACACCATGATCAAGGAGAAGCAGCCAAGTTTGTATGAGGAGTTGGAGCAGTTTAGAACTGAGCTAGTTAGCAAAGGATTCTTAGCTAGCATTGAACTTCAACCCACATTGATTAGCCAAATCAAGGAAGCCCAGAAGGGAAATGAAAGTATCAACGGAATCAAACGTCTTATTGGTACAGGAAAGGTACCTGGATTCACTAAAGACGAAGAAGGAGTCCTGTGGTACAAAGGTCGTATATGTGTGCCAGCAGATTCGGAGCTAAAGCAAGTTATCATGCAGGAAGCTCATGATACTCTTTATTCTATCCACCCCGGAGGAACAAAGATGTATCAAGATTTGAAAGAGCAATTTTGGTGGCACGAGATGAAGAGAGAAATCGGAAGCTACATCGCCAAGTGTGACATCTGTCAAAGAGTCAAAGCAGAGCATCAGAGACCCGCAGGACTGTTGCAACCATTGCAGATTCCGGAATGGAAATGGGATTCCGTCGGAATGGACTTTATCACCGGTTTGCCTACTTCTATTAGGGGAAATGACTCAATCTGGGTCATCGTTGATAGACTGTCCAAGCTAGCTCACTTTATACCTGTCAAGACAACCTACTAGAGTTCAAAGCTAGCAGAGCTATATATTGCTAGGATTGTTAGTCTGCATGGAACCCCCAAGACCATAGTATTAGATCGAGGAACCTAGTTTACCTCGAGATTTTGGCAGAAAGTCCAGGAAGGATTAGGAACCAAGTTGAATTTCAGCACCGCGTATCACCCACAAATTGATGGACAGACTGAGAGAGTCAACCAAATCTTAGAGGATATGCTAAGAGCTTGTGTGTTGGAGTACGGATCAAAATGGGAAGACTGCCTGCCTTTCGCAGAATTCTCATATAACTACAGTTATCAAGCCAATTTGCAAATGGCACCATTTGAATTCCTATACGGAAGGAAGTGTCGCACCCCTTTGAATTGGTCGCAAGTAGGAGATAGTAAGATCTTCGGACCCGACATTCTCAGAGAAGCTGAAGAGAAGGTTCACAAAGTCCGTGAGCACCTCAAGACCGCCCAATCCAGACAGAAGAGTTATGCTGACAAGAGAAGGAGAGACCTGACTTTCAATGTCGGAGATTTTGTATATCTCAAGGTTTCGCCATTGAAGGGAACCCAACGCTTTAGTCTGAAAGGAAAGTTAGCCCCCAGATATATCGGGCCCTTCAAGATTCTGAACCGTCGAGGAGAAGTATCTTATCAACTGGAACTGCCAGAGGAGATGTCAGCTATCCACAATGTGTTCCATATCACGTTACTTCGCAAATGCCTAGAAGTGCCGGAGAAGGCTGAAGTTTTCAACAACATCGATCACAGAGCCGTTGAGATCAACAATGACCTGACGTATCGTGAAGTGCCCATCCGTATCTTGGAGGAAGCTTACAAAACCACCAGAACCAGGAGTATCAAGTTTCTCAAGATTCAATGGAGCAACCATACCGAAGAGGAAGCCACTTGGGAGCGACAAGATTACATTAGGATAGAGTTCCCAGATCTCTTTAGTTCCTAGTTTTCTTTTGTAAATCTCGGGACGAGATTTTGTTTAAGGGGGAAGGTTTGTAACATCCAAAAACTTTAACCCAAGGTTATTAAGATCCAAATCATCAAAAATTAGAGTTAACAAAAACTTTTCCATTTAAAAATATTAAAGCATTCATATGTGTGTGCATTTAAATAGGAGTTATTTTGAATTGCCTTGATTAAGTGATCCATTGCTTGTAAAATGATTCTTAGATGAAATAAACATCATCTAGATCATTCCCAAACAAAAACAAATCAAAATGAATAAAAGAAGGAAATGGTCATTTGTGCCATTTTAACTAGCATACCTACTTTGGCTATTCCTAGAACTCAAAACCTAACAGAAACCAATGTGGATCTTTGCACCCCTTGCTAGTACAAGTAGTGTTGTACCAAGGCCCACTTTGTGATCTACCAAAAACATTCAAACACTAATTTTAAATGGCATTTGAAAATTGAATGTAGTTCATATGAGAAGATCCCACTAATTCAAAAACCACTCAAATGAGATCCATTTTCAAATCCCAAGCAACCACAGATGCTCAAGCATATGATCAACAACTCCACCAAAATTCAACCAAAAATTCAAAAACTTTTCTCATGCGACCATTGTGTCGAACAAGTGGCATGCAGAAAATAAACTGCCTAACTATTACTGTTTGTACTTAAGCCATTGTCCCCCATTTGACCCCCTCTGCACTCCCTTGGCCCCCCCTGAGTCCAACCAAGTGGTCACCGGCCTACCCCTAAGCCGCAACAGCAGTGGAGCACCGCCACTTTATGATCGCCGCCGGCCGATCGTGGACAGACCGCCACAGACCACGCCGCACCATTCCAGCACCACCACTAGCTCCGCCTAACGCTACCGCATCCCCCTGTCCATCCCTCGATCACCCCCAGGCCCTGGACCACACCCCAGCGCCGTCGCCCATTCTCTCTATGCCGTGCTCAGCGCGCGCGATGCACGATCGTCGCCAGCATGCAGCAGACCGCCACTGCACATAAAATCCCGCATGCCGCTCCGCCTTGACCCCAGCACCCCGCCAGACATGGTCGTGAACCGCCACGCGACCCACAGTCGTCGTGCGCCGTGTCGAGCACCGGCTCTGTCTCCTAGAGCGCCGGACGCTCCCGACCAAACGCCACCGCCCCTAGCCGCGCATTGAGGCCGTAGAGCACCGCCAGGAGGTAGGCCACCATCCGCCTACGCCGCCCATGCCTCTAGCCACCTATATCCGTGTCACCGACGAGCTCGCCATCGGAACCGCTCGGTCCCCTCGTCGCCCTATAAAAGGAGCCCTCCCTAGCACAAACTCCTCACACCATTCCACTCCCCTCTCCTCCCTGATCCTTCCCACCTCTCGCTGGAGACACTCGAGCCATAGTTCGTCGGAATTGCGCCGGAGGATCCCGCTGCAAAGGAGGAGAAGGCGCCGTCAATTTCGTCCACCCCAGGAGCTGTCGTGACCTCGCATGAGCTCGTCGTCGTCCACCAGTTCGATCGCCCCCATCACCACAGTAGCTGGAGCCCTGGTATGCCCCATGTGCACCCCCACCGAGCCGCTAGGGTTAGTTCTCGCCGGCGACCTGTTCGCCGAAGACGACACTCCTCAGCCGTAGATCTCACTTTTAATCGCACGGTCCACGTTGCCCCGTACCACTTCGCGTTTAAAGAGCCGCTGACATGTGGACCCCCTGTCAGTTGTTCTCTGCGCCACGGAATGCCACTGGGCCGACCCATTTTCTTTCCTGCGCTAGCCCGTGAATTCAAATCTAGGTTTTTCCATTTTAGTTTGAACTTACTTCTGTCCCTTAGTTTAAAAATCAATTCTAGAAGATTTACTAAACCAAATTGAGTGATTCAATTTTTGTTAGAAAGCTACTGAAAAGATCTATCCAAGACTGTTGGATTTAATTCAATTAGAGTTAGAGTTCTCTCCTAGTAAAAATAACAAGACAGAAGCTTTTGCACATTCAAACATTTTTATAAAATCAACCATGATAGGTTTTGAGTTGATTCCAATTCTCAAAAATCACGTTTAACCATACCTATCCGATTATGTAATAATATTAAGGTTTACATGCAGTGACTTTGGACTAGTACCAAAATAATGCTATATAGGAATTTCTAGTCACTTTAAATCATTAAATAATGGACTTAAACCAACGTAAATATGAACCAACCCTTAAATCACATTCCCATATGTTAGAATATGTGGTGATGACATGTATCCATATGATCCCATATTCTAAGTGGAGAATATTAAATCTTAGATATTTTTCAATGAGTAGAAATTACTTTTCTTAAATAAAAAGAATGAAACTAGTTAATAAAACCTTGTGATGCTTGTGTTGATATTAGATCATCACATGTGTGCCTTAGAATGCTAGGTAGCCTAGTTAAGTATTGTTTGGTGATTGTGTACTCCGTATGTATTTATAGACAATAGTACCGACCAAGCTTTCGAGGAGGAGGAGTGTTATCAAGAGGAGGAAGAAAACTTCAACCACTACACCAACCAAGGCAAGCCACCATTAACAATGCAAGCTAACACTTGCAGGTATAATGCTTAGCAATCTAGAATTAAGCTAAATGGTTTGAGCAAAGATGCTTTAGGCATGCTTTGGTTATACCACTTGACTATTACCTACCCCAAGTTTTATTTCCAGGCTTTACTTTCTTTAATTTACCAAAGTCCTTTACTTGTTTTGAAGGTAGAATAAAGAGTATAAAACTTGACCTATTTAGATAACCTTAGATGTCATTCTATGGCATGAGATTGATCTTAGCACTCCAATTTAGTGAACACTCTTAACTTAGTAGTTTAGAGCTAAACCAAAACTTGAGTCACTTTAGATGGGAACACTTGGTGAAAATGAATTGTGAAAACCTTGGAATAATGAGTCATTCTATTGAGATGTTTTGACATGTGTTGAGAAACACAAATGGTTTATGATGATGAAAATGTTGAGGCATGAGCCTTCACCCTTTTATAAAACTGATGGTTGGATTCGGATGCGATACCATTCCAAATTTACTGTACAACCACAATACCTGAATTGGGTAAGGCTTAGCCGGAAGTTTATATGCATTAGTATTAGTTCCCTCACGGGAGAGGTTTGAGCTGATGCTACCTCTTGATGTTGTCCACCTATGCAGTGCCCAAGATGACAGATGGTCATGGTTCGGAGGCCATGCTCATAGGAGAGGTGCTTATACTAGGGTGTGTAAAGGAAAGGTTATGTTTGATTATCTGCATACTAAGTATGATGATTCAGGGTTATCCCTGATAGATGTATTGAATCTTGTGGTGAAAGTGTACCACCTCTACAGAGTGTCAAACTATTCGAATAGCCGCGTCCGCGGTTATGGACAGTTGGAGTGGCCATACTGTTTTGTTGTCAGATGATTTCAAAATAACTTATGAAATGAATGATGAGTCTTGACTTGACCACAACATGGTCGGGACTATGACACTAGCTTCCCAACTTAAGTGATTCTAGATTTTTATTTTATCTTTCTTTGTTTCTGAACTCAGCTTAGGTTTCAAACTTAACTTTATAGTTAAACTTAGAGTTAGCACTTTACATTAGAACTAGACTACTTGTTAGTGGTAGCTTTGCGAGTACTTAAAGAGTACTCATGGCTTTTGTCCCTGGCTATTCTCATGGCCAGACTATGAAGGAGACTACCAAGATGATGGCCAGCAGGACGGCTATGATAACTAGAACCATCTGCCTTCGTCAGCATTGCCTGTGCCCCTGAAGATGGACCACACCGCTACGCTTATTACTTATTCCGCTGCTTGTTGTATTAAGACTAGATCATGAGATCCTTATTTGTGTAAGACCTTATTTATGGTTTGTAATGGATGATGTATTGTGATATCCAATCTGTTATGTCTCGCAAAAATGGTAATCCTGGGATTGTGAGGTACAACATAACAGGCATCTGGGATTAAAAATCCAGGTGTTGACAGTGACCCAATCCTAGTGATTCCCTAAAACTTTGCTAAAAGGTTTCCAAAATGTTTTACAAAAGTTTTCAACAAATATATGTAGATGCTATATCTACAAGAGAAACTATCTGAGAAAAGAACCTCTCTTGGAGCCCTCCTACAACCACAGCATTATTGCATATCCTCTTGTTTTTATTATTCTATTAAGGTGGTTTGCGAGTATATTCAAAGTACTCACTAGAATTGTCCCTGGCTATTAACTTGGTCAGATATCAAGAAGAAGGTGATGTTGGTGACTATGCGAGCTAGGACGTTCTCCTAGTTAGTTGCCTGTAGGTTAAGGCATGGCTCGGGCTCTACGCTTGATGATGTTCCGCTGATGATTATTGATGTAGCCGTAATGGCATGTAAGGTATGACATGTATCCGCCTAAGTAATGGATGTTTACTTTGATACTTGTCGGTTATGTGCCATGACTAACTGATCATGGGATCGTGGTGTATGCATAACAGGGATTCTCGGAGGATTAATCCAGGGGCCCCACATTTCAAATTATAAAAAGCAACACAAAGAGCCTCACAATTTTCAAAATATAAAATGGAAGAGAGAAGAGAGAGGGAAAATCAATGTGACATTAAATAATTTCAAATCAATGCCCCGGAAATGCCGCGCAAGGAGATGATTTACGTGGACTGTACAAAGGTTATTTTTTATCCATGGACTTTGATATACTACTAATCTGTATTTCACTTATAATGATTGATATTGGTAATTAAAGAATACATGCGGGTTCCCAGGATTCTTCCTTTCAGTATTAATTACCTGAATTCATGTGAGTAATTAACGTGGGTTTCTCTGTATTGGCACCCTTTTTTCCTCGAACGCATGCAGAAATTAAGGGGAGGAAGTAATTTCACCTTCCTCGGTAATACAAGAGGTTTTATTGCGTCGCAATGGAAGATGAAATGTCAAACGGAGTACTTATGCTAGTACTAGATCGCAAACACCGTTCCAATTTGCACTTGATAATACTAATATTCAATCTCCGAACACTATTACAGAAAGGAAGTAGATTTGCAATTAAACAGAATTAATCCTAAGACTTCTTTGTCTTCTTGGACCTGGATCCTTCCGCTATCACCTTCATGCTGTCGTCGTCCTTCCGCTTCCCGTGGCACCCCCAGCTCTCGTCGTCTTCTTCTTCTTCAAGCCTCCCTCCTGCTTCTCCTTCCTCTTCTCATTGCGGATGAAGGCGGGGTTGAGTGCACTCTTCTTGGAGATGAAGTCGATAAATGGCCATAAATCTTCTGACCCCTGATCCTCCTGCTCGTGCTCCCTCTTCTTCTTGCCGATGGAGGATGGATCGAGAGAACTCTTCTTGAAGATGATGTCTCCTTCATAGATGAAAGACCAAGGATCCTCCTCCTCCTCTTTGCTCTCTATCGGTGGTGTCCCCTCCATCAGATGATGGTAAGCAGGGTCCTCATTGGAAAATTACCTTCCAATGTGTCGGAATAGTATAGCCCGTCAACAGACTTCCCGCTATCACCATGGTAGGGACTGATATCCCCGTTCGCCTGTGCGTTGGACTCGTCAATGGAGGTGCACTGATCGGAGCAGCTGCGTGACATTTTTGTGTGTGTGGTGGCTTGGCCAGCCTAAAGGGACAGGGAGAGACAGAGAGAGTTCTTCGTTATGTGCGTCGTTCCTGGATGGGAGAAGTGGTCGTTTTTGATGGCCCCTTAAAAAGGCTTGCTCAGGACATCTAGGAGTTGCCATGTGTTGTAAGAGCAGCCTGGCAGTTCCCTTCCATCGTTTTTTCATACTCCGTTAAATATTTTTTACAAAACTTCCCTTCCATCATTGAAACATGATCGAACAGTTGGTACTCCTTCGCCCCGAGAGCATCAGCAGCAAGCATATTGCAAGTACCACCACATGTTGGGGAAGTTTTTGCACATAACAACAACCATAGACCTTTTTTGTGCAAAATACAGACATTTTCTGTAATCGTTGTACATAATACATAACCAGTCATTTTGGGAAACGTTTCATAGTTAATTATATAATATAGTACTAAAATATAATTTTTATCTAAACTAATAATAGGTAAAGCTCAAAAAATAATTATAATTTTGAGCCACATCCATAAAGTATCTGGTGTATTTTTGGTTCTTGTAAGTTGTATCATTTAGAAATCAACCTATTAGTAGGTACATAATTCCTGACATACTCTAGAGAAATGATATATAGATTCTATAATGATGAAAAGTGTGTTTTGAGGTTTATGCATAGCGTTCATTGTGCTAAAGACTATATCAATAGAATCTTCTAAATGTTAGAGTGGAAGGAAAATCCATCGGTAAGAAATGTTAGGATTTCCAATCTTCATCCAACGGTTAAAGTTCAAAGTTATTCGTACACTATATGCTAGGTATGATAAGATAATTAAATGTAAAACATGTCATTAGAATCTTTGTGGTTTTTTCATAGCGGTCATTGTGCTAACGACTATCGATAGAATCTTCTACGTGCTAGAATGAAAAAAAGATCGAAGAGTTAACATTGTTGGTATTTGCCAGTCTTGATTCAATTTTCATTATTCAAAGTTACTCGTACATTATATAGTGGCAAGATTTGCAAGAAGTCACATGCTACTTCCTACTAGTAAAAGGCACGTGCCACACTCGTATATACTGCATGAAATGTAACTTAATGAACATTCAGTTGTTGTTAACCAATAGTCTTGTTAGAGAAAAAAGGCATACATTAAGTATATTAATAATAACTATCTACACATATTGAGAATACAACCTACTGTGCTATGAACTTTTTTTTGCAGGGAGGGGGTGACATGATGGTTCTAGAACATGGTGGAGTTTGCTCTAGGTACTACTCCTTCAACACGAATCTAGTTGCTCTGAACCATTGGATCTAACAGACCAACAGTCAAGATTGGTGCTATGGATCTAATTCAAAACTGCTCCATTATAGTAGTAGAGATAATTTGAAAACATTGGCGATGATTCTATATGTGCATGACCGAACAACTTTCGGATAATCTCAAGGAAAAACAAGGACGCGTGTATCAATGAGAGTGACAATAAGAGTTGTGAGGACAGATTACTTGGAGCCTAGCAACCCCACATTTCTTCTTGTTTTTTAATGAGCTTACCTCATGGGTGGCTTTGATGTCGTTGCTCAGGCACACTATATTATTCATGTTAGCGGAATAGTGGGTTCCCAAAATTTTCTTTTAAACATAAGGTTGAACACTCCCAGCCATAGTAATTCAAAATTTATCAATAAAGGGGGTTTATTTATTGGGTGGCCGAGTGGTTGACACCACACGTCATTGTCATGTACTTCCTACGTTCAGAAATATAAGACTTTTTATCTTTGTGAATCGAATGTATCTAGACGTCATTTAGTGTATAGGTTCGTAGATGTTGGGAGTGAACCTTTACATTAAAAGGCGCCTAGATACATTTGTTTCACAAAGCTAAAAATCCTTATATTTCAGAACAGAGAGAGTAGACATGATTTTTGCTAGGAAGGGAAAACACTAATGAATGCTTATAGGAAGGCTAGGAAATTGGAAATTGTGTTCCATTGATAAACCTTCACGCTCCTCTTCCTAGAGTCAGATTTTAGCAATTCAATACAAAAAAGGTTGTTGGACATGCTCTAAAGCCCAATAATTCTTCTTTTTAAATAAGAACAATAGTGATTAGCTCGAATAATTAATTGCGGTCTACGTATGTTGTACTACTGTACTTCATAGAATATGCTATAGGTGCATGACCGAACAACTTTCGAAAAACCTGAAGGAAAACATGGTCGCATTAATGAATGAGCGCGAAGTAAGGCTGGCAATGGGTAGGGTATGAGTAGGGTAAAACAATGTCATACCCACTCCTGTTTAGTCAATGGGTAGAAAATTTTACCCATGCCCGTACTCGCGGGTATAAAACTTTACCCATGCCCGTACCCATGAAAAATATCGAGTTCAGAAGCCACATCATCATACTCTTCCCTAGGTTGCTTGGCCCCATAGGTTGTAACTCTACAGGTAAGTTTTACTACTATGTTAGTTTAAATGGGTAGGGTATGGGTCTATCTACTCGTTCTCGTACCCATGACTTAGCGGGTTAGGCTATGGGTATTACCCATGGGTATAAAATTGTGCTCATACCCTACCAACACGGGTACAGTAGCTGCGGGCACTCGTGGGTAAAATTTTCATCCTTAGCATGAAGGGACAATAAGAGTTGTGAGAACAAAGTACTTGTGGGGCCTAGAAACTTTCACTTTTTTTATGAGAACACCGTCGCTGCTTACCTTATGAATGGTTTGATATCGTCCCTCAGGCGCTAGATTATTCATGTTAGCGAAATAGTGGGTTCCCATATTTTTGTTTAGAATAGAAGTATGAACACTACCAACCATAGTGATTGAAAAGTTATCGATAAAGGGCGCTTTATTTTTTTAAAGCTCAGGGCGCTTTATTATTACACTCGATTCCCCATACCATCGGCCTACCATTCTACTATTATTAGTTGGACTATGGATAAACAAATTCACTCGAGTTGGTTGGGTCTTTAATCATAATTTTCATGCTCACTACCTGTCTTGGTGACAAAATCTTCATATGCATCATCGTTCATGAATAGATATAATACAGAAATATATCAATGCCATAGTATTTTAGTGCCTACCAAAGTAATACTTCAGTTTTCTCTCTTCTCAGTTTCTTCAAAAAGGGGTCTGACCTCTTTCTCAATTATTTTAAAAAACATAGTTTTGGAGAATACTTTAGTTTAAACCCCTATTATTTGTTCGAAGAAAACATTAAAAGGTATTCAATAGTTCAGTTTATTCAGAAATCAAAATGTTTTCTAAATAATTTAAAAATACTTTGATGCCAAACTCATCCTTAATATCTGAACCGAGCCAATCTAGGACATAGATGATCAATATTTAGACGCCAAATGGCCAAATGGGCCCTTAATTTCTGAACTGAGGCAGTATGGGCCATGGATGATCACCGATGTGCCTGTCAGCCTTTGATTCCAGGGAGTACGACTTACCAATTTACTACTACTTGGACTATACATAAATCTGAATTTAGTCGAGCGTGAAAATCTTCCGCTACCCAATGTTTCAAACATCTTGGAATCCCCCTTCTACCCCTAGTGAAGTCGGTTCGTTGGGGCTTCAATCATAATTTCCCCGTTCAGTACCTCTATACCTCGCCCCCTACCACCGACCTCCCCTCACCCACACACAATCTTCGCCCCCAGATGCGCTAGCCCTATGGAAAAACCTAGATCTACCTTTAGCACCTTAGATCTGATTCACCGTCGTCGCCGTGCACTGCATCAGGTCTGCTTCACCGACCCACTCTCCTGGCGTGTCGAACACATTCCCACAACCAGGAATCTGCTTCTTCGGCGTTGTCGATCAGCACTTGGAGGAACCCTTGTTCTGCTTCACCTTCGCCTACAAGCACCACAACCGCAGCACCCTCGACAACCTCGACGTCACCACCTAGGATTCGCATCATGCCTAAATGCCGTCACGACCGAGGTAACCATATCTCCTTGGAGTTTGGTATGATAAATATGTAGAAGTTAACTGTATTTTGTATTGGTGCTACTTTTGTAGTAACTTACAAGTACTATACTTGTTACCCGTATCTTCCTAAATAATTTTTTTGTAGTCAGGTTTAACCGTAAGGCATTCAAGTGCGATTTTGTATTTCATGGCGAAATATGAGTCAGCCAACGGTTAACACGTTTGTTTCCATTATCTACTTTAGTAAGTGCCAATATGTGATGCGGTTATAATTTCTCCCTGGCTTGGCGTAGGCTATGGCACTAATTGTTATTTCTTGCTTGATGCTTCTGTCCTATGTATGCAGTACATGTTTACATTCATTATACTGCTTCCACTAAGATGTCTATTTCATTTGCTTCTGCTTACCCCACTATTCCTAACCGTTTGATGTTGTTACGCAATGAACAGGTGCAGTTTACACTAGAAATCTTAGAATGAATGGCCCCTATAATCTCATAAGTATCTATTACTATTGTATCACTTTATGCTAACATCTGTGAGACTGGAACCTTTTTGTGTTCACAATTCGCTGCACCATTATGCAGAGGACCCACACTGAATTATGGAGACCACCAGTCCAATTACTTGATGCAGCGGACATCATCGACGAACATACCTGTAACCTGATCAGCAACCCTGAGACTCTACACAGACTTACTGTAAGGACGCCCCCCTTTTTTTAAGGTTTTAGTCCCTTGGTGCCATGCCATTGACTCTAGTTGAGTTGTTATTTTTTTTTGGAGGAACTAGGGTGATTATAACAAGGCCAGAAATGCAATGGAATCCAATATAAAGAACCGCCTACTCCAAAACTCACTCTAGTATCAACACGTGTATGGCTATTTTAATACGAGGCAGATGATAGTACACTTTGACTTTGGGCAGACAATTAAAAAATTTAAACATTCTAACTGTTCGATAGATTGTTTGATCATTTCTCTAAAGTGATTTGGCTATTCTATTAAAGGCACCCGTTTGCATGAGGTCCTTGTGTTGAGTGCTTACATCGCTATAATAGACAAAATATTCTTTTGAAAATCTTTGAGAATGAACATGGTAGTTTTGTTTCTTTGTATGATGTTGTAACTTCTTTTATCTTAGTTTTAGCCTTCATCAAGTAGAGTAGTTATTTCACAGGGCATAAGTGACAATTGCACACTATCTCATCGCTCTATGAAGTCAACTATTCCAGTTATTCCAGAAAAAAGAGATGTATGATGCCCTATTGTTACTAATTGCTTTCTTCCTTTTAGCAAAAGGACTGATCTGAAATTCGTTGGTTTTTGTTTTCCTTGGTAATTATGTTATATGACGTTTCTTTTTGTTTTAGGTTGCAAATATAAATATGAAGGTAGAATAGAAAAAAACTACCTCAAGTGTAGATCTCTTTGGACAGAGCAGCAGTGATAGTACATATTGCTCACGTAGGTACACAATCTCGACTCCTCCATACGTTCCAGTAGAAAGAGTTTTTGGTGCTGCACTCCAAGATGCACTTGATGTAGTTGGACAGGAAGTCAACAGAACAGATGCAGTAGTCTCCATAGCAAGGAAGGAGTTATCTGAGTTGAAAAATAGGCAAGCTTTGACGGAGAATCTACTTAATAATATCCTCAACAAGTCTCATGGTAATCCCGCTGTTACATGTGAGGCGGCACGAGGTCCCTAAAAGGAACAATTTTGAAACTGAGATTATATTGTTTATCAGCTGTGTTATACTCCGATGATGCTTTACGAGCTACGGAATTTTTCAGGACTGTAATAATTTACTAATTTTCCAGTTATCAGTTTTTTCCAGTTACTGAATTTATTTAGTATTTTAGAGAACTTGTGTTCTTTGTTTATCCATGTTTATGTCCTGCCAATGGATCTAAGTTAGATAGGCTTAAACAGTAGCAGGCCCACAACGTTTTATCAGTCCTTGATGGGCCACCAATCAACAGTGGCAAGCCTACATTGAGGCCATTATATGTAGAATCTAACCGCAAAAGAATGTAAAGTGAAAGGCGAAACGTAAAGTGAAAGGCGATGGTGAAAGGTCGAACGATAGCAGTAGGAAACAAGAACAAGGCTAGAACTTTAGCAGGCCAGAATCTTCAGCCTGTTAATGGGACTGAATAGTAGAAGAAGGCCTAATGAATGTCTAGAACAAGAAGGCCATAATCGTAGAGGGTCGAATTACGGCCATTATGGGTGCGAGAAAAGTGATAGGCCGACAGAAGGCCTTAACAGTAACAGGCAGACTTGGCCTAGGATGAAAATGGGTCGCACAGTATTGGACCAAGGTGGGCCTTCTGTAGCCTGAAACATTGTCAAGCCTGAAAGTTCATGGACCATGGATGTCTGCACTAGTGGGCCCATTTTGGACAGTGCTGGACGAAACAGTAATGGGCATTCTTCTTATTGGGCTTTCCTCATAGGCCGGCCCACTTAATATTTAGTAGGCCTATTCTGGGCCTGGCTTCTGCCACGGTTTTTCTAACCGTTAATGTGGTAACTGGGTGTTAACGGTGTTTGTCACGTGGCATCTTGCATGACGTCAGCAGTCAACGGGGCTGGCGAACAGATCTACGACGGAATGGGTTTTCGTGGCTGAATGGTGCGATCCGCCATGGTCAGGAAAAAACCGTGGTAGATTCTTTTGTGACGGGGCTTTTACCACGATGGGCATCCGTCGTAGAAGACTTTTTAGCCACGAAAAACGGTCCTTCAACCACGAAAATCGTCCGTTGTAAAAGCCAACTTTTCTCGTAGTTAATGATTCAAATTTTCCCCAAAAGAGAGGCAGATACATTGGTGTCAGATTTTTTTAGGGATGAGTTAGCGAACCTGGGGCGATGTACAAGAACAACATAGGTTGTGCAATTGTTACTTGGTTCGCTAACGCCATCCCTGAAGAAACTTATGAGTCCACAATCTTTATTCTACATACACTCTGATGCAATTAATTGTCATTGTGTTGAGATGAAATGATATATGAACTGGTCAAACTATTGCTGAGATGCTTTCTCTTGGATATCCACGGATATATTATCTTACATATACATGTTGTCAATTCTTGAGTTGTAATACACTTCAATCATATGTATGAGTTCTAAGTTATGTTCTTAAAAATCAACGGGAGGATGATGTTGACGTGGACGCTAGGAAGGAATCCAAGGACAACAAGAGCCGCTACATTCTATGGCGGTTACGGTGTGGGCTAATCCGTTTCTACAGTAGAGGAGACTCTTTTGCCCATTCTATGGCAGATCAATCAATGTGGACCTCGACAGCATGATCCAACACATGGTGGGCGTTGCCAGAGGTGGAGGCAGAAGGCATAGGCTGATTACCTTGGCGTGGCACGTAGGCTTTGGCAAATTCCTTCGGGATTATGTCAGGACTGGCCTGTATCCCCTCGACTAGGTTGTCCCTGCCTCCTGCTAATGCCCCTGCCCTGCTAGGTGTCTTCGTGTCCCGGCCTCCTACTGCTGGCCTTACTTTTATTTTGTTTTAGCTAATTATTACCTATGTGTGGCATGTAAGACAATATATCCGTGGTGTCTCTAGTGAACCTTCTATATATATTAATCTACTCCTTTATATGGAGTGCCTTAAAATATCTAGTGTTCAATTATATTACTGATTATGCTCATGCACACTACAAAATATTTCTAGTGCTCGCTTATATTATAATTATCAAGAAATACATAAACAAGTTAAGTTGGTCGAAATTTCGTATTGAAGTAACTAAATAATTTCACATCAGTGGTGGACATTGGCAGAAGCCGAAGGCATCAGCCGAAGACCTTGGCGTGACACGCAGTCTTCAGCAAATTCCTTACAGGTTCAACAACGGGTTGCCGCTGCCCAGTTCCGAATTCGCTTACAGGTTCAACATGGCAGAGATTGAGCTACCACAAAGACCTCGGATAGGGTTGAAAAATTGGTGCGGGTGCGACCACGGTGACGGTGAGCTCGGATTCTGGAGGAGGAAAACAAGACCGAGCATGATTGACACGATGACAGATCTCACAGGAAACCAATTCTCGTCCCCGCACCGTGCCATGGTTGACACCATGACAGATCTATATGAAGGACATATGTCCTAGAGGTAAATAATAAATAGGTTTTTATTGTCATATCTCAATTAGTTTATAATAGTTTCATATTGTGCTATAACTGTGCCAAGTAGAAACATTGGTACAGGTGTGGTATGAAACAACCATGTCCCTAGTAGCCTCTATTAATACTAGTTCGTTGGTCATGAGGATGATCTGGGTTTCAAGATCATGGGCATTTATGCCAATTGACAACGGGGTCATATCATTCGAGAATGATGTGATGGACATTCCTCGAAGGATTGCAACACGATCAAGTCATATAGTTCATTGTTGCAATAGCTATACCTACTCCTTTTCCTTAGACCGTGAGCTCATATTACTCACTCTCTCCCGAGGCTGCTTAGACTGCATCAACCGTCATCTGGTAATACAGTGGCCATAAAGGTGTATGTTGGGTATTCCGAAGGAACAGTAGATGACATGTGACTGCAAGACCAGGATTTGTTCACCCACATGACAGGTAAAGATACATATGGCCAGCTTGGTGAGATTACATCCATAAATGTTGCAACAGGTGACTTGGTCACGGGGATGTAATATCACAGTAACAAGAAAACAGAACTTGTTATGAACGAGATTGAACAAGGTATTTGATACCAATGATCGGATTTCGGACAAGTCGTATCAAGAAACAAAAGGACATGGATGCTACATTTAGTAGTTCAAACGACATTGTCATCAGGAATGCATAGGGGTCACATGGATATCCCTGGTCCCTCTGTTGATCATTGTTATAGATCATGTCTAGAGCATTCCTGAGCCATAAGAGGATACACTTAAGGGTACGATGAGAGCGATCATTCATAAGACAAAATCGGAGTAGAGAAAGAGAAAGCCATAATCATTCTGCGGAGAAATCCGAAGCTGTTCGGAGAAAGAATAAAGGACTAGAATCGTTCCGGGAATTCCGAAGTTGTTCGGAGGATATAGAAAGGGGAACCGAAAGGTGTTTCGGGTTGAATCAGGTTTTGTAATATGTATTTACATATTAATTAGTGTAATTAATATTAAATATAATATTAAAATCTAATTTGAAGGATATTCCACTAATGGGCCAAACTTCGTAGTGAATAAAAGGCACATGAGGGAAAATCGAAAGAGGGAAGGGCCAAGGGCCAAGAGGGCCAAGGCCCAGCCGCCACCAGGGGGTCCACCCGGCCAGCCTAGGGTTGTGCGCGGGGTGGGGCCCACCCCTGGCCGGCTGGCCCATGAAGCCTTAAGGGCCCATGCGCCTCCCCCCTCTCCCTTGAATAGTCCCACATGGGAAACCCAAAGGGGAGGTCACACCCCTCCCCCTATATAAAGAGGTGCCCATGGGTGGGATTCGAACACACCAACAATTGGAGAAGTCCTTTGGTTGACTTCCTCCTTGTCTCTCTCTCTCTCTCTCTAGCCCTTGTGACCATGGCCCCCAAGTCTGGGCTGTGCGATCAAGGCACACCTGCAGTACGCCATTGCGCTGCAGGGATTCCTAGCCGGATATCAACTTCCGCACTCTCGGTGGGATCGGGGAGCCGGAGGTCTCATCATGCACCGGATGTGTACGAAGACACGAGGCGTAACACTTGGGGTGCTTAAATGTCCTGAGCTGGAGCTGCTGCACGATGAAGATAAAGAAGGAGCAAGGGGTGACCATGACCTTCGTGTCGACCGGAAATGACTACTTCAACCATGTTCCCCGTGGAACGTTAACCGCGTATGGTCTACAAGGGTATGTATTCTATACGCATCGGCCGTTATGTCATTACTACATAGATAGATCCTCGGTGGTTTTTGGGGTTCCAAAGTAGGAAAAATTTTGTTTTCTGTTGCGGATCCCCTTCAGTGGTATCAGAGCCGATCTATGCGTAGGAGTGCTGTATGGCTAGTACGCACAACTATTGTGCGGGCATTGATCCCTTAGTTGTTACCCTATAACGTGTACTTGTTTATATCGCAGTATTGTTTGATGAAGCGGCCCGGACCGACCTTACGCATATTCGTACACGAGACTGGTTCCACGCTCAACATACGGCTTGTACCGTATAAGTGGCTAGCGGGTGTCTGTCTCTCATTCGATAGTGGATATAGCATTTACAACGGAGGTCCCCGAAAGGGGTGTAGTATAGACAACAGTTGGATCCATGTTGTGGTTGGAAAGTTCGTATATTAGAAACGGTTCTATTGCAAAAGCCCTAATAACCACGTAAAACTTGCAATAGATAAAATAGAGGCGTCTAACTTTATTTTGTAGGGGGCATGTGATTATGATATGGCATTGGTCGTTACCAAGGTAAAGTAGTTTACTTTTCTGTTACTAAGTAGTATAGTAATAGTCATCGTTCCGATGGACGACCTGGTGGCGGCGTCGTGGACTTGGCGTCAAACCAAGGGCAAGATGGAGATCATGCCGGGGCGCTTGATGGAGATCAAGGCGTAAGAAGAAGGACCATATCGTATCACATTATACATATGATGTTGATACCTATTTTAAATCTTATTGTGTGCTAGTATTTAGATACTCAACGGTAGCAAATAAGATAATCCCTATAGAATTCCAATGTTTCGTGTTCCCCTTGTGTGTGCACCACCAAGAAAGTTCTTCGGTATGAGGCGCCCTGCGGTGAGTAGGGGTCAGACATATATATGTTCGCATATAGTGGGTGCAAGCCATGTTGCACAGCGAATACACACAAGTTAGATTTGGCAAGCCTAGCATGTTACAGAGACATGGCCTCGGAACAAAAGAGATCGAAAGATGGAGCATGAGTCACATGGATGATGTGATTGGCATTAGTGAATATCTACCTTTAATAATGCACTGATGGCCGTGTTAATCGGGGGAGGTGCAGAGGATAGGGATCATGTGATCACTAAAATCGTCTAGGGGATGACAATTTTAGTGGAGACCAATTATAAATTGATCTCTTATTATGAACTTAGTCTAGATGTCTGTTTGCAAATATCTTAGTAGATCTTGGCCTATCCCATTGAGGTCATTTGAGACCATGGGAATATATTGCTTAATTTTGAACTTAGCAAAAGGGTCCAACTTCATAGATTAATACCCATGCCTGAAGGATATCCTCGTAAAAGGCAATCTTCTCTTCTTGATACAATAACCATTAGGAGATAATTCGATGACTCCAGAATGTTTGGAAAAACACTTAGCGATCTTGCATTAGAGTTAAGAACTCTTGGAAGGGCTTGATTGCAATGGAGGTCATGGATGAAAAGGTATATGTAAATGTACAAATTATAAATGTGGTTCTTGCCAAACTCGTTGCAGTTTGCAAAGTATTTGATACTTGTCCTGCTTTGTGAAAACAAGATGATCTGCTTGAGAGTTGCTAGTTTTGAGGTAGCGTGACTTGATGACGGCAAGCAAAACAGTTGATGGCCGACATCACCTCTTTCCTCAAAGTTTATCATTTGGATTAGTGGACTTGAATATAATTTGTAATCCTTGTTTGTGTGTCTTGATTTTGGTGAGACGATTATTCATATGAACAAGTTACAAGCCCGTTTGTACTATTCTTATGAATAATACCGTTATAGTCACATTACGATTATAAATAAGTTATTATCCTCACTATGTTAATGCTAATGGTTTAAGCATTTATAAAGGATTAGAATGCTAAAAGATATCCAAAGTTTAATAATTAAATGACACTATAGTTTAAGTCATTTTGGTTATTGCATGTTCTTCATTGTAAATGAAGATCGGGGTCCTAGATGCTTGATGTGGAGACTTTGCAAAACCATGCCTCTTGGACAGAATGACTAAAACTCTGCATTCTCGTAAAACAATGATATGCGAAGAAATGTTGAATCTTATACATAGTGATGTATCGTATTTTCAACAAGTAGTGGAAATCATTAGTTAATTGTGGACTTAAGTGAATAAGTGTATTTACTTAATGAAACATGAGTTCGAAATGATTTGAATTGTTCAAATGAGTTCACAACAAAGAAGGATATTGAATTAACAAGTCTCTTCGATTTTATTGACATGACTGAAGTATTCAAGTTAAGTTTAGCATAAAAGGGACTTGTGAAAGATGTTTCACAAATTATAATAATTGGATGAATTCAAACTGTGTTGAAATGTCTAAACATCATAATCAATATGTATTAGATACATATGGTATAATATTATCTCTTATCAGGGTTATTGTTGTCGTTTAGAGTTAGATATCAAAAAAGCAATCACTCATTTGAAGTACAAAGGAACATCTAAAAATTCGTGGAAACAACACCATAAGTGTTATGGCAAGTTCAAATTTCTAGAGATTTCGATAAGTCGAAGTCGTGGCGAATAAACATGTCTTTGTAGAGCATTCTTAGGAAGCTATGAATGCATCGTCCACAAGGGGCAAACCTGCTGTTGTCCTAAGTTGATGTGTATTGATGAAGATACGGGTGGAAGAAACTAAAAGATTAAAACAAGGTATTTCACCTTACCTCCGAATTGTTGAGTGGCGCAGCGAAATTTGTTTCGTGAAACCAAACTCTACAAATAGAGGAGAAACTAATGATAATGATCATAAAGTTTTAGCGAATACTTTTACTAAAGAAAGTAGGATTCGAATATATATATTCTACAAGTTTGTGGAATTATATTGTTGATTCACTTGTCATGTTTTGAACAAGTCATACCTACAAATTACAAAGAAGCGTGATGGACCTGAGTGCGAGAAATGACTAAGAGTCATAAAATCCTATATTAAGTTACATTTAAGATTGCAAAGTAACATGTTACTTGATCTTATTAAAGTAAAGAAGTTTACTTGATATTTCTGAATGACTGCAAAGATATGAGAAGGAAATGAAACTTAATGAATGACAAAAGGCTCGATTTTTCACAAGTTTGGACAAATTCAAAGAGTTGACTACAACAGTAGTGATGCTTAAGTCTTTTGGATTTACACTAGAAATATATGGATATTGAAAGTCTCGTAATTGGAATTCTCAAATTGATGATGATCAAAGAATTTTGGAATGTCCAAGATTATCGAGAGGACCTGGCTTTTAGTAGGAGCAAATCAGCTTGGCTAATTCATAATATGTAGCTGACATATTTTGAGTGGGAGCTAAGTGAAATCCCTGGATCTCAAACATGAATGTCATATTTGAGTGAAAGCTAAGTGAAATCCCTAGATCTCAAACATGAATGTCATATTTGAGTGGGAGCGTGAAATCATTCTAGGATACGTGGACGACATATGTGAATGATGTGATTGGTGTTAATAATATTTCAGTTAGATAAATAAGGATGAAGTTGAAGTTATTAAACAATAAGATCTATCAAGATAGATTGGTGAGCTTAATAAACACTGAATGTCGAATGCTTCCTAGACTTGACTCTGAAAGATGTTTAGAATGTCCTAAGCAAGATTCTGAAGATGCTCAGAATGGAACAAGGTAAGAAAGTAGTTCTTACTATATGAAGCAATGAGTCTGTATTGCAACTATGGTTGAAAGAAAGAGATGTGTTGCATATCCTATGCCTCAGTCATAGGTTCTTCCATATAACCATGTTGTATACTCAACATAATGTGACCCGAAGTTCTGGTTGGTAGGACTAAGTCTTAACTATAAGAACGTGTCTTTGAGTGATTCCTGAGTTGATCACTGAACCAGAATTAAGTTTGTACATAAATGGCAAGAAGCAATGTAAGTGGCATAGATGCATTGCACTAGGATATACATAGATATAGAAGTAAAAAGGCTCCATATGATGTGATTTATAATGTTATGGCGGGGATAGTTCGCTTTTAACGTAGAATGATGTGTCCCAGGGCCTAGTGCCCATGAGAAAGCCCTCGAGGTTGATCTAAAGTCACTGTAAGCTCCTCGAATCCGGCCTCATTCTGCTGCCATGACTATAGTATATACACAAAGGATAGCAAAGTGTGTTTTGAAGTTCAGATGACAACGGTGAAAACGACCATCATTATAAACACTAGAAACAAAGTCTCACTTTGTCGCCAAACAAATGCTTTGACCCATTATATGATAATGGTGTGAATGTCAAAGTTAGGAAGACATTAACGATTTGCAGAAGACATAATGATCTGATAAAACAGAACATGGACATGATGTTTCCCATGAGCATGCATGATCTGTAAACGCATATGGTATATGGTTTATATGAGTAAAATGCAAGCTATTTGTACTCTAGTGCAAGTGGGAGACTGAAGGAGATATGCCCTAGAGGTAAATAATAAATAGGTTTTTATTGTCATATCTCAATTAGTTTATAATAGTTTCATATTGTGCTATAACTGTGCCAAGTAGAAACATTGGTACATGTGTGGTATGAAACAACCAAGTCCCTAGTAGCCTCTATTAATACTAGTTCGTTGGTTATGAGGATGATCTGGGTTTCAAGATCATGGGCATTTATGCCAATTGACAACGGGGTCATATCATTAGAGAATGATGTGATGGACATTCCTCGAAGGATTGCAACACTATCAAGTCATATAGTTCATTGTTGCAAAAGCTATACCTAGACTCCTTTTACTTAGATCGTGAGATCATATTACTCACTATCTCCCGAGGCTACTTAGACTGCATCAATCGTCATCTGGTAATACGGTGGCCATAAAGGTGTATGTTGGGTATTCCGAAGGAATAGTATATGACATGCGACTACAAGACCGGGATTTGTTCACCCACATGACGGGTAAAGATATATACGGCCGGCTTGGTGAGATTACATCCATAAATGTTGTGACATGTGACTTGGTCACAGGGATGTAATATCACGGTAACAAGAAAACAGAACTTGTTATGAACGAGATTGAACAAGGTATGTGATACCAATGATCAGATTTCGGACAAGTCGTATCAAGAAACAAAAGGACATGGATGCTACATTTAGCGGTTCAAACGACATTGTCATCAGGAATGCATAGGGGTCACATGGATATCCCTAGTCCCTCTGTTGATCATTCATACAGATTATGTCTAGAGCATTCCTGAGCCGTGAGAGGATACACTTAAGGGTACGATGAGAGCGATCATTCGTAAGACGGAATCACAGTAGAGAAAGAGAAAGCCGGAATCATTCTGTAGAGAAATCCGAAGTAGTTCGGAGAAAGAATAAAGGACCGAAATCGTTCCGGGAATTCCGAAGTTGTTCGGAGGATATAGAAAGGGGAACCGAAAGGTGTTTTAGGTTGAATCAGGTTTTGTAATATATATTTACATATTAATTAGTGTAATTAATATTCAATATAGTATTAAAATCTAATTTGAAGGGGTATTCCACTAAAGGGCCAAACTTCCTAGTGAATAAAAGGCCCATGAGGGAAAACCAAAAGAGGGAAGGGCTAATGGCCAAGAGGGCCAAGGCCCAGCCGCAACAAGGGGGCCCACCCGGCCAGCCTAGGGTTGTGCGCGAGGTGGGGCCCACCCCTGGACGGCTGGCCCATGAATCCCTAAGGTACCATGTGCCTCCCCCCTCTTCCTTGAATAGTCCCATATGGGAAACCCAAAGGGGAGGGCCCACCCCTCCCCCTATATAAAGGGGTGCCCATGGGTGGGATTAGAACACACCAACAATTGGAGAAGTCCTTTGGTTGACTTCCTCCTTCTCTCTCTCTAGCCCTTGTGACCATGGCCCCCAAGTCTGGGCTGTGCGATCAAGGCACACCTGCAGTACGCCGTTGCGCTGCAGGGATTCCTAGCCGAATATCAACTTCCGCACTCCTTGCGAGATCGGGGAGCCGGAGGTCTCATCGTGCACCGGATGTGTACGAAGACACGAGGTGAAACACTTGAGGCGCTTAAACACTTCGCGACCTTGAGGTCGTCTACGAGTACGACTACTTCAACCATGTTCCCCGCGGAACGTTAACCGCGTACGGTCTACAAGGGTATGTATTCTATACGCATCAGCTGTTACGGCATTACTACATAGATAGATCCTCGGTGGTTTTTGGGGTTCCAAAGTAGGAATTTTTTTATTTTCTGTTGTGGATCCCCTTCACTATAGCCTCGCCGCTACCTCCTTCTCCTCGCGGCTCCTCATCTTCTCCTCCAGGTCGGCCATGGAGGCGGAGAGCTCCTTGCGGAGCTGGTCCATCTCCTCTTCGTCGCCGCAGCGCCTACGCAAGGACAAGGACGGGGACGAGGCCGACGAAGAAGCCTCGCTGATGGCGAGTGGCGGATCTACCCGCGGAGTGGGACCTCGCGGCACTGGCGTGCGGGCTCCGTCCGCGTAGGAGGGCGAGCCACGACGGAGGACGGAGCCCCCAGTTGGTCCAGTGGCGGGCCGCCCGCCACTTGGCCCCGATGGACCTCACCAGCGCCTTCGCCACCTCGTCGCCGCACGGATGCAGGGAGGAGCTCCCAGGCGGGCGGCGGCCACCACCTCCTCCTCCTCCCCTGCCGCTACGGCCACCCCCAGGCCGCATCCATTGCGCAGGTTGGACATCCACTCGTCTACGGCGGGGATATGGCGTCAGAGCCGCGTGAATCGCTCGCCGGAGGAGAGGGCTGTGAGCGGCGGTGGCGCGAGCCTAGGGTTTGGACGCGGCAGAGGAATGCGGGTTATGTCCTGTGTCGGCTGCGTCGGCTATACTAGTAGGGGTGGAGTGGGCTTTTTACAGGGCCGATTAAAATTCTGTATGGGTTGGGCCACATACGGGCTCCGTTAGCTCGCCCACGTGGCGCATAGCCCGTAAACTCGCTAGAAAAATACAGGTTTGGGCTATTTACGGATGTTGTTAGTCATGCTCTTATATTGGGCCTTATAAATATCTCATTCATTTTTTGGTAGTTGGCTAGGAAAAATACCCGTACGTTGCACCGGCGGATAAAAGTTTACGGCCGTCGAGAAGTACAAAGTAAGTTCTCGTTGATACAGTGACAATGTCGCAAACCCAACAAGCTTTAACGTATCAATGCCATACTATGCAGGCCGGGTCGCTTAAAATGCCTCCTCTGTCCCTCTTCTCACCGTTTGAGTCAGACCACTTGGTATAACTCCTTTTTGATTTCTGGATAAATATTTTGGTTCCATTCTCACTATCCAAATAGGCCATACAACCTACCCAAAAACATATACTACAATATTTGGTGTCTAGTCTTTTGCCATATATTGAAAGTGTGTTTTATGAATTTTCAGTGTTTTAGTTAATTTCGTCTACTTAATCGACTGTATGTCTAATTACCAAAAGTAGGTAAAATTGGAAATACAAGCGTGACATATTGCTTGTCAAATTTCCCCAAAATCATTACGAACCCCTGGTAGTCACTGCACCAAAAACCGAAGATAGTTTTGAAATATTGAACTTCTTGGTATGGATCAAAATGGTTTTGTGATAGCTCAGATGAAGTTGGTTCCATTGGTCAATAGTAAACCCGGTTAGAAAAAAAATACAAAGTAGAATAAAGAAGTGTGAATTTAAACAACAGTTCACGATAATATTTGTTTTGGTGAAAGTAAAAAAAATGGATTTCTCATGTGAAAAAATAATAATATAAAGTGAGACATGAATATACCATAACCTAAATAAACAAATTTACCATCTATTTTAGCTAGCAGATTCATCTATGTTGCTACGCCCTCCGTTCGAAAATATAAGGCATTTTAGTTTTGTGAATCGAATGTATCTAAACATCTTTTAGTGTATAGGTTCAGGTTTAGGTTCGGAATGAACCTATACTCTAAAAAGTGTCTAGATACACTCATTTCACAAAGCTAAAAAGTCTTATATTTTCGAATAGAGGGAGTAGATTTGAAAACATTCCAATGTACCAATACAATAGTCCTTAGTCTAATGGCAGAAACTTGTCGGAATAAACACATTAGAAGATTGCAACCACCATGTCAAATAATAATACATGCTCACTTGGAGAAATTTGATGGCCGGGAGTCCAATCTTGGAGAGGACGCCCAAGTCCTGAGTGACTTGCATATGAGTCGCAAAGAATATGAAGATAACACCCCTCGTCGGTTCCGGCCGGTGTCGCGCTCGTTGACAGCATGGCGGCAGGCACCTGAACTGTTGTCGGTCATGGAGCGCGAGACTAGGAGAGTGCGATGCGTTGGTGTTGGTGTCGCCATGGGCACGCCTCACAGGGATGGCGTCATCGTTTGGCAGTCCGTACCAATACCAATCTGGTAAACCAAATCCTCAAGCCCAAAATTCATGGACGCATGGCGCAGACGCGCAGAGGAGCCAAGCACTGTACGACATTCGTATCAGCAGAGTTCGCGTCTCTGCACAAGGCCGGAAACGTGAATATTCACCGCTACCCCATCTGTACAAAATTAAAACATGCACGCGCTCTAGCAGTTCCTGCATCCACGCTCAGGCCAGCAGCCGAGCAGAGCTCCTCCGCCTAATCTCACACGCTTCTGACAATAGACGAGGACCCGGGGTTTGGACGGGAGAAAACATGGCCAAATTGGATCGTCACTGCGGGGAATCGCGGCCGAAGATCGAGGGGGTGGAGGCGCCGACGGGGAGCGGGTGGAGGGAGGCTGGGTAGAGGGATGGAAGAGAAGGTATTCCAATCCACCGGTTGGAGGAGGCCGATGGCTCGTATGGCCGGAGATCAAGGGCATGGAGTCGGCGTCCATGACTTTCTCCTTGTTCTGTTCCGATCGTTCGGTCAACATCAATAAAGGAGAAAAATAAAAGGAACGAAGCGGTATGGAGAAAAAACGCATAATATGAGATACGGTGAGAGGGTAAAACCGTCTAATTTTTTTTGGACGAATAAGAAACCTCCCGTTATTATTATGTACTAAAAAACATGCACGTGCGTTGCAACGGAAAAGAAAAATAAAAATTTTAATACTTCCTTCGACCTGTATTAGTTGACTTAAATTTGTCTAGATTCGGATGTATCTAAACATGTTTTAGCACTAGATACATCCGAATCTAGATAAATCTAAGTCAACTAATATGGGTCGGAGGGAGTAAAAAATCACGTCTTAATTTTTTTCCTCAAAACCGATCAACACCTGTAACCACGCTTAGTTCGCCCTTTCAACATAATATTTTATTTTTATTATATTTTATACTTTTTTCATCCTAAAATAAATGACGTGATTTTGTATAGAGAAGCATGAATTAAATTAAGACATATTTTAGTGTGTAGATATATATATATATTTAAACAAAATCATGTCGTCACTTATTGGGACGGAGGAAGTACATGATATCCTCTTTTATACTTCATCCATTTCATAATAAGTACACCTGGGGAGTAGTTTGTTTTGTAGCTCCACACTTTCTCTCCTCAACCCGGGGTCATTCTTTTATACATTTCTCTTTTGTACTTACCAAGGAGGATGGCCTCTATATAATACTACCTCTGTTCTACAATATAAGCTTTTTTAGCAACCTAAAACAATTTTTAAAAAGGCTTATATTATGAAACGGAGGTAGTACGACTGGTATTCTCTAGAGAACCTATCCCTCTGATTTCTATAACATGGTTTGCATCCATCTTTGACTCTTGTAGACTCGATTGTGCCAATGTAACAAATAATTAGAAATTCATCGAGTAATTCGCATGCATCTAGTCTTGGAGGTGATGGAATCACGGGCACCTCTTTTTGACTTGTATCTGACTTTGGTTTGCTAACATCCTGGGTATATCTAGACATAAAACTCGGGCCAGAAAGCTCGGCCCGACTTTTAGCGGCTCAGGGCCAGCTAGGCTCGTCCCGCTAGGGGTAGTAGACCGAGCCGAGCCTGCGAAGTTGGACCGCGGCGAGCTTGGGCTGGCTCGGGCTTGGCCTGGTCCGGTTCGTTTGGTTCGCTGTTTATTTTTTAGAATTTTTGTGGGCCGAATTGAGTAGAAAAGGGACTACCTGGGCCAAATTCTAACGATACAGAGAGGGAGGAATCGAGACGATTGTCAGTTAGGTCACTCGTTAGTTCAAAAAAAAATTAGGTCGCCCGTCTCCTATCTCCTATCCCCAGGACCGCACGCGAGCACCCGCTGCCTGATGTCTACGCACTTTTATTCTTGTAGATAGTTGTTGTGCCTCCAAGTGCAGATGTTTGTAAAACAACAGCAAGTTTTCCCTTAAATGGATCACCCAAGGTTTATCGAACTCAGGGAGGAAGTGGTCAAAGGTATCCCCTCTCAAGCAACCCTGCAATCAAGATACAAGAAGTCTCTTGTGTCCCCAACACACCCAATACACTTGTCAGGTGTATAGGTGCACTAGTTCGGCGAAGAGATAGTGAAATACAAGTGGTATGGATAATTATAAGTGGTAACGGTGATAGGAAATAACTTGATGGCGTGGAAAAGACTAAAGTAAAACTGAAATAAAGAAGGAAGCAAGCAAACATGTAACAGATCTAATAGCAAACGGTGTTTCATTGCTAAGAAATAAGGCCTAGGGATCATACTTTTACTAGTGAATACTCTCATATAAATATATTATCTTCATGATACTACTCTTAACTACTCTTTGGTTAGACACTCTAATCCATGGTAGGGCTATAACAGCACACTTCAAAGTAAGCCTTTCCCATCTAGAAAACCCACACTGTCACCTTGAGTACTAGATGAGTCCAACAAACACCACAATTTTATAAAGACATCCAACTCCAAATATAACTCATAACAAGTATTTGTAATCTCTAGCCTAAGTGCCACCATGGTGTGCACGCTGTCACTTCCACACACATGGGGAGAGCAGAGATCTAATAAAGCACTTAAGTAGCAAGGTAGATCTATAGATTACAAGCTCATGATCTCAATAAGATCATGCATAGAGAGAGATGAACACATAGCTACCGGTAGAACCCTTAGGCTCGAGAGAGAACTACTCCCTCCTTATCATGGGAATCAGCAATGGTGATGGAGATGGCGGTGTAGATCGATGGAGATGGCTCCTGGGGCACTTCCTCGTCCCGGCAGGGTGCCGGAACAGAGACTTTCTATCCCCCGAATCTCTCCTTCGGTGGCGACGGCGCTGCAGAACTTTTCGTGGATGGAGGCTTGATGATTTAGGGTTTATGCATCGCGAGGCTTCTTATAGGCGAAGAGGCAAGGTCGGTGGAGTGCCAGGGGGCCCACACCACCTGGTGGCACGGCCAGGCCTAGGTCTCGCCACTATATGGTGTGGCCAGGCCCTGGCCCTCCTCCGTCTCTGCTTCTGGCTCCGTGAGTCTTCCGGTAAAATAGGAACTTTGGCTTTTGTCCCGTCCAATTCCGAGAATATTCATTTTCTGAATTTCCTGGAACCAAAAACAGCAGAAAACAGGCAACTGGCATTGTGGCTCTTGTTAATAGGTTAGTCCAAGAAATCATATGAAAAGTACTCCAAAGTTGGAACAAAACACAAGAAAGTGGATAAAACCAAGCATGGAACATCAAAAATTATAGATACATTTGCAATGTATCAACATCCCCAAGCTTAACTCCTGCTCGTCCTCGAGTAGGTAAGTGATAAAAAGAAAGAATAATTTTTGAGGTGACATGCACCATCAAAGACTTGATCAAAGTATTTGCAAAATATTCAAAGCTAGGATCATAGTACTTCAATCATAACATGAAAGACAAAGTTCTAGCAATAAGACAAAGAAACTATGTTGCACCATGAAAAGGCACAAATAAAAGATTCATGAATAACCATGCGTTGCAAGACGTTTGTTTGTTTCACATAAAGAAAACATAGCATAATAGCATTGAGCTTGTCCCTCATAGAGTAGCAAATATAAATGCATAGGACACTTTCAAAGTTCATAAGAGTGACTAGATACAATAGTTTAAAACAAGCAATATCAAGTTATGCATTAATCAACTAGTCTTGGGACAATGCACAAAGAACTAAGAATGGCCACTATGCTCTCAAAGTAGGTGCATAAAGATAGAAGGTGGAGACTCAATATAATGGTGGAAGAAAGGCCTTCATAGAAGGAAGCAGGGATTCAAGTCTCATAAAGAGCTTCCAAAAAATATGGTACTTATAGCTTTCAGCTCTCATTGCCCCTATCATAAGCATCTTGAAGTGATTAAGGTTAAAGTGAACAAACTATGGTGTATATGCTTGACGAAGTATAAGTTAGAAATCTCATGTCCCTTGAATACGAGGGCCGCTCCTCATGCTACTCAAGTTTAGTCACCGGTAAGTTCTTGTCATTGTAAGTACATGTGTATCATAGAGAACCGCCAACGGGATACCCCTTGCCCGATGATACCGAAGAATCCCCATATCAAAATGACAAGGCAAGTAGACAACGAGCATCTCAGCATTCTTCTTATTTACCATGGGAATATGGTGCTTTTTTCTCTCTTTCCTCTTTTCATAGTATCTTTTTTTTTCTTTTCTCTTTTTTCTCAATATAGGACTCTTTTTTTATAAGAAGAATGCTTCATAGATAGCTCATTATGGTTACGCTGCAGGTTTCCACCATGTTAGCATGGATTAGACCAGCCCAGTGCTTTCTAACACATATACATAACTCCATGGACTTACAAGCTCCCCTTTCATTTCACACCGACGACATGCATATACAAAAGAGCATGATATCAACTAGGTACAAGTACCAAGTGCAATGTTGAAAGCGTTCCCCATGAAAGCATGGTTCAGCTAATTCCCAACAAATAAGTGCAAGCATATACAACATAGACGACACAATGGTTCAAGTTTATTAAGGGCAAGTAAAGTAAAGTGTGCCATCAAGTTCGTGAGAGCTTTAATCACTAGTTTTCTCATAACAAGTTTAATTTGGAAGGTAAACAAAAACATGAATATACTTGGAATAGAATAATCTAGTAGGTAGGTATGGTGGACTCTTTGGAATAACTTGGGTTAGGGAGTTGGATGCATGAGTGGAACTCATACTTTGTTGTGGAGGCTAGCAAAAGACTGGGAGCGACAAACTAAGAGAGCAATAATAGCCATAATCATGCAGAGCGACAAAACATCATTGATCAAAGCATAAAGTGATACTACAAGTTGAAAACTAAAGGATCATAAAGGCTACGGTGACTTGAGATAGTCATAACATGGTGTGAGCATGTGCCAAGTCAACCCAAATAAAGCATCAAAGGAGAATACCACTATACTATGCTTTAATATGCTAAAACAACGCATGATTCATCCAAGGCACATTAAGCAATCTCAATTGTTTATAACAAGTCATGCTACAGCAAAGAATACTAAGCATAAAGCCAAAACAATATCAAGCATGGCATGACAAAGCATAGTCCACAGTCAAAAACAAGCTCTTTTTACCACATGAGTATAAACTTTCCTACTCTTTTCCAAACCAAACCAAACCAAACCAAACCAATGTATTAAAGAGGGGGTCCAACCAATTTATTCAGAAAACTAAGCAAACCAAGCAAACTAAAAACTAAAACAAAAACGAAAAAGAAGACGCTCCAAGAACAACACAACTGTGCATGAAACAATAAAAACGAAGCGTTTGGAAGAAACCTGGGATTTTTATTGATGAAGAAGGGATGCCTTGGGCATCCCCAAGCTTTGACACTTGTACTTATTGGATATTTCTTGGGGTGACACGCGTGGAATCCCCAAGCTTGAGCTTTAGTCCATCTTTCATCTCATTACTCATTCCTTCTATACACCTGAAAATTTTCCTTCATACAAAACTTCACACAATCTCATTAGCAACATTAGTGCACTTAAGATAAATAAGTCTTAAGGTTCAGTTCTAACACCAAATAAACTTCCATTAGAACACTAGCTACTGTAGCACTTCCTTAAAAAAGCTCAATTCCCCAAAAGAACTCAAAAAGAACCCACAAGAAGCAAATGCAGAAAATGGCAGAAATCTGTCAAAACATACCAGCAGGTAAATACGAATTTTTTCGAAGACCTTATGTTGCTCAAATCAAAACGTGTTGAACTAACTAAAGTTATATAACAACCTGGGGCATAATCACAAAAAATTACAGCTCAATCCGACATACAGAGCTCTCTCACGAATTTTTATGGTGAAGCACAAAAATCTGTTTCAGGACAGCAACTTTCCCAATCATTACTTCACTCTCATTAGAGGTTACTCTTGGCACAAAAAGCTAATAAAAAGGATAAGGAGCGGTTCTTACTGAAGTAATAACTTCCAAGACTCAACTAAAACTCTTGGGTTATCTCCCAACAAGTACTTTTATTTAACGCTTTTAAGTTAGGCATGATAGTTTGACAAGATGCTCACATAAGAAATATGAATTGAAGTAAAAGAGAGCATCAAGAAGCAAATTCAAAACACATTTAAGTATAACCCACTTCCTATGCATAGGAATCTTGTAAAGAAACAAGTCATGAAAGCACAAAGCAACAAGCACAGGAAAGCAAAACAAGTGCAACTTCAAAATTTTCAACATAAAGAGGGGAAACTTAATATTGTTGAAACACATAAAACCATGTTTCCCTTTCTCATAATAACTTTCAGTAGCGTCATGAATAAAATTAACAATATAACTATCACATAAAACATTCTTATCATGAGCCACATGCCTATAATCATTTTTACTCTCCACATAAGCATAGTTATTCTTATTAATTGTAGTGGGAGCAAATTCAACAAAATAGCTATCATTGTTATTATCATCACCATAATCATCAAATATAGGAGGCATATTATAATCATTAATTTTCTCCTCAATAGTAGGTGGACTGAAAATATCATATTCATCATTGTAATCATCATATATTGGAAGTTTGGTGTCATCATAAGCAATAGAATATCTATCTTCCAAAGATGGGGAACTAAAAAGATCATGCTCATCAAAACCAGCTTCCCCAAGCTTAGACTTTTCCATAGCATTAGCAATAATGGTGTTCAAAGAATTCATACTAATAACATTGCTATTGCACACAAATAAAGTTCCATAGGTTTTTTAATTTTCTCTTCAAACACTTCATGTCCTAACTCAAGATAAATACTATAAAGCTCTCTAATTTTTTTGTTGTTTTCCATGAAGCCTAACTAGTGAAAACATGAAACAAAAAGAAAAAATTGCAGGAATCTAAAGGAAATAACTTCGAGCACTCACACCGGAAAATAGGCGTTTGTCGTGGAAGGTTCTTCTTCTTTAATCCTTCGGTGTCAATACCTTTTACCTTACCTCCCCGGCAACGGCGCTAGAAAATAGCTTGATGTCTACGCACTTCTATTCTCGTAGACAGTTGTTGGGCCTCCAAGTGCAGAGGTTTGTAGAACAGCAGCACGTTTTCCCTTAAGTGGATCACCCAAGGTTTATCGAACTCACAGAGGAAGTGGTCAAAGGTATCCCCTCCCAAGCAACCCTGCAATCAAGATACAAGAAGTCTCTTGTGTCCCCAACACACCCAATAGACTTGTCAGGTGTATAGGTGCACTAGTTCGGTGAAGAGATAGTGAAATACAAGTGGTATGGATAATTATAAGTGGTAACGGTGATAGGAAATAACTTGATGGCGTGGAAAAGACAAAAGTAAAACTGAAATAAAGAAGGAAGCAAGCAAACATGTAACAGATCTAATAGCAAACGGTGTTTCAATGCTAAGAAACAAGGCCTAGGGATCATACTTTCACTAGTGAACACTCTCATATAAATATATTATCTTCATGATACTACTCTTAACTACTCTCTGGTTGGACACTCTAATCCATGGTAGGGCTATAACAACACACCTCAAAGTAAGCCTTTCCCATCTAGAAAACCCCACACTGTCACCTTCAGCACTAGATGAGTCCAACAAATACCACAATTTCATAAAGACATCCAACTCCAAATATAACTCATAACAAGTATTTGTAATCTCTAGCCAAAGTGCCACCATGGTGTGCACGCTGTCACTTTCACACACATGGGGAGAGTAGAGATCTAATAAAGCACTTGAGTAGCAAGGTAGATCTATAGATTACAAGCTCATGATCTCAATAAGATCATGCATAGAGAGAGAGATGAACACATAGCTACCGGTAGAACCCTTAGCCTCGAGAGAGAACTACTCCCTCCTCATCATGGGAATCAGCAATGGTGATGGAGATGGTGGTGTAGATCGATGGAGATGGCTCCGGGGGCACTTCCCGTCGGGGTGCCGAACAGACTTTCGTCCCGAATCTCCCTTCGGTGGCGGGCGGCCATTGGAACTTTTCGTGGATGGAGGCTTTATGATTTAGGGTTTATGCATCGGGAGGCTTCTTATAGGCGAAGAGGCAAGATCGGTGGAGTTCCAGGGGGCCCACACACCACTGTGGCGGCGCCAGGCTAGCTCACGCCACCATATGGTGGGCCAGCCCCCTCCTCCTCTCGCTTCGCCCGTGAGTCTTCCGGTAAAATAGGAACTTTGGCTTTTGACCCGTCCAATTCCGAGAATATTGATTTTTTGACTTTCCTGGAACCAAAAATAGCAGAAAACAGGCAACTGGCATTGTGGCTCTTATTAATAGGTTAGTCCAAGAAATCATATGAAAAGTACTCCAAAATTGGAACAAAACACAAGAAAGTGGATAAAACCAAGCATGGAACATCAAAAATTATAGATACATTTGCAATGTATCACTGCCTCGCTCCTCTCCTCCACCCCATCTCCGACGCCGCCCACGCCAGCCTCGATCCTCTCCTCCACCCCCATCTCCGAAGCCCTCCAGCCGCCTATGCACGCGTTGTCGACGAGGAGATCAAGCAGTCTCCATGCACCATGGTCCTACACCGCCGCTGTTGCCTCCACCGGTGTTGTTGAAGACGACCCCACCCGTCAGTGAGTCAGCCACGCCAGGCTCGCGAGCCGCACCGAGTTTTGGGAAGATCGGGCCGAGCTCCACCTTGAGGCTTGCCGGCAGGGTCGAGATGGCTCGGGCTCACCAGAAAAAGCTCGAGCTTTTCTCTAGCTCGGCCCGAGCCAGGCTGACTTGGCTCGTGTCCACACATAATCGTGGGTATCATGGGAGACCTTCCTTTCAATTACATGAGGTTTATGTAATAATATACCATGATAGCACGCGTTGCCGCGCCCGTCCATTCTTCAATAGAATTTGGGTCTGTATATATAGTATTCATGTAAATATGTGATGGCATGAAACCTGAAAGATAACATACAATTGTTGGGAATTGAGAACAAACAATAAAACCTAGCCACATTAGAGATTAATGGGAAGGATTCGATTGACCAGCCTTTGTCCGAAAACACACATTAATTGTTCAATATCCTTTTTCTTAGTATGCTAATTTGATTTCACCTAATGCTAGGCTACCAAATTTGCAAGTATTTAAGTTACAGACATACTAATTTCTAAGATAATATCGAAAATAAATCACATCCTACATAATTAATATCCATCATTCCTAAAGAATGGAACCTCGCCTCCATCACATGTTGCACCGATCATCCACACATTCAGCTTGCCCACCTACATAGAAGCATGATCCTGCATAAGCATTTACAGGAATAGCTTTCTACCCTACAAACTCGACTTTGGCTACTCACCAATATGGCTTGGAAAATGCTATAACACATCCCAAGCCTGCACGATAGGTATCTAATATATATATAGCATTCAAGCATAGAAAATAAAATCTCTCTATTTTGATTCAAACAATGGCAGGACTCAGCTCACCAAGTGCAATGTCAGGTTAGTTACGTTCTACAACTGAAGCCCTGGTGGTAGATGTCAGGAGAATAGCAACTTGTATTACAAGGAGGCAAAAGACCTCATATATACATGTACATGTGGGAGCCAAAAGGGCAATATGCAGTAGGCCAAAGGCCTATATGCAGGAGGCCAAAGGCCAACATAAATATATCACTAACACCCCCCCCCCTCAAACTCATGGTGGATCAACAACACTGAGTTTGGAGAGGTAAAATCCATGTTGCGCTCTAGTCTGGGCCTTCGTGAAGAAATCCGCCAACTGTAACTCGGAAGGCACATACTGAACAGCAACAACCCGATCCTGCACACCAGCACGTACATAAGAAGCATCAATACCAATATGCTTGGTAAGCTCATGCTTCACAGGGTCACGCGCAATACTGATAACACCTGTACTGTCTGACAAGAGGGTAGTAGGTGTGGTAACAGAGACACCAAAATCCTCTAGTATCCATCATAACCAAGTCACCTCTGCTGTCAAAAGGGCCATAGCTCGTAACTCAGCCTCTGCACTCGAACGGGAAACTGTAGTCTGTTTCTTCGTCTTCCAGGTAATGAGAGAACCACCAAGGAAAATACAGTAGGCAGAAAGTGAACGACGATCCGAAGGATCACTAGCCCACATAGCATCCGAGTAGGCCTGGAGATGTAAGGAGCTGGTACGGGGAAAGAAGAGACGGCGAGAGATCGTCCCACGAAGATAGCGTAGGACACGAAGAAGGTGACTATAGTGAACCAAAGTGGGAGTAGAAACAAACTGACTCAAAATATGGACAGGATGGGAGATATCTGGACGAGTAATAGCTAAATAGACAAGACTCCCAAAAAGATGACGATACCGCGTCGGATCAGACAAGGGATCACCATCAGAAGCACGGAGGTGAATATTGAGCTCCATAGGAGTCTCAACGGTGTGCTCATCACTAAGAGCAGCACGATCAAGAAGATCTTGGATATACTTTTCTTGGGAAATAAAAAAGCCATCAGAGGTGGAGAAAACCTCAATCCCAAGAAAGTAGCAAAGAGGACCAAGATCAGACATAAGAAACTGCTCACTGAGACGGTCCTTAACAAAGGCAATGTACTCAGAGTCGTCGTCGGTGATGATCATGTCATCAACGTATAGAAGAAGAAGAGTCCGACCACGATTAGAAAGGTGGACAAACAACGCTGGATCATGAGCACTGGGCGAAAAACCAGCGGCAGTCACCATAGAGGCGAAACGCTCAAACCAGGCGCGAGGGGCTTGCTGATACGTCCAAAACGTATCTACTTTCCCGAACACTTTTGCTATTGTTTCTCCTCTAAACTTGTGTGATTTGAATGCAACTAACACGGACTGACGCTGTTTTCAGCAGAATTGCCTTGGTGTCTACTTTTTGTGCAGAAAATCAACTATCAGGAAAAATCCCGGAAAATATGCAAAAAATCCTATTTCACCCGAAGACTCCAGGAGCCAGAATACGAGACGGAGAAGAGCCAGGGTGGCCACCCCACCTGGTGGCGTGGGCCAGGCCAGGCCGCGCCAGGGGGTGGTGTAGGCCCCCTAGGCACCCCCTTGGCCTCTCTCTTCACCTATAAGGAGCCTTCTGACCTAAAAAATTCGGGGGGGTTCGACGTTTTTCAGAAGGAGTTCCGCTCCGCCGCCACCACCATATTCCACGAAACAGCACCAGAAACTCCGTTCTGGCACCCTGCCGGGACGGGGAATTGGAGGAGATCATCGCCATCATCATCACTATCGCTTCTCCATCGACCATCCATGTTTCCCCCATCTATGAGTGAGTAATCCCCCGCTGTAGGCTATGGGGATGGTAGGGATTGGATGAGATCGTTCATGTAATGGCATCATATTGTTAGGGCATGGTGCCTAGTATCTTTTATTAGTGCTTTATGACTTTGTTGCGACTTTTTATGCTTAATGCTTGTCACTAGGGCCCGAGTTCCATGATTTCAGATCTGAACATGTTATTGATTCATTATGATAGTATTGTCTTTGGTCTTATCTGCAAGTTGTATACACACGTTGTTGTCCGGAACCTATGGCCCCGAAGTGGCAGAAATCAGGATAACCGGAAGGGAATGGCTTTGATGTGAGGATCACATGTGTTCACATAGTGTTAATGCTTTGCTCCGGTGCTCTATTAAAAGGAGCACCTTAATTGTCAGTAGTTCCCTAGAGGCCCCGCTACAAACGGGCTGGCAGGACAAAAGATGTTGTGCAAGTTCTCATTGCGAGCACGTATGACTATATATGGAACACATGCCTAGGATTATCTAGTACTTGGATGCTTTATCTTATTTATCTACAATTTCCCTATGTTCTAATTGTTATGTGAATTGTCTTGTCCATGCAATGCCCGTCCATCCATCCCTATGCCTACCGCACTTGAATCCCACTATTACTGCTTTGGTTACTACTGTCTTTGCTTTCCTACTGCTGTTACTTTGCTAGTCCTACTACAAAACTGTTGCTACTGATAAACTGCTGTGAGCAAGATTGTTTTCCAGGTGCAGCTGAATTGAAAACTCAGTTGTTAAGGCTTATAAATATTCTTTGGCTCCCCTTGTGTCGAATCAATAAATTGGGTTTCACTTCCCTCGAAAATACTGCGATACACCCCCTATACTTGTGGGTCATCAAGACTATTTTCTGGCACCGTTGCCGAGGAGCATAGCTTTATTTATCAAGTTCACTTGGATTCTCTATTGTTTGTTGTTATCCATCCATCATGGGTAAGTCTCGTGATGGCAAAGTTCCTATTTTACCATCCACTACAAGAAGAGATACGGTTTTAAACACCTCTGCTGCTCTTGATTCACCATCTGTTATGAGTAAGTTCCTTACACCACCACATACACATGCTACACACACTGCTACTACTGCTGAATCTGAAACTTCTGATGCTTATGATGCTGCTTCTACTGTGCTTGATAAGAGTGGTTCATTAGGTCCTTTCCTAGATGCTACGATTGCTAGAACTATAGTTGGAAATACCGAAACTCCTAATGAAGACACTACCACACCTGTTAGCTCACCTGAGTCTAGTGAGAGTTATGATATTGAAGATGGTTATGTTGAGATGATTGATGAATTTATTAAAGAATGTAAAAACACCCATGATAGGAGCGCTGCTAAGAGTCTCCTTGAGAGGCGTACTATTAGACCCAAATTGTCTCCTGATGCTAAGTTTGTTGCTTCTCCCATAAACATTATAGATGAAGATTATGATTTCTCTCTCGATCTATCTTACATAGCTATTGTCGAGAAAGAACCTTTTGTGGGACTAAGAATGAAAGCGTAGCACATATGAATGAACTTTCTACCATGATTGGCTTGTTTTCGATGATATTAAGATGCGACTTACTTTGTTGCTAAGATTTTCCTTTTCACTGAAAGGAGAAGCTAAAACTTGGTTTAGTAATTTACCTCTGGATCTATTGATAGCCGAGTGCTTGATTAGTACTTTCCTGCAGAAATATTTTCCTCCCGGTGCTAGACATGCTATTTTGCAGGAACTTTTGATTTTAAACAGGGAGAAAAGAGGTATTGCGAATCTTGGGCAAGGTTTTGTGCTTTGATTCATGCACAGGCTGGAAGTCCATTACCTAAGAATGAGCTTCTTGATATATTTTATAATGGACTAACCAAAGAATCTAGGACATACCTAGATAGTTATGCTGATTGTGTTTTAAGGAATAGGACTCCTAAGGAAGCTGAGGAATTAATGGCTAAAATACGCAAGAATTATGAAGATTTGACTCCTCCTAAACAAGCTATACCTGAAGTAATTGTACCTGAACCATCTATTCCTGTGCCTATTCCAACATCAAAGAAGAGGGGAGTTATTGAATTAAATGATGAAGTGATGAAGGAAGCTAAGAAATGTCTTAAGGAGAAGGGAATTAAAGTTGCGGATGTCAAGAATTTACCTCCTATAGAAGAATTATGTAAGCCTATTCCCTACTCATCCACTATTGAGGTACACTCTCTCCAACACTTTGATGAAGGTGATATCCCTTACTCTAAACCTCCTGTTCAATGCTTAGAAGAATTTGATATCTTTATTATTAAGCAAGATAACTTTAATAAAAGGATGCAAAATCATCTAATGGAAAATACTAGAGCTATTGTTGAGTTGAAAGATATTGTGGAAAGAACCTCTAATGATGTTAAAATGATTGTTAAACACTTTCAAATGGTTCGAACTCCAATAGATCAACTCGTTAAAGTGCAAAACGACTTGCTAGTTAATGCTGCTAAAGAAAAACATGCTTATGAAATTAGAACTAGAAGTGGTGCTGCTACCCAGGATCCTCTATATCCTGAGGGGCATCCCAAAAGAATTGAGTAGGATTCCCAACAAGCTAAAAATAGTGGTTCTACTCGTAAGAAAAGGAAAAAGAAACATAAAACTGTTGTAGAACCCTCTGAACCTGCTATAGATCCCAATAGTATATCTATCTCTGATGCTAAAACTGAAAGTGGTAATGAAGAAAAAGTTAAAGAAGAACCTGAAAACCACACTAAGAATACTAAATACACCAAAGAAGATTTTATTGCTAAGAAACATGGCATTGAAAGAGAACCTTGGGTCCAAAAACCTATGCCTTTCCCTGATAAGAAACACAAGTCAAAGGAGGATGAACATTATAATAAGTTTTGTGAGTGGATGAAGCCTTTATTCTTGCAAATTCCTTTCACTGATGCTATTAAATTGCCTCCTTACTCAAAGTATATGAAGGACATTGTCTCGAATAAAAGGAAGATCCATAATGAAGAAATTTCTACTTTGCTTGCTAATTATTCCTTTAATGGTAAGGTTCCTAAGAAACTTGGAGACCCAGGGATTCCAACTATCCCTTGCTCTATTAAGAACAGTTATGTTAGAACTGCTTTGTGTGATTTGGGAGCTGGAGTTAGTGTTATGCCTTTCTCTCTCTCTATAAGAGGCTTCAGCTTGAAAAATTGAGACCAACTGATATTTCTTTGCAAATGGCTGATAAATCTACCACTATTCCTGTGGGTATATGTGAGGATGTACCTATTCAGGTTGCTCACAATTGCTTGATATTAACTGATTTTGTTGTGCTTCAGATGCCTGAAGATGATAATATGTCTATTATTCTTGGGAGACCTTTTCTTAATACTACATGAGCTGTTATTAATTGTAATCAAGGAAAGGTGACCTTCAATGTTAATGACAAGGAACATACTTTCTATTTCCCCAAGAAGATTGAAAGGACTTATGGTTTGAATTCAATTGAACATGTTGAAGGCATTCAAGTTGGAGAAATATATTGTCCCATACCAAGAGAAAAATTTGAAACTATTATGATTGGGACCATAGCTATCAAGGTTGAGGTAACATAATCATTAGTGGAGTACAAAGTTTTGTCTCATATGCAATTGTTTTGGTAGCAATACTTGATCAACCTTGTTAACAAAAGGATTCCATTGAACAAAACAATGTTTTCATTATGATTATCTCCGTTTATTTCTATCCTTTGCATTTTAGTTTTTGCTTTCGTTTAGTTTTCTTTTTGTTGTTAGTTGCTTGCATGTTAGAACTTCTGTAGTTCTAGCCTTGTTTTGTCCTTGCATCATGTTTCCAAAAAAGAAAAAAATCTGTCTGTCAGAAAAATCATTCTTCTATCTCTGAAAATTGCCCAAAAATAAAGTGTCTCGAAAAATTCCAGAAAATTCATATTAAATTTTTACGTGAAAAAAGGGGCAGAGGAGTACCTGGGAGGTACCAGGGGGGCCCACCAAGCAGGCACACCACATGGTGGCGCGACCAGCCTTGGGTGGCGCCATGCCCTGGTGTGGGCCACCCCTGGCCCCCCACTAACTCTCTCACCTGCCACTTTCTTCTCTCTCCCGAGTAAGCTCCAGTTCATTGCTCAAAATCGCGTTCTTGCTGTGCTTGCTCTCGATTTTTTCGATCTCCTTGCTCAGCCCATCTTTCTTGCTGAAATTTGGAGCATTTGTTCCCTGGTATGTGACTCCTCCCCTTGTCCAAGTAGATTTGTGTTTAGTGGATTATATGTTGAGTATTTTGCTGCTGTAGGTGACTGGTTATGAGAGCTTGTAAGCTTGTTTGATGCTTAGAGATATAGTTTTGATGCATGTTTAGGCCTCTTGCAAGTCCCTATGAGTAGAATCCTTCATTATATTTACTTTGCAATCACTTGTTTAATAGGTGTTTAAATTTCAGAATACCAAGCATGAACAACCATACTTTTGGAGAGATTTTTGAGAGTAATGCACCTAGGAGGCCGAGGCCCTCAAGAACAGCCTCTCAAGCTAGGCCATCATACAATGAAGATCTTATTGCAACTCGTATTGGCAGTGAAAGGGATGATGGGGATGCTCACGCATCCTCTTTTCCTTGTTTTACTTTCTTACAAGCTGCATGTATTCTTGATGATTTCTTGCTACTGATTGAGAGGGTTGGTTTGACCTCATATATGCAAGATGAGAGTGCGCAATATGCTATGCTCACCAAAACTTTTGTTGAGAGCTTCACGTTTACTAACACACCCTATCAGTCTACTGTCTCTTTTAAAATCTATGATCTACCCTTCACCATGCCTTTGGAGAGATTTTGCAATATTGTAGGTGTGCGCATGATAGGGACCGTGAAGAAAATTTAAGGGCGACCCGCTGATTTGTTGGAGCTTTACCAAGGGGTGACCAATGATGATGACCGCGTGGCGCAGCGCGGAAAGATAAGAAATATACAACTCCCTGCTCTTAGATACTTTGCATATTATCTTGCTACTAGTGTACTAGGTAGGGAGAACACAAGTAATATCTCCAACTATCATTTAGCATTCCTTGCTGCTGCGCTTAACAATGATACTCGGTACAATCTTGGCTCGCTTATTGCTCGTAGCCTAGCTGCTAGGGGGGCTATCTATGGGGGCATCATTGCCTCGCGTATAGTCAATGCATTTGGTCTTTCAGTGGATCCCTATGATGCTATGCTGGCACCACAGAGGCTTGACCTTGTTGCCATGAAAACTCATCACTTTGTCACTGCTACCTCTGATTTCAACAATCTAGTATATAGGATGCTTTTCATTGACGGGGATGAAAGGGAGATCCTTTTGCCACAGCCTGCTTTGTTTAGTGTTCACAGGAGACCGTGGTCGCGCTCCAAGGAGGAGGTGGACGAGCAGCTTCGCTTGCTGGGTTTCCATGAGCAGCACTAGGAGGATGTGCCCTCCTATGATTACTCCGCACATTACGGAGGGACGTACTCGAGTTCGCACCAGGATGAGGGGACCTCTTCGTCGTACCAGGGTGACACTTCATCCTGGCCAGCTTGGGATTGATACACACTTAGTCCAAAAGCCTAAGCTTGGGGGGAGGTACGCCGACACCGCACTCATCCCCATATCATGTTGCGTTGGTACTTTGTATAATCATGTTTTCGTTCTCTTTTTAGATTTCGTTCTTATTTGCTTTTGCTTTCTAAAAACACAAAAAGACCAAAAATATTTCTGTTGTTTCTCTTTGGTTTGCTTCTTCTTTTTGCCTGCTTTGTTTGAACTTTTCGAAAAAACCCAAAAAGATTTTGCTTTGCTTTGTTTTTCCCTTTTGGTTCTTGTTTAAAAATCGAAAACACCAAAAATATTTGTCGTTCTTCTTTGGTTTTTGCGAGTTTGCTACAGGGTTCGGCAGTCCTTAGTGGATATTGGTTTCATATTATTATTCAAGCCACACAAGTGAAGAGCAATAATGAGGATCAATGACAACTTGAGGCGTGGTAAGAGGCTGGTAACGAACTCTATTTGTTTTCATTTTGTACATATACTCATCATTGTGAGCTTTCTTAGTCCGTTCAAGTAGGGTGTATGTTATCTTTGGATGCTTAGTAGTTCTTGCTTTCTTATGATTATCTCCAGCTCGCTAATAGTTTGTAGCATGTCTTATGAATGTTTGCTTGCATTGCTCTATTCATAAATTGGTATGACACCGCGGTATCCTCCTCTGAATGCTTCATTTGAATTGACTTGGCACATGCTCACGCATGCACATGACTGTGATAATCAGTTAAGCCTTGATGAATTATTTTGCCTTGAGGATCTTGAATCACTTTCATGCCATGAGTAGTCCTATTTTGTTGCAAGCATGATAATGACAGCTATTGCTCTCTCGTTTGTCGCTCCCTTACTATTGCTAGCCTTCACTTGCACTGAGTATGTTTTACTCAAGTTCCTAACTCCCTAAACCAAATATTTCCAAAGTGTCCACCATACCTACCCATTAGCATCATTTGCTGCCTCCGTGCATATTCAATATGCCTTGTTTTCTTCCGAATAAAATGTTTGCTTGCTATGAGAAAGTTAGTTAGTAAAGCTCTCACGAACTTGATGGCACACTTTATTTTCTTGCACTTAATAAACCTGAACCATTGCGTCCTTCTTTGTTGCGCATATGCTTGCGCTTTATGAGTTGAAGTTAGCAGAACCATGTATCATGGGGACCACTTTCAACACTTCATAGGTACTTTGTACCTAGTTGATATCATGTTCTTTTGCTTATGGATCCCGGCGGTGTGAAATAAAAGTGGAACTTGTAAGATCATGGAGTTTGTATGTATGTTAGAGAAACGCCTGGACCGCTAGCCTAAGCCATGCCTAATCATCGTGGAAACTTGCAGCATAACCATAATGAGCATTCTATGAAGCATCCTCAATAAAAATCTATGCACATAGTAAATAAAAAGATCGCCGAGATGCTCATTGTCTGCTTGCCTTGTTATTTTGATTATGGGATAGCTCCCGTGTCATGTGCAAGGGGTACCCCGTTGGCGGTTCTCTATGATAGGTATATACTTACAATGACAAGAGCTTACTTGTGACTGAAGTTGAGTAGCATGAGGATCGGTCTTCATAAGTAAGGGGCATGAGACTTCGATTTATAACTTGTCAAGCATATCCTCTTAGTTGTGTCACTTTCACCTTAACCACATTAAAGATGCTTATGATAGGGGCAATGAGAGCTCAAAGCTAACGAGTACCATACTTTCAGCATTTGGAAGCTTTTCAAAATTATTCAAAACCTTTTTCTTTACTTGTTGAGTCTCCACATATTCTTTGAGCACCTTCTTGAGAGCATAGTTGTCATTCTTTGTGTTTGTTCTATTACTTGATTATTTGTGTTATGACTTTGATGCTTGTATCCTTGATATATTTACTTCTAGTCATCACTTGAACTTCAGAGGTGCCTTGGCATTCATAATCAAAGGCAAGCGAGATACCACTCTATCATACCTTTTTATGAGCATTGTAATGTTGCTTATGTTTGTGCTTCATGCTACTTATTATTATTGAGTTGTAATCTCTTCATAGCTTGCAATGACTATTAAGTAGACTCGGTTGCATACTCTTTATTATGAACTGTTTAAGTAGTTGATCGCATTGCTGAGAATATTTATATCTTATGAAGCAAATGTGTTCGTGAAAGTTCTTTTATCGCACTCAATTTTCAACTGAATTGCTTGAGGACAAGCAATAAGCTAAGCTTGGGGGGAGTTGATACGTCCAAAACGTATCTACTTTCCCGAACACTTTTGCTATTGTTTCTCCTCTAAACTTGTGTGATTTGAATGCAACTAACGCGGACTGATGCTGTTTTCAGCAGAATTGCCTTGGTGTCTACTTTTTGTGCAGAAAACCAACTATCAGGAAAAATCCCGAAAAATATGCAAAAAATCCTATTTCACCCGAAGACTCCAGGAGCCAGAATACGAGACGGAGAAGACCAGGGGGTGGCCACACCACCTGGTGGCGCGGGCCAGGCTAGGCCGCGCCAGGGGATGGTGTGGGCCCCCCAGGCACCCCCTCGGCCTCTCTCTTCACCTATAAGGAGCCTTCTGACCTAAAAACTTCGGGGGGGTCGACGTTTTTCCAAAAGGAGTTCCGCTCTGCTGCCACCACCAGATTCCACGAAACAGCACCAGAAACTCCGTTCTGGCACCCTGCCGGGACGGGGAATTGGAGGAGATCATCGCCATCATCATCACCATCGCTTCTCCATCGACCATCCATGTTTCCCCCATCTATGAGTGAGTAAGCCCCCGCTATAGGCTATGGGGATGGTAGGGATTGGATGAGATCGTTCATGTAATGGCATCAGATTGTTAGGGCATGGTGCCTAGTATCTTTTATTAGTGCTTTATGACTTTGTTGCGACTTGTTGTGCTTAATGCTTGTCACTAGGGCCCGAGTGCCATGATTTCAGATCTGAATATGTTATTGATTCATTATGATAGTATTGTTTTTGGTCTTATCTGCAAGTTATATACACACGTTGTTGTCCGGAACCTATGGCCCCGAAGTGACAGAAATCGGGATAACCGGAAGGGAATGGCTTTGATGTGAGGACCACATGTGTTCACGCAGTGTTAATGCTTTGCTCCTGGGCTCTATTAAAAGGAGCACCTTAATTGCCAGTAGTTCCCTAGAGGCACCGCTGCAAACGGGCTGGCAGGACAAAAGATGTTGTGCAAGTTCTCATTGCAAGCACGTATGACTATATATGGAACACATGCCTAGGATTATCTAGTACTTGGATGCTTTATCTTATTTATCTGCAATTGCCCTATGTTCTGATTGTTATGTGAATTGTCTTGTCCATGTAACTCCCGTCCATCCATCCCTATGCCTACCGCACTCGAATCCCACTGTTACTACTTTTGTTACTACTGTCTTTGCTTTCCTACTGCTGTTACTTTGCTATTCCTACTACAAAACTGTTGCTACTGATAAACTGCTATGAGCAAGATTGTTTTCCAGGTGCAGCTGAATTGACAACTCAGTTGTTAAGTCTTATAAATATTCTTTGGCTCCTCTTGTGTCGAATCAATAAATTGGGTTTCACTTCCCTCGAAAATACTGCAATACACCCCCTATACTTGTGGGTCATCACTTGCTTAAGGCCATACAAAGAGCGACGAAGACAACAGACCATGCCATCTGGAACAGAATATCCAGGTGGTGGCTGCATATAAACCTCCTCACGCAGCTCACCATTAAGAAAGACATTCTTATCATCAAGTTGAGACACAAACCAATGGCGAACAGAAGCTACAACAAGAAGTGTGCGAATAGTGGTCATATTGGCCACAGGAGCAAAAGTCTCATCATAGTCACGACCGTGCTCCTGTTGAAAACCACGATCCACAAGACGAGCTTTGTAACGCTCAAGAGAACCATCCGAGCGAGTCTTAATCTTATAGACCCACTTACAAGTGATGGGACGAACATGGGGAGAAAGTGGAACTAGATCCCACGTGCCAGTGCGCTCAAGCACAGCAATCTCCTCTGCCATCGCAAGATGCCATTCAGAATGAACAACAGCATCTCGATATGAAGTCGGCTCAAGAATAGAAGAAATGTCGTGGTGGTGGCACGGCAGATGCCATGGGTAGGCTAAAGTTAGGGGCCAATGGATGCTAGTGGGACCTGGGGAGGGAAGATGTAGTGGATTCTACACACAGAAAGCTAACGCAAAGATCTGTATTTCTCCTTCCTTGACTTACAAGTGCTCCTTGAGCTGTATACAAGGAGAAAGAAAGAACTTTACCAGCCTAACGGTACCAAGAAATGAGTCAATCCCTTTCTCAGGGTCCAAGCCTGCCCTTATAAAGGAGAACCTTGAGTTCCCTTAGGGCTGATGTGGCAAGCATATTCGAGGAATATGCTTGTCCCAATATAGTAGTTCGGCGCCCCCCTTTCCCTGTCGCTCCCCTAATGACGGCAAGGTTCCAGAGGGGCCCTCCTGTGTGCCTCGGGCTTCAGGACTGTCACCTCCGTGACCTCCTTCTGTCTCTCTGTCGCTCTGCCCCTTTGTCCCTAGTGCTTGGCTTCGCTCTGATTCTTCCTAGCCTGCTACTAGAGTTTGACTTTAGGCTTCTCCTTCTCCTGCAAGCTTCGTATCATTCGGCCCTGCCTCGCGTAACTTCGGCTTGTTCTTCACCTGCATCAAGATTACTTGGGCTAACCCGGCCGACTTACGCTGTATCTCGGCCGGGTAATGCCTTGCCCTTACCACAAGGGTCCTGTCCTTTCCTATCTCGGCCGACCTCTACAGGATTCGGCCGACTCAGAGTGTAACTCGGAAACTAGACGGGGAACACCCTTTCATCTTTCCCCGTCTTACCCTATCCAGGGTTACCTCCCCAACATTAGTCCCCGAAGCTGGTACATTCCCGCCGATAACCTCGGCCGGGTCGTATCAGTTTCACGACGCTCGTTATGTATTGTTTTCGAGTTATGTTATCGTGGTGATAGAGCCGTATCTAGTAGCGCACGCCTCGTCCCACGTGTCATTCTCATCATTATTTCTCTAGTTTTTTGTTCCTCTACAGCGTTTACTGACAAGCTACAGTTACTGTCGCGCCTGTCGCGCCGTTGCTGCGACGCCTCGTGCTCCGTTCTTGTTGGGGATCGTGAGTTCCTTGGTCAATCGTGTGGCCTTCGGTGCGGTTCCGCTCAGCGACGTGTGGCCGTGCCGCGCACACGATCCGCGCCGCCAACTGCCACACCCACGATCCCACTACCTTGCCTGCGGCTTGGTTATAAAGGGGGCGCGGCGCCTGGGAGTTTCTTTTTTCCCCTTCTCGCTCGCTCGCACCCTTCTTCTTCCTCGCGTTTTTTCGCTTGTTCGTGGTTCCGCCGCCGCGCGCTCAACTGGCTCTGCGACGAGGGGGACTCCGCCGCGCTGCTCCACCTGCCTCGTCGCCGTTTACCTGTTCTGGCGTCGTCGCCGGTGAGTTCTTTTCGGTCGTGCCGCCTAGACTTTCCTCTAGATCTCTTCGTTTCCTCTTTGTTCGTGCTGCGGTTCTGTCTTCGTTCCGCCGCTTGTTTTTGCGTAGAACTGCGACGGGGCCTCGTAGCTCTAAGTTTTCCTCCGCCGCGAGCTGTTCCTCCGGCGATCTTTCCGGCGAAATCATGTCTAGTTCCTTTAGTGGTGCCTTGGTTGAGGATGATGATGCTGGCTCTGGGCCCGAGCGGGGCTCGTGGCAGGGCTCCTCAGTTACCCGGCGGGAGATCGAGTGGCTCATCCGAACCCGGAGGATTCCCGCCGAGGTCTCTTGTCGTTTACCCGGCAATGAGTTATCTCCAGAACTCAGGGAGGGTGAGTATGTAGTTTTTATGTCACATTTTTCGCGCGGCTTCGGTCTCCCTCTTAGCGATTTTGCGAGAGAGTTTCTCGACTACTTCGGCCTTCAGCCGCATCATCTTCTATGACGCCATCGCTTCTCTTTCTGCATTCATCTCCGCCTCGGAGGGATACTTCGGCCTATGGCCGTCCGTTCATGTCTGGGCGAAGTTCTTCTAGATTCGTTCCAATGTGGTCCCTGACAAGTCTCTGCACCCTTCCGAGAAACTGCTTACTCAGTGCGGGGCGGCATCCATTACACCTCGGAGGAAGTCTGTATTTCCTCGCGTCACCGGGTTAGAATCGTGCAAGAAGTGGCACAAATCTTTCTTTTACGTCAAGAACAGAGGAACAGAAGACAAGATTCGGCTCCCTGCCTTCTCCATTGGTCCACCTTCCAAGGTAAACTGGACTTACAATCCAAGGAGGAGCCACGTCTTGGCCGAGCTCTTCGAGACTCGGCTCAAAGAGTTGATCCGGCCGATTCTGGCGAGGACTTGATGGCTACCTTCATCGATGGCGAATTTGCCCATTCCAGAAAAGGACGCACAAACTTTGCTACATGAGTGGTCCACTTGATCCCAACCGAGTCTCGTCCGTCGAGCTGGACAATTACCTTGTCTTCAAGCGCGTCCGAGCTATATTTAAGACGGAGATGCCTGAAGATTGGACCTGGGGATTGAAACCGTTTACCCACGAGCGTCCTCCTCCCCCAGTAAGTTTTAACCCTCAACGCTTTGATTCTCTTTTGTTTTCATAGATGTTTTCCCTAACCTTCCTTCTCCTTCGCCTCATAGAGGTTCGCGGAGCAAAAGGACGAGGACGCCGAGGTTTTGTCGCTTCCGTGGACTGCGGATCGGAATACCCCGGACGTTGGGGAGCCGGACTCCGAAGAATTCGTCCCTAAGTCGGATCCTGCTACGGCTCGCGCTCGTGGCAAAACTTCGGTCCATGAGGAGGAAGGTGATTCGGACGAGGTCCAAGCTCTTGAGGTAGTTGCCGCAATGCCTATTTCTTATGCATTTCCGGCTTCTACTTTCTCAGCTAATCCGGCCGGTCAGGTCCACGACGCCGAGCCTATTGCATCCCGGCCCCCAGTTACCTCGGGGAAACGCGGGGCTCCAGCTAGTGCTTCAGAGGCGGCCCCCAAGAAACGAATGAAGAAGTCTGCTCCGAACCCTCCCAGGCGCAAGACCATGCCTGGGGTCGCAGGGTAAGTTCGTTTTGCTCGTATTTCTTGTTTCCCTATTTCTGTTTTTCATCCTGACACCCTTTTTTCTTTCTTATTTTCGCAGTGCTCCGCTTTCCGTTAAGCCTGGCGGTCCTAGCATGACTAGCCGCCCGATTCGGCAGCCGTCTCCTCCGCCTGTTGAAGATACTAGGATTCCTAGTCCTGCTCGTGCTACGTCTCCTCCAGCTCCACCTATGTCACCCCCTTGTCACGATGCGCCTGATATTCGCGCCTCCGAGATTTCTACTGAACCCGTTGCCCCTCCACTGAATCCGAGCATGTCCACCGAGCCTCTTTCTACCTCGGTAGCTCCTACTGTAACCCCAGCCGCAGCCGTGGTCGATAATACCCCGGCGCCCTCAGCGCCTGTAATCCCTCCTGCTTCTAAGGTCACTGTTCCCATTGCCGAGGTATCAGCTTCTGCTGGTGCCTCCACAGTAAGAAAAACTGTTGCCACTAAAACTTCTACTTCCCAAAAAGGTCTTGCCGGCTCTTCTCAGCCGAGTATTGCCGACGTGCTGCGCAAAGGAGCTGCGCCTACCAAAGCCTCTGTTACCTCTGCTGCCAGCACCCAGCTTGCTCTTCATACAAGCCCTGCGGCTGCAGTGGTTACACAACATGTCCGAGGTAAAGTCTTAACCCGGACGGCTAGTGGGAACAGCCTCGGCTCGCTGGTGGAATATGCTCATAACTGGAATGCTGCTGATCAGCTTGAGGGCAATCGAAACAGTCAGCCATTTCAACTCTCCGACATCAGCAGCCGTTTGGATCAAGCTGCCAAGATCATTCTGGATAGCAACAAGATGAACGAGGTAATTGCTACTTCTCGGGGTTTAGACTGATTCTCCATATGCTATTATATATACATTAGTCCCCGAAACTTGCAAACGAGTAACTTGTTATTCGCTTGGAAGTTTTTATAGTGCTATACTTAGTTCTACTTAATTTATGGCTCGAGCCTATATCCGAGTAGATCTATCTTAAACTTTTGCTTAAATTTTCCCTAGCTGTTCTTTGAATGTCTAGCCACATAGGTCTGGGTTAAGCTTTCGCCTGACTCGAATCTACTTTTGGCTTTGAATATCCAGCCACCTAGATCTGGGTTAAGTTCTCGCTTAACTCGGATCTGTTTTGGCTTTGAATATCCAGCCACCTAGATCTGGGTTAAGTTTTTGCTTAACTCGGATCTGGTTTAGCTTCGAATATCCAGCCACCTAGATCTGGGTTAAGTTTTTGCTTAGCTCGGATCTGCTTTAGCTTCGAATATCCAGCCACTTAGATCCGGGTTAAGTTTTCGCTTAACTCGGATCTGTTTTGGCTTTGAATATCCATTCATTGTTTGTTCCATTGCTCAGGTTGCGCATGACCGGCGGACTGCTGAATTTCAAAGACTGCTGTTATCGCACAAGAAGTTGGAAGAAAAATATGAAAAGGTTATTCCTGTGGTGAAAAAAGCAGGTATGCCCGATCATTTTCCTTGTCATCTCTATTATTGTCATTGTTTTGTCTGCGGGGTGCCGGCTTACTTTGTGGGTTAACAGGTAACATCAATAATCTTAACATTCGTCTTGAGAAGAAAGTCAAGAGCTTGGAAGGTTAGTTTTCCATCTACCTCGTACTCTTCCCTTTCTAAGACGTGCACTAAGTTTCTTTTACTTTGTTTGGCTTTGATAAAGCCGAGATATGAACCTTTGTATCATCTCACCAAAATTGTACGCCCATGCCTGATGTAATGCTGCATTTGTTAGAACAAGGCGCCACTCATTCGTGACTAAAAGAAAAGGATGAGATAGCTACGCCACCGAGGTGAAGGCCCTGAAGCTTTCTCAGAAATCCGAGTTAGAAAAGGTCGATCAGGAGTTCTCCGAGGAGAAGAACCGACTGGCTTTGGAATTGCAAAAGAATAAAGAGCTCTTAGAGGCTGCCGAGCTGAAAACTCGAGGAATGAGCGAGGAAATTGCTCGCTTTGAGAAGAACAAGATTGACTGGGCAAAGGACCTTCAGCTGATGATGAGTTTCATTCATCGTAAGCATCTTAACACGGCCGGATTATCTTTCTCCCTTCTGCTGACCTCTGACACCTCCCTTTTTTTTGCGCAGGTCATTTTCCTGAAGCTAAGCCCGTGAGCTCTAAAGCGGTCCTTGCTGCTCGTGCGCGCCGAGGTCTCCCTGTTGACGTGAACTTTGAATATTCAATAGAAGATTTCTTGGTTTCTGTCGGCGCTGCCCTTGGTCCGGTGAAAATCATGGGCAGGGACTTGGTGCTGGCAGCTATTCGAGCCCACCGTGCTCTCTGGCCGAATACCTCTGGAACTCCTAATATCAGCGAGATCAAATTGCTGGTGACTAGATTGAATGCCACTGAAAAGCAACTAAGTCTTTGGAGGGAATCTGGCTGGTATTTGGCGGATATGGCCCTCACCGTTATCATGTCATGAATGCGAAGACATTTCTCTTGATATCCTGAGGAATTTTCGCACAGGTTCCCGTTGGGTTGAGGATCCCACCTTTGTTGCTCTTCGGCAAGCTCGCGCCTTTCAACTCGTCGAGTATGCCGACGTGCACACCTGGAATGAAGGGCCGAGTTTCCTTTCAAACCCGGACGAGGAGGTCGTAGTCGAGGATGCATCAGATGACTCAGCTGAGCAGGGGGGAGATGAAGATGACTCGGCCACTTCTGGTGACTCCAGTTCGAGCTCGGATGACAACGACGATGCGCGATCCTCCTCCAAGGGTACCGGGCATTCCACTGCGCAAAATTGATGCTCCTCAGCAGCCTCAGGCTTCGGCCGAGGTTGCACCTAGGTCTGCGGAGGGCGAGGTAACCTCGGCCGAAGTTCCTCCTACCTCGGAGTCCCCAGCCCCTGACCAGGTTGCCGTCTCTCCAGTGAAAAACGTTTAAGTCATTTTCTATCCCTGGTATGCCGGGCGTACGATGTCCGTGGAATACTCATTTACTTCCTGTATGACCTTGAATCTCCTTTTGCCGTACATTGCCGCGACATATAAGTTTGCAGTTATTATAACTTTGCTTAAGTTTGTTGCCATCCGAATTCTTGCTTTGATATCCTGCATATTTTGGTGTTAGAATTTATCTTTGTCTTTGTTTTCTCATGTTTTAGTCGAGTAATCTGTGTGTGAGCTTCGAACATCATACGAGGTTGATCTGTTCTTATCCTGAGTGCCGAAGTGTGATACCCTTTCCGTATCAAAGATTGACTACCACTTTGGAACAATTCATGGCCGTCCCCGAGTGATTGCCTGTTCTGCTGAAGCCTAGTGTGCAAACTAACTTTCAGAAAAAATACACGACCACCACCGAGGTACTGCTCAGGGCGTCAAGTTTTGGTGCTCAACATAGCTCTAGGGCGGTATATGGTAGTCTTCTAGCTGCTGCTTTGACTACCGAGGTTTTAATACATAACCTGAAATTGAAATAACATATGGCAGTCCCCGAGTCACTGCTCTGGATGCCGAGGTTCAATACATAACATGAAATTTAAATAACATATGGCAGTCCCCGAGTCACTGCTCCGGATGCGGAGGTTCAATACATAACATGAAATTGAAATAACATATGGCAGTCCCCGAGTCACTGCTCCGGATGCCGAGGTTCAATACATAACATGAAATTGAAATAACATATGGCAGTCCCCGAGTCACTGCTCCAGATGTCGAGGTTTAATACTTCATTGGTCCTTGACCTTGAAATACTATGCTATGAGTAAAATGGACGAAGCAGGGCTACGTTCCATGGCCGCTTCGTTTCTTCGCCAGCTTTGTCTGCCTTGTCCTTTCCGGGGGGGTTGAGCATCAATTAGATAATAGGCATCGTTATGTAATGCCTTGCTCACGATGAATGGTCCCTCCCATGGAGGTGACAGCTTGTGCATGCCGGCCGTGCGTTGTACCAGTCTGAGGACTAAATCTCCTTCTTTGAATACCCTTGGATTCACCTTTTTGCTGTGATATCGTCAGAGGTTCTGCGATAAATAGCTGATCGTGATAGTGCAGTTCTCGGCTTCTTCTAGCAGGTCTCTGATATCTTGCCGAGCTATTTCGTTCACTTGAGGTTGTATCTTGAGTAACTCTTGGCGAGTCATGTATTATGTCAATTTGGAAGCATGACCTCTGCCCATATACTAGAAAGAATTGTGTGTACCTGTTGACCTATTTGGAGTAGTTACGAGGCTCCATAATACGGTGGGAGTTCCTCAATCCAACATCCTGCCGACCTTTGCGGTGGTTCAACAAGTCGTGGTTTTATTCGGACAATACTAGTCCATTAGACCTTTCCACTTGCCCATTAGATCTGGGTGAGCCACAGGAGGCAATATCTAACCTTATGTATTTTCTCTACAAAATGCAAAGGCTCATACGCAAAATTTGTGCCATTATCTGTAATGATCTTGTGTGGGTACCCCTATCTTAAAATAATATCTTTGAGGAATCTCCTTCTTTGTGGGCCCATCGCATTTTCTTATTGGTTTCACTTCAATCCATTTGTGAACTTGTCCACCATAACCAATATGTGGGTCATTCCCCCTCGGGCTTAAATGGTCCCACCATATCTAAGCCCCATACAGCAAATGGCCAAGTGATGGGTATTGTTTTAACTTCGGATGGCATATGTATTTTGGTTACGTATCTCTGGCAACCATTGCATTTTTCCACCAGCTCTTTGGCTTCCTTCAACGCCGTCGGCCAATAAAATCCATGCCTGAATGCTTTGGCTACCAATGCACGAGATGAGGCATGATGTCCACACTCTCCTTGATGTATATCTAGGAGGATTTCCCGACCTTCCCCGAACTCACACACTTCTGCAATACGCTTGTGACACTTCTTTTATATAGATCATTGTTTATGATCGTGTAAGCTTTCGCTCTCCTTACAGTTTGTCTTGCTAACACTTCATTGCTTGGTAATATCGCGTCTTTAAGGTAAGACAATATGGGTTACGCCCATGGCGGTGTGATTTTTTCTGGTGTGGTCTCACTGTCTATTTCCATATTTTCTGCCGACATATTTACCTCGGCCTTCTCCATAATTGTGCTTACTTCTGCTGTCCTCCTCTTGGGGGATTCCGAGTTATATTGTTGGTTCACCTCCATCGGCACATTATGCGCCGCTGAATTAGCCGGGATAAAGATAGATTCGGATTACGGTGAAGGGATTATTGATGGTTTTACGAGGTGTTCCAGGGCAATACCGGTGGAATTGATGCCTGCGGGTTGATCCGAGCTTTGACAATGTGTCTGCGGCGTCATTTTCTGCCCGAGGTATGTGGTGAAACTCACATCCTTCAAAGTATCCACTGATATTTTGCACATGATATCTGTATAAGGCCATATTAGCATCTAGTGCATCCCAATTGCCAGAGACTTGCTGTACTACTAGGTCCGAGTCCCCATAGCATAAGATTCGGCGTATGTCAATCTCTTTTGCTACTTTCAATCCATGGACCAGTGCTTCATATTCGGCTACGTTGTTGGATGCAGCAAAATGTATCTGTAGCACATATTTTAGCTGATCTCTTTTAGGCGAAGTTAATACTATTCCTGCCCCAAACCATTTCTTAGTTTGGAACCATCGAAATGCATCGTCAATAATTTGGATCTGGTAATGGTGGCTCATATTGCACTTCGGCCCAATCTACGAATTAGTCGGGGTCTGCTTGTGTTTTGATTGCATCTCTCCTATCAAATTGTGGAGCGTAAGGTGACAATTCGATTGCCCATTTTGCTATTCGGCCACTTGCATCTTTGTTGCTCAATATGTCGGCTATGGGTGCTTCATAAATCACTCTGATGGGATGCTCTTCGAAATAATGTTTAAGCTTTTTATGACATATACACCCATAAGCCATTTTACGATAATGTGGGTAATTCTGTTTTGAAGTGGACAACACCTCACTCAAATAATATACCGGCCTCTGTGCCGACTTATTATTTTGAGTCGTTCTACTATGACTAACACTCACTACTCTATTTGTGGTCGCTATGTAGAGTAACATAGGCTCTTTTGATAATGGAGAAGCCAAGATAGGTCTTTGTGACCAACATTTTTTCAACTCATGAAACCTGTCCGCTTGTGGAGTCCAAAGCAATTTATCTGATTTCTTCATCGGTGATATAGTGGTAGTGCCTTTTCTCCCAGCCGACATACAAACCGGCTGAGCGAGGCTAGACAACCTATGAATTTGTGTACATCAGTTCAGCATTTCGGCAATTCCATTCTTTCTACTGCCTTTCTCGTCGTTGGGTTGGCCTCTCTACCTCGGCTAGATACAAGAAAACCGAGCAATTTTCCTGCACGCGTAAGCGTGCACTTTTCGAGTTAAGTTTCATTCGAATCTTCTCAAGTTCTGAAAGTTTGCGTATATCTTCGATGAAGGTTTTGCTTTCCTTGGTTTTGATGACCACATCATCTACATATACTTGTACATTTTTCCCTATTTGATCGTGTAGACATTTTTGCATGCATCTCTGATATGTTGCTCCTGCATTTCGCAGGCCGAATGGCATCGTGCGATAGCAATAAGCCCGTCTGGGGGTAATAAATGCAGATCTTTATTTGATCGGCGAATTTAACGGTATCTGGTGGAAACTAGAGTACGCGTCTACAAATGATAAGAACTCACAACCAGCGGTCGAGTCAATGACTTGGTCTATTCTAGGTAATGGAAAAGGATCTTTTGGACACGCCTTGTTCAGGTTCGTGTAATCGATACACATTCGCCATACAATGGCTACATTGGGATCATCCTTCTTCTTCTCTACCAGCACGGATTTGACAACCAATCCGGTACAACACCTCCATGATGAACCCGGCTGCGAGCCGAGCTATTTCATCCCCTATTATTTTCTCCTGTCTTGGCGAAGCGGCGGAGAGGTTGCTTCACCGGCCTTGCTCCAGGCCTTACATTCAAAGAGTGCTCGACCAACTCCTCGGAACACCTTGCGGATCTGAGTTGACCACGCAAATATGTCCCGATTCTCACGGAGGAAGTTGGTGAGCTCGCTTTCCTATTTAGCGTCGAGCCTGCACCAATAGTAACGATGCGCTCAGGAATTGCTCATCTATTTGAAACTTCTTCGTTTCTTTAGTCGGCTGAAAAGAAACAACGCCATGCGGGTTGGCTAGTGCCGCATGTTCAGCGCCAACTGAGCGAGGCTGCTACCTCTGAATCCTTCTTTTTCTCTTGCTATAACCAATGACTCGCCAAATTTGACCCTGAAGCACACTCCATTGACTTCTTGTAATCCCCGCATTATCACTCCTTGTGGTCGGGTAGCTTCATCTTGAGATAACTTACATGACAGTGCCCATGAATTTGGCCAACGCGTCCGAGTAAAGCATGATAACAACTCTCTAGATCCACCACCTCAAACTCCAAGTTTTACGCTCTGCGATTATCTCTTGTGCGAATAAGACATCGACTCGGACCTTACCAATGGGTTCACATGAAAGCCACGGCACTATCCCATGGAAAGTGGTCCTTGTGGATCGCAACATGTTCTGCGATATTCCAAGTTTATGCATGGTATCTTTGTACATGATGTTGATACTACTTCCATTGTCAATGAGTACCTTTGAGAATTTCACATTGATGCTTGGTCCGACAAATGTCGGATCCAACACAGTGCATATGACCGAGGATTCGCATTATTTTGGGATGATCCTTTATGCTCCAAGTTACTTCCTGATCAGACCAAGGCACATATCTCGGAATCGCCGGCATAAGTGCATTTACTTCCATATGCCGGCGTTGCACACTCTGTTTGTCTTGCCGTTCCGTTGTGAACACGCAATAAGACTGATGATGTTCTCTGTAATCATTACGTCCCGTATTTGCCGGGTTTGTTCTTCCATCCTGGACTTGGTTCATCACTTGATGCACCGTCTCTACGATCCGAGTTATCGTACCTCGGGGAGGCGGTAACATTAGTTGTTGTGCATTTGCTCGATCAACCGTGGTTGGCCGCTGATGTACTTGATGGGGTACTGAACCGCTGGGGTTACCCATTGCATTTTTCATCCATGCACACTGGCGGGTTGTATGGTTAGCTGGTCTGGATGGGTTTGACGTGTGAAATTTACACGGCTGATCTAACATGGATTCGAATGTGTACTTCGGCCTTTCCTACCACTGTTTCTTTTGTTCGGGGGTCCATTGCCCTTTTCCTTCATTCCTTGGTGTCCACTGCTGAGGACCATTCTTTTGCCGTTGAGATGCTCCATGATTCGGCTGATCTTGCGCTACTGCCGCTACTTGGGCCGAATTATATATATAATCCGGTCTTTCCTCTCTTCTTCTTCCTCTGAAATCACCGCGCCTGGATGACCCGGCGAAATCTCTTGCATAATGATCCTGTTGCTCGCGGTGATCTGCCGACATTAATTCTGGTTGCGTAGGATCTCCTAATGCGTGAGTCCGCTATTACGATAGTTTACGCGGTGTGGTCGGCATATCTCTCTGCAAACGTTGCCATAATACGCTGCCATAACGGCATCCTTGCGCGAACCACGCTATTTCTTGCGATTCTATGACTCCTTCACATGAGTTTCTCAGGTTGCACCACCGAGTTAAAAATTCTCTATCTGTTTCATTAAACGCTTGCACATGGCTAATTGTTGTGGCCTGTTTGGCCTCTGTATGTCTTGGTAAAGTTCGACAAACATTTCCTCAAAATCCAGCCAACAGTTGATACTGCCGGCTGGTAGATTATTCAGCCAAACTCTAGCTGGTCCTTCCAGCATTTGTGGTACATATCGTACTGCCCATCGTAAGTTTCCACACGCTATTTTTACAGCAGTGGCATAGTCAATCAACCAGTCTTGTGGTTTGGTACTTCCATTGTATGTTGCGTGCCTTGCCAGCTGAAAGTTCGGCACAGGAGGTTCGCTCATGATCCGTGGTCCAAAGCATGCTGGCCCTGGTGGACCCTGTTCTTCCAACAACTCGGACCTGTATAGCCGGTCCAGCTTCATCCTTGCATCATTCGATGGCAAATCTCTGTACCGAACTCTGTCTTGTATTCCATAATGATTGTTTCCGCCATGGATTGCATATTCCATTTCGGAATAACCATCATTGTATCTCTCATTAATTTGATTGTGGCGAGCTGGCCTTGTTTCTCTTTCCTGCCGGGGTTCATGCCTCGGTTGCGGGTTGAGTGGCCGTTCTCTCCTTACTTCGACCGGGGTGTTGTTCTCATGACTGCCTCTCGCGGGCTCTCTTCTGCCATGGTCTCCGTTGCCTCGGCTTCCGCCGTCTTTCTCCACATGGCCGTGGTTCCTCTCCCCACTGTTACCTCGGCTTGCATTGCCTCTGTTTTCATTTGCCTTTCCGGCCATTGCCGAATCATACGGGACAATCTGCTTGTTCCTCTTTCCCGAGGTTACTGCTTTGTCTCTTCGAGCATTATTTCCGGGTGAAGATGCTGCTGCCACAGACAGAGCTGGTGCTGCTCCTGCCGAATGAACCATTCGCGAGGCCCCCGGCCTCGCCGGGTTTGCTCTGAGCATTTCCTCGTTTTGCTGGTTCGCGATGCGCTCGTTTACTCTTTCTTGTTGTTTCTGCCGGGCCTCTCCGGTCAACCCCTCTAACTCTAAAGCTGCGGCATTTGCCGCTCTTAGGTTTCTTGCCGGGGTACTGTACCTCGGCAAACCTAAATCCTCTGATTCTGCTTTATGAGCTTCATGCTCTTTAATGCTGTCCTCCATGAGGTTCTTCCCTCTCAATCTTAGTTCGTCCACCCGTCGGCGCGACGTCAAGCTTATTGCTTTGGCATACTCTCGCAGGGTCCTGTTTAAGGACTCCCGCAAGGCCGACACCTTTTTTGCCTCTATCAGCACCTTTTGCCTGGTTTCCTCCAACTCTGCCTGAGCATTTGCCGGGTTAAGTATCGGCGCTACAGGTGTAGTCAAGCTTTCTATGGTCGCCTGAAGAATATTCTCTGGCCTTTCCAGAGGTGGCCCTCTTACTCTTGGTGCTTTTGGGGTGGTGTTTTGCACCTCGGTAAGGTTGGTTGCTGGTGGGATTACCTCGGAGGGCATTGGTCTTGTCTGCTGCGCCTGTATGCCTGCCGGTGGCGGGTTCTCTGCCTGATCCGGCAGCTTCTACTCCAGTTTGCACCCCGGCCACGACCATTACCTCGACGCTACCTGCAGGATGCCCTCCAGGCGGATGGCCTGCAGCGTTAAGAGGTGGATCTCCTGCAACAACGATTTGGTGAGGATAAACGCTGGAGATGTCGATGCCGACGTAAACCTGGTGCCCGCCCAGGTTGATGAAGACACCATTTCGCGGGGGAGCTTTCCCCCTGAAGCTCCCTGCATTGTCGCTGACATAATCACAGAGACCAAATCTCTGGACTAAGCCAGAAACAACGCGCTCGCCGATCTTGATGAAGTTTCCCGTCCGGATCATAACTCCAGCTAGCACCGCTGCTGGCCCCACAGATGGTAGGCTAAAGTTAGGGGCCAATGGATGCTAGTGGGACCTGGGGAGGGAAGATGTAGTGGATTCTACACACAGAAAGCTAACGCAAAGATCTGTATTTCTCCTTCCTTGACTTACAAGTGCTCCTTGAGCTGTATACAAGGAGAAAGAAAGAACTTTACCAGCCTAACGGTACCAAGAAATGAGTCGATCCCTTCCTCAGGGTCCAAGCCTGCCCTTATAAAGGAGAACCTTGAGTTCCCTTAGGGCTGATGTGGCAAGCATATTCGAGGAATATGCTTGTCCCAATATAGTAGTTCGGCGCCCCCCTTTCCCTGTCGCTCCCTAATGGCAAAGGTTCGGAGGGGCCCTCTTGTGTGCCTCGGGCTTTACTGTCACCTCCGTGACCTCCTTCATCTCTGTCGCTTCGCCTTTGTCCCTAGTGCTTGGCTTCGCTCGATTCTTCCTAGCCTGCTACTAGAGTTTGACTTTAGGCTTCTCCTTCTCCTGCAAGCTTCAGATCATTATTGCCTCGTAACCCGCTTGTTCTTCACCTGCATCAAGATTACTTGGGCTAACCCGGACGACTTACGCTGTATCTCGGCCGGGTAATGCCTTGCCCTTACCACAAGGGTCCTGTCCTTTCCTATCTCGGCCGACCTCTACAGGATTCGGCCGACTCAGAGTGTAACTCGGAAACTAGACGGGGAACACCCTTTCATCTTTCCCCGTCTTTACCCTATCCAGGGTTACCTCCCCAACAAGAAAGGCCATAGCGGGTAGGAGAATATTGATCAGGTGGGGGCAAGGTCGAGCACGAAGATTATAAGTCGGCTGGGAGGAGGAAGACGATGCACCAAAAGTAGATGGCATGTTAGTAGATTCATCCACAACACGTGGACGGCGAGTATAATAAAAAGGAAAAGTAGGATGAGAAGGAACCACCGGAGGTGATGGAGGTGGCGAAGACATCGGTGATAAAGGTAGAGAGTCATGCGACAAGGGAGGATAAGAAACCATAGGAGAAGGTGTCAGATTAGCAACATTAAGATGAGGAGGAGAAGGAACAGAAGGCACAATAGGAGGAGTATCAGGAAACATGAGAAAAGAGATGTCCTCGACTGAAAACGTCGAGGAGGATGGTCGCGGATAGAACGGGCGAGACTCATCAAAAGTCACATCCCGAGAAATATGCATCCAACGACCTACATGATCCCAACACCTGTAACCCTTATGTTCATTACTGTATCCTAAAAAAACACATTCAACAGACTGAGATGTCAGTTTGGTGCGTTCGCGGGGGGTAAGGAGAACGTAACAAACACAACCAAACAAACAGAGCATCGAATAATTAGGAGAGCGATTGGAAAGACGCTCTAGAGGAATACCACCGCGTAGAGCAGCTGAGGGTTGAATGTTGATGAGGTAGGTGGAAGTGGAGATAGCCTCAGCCCAAAAGTGAGGTGGAAGAGAGGCAGTAATCATCATAGCACGAGCCGTCTAAAGAAGGTGACGATGTTTACGCTCAGCCACGCTATTCTGAGCGTGCGCACCTGGATAAGAGAACTGAGAAAGAGTACCCTGCTCAGCAAGAAAACCACGCAACATTTTGGAGATGTACTCGCCTGCAGAATCAGTACGGAACACACGAATAGGCGTAGAGAACTGAGTGTGTACCATGGCAGCAAAACACTTATAAATAGAGAGAATCTCACTACGAGAAGACATGAAGTAAAGCCAAGTGTAGCGAGAGAAATCATCAATGAAGATAATATAGTATCGATGACCCCCTTTTGAAGTGAAAGGGGCGGACCCCACACATCAGAATGTACTAAATCAAAAGGATGTTGAGACACTGACTCACTGGTAGGATAAGGTAACTGAATCTGTTTACCAAGCCTACAACCATGACACTGTAAAGAGACATCTCTCGAGACAGGCCCCAGGAGACCTCGACGAACTAAAGATGAAAGACGAGAACCACATAGATGACCAAGTCGATGATGCCACTGCTGGAAGGAGCTAGTAGCCGAAGCGATGAAAGCAGATGGACTGGCATGTGTGGTGGCAGCGGAAGGAACATGAAGCCAATCTATCTCGCAAAGCCCTTGAGAGTCATGGCGGCGAGGGCCAGCCCCAATCAGAGCCTTCGTTCGACGATCCTGGATAGAACAAGAATTAGCGTCAAGAATGACGCGACAACCAGAATTAGTAAGCTGACCGGTAGAAAATAGGTTCATGGTAAGACGAGGAACATGCGAAACATCTGGAACAGAAAAAGAAGAAGTGGAAATAGTGCCTCGACTAGCAACAGAAAGAGGAGTACCATCAGCAGTAAGAATATTAATAGGAATATCGAGAGATCTAAGAGAGGATAGGGTGAAAGAATTAGAAGACATATGAAAAGAAGCTCCAGAATCCAGAACCCATAGGGATGTACCTGACTGTGTAGATGGTGGTCTCTCAGCACTAGAAGCACCAGCCACAGAGCCTGCAGTACCTGTCGAAGATCCTGAAGCATCAAGTAGACGCTTAAGTGATACAATATCCTGCTCGGTCAGGGAGACAATAGATGTCGTCGGAGAAGCACATGTCCCACGAGAAGAAGTGTGCTCCCTATTGCGCATGTCACGCTTCTTCTTGAAGCAATCAGACTCAGGGTGACCATCCCTGTCGCAGTATCCACAATGAGTACGAGTACGAGGGCGCGCACCGCCACTAGAGGGAGTGTGCAATAGTGGCGGAGCACTCGAGCAAGAAAATGCTGGTGTAGCAGACGGACTAGTAGGAGCTCAAGCAGCAGATGGAGTAGCAGGAGCTCGAGCAGCGAGCACAGAGGGAACCTAGGAGCAAACCAGCACTACAGAGGCGAGTCTCCTCTGCACGAAGCTCGATAAGTACCTCAGAAATAGGAACACGACCACGAGAAAACAAATGAGCACGTCGAGACTCAAAGTCCTCACGGAGACGAGACATGAACTCATGTGTGCGATGAAACTCCAAATCCGACCGCACAATCTGGCAACACGGGCAAGTACCACAAACAGCTGAGCAAAGAGAGTCGAGCTGGCGCCAGATTGCAGAACACTGGCTGTAAAACTCATCAATAGTGGAATCACCCTACTGAAGAGCATGCTCCTGACGGAGCACAGACAAGTAGAGAGTATCACCAGAAGGCTGATAGCGATGACGAAGGTGAGTCCACATCTGAAAGGCGGTACTGAGGCTCATAAACTCAGAAGCAAACTGAGGTAAAACACTGGAACTGAGGACAGCTGCAGCTCGGGCATCCTCATCACACCACTGAGTGTAAGCACTCAGATTATCACGATAAACAGAAAGAGCATCTGAATAATCCAAGACCTGTTGGTCATAAGCAGCAACCGCATCATCATGAGCAACCGTGGCTGCATTCCTATCAACCTCAGAAGCATTTGTGGCAAGAACCGGTGGCGTCTGCGAGGTAGGAGCCACCGGATGAACTGGACGCGGCGGACAAGGAACTTCACCGGAGACGCCCCATAAACGAATGCCACGCATGTGAATGCGCATAAAGCCAACAAACTCAGCATAATTTGTGCATCAAAAATGAGCGGGCAGCGAGGTACCGCCACGTAGCGTGAAGACGAAGACATTGCTCCTCTTGCAACAAATATGATATCTAGATTTGGGTAGTGAAACGTGTTCACCAGATGAGGCCTAAATAGCTCACCAACCAGATAGACGAGATCAGACCCGAATAGATCACCAAGATAATCAGATCGGACCTAAACAACACCAGCCAGATATGTGTCGGCCACACCAACCAATCTGATATCTGATTTTTTTCTTTTCTTTGAGGATTCCCAATGTGATATCTGATACTACCAAGTTGAAGGGTAATAGGAAAAACTGCAGAGCCTGGGCCGGTGTTGAAAGCAGCAGGCAGGGCCGTTGTTGATGCAGCCTAGAGAGGATGCGCACAGGAGGAATCGAGCCAGGAGACCACGCACGGAAGCTGGCCAACCGGGAATCAATCTGGCGGAGGGCCTGATGACGCCGGAATCAATCTTGCGGAGGGCCGCGAGCCGGCGACGGCAAAGGAGAGCCACGGCCGGCAGAGGGCCACGAGGTTAGCAGGAGATGGCACGCGGCGACCTCGACCAGGAGGATGGCCACGGCCACGGCCACAACCTGAAGACGCCGGAATTAAGCCGGCGGAGGGCCGCGAGCCGGCGAGGGCGACGGAGGTCCACGAGACTAGCAGGGGAACGACAGGCAGCGACCAAAACCCACAGCGGGCTGGGCAGTTGTACCCGAATAGTCAGCCCCGTTGGCCGGGCAGCACGCAGCAGCAGCTCCGCGGAAGATAGACTGTCCCCGTAGAAGATAATCAGTCGAGACCATGGAGAATTTGATCTGCGACAAGGGAATCGGGAGACAGACCGAGAGATCGGTTAGGGAGAGGATGAGTTGCACATCCAGAGGATCGTGGAAAAAAAAAACTTAGCTCATGATACCATGTCAGGAGAATAGCAACTTGTAAAAGGCCTCATATATACATGTACATGTGGGAGCCAAAAGGGCAATATACAGTAGGTCAAAGGCCAATATGCAGGAAGCCAAAGGCCAACATAAAAATGTCACTAACAGTAGAAAGCATGAACGTCACTTCTAAAACAAGACAAACAAAAAACAAAATAAATATCTGACAAGAAAAGAAAATTTTCCTAATTTTAAGCTCCCAATAATTGGATATAATGGTCAGCATTGGATGAAAAAATGACAAAGTGAAAATCAGCTTAACCTATAGGAGAAAGTTTTATGCTCACCTCCCTACCTGGAAGTTGAAGAAGATAAAGGAAAACACACTGTTTTATGCTTTTGTTCAAGAAAATGAGCCACTCCCAATCCAGTACATCATGAATTTCTCTTCCATACGTAATTTGATTTTAGAGTACACCGGCTCCTATAATATTCCAAGCTAAATAGATGTTACTTCCTCTTCCTCAATGGAGCTGAAGAATCATTCCAAAATATAAGGATGCCTACACCATCAGCAGTAGCAAAGTTCATTTCAGTGCCACCCTAGCGAAAAGATAGTATATGAAGAAAACGTTGGAATATGTACTTCTCTTGGTAGTCTTTAGATGTGTAAAATATTTTCTTCCATCTCCCATGAGATGATATTCAATTTGATCCACGTGTCTGCCTGCAAGAGGACCTATAGATGAGTGAGGAAACTTTAGGTGTAACTTGCAGCTCTTTTGGGCAAATGAAACTGAGCTTATATGCTTAAATGATGGAATGAGACTTGAAGTCATAGCTATGTCACAATAGAATCTAGATGGTCTACATTAAGAATGGCAAAACATCAATTAGTATATTTAGTAATTTTATTGGTCAGATCGCCGGTACAAAATTCAGTGCAAGATGGTAAGTAAACTTACATACCAAACTGAAATCGTCCTTTTAAACATTTTGTTGAGATTTTACTAATATAGAGCATAGCTTTGCATACTTTATGTGCTTCCAAACATTCATGTAGAAGACATTTTTGAAGATCTGGCAACACACTTGTACCATTGTTCATCTCAAGATGACATAAGTAACCATAGTATTATTTCCCTTCAATAAAAAGGAATACATGTATCAGCATTCTGCATATGGCAGGGGCACTAACATTCCACTTTTACGTATCCTTTATCTAATTAACTGACTCCATTCATCGAGCCTTTTACCACACAAAGGCTAAATAATGTGTGTAATACAAAAAGGGATAGACTATTTACGACACAAAGCTTACTGGAATCAAACTCATCATATTGAACAAATTCTTAGATCGAGTTGCATTCAGGATAATATTCCCTGCTGCAATGCACTACCAAATTTGACCTCCCAGTTTAGCAGCTTCTGATTTACCTATAATAACTTTAGCATCCATGCTATAGAATTTGTCTGAATGTGAAAATAACAATGTGTCATATGCACAACTAATTCTAACTATGTTGGAGTGGATGAATATTTTACTCCCATAGATCATATACATGTCTTATTCTCCGCATTCAATTCGGGTACGGGATATATGCAAATAATGAAGGCACGAAACAATATAATGTGAACTGGAAAGCATCGGTCCTGGAATCAAGCTTCACCTTACGCTGTGGAGTAGCACCTAGAAGGGCTTCCTGGTGAGTTCAAGTTGCAATATATGAAACCAGCTTCTTCCCTATTTCTTTGGCTGCATCTCTTGCTGACAAAAATATAATCCATACAATACCATTTGTTATCTGCATGTGTATAGGGGCCCATCAAACTGGTAACTAATTACCAGAAGCAATTTAGAGAGCTGATCTTGTCATGTGTCAATCAGTGGGTCAATAGTGCTAAATTGAGCTCTACCTTTGCCTGTAGAAGACTTCTAAAGTTTCAGCCTATGGGTGCAGTGAGGATGCCCTTGATGCTAGCAGGATGAAAGGATCAAAATTCACCGAATAATTCTGAAAGGATGGGAACCTAATTGACTTCTGCCTTCCTCCCTGCCATCTGACATTGTCGTGGAGAGTTTCTTAATAAAGGAACAGTGTGCACGTGAGATTTACCTGTATGAAGGATGCACGGGAGCAAAGGCAGAAGGCAGACTACCTGCACTCCTCACGGCTGCCCTCGATGAGTCGATGGTCGATTCAATCTCCGCTCGCGACCGATGCAGCCATGCGCCATCGTAGTCGCTTCATCGTCCGTTGAGAGGTAGGGTCGAGGCACCGCGCCTCCACCATCCATTGCTTCAGTCGGACGCAACGGCGTGGCATCGGGGAAGGATAGATGAGGAGGAGGCGGCGGCGGTAGGAACCGTGAGGAGAGAAGGAGGATTTTTTTTACTGTGTGTCTTCTACGCACGCTTTCATCCGAACCAAACAATTGAAATGTACGCGTCTGCCATATGAACATTCGGCAGCCTAATTAACCAGGAGTAGCCTAACTCGGGCCTGCGGAGTAGCAGCCCGATAAAGGCAGCCAGACCCTTTTGGTGCGATTCGACCAAGGAGACGAGTTTAGCGATGGTTCGGGACTAATGGGGTGATCTGAATCCTTGGATGATGTGAGATCCAGGCACATGGCTTAATAGGATTGATAGGATACCCATATCAACAAGTTGCAACTTCTTTTCCGGAAGCTCATTCGAAAAGAACTCTAAGGTTAAGCGTGTTTGGCCTAGAGCAATTCTAGGATGGGTGACCGACCGGAAAATGGGTAACCGGGTGCGCACGAGTGAGGATAAAGTGCGCCGAAAAGACTAGTGTTGTTCTGTGGGCCTGTCTAGATATCCTATTAACCTGCCAGGAGTGACAGCCCCCGGGCCCAGGAGTGGACGGGGTGTTACAAGTGGTATCAGAGCCGACCCTTGCGATTACACGGTTGTGTGCGGGTCAGTGGCGGGACATGTGGAGCATGGCGCGTGTGGCCCGGAGTGGACACGGCATGGCACATGTGCCGGCACTGGACGCACAGACACATGCCAAGAGGGAACGTTCCTGGGGTGTGCTTGATCGATGAGGACATCGATCTTCTAAAGGGTGGGTGTATGTGAGATCTAGGCACATGGCTTAATAGGATTGATAGGATACCCATATCAACAAGTTGCAACTTCTTTTTCGGAAGCTTATTCGAAAAGAACTCTAAGGTTAAGCGTGCTTGGCCTAGAGCAATTCTAGGATGGGTGACCGAAGGGACGTGGAGTAGCAAGTGCGCAGTGAGGACAAGTCTTGTGAAAAGACTAGTGTTGATGCTCAGGAGGTCTAGATATCCTATTAACCTGCCAGGAGTGACACCCCCCGGGCCCAGGAGTAGACGGGGTGTTACAGATGATCAGACCCGCCAGTTTAGAAAGCAAAATCGATGTGAGAGAGTCTAGCTAGGTGAGTTTTACTGTTTCTTAATAATCAAGTGAAAAAACAAAAATAAGAAACTCACAAAGAGATAAGTTCTTTTTCCGTGCGGTAGGGAGGACATTTTCTCCCAAATCACTGCATAGAGTGCTGCCGGGAGAGAGCAAAGCAGCAACGCATTGGCCGGCCGGAGGTCATCGCCGCCTAGCAGCACAGCTGCTGCTCAAGGGCGCGCATGGCCGGCCGCTCTTCTCGTCTAATTTTTCAGCATTGTGCCTTCATTCACCGGGCATAGAGCTCATCCCATCCAGCCCCGCCCACCTTTCGCACCACCGAGTTCATCCCCAGCCTGCTCCCGTCCACCTTTTGCACCTCTAAGCGTTGCACCCCATCCCCAATCTTCCGCCGCCACACCACACGACTACTAGCAACGGCTGGAGGCGGAACAAATGCACACGACAGTGGGTTCTATTGAGGAAGCGAGCTCGTGAGGGTAGCAACCGTGAGGAGCCGAGTGGCGCGGAAGGGCTTCAGTTTATCCCCATCGATCTGGTTTCTCCAAAAGGGCTCCAGTTGCTCCCTGTCGATCTAATCGCGCCATCCAAATCTAGTGAAGTCGGTGCCATCCTAGACCTATTTATCGCTGTCAGACCCTTCCCGAATTCCTCACTCACGATGACTTGCTGGATTCCGGGGAGCTGCCGACCGCACGCGATACAAGGAATTCGGGCTGCATCCACGCGAATTGCAGGTGATGGCAACGATGCCGCCGCTACTAGCCGGACGTTTGGCACGGGCGTATGCCATTGAGGCCTCGCATCACGTCGTGCTCGGGTTTGGGCGTCTTTCAACCTGGAAGGCACGGGTCCTTGTGCAGTGGCAGAGGAGAAGAGGTGTCGCGCGGCACCGACCAATGCCGTCTCGCGCGGCTAGGGCCCACGGGACGAGGAAGTTGGCCTCGGCTAGAATATGAGTGTGGGCTGACAGGAGAAGGGGAAACGATATCGGAGAGAGCTCTTGCGGTGTTGCGGTCGCCAATAAGATCAGGGACCTCTGTCTCCCCACGCGGCCTAGGACAGAAGTTAATCGTTCAGTTAACTAACTCAACTGGCGCTAGAAAAAAAATACTTGAAACCATTTTTTTTCACTTGGCCATGGCAGCGGTGGGTAATACAATGGTTTGCTGGAGGGCAAAACGGTCAAAAACATGACAGACGGAAAATTCTAGGGTGACGAAGGACGCGAATCCTTTTAATAGTATAAATAGATGTGCCAACTAATTCCTATTGTCCAATTATTTTTCGGAAGAACTTTATTAAAAATTGTAGGGGCAAATGTTGAATAAGAAGGAAACAATTTCCCTCAAGTTTGGGGAAGATGTAATACAATTCCACTTCTCAAAATTTCAACACAAACCTATTGATTAAGAGTTTGAAGAGTAACAGCAAGAAGAGGAAGGTAGTATCACTAGTCTTGCCAACTTGTTTTAAGAAACTCCTAATGATGATCTAGAAAGGAGTTTAGTTGAAAATCATAACGTCCATGAATACATTCATAAAAAGGAAATTGATGATTATCTTGACTCTGCTCCTATAATTGATTCTCTTATACATGAAGTTTATGAAATACTAGAGAGAAAAGAAGATGAGGAACTTCCACCCTCATAACTTAAACTTCTTCCAAAAGAATTAAAATGCAGGTTCTTAGATAATACAAACAAATATCTTTTGTTGTGAGTGCTAACCTTGCAGAAAAGGAAGAAGAAAATTTTATGACCATATTGAAAATGCACTGTAAAACCTTTGATTATTCTATGGATAACTTGAAAGGGATTAGTCCCTCAATAACCACTCATAGAATATTTATGGAAGGAGCGCAACTAGTTGTTGATTTTCAAAGAAGAATAAAACCACAAAAGAAAGAAGTGACAAGGAAAGAAATAATTCTCCTTTTAGATCTAGGTATAATTTATCATGTGGTGGAAAGCAAATGGGTAAGTTTTGTTCATTGTGTTCCAAAGAAAGGTGGATTTAGTACTGTGCTAAATGAAAACAATGAACTAGTCCCTACTCATACTATTGTTGGACATAGAATGTGTATTGAATTTAGAAAGCTAATTAGGAAACTAGAAAGGATCATTATCATTTGCCATTCATAGATAAAACACTAGAAAGGCTTGCTAAGAATTATCACTTTTGTTATTTAGATGGTTATTTTGGTTTTTCTCAAATAGCTGTTCATATAGAAGATCGATTAAAAACAACTTTTACTTGCCCCTTTGGTTTGTATGCTTATCATTGTATGCCCTTTGGTTTATGTAATGCACCTGCTACTTTCCAAAGATGTATGACTGCTATTTTTGCAGATTATGTTGAAAATATAATGAAAGTGTTCATGGATGATTTCTTCATCTATGGAACTTCATTTAACCATTGTCTCTATAATCTTAATAAAGTCTTACAGCGGTGTGAAGGCACTAATCTAGTCTTGAATTGGGAAAGTGCCACTTCATGGTTCAAGAAGGTATAGTGCTTGGTCACAAAATTTCAGGTAAAGGTATAGAAGTTGATAAAGAAAAAATAGAAGCAATAGATAAGTACCAGATCCCAGGATGTTAAAGGTATAAGAAGTTTTCTTGGTCATGCAGGGTTTTACAGGAGATTTATTAAGAATTTTTCTAAAATTGCTTGACCATTAACTAATCTCTTGCAAAAGAATGCCCACTTTAAATTTGATGAAACTTGTCTTGTTGCTTTTACCTTATTAAAGGAAGTGCTTATAAATGCTCATGTTATTAAACCACAAAATTGGACAAAACCCTTTGATCAATTATGTGAAGCTAGTAATAAAGTTGTTAGGGTTGTTCTTTGCCAGCTGATGGTGATGAATTAAATATCATTTATCATGCTAGTCACACCCTTAATGAAGCCCAAAAGAACTACCCATGGCTGAAAAGATCTCTTTGCTGTTGTATTTTCCTATGATAAATTTAAATCCTATATTATTGTCTCAAAATTTAGAATGCATACTGATCATGATAGCTTAAGATAAATCCTTCAAAGTACTAATGTTAAGCCTAAAATGATTCGGTGGAGTCTGCTTTTACAAGAATTTGAGTTGCAGATTCTGCAATGGAAGGAAGAGCCGCCTGAAGCACATGAATCATTTGAAGAAATGAAAACACAAGAGAAGTTGTCATTAATCTATGTGCATCCGGGAACACTTTGCCCCAAAAATAAATTTTATCCAACTTTGTGTACTAGTTTTAGTAATCTCTTGCAACCAACTATATACAAAGGAAAAAGAAAATTAATAGAAAAATTTAAAGTAAGTAAGTCTCCTAAAATGGTTCCTTGAACCCAAGGTAAGTGAGGTAAGTTTAAATTTACTTATTTTCATTTTTTAGTTGTGTTTTCATTGTTTTCGTTTGCATTTTTGAGATCCTTGGATTGTTCTAAGTCGACTGCTAGTTTTTGGACGCTAGTACGGACGGACAGTACGAACGCATGTGCCTGTACCAGAGACCGTTATGCGTGCAGTACATTTTGCGTTCATCCTTTCATTTGTCCCAAGCATTACGACCAGGTCATATGGGTCCACCACCTCGTACTTGTGGTTGTTACCTTCTTTGGACTTTTTACTGTCGTTCTCCTTTGTTTTGTTGTTGAAAAACAAACCTTTTACCGCCTCTGGAGGTCGGTCACTCCTAATACGGGCGGACTTTACGACTCAGTCCTGCCCTTACCAAGAGGGTGGAAATATTTGTACCAACATCGGTAGGGTGGATTTTTGGAAGTGCATCGGGTACGGGTGACCAGTACGGGCTCGCCCATACCGTTGGTCGTTACAAGCACCAATGTTTTCTTTATTAATCTTTTCTTGCCTATTTTGTTGGGATTATTTTCTTCACCGACTTCAACCCTAATATTACGAATATATCCTATCTCTAATCCCTTATAAACTCTACCAAGGAGTCTCTCTCTTTTCTTTTCATAACAAACAAATCTCATCAACTCTATCCATATCTCAAGGAACCTCGCAACCATGTCTCAGCAATGGGATATTGTTCAAGCAAAGGAGGATAGGAAGGGATCTTCCACAAGCTCAAGATATATTAAGAAGATGTCCATTGAGTAGAAGAAGGAAGAAGATCTCTGGATGGATCCGTTTGGTCCATAGGAGGGGTTCAAGCTGATGGAGATGATGAAATAATGACGCAAGGTGTTCAACATTCTCGTAGGGAAGGAAGAAGATCATGAGGAGGTACACCTAGCTCCCGAGAAGGACAACGGTTTCTCACTTGAGAAACTAAAGTTGGAGCAAGAAGAAATTCAAGCCTCGCTCGATAGCCTTGACCATATCAAGTCAATTGAGGTAACAACTCGAGGATCTACTAAACACATTGACCTACTATGCCACAATCTTAATCACATGGATAATAAGATTAAGAAGGGATTGGAATCCAATCTTGAAATTACTCTGCGTTCACCAAAATTTCAAAATGTGCAGTGGAGCTCCATCAGTTCTTCATCGCTCAGTTGGAGAAAATTAATGAGCACCATAGGATCCGCATTATGCTCTTGGAGGCAACCAACAAAACCCTCTATGCTAGGCTCCATGACGCAAGGGCTTCATTTTCAAAATAAAGGAGCATTATGGTATCAAATAATCGCAAGGAATTATTTGATCTCACCTAGCTTGATTCCAATCTTGGGGAGATTTATAACATCTTATAATCTATCTTATAGTTTTAGCATGTTTACTTTCTCCATGGATATTAGATAAATTCAAAGTTTTGCATTAGTTGCATATTAAACTCCTTTGGAGAGGAAGGAATTATTATCCAATGAATTTTTGAGCCTTTATGATATTTTGAGTATTCTCGGTTTATGATTATTGTATTAGATGTATGAATTAGGATGAGTGCTATTATACTTGTACTTTCCGATGATTTCAGGGTCTTTCTCACCAATAGTAATAATAAAGTATGAGAAGAATTCTTGATAGCATGTTATAGTCATTTGTTTGATTACAAAATAAATATTCGACACATAAGGACTATGAAATAAATGAGAATGAAAAAACGATTTTATCAAGAAAATTATAGAGTGGGTACAAGTTGAGGTAGATACTCAAACACAACCATGAATTACTTCATACTTGGCTTGGAAGATGGTATCATATCAATCTGTTCTAAGTCATTTCATGATAATAAGAATATGTCTAGCTTCGTTGCACAAACAATACAAGAAAAAGAAAAGAAATATGTAGCTAGCTTAGTGCGAAGAGTAATAGACATGTACATTATCATGAGAGGAATTGAAATTGACCATCCATGGTTTTGAATATCAAGTGGATGTGCAAAGGCCTAAACATGTTTGAGGTCACCTTGCAAACTCGTTCAGTTGAACTTGATGATTGTATGATATGTTCATATTTAATCGTCATATGAGTTATTAGCACAAAAGGTGTGTAAGCCTCTAAGTCATTTAATATGTGAGAGTGTGATAGCGCTCATCATGTGATTCTATATCCAATGTTATAATTATTGCTTCAAATGCCTCATGTATTTTAATGACCCATACTTCATGAACATAATGAAATTTTCCATTAAGTTACTGTCTTGCTTGGGGACGAGCAAGAGTCTAAGCTTGGAGAAGTTGATGAGTGCATATTTGAAGCATTTTGCTTGATGTTTTTGCATATGTAGCAGTAGGATTTTGGCATTTTATCGCGCTCACGCATACCATTTGTTCTTGTTTCCACAAGATCCCAAAATATTAAGTCAATGATGAATATATCAATAAGAACTATCATATTATATATTAATATGATATTTTGATGTGATAAAAGTCATCTATTTTTTTCCACGCAACTGGGCAAAAGGAGGACACGAGGAGAAGCATCTGGGGCCATAACAAGCATCATTAGGGGTGAAGCCTACCTATACCGCATGCCCGTAAGAGCCTCCATCGACCTCATCTCGTCAAATTCTTTCACCTTGCGTAGATGGATCTGAGATCTGACATTCATAGACAGTAGAACAGAGAAACATCACCTCTAGAAGGGATCTAGAGGAGGAACTTGCAGAAAGGCAATGCCCACTGCTACACAGATCATTGGAGGACAAGGCATCACCCCTTCTTCATCAACACTACATCTCCATCACCAACATCATTCCCCATCTTACTTATCCTCATTAGTTGTAATTGCAATTGATATTATGGATTTTTACACGAATTCATCCATATACTTTTATTCCATCCATATGATTATGATGATGTTGTTGGTTGTCTCCATGTGTGAGTAGTTTACCATGTCTTGGGGATATGGAGAAACCCTAGCAATATTATAATATGAAATGAAGATGATCTATAACTTTGTGCTATGATTATGTGTTAGTTCTCTAACTAGATATTATGTTAAGTCGACCAAATAATATTTGCCTTTGGGACTAGAGAGGGAACTACCCTTGTAAGTATGGTATTGTGTACGACATGAAGTTACATACCGTGTTCGACGCTCTACCATATGAATGGGGGATAAGGAGAGATTCACTATGCTCATATCGATATCCATGGTGTAACCCTTAATTGCAATGGATCCATAGGTGGTTGTCGAAGATCGTTGCAGTGGTTATTTAGAGATGTGATGACCGATGGTTTTCTAGGCACATCTTGTTATGGATCTCTCCCCACACATGTTATAACAAAATACTTAGACTTATCCTACTCATAGCTAATACAAATGCTAGTAGTGGATCCTAAATCCCCGTGAACATTTCACCTTACAGAAGTTCTTTACAATTCCTATTTCTTTTGTTTATTTTACTGCATTCTATACTTTTTTACAACCAAACACAACTCTTTCAAAACACCCTTACTTGAGATCAAGGATAGCTACTAAGTATCCTTTGATAGATAGTGACGAGGGGCATAATATCTCACTATGGTTCAAAACTCTTACTTTTGAAACTATCTACAATTGATCTGTGCACTTGCAGTCATCATTAACCTTCTCCGATTCATGTGCAAATGTTGAAGATGACATCGTGGATTTGAGTAGAGTTACCCTTGTTTCCTTGGGAATCGTTTAATGTCAGTCAAGCATGTGTGAAATATTCTTGATATGGTAGGTTTATACCTTCACATCTCGAGAATATCCTCTAAGCAAACCAAACCACTGATTGATTTGTTCATGGAAGATAAGAAGTCCTAAAACAATATCTTCTTCAATGTTTCCAATAAGGATTCAGTTGTGTTTCGTTGCAAAACATTCATGTAGGTGTAGTTGTCTTTTGATAACTTGCTAATACATGGGTTACACAATCTAGCTCATCATTTTAGTGCTTGACACTATAGTCCATGTCTTGAGAATCTAATAACTTCATCTCTATGGTAAATGTTGCACACATTCTATTCGGACATGCTAAATCTGAAGTATCTTTCCACCTAGACAAATCTAAATCTCAAGAAGATATGATGGTTGGTGTTCCTCAGGGTATTGACATAGGTCTCTTTGTAAATTTTTATAGAAAAAATAAAAAGGTTTACAGAAAAAATAGAAACCAACCTAGCTGGGACAATAGCCCATTACCCTTCCCTCCTATTCCCCGAGCAGCACAGCACCCTCAAGCCTCCCTCTCTTACTTTGACATGGCCCACTTGCAGCCCAACCTGGCCTGTTCGCAACCTAGCAACAACCCGTACCTCTTCGACCTCCTGTCGCTCCGTCGCCCTCCTCCTGAGGGAGGAAGCTCCTCGGTGACTTGCCCCCGGCCAACCGATGAACCCATCACCGTCAAGATGAACGTCGACACCCTTAGTCCTCTATAAGGCTTGAGCACCACCATGGACAATCCCTGCTTCGCCACTCCTCTCTCCCTCATCTCCGTGTCATGGACAAATCCTAGCCCCACGGTCACCGACGAGCCCCGTAGTCTCCGGCCACCCCAAGTGTTGGGGATATACTTTCCGGGTATCCTCAACATACCTCACTGACCAGGGTGTCCCACTTCGGGTTAAAGCTTTGCTTCACGGGCGACCCAGTCAGGGAGAAGAACAGAGTCCAATCCATCTACGGGATGGCCCAGAAGACTTACCGACATAGGCCCATAGTGTTACTTGTAGTTCAAGTTGTACTCTGTAACCGACTCTTAGTCGTAGCCGGATAGATCTCTCCTGTAAACCCTATGCCGAATATCTATATAAGCCGTCCTACGGAGAGCCGTTAGGGCATCCTAACAATAGTCTACAATCTCAACTCGCATAGGCGACACCCTTGTAACCCATATTCCGGCTCTGCCGTATTACTGGATTGCTAGTAGGAGTAGGATCAATCCAAAGCCGACGACAGTTGGCTCCCACCGTGGGGCAAATGAGCTTCGGATCTACGTTCTGAGCGGAATCTGCAAGAATCGGAATCGGCGAAACTATCACCGTTGGTTGCATCCTCTACGCCAGTGACGTCCCTCTCATCGTCCTAGACGAGACTTGGATTCCGGCTAGGGAAGCCGTGACCACCTACACCATCATGTCTTTTGGTGAGATTGATGTTTACATCGGTTTTGCTGAACCTGTCCCACCCACCCCAGTGGTGATGATAGAGGTAGAAGAAATTTTCGGATCCCCTTTGTCCGCAGAGGCGGCAGAGTTCTGGATCTCAGAAAATCCTAATCCCACCCGGTCGCACCAATTGCGGAGATAGTGGAGAAAGCTGAACCTGAGGTAGATCTCGTAGTTCAAGTCGGATCTAGAGTGGATCTCCCTAGCGAGGTTGAATCCCAGATCGACCCACCTGCGGAGGTCGAAATCCAGGAGGAGCAGGAAAACAATCTCGGTTCTGGCTCTGGTAGTGCTGGAACTGACAGACCTCTCCTGAGGTACATGCTGAGGCGCATGATGATGCAAGACGCAAGCATGGACGATATTCTCGAGACCATTAGGTGTTTCGAGGAAGCCAATCGCGAGAGCCGCAACTACCTCAGGAGGCATGCATCACACTTTGTCGGATATGTTGGTTCCGGATCTGGCTCTGCTGATGCTAAAGACAACACCGACTCTGTGCTAGAGGCTATCGGAACAAGCGTCGAATTACCGGCATCTTCGGATGACTCCATGACGTCGACAGATTTCGGAAGTTCTCCGCAGAATATGAAGAGGAGCTTAACTCCACAGCTGCTGCAGAAGGAGAAGACATGGACGAAGGATCCGGAGAAAACTCTCCCAAAGCACAGGACAACATGGATCTCGGAGATGATCCCGAGAACCAAATGGCCAAAAGTACTGATCAAAGTTTGACTCCAGGAAACGGGCCCAAAGTTGTATTTGCTACCGGTGCTGCCAAGAAGGCAAAGAAGAAAAACAAGAAGAACAAGACCCCGACAAAAGATTTTCCGGCAGAGGAAGTGATTGCCGAGGAATACGAAGAAGACTCGAATGGAGCACTTATCCTAGACGAGCCAAAAGAAGAATCGATGGATGGACACGTGATCACTGAAGGTGCGCGTAAACTCATCGATGCTGCATTAACCACACCTATCCCTACAGCTACAAAACTTACTGCTGAAGAACTGGATGAAAGGGCTCAGGCCCTAGAAGCGCGTCGTCAAGTACTCCTGGATGAAGCCAAAAACATCGAGGAGGAGGAGAATAAACTCATGGCAACTACGGAGAAGTACATCTCTCGGCAGCACCAAAAGACCCGGAAAGGCCACGTACGTGACGATCAATTCCCGGAAGTACACAAGGTTCTCATTGAAGGAGACCCAGGGATGCCTCGTCTCGACAGCAAGGGAGATCTGGTGTATCCAACACCGGTACAGAACACTGTCGTGGCTCGAGATATCCTGTCAAATAATCCAGGCCCAGAACAGGTTCGATTGGGCATCAAGCTACTCACCAAGGGCTTGGAACAACAAAGGGCCGCAAAATCCGGACGTGGAAAACTGGTCTCGAAATCTGACCAATGTCGCACGGACACGACCTGGAATGATATAAGGCCCCAACATGTTCTGGAACAGCACTACCATTCCGACCGCCGGGAAGACAACTACTCGAGAACCGGATCTTCAGGACAACATCACATACCTGCACGTGACTGGTGCAATGTTGCTCCAGCTGCCGAGCAAGAAGAAATTGTTGCACTGTATCCGAGAAACCCTCCCCGACGAGAGTCGAACGATCGTAGGGGAGAAGATAAAGAGAAACGTCGGGAGGAGGACCGTCAAACAATGCCACCTCCTAGACCTACAAACTGTCCGAATGAGCCCCACCATGGTGGGAGTGACGGACGAAGAAATGATGGAAACCATGCTGAGACAAGCCAACAGGGGGCTCGTCGTAATGAAGACCCTCCCCAGAACCATGACGCTCCGGACGGAGGCCGACGATCAGCCGGAAACAACCCAGCTGCCCCACCCTCTCCACCAAGCAGCCATCACAACGGCTCTCAAGGAGGCCAAGGAGGACGTCATGGCAGAGGAAGTGGTGGTAGAAGGCGAAGTCTGGCTCCAAGGCACCGCAGCCATAGCCGTCACTCGGGACGACAATCTTTGTCTTCAAGTGACGCGCGGCACCGGATTAACTCCAACATAGAGGCGCGGCGCTATGAAAATGATGACATATACGTGGGCCCAAAATGCTTCGGACCACGCATAAGAGCAACAAAATTCCAGAAGGATTTGCTATCTCAAGACACATTCAAGCCTATAACAGTATAGCTCGGCCAGATGCTTGGCTCCAAGATTTCTTCCAAGCTTGCTATATAGCCAAAAGCGAAAACAACCTGGTCGCAACCCGATATCTCCCACTCATGTTGCGAAAGACGGCATGATCATGGCTCAATGAACTTCCAGAGAACACCATCCACAACTGGTATGACATGCAAAGTGCGTTCTTTCGGAATTTCGAAGGCACATACCGGAGGCCCTGTATGGTAGGAGACCTACAGCGTTGCACCCAGAAAGCCGGAGAAACTTGTCGAGATTATCTTGGACGATGGATCAACACCAAGAACTCCTGTGAAGGAGTAAATGACCAAACTACGATTGAAGCCTTCATTGTAGGTCTCCCAATTGGTTTATTACATCATCGCTTGAAGTGTGACAAGGTCACTAATTTGGGAGAAATGATAGAAACAGCAAGCAAGTATGTAGATGCTGACGACGACGCAGAGGGATTACTGAACGCCCTAGCTGTGCCACAGTCGGTAAAACAACCAAAGCAACAAGCTCAGAAGCGCAAGAATACCTCGGGAGAAAAGCCTAACGAGGAAATGGCAGTGGTTACTGCTACTTTCGGGTCTGGAGGACGAGGAGGACGTGGCGGTGGCTGCGGACACGGTCGTGGGACATCAAGAGTTGAAGGTAGAGGAGACCAGCAACCTGGCAAAACCTACTCTTGGGCCGGCATTGCCAATAACCCATGTGTGCATCACCTAGATGCCAATGGGGGCTCGTCCCACACAAACACCGAGTGTCGTTTTAATGACGACATTAAGAGATATGATACCGCTGGCTACAGGGCTAAGCGGAAGAAGGGAAAGAAGAATCCCGAAAAGGACAAAGAGACCAAGTAAGATTCCGACATGGAGGAAGGTGATGCTTCAAATCCCAAGCCGGAAGGGAAGAAAAATTTTCCGACCAAGAAAGACACCTACGTCACCTTCCTCGGATCTCAACCAACAAAGGTCAAGAAAGCAGTTCTACATGAGCTCAATGCAACAGTTCCGGCTGTCCCTCAATTCCTGGACTAGTCAGAAGTGGCAATCACCTTTGACCGCGCTGATCATCCGCCTAAGTTGCACAGGCGAGGAAAGTACGCCTTAGTCATCAACCCACTTATTGACGGCTATGGTTTCTCCAAGACTCTCATGGACAGTGGCAGTAGCATTAATATTCTGTATGTCGAAATGCTACGCCAGATGAAGATCTCGGAGACCCATCCGAACTACAGCTCTGTGATCTTTCACGAAGTTATCCCAGGAAGACAGGCAAATTCCCTGGGAGAAATAACTTTGGATGTTACCTTTGGAACTCCAAAGAACTACCGGACTTAAGCACTTTCCATCGAAGTGGTCCCATTCAAGAGCACGTACCACGCTATATTTGGACGTCCGGCTTACTAGGCTTTTATGGCTCGTCCGCGTTACATTTACTATATGATGAAAATTCTAGGTCCCAACGGCGTGATCACTATCAAGGGAGACCCAAAGAAAGCGCGAGAGTGCAAGGATGGAAATGCCGCCTTTGCTGAAGCTGTGCTGCACGCCCAGGAGTACCAGGAGATCAAGAAGAGCATAGATCCGTCCGAGATGCCCGCAACAAAAAAGGAGGTGACAAAGCCGAATCCGGAGTTCAAGGCATCGAAAGAGATGAAGAAGACGCCATTGAAGGATGATGACCCCTCCAAGGTGACCCAGATAGGCGTAGGCCTAGATAACGCATAGGAAAGCACGCTCGTCAAGTTCCTCCAAGCAAATCAAGATATCTTCGCATGGCAGCCATCTGACATGACCGGAGTACCTAGGGAACTTGCCGAGCACTCTCTAAATGTAAACCCGAACGCTAAACCTGTCAAACAGTCCCTATGACATTTTGGCGATGTAAAGCGTAAGGCAATAGCTAAGGAACTAGCCCGGCTCGAGTTAGCCGGATTCATAGAAGAGGTCATCCATACTGATTGGTCGGCCAATCCTGTAATGGTCCCTAAAAAGGATACCACTGATCTAAGGATGTGTATTGATTATACTGCCTTGAACAAGGCTTGTCCCAAAGATCCGTTCGCTCTGCCTAGAATTGATCAAGTTATCGATTCTACGCCAGGCTTGGAACTCCTCTGTTTTCTCGATGCATATTCCGGTTATCACCAAATTCGGATGAAGGAATCATATAAAACCAAAACATCATTCATAACCCCCTTCAGAACTTTCTGTTTTATTACGATGCCCTTTGGGCTGAAGAACACAGGAGCTACGTACTAGCACGCTATGCAGCGTTGCCTCCATGATCAAATCGGACACAACGTACATGCATATGTGGATGATATTGCGGTGATGTCCAAAAAGAAGGAAACATTAATTTCCGACTTGGAGGAAACATTCGCAAATTTACGAAAATACAACATTATGCTCCATCCGAAGAAGTGTTTCTTTGGAATCCCAGCCAAAAAATTGCTAGGTTTCATCGTGTCTCAAAGAGGCATAGAGGTGAACCGAGACAAGATTAAGGCTATATTCAATATTTCCAGGACAACTCGCCTAAAGGACGTTCAAATACTAACTGGTTGCATTGCTGCAGTCAGTCGGTTTGTAAGCCGACTCGGAGAAAGAGCCGCACCACTTTACAAGCTCCTGAAAAAGACCAAGAAATTCATTTGGACTCATGAAGCTGGAGCTGCACTACAAGACCTGAAAGAATTACTCTCGTCTTCTCCTATCCTTGCAGCACCGGAACCAAGAGAACCGATGTTGCTCTATCTCGCTACGACAAACAGGGTCGTCAGTGTCATCATGGTAGTGGAGAGTGAAGGGAATATGCCCGAGAGGCAATAATAAAGTGGTTATTATCTTATTCCATGTTTATGATAAATGTTTATTTTACATGCTAGAATTGTATTGATCGGAAACATCAATACATGTGTGTTTAATAAACAAAAAGGGTTCCTAGTTATGCCTCTCTTATAAACTAGCTTGTTGATTAACAAGATGAACAAGGTTTCCTGATCATGGACATTGGATGTTGTTAATAACAAGGTCACACCATTGGTGGAATCATGTGATGAACATTCATCCGAAGTATAGCATTACGATCAAAGTCATTATGTTTATATTGCTATAACATCATGCGAAGTAATCTTTATCCTTAGACCATGAGATCATGTTAATTGCTAACACCGGAAGAGTATCTTGATAACATCAAACGTCACACCGTAACAGGGTGACTATAAAGGTGGGTTTAGTGCTACGAAGGTGTTATGTTGAGGTTCATGGATCAAGAGTGGGATTTGTCCATCCCGATGACGGATAGATATACTCTGGGCCCTCTCAGTGATATCACATTGAAATAGCTTGCAAGTAAGTGATGTGATCACTAGAATGTTATATCACGGGAACGAGAAAAGAGTGCATGTCGGTAACGAGATCAAACTAGGTATGGAGATACCGATGATCGAATCTCGGACATGTAATATATCGCGGGACAAAGGGATTTAGTTACTAGCGTTAAAGCTTCTCACGATCATAGAAGTCATCGTTGAATGTGTATGAGTCGGTATGGATCTCCAGGTCCCGCTTCTGATTATTGATCTGAGAGGGGTCTCGATCATGTCTGCATTATTCGCGAACCGTAGGGTGACACACTTAAGGGATACCGACACCATTTGGAGCAAATATGTTTCAGATAAAGATTTAAGACAGCGCTGGAATTATTTCAATAGACACCGAAACTGTTTCGGGTGAAATTGCTGAAATTGGTTCTGCATGTAATATTGAAATGTTGCAGGGGGTTTTATGTGAATGTTTTTTAATTAAAGTAATTAACAAAATTCTGAATAAAACTAATAAAAGAGTTTTATTAAATGAGAGAGCATTAAATTTGGAGAAATTTAATGCATTTAAAGTGGAGACTTTAATGGAGAATGTGAAGAGGCAAATTTATGTGGAGGGGGTTACCACCACATGAATGGGGGAGGTGAAGGGTCACCTCCATGGGGCGCTGGCCATGGGAGGGGTACCCTCCCCTCCTCCTATAAAAGGCCTCCCTCTCCTCACTTCTCTCTCACACCTCCTTGTGAAGGATCTCTCTCCCCCTCTAGTATTATTTCCCCATGGTCTCGGATTAGCGAGATACATGTTCCCGATGGCTTTATCTGGAAAGGAGTTGCTGCTTCCGCTGCTTTGCTGGAGCGAGGGACGGAGGTTGTCAGGGTACCGGACATGTGTGCGATAACGGATGCACCGCTGCTTTGCGGTGCTGGACTTGGTGGTGCTGGAGCTGGATCTGATGGACGTGCTGGAGCCGGACCTGCTGGACTTCATCACGATCTTGAGATCGGCAAGTGTCGAATACATCAACCACGAGTTCCTACTCGTTAACAAAGCTCGTTGTCTTCGAGGGTAAGTTCTCCATGGATGTATGTCCACCCGTTGCTCTGTATCTAGTAGATAGATCTTGGCGTATAGTTCTCATCGTAGGATTTTTTTTGTTTTCTATGCTGCGGACCCAACAGTGGTATCAGAGCCTGATCTATGCGTAGGTGCTTTGCACGGGTAGTACACATATGTTGATATGTGGGCGATGATGATCATGTTATTGCATCTTCTATGTATTTTGGATATTGGTGGCATAGTGGGATGAAGCGGCCCGGACCAACCTTACATGTCATCGTACATGAGACCGGTTCCACGACTAACATGCAACTAGTTTTGCATAAGTGGCTAGCGGGTGTCTGTCTCTCCTACTATAGTCAATATCTGATTTACAACGAGTTGCTAATAATTTGGTTATCCTCGTTGTGGTTCATGTTCGTAGGTAAGAACGGTTCTATCTCCGAAAGCCCTAAGCCACGTAAAACTTGCAATTGATAAATTAGAGGTGTCTAGTTTAGATCGTTGCGAGGCTAGTGTATTGATATGGTATTGTTGTAAGTAGATGTATGATAGATACTCTTACAACACACTCAACGTGTAAGTTCCATAAACCTTGGCCTTACACACAAAGGAATGATAGAGATCATACCACGATGCAAGTGATAGAGATCAAATGCATGAACCATATCATATCACTTTAAACTTTAGATGTTAGCATCTTATACTGCTAGTTTGGCGTTTTTTGTAGCATTGCAAGATGATCCCTCATTTAGATATCAAGATAAAAATGTGTTCTTCCTTAAGTATGCACCGATCTATAGATCGTGTTTCGAGACATCACGTGATGATCGGGTGTTCTCAACTCTACGCTTTCATGCAACGGGTGTAAGACAGTTTTACACACGCGAATACTAAGGTTCATACTTAGCGAGCCTAGCATGTACATAGATGGCCTTGGAACACGGACCGAAAGGTTAAGCATGAGTCATATAGTTGATGTGATGACCATATTGATGCTCGCCTTTGAAGCTACACCGACTCACGTGATGATCGGACTTGGTGTAGTGGATTTGGTTCATGTAGTCACCAAAAAGGCACGAGGGATGTCGTTTTTGAGTGGGAGTTCATTTCTAATTTGGATTAGTCGAACTCAATTTGTCATAAACTAAATCAAAGTGAATTTGCATAATTTGTTGTAGTCATTGGCATCTGTTCACTACCTTATGCTTAGTTTTAATTGAGATAATAGAACTATAGAATTCTGGATATTTACTTTACGAACTGGTATCGTATTGTTTTGAATGTTAATTTAAAGTTTATAAGTCCTATTGCAAACTTTCAGCAAACTCTGTTTACTCCATGAAGTTTAATAAGTAGTATTAAATCAAGAGTAAGAATTCCAATGTTAGTATCTAAAGTATCATGTTTGCCTCCATGATTATTGATATTCAAAAGTTGTTTTAATATCAAGATTATATTGGAGCTAGAAATTGTTTCAGAAACCATCATGTGTGAAAGATATTGTGATATCTAAAACAATGTTTTTGGTTGCATTATGATAGAGTATAATTTAGCAAAATACATGTTCTCATATTGTATGAGAATTTGTGAAGGATGGAGATGCTAGGCATCCGAATCTACCAAAAAGGTTTTGGGAACTGATATTATACTCGTGATTCTTCCTTATAGGCTATAGTAGCTTGATCATGAAAGTTGTCATGATAAGGATGAATAGAAGATGTAAGTAAAATGTTTACTACACTAATAGATTACTAAAGAATGGATTTTTGAAAGAACACCAAACATTTGATGATGGTGATCCACTTCAAAGTGCAAGTCCAAAGGTATTAGTATTTGACTATATACGCTTTGTACCATGTGTCATGTTGATGACACCACTATTGATGTTGATAGATTCTTTTTAAAAGGAAAAAGGAATTGCTGAAAGAGAATCTATAAAATATTTGGCAGAAAATATAAGGTTGGAGATGTCCAACTTAGGTATATAGAAGATATACATGTTATGGCTATATTCCTTGCTTGTTAAACAATGTGGTTCTTAGGTATTTGATACCGGTATTGGATACCGAATTTGTTGGTATGAAGTGTCATAGAGGACAACGCAATTCATGAACTACAATGGTCTAGGTAACTACCAAGAGAATGAGTGATGATGTTCATCGAAAACAAATAAAGTGTTATTGTGTTTTTCGTTGTCATCAAACCAAGCCTTCAAGATTTGTTTAAATAATTGTTATTTTGTTCCGGTATTATGTGAACAATGGATGTTCAAATAAATTACCGTATTCCATAAAGGATGGATGAACTTTTACAAGTCTAGTGGGAGAAATCGCATCCATAAACATTATTGCTAAAATATCGCAAGACAAATGATTAAAAGATCACTTATGAAGTGACATCGCTGTTTTAAATTATATTGGAAATAAAACATGAAGAAACTCCATGTTGATGGATTTTTGGAGTCTTTTGATTTTGATCAATTGACGCATGTGAGGCTTTCCTCGAGATAATTGAAACTCCGTCCATAGGCCAGAGAGGAACGGATGACTAGCTTATTGGAAATTGTGCATGCTGATGTGCATAGTCCATTATGTGTAGCCATATGCGATGGATCTTTTTGCTTCATATGCTTTCTCTGAAAATTTGAGTGAATATATCTGTATATTTACTTAACAAGGAAGAAGTATGAAACATTTGAAAGTTGTTCAAAGACTTTCAAGATGAAGTGGAAAATCATTGTAACAAGAAAATAAAAGAGTTTATGATTTGATCATAAAGGAAGATATTTGAGTTACAGGTTTAGCAAAACATCTAAGATTTGAGGAATTGTTCCATGATTTGTGTTTTCCCGATAAACCATAGGAGTATGGCATAGTCGAGAGATGAAATCAAACCATGTTTGACATGGTAAGATCAAAGGTGTCATTTATAAAACTGCCATTATGTTTTAAAGATTGAAGCTTTAGAGACTACCGCTTTTACACTAAAAAGAGCACCATCGTGATCCATTGAAATGACACCATATGAGTATGGTTTGGGATAAAACCCGAATTGTCTTTTCTTAAATTTTGGTATGCTATGCATAAGTAAAATGTTTACAACCAAAGTAGGATAAGCAGGTCTTTGTAGGTTATCCCAAAGAATTTGTTGGGAATTTCTCCATAACACCGAGGACAAAAGAGTTTGTTACATGGAACGTCAAGTTTCTTGAGAAGGAATTTTTTGTGAAAAGTTAAGTGGGAGGACAATAGAACTTTGATAAGGTTGTTGAACCTTAGCTATATGTGCTAAGTAGCGCAGCGCCGGAAAGTGTCCCGGTGGCGGCCACAATGCTCATGGCTCTCGTGATTACAAAAGGTGTGATCTCGGAGATTAGAGTTCCTATAGAACCGTGTGGGTCGGTAAGAATCAAATAGTAAGATTTGATAAGTAAGTCATTATTGTTTTGACAATGATGAACCGACTACATGCAAAGAAGCGATGATGGGCCCTGACTCCATAAAATGACTAGAATTCATAGAATCTGTGATAGTATCCATACACGAGAAATCAAGTTTCTGAACTTGGAAGACCCTCCGGAAAGGCGTAAAGCCTATCGGTCGTGTTTGGATCTATAAAGAAATAAGACATGGATGTTTAACATCTATGAAATAGTCGACATGTCGGAAAGAAGTTTACGACAATGTTCAAGGAGTTGACTATGACAAGATTTGATCTTTCATAGCGATATATAGTCTTGACGGATTAATGTAGCAACCACTACATATAATTTGGTATATGGTAGTTGAATAAACAAAACAAGGTTCTTCTAATAGAACGATAACCTAGGACATGTACATGACATGGTCCGAAGGGTTTTGTTAATTCAAAGGGTGCTAAAAGGGCATGTAAACTTCAATGGTTGAAGTAAGCATAGCGGAGTTGGAATCTTCACCATGATGAAACTATTAAAAGAGTTTAAATTCATCGGATATGATGAAGATGCTTGCATTTGCAAGAAATTAAGTGGGAGCGCTGAGACATATTTCTAATACATTATGTAGAGGACATATTGTTGATTGGAAATTATGTATCTTGAATTGACACAAGTTAAGGATTTCATTAAAATAAGATTTCGATGAAAGACTTGGGCAAACCCAGAATATTAGGCATCAATATCTATATGGATAGATTAAGGCGCTGATATGGTTGTGCCAGACATACATATATAAGATATTGAAAGGGTTCAATATGGAAACAACAAGAAAGGTTCTTGCTGATGGAAAGGATTGTATCAAGATTCAAGTGTTTCAACACTTGGTGAGTAAAATCACATGAAAATTTTGATCGATTATACCATGATATGTATATATCCAGAGTGTCCTATGCTATAAATGTTATGAGCATATACCAGGATGATTCATAAGATGATCATTGGACAATAGTAAAGATATTCTTATGAGCTTTGGAAGAACTAAGAATATATCATGTATAAGTGACAAATAGTTAAAGGTAGTTCATTGTAAAGTGTTACATTGATACTAGTTTTGTCACAAGATACAAATTAAATTTATCTCAATTTAAACTATGGGTGGCACAATATAATGGAAAGGATGTTCCATGATGGATTTGGATGAGTTCCAAAGTTGAGATATTGTGACGGATACTACAACAAAAGGCTAAGTATATGACTGCTATAGTAGCAGCATAGGAGGGCATTTGTGTTAAGTAGTTTGTTATCAAACTAGGTGTTGTTCAAAGTGGGCTAATACTATGAAAATATATTGTGTGACAATAATATCAACATATTTTGAGCCGAACGAACTAAAGGTCTCACCAAAGGACCAAATCTATACAATGCCATCTCATTTGATAATGAGTGATGCGTAGAGACGCAGAGAAATGCAAATACACACTGACCTGAAACTGTCAGATCCAGAGATTATGTTAACCACTAGCAATAGCGTATATGCAACACCAGAAAGCCATAGGTGTTCAATACACAAAGTTTTTCAAACTAGATTATTGACTCTAGTGCAAGTGGGAGACTGAAGGGAATATGCCCGAGAGGCAATAATTAAGTGGTTATTATCTTATTCCATGTTTATGATAAATGTTTATTTTACATGCTAGAAAAATATTGATCGGAAACATCAATACATGTGTGTTTAATAAACAAAAAGGGTTCCTAGTTATGCCTCTCTTATAGACTAGCTTGTTGATTAACAAGATGATCAAGGTTTCCTGATCATGGACATTGGATGTTGTTAATAACAAGGTCACATCATTGGTGGAATCATGTGATGAACATTCATCCGAAGTATAGCATTACGATCGAAGTCATTATGTTTATATTGCTATAACATCATACGAAGTAATCTTTATCCTTAGACCATGAGATCATGTTAATTGCTAACACCGAAAGAGTATCTTGATAACATCAAATGTCACACCGTAACAAGGTGACTATAAAGGTGGGTTCGATTACTCTGAAGGTGTTATGTTGAGGCTCATGGATCAAGAGTGGGATTTGTCCATCCCGATGACAGATAGATATACT